>CM074187.1:2400000-4800000 GCA_037179385.1 Holothuria scabra | reverse complement strand
AGATACACATCTGGAAAATTTGTATGTTTTCTGGAGCAACTTTTTGCCATTACAAAAATCACAATGTGGAATTTTTGAAAGTGTTGACATTTCTTTAGTTAATCTAATATCAGTTATTTGTGCATTATTCATCCCATAGTTTATAGTGTGGTAAGTGATACTAATGGTTTTCTAGGCCTCAATTTTAGTAGATTAGATAACTCTCAGTGATGTCGCAACTAGTCCTTAGCAGCCGCCATGTTTGAGTGCAAGCCTGTACGTACATACCGGGGATGCCCTCCGATATGGCTGAAATACTCCAGGTGAATTGCTCCTATGATATTGCTGCAGAAGTACCAAAATTGTAAATTTGAGTCCCTAATGATTAGAAACAACATTAACTAAGTCATGTGCTCATATTTAGAAAATTTCAACAAAAATGATGAATGGTGATGGGATTTAAAACCACAGTATTTTATCTCTTCTATTAACATGTATATGAGCACTGAGATAGTGGTGTGCTTTTCAGTCAGTTTGCTAGGATGACATACCCTGTGGCAACTGAACAAAATTTTTAAAAGAAGGGTTCAAGGTCACATCAGGTTTTGATATCTTAGAGTAGTACTTAGTTAAAGCATATCCATAAAATAATTGCATTGAAGTGTGTTGCATTGTTCTCAAGATATGAGCAAGTAAAGTTGTCACATTTTCAACAAAAAGTGAACTTAACACAAGCACATATTGCATCACATCCTCTCATTAATGGGCAGTCTTCTCTTTTAACTCTTTTTAACTTAACAACCTGTTTTCTCAAAAATTCCGTCATCAGAATGTGATGGCATAAGTATCAAGGGCATGAGAACTTAACTGCAACAAACATTGCTTCCCCCACATGGAGGTCCTAGATGAATTAACACAACATTGTGACAAACAATGGGAAACAAAGCATTCCTAGTCAATATGAGGAAGTGATAGAACACCTCTGCTGTCCATAAACTCACTTTGGAACACAATTCTAGTGTATTCAGTTACTGATATCTCAAGAAACACGTGTTCGATTTAAATGGAAGCTTGAACACTCTGTGTAGATTTGGTTCCTCTTTCACATATGAAAATTAAATTTTTGCTTCAACTTTTGAAGGCCTAATCCTTTCATCCCAACCAGTTCCATTTTCTCATAATGTTCTTACTTAAGCTCCTCCCACAACTGTCTAGAACTGATTCTCATCCAGATACAATCTCAGTTATTCAGGGTGAGTATACAAGACCCCAATTTGTAATCAAAACACTCTCAGTATAATACATGCTGTGTAATATTAGGCACTGTTCTCTGCACTATTTTAACTTGCTGTCAATCAAAGAGCTGTGTCAATTGAGAATTTCTGTAGACTACTATGACAGTTGTGGTTTTGGGTGAGAGTTTACTGCCTTTTAAAGTATTATCACATCAATTCAAAATTTATTTCTTCTCACATGGGCAACTTAGTTTCTCCAAATTTTAGACATGTTTTTAAAATATTAGTCACTTTATATGTACACCTAAAAACACCTGGCAAGTCATTCATTTAAAGGAACAGGTTTAGTAGCACCAATAGGTACAGATATAGTTTGCAAGGCTTCAACAAATGAAGTTACTTGTGGACATGAATGAACTAAACTTGAGGCAAACAGGGTGACATAATTCACTCAGTATGATGAGCAGTGCTTCTCTGTTTTTGTAGCTGTTAGATATATTCAGCTTGCCATGGCTAAGTGAACTTTGTATGCCTTAATATACATTCACCTCCTGAGGTCACAAGATGTTTAGAGGAGAGTGTTATTTGTCACCTCTTTACTTACCTCCAACTACACTTCAAATCACACCAACCAGACCCTGGTAAACAAAAAGCACAGGGTCTAGTTGGGTCTACTTGCAGGTAGGTGGAAGTAATACCATTGTAGTAACCAGGGCTCATAGTTGCCAAAACCAGGAACCTGTCTTTATACACTAGCAACATTTGTAAAACATTCTGAAAACACTTCCCCTGTAACAAACCCAAAACATGCTTGTTTTTGGTTTGTTGCACTGTGTAGACAGAGTAAAAACAATTTGAAAACATTTTGAAAGTGTTTTGAGATTGTTTTGAAAAGAATTGACAGGACATTTCTTTTGCAACATTTCCAAAACATTTTCAAAACATGCTATAAACCATGTCTACACTGTGCAAAAAACCAAAAACAAGCATGTTTTGGATTTGTTGCCAGTGGATGTTTTGGAGAGTAGAGAGCAGAGTTGAAAGTGGTCGGGGAAAAAATATCAGAAGAACTGTTGTCAATTTTCCTTCCTATTTTTGGTGGGGGGGGGGGGAGGGGGCAGAGAAGAGTCTTTCCCTTGTTCCCCTCCTTAAAGTAAGTCATACAAGAAGGCTACAATATGTTTAATGAATAGCTGTTCTGTATTGCGGTAAAGATGAACTGCTTTTGCACTGTTGGAATAGTTAAACTATCCCTTTAAATGTCATTGGTTCTGTGGATATGGTCTTAGATGAAGCTAGAGTGCATTAAGAAAGCAAAAGATGTGTTTAACAGAGAAGTAGTGAAGTGGGTATTTGATGTGAGAGGATTGTGTCCCATAAGACGGTTTGCTAGGCAATAGTAAATTCACAAATTTCAGTTAAATATGAAAGTATATGTAATGATGAATCCAGAGTCGTTTCCTTGAGCTACAGTATTAATTTGAGAAGGCTTTAAAAATGTGTAGATGACCAAAAGGTGGCATCAAATTAAAACACTGAGTCTTCTGAAATTTTTTGCTTAGATGCGATCATACAGGGTAATTGTAGTGATATTGTAGAACGTGTGACTGAGTTGCATTATTAATGTTAACTGGTTGCAACTTTCACTGGCCTTACAATTTGGTATAATATATAGTTGACAGCACATGCTTATGTACAGGTGACCAATTAATCATTCAATTTTGTACAGTCTGTAGTTTAATGTGCAGCAAAATTTGCAAGGATTATGGAAGTGACATCCTCCATCACCATGGTGGGCTTGTTAAATTACCTTTTTTACACAGTCAATGCTCCCTTGTAAACTTGGTAATTCCCCTTTTTTCCCCTTTTTCTTTGCTTCTCTTGTATTTTTATACCTTTTTTCACACACAACTATCGCTGGTAGCAGAAACCTCAGTTGCACCACGGAAGTACTACCTCAGAGGTAGTACTTTCATGAATAGACTTCATGCTGCTAAAACTGAATAGGACAATTTTACCAATGTTACCCGAGAAAAAGGCGTTTTCTCGGGTGAAGCTTGTCTCTGTAATTAGGGCAGTTAACCCGTTTAAACCAACCGTATTGCTCCAGAACATGTATGGAGTGGAAACCCTTTCAGGTAAATGAGCTCCACAAAATAGATGGTCAGTTTATGACTGAAATCAGAGCCTGATTAGCATTCTTCACCATTAATGCAGTGAAAATTTAACAGTGCATCAGACACAAAATACATTCAACAGTTTTACATCTAAGGTTGATAATTGTAACTCATTTCTTGCTGGCCTTCCAGGATCTACTTTAAGATCCATACGAAGGGTTCTTAACCGAACTGTTCACATTGTTTCTGATGTCAATTTCTTACCTGTGTTTTGTTGAATTCTCCACATTGTTTCTGGGCTCAATCTCATATTTAGTTTGAAATTGTTGTTGATGTGATGTAATACATGGTAATGTCCCCCTGCATCAAGGGACTGATTCAAGGCTAGACCAGGTCTAAGGTCAGCAAGTAGACAATTTCTAACCGGACCTTGACCGTCTGTTAGTTATGGTGATCAGTCTTTTGCTGTCTATGCCTGTAAATCAAATAATAACCTCCCACTCAAGATCAGTAATTGGCTAATGATTAATGGCTTTAAATCCAGACTAAACACTTACTTGTTTCTTTAATATAGGAATGGTTCTGAAATTCACTTCACATCTTTTGTGGAAAAAGCACTATATCTTTTAAATATTTCAAATATTTTTTTTTTGGTTTGTAAGTATGTCTGTATTAATGGACTTTGCTGTGTAAAGCCACCCAGATGACAAAGATATACTACATAAAAGCTTTATTTGGTCATCCTGTTTGGTCAGCTTACCCCAGGTGATGCAAGATTGGGACCGCAAGTCCAAACTTACCAACGAACACAGAGAGACTCATGAAATTTTATTGGAGTTACAGTAGCTTTAATAAATAGGACAGTTCATAGCATATTGTGATAAAATGGTTGTATCCTTGCTGAATCGTAAATAATTTAGTACAAGATTCTTTTCTGTAGTTCTCAGAGTATTAAACTAAAGCGCTGTAGGCAGTAAAACATCATGTATTTGAAGGGATGGGCTTCATCTACTACTAACTTAAGTGGTAATCTTTCTGTTTTTGTCGGTTCCTGATATGATCAAAGGAAACTACTGTTTATCCAAAGCAAATACATCAGGAATGAAACAAAAAAGTGCAAAAGCAAGTTCATATGAACAAGTTATAAGATAAACATGATTCTGAAAAACAGCTTTTCTATTTAACCTTTTCTAACCTGGCTTTTGATTCATTAGAATGATAAACTCCACCCCCTTCCAGTTGGCAGGAGACAGTATCAGGTGTAACATAGCAAAAGAGCGTATTCAGAAGATAACTCATATTTACAAAAAAAAATTTATGTAATTGCTTGTGGAAAGGGTGAGGTGGTAAACAAACTTTCTGTTGAAATGACAATGAAATCTGCTTTCTTCTTAGGTCTATTTAGATTCAATAAAAATGTTTATTTAAATTATAAGTTACATTTAGTTTGATAATCATCAATTCATCCAAGTTCTAAAGTATGATAAAGTACACAGTATTAAATGGAGCTGTTTTTACTCAAGTTT
Organism: Holothuria scabra; assembly: GCA_037179385.1. NCBI lineage: Eukaryota > Metazoa > Echinodermata > Holothuroidea > Aspidochirotida > Holothuriidae > Holothuria > Holothuria scabra. The sequence goes on along the minus strand of CM074187.1, from coordinate 4,795,143 downwards.
AGGACAGAAAGATGCACAGGAAATCTTTTTTTGACCACAGTGACATTAACTCTTGCCAACAATATATGGTATTTTTACGTTGGTTTTGTATTGTACTTTTTTATCTCAATACATAACATGTATTGAGATATTGTCACACTAGCTGGTTTCTAGCTGTAAGCTAAAATCCTATTCAGCATGGCCATGTTTGGTAGAATTTACATTTTGATCATAATATCTTGTAGAGCATACTTTTGTACAATTACTTATGCAGTCAGAATTTTAACTTGATAATCTGATAGGTTGAAAATTTTGTTTTTTTTCCTCAGAAAAGTGGTCAAAAAGTCGTGCAAAAGAAGAGTTTCTTTTCTGCCCATTGTTTTATACTCCTTTTTTTCCCACCATGCACTTGTGTGTGTTTTAGTCTGCTAAGATGTTTGCCCAGCCATTGTCTTGTAATGGAGAAGTTTATATACAGTTGATTGAGTTCCCAAACAGGATATCAGTAGCTCTCAATCTTCAAAAGTTGTGGTCTTCACCAAGAGGTTTCAGTGAGATTATAAGGGATATGAGGTTGATGTTATGGAAAACTACGTGGGAAAGTACCAGGAAACCTTTTGTTGGAACTGGTCAGAAAATTTTTCTTTCCTTATAAGACTGATCTCCATCCAGCTGGATAATTACTTGTGCTTTGTAGTGTTAGTGTGCTTTACAAATATCATTTTTTAGTATAAAAGTATCGTTATTGATTTTTTTTGTTTTAATTGATGACATTTTCAATTTTTAGCATGAAAATGTATAGTATCAGGATATTATAAATCTCTGCTATGAATATTTGAATGACAACAGTGCACCACAATAGCTTAACCTACCTGTACTGTTGACTGTGATATGGAAAGTTTGTGTCATATTTCTTTTCTGTGTATGATACTGGACCTGATCACGAAAAGGATGTTTGCTCTTTTCTGTTGTATTATGAACTTACACACATCTTTTCACGATTCCATGATTAACATTGATCATGCATAAAAGTATTGAGATTGCGCAGCATAGCTGCTCTAGTTTGTAGTTGTTCCTCATTTTGGATTTAGTTACCATGTTTTATGTGTTTTTCCTTTTTTTCACATTTGTTTTATGATATGAAACGGCACCAAAACTTCATGGTCAATAAAGATTCCTTTATGCTATACCAAAGTGTAGACGCATTGTCTAGGGGCTATGTCATTGTTTGCAAGGTTTGCTGTTCCCAAGGTTCAATGTTCCTGAATCTTTAATAGGAACATCCACACATCTGGGAACATGGAACCCTGGGAATAACGAACCTTGTAATCATCATCAAATCATTGAGATATACGAAAATCAAATGAATGACGCTTTGCATTGTCTCTTTTTCATTTTCCTGTCTACAGAACCTGACACAGATTACGAGATTCACATTGCAGCCTTCAACCAATATGGTGACAGTCCCAGATATGTTCTCAACTTCATGACACAATCAAGTAAGTTCAGTTATTTAAGTTTGCCCTAAATATGTCTGGATTCAACAGATTCTCAGGCAAAACAGTTTACCTTCAAAGAAAAAAATATGGTTTGTTCACACAACAGTTATCTCAAAGAAGCACAGAAAAAAAGAAAAACAAAAAAGATGAAAAAAGGACCTTAACCTCTCTGAATTTGTAGTAGCTCTCAGAGGGATCCCACACATATTCTATCGACGATCATTGCCGCCTGAGTGGTTGTTACCATTATTGATTCCTTGCCGAAGGCAGGCAAGGAATCTATGCAATGGTGATGTCATGTGTATGTGTGTGTGTGTGTATGTGACGCTTTGGCTTGAAAACATGATATCTCAAGAAGGGTAAGTGTGACTTTTCTCATATTTGGTGTGTAGGTTGGTCATATTGAGTAGATGATCCCTATTGTTTTTGGTGGAGTTCAAAGGTCATTAGGGGTCACGAGAGGTCAAAAGGTCAAAACCTTGGAAACACTATATCTCGAGAACAGTACATGTGACTGTGCTCCTATTTGGTGTGTGGATTGGTCATATTGAGTAGATGATCACTTTTGATTTTCGTGGAGGTCAAAGGTCATTTGGGGTCACCAGAGGTCAATAGGTAAATTCCTTAGAAATTGCTTGTAAACATGGTATCTCAAGAATGGTAAGTGTGACTAATCTCATATTTGGTGTGTGCATTGGCCATATTGATTAGATGATCCCTATTGTTTTTGGTGGAGATCAAAGGTCATTTGGGGTCACGAGAGGTCAAAAGGTCAAAACTTCGTAAACACGATAACTCGAGAACTGTACATGTGACTATGCTCATATTTGGTGTGTGGGTTGGTCATATTTAGTAGATGATCCCTATCGATTTTTGTGGAGGTCAGTGGTCATTTATGGTCATGAGAGGTCAATAAGTAAATTCCTTAGAAATTGCTTGTAAACATGGTATCTCAAGAAGGGTAAGTGTGAATAATCTTATATTTGGTGTGTTTCATTGGCCATATTGATTTGATGATCCCTATCGTTTTTCGTGGAGGTCAAAGGTCATTTGGGGTCACGAGAGATCAATAGGTAAATTCCTTAGAAATTGCTTGTAAACAGGGATTCTCAAGAAGAGTAAGTGTGACTTTTCTCATATTTGGTGTGTGCATTGGCCATATTGAGTAGATGATCCCTATTGTTTTTGGTGGAGGTCAAAGGTCATTTGGGGTCACGAGAGGTCAAAAGGTCAAAACTTTGTAAACTTGGTATCTCAAGAACGGTACATGTGACTGTGCTCATATTTAGTGTGTGGATTGGTCATATTTAGTAGATGATCCCTATTGATTTTCCCAAAGGTCAAAGTTCATTTGGAGTCAGCATGTTCAAAGCCTGACAAGCTTTCCTGCACAGTCTTTCAAGAAAGGTCACTTGTAGGGTCCTGTAACTTGTCATGTAGATGGCATATAGTGAATACATGGTCCCAGAAGTTTTTGGTGGAGGTTAAATGTCATTTGGGTCCACGACGGGCAAGGGGGATCTCAATGTAGAAAGATTGGATGCCTTGCATGTGTACTTTGTGGGCACATTATGGAGCCCTGTTAATTGAAAAACATTGCAAAGCAATGTCAATGTGAAAAAAGGCCTTACATTTCAGCAGCAAGGAATCACTAAGCCTTTTGGCTTTCTGGTTATGATATAGCAACCTACCAATTAATGTGTTTCCCTTCAGGGCACACATCTCCCAGTGCACTGTGAGGCAGTGAACAGTTACAAACACAGGCAGGAAGAGCAGCAGTAGAGCCTCTCAAACACAAAAGGAGCCTAACAATATACGGCCCATGAGAGGCAATATCAACACAAAAAGATCCCATAGTCAATGGCTGGTTAACATCTTGTGAATAGAAGCTCCCTGCCCTAATACTACCTGCTCAGTTTTCTTGTCTTCTTTGTAGTACATACAAGCTCACCTACAAGTGCATGTAAAGCCAGAAATCCAGTTCCAAGTCAGTGAACACCCACAGTGGAAAATGAAACTCTGGCAGTGCATTAATTTGTTGAAAGAAAAAAAAAAGAAAGAAAAGTACAACCTTGTTTGTATTTTCTAGCCCTACGTTTTTCTAAACGCATTCCTCAAACACAAGAATCGTCGATCAGTCCTGGAGGGCCGTTAGATTTGGTACTGACTGAGGAGCATGGTTCCATGGGCAAAAATTATAGCCAGGGGATGTGAAGAAATGAAGGAGAGGTTTGTCTATACTGACAAACATAACTCCCTCTTGGGGAATGAAGTAGCCTGCATGGTTTGCACCCGTTTTATCTGATTTGCCGATTTAAACTGCCGAAAAGGCCAATAAAGATTTGACTGATTTCCGGCTGTCTTTCTGTAAATATAAGCAAACATCATTGTGCACTTGTCCGTGCTCCCAAGCTTTATGAACCGAAGAAAAGAGCAAGCAATCATTTAGTCAAAAATAGCAAATGTCAGTACGTCCATTTTGGTATAGATTTTGTTTATTTTACTCCTTTGGTTTTGTGTTTAAGAGAAATCTTAAAAAAGTTACCGCACCCTCTTGAAATAATGAATCGTACTGCAGCCTTCGATATGAACACGCATAGTTGACAACATTGCTTCTGAGTAAAGGTCTGGGCAGTACTTGCATAACATTGTAAACAGCCTAACATGCTGCTCTTGTGGACACATCAAGGCAACCTAAATCTTGAAGAAAGCACTAGTGCATTGATAAGCTATTGCAGTTAAGCTTGCGCATTCTTCTACATGTTCATTCAAGTTACATGTAGCAAGTTGTAAACAAATTCCACTGTATGTAAGGGAAGTCATCCATCCTTGTTTTTGCGGATCCTCGCTGTGACAGATTACCCCAAGATTTCATGAATATGAATTGACGTCACTTGCACATCTCCGAAGTTTCCTGGAGTTTAATAGGACTCCCAACTTCTGCCCTATTGTGCCACGCTCTTGATCACACAACAGCAGGTCTAGCTACAATCCTTGGCAAATTAAAAGTATGTGGTACAACCCCGCTCCCCGTACCAATGTTTAAGTTTCAGGACACCTTGGGCTGCGGCAACATTAAACGGGGGCATGGGGGGGGGATGGTGATCCATTCATTGCTTGTTTTGTCCCATCATTTTTTGTCGAGGATTGTAGCATTGCAACTTCCAAAAAAGGTAACACAGATATGGGCGCTGGCCAGTGATCAATGAGTGAGTTTTTCGTCCTGCAGTTGTGATTGGATATTTTAGCAAAAAGAAAAACTTTACTATATTCCAAAGTGGCGCTAACTTATTAGCATGCAGCACATCAATGATCAGTCTAAATGGCATGTGCAAATATCTACAGGTGAAACACAACCAGTGTCAACATGTTAAGATCAATGCAGTTTACGGGTTGAAATTTTGATCATCTCAAAGAGGGCACGAAATGAGTTATAGGCTAGGCAGGTTATATGAAGTGAAAAGGTGAAAAAATCAATCAATAGGGGATTTTTCAAAGATGGAGACACTATCCCCTCCCATGAGGCTACAGCATACAACCGTCATCAAATTATTTGTAAAAAGTATCGTACTGGGATGGTCAGCAAGCTGCCTTGTAGTAAACTTTAGTCTTTACTGTAGAGAGAGCATAAGAAAGGAAACAAATTTTACCTGCAGGGTGTAACCGGTAACATTTTTTCGTGAAGGGTTGCTTTTGAAAGCAGTTTTACTAATTATTATTTTCTTCATGTTAATCCAGGTCCTAGCTGACCTAACTGCCTATCTGAGTGGGTGCGTGGGTGCAGGGCCAAAATCTGGGGATTTTCCACCCTAGCGCTGCTGTTGACCAGATATCATATGAATACTTGTTGTGAAACTGCATCATTTTTGTTAATGTCTAGGCCTACAAATCTAAAAAAAATGTCTAAAAGGTTTTTTCTTCATTGTGTTGCAGGCCTGTCTTGAGGTTTTTATTTTCTAAATAATGATTTCTATTAAAAGAAATAGCACACACCTTTTCGTCGTTTATTGCAGGGTTTGAAAATTGTTTTGTTTTAACATGTAAGTACCTGGTGTAACTACATATGTGCCCTTCACATCAAATTTGAAAGTCACGAAAACAATTCAATAATTAGTTAGTGCCGGAGGGTGGGGTGAGTGCATGTGTAAGAAACTTCGTGGCGATCCCTAACATTGGTGTTATACAGATAGAGAGAAATAAAGTGCTGTTTGTTATGATACTTGAGCAAAATCTATCATGTTGGCATGGCCAGTACCCAGATAAGATTGGGAAAGTTCTTTGGTGGGCATGCAGGTCCAGGTGATAACTTTCATACGTTTGAAAGCTCTTTGTTCTTTTACATGTCTGGGTCTTGTGGACTAGAGTTATGTCAAATTTGAAAGTCACGAAAATAAGCATTTTGCCTAAATTGGGGAATTGGGGTGCGGGTGGTGGGGACATGGGCTAGCGGTTTTGTGGGGATCCCAAAACTTAGTATGGTACAAATGCAACATGTCGTACAAGAGCAAACAAACATGAGAATGAAGACGGAAAAATCGCGAATCAACCCTTCCTTACGTTCCCTAAATCCTTTGTGCACTCTCTGAGTAGGAACCCCAATAGATATTTGCCGTTGGCAGCAGAACCGAGCTGGAACTTGTTGATCAAAAAAAAAAAGTGTAGAAAAAAGGGTGAATCCCTTTCCAAATGTTTACAGCTTTAGCCCATGATGTTGGTATGCATACCTGGCAGGGGTGCCAGGGCAACAATGCATTAATGGGACACAGTACTGGGGCTGTTTTCACTAACGTTTAGCGATCTTCCCTAATGCCAAAATACATCGCGAACTTTTAAATCGAAACTTACCAACTGATTTTTCAAAATAATTTTATTAAACTATGGCGATCATTTTTGCATTGCTAACTTGTGTTGTTTGCCATAGCCTTTAGTGTAAACCAGAACTGATCGCTGGCTATGAGTGATCGACATTATCATAGTTAGCGAGTGACTTAGAGATGATGGCTAAAGTTAACTGTTGGTGAAATCGGCCTCTGGGCCTAGTCAAGTCCATGTACGTGGTGTGAGAAATTGACTTTGTCCATCGATTAACCTGCGATACGGCAACATTTTTCTGAGTGTCCCCATTAATGAAGGTTGACTACACATAGCTTTGCCAAGTTTCCATGCAGGTTACTATGCAACTGACACAAGGTAGGCTACGTACACGGAAGTGCCATTTTGCTAAATAAAACTTGGCCAAAATAATAGTGCTCATGGCTTTACTGTAATTGTTTCAGAATTGCGTACATTTAATATAACATATTCTGCAGGAACCCAGATAAAATTGCTAAGATATTGAGGTTCACATTATGCTTTTGGGAGAGCAGCATGCATGTTTAGGCTTTAATTTAGGCTATGCACAAATTGTGAAGACCTATATCCAGAAGCAATGGTAACTGTTCACGTGTCATAATTAGGTTGTGCAATATTACGTTGTAAGGTCCAAATATTATACAGTCACCAGATCATAAACACAGTTTGAAATTTTATGTTTGACAAATCATGGTTTTACGTCTCAATTGTGACAACCCTGCAAACTGTAGACTAACAAATGATAATAAGAAAAGGAAAATTGAATTTGATTGGAGGTTGAAAAGACTGCAAGGTTTATGTTAGGTCAAATAAAACTGGTGTCATTTTAAAACCATGCAGGAGAAACACTTCCATCTAGACCTTTTATTGACTCAAATACTCACATGTGCATTGGTAAAAAGAACTCAAATTTTGAACATGAAAAGACCGTTAGCTGTCTTGATGGCAAAGATGGGCAAATAAAAACAACTCAAGTGAAAACATGATACACTCGATAAGAAAAGACACAAGACACGTACGTAAATACTACGTAAATTTATTTCATGTTTAAAACTACCAGCAAACTCGTACCTTTGACACACACTAAAGTATGTCTTTTGAACTTCAACCTTTTGTTCGGTGGACACCTTTTGTTAGCGTGCAGAAACCACACGTTGACAAATCCTGTCACAGCTTTTGTCTGTGAACAATAGCAGCCCATCTCAACTCATGGTGAGGTCCATGCTCATTAACTCTACCGGTGTTTCTGTGACCGTGTGCGTTCATGAATAAACATTATGCAGGGTGCAAAATAGGCAGTGATCGTGGGCTGTGCGAAACGTTGATGGTTGTGGATAGAATATGTGGTGGGATCCCCTAGTCATAATGTTGTTTGTGCTGCTTTGTAACACATGACTTGAGTGAAACTAAGGTAGCATAGTTAGAACAAGAAATACAGAAATGACATAAAGGCAGGATTTTTATCCACATTTCCTTCAAGAAAAGAAAGAAACATAATTTGGGGTTTTGTTCTGCCAGTGGTTTATAGGCTGTAAGTCCTTGCAAAAAGCTTATGATGGAAGAAAGAAAGAGAGAGAAGAGGTCAAGAGGGTATGTCTACCAATGACACTTGACACTCAATTTCAGTTAAACTCAGCTCAGTCATTTTTTGGTTTCGATGAAAAGAGAAACCTATGCATACATGATGGCGTGTGTGTGTATGTATGTGTGTATGTGCGTGTGTATGTGTGTGTATGTGTGTGTGTTTGTGACACTTTGCTTGTTTACACGATATCTTGAGAAGGGAAGATCTGACAGTTCTCAAATTTGGTACACAGATACCCCATACTGAGAGGAAGAACCCTATTTATTTTGGTTGAGGTCAAAGGTCATCTGGGGTCACAGGGGGTCAAAAACCAAAATCCTTGTTTACACAATATCTCAAGATAGGAAACTTGGATTAATTTCAAACTTGATATGTTGATGTGTTATGATGTAAGGAAGAACCTGATTTATTTTCGTGGAGTTCAAAGGTCATTTGGGGTCACATGGGGTCAAACCCCGAAATCCTGGTTTACACTATATCTCAAGGTAGGGAACTTTGAATCATTTCAAACTTGATATGTTGATGCATTATGTTGTATGGAAAAACCCAATAAATTTTGATGGAGGTCAAAGGTCATTTGGGGTCACATGGGGTCAAACCCCAAAATCCTTGTTTACATGATATCTCATGGTAGAAAACTTTGAATCATTTCAAACTTGATATGTTGATGCATTATGTTGTAAGGAAAAACCCAAAAATTTTGATGGAGGTCAAAGCCCATTTGGGGTCACATGGGGTCAAACCCCAAAATCCTTGTTTACATGATATCTCATGGTAGGAAACTTGGATTAATTTCAAACTTGATATGTTGATGCGTTATGATTGAAGGAAAAACCCTATAAATTTTGGCGGAGGTCAAAGGTCATTTGGGGTCACGTGGGGTAAAACCCCCAAATCCTTGTTTACATGATATCTCATGGTAGAAAACTTCGATTAATTTCAAACTAGATATGTTGATGCGTTATGATGTAGAAAGTACTCCATTGATTTTGGTGGAGGTCAAAGGTCATTGGGGGTCACGTGGGATCAAACCCTGAAATCCTGGTTAACACTATATCTCAAGGTAGGAAACTTTGATTCATTCCAAACTTGATATGTTGATGCGTTATGATTTAATGAACCCCAAAAATTTTGGTGGAGGTCAAAGGTCATTTGGGGCCACAGGGGGTCAAACCCTGAAATCCTTGTTTATGTGAAACATCATGGTAGGAAAGTTTGATTCATTTTTAACTTGATATGTTGATGCATTATGATGTAAAGAAAAATCCTATATATTTTGGTGGAGGTCAAAGGTCATTTGAGGTCAGAAGGGACAAATCCTTGAAACCTTTTTAACACAGTGTCTCAAGGCAGGAAGCTTGGACTGATTTCAAACTTGATATGTTGATGCATTATGATGTAAGAGAGAACCCTATTGATTTTGGCAGAGGCCAAAGGTCATTTGGGGTCTTAGGGGGTCAAACTCAGAAAACCTTTTTAGGAGAGCTCAAGGTACAAAACATGGATGGATTTCATAATTAGTGTGTGGATGAGTTATGGTGAGAAGATGGTCTGTATAAGGTTTTTTTTTTTGTGGAGGTGAAAGGACATCAAGGGTCATGATCGGTCAAACTTTGAAAACCTTGTGAAAATGGGATATCTCAAGGTAGGAAACTTGGATGGATTTCCTAATAAGTATGTGGATGTGTTACAGTATGGTGAGTTGAAAGTACTGTACCTGTTGTTTTTGGTGGAGGTCAATGGTCATCTGGTATCACCTGGCATCAAACTCTGAAAACCTTGTTTGCAGAATATCCTAAGGCATAGTATGAAATTTGGCTTTTTGACTATAGAAATGTTTTGGTTAAAAGAAAAACCAGTTACTTACTGGTGGAGTCAAAGGTCACTTTGGGTCACCAGTTGTTACAACTTACAAGAAATGTAGCATTTTTATTGAAAAGAGCATGTATGTACCATCGAAACCTCAATGCATTCTTGCATTCTGGTTCATGCACATTAAGGGTTGGTATATCATTCAATTGGCATGTAAATGAATCATTTATAATTCTTTTAAGAAGTGGGCCAATATCTTTTAGCCCATTTTAATATCAGGTACATGAAATCTATTACCTATAAATTCATTTCTTTAGTCAATACTTACAAAACCTAGCACGGAAGCAGAATTGGAAGCTACATGTTGATATTTTGCCCTGCCATCCGGACATTCCCTTTTAGCAGTGCTGTAACAAGTCACGACTCAGTCACTTGTTCTCAAAATGATAGTACCTTGATAGAATTCAGGAGTTATTCTCCCCTTGAAATAGTACAGTGACTCGAGTCAATGACTTGACTCAAGTCACTTAAAAGTTTGAAAACTGGTGACTCAGGCCACTAATCTTTTAGAGGCATTGTGGATAGAGGATGCTTGAAGCAGTGAAGCCAAGCTACTGAATAGTTCAGGTTCAGCTCAGTGCTAGGTCAAAGCAAAGACTGGATTTTCATGTAAGAAAAATCAATGATTTTCCCATCTGAACTGGTCTTTCAAGAAAAACTATATATGATCTTAATTGTTGAGTTGGTTATATAATCGGTAAGTTAATTTATGAGCCTACATGTTTCTCACATTTGTGGTCACCTTGCATCATAAAGCAATATACAGCACACCTAAGAAATGAGCATTGTTTCGTTTTTTCATATCATTAGATGTACCTGCCTTGACCAGGTGTCCAGTGCTTCCTCCATTCAACCTCTATAGCTCTAGGGTCACATCTACATCTTTGGTACTCAACTGGAGTGATCCTGTCACCAATTTGGAGTACAAGCAGTTTAGGATTGAGTACCATCCATCTTTAGTCACAGATGCTGAGCCTAGTGTGCTTGTTATCATGTAAGTTATGGTGTGATATTGCTCCTTCTTGGTTTTTTTTTCAAACCCTGACTAACCTACCCCCAGTACCTGGTCCTTCTTTCTTAGGTCACTGATTTCTTTGCATCGAATTGCTTAGAAGTTGGGCAAGCAAAACTGTTAGGAGACCCTAAGAAGCTATAGTTGGCAAAACAAGGTGTGAATGGAATGTGAAAAGGTGCATTGTGTACTCGATAAGTAAGGTTAGATTGAGTGTCCCAGTTTCAAACCAATTGGTTCAAGTGGAGCTGGCCACAGTCTTTTTTCAGTTGTTTCATGCTGGCTTGTTTTCCTTGCTCCATTGCTTATGCTGAGCACCAAGCGCAAATAGCAGTTGATTCCGTTCCATTTTTGGTCTTTGGTGTGACCTTGCCAGGACTCGAACCCCTACCTCCCAACTGCAAGTCTGCCTTGTGTACTTTCAAAAAAGAAGGACTCCTGGAAAAGGTCCAAAATTTTGAAGAGGGAGGGGTACCCTCTCCTCCTAAACCCTTCCCCCAGCTGATGAAGCTTTTTTTTTTTATTGTGCTGCCTCTCTAAGGAATGTCTATTCTACTTATTTACATGCATGGGGGATGTCCTTACCTTGTTTTTTTATTCAAATAAGTTGTTATTCCACTTAAGTGAGAGAAATCCTGTCATAGGTTATGACTTCAAAACATTTTGTTCTCTGCATTGATTGCTTGGTAGCCTCTTTTAGGCACACAGATCCACACCTTTCGAAGAGGGACTCCAAGCGCTCTTGAATATTATCCTAGATTAAAATAAAGCTTGTTTTGGTGTATTTGTTTTTGTTGATTTTTTGAAAAGGGGCTAGGGGGTTGAGGTAAAGAAAGCCCACTCCTCTTTTTGCACCTGTCTCTAATATTATTTGGGAATAGTGTTGAGTTTTTTGCCAACTAAAAAAAAAATTAGGTAAAATATTTTTTGTTTATCTTAGTAGGGGTAATGAAAGATTTAGAGAATTTGTTAAGCAAGGAAAATACATAATATTTCCTCTGTGGCATACAACACATACGGTTTTCATATATCTGTACTAGTCAGTACCTGACTAGCTGTAGTATGAGTATTTATCTTACGTACGCCAGTAGCATAATAACAGAGAAGTACACGAGACTTAAATTTACCATCATTTCAACTTTTAGTTAGTGAAGTGTCATTTTATGCTAACTTATGGTATGTATATACAGGTATAATAGTACTCAATACTGGTTTTCTCTAACATCCAGCATTTAAATGACACTTAAAGGAATAATATTGCTTTTTTTGGTTTGTGAAAGTATTACATATAAACGATAATTTACAAAATACAGAATGATAGGCCAGCTGTGTATTTACCTCATAATCAAATATTAAGGGAGGACCAGTGGCGGAGGAAGGAAATTCAGTCAGAGGGGGCAAAAATAGCCTGTAGGGGCGCTTCAAAGTTTGTAGAGCAAGAATATTTGGTCAGAGGGGGTGAAAAATAGGCGGTAGGGGCGATTTTATGTAGGTAGATACATATGCCTCAATACAGTAAAAAGAGTAAAAAGGGCGCTGACAGGCAATTTGAGTCCGTCAAGGGGGACAACCACACCGTCTGACTATATGGTAGCTCCGCCACTGGGGAGGTCAACATAAGTTAATGCCAAGTCAAATAGCAACTCCCAACTATGCTGTGGTTTCTTTTACTCTTATTCTTTTGCAACAACTCCAAATAAAGAAATCAACCATTTGACCTGTGATTTAAAAAAAAAATAGGGAAAAAATAGGGAATTACCAGGGAAACTCAGGGAAATTGAGTTTTGAGAAGTGCTGAGAACCCTGCTAGAGTAAAATAGGGAAATGTCATTGTGGCACATGAAGCAATGGGAAGCCAGCAGGTTGTTGAATTAAGATCCCAATCATGTTTTTTAAAGGGCCACAGTCTTAAAAACTTATTTTGAAATAACCAGCCAGATTCTACAGCTGTCTTCTTATTTTGCTTTCAAATATCTTAGTATTTTAGGGCTTAATTTAATACACATTGCATATTCAGGGCCAAGAAATGAGTTTTCATAATTTAATGTGAAAAGTATTGTCATGAGACTTCCAAGAGCCAATGATCAAGGAACAGGGCTTACTACTACCCTAGCATCCAACTTGGGATTGCTGCATTTCCCCTTTAAGGTTTGGTTTGCAGTTTAAACCTCTACTTTCTTTCTTCACCTAAACCCGCAAAGAAATACAAAGTTAAATGTTCAAATGATTCATTGGAAGCTACTCATACTCAGCTTTGTCGAATAAGGCTTTCAGGAGTTTGTTTTGTTTTAAAAGATTTGTAGAAATAATTATTAGTGTCCATTAATGAAAGGAATTTATTTGCAAATGGGAGGATGATTTGGTCATAATTACATTCAGACGAAATAACGCTATTTTGCTGATATTTTTTTTATTCTTTTCCTTAACTGTTATATTAAGGAAAGAAAGCATATTCTATGAACTTGACCATTTGGTAATGGTATTTAAATAGTTGGCAGTCCTATGGGAACAAGAGGTGTTAGTCAGGGTGAGTTTGACGCTTCGTGGGACAGGGTGGCATTTTAACTTATTCAGAAGAAATGAGGTTGTAAAATATGCATGGAAAATTGAAAACAAGGGAATTATAGGTGACCTACCTGTCAAAAATAGTGCATCCTTTCATGCTTATTTGCATGCCTAGTGGCTTTTGTCAACCCAAATATGACACGAGACAAGGATGCTGTGGTGATTATCAAGAGGCTCTCTTAAGTGTCAAGATGTGAATTCAGTCCTTAAAGTTACGTTGTTGTAGGTTTTATAATGCAAAGATTAAGCAGGAATTGTTTCTCTAATTTCATTTTGCTAGTGCAGTGAATGTTCTCTCTTGGGTCAAGTTTTGATGGAAACAAGTGTTGGAGTTGATTTTTGCTGTAGAAAATGGGTCATTTTTATTAAGAGGCCATTTTTCTTTATTTTTTATTTTATGGGGAATAACTTTGAGGTATTGATTGCACAATGTGGTTCATTTTTGAACTGAATCAATAAAAGGAGTTATTCAACCAGGGAGCGTTTGACTGACAAATCAAGTAGGATATTTGATGGGAGGAATCCTCTACATTCTGTAGTTTTATAAAAGTAATGCTGTTGAGGTAAAAAGCTTTATCGAGGTGCTCCTTTCAGATAACTTGAGAAATCATGGGAGGATAAAGTGGACACTATGCATAATGAAAATCACTTGAAGGTTATTGCCAAGTTATGTGGGGTTGTGAATTCACTTTCTGTCATGAGATTTGGTGTGTCATAGAGGTTAGGGTAATTAATTCAGTTTTGTGGAAGTTTTGATACTATCTCCCATTTTGTTTATTAAAAATTTGTACACCTTTTTTTTCATATTTATAAAACAATTAAATTGTTGACTTGTAGGTATAACTATGTTTTATGATAACTTATTCAAAATGTTTTCTACAGCATAGCATTCTGTTGATCTAATACAGTCATTGTTACCACATCTATAAATTTGTAACAAATTAGAAAGCAGCAAAATCATTATTCTTTCAATTGGTATTAGTTGATTATCGTCTGTTCATATATCTGGAGACTTGATTGTTAAATTTTTTCTGGCAACTCTGGATTTACATTTTGTCAAATTGCTACCTTATGTTTCTTTTGTGCAAATATTTTTTGTGTGTGATTTGATTTATCCTGGAAATGTTTAAATTTGCAGATTTGCTGTTGGTTTTAGGGATGACATGAGATTAAAATGCCCATTAGCCTAAAATTCTGAGTAGTCCTGCACAACCTGGGGAAGTTGTCTTAGTGATGGTCAGTAACTTGCACATTCTGTTGCTTTAGTTCAGTGGCTCCAGCCAGTTAGGTCTGTTATCACAACCAACTGGACTAAACAGAATATGCAAGCTACTGACAATCACTAAAACAACTTTGCTAAGCTTTGCAGAACTACTCGAGATTTTAGGCTTATGGACATTTTCATAGCATGGGAGTTAAAGCAAGCCTTCTATTGTTGAAACAGCAGTCCACATATTGTGAAAATGACTTTTATATGTACATGTTTCCCCCCTTAAAATGTGCTTCGTTTTATTTTCAGGAGATAAGTTTGCAAAAGTTTGAGGAAGGGGGCAGATAGTGTACATGGTTCAAATGAGTCTGTACCTTCCCCTTCCAGCCCCTCTTTCTTGCTTATTCTTTCATTTGACCTTTTTGAACTTGATCATAAGATTTTGGCAAGACCATATTCTTTAAACTCCCTTCATTTTTCTTCATCCTCAATAGGGATTCCAGAGTCAGACAGCAGGAATTTACAGATTTGCAGCCATACACAACCTATTCCTTTAGAATCAGCGTGGGTTGCAATGGAGGTTTCGGAGAGTTCAGCATTAGCCACCAAATAACTACTCTTGAAGATGGTAAGAAAAAAATCTCACTTGACCAAGTCTTGCCCCATGATTGTAAGCTGTGTTCAGTCCTAAGAAATTTGTCTCTGCAACTGGGTTACATTTGATTCTCCATGTGACAATTCTTCTGCTATGCCTGGTTTGTTTACCCTTGATCTGTATTGGTTTCATGCTTGGTATGATGGCCTCTTTATTCTACCATACTTCGATGTGTACAAACAAAAAAGGAGCTTGGTAATGTACTATAAGCTTATCAATGTATTTGGACTTAATTGCTCGCCAAAAAATACACAGAAACCACTTTTGCTGCAATGGAGATCTTGTGGATGGTTGAGAAGAAAATCAACTAATTAGCTGTTAAAGTTGAGAGCTATCTGATAACAGGGCTGTCAATGTCTGAAAGCTTGCTCACTATTTCCCACTCATGTCCGCTATCCTAGTTTTATGATAAAGGATATTTCCAAATGTGGATTGTAAGGAGATATATGTGGCTACTATTGAAGTATTGGTTGAAGACATGTACACATCAACACCTAGTTTCAGAAGTTTTGCGACAAGTGGTGCCGAAAATATTTTCAGAAAATTGGAGCAGCACATATCGTTGACATGTCCAACTCTAGAATTACCTTCAGTCTTAATCTTTTGTGAAAAGTTATAAAACACGGTTTGAAACTTTCTGAAAAAAGTAATCTTACATTTTATGAGGATGATTTGTGATATTGATGTACAAGATCTACTATTACAGGGTTTTTATGAACCTCACAGCCTCCAAGTTCCCATTCAACCGTCTTTCCACTTGGCTTTTTGTTTCAGGTTAGGTTAGGTTAGATGAAGTTGTACAGTCTACTTTCCAACCAATTGGCTTTTTTATTATGTGTTGTATTGGTTAAACAGCCATATGCAGTGAAAACATACAAATTAAAACATACCTAGACTGAAGGGTAATCATAGAAATTATGTTTCCATGTGACTGTTTGATTTTTTTTAAAAAGCAAACAGTCTTTTAGTGTACACTCTCATTTGGCCAGAATTTCATACGAGACTTTAGCCTTAATAACCCCAAAAAAAGGCTTCTTCCCAGGTTCCAAACCATCCCTTTGTTAATACCTTTGTTTAGATTAAGAGCTGTTATTCTGTGATGATTGAAATGTATGTCTCATTACAGTTAAACAACAAACACTTTTATTGATTTCAAGATTCTTCCATAGAAACTTCAAATTGGTCAAATTGGGAAAGGCTGAAACATTTTACTTTTCTAACTTCATGAAAGCCAAATTACACAGTAGCCTTTACTTATAAATGTCAATATATACCATTACTTATTACTGCCACTGCAAATAGAGTAACATTCATTTTCTAAATTGGATGAGTGAACCTCCCAAGGGGCCCCCTATTTAAAAAGGATTAGGGCCATAAAATCTTGTTGTATTTATATTTTTAAGAAGAATGAATAGTTTAATTTCATTACATAAATAATTTATGTTTGACATACACTTGCTGGAAAAGGTCCATAGTCATTTTAGTGCATTCTTTATCTTCACCCAGTAGGTTGCTCAAAGCATGCAAATCATTGCAACAGTTGCCTGAAACCTTTTTGGCAGTATTTCATTTTATAGGATAAAGTATGAGGTCAATAGGTTGTAGATTGTGTCTAATACATGAAGGACACATGATGCCATGGTTAATTTGATCATGCTATTAGGTTGTCCTTGTGTTTTTTTTAACTGCCTGTGAAACATTACAGTCTGCTGTGGGAGGTATCTTTCAAGGGAGATTGCAATCAAAGGTCATCTTTATCTTGTTTTAGTCTCTAACATCTCCATTATATTTTGTTAATTTTGACAGTGCCAGCCACACCACCAGCTGATGTGGATGCACGCCCAGTAGACCCACATAAAGTGAGTGTATACTGGCTGCCACCTGTTCAACCCAATGGTGTTATTATTTATTATGTTGTCCTCTATAACACAAATCCAGAGGATGCAGAACCCAATTGGAGGGTGCACAAAAGTTTAGGTAAGTTGCCCTGTGTTAGTGGATACAGCTTTATCAGTGAGTCATTAGGTTTTCCATCGGAAGAGGTGGAAAGGGGAGATTTGTCCCCCTTTCCAGAAGAAGCTGGATAAATCCCTTCCCTCCCCCCCCCCCCCTTTTCACCTCCATAAAATTAGAAAATTGTCACTATCTTGGTTTTCTTACTTAAAAGACGACACTTTTGGAGTAATGTTTGAACTGAAATACATGGATGGCCTTGAAAGCCTTCCAAATAGCACCCCACAGTGTCCTTTAAACAAGCTTCTGTCCCCCTGAACCCATTTGTAACTTTTACCCTTGAACTGCATCAGTTTGGACTTTGAGTTAAGCAGTAATATATCACCCCCTTTTGTGTTTCTGGTGGAATCTCTGGCCAAGGCAGTACTGTGGTCTACCTAGTACTGTTGACTTAGACCTGGGTTAAAGTGAGATGAGTCTTTCAGCAATTAACATGTGTCTTACATTTTGCATCAACATAGACCCTTTAATTTGAAAACATTTTGTTAAAAGTTAGAAAAATACCTTATGTGTAAATGACACTGACGAGAATTAAGTGTCCCCATAAAGTGAAATATTGTGTTCGTTTTACAAGGAGATTTCTTACTTTTAAAACCATTATTTATTGACGAAGAGTGATAAAGAGTAACAAATAAGACAGTATGGTATCCTTCTTTTCAAAAATAAGTTTCCTTCAGATAGAAATTCAGATGTTTATGGCTCAAGAATAGTTTGTTCACCCAAATGTTAACCATTTCAAAAGATGCAACTTCCATAACTCTTCTTGTGCATAATATTTTGAGGAGATGAGCTATTGCTGGGGTTTATTGTTGAGACCGAATGATTTGAAAATGGCTGAGCTATTTACTTTTGGTGCTTTGTTGAAGCATTTTAAAATGCAATATTTCCCTTTAACTGAGGTAAGCATTTAACATTAAAATTTGCACCAACAAAATCTATGCAGCTAATTCTTGCACCAACCAGATCATTGCCTAAGTCTACATGGGCATCTAGAGGTTACATCATACATGCATGCAGCCTGTACAAAAGTCATGGAGGTGATCTCCTTTTATCTTGTTAGCTTCATCATTTATCTCCTTGTAAGATGTTGGTGTGATGTCAGTGAATAAGTATTTTTTATTTCCATTTTTTTACTTAGTTACAGGTCTTTAAAAGCTTTATTCTGTCTTAAAGCACGATAAAACCGTAAGCTTGTCTACAAGGATCTGCTGTCCTGGCTCATAGAAATTCAAAAGTGCATCTAATGTAGATTTCAGGGACAGGTACTTATGCTATTCCCAAGGGTTACTGGTTTAAAATGTTCATAATGAAATGTATATCCAAATGTTAACACCCAACTTTACTTAGCTTTTAACCCCAGTCAAGACACAAACCAATCGAAAGCAGTTTCTGATATTTAAAACTGTGTTAGGGATTTGAGAGCTTGGATGTTTCTAAAAATAAATGATTCAAAGACTGAATTTATGCTACTTCCCTCCAAATCCAGTTTAGCCAAAGTACACGTGAATTCAATCCGAGTAGGAGAGTGTGTGGTGAAGAAAGTCCCGTATGTGAGGAATTTAGGGGTGTGGTTTGATGAGCACCTTGACATGCAGCTACATATTACCAAGCAATGTCAAAAAGCTATGATGCATCTGCAAGCCATTCATTCTATTAGGAAGTATCTTTCTGTAGAAGCCACTCAGAGTGTATTGCATGCTTTTGTGACATCATGTCTTGACTATGGAAACAGTCTTTTAATTGATGTTCCCAAGGTACACATAAGTAAATTACAGATAGTACAAAACATGGCAGTTCTTGGCTTGCATAACCTTAAAAAATATGATCCTATTTCCTCCTACATTTCATCTAAGCACTGGCTCACAGTTGATAAAAGAATAAAGTTTAAATTGATGTTAATAATCTACAAATGCTTAAATAATCAAGGGCCAAAATATCTCAATGACATGCTGATAAAAGATTTTAATGCCACTCACAATCTCAGATCTAACAGTGACACATTACGATTGGTACTAGTAGTTCCACGCACCACTTCCAAGTTGTATGGTGACTGTGCCTTTATGGTTGCAGGTCCTAGACTCTGGAACTCCCTTCCTTTCTCTCTCAGAAGTGTCTCGAATACCTCAAAATTTAAAGCTGGACTAAAGACTTACTTTTTCAACCTCTAGTATTATCTCTCATTTATTACTTCTAAAGTGCACGGGAATGACTATGTCACATCATGCGCTATATTAAGTCTAATCTATATATATATCCTTCAAGTTGCTCAATTTATCTTAACTACCATTTGAACACTTCATGTCACTAGAATTCAATTGGAGATTTTAGCCAAAATTTTTTGTCAAAAGAACCTTTCTAAGGTTTCATTCGAGTCATATATTTTGTCACGAGTTGTTGAATCCCTAATATTTATGTCTCGGTACAATACCACAACAAACTCTATTAACTTTATTGATCTCAAGATGTCTAAAGGAGAAACTCGTGATCAATTCTTGATTAAAAGTGGTCAGCCAAGGATGCCTTAAATTCTTCTCACTTTTCTAGCATCATGTTGATTGCCTGGATTTATAATAATAATCTTCTATGGACACTTGAGTACAGTCCTCTGTAGACAAGTACACAAGTGTAGGGCAACAGGGGAATTCATTAGTTGCTAAGAAATCCCAGATGAATTGATTTATCTAGTTAAACAAGGATTCGGGTTTTTGTGTCATCATGCCTTTGTACAGAAGGCCATCACTCTTATGAATGTTGTATAGTCTATGTCAGTGTCTGTTAATATGACATTAATTAACTGCATCCATTGACAATCACACAAATTATTAGCAAAAAAATGTGTCTGTTTTAGAGTTTAAATACAAACCAAAAGAGAGTTTGAACTTTATTTCCTGACAGTGATAAATGACCCACACTGTGCCAGGAGGAAAACTGGTAAATAGTTCACATCGTTAATGACCTAGAAGCCTACAATCCATGCAGTGCCAATGACTTCTATGTCTGTTTTATTCTGATTAGACTAAGGGAACCTCTAGGAGAAAGGTTAAAGGACCTTCCTCAAAGGCTGTCAGTTGTTGATGTGATTCCATGCTTGTGTTTCTGTCAAAGGTGGAAGTGTATGACTTGCTCAGGGTCTGATTCACTCTTTATTTCTGGCACATTGTTGTGAAAGACGGAAAGAAGGTTGCTACTTGGTCATTAAAGTAATTTATTGGGAAAGAAGTTGACTTAATATCTTAATATCTTCAGAATTTTATGTGAAGAAACTTTATTTTACTGGTAACAACTGTCCTTTGATTGGAAGTGGTATCGGGTGTGCATTAAACGGTCTGTGAATGCAGAGGTTTTTTCCAGTTAAGAAAATAAAAGTAAAGGATATGAAGAAGAAAAAAACAGAAACAAAAACATCAAGCTAGTTGAAAATGAAGTAGGTGATTTGATATACATGTAACTCCTTTGTCGTGATGGAAATTGTGAATTCAAAAATGTATGTGATTGCCGGATGTGGCTCATGAATGAAAGATATGAATTTTCATGTGTCAAAGTAGAGGTCAAGACAAATAGCAGTACAAATTAAAATGTAGCCATGATGAAGAACAATCTTGCCTGAAGTGGGATGAGAGAATAATGGAGCAAGCACAATCCTTAGTTCTTTCCTCCTCCAATTATTTTCTTAAACAGCATAAGATGAACTGAAAAGAGGGGTGCTACAGAGTTTGGAAAATTAATGCAATAGTCCAACTCCTACTGTAGGATATATTTGAGCAGAGATGCAATAGGTTACAGTTTTTGCACTCAAATGGTAGATTGAGAAATACTTAACTCAGACCAGCCTAAGAGCTGTTTGTACTATTGTGGTCTGCCACCATCTCTCTATCTATCACGTCCTTCCACAGTTGTTTTTATTGCTCTCAGGCGTACATTCATTGACAGATTTTAACAGAACGTTGGTGTCTTTGAACATTTGGCTCTTTGTCACATTCAAGAAAATGAGATTGAACGTCATTAAGGGCCATCAGAAGCAGGACATCTCAAATTAATGTGCATCTGAATAAATTTACAGTTTCACTTCTTAGCAACTGACCAAGCTATTATAATGAGATTTGGATGAATATAAATTATCTTTCAACCTCTAAAAAATATAGTCCTGTAATTTTAGGCTTATGAATGTACACTTTAATTGAAGTGATTGATATTAGAGTTTCAGGCAATTCAGAATGTTTGTGAAAAACTGGAAGGCATCCCATTTTTCTGATCATCGCAACCAAAATTGTTTCCTTCAAGGGAAAACTTTTAGTTAATTCAGAGGCAGAAAGGGTCCCTAATGAGGAACGTTGTTGTCCTCAGGTGAGATGTAAACAGATTGGTTTACAGCAAAGGTGTGAAAATGATTTTACTACTGTTTGAGGCCACAGTTATCACAGAATTTAATGAACATCGTTAATCTCTTTTATACTGTTGCAAACCTTTGTGGTGGGCAATGGACGCTACAGGACACGTATCTAGGTTACACCTATTACAGGCATTTCTTCATTATCATGTTGTTAACCGCAGTATGCCTTTAAACATTAGGGCATTTGATTGTGGTAATTGCCTTTCAATAAATGCATCTCTCTGTTATAACATGTGCATAAACACTTATGCTAGTTTGACAGTACCCCGAGTAATGCTGCTTCAAGTTGGAGATAATTATGGATAGAAATGCAGGGTTACCCACAAAATGGAATGTTTTCACTGAAGTTATAATTCGCAAAAATAAATGTTAATTGACAATTACATAATTATTAAAATAATAATTGACATGCTGCATTCAGCTGTTTTGATTAAAAACAAGTCAAGAAAGATAAGCATATTATAGGCATTAAAGTGGAGTTGAATTGCATACTGTAAACATGTCTTTGGTGCGTAGTTTCATTAAAAATTGAATGACTTTGAAATGTCATAACTGTCATTTCAAGGGAAACTCAGATTGAGTAGACTTGCCCTTAATCTTTCTTGAAGAGAATAAAATGATGTAAAGATTTATCAAGGCACATGTAACAGAATGAGATTTATCTTTTTCAGTAATTCAAGTTTATCAACTTTAATTTGAATTCCAGGAGCAACTCAGAACTCAATGATAGATGAGCTTGACAGTGGTACAAGATACTTCTTTAAAGTAAAGGCTGGGACTCAAGTTGGTGATGGACCTTTAACTGATGCAGTCCCTGCCTTCACCATGAAAGAAGAAGGTAAAATTTGATTGATTAATTGATTCATGACTGATCATCATTGATCAAGTATTTTAACTTCTTCATTGTTTATGAGGGTAGGTGAGGTGACTGTGTAGAGAGTTCCATTTTGCTTACCTGGTTTCAAAAACCAAGCTGTTCAAAGATAAAAATTTGGTACATACAGTCATCTCTTGTCAATGTAAATGTAATTACGAACACTTAAAGAGTGGAAATGCAGTTATCCCATGTTGCATTAGTCTACTTGTGTATCCTTTGTCATGAATGGGTCTTAAAAATCATGCCGCAATATTTTTGTTTCTGAATTGTCAAATATAGGAGGATCAAGCTATTGCTTTTAATGCTTTGTCTTGGATATGTAGTATTTAAGTACTGAGATATTATAAAAGGTACATGGAAGAGAAACACTAAGAAATTATTTAGAATTAACTGTTGCTTCAAAATAAGTGCGGGTTGACAACTCTTCTAGCCCTTCAAGTTGGGCTGTGTAGGTATTTATATTGAAAAGTATTGGTGTACATAGTTTCAGGAAAAATTGATTTGTTGTAAAAGAGAATATGTGTTACACTTAATCAAGTCTGAATTTGTCACAGTCTGGTTAAAGCAGTGTTGTAACAAGTCACGACTCAAGTCTCTTCCTCTCAACATCATAGTGACTCCATAGAATTCAGGAGGAATTTCCCCATTGAAATAGTACAGTGACTCAAGTCAGTGACTTGATTACAACACTGGGTTAAAGTCTGGTTAAATTGCCATACTTGTGGAAATTTGTCACTTCCTGTATTCAGGGGAGATATGTGGTTTTTGTACAGCAATATTTCATATTGAAACCACTGTTTAGGAATACTGAATAGTAGATTATTGAAAATTAAAGTAGCACAGAAGCTGTTTTTTTTTCTTTTTTTCATGAGAGAAAATTGCAATTTTTTGTTGCTCAGGAATATATATGCTTTTGAACATTTTCACAATTTGATATGACACATCATCATCTTAACATCACATGCTTGTAATGCATAATAGACCTTTTGCATTGAGGACACACTGATGTTGTCCTTTGGGCAGAACAATGGAACATGTGGCCACATGCATAAGAATTTGCCCTGCTTCTGTAGCAGACTGTGCGCCTACTCGACTGATTGACAAATCAGCTTTCTGCATTTGTGGATGTTGGTTTGTTTTGCCCCCAAAAGAGGGCATACTTTCTGCTCTATGCCATCATATGAACAAGGTCTATATTGTCAAGATAAACAGCTGACACTTGAGGTGAGTGGTGAGACTGAGTGAACTGATAATGATTTAAAGCAGGGTGGCAGCCATGTTTGGTCAGTTGAAGGGGGTCTGCAAGTTTCTTAACCATCACGAACTGCAAATTTTAAGTGACTGACCCCAACTCTGGAAGTTAGTCCGAATTTTCAGATACAATTAACTCCCTCATCTTCACTCTGTTTCAAACAAATTCCTTTTACATAGATGATAGCAACAAATAGTGAAATTTGGTATCTTTATTGATGTGTTTTATGGACAAAATAGAGTCAATACCTAACCAGAAGTAAAAAAAAATCTTCTAGTACTTTTAGCTTGTTAAAATACCATTAATTTTGTTTCTCTAGCTGAAGACCAGACTACCATTATCACAAATAAACAGCTTGGGATCGTTATTGGTGTTTTATTAGCGTTCCTCTGTATAGTTCTCTGCAGTGCCCTCATCATCTATAAATATAGGTAAGTGAACCATCATCTTCAAGTGGCCCGTAAATTTTAAATCCAATTTTACTGTAATGTTTTGGATATTGTCGCTTGAACAAAGCAAATGAAAAACTTAGTTAATTTAAGTTTGAAGAACTTAATGAAGTTGTTTGTAGATTACTTATTTCAGAGATAACACTAAACAAATCTGTCCTTTTCCAAATAGCAATAGCAAAGGATTACTGGATTTAGTTTTTGTAGGTATTTTTTTTTTTTTTTGTCAATGGCATTTCAGTGGGGCAAAAAAAACATACACCAACATTCAGTGGCACAATCCTTGTAATAACTACTTGGAAATGTGAACTTCTTGGCTGTGAATATGGGATTTTTATGTTGCAGGTAGATGCAGACAGAAAATATATAAATGTCCACTAGAGTCTAAGATAATTCAGGTCCATAGCCAGACAATGTACTGTACTGTAGCGGGCAGAATGGCTTCCAAGGGAGGGGGAGAATTTTTAAGGACAGCGAAATGTGTAAAAATGTATTACATCAGTGGCAAACTTCATTCAACTTTGGGTTGGAGGCAAAAATTCCAGAACAGATTGATGCAACTGGCAGTGCTGTGGCAGTATTAACAAATTTCCAGTCTTCAATGGATCAGATAACAATCCCTCCTTTTTGAAGGGTCTTATGGAAATGTTAAGAACAATACAATAGACAAATTATGGGTCTTGCAAACCTCACTGCAAAGTATAAGCATTTACTTCCATAATCAAGGTTTCTGTCAAGGGGAATAAAGGGGATTTGTCCTCCCACTCCTTTCTGAGAAGAAGTAGGCTAAAATCCTGCCCTTTCCATTTCCATAAAAATGAAAATTGGTTTCTTATTTAAGAAGAGGACATCTTTCCAGTGATAGAACTTACTTCAGTAGCCTTTAGAACTTGTCAGATTGCACCTAACAGGAGGTTTAAGGAGCCAGAAGTAGGCCTTTGCCCCCTCCCCCCATACCCTTTCTTGAACCCACCAGTATAACTTTGGCCAAGGGCACCACCAATATGGACGGGGGTTGACAGTAATACATCCCACACCTTTTCGAGTTTCTGGCAGAATCTGTGATATTACAAGTTCCTGTTTTGTGTATTGATGCTCTTATAGATATTAATAGTATTAACATTTAATACAATTATTCCACACAAATTCTCAACCATTAATCAGCTCCTTGTAAGGATGTTACTGTTGTAATAGTTCATCAGCATTTAGAGGTGGAAGAGTCATAAAATCTGATGTGTACCTGCACATATAACATTTGTTTTAACCCAGTAAGGTAGTATGCCTATTTAAATGCAGAAAATACATGTGTTTATGATGTCAATGCAAAATTTGTTGGGTGTACAGTTCATGCAGTACAAATCTATTGAACAGTTTCTTTAAATCAGGTTATAATAGTAAAGTGTATCGTTTGGCATTATTGACCCAGTTTCTTTGGAGGTAATGGTATTAAAGTAATGCAGTTTTCAAAGACTGCAGGTAGCGGGCCACTAATTATAAGTCCCATTGACTTACACACTAAATTAGGCTACTTCTGTGCCCCCTAGCTCCCAGTAGAAGTTTTCAACCAGGACATGCTACCCCTCTGATCGAAGTCCACAATCTCGGCTTTCATGGCACTTTCAAATTTCCATACCATGACCATTGAAATTTTGAGCTAGAGAGCCTTGAATGATAGGGATGTGTTTCCCGCCATAATAGCTACTCAAAAACGGCATTTCACAGAGCGAAGTAATACAATAAAAAAAATGGCACTAAAATTGGTCAGATTGCCTTGAATTTTGCACAGTATGTATTTCAACTCATTGTCTACAAAATCCAAATGCAAAAATGATCATATTTTGTAAGTAACACAGTCAGAAACAACATACCATAAATTTTTTATGGCGCTTTGTCTGTCAGTAAACATTTTCCCGGACATGAGTATTGGAGTTAGTGGTCCGCTACCTGCATGGTAAGGCAAGTGGTACTTACCACGTGGAAAGCCCAGGTTTAATTAGGTAAAATGGAACCTACTGCTGTCGTATGTGATGCCCCCACAGACTTCCTATACATGGACAGGGCATACTGCATGGTAGATTGTCGCCACCATATGTGTGAGAAAAAGCGCACCAAGATGGTTGTCTGCTATGGTTTTGTGTAAAAGTTTGGACTTGCTCAAGTAAGTCAACAGATTTTGCAAGAAAGTTGAAATATTTTCATAATAATGCAAGGTAAAGTCAAACTAACCACACGTATTGTAGGAATATGATGTTGTTAGCCATTCAAGTTTAACTTTTGTTTAAAATATTACAGAGACATTGTTTAATCATACAAATTATAGCCTGCTGGAGGCCATCTCAGATTGCCTTTATGATTCCTTGCCGAAGGCAGGCAAGGAATCTATGCGATGGTCATATCATGTGTATGTGTGCTCACGTGTGTGTGTGTGTGTGTATGTGACGCTTTCTCTTGTAAACACGATATCTCAAGAAGGGTAAGTGTGACTCACCTCATATTTGGTGTGTGGGTTGGTCATATTGAGTAGATGATCCCTATTGTCTGTGGTGGAGGTCAAAGCTCATTTGGGATCACGAGAGGTCAAAAGGTCAAAACCTTGTAAACACGATATCTCAAGAACGGTACATGTGACTATGCTCATATTTGGTGTGTTGGTTGGTCATATTGAGTAGATGATTCCTATTGATTTTCGTGGAGGTCAAAGGTCATTTGGGGTCACAAGAGGTCAATAGGTAAATTCCTTAGAAATTGCTTGTAAACACGGTATCTCAAGAAGAGTAAGTGTGACTAATCTCATATTCAGTGTGTGCAGTGGCCATATGGAGTAGATGATGTCTATTGTTTTTGGTGGAGGTCAAAGGTCATTTGGGGTCACAAAAGGTCAAAACTTTGTAAACACGATATCTCAAGAACAGTATATGTTACTCACCTCATATTTGGTGAGTGTGTTTGCCATATTGAGTAGGTGATCCCTATTGTTTTTGGTGGAGGTCATAGGTTATTTGGGGTCACAAGAGGTCAAAAGGTCAGAACTTTGTAAACACGATATCTCAAGAACGGTACATATGACTGTGCTCATATTTAGTGTGCTGATTGGCCATATGGAGTAGATGATTCCTATTGATTTTCGTGGAGGTCAAAGGTCATTTGGGGTCACAAGAGGTCAGTAGGTAAATTCCTTAGAAATTGCTTGTAAACACGGTATCTCAAGAAGAGTAAGTGTGACTAATCTCATATTCAGTGTGTGCAGTGGCCATATGGAGTAGATGATGTCTATTGTTTTTGGTGGAGGTCAAAGGTCATTTGGGGTCACAAAAGGTCAAAACTTTGTAAACACGATATCTCAAGAACAGTATATGTTACTCACCTCATATTTGGTGAGTGTGTTTGCCATATTGAGTAGGTGATCCCTATTGTTTTTGGTGGAGGTCATAGGTTATTTGGGGTCACAAGAGGTCAAAAGGTCAGAACTTTGTAAACACGATATCTCAAGAACGGTACATATGACTGTGCTCATATTTAGTGTGCTGATTGGCCATATGGAGTAGATGATCCCTATAGATTTACGTGGAGTTCAAAGGTCATTTGGGGTCACAAGAGGTCAAATGGTTAATTCCTTAGAAATTTCTTGTAAACACAGTATCTCCAGAAAGGTAAGAGAGACTGTTCTCATATTTGTTGTGTGAGTTGGCCATATTGTGTAGATGATCCCTATTGTTTTTGATTGAGGTCAAAAGTTATTTGGGGTCAAGAGAGATCAAGAGATCAAAACCTTGTAAACATGATATCTTGAGAACGGTACATGTGACTGTGCCCATATGTGGTGTGTAGGTTGATTGTATGGAGAAGATGATCCCATTCGATTTCCCCAAAGGTCAAAGTTCATTTGGAGTCAGCATGTTGAAAGCCTGACAAGCTTTCCTGCAAAGTCTTTCAAGAAAGGTCACTTTTAGGCTCCTGCAACTTGTCATGTAGATGGCACATAGTGAATAAACGGTCCTAGAAGTTCATGGTGGAAGTCAAATGTCATTTGGGTTCACAACAGGCAAGGAGGATCTCAATGTAGGAAGATTGGATGCCTTGCATGTGTACTTTGTGGGCACATTTTGGAGCCCTGTTAATTGAAAAACATTGCAAAGCAATGTCAATGTGAAAAAAGGCCTTACATTTCAGCAGCAAGGAATCACTAAGCCTTTTGGCTCTCTGGTTTGTCCCAGTCGCTGGAGAAAATCTATGGATAAGATGTACGCATTACATGCTCTGTCCATGTATATGGGAAGTCTGTGGATGCTCCACATAAAGAATGGAGTAAGGAAAACAAACCAGTGCACCACAGGTGAAAGAAAAGGAATTAAACACTACATTATAAAACAAGAAGCTTAAAAGTTGAGGCATAAAATAACCTCATCTAACAAATTACTGTATTATTTTCACAGATGTCTGGATGCTCAGACTCAACGCTCAGGTGGTACTCAGTTTAATATTCGCCCAAACGGGGTGGTACATCCAAAATGTCCATGTACAGATACTCAGGGAGAAGATTTATCTATGCTCCGCTCCACTTGTAGGGGGAGCATTGGACATGTCAGGGTAAGAAACAAATAAGGTTTATTGTGAGATATTACAAAGTGTGGGTCTGTAACAGTTTGGTAGGGTTCAAGGGTCTGAATTAGAGAAACCAGCCAATTTTTTGCAGGTTGAAAGTCTTCCCTCAAGCATACACCCAATATCTTTGGCTGTTATAATGTTTTAAAAGAAGAAATGAAAATTAACCAATTTATGAAAATGTGGAAGATCATACACTGATAGGGGCTTAATTTGATTCCTCCTTTTTGTTGAGATCTGGAGTTTGACTCCTGGCTTGGTCATACTGAAGACTTTTAAAAATGTAACCTACTGCCATTGTGCTCAGTGCTCATCAAAAGCAATGGAGTAGAGAAAAGGAGCCATCGAGCCTTAACTGGAAAAAAAAAGACTGTGGCCTGCCCAACATTGGGTTAGGGCTACCCTAAGCATTGAGCCTGCCCACCTTTCAGTTAGGGTTACTCTAAGCCCAGAGCAAGCCTGCCTTTGAGTTAGGGTTACTCTTAACCCTGTGCCTGCCCACCTTTGAGTTAGGGTAACTCTAAGCCCAGGGCCTGCCCATCTTTGAGTAAGGGTTACTCCAAGCCTCGAGCCTGCCCACCTTAGTGTTACGGTTTACTCTAAGCCCTGAGAATGCCCACCTTTCAAGCCCTGAGCCTGCCTAACTTAGGGTAGGGTTACTCTAATCCCTGAGCCTACCCACCTGTGGGTTGGGTTTCTCTAATCCTGAGCTGTAAAACCTCATGTTAACCTTAACCATTTTGAGTTAGAACTTTGTATCCATCTTCTTACCATCTTTATCTGTCCCCCATTTTCTCTCCTCTCCCTTTATCCCTTGTCTTTTGTAGTATAACCTTTTTCTACATATTTCATTGAAAAATGATTCAATGCATTATGCAGTTTTGAAGAAGGGCTAAGTTGTGAATTGCTAGCACAGTAGCTTCAATATAATGAGTATTAAAAGTAGCCTTTCTTTACAGTGCCACAAAATTTGTGGTATAATTGGTTCCTTGTGGTAGCAAAGGAACCTATGTAGTCAGTTGGCATGTGTGTGTGTGTGTGTGTGTGTGACACTTGCTTCGGTACGCTCTAACTCAACAAGGGAAGGTTGGATGGAACTTGGATTTGGTACATAGATTCGTCTTAGGGAGAAGGTGTGCCCTATTGTTTTTGGTGGAGGTCAAAAGGTCATTTGGGGTCACCAGAGGTCAAAAACTAAAAACCTTCTCAACATGATATTTCTAGGTAGGAAACTTGGATAGATGTCATACTTGGTGTGTCTAAGTGTTATGGTGTAAGGATGAAATTGGATATGTTCGGTGAAGGTCAAGGGGTCATCTGGGGTCACATGGGGTCAAACACTGAAAAATGTTTTAACACAGTATTTTAAGGTAGAAAGGACAGATTTCAAATCAATCTGTGTTTGGTTAAGGACAAAGGTCATCAAGGTCCCTGGAGGTCAACTGCTGGAAATGTTATTTAGAAAATCTTGTTAGCTAGATAAAGATAGTTTCAATAGATTTTTTATCTCACCTGGTTTTACATGCTTACACACCAGAACACCTTAGAAATTTGGCCTTTACAGTAATGATTCCTTCGGGTTGTACACATATTTTGGATCATTCAAAGTTTTAAGAGGGCAGTAACTGAAATCTGTAGATTTCACTGAGTACAGGTCACTGCATTAAACTGGTCTCTCTGCCAGTGGAAGCAATGCATGGATTATACAGTATGTCTCTTTAAAACTGCTGTGCTCTGTGGGTAACCTTATCCTCATTCTATTATCACACCCCATTAATCACTTGCTTTCTGCTTAACTGCTGAATAAACCCTGTTTTCTGTGTAGGTAGCAAACAGGACAAATGGTAGATTGTTTTAAAGTAATAGCAAGTTTTATTTGAGAGCAGGTAAAAATAACTTATGAGAGAAGTACAAGGGGTGTTTTTTTTGTCTCTCTGACCACATTGTGTATTATTTATTGATGATAATATCAAGTTTGATTACAAGCATAAATACATATGGAAATAAGGTAGTGTTTTTGAAGGAACACCAAGCATTATAAAAGTTGAATGTAAGTAAGGCCACAGAGATTTAATCTTTAAGATTGGAATTCCAAAGAATTCTGTTGACCTCCGATAGAGTCATAGTCGACAGTGTGACGCTACACAACTTTAGAGTTGGAATGGCTACTACTACTAACCATCCTTCTTCCATTGATTTAATCTTTGATTTCATGTAATGTTAGTACTTAAATACCCCTTGTGAAAATGTTACAAACATTGAGTATGAGCTTTTGCTAGATCTATTTCGGAGACTGGCTGTAAAGTTCTTATAATATCCAGCAAGGAACCACAGTGCCCATTGGGCTCTTGTTAGACTTCTCAGTGAAAACCAGTGCAAACTACCCAACAAGTGTGAGTGCCTGCAAAGGTGAAAAATCTCAACAGAGGTGCATGCCCTGTTCAGATCTGGTCAAGTAATATTAAGTTTGAGTTTGACAGTTCCTCTCCTTTATGTAAACACTTGAACTACAGGACTTACAGGGAACCATTCTGTAATACAGTATTTTTCTCTAATTCTTTCATCTGCCTTTTTCATTTTTCCAGACATTTTTCCAGACCATTTTTTCTAATTCTTTCATCTGCCTTTTTCATTTTTCCAGACAACATTTCATAACTCAGGTCATTATGTTATGGACTGCCCAGAAGCATGCTCCACCCAGCTTCTCAGTCACTCACAGGAATCGAGTCAGTCTTCTACCTCAACACAAAGTCCACCGTTAGACACTGGTCAGCAGCCATCTCTCTCTTACTGTAGGGGGGCTGCAGTTTTGCCAGAGGGTAGCTACAGGAATACACTCTCACCAGTATCAAGCCAACAATGTTCCAGTACAGTCCACCTTGAAGGAAAGAACTCACACAGGGACAGTGATCAGAGATGCTGCCATAAAGAAGACACAGCTCCTGGTGAAACATGCAGTCTACTTACCCCAGTGTCATCCCCTATCTCACAGAGCAGAAAAAATTTGAAAGAAACAATGGTGTGATGTATACATGTATATGTATATAAATAAATATATTTATATGTATACCTCACATTTACCACACATGTTAAAGACTCAGGAATGTTTTTTTTTTTTTAATTTTTTTTTTATACTATTTTCTTACCATTCTGTCTCACTTTACCGTGAAGCTGTATCCTTAGTTTCTCCCTAATAAGTATCTGATAGTCTCTCACTCTTTAATAAATTGCACTGAATTCTATAAACATAATCCCAGGAATATATTTATGTGGAATAAGATTTCACAATTCTTGAGCCTGGAAGCTTCAATATAAGTTATTAAGGATGCTGCCTCATACAGATTTTACCTCAAGTAGCTCTTGCCAGACATAATAGAATTTTTCATTAGCCTCATTGAGAGGTGTGAGGATTGTGGAGACTCATAGTCAGACATAACTACTCACCTATCCTCATTATCTATTAGCATCATTTCAACATTTGTCGAAAATACAATAATATTCTATCCTCATGTCTGTTACTGACTGTAAATGTTAAAATAAAAGGTGTATAATAAATAGAAGATAAATAGGTATTAAATTATCAGGTTGAAAGGAAATGTTGCCAATGTAATTTATTTATTCACTCAATTCATACTCCAACCTCCACAGGGTGGCATAATTTACTACCTTGAAGGGGGCATAGTATATGTCCATCCGCTCACAATTAAGTACCTCACACGTACATATGTACTGAAAACCGTCCTTCCTCAGTGTAAAACAATTCTCTTATCATCTGTTGTGAAAAAGGGTATTATTTGATGAGAGAACAGGTTCTAAAACCAGTTTCTGGTTGCTGTAGTAAATCACAAATAGCTCATTGTTGTCACATAATTAGATACAACATTTCTAACCAGGAACCAGCCTCTGTTGATTATAGAAAAAATGCCATTATAATAGTACAAAGGATGGACACACAGTGTCAGGAATTTCTGTTGGTTTTAGTACTGATGGCTGGCAAGGACACCAATTTGTTCTCAGTATTGGGTGGGCTGGGGAGGGGGAAGTTTCAAAATATTGTGTGAAAATACAGGCGCTGGGCACACATCCCCCTGGTCCCCCTGATCGTCATCCATGTAGGCTGGTCACAAACATAAGATGCAGGTTTTGATAGGAACCAGTTTGTTTTGAATACAGTTCAAAGAACATGAGACATTAGTTCTCCAGTGTGCAACATTCAACTGTAAACCAGTTTTTAGCCCGTGTATTTTACTCACAACTTGGAGGTCCAATGGAATAGATAGGGGAAATATTTTACAACTTTTTTCAAAATGTGTTATTGATATAACCGAATTATCACATGGAATCAAAATCTGGGTCTGCTATTATTGCTACCTACCTTTTCTCAGGTTAATAATATTTATAAAGTTCCACTGTATGTTAAAGCATATATGTTGTGGGATGTACCATATTATATTGGGTGTAAAATGAAAAGGACATAGAACAACAAATTTCTCTCTGGTTGAATTTTATCGGCCAATTTTGCCAATCAGCTTTAGTATTCCTATAAGAACCTCTTTATCAGATGCATTGCATACCCCATTTAGAAACCACTGGTTTATGAGGAGTGACATGCTGACCTCTCTGGTCAAAAAGAAACATTTGCCCAAATTTGGAAACTTTATTTTTCTAAATTTCTTGTTTTCACAATTGAAACTGAGATAGAAAAAAATAAAAAATTATTGTTTCAATGGAAAAAATGAAAGTATTTTGGTTTTCTCCTATTTTCTTCATTTGGTTGAGCAATACCTACAATTTCTGAGTTATAATATTTGTATCATTGGGATTTTGTGCTGGTAAGGCAAAATTGTAAATTAGGACGACATAAAAATTAGAAGTGATTCTCAGGTAACAATGAAATATTAAATTTTCTCTGTTTATACCCATACCCCCAACCTTTGGAATCTCCCTGGCTTTGTTTTTTCCCCGTAGGATCTGTTCTCAACTTGAATGTATCATTTTGAGAGAAGGTATGGCAATAAACAATGTGGCATTTAGAAAAGCAGGGAGTTTAGTCAATTACAGGGAATATCAAAATTTTGCATGAAAAAATCACTCGGACCCTTACAGTTAAAGGGAGGGCCATTCTTTTCCACTCATTGGCATGTGGAGGAGGACATTCACGCTCATTTTCTGCCTACCACTTTAACCTAGTATGGTTTATTTTGTTAAGTTGTATTGATAAGTATGTTTTTCTTTAAATTTTAATAGTAGTTCACAATGACTTTACAAGTTAAAGGTTTGTACAACAGCTTTTGAAATATGTACTGTTTGCCACTGTTAAATATCAGGTATTGTCACTTAAAAGGATTTCATAAACTTTGGTTAGTGAAAGTCAGCCCATCACTAATTTTAAAAAGAGTACAAGCTGTTGAAATAGACTGCTGCTGTTTCAGTTCTTTGAAAGAGTGCAAAACACATTTGGTTGGGAGATCAAATGTGGCCACCATTTCCCCATTTGTAAACCTCACCTCAAGTGTGGTTGTTTGTTGCTAAAAGCAACAAAAACTGCTGGTAAAAGTTAAATGAATGAAGCTCAAAAATTAACATATTGAAAACATTAAAAAATTCTTTCATTATACAACTCTGTCAATGTCTTGGAACAGTTATTGTTAATAAGACACTGACCAATTTTTTTCATTTCGGTACTAAAGCAGGAGACACACAGTATAATCCTTTGCTTCCGATTTTTTTTTTTCAGCCACAATCTATTCTGTTGTTGCCCAAAAACAAAAAGATTGGATAAAAGAACTTTGTTTGATTACTTTGAATTTATCTGAACTGTGGGAAGATTGTAAATGGAGAATAACAGATGGGAGGGACTTAAAATGTGTCGAGTTCAATGGTAGGAAAATTTTTGTATTGAGGTAATGCATATTTATTAGAAGTGGAGCACTCTAAAATATTCATATCATTGGTATGATTGTTTAGCTTTTTGAAATTAAATGAAATTTAGAATCTCTCAGCACTTTATAGGATTGTATATTTTAATATTTCAGTGCTTTGTGTATCAACATCTACTGTGTTGGGAATTTTTTAAATCAGATATTAAGGGATAAAAGGGAAGAATAGCCAGAACATGTGAAGAAATTGGAAACAAATACTAATATTGTTTCTTAATGGTGAGAAAATGATCTTTGAATTACTATGTAAATGTTCAGTATTTCCTGGGTTGATGTATGTGACACACAAACAGGTCAAATAGATGGGACTGATTTGTCTATTGAGTGTCAGTCTGTCTGTGTGTGTGTGTGTGTGTGTGTCAGTAAAAGTGTAAAGTATGTTTGATTGTTTGTTTGTTATCTGATAAGCAGTATTGATTTCTTGTTTGTATTTAAACCTATGTAAGTTACAAAATCATCCAATGAGATGCATGTGTAGCACCATCTAATGGATTGACAAGTTTGCATGGCATCACTTAACCTATTTTGATATATACCTCAGTTTGCGTTTTATCACTTTTTTTTTTCCTTTTATCTTAAACTACACATTTGATATCTATCTTCATCAGTTCTTAGGAAGACTTTGTTTGCATGAGTGGGTTTGGTTAGAGTTTTCTTGCAAGCTGCCTCAGATGGTCCCTATTCTCCTCCTATCTCAGGTGACGGTATCTTCAGTACGGGTGACAAATATATTTCATTGCCGTCAGTCTGCAGAGAGGGAGCGGGCACAGTGTCATATTTTCTTGCAAACCATTTTTGTGACATTTGGACAAGATTATACAGAGAAATAGAAAAATTGAAAAGCCTCAGGGATACGAGAAATTCACATTTTCATAACGTATTTCATCGTTGTACAAAAATCATAATATGCTGTATGGTTGGGTGAAGCAGAAATTGCATGCTGCGAATCAACAGAAATTTTAAATGTAGTTTCTATAGATGTACAGTTGTTCTTAAGTTTTTTTTTTTGTATTTAAAATCTGAATAAGGTAGTTAATAGTACACTATGTGGTTATTGTAAATGTAAACGATTACAACTGAAATTTTTGATGTATATAAACCATATTTGTGTTTTATTGGATGGGCATATTTTTTAGTCTGATTTTTAATCAGGCCCCCACCGATTAGAAAAATTAAGAACTTTTTGATATTATTCTGATGCTGAATGGTGAGGGTGAATTATGGGGTGAAGAGGGTAGTGGTTTGATTAATACACATTCTCCCAGTAACCTTGGGGTCATGACCCCAACTGGGGTTGCTAAGCAGTTACTCCCTACTAAAAAAGTGAAATATCACATATTCACTAAATAATCCTGTATTGCTTGAGATGACAGACTAACAGTACCAAGTATTATTTACTATTAGCTTAAAAAACACATTGTTCATGCTACTTTGTGAAGTCTGTCAATCAATGACTAGATACAATAAAAGCTATGGGGAAGTTGTGATTGTTTTAGGGGTATATTAATTAGGGTCACAATCTGGTGCTGTTATGTGAAATTGAGTCACCTGTAGAAAAAGTTGGGAGAATTATACTTTTGTCCAATTAAGTCGGCATGGTGTTGTTTCTGTTCTAACTAGTAGGTTGCTATCTTAACATATGTCTTGTTGCATGAGGGTAAGCTCACTTGTTCTTGGTCATATACTTCTCATGGGATTAAAGCCAGTCAAACAAACACAGCCAGCTGGTCTTATTGGATGACAAAGTTTGGTACAAATAATTGGAGAGTTCACTTCCAGTGTGGCCTTGCTTGCATCTATAAGGCACCAAAACTAGAAATAAAAACAATTTGCTGCACAGCTTGAAATTTATTTTCATGGCTTGTCAAGATTAAAGTAATAATATTTACTGAGTCAAATCTTTTTGTGATGTTTTTGTCATGTTATCTGAAATGTTTTATATAAATGTAAGCTTTACATTGGAAAAATCTGATATAACACCTGACAGCTGATATATTAAGACCTAATTAGAAAATGCATTTTGGGGGGTTTGAATGAGTTGGAGACTTGAAATGGTAATACAGTGTGTTAACACTCCTGTGAAAAGGGGTTTTTTGCCCAATGTCACATGTATTGGGGTTATGATATAACATATTTCATGCATCATGGCAGGCAGAGACTCCGCAACAACACAATCAGGTGGTTAAGAATAGGTTATGTGCTTAATGCAATGGGTTAACTGAATAGAATGTACTTTGTAAATAGGTCTTAAGCCTCCAAGCAACTGACTCATTTTATTTTCTGCTTGATAAAAAACAAAATAATTTCTATATTGCCTAAGGTATGCTTACCATTCATTCTTGTAAGAATTTAAGGTCATAATTGCTGGCCTCATTATTTTAGCAGAGGGGGTTTAAAGGAAGGGTTTAAACAGAGAATTGAATTTTCATGCATGAAAGGAGCAACTAAATCTACATTATTTGGTGAAACTTACATTTTAATTGGACATACATGTTTGAGAGGACAGCAAATGAAGTTGTCACTCCAAGTGAGTGTGAGACAAGCAGTGGCTATAACACTTGCTCACCTTGGTAAAAATAAATTTGTTTCCTATGTTTTCTGCCTGTTGCATTGATCTTGAAGTTTATGCTTTCCCTATTGGTAAAGTAAATACTGTTAAAATTACCATGTCTCTCATGCAATCACATTTAGGTATCATGGGGTTGCGGATGAGAACAGTGGTTTTGAAGTTCAAAGCAAAAGACTGATCATCAGTGTGAGGGTATAGCAGCATACATGGACATCAATTGTAAGGGGACAGATTCTCCCAAATTTTAGAAATGCACCAGTTTGCATCAGTTTGGCAAAAATTATGCCCTGGAGTGAGATCTGAAGTCAGGCAAATAGTCCCAGCCCCTCAAGAAAGATAGTCCTGTAGGGCCATGCATTTACATATGAAAATTTTATTAGAGTTTAGACCCTTCTTTTCAAGATGCAATAGGTTTTACAGTGGTAATTTAACCACAGTTAAAAGCTGTGTTTTAGTCTTGAGTGTGACCATTTTGTGTGCAGTGTTACCATGGTTACTATATGTGGGTAAAGCTTGTATATTTGTTAAAATGTACCATCAAAGACCCTTTCCACTATCAATTTTAAGTATTTTGCAGCTTACCATAGCAGCTTTAGAATTTAAAGTCAGCTGATTTGTACTTACTCCAGAGCTTTTTTTTTTTTTGACAAGGCAGTGTTTGTTTCCATTATTTCATCACCTGAAGACCACTTGCAGCTGTAATTGTTCTGAGTGTGAGAAAACATGGATGAGTAATTTTCTCAAGGGGACTTTCTGGTAGGGTGGTTCACTTGAAATGTTCAAGTCAAAAGACTAAATGTGTTCTCCTTTCTATCCAGTGAATCACAGCTTGAAAAAAAAAAGATGTCGCCGACCTGACTTAAACCAATTGGTGAAAAACTGAGCCGTAAAATTTAAACTTTACATCTAACTAAAAGAAAAGATAGTTATGCAATACTGTATGCTGTGAGGCTTTGTTGCAAATTAGTTGTGAGGGGTCAAAAGACATTGCAATTATTTTGTAACTAGCTATGAGTTGCTGGCAAATGAACAGATCCATTTGATGCACCAGGGAAGCCATTTTTTCTCAAAGCCAAAGTGAGGATGTGGGGAATGAAAAAGGTTTATTTTCTGACCTCTTTATCCCCATTGCTGTATAGGTAAGGATTTACCGCATCCAGGAGTAGTCTTTATAAACCTACAGTGTGTAATCTTTGGACATGGAATAGGTTTGAAAAGGAAATGTTTTTACATATGTGTACTCTTTTGTGCTACAGGGAATGCAAATATGGCAGCCTCCATATGAAAACTTTGTATTTGTAGAACCTCTGCATACATACTCTGTATACGTAGTATAGTGACTTATCATGAGTCGACCACTGCCTTCTAAACGCCATTGCAGCGAGTAAGTGCGATGTGATTGCGATGCTAGAATAACCTGTGATGCAAATTCTTCAAACAACATCAAAACGAATTATTTGTCATTATGTTTTTCATTTTTAATGCAAAAATGTTAGTCATGGCCAGATTTTCAAGTTTCAGCAAAAGTATGAAATAGAAAATTGGAAAATTCAGTTAAAATGATGATGAGAATGTCTTTTATGAAGTTTTAAGTAAGAATTCTGATAGAAGGGATATTGTTCTGTACCATCATGTCAAAATCTGGCCCTAAATGTAGTAATTTGTAGTATTTTATTTGTTTGTTTTATGAAGTGATGACCCATGATTACTTCAAAAGCATTGCTACGTGCACTGCCTCCTACAGCTCAAGATTCATTTTCTACAAATTACTCTGTCCAAACAACACCAAAATATAGCACAAAGAAGAAGACATATTACAAAATATTACTGTCAAGTTTTATCGATTTTTGTAGATATTTTCATATTTTTGTGCTAACCAACTTTATTAGGTGATCGACTCATGGTAAGCCCAGTATATAGTACGTAGCACAATATGATGGTATGGAAGCAAAAGGGTCAATATGCTTATCTATTATACAATGTCAATGGTTACTAGGAAAGAAAGAGGTGACATCTACAGATCACCTATAAAAGTAAAAAAAGTCCCCTCTTAAATCTCTTGTAATGTGAACTTGAATATTAACATGCGGCATAACTTATGCACTATGGAAGCATCTGTTGTAGGGGTTAGCGTAGTATAACTTGGTTGCCATGGCTGCAGTATTTCACTTTTCCAGTTGGCTGTTTGTTTAGATTTATACTTTACAGAAGTATTGTATCCGATTAATGTAATATTTCCTTTGGAAGTAAAACAGGGCTTATGTACTGAAATATTTTTGGATTATAAGTAATATTTGTTGGAGAGATAGACAGAATGCATGAAGTTCAGACGTAAGGGGGTCAGGGAAATATTGATCCCAGAAAGTATCATCTTGTAGTGCTATAGCAGAATGGACATCACCATCGTGAAATATACTTTTACTACATCAACTCTTTATGTTGGACAGTGTTTAGAGCATTGGACTTGCATTCTGAGTCCTGGACAGGTCATACCGAAGACTTTAAAAATGGAACCTTCTGCCATTGTGATTGGTGCTCAGCATATGCAATGGAGTGGGGAAAACAAGCCAGTAAGCAACAACTGGAAAACTTAGTGGCCGGCCAAACTGAAACCACATGGTTAAAAACTAAGCCATTAAACCTCATCTAATTTCATGTTGGACAGGAACTGATCTGTAAGTTTGCTGCAAGTGATGAGCAATCATGTTTTACTATCTTGAAGTGTTGCTTGGTATGACTGCTAACAGCAGTGTTTATACAAAGGCTTAAAGTATATACAGGAATTTTATCCCATTCCCAGGTTCCCTGGGCATACTTGAGATGGTGCGTAGCAAACAGTGTAGTAGTGAACAACAGACAAATATCTACTTTGCAAGACTTGTGAACTAAAAGTTGGAATTCTACAATCATTAACCAGTGGCACTGCAATCCAATTTGAAGTTTAAACTTATCTGAACCATTTTGTTCTTCTGAACATTTTAATGTATAGTGATTTATGTCTGGTTTACCTATTTTTCCTGTTTTCTCATCAAGTTTAAGAACGGATTGTCATTAGCTTTAGCCAAAATACAGGAATTTTCCTGCTAATTAAAGAAGTTTTAGTTTTCTGAGATGTTAGTAGCTGCAGCCAGATTACAACAAATTAGGATCAGATTCCAATCTAATCTTTGTGAGTTTTTTAAAGTCTTCTCCATTTCTGGTGGGAAAGAGCCAAAAATTTGACGACCTTTGGAAATGATACGAGTTGCACTGCATAACTATGAAAATTAAATTTACGCTAATTATTCTGTGACATCGCGTTGGTAGATTTTATCGGACTACCCTGTCCAATATAAAATGTATGTCAGTGTGATGTTACAATAAATAAGTTGGCATTTAATTCTCATAGCCATCAGATGTTAATCGTAAATTTACACTGGCTGACAAACTTGTGGCGCTTTCCAACCAGAGACCAAGATATTGACAATATCCTGAAAAAGTTGGATCGGAATTTGATCCGAATTTGTTGTAGTGTAACCGCAACTTAACTCTTTGAAAACAGTTGTGATACCTCATTATGCTGAAGATGGAATGATTGTAGATAAACCTTTGGAATGAATGTACTTTTAGTGATCAACTTTTGTGTAAACTATCTTCGCTGTAAGAAGAAGTTAGTCTTATCATTAGGCAGAAAAGTCAAGTCTAGAGTCAAAAATTTAAAAGTTGAAAAGATCGATATTTTTTAACCAATAGTGATATTAGGAGGTGATCATTGATATTAGTAATAGTTGCAAATAGCATGATGTACACAGGCAGGTCCAACAAGTTACGAGAAGTATTCAGTGAATGGTTAAGCAATAAAATCATGTTTTTGAGAGAAATTTTGCTGAAGAACACAGAAAGTTGTAGTAGAAGGTTCCATTACTTTGAAAACTTCTTTTTCTGTTTCATGCAGTTTGACTGTTGCAGTCATTAGCTTGTCATTTTTAGCCTTGTCCTGTTGAAGCTTGCTAAGTCTTTTCCTTAGGCATAAGTCTGTACAATAGTAGAGTTATAAATGTGTGTTTGTATGTATGTGACTTTGCTAATAAACAGGATATTTAAAAGGAAGGGAACCTCAGTGGAGGTAAGTTTCATTCTTGCAATGAAGCTGTCCCAAACTGCATAGAAGATGGTGTTTGTTTTTGCTAAAGGCCATTTTGTGCACCACAAATGATGCTCAAAATTCTTTTAAACTTGATTGTAAAGGACATAATAGGGAACACCTATGTGATGTGACCTTAAGTGCAAGAATTAAAACCCCAAGTAAGCTGATTAATGTAACAATGCACATACCATTAATTTGTTTGATCTGCATTGTAGTATCTTTTACATTCTGTATCAAATGATAACAGTAATTTGTAGCTTTACATGTAACACTCATCTAACCTCATGCTATATTCCATAAAATGAAACAACTTGACTGGCTATCTGGTATAAACTGGGTCACTTCAAAAATATTCGGGGACTAGTTTCACATTGCCAAGAACAGGTGCGGAAAGGGGGGGGGGATGATTGTTTTTGGGAAAATCATTAGCAGGCCTCTCCTGCTGTTTCAGACAGAATTGTAGATGTTATACCAACATATGATATTGAAGGGTATTTGCCTTTATAGAGGGGTGTTAAAGGTGATCTTATGCAACAGAGAAATGGTATTCAAGAATGTGTTACTATACATACTCCAGTGTAATAAAGTAAACAAACAGTTCTAATGTTATTTTTTTGTTTTAACACAACAGAATTTTAAGTGTTTTGCCAGAACAGGTTATCATTGGTAGGAATTCCAAGGACAGAAACATTGGTCAAAATTTGGACTAACAAAAACGGGTAGATTCAATGGTTTCATTTTGTATTTACTCTTCCCAAGTTCCCACATGTGTGGGTCACGGTTGAGTGGGGAGGGGGGGGGGTTAGGGGTAAGTGGTAAGGTGTATATTCAAGTGCAGAAAATTACCAATTGATGAAGTGAAATTTATTGATGATGTATCATGCAGTTATTACTCAAAATTTTTTATACAGCAAGGTAAAAGCACAAAGTATGCCCATGAGGCCTTCATCCTAATCTTTTTTTTTATTGTATTTCATGTTCACTACTGAAACATTTCAGACAAATAGTGAAAAATTGTTCTGAAATTTATTCTTGTAAGAATATTAAGCTGTAAAGAAATGTTGAGCATGCCATATTAAGGGTGGTGAATTTGAAGTTTATTAGAAAATGTGGTCACTTAAGTATTAACGTATGAGACACTTTATCAAACGGGATAGAATCTAACCTGTGTACGACAGGGGATATACTTTGAGGGCATCAGAAATAGTTGATTTATTTTGGTATGAATGCTACACTCAAGGGTGACTGCATGTGCCTGTAGAACCCAAAAGAGTGCAAGCAACTGAGATAAGATCCCCTCCTCTTTTGGATGGTGTTTCGGGAGAAGAGTGAGAAAACATTTGAGCTCTTTGTTTAAGGCTTAATCCTCTCATCCCAAACTGTACCAATTCTCCTTACCTTCTCATTAAAGCTCCTCCCACAATTGTCAAAAATTCATCCTCATCCAGACACAACCTCAGTTTATTGCTTGAGGGAGAATATAGAAAAGCCGAATGCTCTCAATACAGTTCCTGCTGTGTAATATAAGCTTTGGGACCCAGCATTGATTGAATTTCCTGCCAATCAATGTGGACTACTAGAAAAATTGTAGTTTGGGGTGAGAGGACACACCCTTTAAAGTGTACTGATTGGTATTTTTTGGCATCATTTTTCATACTTTCAAAGTACACTGTCAGAGGAGGGAGGAATGGTGTTTGGAAGGAAGACTTCTTAACTCATATAAAAAGAAAAAAAGTAATGGAAGATTCCTATGGGACCCATTTCATTGAGATGGGAAGAAATAAGTGGTTCTACCTGTTTCACAAGTGGGGAAATGCATTGGTTTTTTTTATGGTTGAGATTTCCCTTAATATGATTAGCCATGACAGGAATAGTACTTAAATTTACAAAAAAATAAAAAGAAAAAAACTGCACAACCCTGAAAAGTTAACAGGCTTTTTGGATAAAATTTTCCTGATTACAAATAGCTTGAACCATGTCTATCCGAGTGAAAATGAATATTCAGTGTGTCGCATGAGCTTTTTCTTTCTTATAGAAAAGATGAGACTGCAAGTTAAATACTAAACCTGTAGACCTACTTTTGGTATTTAGTAGTAAACTAATGTAAAAAAAAAAAATGCTCACTTGTCAAGTAACAGTTATGGCCCTTCTGGATAGTAACAAACTTTACCGTTGCAGTACTATTCTTCCAAATACCAGTACGATATGTGTAACAAGAAGCACTAAAGTCTGCATGCAGCCTACCAACACTTCAAATTTTGAAACAACAAATCTGTTTTACATTTCACAAATCAAGTTAATTCTTTATCCTGTGAAGAATCACTCACACTGACATACACAGGCTTGTGTTGCTATAACCTCAAGAGTATGTATACTCAGATAGCACTTGAATGTCATAAAAAGGGGCAGTCCTGTGGATACCAACAAGTTTTAGTTCTAAATTTTTGTCATTATTTTTGTGGAAATTGAACAAAATTTGGTGGAATTTTCATCCTCATTGTTTGAGTGGACCATTTAAACATTCTGTGAAAAGTTTGAGGAAAATAGTCCAATGTATTTCCCTTTAATCAAACAGGTAGAATCACTTAAAGAAGAGGAGTTTTTGTAAGTTTGAATTGGTTCTCTACATTTTAACCTTTTTTGTGGACATTTATTCTTATAGGTTACCT
Source organism: Holothuria scabra (assembly GCA_037179385.1). Classification (NCBI taxonomy): domain Eukaryota; kingdom Metazoa; phylum Echinodermata; class Holothuroidea; order Aspidochirotida; family Holothuriidae; genus Holothuria; species Holothuria scabra. Next base: position 4,751,029 of record CM074187.1, on the reverse strand, counting down.
TGAGCTGGTATTTTAGCACATTTCTTCTCAGGGTTTATATGACAGGACATTTTGGGTTCCTAAGTCCCTTACACATGGTTTGTACATCAACTTTGTAATATCATTTTAGGAAACCTCAATTTTAAGCTTTTACCATCTACCTCAGTTGATGTTTAAACTGCTGACAAGTCTCTTTGATCCAGTGTATGTGTTTAATTAATTCTTAGGTCTAGCTTTGTAATGTAAATAGTATATAATATATCGTCCTCCAGTGAGCAGGGGATTATTTGAAACTTTTGTTCCAGGGACTGAAAATAAAATTGGTTTTCTTGGACCAATGTTCGTATGTGTCTTATTTTCTCATATTTCCTTTGGACTGATACATGAGAGGTACACACACTCTTCAACCATTCAATATCAAATTCAACCCAATTCTTTCATTTTTTGAGCTTTAAAACCCATTAAAAAAAAAGAGAAAAATCAACGTCACCCGTGCTTACCCTGGAAAAACCAGGGCAGAAACTGTGTCCTTTGGACAGGCAAGCAGGAAGGAGAACCACTCCAGATCCACTGTGCTATTAAAAGCTTGTCAGGGACTTATTACAGGGCAGTGGGGATTATACAGTGTAAATAGGATCACACACTCCCAAACCAGGAAGTTTTGGGAATTCCCATTTTCTGACTTCAGTTAAAACTACACCACAACTCAAAAGTGATCAGCAATCACAAAGCAATGGTTTTGAAACCAGGGCATCATTTGCACAAAATCAAGTGATTCCCACACATATTTCGAATATTTACAATGAAAAAAAAAGTTTAGCCCCTCATACCACCCATTATGCCAAGCACCCATGCAACCTATAAAGACACCTAGTCTATCATTTTCTGAGAAGACAATATTATCAAGCAACAGCAGGAGAGGGGCAGAGGAGGTTCACTGGCAGGGACCACTAATGACTATTATTTTTAATTGGAATTATCACCTCCCTTTATAAAGTATAGCCCTGGTTGTGATGTCCTTCCCTAGTTGCATGCCAATTGTATATAGATGATATGCAGTCAGACAATATCTCAGTGAAAGACATCCAAAAATTTCACTTAATATAATGAACATTATTTTTTCACATTCAAATAAATACAGATGGCAAACATAACCAAAAAGATGAAAACAAAATTAGAACAAATTGAAAAGATAATTTCTTTTCAACTTCAAGTATTGCTTTGGACATGATACAATATTAACAAATGAATTTTACCTGAAGCATTGATGAGACTGAAAACAATGCATTCTTACCTTCTGTTCATAAAATACTTGCAGCTTTAACTGAATGATAGCCTTTATACCATGATGAGATATTACTTGATTGTGTCATTAACACAATGGCTTGTGAATTGTTTGCTCATAAGCCCCCTTTGTTCCTCCGCCCACCATGCAGCATGGCCCAATGAAATATTACTCTTATATGGTATTAAGAAATAACGTTTCGCTTCAACAATGACACTTTTACAAGGGCAAAGATGAGCGAAACCTCCCCCCCCCCCTCCCCCGCAAAAGAAAAATGGCCTATGATTTCAAATTTCCATTGAAATATCTTTGATCTTTTCTTTCTCTCCCCCTCCCCTCCTCCAGATAATTCATTACATCATAATACATATTTAAACAATACATTTGATGGATACTTGTTGCATTATTTCATCTTTTCAAGAAAATATCACTACCTAGTGAGATGCAATGCTGTAGGGGGTAAAGGCTGGGGTACCCCCTAAAACTAGAAACTTGACTAATTTAGGCAGGTATTTTGTCTCAATTTGATAAAAAAAATGAATAGTTAAATGCCCCAGAGGTGAGTTTGGAGTCAAGCAAGTATCACAGCTCTCCTTCAGAAAAATATTCCTTTACATCCCTGGTGAAACTAAGGGACATAAAATGGTTCTTGATCTTCAAGAGTAGCCTGCTGTAAGCAGACTATGGTGTGTGCATTTCATTAAATTCTACATCATCATTAAAACTCCTACTTTTGTTGCTATAAATAATACTATATGAGTCTTTCAGCAGCTTCACTGCTGAGCAGCCAACGTTTCCAACTGACTTACATGGCATACCTATGGTATACAATAGCTTGCCAACTTTCTATCAAATCTCATTTACAACAATCAAAAATGACATCACAACAAAAATTAAAATGCTGAATTATATCTTAGGTAATAGGAAATATATGTGCATCACACATCAACCTGGTACGAATTTCCACGTACAAAGCTACTTAGGTTGTTAGCTGTTCATTCTTTCAGTTGTATGTACGAAAATACAATATTCATACTTGTTTCTTGTGCCATGTGACCATCTCATGTTTACTAATGGGTCTCTCAAAATGCAGGATTCCTATTAATGGAAACTGGACAAGGTTTGCAAACTCTTTATTATACTGCATAGAGACCTAAGTGTATTATGATTTCGGAGAAAGCGCCAACTTCTCTGAGACTACTACAGAGTCTGCTCCGAAGGCTATTTTAAGAGCTGAATGATGTATGACATGTCTACAAAACAATTGTGTTGCCCGAATATAAAACCAATTGGGCAGCTGTCAAGATTTGCAATGTTCCCCTCTTCCCTTTTTTTTACTTTTTTTTTTCTTGTTTGCCTCTGGTCGGTTAAGTACAATATGATCCGTCAAAACATACCAGTTGAAGGTTGTTCAAAAGTTTACTTTGGGTTGCCAATGCCTGCTGGTATATAAGGACTCAACACGTGACACACTTACAGTTGTACTTTTCACTTATAAAAGGAGAGGAATTCTTCCCCTTGAGACCTTTCTAGATGCTTCAAGGTTATACAAAAAATTCTTTTCCAAAAGGAATGCAAAAAAAGATATCTGCACTACTCCAGTAGAGCATCACATACTATTTCAAACAAAAATGGATATTTTTTTATTTCTCAGCAAGTAAATCACCTACGACACTGAGATTTTGAGAAATTAGATTTAATTTCTAATCTCTGCTTCAGATTTCCCCTTGCTATTTCTAACTGAATGTTCACTTTCAAGTTTCAGGCAAAAAGCACAAACCCTTAAATACAGCCTGTCATTAAATTCCACAATGTCCTCAGGACCAGGTAGCATCTACCCTTAAGATACATATATGCCAGACAGGTCATTCTAAGAGTGTCTTTCATAAGTTTGTAGTGCCCTCAGAGCTAAATTGTCTTCCGCTGTTCTTCTTTTACCAAGAAGAAATGGAGCAAAGATAAACCCTTCACTAATGTCACTTTGTTGGATTCCAGTCTGCGATGAAGATACATTTAAGAAATCCTGCTCAGAAGGCGAAGAGAAGATTTTCAATCTTAAATATTCTTCTTTGTCAAATCTTTCAGTGAGTGCTAAAGACTTCCATTCAAAGAAAGGTATCTAGAAAAAATAAGGGAGAATGCTCATTAGTCTATCAATAAGCAAGGAAGTTCAACAATTTGAATGCATGTGCCAACATTCCCCAATATTTTGCAAAAATGTGCCACAAATGCACCTGCAAGTATTTCCACAATTAGGCTTTGAGAGATTGGCCAGTCACACTTCTGCGGATTTGTCGAGGATGGGGAGGGGGGAAGGGTTCTTACCAAATGTCCTGCACTATCCATACATATACTCTTTTGATATGAAACCTTGTTTGATACTCTATCATATGTAGGATAAATACAATCATACTGATGCAGTTAGGTTGACCACACAAAGATGTAGGCACAATGATATAGGGCACTTACTCAGGGTTGTAGCTTAGCTGGCTGGAGGAGTCAGTCAAATGAGAGAGGAGAACCAGAGTTCCACCCAACACAATAAAAAATAACGAACCAACCAGCACTAGGTTTTTTTTTTTTCAGAAAGAGTATGATGTACAAAAATATGAGAAAAGAAGTCATATTAAAGAACTGCAAATACATTTTTAACTCATAGGTCTTAACATGCATCACCCCCCCCCCCCCACTCACCCTGCAGCATTCTTTTACCCTAGCATACAAATTGCTCTTCTGTATCAGGCGGCTCAATATCTAAGCCGGAACAGTTTCTTTCCTAGCTGAAAAAAAAAAAAAAATTATTCAGGACTTTTTTGGGGAGGGAGGGAGGAGTAAGACTGCTGCAATGCAGGTTCTTTTAAATTTCTGCCTTCTAAAGAATGGTTCCAGTGGAATGTATTGATATTTTTTACAAAGTTTAGAACTGACGATATACAATGAATCCCTGCACATGCTTACAATTTGAGTAATCAGGCATGCAGGAAACCTATTCTTATTTTATTTTTCTATGTGGGTGAGAGGACACCATCTTGGGTGAGAGAAGGAGCTTAACTGATTTGGTAGCAAAGCTATGGCACTTGAATACCAGCTCTCACAGGGAAAAAAGTGGATGGGATTCCAACATGAAAAAGCCCAGATTAGAACTGGCCTAATATCACACCCTGAATTTCTTCACTTCATTGTTTTCATTACATAGCCAAATCAATAAATCAATCCAATACAATCCAATGTTTTGATATTTTGTTCACTAAGCTGTAGCACTGTCAATATGCCATGATATAGATTTCAGAATCATTTAAAGGTTTACTGAAGTTCCCTTACCTGGATATACTGGTATCCTAATAATTCCAGCTGTCGTTTCTTCATGATGGACATTCCAAGTGTATGACCGGTATTCACACAGTACGCACTGCTAAACATGTAGTCGATTGCCACCCTGTAAGAGGAAGGAAAGCAATCCTTGTAAACTAGTTCAAATGACATCCAAAACAAATCATCAGAATCCCCACATCACATCATGGTGAATATTAACAGTCACTGGAAATAAATTCACATGACACACAAACCAAACATTGACATTGACATTTATATGGGACTCGCTAAAGCCTTCCTACACCATCTATTACACATGTGAACAATCCATCTAATGCAGAAGTTTATGTTAACTGACAATGAAAAAGAAGGTACAGCACTAACAGTACTTTGGAGGAACTTGGAACAAAGATGCAAGAATTCAGAAAATTTCCTGATTTCAGGAAATTGGAAGTCTGGAGCAAACTTCTCACGAAATTCATTTTTCTTGACAGAACTTTTTGCCTTGTTATTAAATTTTTATTGCATGAACCTGCTTTAAAACCAGAAAAAGGTAGCACCTGACCTTCTCTTACATCTCTAATGGAGCTTGCCCTTATGTGCTAAACTGTGTAATTATGTCGGTCATGCTGATTAGACGGTCAAAAGTCTTCGGTTTACACCATTGGTGTTTGGAACTGTTTTTGAACTATGCAGTTTACTGAACAGAACTATTGACAACGCTAGTTTGGAATTTGGTGTTCAATCTTTCCTGCTTTGGTTTGGTTCCTCATTTTGTTTAGGTTTGGGCAGTTCTCAGTTAAAGGGTTGGTTCACACATATCACAGATAAAGTCAACAGGCCTACAGAGAGGAATAAATTTATAATTCATCCTTGACCAATCAAAGAGCAAGCTCTCACTGGTGCAATCTTTGTCTCAGTTTCTTTTTGTATCTTGATCATAATTCCAGGGCTTATTTTTTACAGAATAAACTTGAATTCAAGGTACGGTCATAAAATATAGACTAAAAACTGTCAGGCTATAACCTATATAAATAACAACTTGATAATAATATTGCCTACATTTCTAACTAAAGCAGACTGAAGTGCAATAATAAGAAATGAGAAATCGTTTGGCTATAGAAAATGAACAAAATTCATTGGTGCACCCCTAAAGACACCTAATCCCTTATACTGCAATATAAGTTACCATATGAAACTGAGTAGCCATATTTATTCCAAAGATATCATGCATTATCAGTAAATTCAGATTGAGCTTTTGTTAATTACTGATCAATCTAATAACTCATTACAGGAGGTGGGTTTCAATTACAGGAGGTGGGTCTTAATTAGAAGCTTATAATGAGAATCAGAGTTTTTTTTCACAAGTTTGGATAATTTTTATTATGCCAAACATTTGCACATTGAATTAAAACTAACAACAATTATTATGGTAACATTGTGATTAGTTAAAAGTACTGTGGGTTGTCTAGTCTTGCATCTGTGTAGATTTTTTACCCATCAAATATTCAGAAACTTTCATTCAGCAGTCATTGTCACAAAATTAATGTTTCTTCTAACCTGAATGACCTCTTCAATGTTTCTATATTTTGGTATACAATGAGTTCAGAATGGGCTGAACAAGATGCTAGAACAAAATTTTAACATTCTCAGTCAAACTCTCATTGGCCCTTTAAATGCCCCAAGATAGCATTTTTCTCAAGCTTTGATAAAGCATGTAATCTCTTCATTTCATGCTCGTGCAGAATTGATATGACAGTACTGAAAATGTCTAGAAGGAAATTTGCTTTGATTACCAATATGGCTTTGAACACCTAAATAGCTAATGACCTTCATTTTCCCTCTACCTGAGAACATATGTCTACAGATCATTGACAAAGTTTTCCTTTGTGTACATTATACAAGACATGACCTTCTGCTATTACTGGGGTTAGGAAGATTTCAGATTGCGAAGATATGATAGGTGTGCAACTTCACAACAATACATGAATTCAATATATATTTGAAAATTTCCAATCTTCAAAAATTTTTTTCTTTTGCAGTCATGCATATTCCAATGAACATCCCCAAAAACCTGTCTCTTTAAGTAACCCAACAAGGAAGAAAGAGGCCTACAGCCAGAAAACTTATACAAGGAGTGGAGGGCAGCTTGCAGGGCAGGGAGAACATTTTTCAGGGGATAGACACACTAATATGCATTGAGACCATGGGTGGAAAAAAACCAGCAATTTGGGAATGTCATTGCAGGGAAATTTTTGTATTTGGAGGGAAATTTGACTACTTTTGTATTTAAACATGTCAAGTCTTTGGCAAATTTTGATTTGCTTTCTGGGAAATTTGATTTGCTTGCAGGGAAATTTACATTTTTCCAGCCTGGAATTTAAGACAATAGTTAATTTTTATCTTTTAGGGAGGCAAACAAACTTCTGGAGTGAGCTCCACCCTCTCCATCCTTCACCCCCTTCCATTGGCTATGGGTTTAGTAGCATACATTCAACTACTACTCAGTTAACACTGCCTTCTCTAGAAGACTATAATCATCAGAGTGAAACATTATTTCCCACACTCACCGTTGAGCCCCTTCAGGTAACTGCTTCCTCTGCGTGTCCCACTGCATCAGATCTGACAAAACAGTACCAGAGAGACGGCTACCTTTGGTAAGTACACTGCCATAGTCAGCACATGGTAAAAGAGTTCCATTTTCGTCCAAAACACATTCAAATGCTATAAAGAGGTGAAATGGCAGAATATGTTTACAAAGACAGACTCACTCATATTTTCATTTATCCAATGAATACATGAACACATTTCTTTTATACTTTTGAAAAAATATCCAAAATTTAATCAAGTACAAAGGTAGCAAACAATATCATTATTTTACAATGTGAATTCACATTCCTAGATGATGTTTTGTGAAGAACATTAGAACTGAAAATTAACTGAATGCTAGCTTTTATAACATGTCTTCTGATGGTGCACAGGTATCATTGTGCACCTGCATTACCAACAAAGAAAGCAGACAATGAGCAATATTGCAAGTCAATCTTAATTCTGTGAAAATGGAGGGACACAGTGAAACGATATAAGCTTATGTTGTTTTAAACAACTTAAATTTTGTCTTCTGCTGAGCTGCTAAAGAGTTGAGGCTGTTTTAACACTCATTTTGTGTTCCCTGTCAGTGATGCTCTGCTTACTTACTTATATCTCTCAAACACAATGAATGGACAAAAAAGGACAATGAAATGTTACTTTTGAAGATCAGTCATTAATTCAAGACACTAGATTGGTTTGGTTTGGTTTGTTGGAGATCAACACCTTTAATTTCTAGCCTTCTGATCTAATTTAGTCACACCTGTGGCCTTTTCTCCAATTGTGAAGAACTGGATTGATTTTCCTGTTGCAACAGTTGAGGCACTCTCACACAGTCAAGAATAGTCCTGTATTTGTCCAGTAGCACTATTCAGGGTACTTTTCAGGCGATTCTCTGGAGGGATACCGAAATCTGCCCCTATCGGCCTGTATAGTACCGAATTGTATCAAAATTATCGTGTATCACCCGTATGGTCCCAGGAGGCCATCTTCTGCCATCTTTTATTATCGATTCCTTGGTGTACGGGGCGGTTCAAGAGTATACGGGGCCAGTCGGGCATGATGCGGGACTAAACAAGATGATTCAGGCTCAATACCGGACTACACTGGGACTATACTGGACGCTTTGGGGTTATTTGGGAATGACATAGTTCCCAAATGGCCTTCATTTGTCTCGAATATTCCTGAATAGTACCAAATGGTCCTGAACAGTCCCGAATGGTCCCGGGACAGTTATTTTGGACATATTCAAATATTGTAACCTTCCCTAATTTCACTTTGCTTGCTCCCAAATACCCCCGAACTGTCCTGAATCATCCCAAACTGTCCAGTATGTACCATTCTGGATGAAATACAGGACTATTCTTGACTGTGTGAGAGTACCTTTATGCAAAGCATCATGCACAATTGCACATTCCAATTTAAGTCTTTGGTATTAACTGATCTTGGAATTGAACCCAGACATCCAGAGTGAGACATAAATGCTTTTCTACCAGACTAAACACCTGGGGCCCATTCCACAAAGAGTTACGAACAATCTTAAGTTTGATTCCCCATACTTAAGTCAACAGTAAATCATACTTATGATTGTGCATAACTCTTTGTGGAACGGCCCCAGATCTTAAAGACATAAAAAACTATAGAATAGTACTTGATGATTAGCATATATACTTACTGATGTCATAATAATAAGGCGTAGTCACAAATGATCGCAAATATTGAGCTCCTCCTAAAACTTCAACCAGGTTTTTCTGGACATCCTGTACATCAGGATGGTAGAACACATTTCCTGAAAGGACAACATAATACATGTTCTCTTTCAAGACTTTCAATTAAAAAATCAGATTGCACATAATTTACACATAAAACAATCTTTAGACTTAGATAGGACAAAATAATGCACCTGTTCCTTCCTCTCATTGATTTCTGGGTAAACAGTAAATGTTAGTCCCCACTTCCTTATTTCTAAATTCCACTAATAATTGTGTGTAGGAAAAATAGATTAACTGATGGCAACAAATACTACAGCCTGTCATGTATCTATCTACAGTAAGAGCAAAGTCACTAATACCTGGGGCTTTCCACAGTTTTTGACATTAGAATGAGACAAAACTGTAGAATGAGACAAAACTGCCTCATCATTAGATGTTTTTTATCATCATCTGCTGGCAGTGGTGCAGCCACAGGGTGGTTTTGGGGGTTAGAACCCCCTGTGACCCAACCTTGCAATGCAAAAGACACCTGAGATAGCATTTTTTTCTCTCTATCCTTAGACTTTTCCCTCATGTCGTGCCCCAGATCCCCCCCCACCCCATGACACCAAAACCCTCCTCATGACACAATCCTGGCTACACGCCTGTCTGCTAGGGCTACAGTAGTAGGTGACTGACAGGGCCGTAAAACTCCATCTAACTAACTGACTGACAGGCTTCCTACTCTGCCACAGGATTGTTAGTCATTTGGAAGTAAAATTAATATTTGATCTTTTGAAGCTTGGAGACACATGATGAAATAACATTTAGATTGTATGTACAAATCTGTATGATAATTTATACCTGGCTATTTATGGAAACTTGAGGAAAATTTCTAATCTTGTTGCTAAAAAATAGACCTATACTGGCTTACTTGCATGTACAGTAACCCCTTGATACAGGAAGGGGCCAAGTGAATTCATACATTTCAGCTAAACAGTTGTTGTAAACACTGTTGGCAAGTATGCTTTTAGTACAGTGATGGATATTTTTGTTTTGATAAGATGAAGGTAGTAGTCACAGGAACAGGAAATGATTCTTATTATGGATAAGTCATCTGGGATAGGTGTAACACAAACACACTAAAACATTTTTAAAACCTGGTTTCTCAAAGGGCCAATCCTATCACTCCAAACTACACTTCTAGTATGGGGTAATAGAAACTCACAATTGGCTCAGCTTTTTGATTGACAGCTAATTCAAACAATGTAGAGTAAGCTTATATTACACAACATGAACTGTACTGAGAGTGTTTTGATTATACACATTGATCTTTTTATACCCATCCTGAAGATAAACTGAGATTGTGTTTGGATGAAGATAAATTTCAGACAATTGTGGGAGGGGCATAAGAAACAAGATTAGGAGAATTGGCACTGTTTGGGGTGAGAGAATTGGGCCTTTAAGATAAATACTACAATGTGTAGAGGGTCAAACACTTCATCCCTTCCTAACTCTTTTCCTCTTCCAACATAAATTTACAAACATGAAAGAGGAATAAAACTTACGATTTTTGAGCATGTCTTGACAATATTCTTCATGAAACCAGGGAACCTGGAGCTCTGGACATTCTAAGGCTACAGTACGATTGAGGTACATCAACCTCTTACGATACATATCAGAGCGGTCCGGAAGATCTAACAAACACAAAGCAGAACACAAAATGATTGGTTGTGGTACGTCTTTAACAGATCAATTTGAGTAAAACAAGACTGACCAATGAATGAGTTTCACTATTACAGAAACAAAGGTACTTTTCAATGAAAAGGATATTTACATAATTCTGTATGTTTCCCTCAGATGATAACTGCATCACGCTATTTGTGATAAGTTATTTTATTTTCTGCCAAAGCCAGCTATGTCTATTTTGCTTTGTCTTGAGCTCCACTACCGTATTCTGCTCAAGAGCAGCAATTTGTTCTTAATATGAAGGGGGAAGGGTATTACCTCTTTCACCTCATTATTAAAAACATGTATGGAATTTTTAACCCTTTACCATTGTTTGGGTCCTTTTGGACCCAGACAGAGAGCCCAGCTGTCACCCATCTTTACTGTTTCACACTGAGCTTGAAACTGAGAGTAGCTACCCGAAAATTCGGCCACAACAATGAGAGAGAAAATAGTTTAAGGTCACGGGGTCAATAGCCTATGGAAGCTGATGCGGGGTGTGCTATGTCCGCTTTGCCGCTCCCATGGGGCGCAAATATGCCCCGATTGGAGTACAACGGTAAAGGGTGAAATCATAAGCATCTTTTCAATGTCCCCTCTCCCTCCCTTCTTTCCCTCTCCCCCCAGATCACACATTACCTTCCTATTACACTAACCCCCAGATCACACATTACCTTTCTATTACATGCTCTAAAGAGTTAAAAAGCACACCTACCTTCTAGCTCCTCATCCAGTTTGGTGAGAAATTCCAAACTGAAAATGTGTCTAAGCATCTCTTCTGGAAATAACTGGTTGTAGCTCATAAGGTGGGCCATATCTACCAAAAACCCACAGGGAAGATTCTCCATAAAAGGAATGACTCTGTCGGTACAGGCCTTGAAAAATTGGTCTGAATTTGATGGTTGGTAATTGAGTGAACAGAAAGGACTAATGAGATATAACACTTGCATAGGTGTTACTTTGTGGATGTTTGGCATCGTTACTTCAACAATACGATCCATCAATTCCTTACTGAGATATCTTGTCTTATACAGACTCCTGGCACAATCCACAGCATGATGCGGCTCTATCTTGTTAACATTACTCGTCAGCTGTTTGAAGAGTGCATCCACCAGGTCCATGTCACCCCCTTCCTCAAGAATAGAACTAAGGAGACCTGTCAAAAAGTTTGGGCTTGTGTTCCTGTGAAGATATTTCATAGCTCGGTCTTGCACAGCATCCACTGCATTCAAACAGATATCTGCAACTTCTCCTGTTTGCTCGGACCTCTCTACGATTCTTTTCATAGCTCTAAAGAGACTATTTGTACCTGTTGTGTGAAGTTGTGGAAGGAAGCACATAGCTCTCTTGAATAAACTCTCATTGGCTTTAAATGTTGGTATTCTTGAGAGCATGTAAAATCCTCTTAAAAAATGGGCAGGATTTATCTGTTCTATTGTCATTTTGTAAATTCCCTGTTCCAACCAATTCCACTTTTCATTTGTCATCCATGGAAGATGACAATAATACTCTACCATTGGTAGGAGAGTCTCCAAGGTAAGTTCTCGAGAGTCAAACTTTGTCAGATCATCAAGTTTATCATGAAGTAGGGTTTTAGAAATGTACCCCATTCTACGAAGACCTGTACATAAATTTCCCAGAGCACCAAGAGGAAGATCATCCACCAGTTTCAATGCATTTGCTTCAAGTTGAAATTTGATGTGAACTGGAGCATCAAATGCAAGCAATTCTGTAGTTAATGCCATATCTACAGGGTCCTTGATGGAAAGCAATCTATTCCGCAATAAGTCTCTTAAGTGATTTGCCAAGTAACCATTCTTGTACTGCAAATGATTTACACATGACAATAGCACACACAACTCTCTTGTTGAGACCTCTTCTAAGTACTTCCACATAAATGTAGTACATTTATGGAGTACACTGTCATAGTCATTCGTGAACTTATCAATGCTCATGAAGACTTTTCTAAAATCGCTGGCTGTGGCATCATGAATATTTTCACAGTTAGGATCCACAATTTCATTCAACTTGACAAAAACTCTTGACTTGAGCTCTTTTGACATAAGGATATTGCACTCTTTCATGAATGTGCTCAATTCTCTGAGATGCTTAATCTTATCTATACTCTGACTGAATGCATCAACCACCTGTCCCATTGCTTTCCCCCTTTTCTCTCCCAAGTCTGCCAAGCACACAGCTACTTTTGAAAGCTGTGGGGTATCAAGACTGTGCATCCTGGATAAGGCCTCATTTCTAAGTTCTCGGATCAGGGAATGGGATGGTGTCTTTAAAAGCTTAAAGGCACAGTACAGCACGTTAACAAGTGCAACATTTTCAAAAGAAGACACTCTGTTTTCTGCTAGGTCACACAAACTGACAAATTCTGGCTGAGAAACAACCATCTCAGCAAATTTTTCCTGGTTTTCTTCTCCTTGTCTAAGAGCAATCAAAACAAAAAATGCCTGGGAAATGTGATTTTCAGATAGCTTGGCCTTCTTTGTTCCTATTAGATGTAACAGCTCTTCCACTGTTTTAGCACTCTGAATAGTATCAACTAATGGGTCAAAAGATTTAGTGGAATTATGACTAGAGAAGTAACCAGCTGAAAAAGCAGCTGTGCTTGCATGAGGGTGATTAGATAATCTGCAACTGTCCTTATCCACTAAGGGCGTCACATTCAGGGACTTCATATTACACATGGCAATTGGACCACTGTTAGCTGTCAATGTTTGCACTCCTCCTAAAGACAAAGCTGATGAAATGTTCATCTTGGTAAAGATAGATGTACATCTTGATGCAGCCCTGGCCATTCTGTTGAGCAGTTTCTACAAAGAGAAACATGATAAAACATTAGTAACTAGTTCAATCACAGACTTCCTTTAAACATGGACAGAGCATGTACTATGTAGATCCTACTTGTAGATTGTTACCACTGACAGGCACAAAAAAAAAAGTGCACCAAGATGGCTATTTTTGTTGCTAGCTAGTGTCAGAGAAAAACCCCCAATCATTGTTATCAAGCCATTTCATGGGCTCTTTAAGTTATTTAATCATGTCTGAAATGTTGGACTGATGACTGTAGTAGTTAAAGAGAAAACCTGGCTGCTCTTCCCTGGACCTTTTCAATAATATCCCTATTGCATTAAGTATAAGGGTCCCAGACAGTGCTAATCTAGAATAGGCTGGACAAGGGCAAAACAGACAGTTCATTAGGCTGACTTGTCGCAATAAGTAAGATTTCTTCTCAATATGACCAAAGCCTGATTTGCTAATAGCTGCTAATGTATTGTGGCTTTTCCAGCTCATATTTAGAGAGAGTTATACACCTGAATGAGGATGATAATGTTCTTGTTCCAAAGTGTGCTTCTCCATCACATAGGAATGCATTTTTGAATTAAGCCTATGGGTTACCCTTATTGAGAGACATGTAGATCTATTGAACCCTTGAGTTGATTCCCATTGACATAATTTTTCAATGTCCTGGTGGGTAATATTGGTATCATTGGTGTTTTTAATTTCACGGTACAAGACACAATCATTAGCAAATAGCCTGACACTTGATTTAAGGTTTGTCGGCAAGTTGTGTATAAAAGAAAAGTACCTTGGGGTACACCACAGATGGACTTATCTTCTTCAAGATACCCCATCAATTAAAACCCTTTGGTATCAATTGGTAAGGAAGGTTTCAAGACAATACAAATATTATTTCAGATGTCAACATGCCTAAGTTTGCTAAGAAGATGATGGTGCGGCACAGTGTCAAAAACCTTGCTATTTAAGTCCATTATGATTATCCAAAGAGCCTCTATTATACAAGATTTTCAAAATGTCATTAACAAGGGCTGAAACTTGGATTTTGCATGATCTCCCCTTGTGGAAGCCATGCTGTACATCTGAAAGTATGTTAAATTTATCAAAATAATGTCTATGGACAGTGTTTGAAAAGCTTATTGGGAATGGAGGCAATGGACCTTAAGAAACAGGTCTGTAGTTTGCATGATCATGTCTTCTACCCTTCTTACAGTATAAATGGGGGTAACATTTGCTTCAAGGCTATTGGCAGACATACATCAGATAACTTTGCTACAGTATGTAGTTACTTATTACATCATTGGGTGCACAACTAGCCAATTGGAAAACCAGATTCAAACAGGGCAGTTTACATCAGGTTATGGGACACCCTTGAACTTAAAACATACTGAAGGTACACAAAGGTCTGCTTAATGATCTAGGCAGATTTCCTTGCACAAACAAGGCAGTCTGCTTTATAACAATCTACAGGCATGCATACCTATTTTCAGTGTACATTTGTGTGATGCATGCCAGGTTGCCGTACATTCATAGAATAAGTGAGCCTGTATTGCAGTACATGTTGCTACATAAAAAGGACAAGCTGCTACCCAATTTTGAAATTGTGTCGAAACATATGAAACATGTAGGTTTTTAATGGTTTTGTGATAGAGAAGTTCAGAAACAGCAACATGTTTTTTCAAAATTTGAACACTAAAATTATTATTACACATGGGGTGACCGTGGACTGCATGAGTACATCTAGTGCACATCTGCATTAATATTAGGCCAGGCCTCGATTTTCAGAAAAATTTATGGTTGTCCTTTGGGCAACCACGTCAGTATTCTTAGTTGTCCACAAGAAAATTTGGTTGTCCGAAACATTTTTTGCACAATTGAAAACAGTTATTGTGTTTACATGAATTGCTAGTCTCAAAAAATGAAAAGATGATCTTTGAGAAACAAAACCAATTTAAGTCTGAAATATCCACTATTATAAAGCGGATTACAATAGTATGAAACTTTTTCTGTCTTTAGTTAATTGGAGAGAAAAGCTGTATGGTAAAAGTGTTTGCAAAATGTATGAGTGCTTCAAGAATGCTCTAGAGGAGGCTGTTAGAAATTTTACTCCAATCAAAAAGTGTACATCTATGTCCAAACGAAAACCTATGTGGATGACAAAAGCTGTTGTAAGAGCACGGAAGAAGAAGTATAATTTATGGAAACGTTATAGGGAGACAAAGGATTGCGGGGACTTTTTACTATACAAGAGTCAACTTAACAAAGCCACAAATGCTATTCGTAACTCCAAAAGAGACTTTGAAAGAAAGTTAGCACAGAATATTGGGTCGGACACCAAATCATTTTACAGGTATGTGAGGTCAAAGTCTAAAGCAAAGGAGAGAGTTGGTCCCTTGTTGGATGATAATGGTGAGCAAATTATTAATGATATTCAAACAGCAAATGTCCTTAACAATTATTTTGTTTCAGTCTTTACAAAGGAATCTTCAGATTACATTCCAAGCTGAACCCATAGAAAAGTTTGAGGGAGATGTTAACGACAAGCTTTCAACAGTATTAATTACTGAAGCCATTGTTAGTGAGAAATTGTGTAGCTTAAAAGCGGATAAAGCTCCTGGTGTTGACAAGTTGTGCTCCACATTATTAAGGGAAGTTGTAGAAGAAATAACCTTACCCTTGAGTATTATCTTTACCAAAAGTTTGTCGCAGCAACAAATTCCAGATGACTGGAAGAAAGCTAATGTTAAACCATTGTTCAGAAGGGATCAAGAAGTAAATCCAGCAATTATCACCCTGTCAGTTTGACCAGCCAAGTCAGTAAAGTGTTTGAGTCTGTCTTAAATGATGCCATAAAGAATCATTTGCAGAGATTTAATCTTATAGGGTCTTCTCAGCATGGTTTTAGAAGTGGTAGGTCCTACCTCACCAATTTATTAGCCTTCCTTGAAAGTGTGACTAGCATTCTTGATGCAGATATACCGGTAGATATTTTATACTTGGATTTTAGTAAAGCATTTGATAAGGTGCCTCATGCTCGTTTGGTCAAGAAACTTGAAAGTCATGGGATAACTGGATTTGTCTCTGGGTGGATTAAGGTGTGGCTAACGGAACGTTATCAAAGAGTCATCATAAGCGGGTTTGAGTCTGCTTGGAAACCTGTATTAAGTGGCATCCCCCAGGGCTCTGTCTTGGGACCAACTTTGTTTCTTATTTACATTAATGACTTGGATGACAATATTGACAGTAATATTTTGAAATTTGCCAGTGATACTAAGATTTGGAGGATGATTACCTCAACGATGGACACAGGAATTTTACAGGATGACCTTAATAAGCTTCTTGATTGGTCTAACTCTAAGGAGTGGCAAATGTTGTTTAATCCTGAGAAGTGTGTTTGTATCCATGCTGGCCACAGGAATATGCATCACAATTACTGTATTATATGGATGACACATGTATTAAATTTGTCTCTGAAGAAAAAGATTTAGGTGTATTAATCAACGACAGTATAAGTTTCAGCCAGCAATGTGCAAAAGCTGCTAAAAATGCAAATCAAGTTCTTGGGATGATAAAGCGAAATATCTGCTGCAAAGAAAAGGAAATCCTTCTTAGACCGTATAAATCTCTTGTTCGTCCTCACTTAGAGTATGCAATCCAAGCATGGAGGCCTTATTTACAAAAAGACATTATATTATTGGAAAATGTCCAGAGAAGATTTACAAAGATGATCCCTGAATTACATGATCTCCTATATGAGACAAGACTTCAGAGACTCAATCTTACAACTCTAGAAACAAGACGAATTCGTAGTGACTTGATTGAGGTCTTTAAAATCATTCATGGATTTGAGGATATAGATCCTGATACATTTTTCTCATTTAGTGACAGTATTACCCGTAGTCATCCCCACAAAATCTATAAGGAGTTTCCTAGATTGAATTTAAGAAATTACTTCTTTTTCCAAAGAGTTGTGGACATTTGGAACAGCCTTCCTGCCTCAGCTGTGTTAGCAAGCACTGTCAATGAATTTAAGGGCCATGCAGATGAATTCCTGAAGGAAATTGTTTTGGGAGCTTATATGAGCCAGAGAACTGGCTCCCTGCTCCTACCAATCCTTGAGAAGTGGAGGGTCCAGGTAAATACAGTTAAATATTGAATTATAGAAAAAGTTGAAAGCACTGATCAGCCAGCAGTATACTTTTCAATCAGGTAGAGGCAAGCTGCTGTATAATTCATTGTGGGAGGAAAATGGGTGTCCATCAGACAACCAACATTTAACTTTTGGTTGTCCATATGGACCTGTTGCATGATTAGGACTAGGGCCTACATGTAGAAATCTTGAAATGGTATAGAGGTGCGCATTCACCAATACACCAAGTCACTGACGCTATATAGGACTATTCCTAATCCTAGGACATTAGGCCTAATCTTAATATGATGGGGTGGACTTCCAGTGTGTGGACCCGTCGAGTGCACATGCATTACAAAACGTAAGACAAGAAAAGACAGAGCTCTCATACCTATGTATACACAACTACTTTGATAAATTTTATTGTTATTGATCTGAGTTTAGAAACCGAGAATCGAGATGAGTATATTGTTATTGGATGGTTACAGTTAGTTTCCACCCTCGCTACTTTCCGCCCCTCAAAAACGGTGTTTTCCGCCCCGATTACTTTTAGCAGAAAACATCTTTTTGGGAGTCAAAAAGTTATGGAATGGAATATGATTTCAGTGGTGCTTTTGTCGAATGAAGATTCCATCATCTTTTCCTTAAAGTTTCAAACTTCATCAATGTCTTTTACTATTCAATGCGACGCTCGTTACTGCCATGTTGACATCTCTCTAAGGAACATTCTCACTGTAGACTTATGTATACCAATATGTACTTACGTACAGGTATACGGTATTCTGTGCTGTGCACAATTGTTCACACAAGCAGCATAAGCCTACCTATAGACAAGCGGACAACTTATACGTAAAAAAATATGAGTCTGTGACTAAACTCGCCGTTGGGAAAAAAAGGTCATACAATTCATTCTTTTCGATGTGGACTAGGGCTGTGACGGTTAATCGGTTAACCGGTTAACCGACCAACTCGTCGGTTACCCGTGCGTGATTCCTCTTCATAGATTAACCGTTTTTGTATTGCCAATAACTCAGTCGCCACGGCGTGGCTTTGTTAGTAAACTGTTACACAAACATCGCGCAACAAACAGTGTCAGTTTCTCACAAATTATCGCTCAAACAATAACTGTAAAAAGAGTTTTAAAATCGGCCGTTCGATTGAACGGATTAATTCCGCAGCAGCTTCCCGTATTAAGTACATTATGATGAGTGACAAGTGGCGCACCCGTTGTTACTTTCGTTGGCAGAACTTCATGTGCTCGTCTCCTAATCCCTTCAATAGCAACACCCAAGCACAACTTTAGAAATTAGCGGCATGTTTGAGGGATTACCAAGCCAAAAGAAAGCCATAATACAAGCAGGGAGCTGTAACAAAAGTGACCAAGCCCTGTATTTCTATGGCAAAAAAACCTCCGCGAGACCATGATTAGGGCACAAAAGTATATTTGAATAAGTCTTCCCACTGTAGCTATTCGAAATATTTTATCATGCTTTACCTCCGTAAATTTCATTATTTTTCATTGTTAGTAGCAGTATTTGGAAAAAATTTAACCCGTAAAAATATGATCGTAAGCACCAGATAATTCCCGCCATTTTGTCGTTTGCCCAATATCATATAAAATGGAACATTCCTTGTTGACTTTTATGAATAAGCATGCGCAGTTCGTTGAACCAACTGGGTTGTAGTTGCTTTAATGTACTGTACTGTAGAAGTCAACCCTACGATGCCGTAAAAATAACGATCTCATTTTTAGCGGTCTTGGACAGCAAAAAATGGACTCGATTAATGTTATATTATGGTTCCTTCTTGATATTAATATCCCCGTATTTTTGCCACTTCTTGTCCAAACCTTACCGTCTTGTTTTAAAATAATGAGCAAATGAAATACACCTAAGTCGGACCCCCGAAAAATCCAAGTACGCAGAGATTTGTACTGCTGTTTCTTAGTGAATTTAGCACGGGGCTTGGCCTGCTGCACATGCCAGCTATGTAAGCCTCCGAAGTGCGATCGTCATAATGCAAACTCAATGCAGAAATTCGTTCGAAAGTCTGGTATTTTCACACACTAAATCCCATAGGCAATGGCGCGAGTTATGATTGGCTGGCTCAGAATCAACGTATTTGAACCAATCACAATGCAGAGGCAATTCAAATTTTGCAATAGATCGTGTGCATATGATGTCATCAAGCAAAACATGGTCCCTTGTTTAGTGGTAAAAATGGATACGCCTGCAAGTCTACTGCATGCATGGGACCACGTGCGTAATTGTTCTTGTTCGTAACGACGTCATATGATAACATTCCGTAAGTCCTACTGTAAACTAGACAATTGTACTTGCATGGCAAGTACTAATCGAAGCCTTGAAAATGTGCACACTTGGGACTTTCTTATAAACCAAATGAAGCATATTGTTGAAACTGGTTCCCCAACAAAAGTGGAATATTTCCCACATATGCCGGGGAGGGGGGAGGGGAAGGGGGGCATTGTTCCTTGCAACTTGTTTGGGGAGATCTACGTATGTGAGATAAAGCAGTAACATTATTCTACTAAACACTGATGTTTAAATGAAAGTATTCACGTGGATGTAACAATATCGATAAGCTATTATTTTTAATCAGTTGCCCATCCTGGATGTCAAGTTGCCCCAAAATCTTTGTACTTAGTTACACTTTGCCTGAGACTGTGTGATACACTATTGGTGGTGACACAGGCCTAGCGCTATGCAAAAGTATTGACCCTAGACTTACTTGACTTTCCTAACAAGCAGTAGACTACAATCTTGGACAAAACTGTTGGGACACTTTACATTTTATTTGTCAATTTTAGTTGAAGTAGGCCAACATAAAACTCCCTTTACCCCTCCCAATGTTGCGTCAAGAAGAACGTGACTCTTTGCCCAGAACAGCATAACAGTGGTCAACATTGGAAGGGAGAGCAGGGTGTCCCAACAAGTTATTGTCCAAGATTGTCTGGGTCCCAAGAGATACATTTTTGAGACCGAATTCAGTAAAAACGTTTAATTTTTTGAGTGTTCTAAGGTTGTTTAAGACCTTTTCCAGAAGCCAACTATACTCTTGAGGATTTTTAACAAATTAAGGGCGACCGTAGGATAAATTTCATTACAAACCAAAAGTATGCATTGTTTAGATGCACAAATCAACAATCGCAACGGGTGGAATAATTCTCTTCCTGGATAGAAGAGTCATTCTTTTTCAAACTGATAGTTGGAGAGAAGAAATTTATTGAAAAGGGGCCACGATCCACCATAAGATTGTTAAAGTAACTCTGCAAGACAGACTTTCTTTCATAACTTTGGTAGATTGTTAGGTACGGTTGGTTTGGAACACATTTTGCAGCCAATTTTGCATCTCAGGCTGTATTTTTCATATTGTATTACAACTGGTAACAAATTTGTTATGCCTTCTTTCAACCGAAGCAGTTTCTTAACATTTTTAGTTGAAAGTTGCTTTCCAAACCGATGGTAGACTTGGTTTTAACTAAGCCTTCATCCCCAACCTCGTCAAGGTGGCAGGTAGGCCGGGCACAACCATATCTCTGAATTAAAATAGGCAAAGCAAGTGGGACAATATCATTAATGTCCCTTTGCTCAAAAGAAAGGATGTGGCAGAAGAATTGAAGTATTCAGGCCATTTTTGGTGGTATTTGCTTGGGCTTAGTCCCAGGGTCCTCTCATGTAGGTCCCTCCCAACATTTGTGAAAAGGGTCCAAAATAATCTGGGTCCAGGACTCCACAAGCTAAATCCGGTCCAGGAAATACTTCCATGTAATGACCAGCATATCATTTACCTGTCATAAAATAACCAAATAACCATAAGCAAAGCGTAACTTCTTACTGGTGGCAGCCCACCTATCTGACTTCTTGAAATTCTCGGACAATCTTGGACAGAACCATTGCCGGTTGGAACACTTCACATGTTATCCGTAAATTTTAGTTGAAGTAGGCTAACATGAAACTGCCTGAAGTAGCCTAACATGAAACCCCCTTTTCCCCTCCCAATGTTGTGTCAAGAAGAATATTTCTTTGCCGTGAACTGCATAACAGTGGTCAACCAACACTGGAACAGAAGGGGGAGCAGGGTGTCCCAACAAATTATTTTGTCCAAGATTGTATCTGCAGTGTCTAGGCCTATCTACGCTGAGCGCACCTTTTGCACTAGGACACGACTAAGTGTTAATGTTAGAGTTGTTTTGTTCTGCAACGTTTGGCTTTAGGCCTTCGTAACTGTGTTTGGGTAAGACTACGACAACTTTTGTCCTCAGTGAAGCCTAAAGGACTAGAGTATGTATGGAGAGTCGCGTAATTGCTTCCTATACAAATGTATTGGGAGCAACTACGCGACCGTCGATGCATAACGTTAGTCCTTTACTGAGAACTATGACAACCGTGGGTAGACAGTCTTTTCCTTTGTTTCAAACATTGAAAATACAATAGAGAAGCCATTAACAACCCATACAGGGTGATGAAATGAACGACAAATTGAATACCTTAAAATTGGTGGATTGTTCCCTGGCCTTGGTTACTGTCGCCATCACGTTAACGACACAGTACGTACACTATATAGCTAGCTGCATGCGTTTATGCATGAATGTAAGTTAGTGGACTTGCTTACATTGAAATGAGTACGGTCGACGAAGTTGCTTGATGAAGCAGTTCCGACAAAACAAAGTGGCATATGTTGGAAAATGCAACCTTTGAAATTTATTTTGAAATCCCTGAACGGTATAAATTGTTTTCAAACTATATTTACACCTTTTTTCAACCAGAGAGGAAGCCTTCAATGCAGAACAATACCTTTGAATGTGGAACTACTTCTTTATTTGCACATTACCACCTTACTATACAGGAGTTGTTCGAGCAAATCCCCTTATATAGAAATAGTTAAACTTTGTTGAAAATCCCCCTACCGAACAACTTAACATGACTGCGCAGCTGTTCCATTGTACGAACGAACAGCTCGGGATTGCAATATGAATCCAAACGGAACATGATTTAATATTCATCCGCACCGACTGCTTACGAAAACACGTGACTGAACGAGCAGTTCCTACAATCGAAGCTGTGGCTTCGAGTAATAACTTTACGGTAGGAATGCTGGGAATTCCTTAATTTATGCAGGATAAAAGGGCTTGGTGGGCTGTTTACAGTGCAATTGTACAGATCGCTACTATGACAAACACGTGAGCGCTGTACATGTATTGAACACTGCATCGCAAGCAAGCTGTATCAAAACAGCGGTGTGGGAGTGTTTCATGAAATAACTGACAATATAACATAGGTTCATGCGGGAATACAACTGTTGGTGGAATTTTAAAAAGTGCACATGGTCTGAAGAAAGCTTCACTAAATGCGGGATGGGTTTTTACTGTGACAAGATGATATAAACTCGGCGCAAAATACCAACATTTTTGCCACATACTTACATGGGCGAACATGACTTATGGCGCCATTTTTAGACTTGTACTTTCCTGTACAAAAGTGATGGCGCTCTTTGGAAATGTTGACTTTCTGTTGTTGTGTGAACATTACGTCATTTTTCTGTTAAACGGTTAACCGCCGGTTAATTAAATTGGTTAAACGGATAGTGAATTAACCGAAAATGCACAGTCCTAAAGTGGTCACTGGAAAATTTTTAGGCCTATCCACAAATCTCATTGTTTTCTTGTACTTGTGTGGTTTTCTACGAGGATTATTCCCTCAAGGAATCTCAAGGAATCCCAAGTTTTTTAATTATACTCTAGATAATGATACTCTGGAGTCTACTGATTGCCACACTTATCTGGGAGTTGACATCTCTAATACCCTTACCTGGAATAGACATATTAATCGCATCACTTCGTCAGCAAATAGATCTTTGGCTTTTATTAAAAGAAATTTATACTCCTGCCCCAGGAGTGTTAAAGCTAATGCCTATATCACACTTGTTAGGCCTTTATTGGAGTATTCATCTTCTGTTTGGGATCCCTACACCGTTTCCCTATCCAATAAGGTTGAGCAAATTCAAGGTAGGGCTGCTAGGTTTGTTTATAATGACTATTCCCCCCATAGTAGTGTGACTGAAATGTTAAATGACCTAGGGTGGGATAGTCTCAAAAACAGGCGTACTGCCAGCAGGCTAGCAATTCTTCACAAAGCCAGATTGGGCCTCCTAGCCTTGCCAATCAACAACCTACAACCGGTCCAGCGGCCCTTCAGGCATCACCACTCTAATAGCTTTACTAACCAATAAGGACTGCTACAAATACAGTTTCTTTCCTTGGACCGTCAGAGACTGGAACCTACTCCCCCAGAACATTACAGATCTCGAGGACCCCAAGCAGTTCAAGAGCGTAGCCTTGAGGATCCTCAGAGGGGACGACTAAGTACATGCGCACACTCAACCCTGCACGTTTGACTCCACCAGGAGTGTTGTGCAGTATTTTTCCAGGTCCAGACTTGGATTTGAAATTTGAAGTTAACAGTTATTTTTAACACCTGTAAGTCCAAACATTACTTTCCGCCCTAAGATTTTTAGGGGCGGAAAGTAACGGGCGGAAAATAGCGAGGGCGGATACTAACGGACCTTATTGGATGACATGACTTGTCTTGACAGCCTGTGTAGGCCTAGCTTAACTGTGTTGCATTAATGATACGACTGATTTAATTTCGCGTATCTGGTACGTACACTACATGAAGGCAAGCTTGGTTAACGATACATTGGCACGATTGGTTCTTAATTTCAAAAGAACAAATTTGGACGAATTATAGGACAAAATTGTAACTGAACTACATACCGTTACCTCAGCAGTTGAGGGGCCGAAGATGCGTTGTGCGACTACTGTGTAACTCTACTCACGTTACAGCAAAAAAATTTCGTAACAGGCTACGCACTCGCATTGAAATTTCATAACATCGCTCTCCGGAATTAGGTAATCACATGCACAGTTAGCGGTCAGTTTTCAGACCTTTTGGGGAAAACCGTACTCTGTCATGGCATGTGGAGCGGTTATATTGAATAAAGGTTAGCTATGCAGTCTATAGCCCAAACTTCCTGTGTAATTTCGTGTTGTAATAATAATAATTACTAGGGGATAAACGCGAGGAGATACTGCCAGCGTCTCAAAATGTAATTAGCAAAGGCTACTTTAGGGGTTAGATTAGGTAAGGTGAGGTTTTGAGACCCTTTAACGATGACGTCTACACACAGGTTGAACGGACCCTGCCGATTCGACAGAATTAGAAACACTAAGTTCTTCTTTTCTTTCTTTCTTTCTTTCTTTCTTTCTTTCTTTCTTTCTTTCTTTCTTTCTTTCTTTCTTTCTTTCTTTCTTTCTTTCTTTCTTTCTTTCTTTCTTTCTTTCTTTCTTTCTTTCTTTCTTTCTTTCTTTCTTTCTTTCTTTCTTTCTTTCTTTCTTTCTTTCTTTCTTTCTTTCTTTCTTTCTTTCTTTCTTTCTTTCTTTCTTTCTTTCTTTCTTTCTTTCTTTCTTTCTTTCTTTCTTTCTTTCTTTCTTTCTTTCTTTCTTTCTTTCTTTCTTTCTTTCTTTCTTTCTTTCTTTCTTTCTTTCTTTCTTTCTTTCTTTCTTTCTTTCTTTCAATCGCGCTACCGGTACTGTGTTGATGAATATCTTTCAATTTGGTCAAACGTACTGAATTTAAAATACTCGGGATAGGTGTCATAAAATAATCTGAAAAACCAGGTTAAGTTTAAATTGCGGTTGCACTCGTCGCAGACAGATAAAAAACCGACCTTGTTCATTCACTTGGCCACACGGACCCATCAATGAACCTAACAATCTTATTTTGCATGGTTTGTAACTTATTTTTGTACTCCTTAGAGAGCAGACAGCGAGGAAGAGCAAGAGCAATCAAAGTAACATTGAATGGGAGCGGTCACGTGCACAGGATCTTTTGTGTGCGACCGTTCAGAGAGCTAGACTCTGCCTAATAATTTTTTAAACGTGCACAGCTTTTTAAAGAATGTCACGGGCAATAGAATCACCTGGTAGGGTTTCACCCAGTATAACTTCAAGGCAGTTTACAGAATTAGAGGACAATAAGTTTTCCGTTGCAAGAGACTTAGAGGGGACTGGATTTCTTGAGAATGACTTTCGAACCAAAGAGAATAGATTCGGTGTCAGGCTTAAATGATTACTTTGTTACTCGGTCCCTCACTTGCTGACGGAACGTTAATTCTCTGTCCATCATCTTTTTATGTTTTTTTAAACCAACAACTGAAATACATCAGGGAGAGTGGTGTCGCCAGACTTTCTAGTGACACTGGGGGCTTAACGGTTTTGTAAGGGGACATTGCTAGACACCTCTCGTGGCAATGGATACACCACAGGACGTGACGCACGAGAGCCTACAGGGTGGGTCCATGACCCAGTTCTTTGGTCCCTTGTGGGGTCCAGGGGCGAATTTCCAAGAAGGTTCTGAGTTTTAGGGTATTTGTGAGGTATAAAAATCACTGGTCTAAAAATTCCTTCCAGCGCAACTTAAAGCAAGTTTTAATTGGTACCGTGAAGAAAGCTGGTGAAACTACTTTCAAGAGGGGATCTAAATTTTCGAAAGGGGGGGACCAAGGGCGTAGGAAGCAAGGGTTGGGAGGCTCCCAGGAAATATTGTGGGGCGGAAGTATGCTTTCGCCCGGCGCTTCCCTGGTCAGAAAATCCCCTTTTTAGTTCTCAAAATCACAATGAACCAATGCAAATGATAATCAAAAACCTCCAGTCTCCAATGGTAGCCTAGTATCATCGAGATAACTTACCTTTTGAAACAATTTGGAATTTTTGTTAATTAAATTAATGAGTAGATGAACAAATGATCGTCTCGAGTGAAAATTGTCCGATATGCTTTTGCAGAGTTTGGATAAGTGGCTAAGGACTGAGGATACTCCCTGAAGTCCGTCAAATGTGGGGAATGACGGTCCTCCGGGAGCAGAATTTGGACGCATGGAGCGTGGATCATGGTGCGGAGGGAAATGCGTTCCCCATTATTTTTTTTTTTGGAAGAGAAAAGGCTCCAAAAATCCCCCCACAAACTGGGGCTATGAGGCCCATGGAGGCATCTAACTAAATGATCTCACCAACTACTTTCAATCACATTTTGTATGTTCAACTGTTTTTCCAGCTTCTACGAGCAGACGAAAAGTAACGTGGTATTATTAGGTTCAACAAAGCCAAAACGATGATTTTGGAGTGAGACATGACGATGACAGGGTCCCAACCTTTCCGTGAAAGGTGTGTAAAAGGACGAAAACATAGATTACGAATTGACAATAAATTTCAAACGTGAAACCGCGCCCAAAATACCACCATATTCTATAGCCACCTTTTAATTTCAATCGGGAGCCCCCATAACATCAATAATCGGCCAAGGGAGAAGCAAAGGGGGATTGCCCCTCACCGTAGGCAAAATTTGTTATTTTGGTAATTTGTATGTCTTTTCAACACCTTGGTGTTTCCACCATTATATACGGTAAATAGGCATTAGAAGTGCTATTTCCAGCTATCTGGAGGCATTTTTGATCACAATTTACTCGGTCAAGTCGTCAACCCATGTGTTGGCGAGGAGCACTAATGGAAAACTTGTCAATTCTATAGAAGGCGCAAGTTGTAGGGCACGAACATGGTATCTAGCGGGAAGCCCATGTACAAAAACACCTTACACTTGTTTGGAATGTTGAGTGATTTTGTAAAGGCCATGATGTCACAGAGCCTACGCACTACTTTGGTTGCAAAACAAACCAACACCGAAAAATGCAGTCAGCTGATTTATATTTACTTTCAGAACGATAAACTATTTGCCAGCAATAAGTGTGTAGTTGATTTTTTATTGTTACTTATGATATTTCATAAAATGCATAATGATGTGTCGATTTATGCATGCAATATATATATATATATATAAAGTAGGCCTATGTGCCAATTAAATCACATATTTTCTCTTTATAAAAAAGCCTCTTACCGTTCATCCCCTGGGTCCCTCGAGCATAAGATCGCTAGGATTGGGAAGGATCGTTCCCTCGCAAATGGTGAAATGATAAAAAAGTCCCCACTTGTACGGATCGATCTATACGCCCATATTTGGACAGAACTAAACGAGGTTTCTGACATACTCAATACACCATACGCATTCACGATTACACCACTGGTACCATGGCGATAATATTGCTCAGCTGGTAGACCCCTACCCATGTCAGTCGAAGAAATCACCAAGACCCCTCCCCGTCCGTCATACTCTTAAGTTCTTGGAACAAAATCAAGTAGATCCTCACGGCAACTGGCTATGTCGTCTGAACTAAATGAAAATTTCTCCCACCCCTGGATCTTATGTTTTTATTTCAATAATTCAAAGTTAGTGTTAGATATTGAGTGGTACGGGATCGAGTTGCAGGCAAAAAACATAGGAGAGTTCCAGTTGATTTATAAAATATTTATTTGATGATTTTAGTTTCACAAACAATGATCAACTTGATTTAATTCGGCCGGCCATTAATGATTCCTGATCTATTTACATTATTTACAAAGTTGACTAGGCTATATGTTTCTGTCTCGAGGTCCGCCGCACGAGTCTCCAGCTCGCAGGCTCGGTGTTGTGAATCGTGCGAGCTCTGAACACATGCAGTCCCCTGATTGGTCAAAAGTTATGACGCACCCATATAAATAATTATTATGATATAAATGACCAACGAGGAGGCTGCAAAGGGGGAAATTGGCCACACCTCGAAAATATGGGTTACAGCGTGCACGTGGAGCTACGGCAAGGTAATATGTCACGTCCACTGGTAACACGTGACGGGAAACAGGAAGGGCCCTGGGAATCTAGAACAAAAGGAAGGGCGAGCTGCACGTAAACAACAAGATGGCGCCTGGTTAAGGTCATGAAGAGTGCACCATACTACATGACATTAGATCAAGGAGGTACTACTTGTAAAACCTCCTTAGAAGTAGGACCTCCTTGGTTACAGGAACATTTCAGTTTGCGGGCATAAGACTTTGCACGAAAAGTGTAAGTTTGCCCGAGAAACTATTTATATAGAGGTAGCGCCTCCATTCGGTTGACACTTTCAGAATTTTGGGAAATCGAACTCCCCATGCAGCCGGGAACGGCATTTTCCAGACTTGTAAGATGATTCTGAGCAGTTGGTATTTTGAGCTTCGCTCTGGCAATAGAATTTCCTTTAAATAAAGTTGCAAACTGCAAAGTGGGCAGAGAACTACTGGAAATATTTTTACTAGAAAAATGTAATACTACAAAAGACTATCTATAAGTGGAGCCCCATAATTCAGGAAATCCACCAAAGGAAATGGGGACATAAAATGTTTTGATCTCTCGAAGCAGTGGCGTCGATTTGATTTTGCGGGAAGGGGAGGGGATTGGGCAAGCATTCAAATTTTACCATTTTTGTGAGTATGAACACCACCGTACTAGGGACGTAATTTGCGGCTCTCGAACGCGCTGAAATTTTTGCCCTTTTTCAAATATTTGAAAATATTGACCTTGCATTGGAGAAAAAATTGGGATTCTGGATTTCCTGTAAAAAATTTGAAAAGCTGGGGGATTACTGAGGAAATAACATTTCCTATTGGCAAATTTGAGACTGAGCCGCGACCCACGATCGTTGTTGCGACAATACCTGATCTCTACGAAATGAGGCTCTCCGACGAAATTTGTATTGGGGGGAATTTGGAATTTTATGAAAGGAAATTTATGAAAATAGCACTGTAGTTACTGGTTTCACTTGATGATCTAGTGTCACATACAGCAAATTTCCGATTTTATCACTTACTAGGTCCAGGGCAAGGAAACGTTGACCAAACTAAAGGTATGAGCGAGCAATTTTGCTTAGAAAGTGCATTTTGTTGCTCGCGAAGCGCGTGGAAAATTTGGCCTTTTTAAAACAAATACTGACGAACGTGGAGATTTTATTGGAGAGATTTCGGAGTTTCATGAGTTTTAGACAAATGGCAAATTTCCGAATTCTTTCCAGAGCCGCCTGCCCCTGTAGCTACGCCACTGGGTGTCTAAGAGAAGGTGCCCAGATTCAAAATGGTGCTAAACGTTTTAATATTTTGAGTTACTGGGAAACTCTAAAGTTTTCAAAACATGATCTTGAAAGCGTGGTAACTACTTCAACGGACTATACTGTCAAAGTAAATTTAAATACGGGTGTACTCTTTAAGTAATTAGAATCACAACGAAACATGTCACTGTTTGCGAAAGATTTGTGCAAAAGTTTTAAAAGTAAGGAACTATTTGTAATGGTAAGAAGGTAAAATAAATCCATGACTTGATCAAAAGCACACTGCAATCCACTTAAACAAAATCACAGATCGAGGGGGGGGGGGGGGGGGGGGAGGAGTAGTACCCACTGGTGCTACTGAGACACCGTTGCACAGGCCTACCGGTGTAAGATTGTTGATACAAAAACATTAAAATACTCATCATACACTCTCCGTAGACAGAGGATAGATGTGTACCTCTCATTCACGATTTAAGTCTCTTATCCAGCAAACGCGGGGGGTGTGGGGGGGGGGGGGTTACTTCTCTGATAATGGTCTAAATACGAAATGGTCGAATCGCTATACGAATGTGTGATGTGCGCGTGTCGAAATTTTGCATTAAAAATCATAATTTTCTGAAAAAGTTGCATGCATACTGTGCACCGAGGCATTTTCAATTTCCTAAAAATGTGTTTGCCAATTTCAGCCTGCCTGGATGGTCATTCACTAAAAACTACATATTTCATTAAAACAGTAGGGACGGCTCCTCTTCTTTCCAAAATATTGCAGCTCCTTCATAACCACACCTGCTGCCCTTTGTGCACGGACAAACGACGTAATCATAGAGACCGATGAATAATGTATGTTTGATATGCAAGTGAAAAAGAACATCAATGAGTCTGCAAGCGTGCGGAAGCGAACGAAAATTTTTGGGATTTGCAAAGTGGAATTATTTGTACAGAAAGTCGGTAGAAAACACTTTTCATAGCCTACATGTATAGTCGTTTTGGTAGTACCTAACTTTTAAATTTAAGGTCACAAAAAGTGTGGGGCTTTTCTTTTAGTGTCCCCCACTTAAAGAAGTGGAAGGGACATGCCCCCCAGTCCCCCAAATTGACGCCCATGTCTCGAAGGGCTTATGTACAAAATTGTATTATGTTTTGCTTTTTTCTACTTGATTCACGTTCTGAATGGATGTCGCTTTTCATGCTATCGATGAAAACTAATTCCTAATATTGGCCATAAAACGAAATATGATGAACACACGTGCAATGTTCTGTTCAGTAATTGTTCCACCAAAACACTGAATATGTGGAGCACCACAATAGGTTGGTGCGGAGCGTGCAGAAAATTTTGCGACTTGGAGCCATCAGACAGCAGGAAATGGAATTTCCCAGGGTTGTAACTAGGTTGAGGCAGTTTCGTTTTGAGTTTTTGTTTGCAGGAATTGAAAAAAATGAGAATGCTTAAGTTTTTACTCTATTTCGACTCTGGGCTAAATTCCAGACTCTGGCTGAAATGATGAAATTGACAGTGACTGCCCGGACTCCAAACTACAAATGATTTTTCCACTTCTAACTCTTTAACAAGGGTGGTGGCAGCTGGTGGGGCATGACTCCCGTCGGGGAAGGTTGGTCCTCCGTCGGTGGGCAAAGATCCAGTTTCATCGGGGAGCTTTTATCCGTATGGTAAAAGATGTAAGTCCGATAAACTTCACTCTCCCACTCCCACCTTGACGATCTAATAATTTTGCTTTCAAGAAAACAATATTCTTCAAGGAAACTCTCAAAATATAAAACTTTTCTTTAAAAATCCGATCCCTAGATTTTCAAACATTCTAGAAAGAATGTTAAAAAATCTATTTTCGAGGTACAACAATGATGTACATATGAAAAATCAACCAACTTCAGTGTTTATTTTGCATGTGAACTTAGGTAAACCGTTTTTAAATTTTGTGCCATGGATAGCCGTGGGAGGCGGGGCTGGAGGCTTGATATTTTTTTAAAAGACTTTAAAACAAACATCAGTTATTGTCGGGAGTTCGTGCAGGCACATTCTGCAGACAGCTTCATCAGTTTCGTAGATCTTGAATTAAGCCAATAGAGTAAAAATATGATCACGTTTTCAGTTTCGATATTATATCCCCCCCCCTCCCACCCGACAAGGTAAAAAACCATTTCATCCAATGGTAGTGATACATTTTATCTGATAAATTTGTAATCACTTTCCAATTACTGGTTTAAGGGGGCTATGCGCACTGTTTAACAAGAAATTTCCTAACTGGCTAACGATTACCATAATCACTAACCAAATCCCTTACACGAACAAAGAATACAATCGATACAATACAATGATAACAGCCAATTAAGAAACACCTTTTTAAACAGTGCGAAACTACCCATTTTTTTTTATGGTAGTGAAAATTTCATGCAAATGGTGGCGCTCCGCTTAGGTAGTGTTTCAATAGAACAATTTACTGAGAGAACATTGGAGTCTTGCACATCGTCTTGCACATCTCATTGTAGGGCTGTTAATACTTTAGGAATTATTTTTGATCACTTTGCTAATTTATTTCAAGTGCAACATTTTATTGCAAACGAAAGCTCAGAAAAGTGAGTGCTAAGATCCTACCTACAGTCCTGGGAAATACCACTTCCGGCCATCAAACGAGTAGCGATTTTCAAAATTTTCTGTGCGCACAGAAAACTGGAACCCTTTAGCCGCCTCACGAACCCAAAAATAAAATGCTTCCATACACCTATGTTTTCTGCCATAAAATTTCTAGTTGCATACATGTTCAAATGTATTTTGAGAGGAATCCAAAACCTTTTCGGGAAATTTATTAGACTGAGTATCGTCCGGGGGTCTTAACCTGCTTTATGATATTTAGCAACCCCGACCCGGTGATCTATTCAATCTTTCTGATAAGATGGCCTGATTATTCAATAAAAACCACAAAACTCTATCCAAAAATTGCAATTCTTCCCCCAGTATAAGCTTCAGGTTTTCAAATATTTGTTGAAAACTTTTTTGGAAAAGTTTCAAATTTCGGTGGACCCTCCTTACAATGGAAAATCCAAGCCAACTTTTCGATTTCCGCGTCATTCTACTTACTTTATAAAAACCCCGACGTTTAACAAATTCACCTTACCGAAAGGCCACAATTCTCTTTCATTAAATTCAAACCGAATTCCAATGGTCCATGCAACCTTTTGCAGGTTGATCAATGAAGTGCAGATTCTTCAACAACACCCCGATTATTTTAACAGTTTTTACAAAAAGCCAAATTTTATGTAACAATTTCAAATTTTCCTTGAACTGAGCTCCGGGTATTTTTAACTATTGTTTAAAAAGAGGCCCAAAATTTCGGCACGTTACGCGCGCCTCACATTCTACCACTGGCAGTTACGTCCCATCGGGAACTCATCACCTATGACGGGACTGCAAAATACTGGCCCTCTGTCGGGGAAATCCTGGTGGCACCGTTCCCTGCGCTTTAATTTTCAGGCAGATCTTTGGGAAGACATGTACATTTTTACACTGTATCATCAAGCCTTTAAGTAGGCTAACTGAAAAATCTACCCAATTTTCATTACCGTTGCCCAAATTTCTGTTGTAGGGGTATGGATAATTACCTTCTGTCTGTCCGTTAAATTGATGGCAATTGAAAACATTCCAGAACTCAGTTTTTTTTCAGTGCCATCCACCCCAGTGAATATTTTACCATTTCGTGCAAAGTCTTTGCCAGACTTCGAAGTGGGAGTGAGGAAACTTACAGTAAAATGTCTGAATATGTAAAAAATCTTTGTGATCATTTTTATTTTTATGTTACTTTATCTTTGAAAATAGCGTTTGTGTGTATGTATTTGTTTGTTTTTTGAAAATTTAAGTTTAACCGGCCTTTACGGAAATACTAGTGTTTCGCAAGATTTAAAAAAATGATGCGGAATTATTGTTTGATATATAGGTTTCCCAAATGTATCGCGATTTATTACTTATCTTTTTGTTTTTTTTCCGTACCATAAGCCAATATTTTGCTGATGAAGAAGTTGGATATTCTCCCTTCTTCCTCCTTTCCTCTTCCCCCCCCCCCCCCCCTGCCTCTTTACTCATGTGGTAACACCTTACTTCTTTTTCAGTAAGTAAGTTAGAATTAGGAATAAGCAAAGGACCACATCACATTTATGTACACCCACCTCTTTTCTTCTCTCGCATTTCCAAAGCATTACTAAGCATACATATACAGTAGGCACTGTATGTGTTAACCACGGCATTGTACTTGTACGAACCGCATAAAATTAGGAAATCAACAAATCACATCGAAGTTGTGGCCAGCCGAAAAAAAAGTGATACTGTACTGTGGTAGTGCTCTTGACTCTTGCAGTTTTTGTTTTAAGCCATGGATTGAAGGGAACGTGGCGGAAATAACAGAACCGTTAACTCTTCTGGAGGCAAGTGAACTGCGATATTTTACTGCAAATTATGGACTTCGATACCCTCTCTGAATAGGCCTAACGTTAGGCCTAACTTGGCCTCGAACTCACACTGAAAATCGGCCTGGCCTAGCCTAGCCTAGCCTAGCGTTACGCCTAGGCCTAGCTAGGTATCCCAAGTTAGCCAGTTTTTAATTATATTAGCGCCTAGGCCTAGGATGCTAGTTCTAAGCGTAAGTGGGTATCAACTGAGGCTTACATTTGAAAAAGTTACACTTAGCTACTGTAGCGACAGTGTGTTCTGCCTGAGGGCCCAGGCCTAGCCATCATTGGCATTCTCAATCTCATAAGCACTGACTGCCATGAGTGCTCACTTAGCCTAAAATGGAATCACACAATAAACTGAATATAGGTTAAAGCCTAGGCCATGTTAGTTGTAGGGCCAAATTTCAAACATCAAGAATTTGATTAGGCCTAGCATAACCCTGGCTTTTTTTCAATCATTGATTCAGCATGGAGGGTCCTGATTTAGATACTAATTGAGTTTTTAAACCCAGAAGTGGCATACGTATGCATCAGTATGCACATGCATTTATATGTCCCTATCCCTAACTCTAACCCAAGCCTTGTACTACTGTGGGTACGTAACCCTAACCCAATTTACTACCTAACCTCATTACTAGGCTATGCATACGTAACCCTAACTTTAAAACTGGGTATGGAGACCCAATTTGACCCGGATTTCGGTACCCATCACATTAAAATGTTTCCAAAAGTAACAAATAAGAAAATAATTATATAGGTCTAGGTCTGCCTTCACTCTTGTTAGGCGTCGTCATGTCCATCAAGAATTCAGTGTTGGTAGCCATAAAGGGAAGCAGGTCAAATGAAGCAATGAAAGTCAGCTGTTGCATATATTTTTGCAAGTAGTCCAGAATTCATTCTGTGATGGTGCTGTTACAAATTGGTTCAGAAAACTGTTTAACTTGCTCCAAAAGCTATGATTCGGCTTCCCATTTGAAAGTTCCATTACCTTTCAAAGTCAAGTTTAAAAACTCATGAGCATGTTGGGACTATTCCTCTTGTGGCACACAATGGACACATGGTAAGGCTCTGATGGTCTGATATCAGCCAGGGTTCTTCTATCACAAAAGTCCAACTGTACCAAATGATTACACAGTTCACACTGGACCCAATCTACAGTTTTAATTTTTAGATGATTTAATCTGTTCAGACCATCAGGTGAGAATTTTTTGCAAATGCAGCAAACATCACTACCATCTTCAGTAGTGTTCGACCGATCATCTGTTAGGTAATCGGCATCAGGCCGATTATTGCGTTATTGGTAAATAATTGGCATCGGTAAAATTATGCCATCCAACCGATCACTACCACCGATTATTTGCAAACTGGAAAAAGGGGCTAAATTTACTTGAAACTTGCTCTTAATTTCGTTAAAATTCCCCTAAATACTCAATCCTTTAACTTCCCGCCAAAACGGGATGCATTGATAATCACAAACGTATACATTTTACCCCTGCCATGGGAATGATCGTTTGATGTTTTCCGCTATAACCCGGTAGTATTACTTGGAATTCGATTTAGAAGTGGATTCAAGGTGTATTCTTGCTGTCTCGCAGAAAGCCCTGGGTAAGTTGCTGTACAAACTGTACTGCACAAAACACATAGTACAGACTATCTAGCTGCAGTGTTTCCCCGTTTTTTCAAATCCCCAAGCTTGGCATACATATCTGTGCACGTTTTGTACACATAGCACTTAGAATCTTGTTAAGTTCTGTGGTTATTACCTTGCATAAATTAAGTCATTCCCAGCATTCCTTCCGTAATGTTATTTACGGTAGGACTTCACAGGGTTCTAGCCAGCCCATTTTAACCGGGCGGTGCGCCCGGTTTGAATTTAATATCGCTTCTCGGCGCCCAGTTTGAAAGTTATCCGCCCAGTTTGAAAAGTTGTGCTCCTAGTTTAAATTGTTATAAATTGTAAAGCATTACCAGAACATACGGACTTCATTAAAACCATCGCAAACATAATCACAAAAACTTGAGATTAATTTCGCTCACACCAGCCCGACTACAATCGCAACAGAATTACTTTTCTTGCGGCCCGACTCTGCATAATGTAGGCCGGCTAGCCCTTCGTGTAAACAGTGCCTAGCCTGCATAGCATGCACATACGACTGTACTTTACTCACGGTAGTTTGGATATTGGTCACAACGACGCAACGTACGGAATTAAGGATCCCACGAGGCCGCTAGTCCTGTGTTTCCTTTACTTTTGTAGCTTGGAAGCAGTGGACACAGCTACAGTTAGCAACACAACGTTGATTGGTTGTTTTGTACAGGAGCTTTTGTAAGCCTCACGAATGACCACCCTCCGATGTGTTAGATATGTTCAATGTATGGAAGCCTTTGGCAATGCAACGCAGTTTAATACACAATGGTACATGTACAGTACCGTGGGTTTGAGAAGGCCGTTCTACGTAAAGTGTAACATAATATTTGTGCATTGAAAGGTTGTGCAACTGCAATGTGCAAAGTATAAGTGCATCCATCAATAGCCTTTTATCTACAGGTCATTTTCAAAAGTGTTCTAATCGAGTCTGTGTATGGAGTAGGCACTTATTACAGTGTATAAATTATAGGCCGCCGGCAACTTCATTTTGTAAAGAAGTATTTTAGTGGGTTGTACAACTCTTGCTTCCGAATTTCTGTGAAGTTCAAAATATCTCTTGCTGTACTATCACACGGTATCTACATTGCACTCTGACCGCCGAGGAAAACTTTTCCTGAAACAAGAATGCAGCGCGTTTGCCACAGCTGTGTTTATGGAAGATATGTGACGAAACACACACTTAAGTCAATACAATTTTCTCGCCACGTGTTAACGAAATGAGCAGGGAGCAAGGCCCACCTGAGCAGGGAGCAAGGCCCGCCCACATCACGCACAGTGGAAGATCTTGTTCGTTGTGGTATTTGCAGACATAGGTAATGGCCAAACATGTATTGTTTCAGACCAAACCATTGCTAGCCAAGT
This sequence comes from Holothuria scabra, assembly GCA_037179385.1. NCBI lineage: Eukaryota > Metazoa > Echinodermata > Holothuroidea > Aspidochirotida > Holothuriidae > Holothuria > Holothuria scabra. The sequence goes on along the minus strand of CM074187.1, from coordinate 4,714,013 downwards.
GGGGTGATCCGTTACTTTTGGCTATTTCTGCCGCAGTGAATTTCGGAGTTCTTTACGATGCATGTACGTTTGTACATGGAGCTAACACGTTAGCTCCATTGTACTACACTAATGTGTAGAGTCAATTACAATGCTGCGTCAGTCTAGTGAGTGAAAGCGGGTTTTACTTGTATAAAATCGGGGATCCCTTTAGCTTTAGGTAAGTGTCAATTTCTTCCCAAACTTCGAGTGAAACAGTCTTATTTACAGTGTAACATAATATACTGAAGATCCGTGCCAAAATATGACACAACTTTTAGAGTCTTCCCACCGAAGTACCATACAGTAAGGAGCGACATGCATCGTAGCAGTAGCTGTGCACTAAAAATAGTCAGTCACATACGTATGGCCATAAAAAAGAATCTGTTTACATGTCAAAATTATTCTCAAAAAGAGCATGAATTTGAAGCAGTTTGCAGCACCTGAAATGCGTCATATCGCAGAGCTTCCGGGGGCTTCGCCCCTTGAACCCCCACCAGGGGCTTTGCCCCTGGACCCCACAAGGGGCCCTAAGGCGGGCCCCTTGACCCCACGCCGAATGGGCGATCGCTTCGCGATCGCATCAATGCCTTCGGCATCGATGAGGCTAGTTTGATCGATGTCCGCCCGGTTTGGCAAAAAACCTGGCTAGAACCCTGCTTTAACCTACATATGGTGTAGGATAATACCAGGTCTACAGGGAAAGGTATTCAAACATTCCAACAGTATTCAATTTCAAGGACAAGCAGGACATTCAGTTATGAAGAAAAACAAAAGAATCTGACACAATGTCCCCACATTAGATAACTTTCAGTAAAGGAGAGGTATTTTTTAAGAAGAATAATTAAAATCAATCTGTAAAGTGAGATATCTTGAGTCATGAAAAGTCGATTGAGACAGGATTTGGAGGACATGGTTTGGCATATTTTTTGTTTCTTGCAAGACCCTAATTAAAATCCACTGAAATATGCCCTCAAATGTTAGGATGCTCTCTACTGCACTCAACTTTGAAAAACTATTGTTTCATTCAATATACTTCTTCTTTAGTCTGTTATTTTTTAAAATTTTGAACAGCAAAAACTGGATGTTGCTGTATCAGTTGTTTCATATTGTAGTAACTCAGGTGTTGCTGTAACTGAAAAATTGCATAGTTAATCTGTGAAGAGGTCTTTCTACAGAAACTCAAAATGGGGATTTATTACTGCCAAACTCCCAAGTCCAAATTGATGCTTCCCTTGGCCAAAGTTATGGATGGGTTCAGGAGGGCAAAAGCTTGCTTCAAGGCCCCTAAAAGGTGAAATCAGAAAGGTTATATGGCTGCAAAGGTGTTCTCTTCTTACATTAAATAAAAGAAACCAGCATACTGAATGTTACTTTCATGAAAATAAAAGTGGGATAGGGTCATAGGGATAAAGTCAATCTCCCATTACCTCCTTGATGGAAACCCTGTCATGTAAATTATTTAATTCCTGTGTAATTTCATAAATACTACTTGTACATGGTTAATGACCTTACTGTGGTGGCATTAACTTCAACAATTGCAGGTACTGCAGCACAGTGCCACACCCATTTCATATTTTGTATTTAGTGCACATTTTAGGGTCATTGGCCTAGGCCTCCCTAGAAAGGCATACAGTTAAAAAGCTAATAGGAAAATGGGATTACAACCAACTAAGGATAATTTGTGTCAAATTCAGTGCTTTGCTGCGTACCATATAATTGCGTACAGTGCAGCATTCTGTACATGCAACAAATCCACTGAACGCAAAATGAATAACAACATCACAATAACCTGATAAGATACTTTACTTTTGAGCAGTATCTTCTTCATTTTGTTTACTAACAGACCACATATTGACAGTTCGAGGAAGGAGATTCAGAAACTCTGTTAATACTCAAACATTTGAAAATTGAGAACAAAGGATTTTAATCAATCAAATATATATGGTTCTAAATTGACTTTTATACACCACAGTGAGTTCTGTGCCCATTGTCAGGCCAGTACAACTACATGCTGTACAGGGTGCTCTACATAATTTTAATGCAAGTTACAGTATTCTGTTCAGTGTTAGCATTAAAGAGGTGGGCAGTTGATCAATTTTCTTGTTCCATTTTCAAATATGCAAAGAAAATTTTTATCTGCACTGTGGATAATTTCTACATTGCTGCCTATGTAGCACCTGAAATCTCCCTCAAAAATTTTAGAAGGGGAAGAATTTCCACATTTATGCCCTAGGCCAACTTATTCTGGATGAAGTCATAGTCATCATTGGTTAAAAGGTAACAATACAGTACATGTAAATTATTGATGTGGAAGCAATATAAAAGATGGAAATAGAGACTGATCAATGTGCATTGTGAATAAAAAATGAACCAGAATCCCCCTTCAAATTTTCTGGTGTTGTTTCAGCATGGAAGTACCGAGGTAGTACTTCCATGGTTTCAGTATATCAAGGATTGCTAGAGAGTACCAACATTGATTTGCCCTGACTTCAGCATGGCTGGTCAAGGGGCCAACTTGCAGCTCAATATTGAGATACTTAATGATTTTTTATGTCTTGCTGGTATGGGATAGTTGGTAAAGAAGGCTGGTACTATACCTTGTAATGCAATCACAGACTGAACAGCTTAGGTTTGGTGTAAGAAATGTGGGCTTGGCAATATGATACAATGATTGGTTCTTGTGTGGGTAGTTTTACCATGGTCCACGGGGCTATTGGTCTGGACAGTTAAGTTGAAGAGTAGTCACTAAATAAACACCAAATAAACTTAATATAGCTAACACTGACATATACTTGTGCTGTGCATTAACATACCATTGATGTGTTTGTGTGACAGGTGTCTCACTTGTGTCTAATGTCAAGTCAATATTTTGCACACAATTGCTTTTGATTTTGGATGGAAAAGGAACTTTTACTTCAAGTTTTGGTCTGCATATGAGGCCTGTCACATTAAAAAGTTTAAAGGGCCATTCCTCTCTCCCCAAACTGCAGTTCTTGTGGGGGGGGGGGGGGGGAGGGGTACCGAAACTCTCAATTGGCTCAGTTCTTTGATTGACAGCTAATTCAAACAATGCAGAATACCAAAGCTTATGTTACACCGCATGAACTGTACTGAGAGTGTTTTGATTATGCACATTAAGCTTTTCTATATTCCCCCTGAAGAAATAAACTAAGATTGTGTCTGGATGAGGATGAATTTCAGACAATTGTGGGAGGGACTTAAGTAAGAAAGTTAGGAGAATTGGTTCCCTTTGGGGTGAAAATGTGACAACTTTACATGCTTATGTCTTGAGAACTTCACATCAGATTTCAATGCAAATTTCACCAAAATGCTTAGAATGAGTACCCCTCTAACATACCAAATCCTGTTGTGACCTTAAACCCTTCTTTTAAGTAAAGAATTTTCATGATACTGTTGTAAAATTCTATTATTTCAAAATATTCCAAATTAATGTTTATGTCAACCCAAAAAGTAAATAAATGAATACTTAAAATAACAAATAGCAGTTGAAATTAGTGTCACAGATTCCTTACCTCCCACCAAACTTCAGATATCGTTTTAAAAGAAGGGTTTAAGGTCATTATAGGACTTGGTACGTTAGAGGGGTAAGCATTTTGGTGAAATTTGGATTGAAATCCAATGAAAGGTTCTCAAGATATGAGCAAGTAATATTTTCACATTTTCAACAAAAAGTGAAATTGAAGCAAGCACATATGGCATCAGGTCCCCACATCAGTTCACAGTCTTTTGTTTTTCTTTAAACTTTAGATTTTCTCCTCAACAATCCCCTATTATTGAAATAGGATTGCATAAATTGCATGAGAATTTACAAACTCTGCATTCCTCACAGTGAGGTCCTGTTCCTATTAACTTTAAGGTCAACACAACAGTCTGATAAAACAAAGGGAAACAAAGCATTCCTTGTCAATGTGATTTAGTGATATAAAGTCTGCTTCCCTCAAACTCACTTTGGAACACAAATCTACTACTTCATTGACTGATATCTCTAGAAGTAAATGTCCAATTTGAATGGAAGCTTCACCACACTGATTAGGTTTGGTTGCCTTTCACATATAAAAATTAAATTTTTGCTTAAACTTTACCTTTAAGTCTGATAGCAGAAAACCACTTGTGCTGTGAGGTATTCCGCTCATGAAAGTGTAAAAGAAACATTAAAAATATGCTACTGTACATCACAATTCATTTGTAATGACAGCAACACCGCACAAAGGCTTACGTTATTGTTAAGCTTAGGCCTAGCCTAGCTAACGTTTCATACGCACACTTTCACTCTGCCCTATGAGTAATTGCTTATCTATGGTGTAATGGCCTCATCAACCAACTCAGAAAAAATTCAAAGTTTTCTTTTAGCTTCCTCCGAGGTCAAAACATTTTGAACCTAATTCTGCTAGAGGACATTGATTCACAATATTTTCAACACCCTGAAAAAGTTTTCATAACCTTTTTGACTATTCTTTTAAGTACAGTACAGTAGGCCTAAATTCATTCCAGAACAGTCAGTGGTGTTGCTTGCAGTGCTGCTCTGACAGAAACTCCAGTCAGGTGTACCAAATCAAAATTGTACAGGTGTCATTGTCATGACCAGAATTTTGAAGCAGGGTCACAGGTTGTATAAATGTCATGATCAAAACCCCTGGAGAAGCAGTGTAAATGTTGTTTCAAGTAGGACTTCAGTCAGTAAAGTCCAGCTGAGGGAGTACAAATAAGCTCTGTAGGTGAAACTGAATTGTGCAATGCTCTACATATTGCATTCTAGGATTCATCAAGTTGAAGGAGTCTTGGTTTTGAGGCTAAAAGGGAAAAGTCCCAGAAAGCTAGACTGGACAAGCTATTTGGGACAGAAAATTGTAGCTGTAAATCACCCAAATCTGTTTCTGTTTTGTCTGCTAAATTTGTCTTCCACAAAGGCAAAAAATAGCAGTATGTAATGGGTACAGGATATTAATTAGAAGACAACAAAGGGAAATAGCAATCAATCACTCTAAACTTATTTTTGAAGCAGCTCATCTCACTAATTCTTGCAATCTGCTCCTTATTTCTCTTCAAATTATCTTAAATCGTAATATTCATGGACTTTATTTGTCACATGTTTAAGCTAAACCAAGTACTTACTTTTAACTAAATTTCACAAGTGTTGAGAAAAAATATTGTCATGTGATTCTCCTGAGCCAGTCAAGGAACTGGACAGTGTACTTTACCACTTCTAGAAATCCGCTTTTGGAATTTGGAATTATGAAGTATGCAATTCATTGTGCAGTATTTTGTTGGATATAATTATTGTTAGATTTTCAGACATATTTGCAAGTTACTGTACCTTATAACTATGTGAGGCAACGACTTAAGGTTTGCAAAGTGCAATTAAAATAGCAACCCATCATCTGGGGACATCCTGGATACATCCTGTAAAATCAATGTTAAACCTATTATGCTCCCACTGTAGTCCTCTCTTACTACTTCTGGTCTGTGAAATACAGTGACCAACAGTGATGAGAGTCCCAAAGCAGTGTGTTGCTAAATCACTGGAAATCTTAATGTAATTTTTCAATTGCTTTTCAGTGTTTTAAGGCAACTGAACATTCATGAAGACATACTGTACAGTGTATATAGATAAGTGATTTGGAAGAATTCATTTTGGAAGAATTAAGATTGAGGTCTGAGCTATGAGCCTAAAATTACTTGATCAAAGCGTGCAGTTTCGATTGTTGGATTTACTCAGCTTGTCAAGTCATTTGTGCCTTCTGTTCTGGCTCAGGATATGAATTTTTCAGTGCAATACTCCTCCATGCAAATACATTCTTCATGAATATAGAAGCATTCTTCATATGTTTGACTATTTTATGAAATGGAATTTTTGATTGTTTTCTTGATTTCACCAACTTAACCATGTTGCAATCAATGATACTATTTAAGAGTGGCAGAAAGTCTCATTCTAGATTGCAGACATCCCGTTGGGCAGTTGTATTGACTTTCATAAACACTTAGTTTACCATGCTGGTCAGCCACCAAAATCCATTGACATCATAAACTTTAGTTAACACATCCGATGTGCAATTGTTCAAATTTGTTGCAGAAACAATATGTTGCTGTCTTGACTCTCTTACACAACAGCAGAACATTTTTACATTGACAAGAGAGTACAGTATAGCAGGCAGTTTGCCTGTTTTGTGCAGTTATTAATAATTAATTATTCAAGCCAGACTTGAAATCAAGCTCAGCACTAATGTTTGCACTTTTCCCCTTCTTTTTGTACCGTCTTCAGTGGCTTCACTTTGTACTTTATACAAACCATCTACAGTAGTTTCAATTTACGTTTTACAGTGAAGTATACCTCAAACTATTCACATTAATTACAGTATTCTGTTTTTTTTTTTTTTTTTTAACTCAAGTATTGTACCATGTGTAGCCCCATATGTAAAAAATACAGTATTGCTGAAGTTGTATGAAACTATCAAGTTAACTTGAGTGCCTGGTCACTACATGGCCTTTAAGACCAGTACTATGTATAAAGAGGGTGGTTGCCAAGGTTTTATATTTTCCAGCCTTCCTCTTCTTCCAGGTATATTCACAAGCCCTTGATCATCGCAAAGGGCTTACCTTCAATTTAATTTGAAAGGTAGGCCTTTAGTTTTAAAAGATTTTTATCTACCGTCTGCTCCCATGGAAACATGCCATCACTCAACTCTTTTTATTTCTTTATAGTACAGTATTTACACCTTTTGGCACTTTTCTCCATTATATTGATTTCTTGAAAGAAATTGATTTCCTTCTGTAGACTTAGTAGAGTTCAGAAGTTACAGTAAATTTGTGAGATGGTTGTGGGCCTCAAGGTATGCCAACACATGATGCTATTTTATTGAATATTGTACAGTAGCTACTGTAAGTGAATTGTACAGTGCTGAAAATTCTGTTTCCTGTAGACTTTACCTGTGGTATCTGTAGGCTCTATTGCTGGAAGGTAGGATTTCATTATTTTCTGGAGGTGGCACATATACAACCATAGTGTCTTCTTTCATTTCAACTTATGTTTTCACCTCTTAAAGGGCAAGAACAGTCACCCCAACTTGAAGTAGTGTCATGGACTGGCCTGTTTCATGATTGGCTGTTTAAGAGTTATGTGACAACATATTTCCTCTTCAAATATAAAATTTTCTACAAGTGACTGGCTGCTTGTTTTTGAATGCAATATTGAACTTATAAAATATGGTTTAAGATTTTTTGAAGAAAAGTAAGAGCAAAATTTTGCTATTCAGCTGTTGCTTCTAAAGAAGGTATGGGGGACTGCTATTGACCTTTAAAGTTCACATTATTTTAAGCTCTAAAAGTTCATTTTATCGGGCGCGCATCGGGCGTGGGCAGAAAAGCGGACGTAGTCCGCTCCGCATCAGCTTCCGTAAGCCATTGACCCCGTGACCTTAAACTGTTGTCTCTCTCGTTGTTGTGGCCGAATTTTCGGGTAGCTACTCGCAGTTTAGAGCTCCGCGTGAAACAGTACAGACTGGTGACAGCTGAGCTCTCCGCATGGGTCCAAAAGGACCCAAACAACGGTAAAGGGTTGAAATAAACCTGTGGAGTGTGTTTACTGCAAAGCTGATGCCACTGTCTCTGCGTGTGTGCACGTAACCCTTCAGCCGAGTGGTGCAGATATTTTAGGTTAAATCTTTACCATTGTGCTCCGATCGGGGCATATTTGGGCGCCTCAGGAGTGGGCAGAAAAGCAGATACAGTCCGCCCCGCATTGGCTTCCATAGGCCATTGACCCTGTGACCTTAAACTATTGTCTCTCTCGTTGCTGTGGCCAAATTTTCGGGTAGCTACTCGCAGTTTCAAGCTCGCGTGAAACAGTAAAGATGGGTGACAGCCGAGCTCTCCCCATGGGTCCAAAAGGACCCAAACAACGGTAAAGGGTTAATAGTTCTTTAAAATTGTCTTAAAAAGAAGGGTTCAAGGTCACATCAAGTATTGATATGTTAGAGGGGTACTTATTCCAAGTATTTTTGTGAAATTTGCATTGAAATCTGATCAGTGGTTCTAAAGGTATGAGCACGTCAATTTGTGACATTTTCAACATAAAGTGAGCTTGAAGAAGCAAGCACATATGACATCATATCCCCACAATAATGGACAGTCTTTTTTTCTTTAGATTTTCAGCATATTTTCTCCTCAACAATCCAGAATATGATTGCATAAGTGGCATGAGAGTTTTACAAACTTTGCATTTCACACAGGGAGGTCCTATCCCTTTTAACCTCAAGGTCAACACAACACTGAAAAAATAAGGGAAAAAACATTCCTTGTCAATATGAAGAAGTGGTATAACCTCTGCTGCCCTCTAGCTCACTGTGGAACACAAAATCTTGTTACTATATTGACTGATATCTCGAGAAATACATGTCCATTTAGATGGGAGTTTCACCAAACTGGGTAGATTTGATTCCTCATAAAAATTTTCGCTTTAATTTCCCCTTTAGTACATACAGATACACAGTTCAGCAGTATTCTCTCTACCTCAAAATATACATTTCCAGTTCCACTATACTTTTAAGAACACTTTCACCTTTTAAAAATTGAAATTTGTGAATGCTTGAGTTGAATCTCAGCTTACATCCATGCATCCAAGAGTAATTTGCATTCAAATTCACTAGACAAAGTTACTGATTGGTGCACTCATCATTACAAGATGATGTAGTGTATGGTGAATGCTGTAGGACTGTGACAGTTAACTGATAGATCAGCTGGTTAGTGGGTTGCCTGTTGCCCATTGCTCTACACATTCAACCGTTTTTGTATCCTCAGTTTTCAGATTGCCCAGAGCTGCAAATTCTGCTGTGTTGACTTATCCCATTTGTACTATATAATCCCCAAAGGTGTGGGCTGAAAATGCACAACAAATTCAACAATTGCTAATCTTCCCACCCAAAATGATAAAAAGTTATGAAAAACTGATCATTGAAAGCTACCCTATGCTGCATGTATATTTAGTTTTGTCTGGCTTATCGAAAAACTTGCACAATGAGCTCTGATTCATCTTGTCGAAAATATCCCATGGTGTTAATACTGTAGCCTGTAGGCCTACTGTACTTTCTTCTTAGTAGCCTTTTAACAATGGACTTGCATTCGAAAACCAGGAGAAACAAGGAGCTGCAGCAGGGAATAATTTATCCAGTACCGCATCGCAATTTGCTACACAAACAGGCCAAGTTGCTACACAAATGAAAAATTGTGTAGCAATTTTTTGTGTGCATAACCCTTGCATTTTCACAAACAATGAGTGAAAGACCTCAAAAATCTTCAAAACTGCTACACAAAATTCGAAAGCTAAATTATTCCCTGTGCAGCTGAAGTGCCAAATGAAACCTTGAAAATGTTAGCAAGAGCACTTCAAGGGTGTATTAACAACCTTCTTCAGACCATGGTTAGGGCACTATAATATTTGAACATATCTTTTCACTGTAGCTGACTGAAATATTTTATCATGATGCACCTCCATAAATTTCATAACTTTTCATTGTCATAAGGAATACCATATATTCCCTAATGAAGGCCCCCAGGGGCATTCCATTTTTTAAAAGGGGGACATTTATTTATGGGTATATTTTAATAAAAAATTAAGTTACCACTAGAACCTAAACTAGTGCTGTTTTTGTGTTTCTAACACTTCAAATTGTTGTGCATGGATTCACATATGAAAAGGAAAACTGTTTTTGACCTTAGCCTGCTGTTGTAATGGTAATGTTAGGCTTAATCTGTGGTTTAGGCCTGTTGTGTGAGGAGGCCTCGGCTTCGCAGGTGTTAAAAATTTTGAGGGGGGCGTCTGTTAGGGAATATATGGTATTCGAAAAAAATTTAATCTGCACAAAAAAACAATTGTAGGCACGAAATAATTCCAACCATGTTGTTGTTTACCCAATATCATTAAAATGGAAGATTCAATGTTTAGTTTCATGGATAAGTTAACATACACAGCTCATTGGCTGGTTGAGCTGGGTACAAACTGATCATGTTTTGTACAGGAATGATTTTAGAGTATAGTGTACTGTATATGTACAACATTATGGTATCATATAGCTTTTAAATGTTGTTTATAATTATACAATAATAAGGAGTGAATTTCAAGTAGTTCCACTGAGAAAAAAATCTCCCACATAATCACAGAGAAACTTAACTAGTTTCATAAAAGTTACAAAATTGCAGGCGGTTTTAATTACACTGTTGCTCTATTGAACAGACCCAACTTTTTCACAAGATAAAGGAACAAGTTATGTCCATAAGTTTCTCAGTTCTGTGAAACCTTCTTGTCAGGTGATTCTGAAGAGCCAATCATGAAATGAAATACTGCATTCTACCAGAGAATTAGAATTTGGGGTAGTATTGCTCTTTCCCTTAAATGTTTCATGAAATACAAAACTGCACAGCTATGTGATGTTGATCATTTAGTCTTCTGGTTAGATTGGCATATATTTGTGTTAATATAATTTCATTTCTGAACTTTTGGAAAGGTGATCACTGATTTTACAAATATTAAGAATTATCATACCGTAGATAGTTATATAATCAAAGACACTGTTTCCTACTCATCTCTGATATAACCAGTTTTAATTTCTATTTAACAACAAATCTATAGGGCTGTCACACATATGTTGTGGTTTAGTGCTGTGGTGAGCATGTACTGTTAACAGGTTAATATTGAAACTTGTGTGATCCTTGAAAGGCTGGATTCAGTATTTTAGTATTTTACAACATGTTGTAAATAAATTTATTGGTGCATTTCACATTTCACAATTGATATGCCATTTATACGGCATGATTGCTTTTATGGAAAGAAAAGTGGGTATTGTTCACCATTTTGTAGACACACAGTAGGCTATTAGCCTGCATGTGTTGAACAGTAGTTCAAAGAACAGACAGCTTGCCAGTGTGCTTTATCATGGGAATATTTCATATCCTGTTCCCTTGAAATATGCAGGCAATATGTGACTTTATTTATGGTGCAACGTGGTAATAATTGTTTTACAATCCATGGACACCTGGATGGCAAAGTAGTGAGACCCTCAAGGCTGTGATGTCATCATATTGGTGCAGGACCTCTATATTCTAAAAGCCAATGCTGAGCATTTGAAAGTGACATGTAGGACTATATGCCAATACAAAGTATTTTGGCCAGATAATGTGCAAGTACCTTTCTCATACTGACTTCATAAATGATATGTTTTTGAGGATATATCAGGATTAGTTGTTCACATCATACTACACCAGAGGCCATAGTTTTAGCACCTACTAAACCACTTTATGGTTTAGATAGATGTAAAAAAGTTTGTAGTTTAGAGCCTACAGAAGGTATGAGCAAACAAATTGGAATGAATGGGGGTCACCTCTTTCTTTCACTTACATGCACCACCAAGTGTTTGGATGTGGTACCTCTCGGGCCATGGAACTTCTTTGTTTGTGGATCTAATTTTTCGACTCTTGGTTTGCTTCACCATGAGGGATGGCTTCTTCTCACATGGACAAGAATGAGGTTGGGGGGGGGAAGGGGGAGGTATGGGATAAGGGGAAGATGAGAAATGCAGATGCAATAACTATTCTTTTCTTTTCTTTTTGGGGGAGGGTGGGAGGGGTAGTATTGTGTTTTGGGGATTTTACACATGGTTAGTCTTCCTATTAGGTTTATGTAGCCACCAGTTTCAAGATAAGATGGGATGCTCACTCTTGTGTCTGCTGTTAGTCCATCCATTATTCTTAAACTTTAAGGCAGATCTTCAATGCCTGTATGTTGGATTCTGCCAGCAGTGGTCTTAACCCACTACCCCTTTGGGTTTCCTTCCCTTGTTGGATTTTGAGGGGACTTTTTAAGCAGAAAAAACATGAAGGACCATGTGAGCAATGCTGGATAGTAACTACAGTACTACATGAATTGTGTGCAAGTTGATTTAGAATTATTTTTGCAAAGAAGTGTTAACATCCACTCTAGTTTTGGTTTATCAAGAAACTGAGGATGTTACAATCCTGTCTCTGTTATAGTTGAGACATTGGTGACTGGCATTCTTTATTGGTTCTGCTTGGAGAGAGATACTTGGTGGACCATTCATCCATGAATAGTGTTATTTGGCATCTTTTTAGACCTAAATATTTTGTAGTAGTGCCCTAATAGGTCCCTTACATGTGATTGGAATTTATGGACACAAAATTGTATATTTTCCATGAAATTGTCAAAATTTTTATCTTCCCACATTCATCAAATTTGAATGAAAACTCAAAGGAAAGAGGGAGAGATATCCTAATGTTAATCCCAAGTGAATAACAATTGGCGGCATTGATGCAGTGATGCAGTAACAGTCAAGAGTTCAAGTTGAATCCCTGGCTAGTAATAACACTGTTAAAATGGGAATAAAAGTGAAGTGGAGCCAATTAACAAGTGAAATATGATTAAAATTGTTGAGAAGGATAGCCATCTACAGTTATTTAAGAAAGGTTCTCTACATTAATTTTATAAAGCTATACATTCCCATTGCAGACATATACTTACCCTTTGCTACATCTAAATTGCATATTACTTGTAGACAGCTTGCTACCCAAACTGGTCTCCTCTGTTTCCTGATCTGATCATTAGTTCATCCTCATTACATGTTGTTGTCAAAGTAACATGCTCATATTGCTATAGTTAGATTCTCAGGACTTACTTGCAGAATATTTCTCTTTAAAGTATATTTATGCTATCTTGGGACTTCAAGGTTAACCAAGTAGTTGCTGCTGGTAAATTTCACATTTAAGAGGAAATATGTTGTCACATAGGAGCCAGTCAAGAAACAGTGCAGTCTACTCTACCATAGGGTGACTGCATAATTCCCCTTAAACTTGGTTTTCAACACATGATGTTAGTATTGTGGTGATATTTGGCACATGTTGACTTGTGCTGTGATTTGTTGTAAGAACTCACTTCCATTTGACTTTTTTAGAAAGGCTGCTTGCGAACTGTACACGAATAGCCATAAATTTTGAGAGTAAAAGATTTTGCAAAATTAATGAATGATGACAAAGTAACAATCTTAGTGTCAGTAGGACTAATGTACTGTATAATATTCAGCATCTCAGAAAGTATAGTACTAAATGTGTACAGTTAGCCTTGATAAAACGTTGTCATTGAAATATGGGCAGAACATCTTGATAGTTACATGTTTAGTAGCACACTCGTCAGCAGTTACAATCTTAAAATATTTTACAATAACAAGTTTACCATGATACCGCAACCTGTTTGTGGCTGAAGCCAGCAGCTTAATTAAAGCCATTATTAGCCATCAGATTTCATGGTCATGTACTGTTTCTTGAGATAAGAAAAAACTTCATCCTAAGCTAGTAAAGGTTTTTCCAGTCAAGTGGGCCCAGTCTAACATCTGGGAAATTTGAAAATAAATCAGTAGAACACCAATTTTCCACTTCAGCGCCAAAGCTTATTTATAAAGTGCGAGTAGCTAATTAGTTGGCATGTTGTATAAGGGCTTGATATATAGTGCTGTATCTTCATTTTTTTCTTGCTGTTTTTGATGAAAGTTCTTCTGAGGTAAGTAGAAAAATCAATTAATATCAATGTTTGAATGTCTTTTCCAATTAGGCTAATTGGTTTTGTTATTAAAGTTATTGCATACAACATTTTGAATACTAATGTTGTGTGCATTCTTGAGTACAGTACATTCCAAAAAGTTGGACTTGAGCAGATTAATTTAGTATGAAGTTTTGAATCCTGTCTCCAAATATGAAAAAAAAAAAAAAAGATTTTTGAACAAGACTCAGAAATCCAAAGTAATATTTTCACCCTAACCTACATTTATTTGGCATCTGTCATAGACTTATCCTCTGTACAAATACAGTGTTTTGATTCATTGATTGTCTCGAAATGAACTACAAAACCCTTTCAGAAATAAACTCAGTCTGTAATTCAGAAGATGTAAACAATGTTTTATTTTTCCTGAACATGTATCCCTAATCCTCTCTTTCCCTCTCGGTGACATAACACCCTGTAGTTTCATTATTTATTATGCTTGCTACGACATCCTCAAAATTCCGTTCTGTGATAAGCTTCAAATATGATTACACCGTACACAACAGGAGTTTCTCTCCATGCATAATGCTCATAAGTGACGTAGATCCATTTCCAGATTGCGTTCATTCATTGTCGGTGTTAGACTCAATAACAGACGTTGCCATGATGAAGAAGGGAAGCTCCACCTCCTAGAAAGTATTAGGAGGAAATATCGGCATAAACAGGGGTATGACATCATGGCAATGTTTAGCATACCACAGAATAGAAAATGAGATAAGATAGTATTGTTGCACAGAGGCATTCATAATCAGTGTGAGTAGAGAATACAGAGTCTACGGAAGATGTCTGTTTGTGGTCGGGGGACTGTATAGGAAGACGTCAGGAAAGCTAGGCCAAATGGCACTTGCTGTTAATAATTGGGAAAGTGTAAATTTTGTGTGAGTGTTCGTCAGGAGTGGATGACTACGTAGGAGAACTGTTTGAACTGTGATAGGGTGTGGATTTACTGTAAGGAAACCTTACTTTTACTGCCAGTGGATGGAGTAATTTTACAATAAAGGTTTGTGATTCTTGTAGTGTTTGACAGAATGATAGTTTTTGTGACATCATTATATTAATAGAAGGATTAAAACTTTGCATTTATTTGGATGATTATAAGTGAATTTGTGAAGTTTGATATCATGGTGTTGCCATGAAGTATAGAAGGTGATTTGTGTGTGTGTGTTAAAATGCTATTTTTCTGGTGCTGTTCTATGTGTACTATTATTAACTGGCAATTTTCTACTCTGTAGTGTCTTTTTATGATATATGTTTGCTTGATATTCAGAGTACAAAAGGCACAGAAAGATACTTTGCATGACATATTTGTGACTGTAATAGAGGCATTGCCACAGTGAAATAGAAAGAAGGAACGCTTATTACACCTTCCTTACAGTATTATAAAGCTTCGCTGTGACAGGTGACATGTAAAACATAATATTGCCATGTACTGGCAAAACTCACAATTATTCATCATAAATTTCCTCACTGCTGACGCTTTTAATTCTTTAAGCTAATTGCTTCTGCCAATCTAGCCCATCCCCCCACCCCGAAACGATCTTAAATGTACACACAAAAAATGCCCTACTGTATAAACAGTTCTATATCTGTAGCCAGGTTGCCCCCTCCCCACATGCCTGATCAGCACACCTTTTGCAATACCTTTTGCATTTTATGTAAATGTTAGCTATTTTGCAATTTGATTTGATGTGCCAACAAAGAAATTGACACCTTTTGAGAGTTTTTTGCCTTCCCCATATAGATCCATGGTATTCCTCATCTGCCATTAGAGGTGACTTACAGTAAGGGGAGGACTTAACAACCTATTTGCACCATATTTGAAACCAAGTTTGAATTAAGAATGTAGTCAAAGTAGCTTTACCTTTTTATCTAGCTGACAATCTGTGGCACTTTAGTGTTGGTGTGTTGTTAAATCCTATCTAACATATGACTATATACGTGTACATGTTTGGTCTAATCTTAGAGCATCGGCCTCTCATGCTCAAGGCCCAGGTTCGTTTCCCAGGTTGAGTCCTACCAAAGACACTAAAAATGGAACCAACTGCCATTGTACTTGATGCTCAGCATTAACAATGGAGTAGGGAAAACAAGCCGGTGAGCCACAACTGGTTAAAAGGCCCTGGCCAGTTCGACTTGAACCAATGTGTTGGAAACTGGGCTGTAAAATTCCATCTAACTACAGTAACTAACCTATCTAACATATTAACGAACATAAAATCAGCTTGGGTGTTGAGATTGTGTCTTTAATATTGCGAGGGCACTAGTTGACAATGTTTGTTCTTATTTTCTTTTTGAAACAGATGTGCTGATGGAACATGGCAACATCCTATGACACACTATTAAAACAAGTGGAAACATTGACTGCTGAAAATTCCTGTCTTAAAAGGGTAAGAATAATTGTTGTCAGACAGTTGAAGCATGATCCAATATGTGGATAGGACAGGTAGCCCCTCTTGTGAAGTTCGAGAAGTTCATTTTTTGTATTGGATGGAATTAGATTAGCAAGTACCATTTCCTTTAAATTGTATACAAAGGTAGCTCTTTCAAGAACAGGCATTCCAGGAAAGTATGTCTAGTAGAATGCACACTTGTGTTCAAAGTGGTCATTTGAAAGTGCAGTCTAGTGTAACAGCATGTTTACAGTAGGCAAGGGGGGCAAAGGAGTTGTGTGACTAAGCCAGCCAATATTTGTGGGACAAATGTTGCACTACCAAAGACAATGTTGCACAAAAAAGTTTTAAGAGCAGTTCCTGCAAAGATGGTTGGCTGTCAAAAAAACTACCTTGCTTGAGTTCTCTATGTTTTGTATGTTGTACTTTTAAACTTCATTTGCAAGATTGATTTGGGTCAAATTTTGCACCATTGCCGTATGAATGCCTTTCAAATCAAAAGAAATTTCTGAAGTGGAAGAGGACAAATTTCTTAATGTAACTTTACAAAGTCCATGAATGATGGAAACTGAATGAAGAAGTGACCGCTACTGTTATGACATCTTTGTTCTGATGTCTACATTCGAAATAAGGTTGTAGGGAGAAACAATTTATGGTTAAGTGAGGAGATTTGGACTAGAAAGAGGGATAGGGTGGTTGAATCTGTCCCTATCCATTTACTCCAATATCTTTGTAAAATGGAACAATTTGGATCTGTCATTCAAAGTTTCATAAAACCATCTTTGTTTGACATCTTAGGGGTTGCAGATGTGGAGGGTTATTAGGTAATTAGGTCAACTGAATCCTGAATAAACAACTTTCTAAATGTGATATGTAATGCCGTTCATTATAATTAATTCTGCATTAAATTCTGAAGAATAGATATACTTAAAAAACTAAAATTTCTTTTTAGTCTTCACTTTTGGACTACTGTACACTTAGTAGTTCTGTGTACTGTAGTGTGATACAGTGTTGTGTATAGATAGCTGTTCGAGAAAAATTCACATAGCACTGAGTGAAACCTGATGGAATAGGTAAAGCAAGGAACCTTAAATAACAAAAGATCAGTGGTCTAAGTTTTGTCAGTATACTTTTGATGTTTTTATTAGGTGAAAAATAGGTACTTAAAAAGTGACACATCACACACATAGGGGGTAACTACCATAACTATGTTTAGCTGTCCATGTCCTTGAGTAAGTATACTTCAAGGAGTCTTCAAAATAAACCACTTAAAAAGTGTCTGTCTGTTTCACACCCTGGATGGTTTCATTGTCAGGGAACAATAGATTCGTAAATCTAAGCTGAAGAGAGTATTACAACATGAATACAACATCATCACCATTGACAGGATCTTGAAAAGTCTCTGAACAAGACTAGCAGCAAAAAGTTGGCAACTGCTGTTTCTTGGTGAGTGTGAGCCAATAAGGTTTCTCACTAGAAGGCTTCTAAAAACCCAGTTAGTATATATCACAGACTTAAATACATGGACAGAGCATGTAACCTGTACGTCGTATCCGTAGATTGTCTCCAGCAACTGAGACAAAAAAGACGCACCAAGATGGCCTCGGTGAAGCTATAAATCGTCTGATTTGACAACGACTCTGTTACATATTAAACAAAAGTTACACTTGAATGGGAAAAAATATTTTATTCCTGTAATACTTGAGGTGGTTTTGACCTTACCTAGCCATTATTCAAAAATATTTCAACTTTCATGGAAAATGTGGGAATTGACTTGAGCTAGTCCACACTTTCACACTAAACCATACAGTAGCAGACGGCCATTTTGGTGCGCTTTTTCTCATACATACAGTAGCGACAATATAGAGTGCAGTATGCTCTGTCCATGCATAGGAAGTCTGTGGTATATATGGAGCACTCCTCAGATTCCTGTACTGCTCTTTGGGATTCCTGATGCCTTCCAAATGCCATCCAAAACCGTGGGGTAGATACAGGGGAGAGGCAGGGATAATTGCCCTTTGAATGCCCTTTCCCATTCTCTTGGAAAATGAAAAATTGGGAAGTTTTCCGACTATGAAATCAAATTTCAGGGAATAGTTAGCATTCAAATTTTGCATAGCAGTTTTGAAGATTTTTTGAGGACTTCACACATTGTGAAAATGCAAGGGTTATGCACACAAAAAATTGCTACACAATTTTTCATTTGTGTAGCAACTTAGCCTGTTTGTGTAGTAAATTGCGATGTGATACTGGATAAATTATTCCCTCAGATCATCTTGTGATCTGAAACTAAAGTGGCATTCCCCAACTTAGTAAAGTTCCTAAATTCATTCCAGTACAAGTTCCATATTCTTAATACTTATCTAAAAAAAAAAACTATTCAGCACACATTGCAATATACCTGGTATAGTAATGCACTATAAAAAAAATCATATTTCTGGAAATATAGGCATATGCACTATGTGACACCATATCATCAACTGACATATTTTTCCAACTGCTCTTTCATAAAATTATGAAATCTCTTCAATATGAGCTCCATGTTTTAAATACTCATTCAAAATGGAATTTTATGGTATGTTTGCATTCTATCAGAATTCAGTAATGCTTACACTTTGAAAAATTAAAGCTCCAGGAACTTTTATTGTGCTCTGGAATAAAAAAAAAAATCAGAAATTTGCCCTATGTGACACCAAATCGTATAGTGACACTGTTCCCTTCATGATTTGGTGTTAAACACATCTTCCTTGTTCACTACATTTTCCTTCATAAAAATAATTGCAACTATCTCCAATATTATTTTATTATATTAGTTCTTGAGTTTTAATATTTGTCTAAGAAAAGGCAAGTTTTGGAAACTTAGATATCATGAGAGAGTTATAAAAGATAATATATTATGTAGCTACAAGAAGCAATGCAATATTCTTCAATAATCTCAAAATTTTTAAAAACTTCCTTACACAGATCCCAGAATGCTAAATTTTATGCAATACAAGCTGCATAATTATTTTTCAATATTTGCTGAAAAAGACAAAAAATGTCATAAACTGCATTCCTGTCCTTATATATAGTATGTAAACACTGAAAAAAAATTGGAAAGTTGGGTGTTTGCCCCCCCCCCCCCCATACAGGAAGTACCACAGGCTTGTAGCCAAGAGGTGGAGGCAAATGACCAGGTTGTCTCAGAAATAGACCCCTCCCCCACCCCCCTGCTTAAATGGAATATTTAATTTTTCCTTCTGAAAAAATTATAGTTTGTTTTCATCCCTAGAATGCCGTCTCAGTTTAATGTATTAGGCTAGCTATGTGTTAGCTGAAGTTAGAGACAGATTATATGAATGATACATGTAGCATCAGTGATTGCAAGGCTTTTCATGAAAGCTGTTGCCTCTAGCACCTGTGGAGACTTAATGTACAAATTTTATGTTTTTCCTAGGCAGGTTAAAAGGCATTTTGCATCTAGATGAAATTCATTGACTTCAAAATATGCAGAAAAATTTTCTCTCTCAGGATTTGAAAACTGCACCTCAATAGTATACATTATTGTGTTCATAAGGTATTAATTTTTAAAAAAATGCAATTTTTCCAGGGATTTAGTGTATTGTGGGAAATCTGTGATGTCATTGTGGCACATTAGTTTAACATTGCTTTATGATTTTTATTCTGATGCAGGGAATATTAGGCAACATTGTTTGCCATACCCCACACATGGTGTATGGTAATGCTAGATCTACAGAAAAAGGTATTCAAACATTCCAACAGTTTCAAATTTCAAGGCAAGACAGGTCATTAAATTATAATGAAAAACTAAAAGAATCTGACACGATATGCTCACATTTTATAACTTTTTGTGGTTTGTTGAAAAGAGTAGATTTTTTGAACAAAATAACCAAACTTTCAGTGAGATATCTTGAGTTACGGAAAGGGTATTGCAACAGAGATCGGAGGAACCAATGGAATATGCCTTGAAGTTTTAAGTATGGTACAGAAAGAACTGTACTGTAAGATATGTGATGCTGATGAGCATATTTTTGCACAAAGTATGCAGGCTTTTAGTGAGAGTACTTTTTATAGGATCCAGCTTAACATACTTACTTCCATAATACAGAGCTGTACTAGTAAGTTTTGTTACACACATGTATGCCCACAACAAAAAATGATAGCATACAGAGTACAATACATGCTTTAGCCAATGACTCAATTGTAATAACTTCATCATGTCTTGCGCCTCTGGTATTTTAGACTCCGAAATTTGATTATGCCTATTCACCAGCTGAAGTAGGCTAATCATTTTGTGCTTAGGGGACACATTTTAGAACAAAAATCTGATTAACAGTGTCTTGCTGGCAGATATGAAGTGCAGGCTGAGTGGTTTTTCTGCTTTAAAACTGAAGGAGAGACACATAGCAAATACAGCTTATAAGTGATTTGTTTTCTAGTGACTCATGTCCATTCCTTGTTCTACATTTGACAGAGCTAAAACCAAAACCTCTCAAGAAAAAAAAAAGAGGAAAAAATGAAATGTTTTCTGAAATAATTGTGACAGGTAGAGTTAAAGAACTTTGTCCTGCTACACCTCGTCCCCACTGCAATTTCATGCCTTTTGAAAAGCCAGTATTACTCACACCGTATGCATTAACATTGTGAAGGGTTACAGTATTTGCGAAATTTGTAAATACTGAGTGTAAATTGTGATTAGTTTGTATGCACAGTAAGGCTCATAACCACCTACATAGTCACATAGGCAACGTAGCTAGCTACAGTAGATGGTGTTAAGCGATATGCTGGCACAAATATGTTGCATTGTCAGCTAGAAAATGGTAACTTAGGTCAAGTACTGTCTCAATTTCAAGTTCAGTTCAACTTGAAGTTTGGTTCAAAATATGGTATAGATACATTCTCATGAATCCCTTCTGTCCCCTCATACAGTATATGACAGGCTGTGAATATACTTTGTGCATATTCTGTTACTCCCAACCCACCGTCACGTAGTGACACAGTCACATATATAGGATAATGTTTTGGTATTGTACCTTTCTCAAGTCACTTCCATTGTACATGATGTTCTTTGCTATAAGCAATGTAGTAAGAAACCCAGAGACACAGAACAGAGTCCATTACAGAGTACAGAATCACTGTGTTCAATGAAGAAAATGAAGGTTACTCCTTTAAGTTCATCCCATTATGAGATAGTACTTCTTGTTTGTTTGTGTACATCTCCTTTGTTTGTTATGTGTTATTGTTTGTTTGTTTGTTTGTTTGTTTTGTCTTTCTTCAGGAATCAGAAGCAGTATGTGCAACTATCCACATTATCATGAAAACTTTACCTTACAATCACTCTGTTTCCACAACAACTGAATGTTTGTACAATACTTGTTTTGATTGCTTTCTCCTTAGAAAAGGCCCTCAGAACAATCTGGCTTAGGTGTTATTCCATTGAGTTCTAGGTGTGGTTATGAGCTAGTGTTAACAAACTTGAAACACCCTCAACAAATTTTGACCTCTGCAAGTAATTTGGCCATACCTGATTGGTGTCATGTAATCTACATTGACTTTAATATGGCAGAATTGAGAGCAAAGTGCAGAAGTAATTAAAAATTGACAGGGATGGGTTAATGCTGGATGAGTCATAGTTACTCCGAGCAAGCCATCTGGAACGATATCCCATGAAACGCCATTAGGTGATTTCATTGAGGCATAACCAAAAAAAATGCGCTAACAAAGCTGCAACCATGTATAAGAACAATAGTAATTACGCTCGAGCACTGACAGGGAAGGCCAATTCCAGGCTGAAATAGTGGAAACTTAAGTTTTATTTAAAGATCACTGTTTTTAAAACTAGACTATATTAAAATTGGTGAATATGAGCCACCTTCAAATCTGAATTTGATCTTGCAGCCTTCAATCTGAAGAAGCCCCCTGTACTATGTAACATGATCTATGCCTTTTGGAAAACTGTAGGCTTTTTCTTTTGATGGAAGGTATTTCTACAAATGCTTCTTCTTCTTCAGAACTTGAATGGTTAGGGTAACATGTTATTCTACAATGTTTAAAAGAAGTTTTAGAACTCAAAATGAGGAATATTACATGAACAAAGGTCTTGTACAAGAATGAAAAGTCATTAGAGCCTCAGTAAGCCAGGACTAGATAATGAAGGCATTTTTTCAGCATTCAAGCAATTATAATCCTTTGTCTCACCCCATTTCCTTCATAATATAGTGTTGGGTTATGTTGCAAACATCATTACAATAAAAGTGGTGTTGAAGTAGCCTTCTGTGGTTCATGATTCATCACTTCATGTCAAAGAGTATTATATTCTCCATCAATGGAGGTAGTTATATGTTGTGAAGATATTTTGAATGACCAGATTTGCCAGTATGACAGTTTTTACAAGGGTTAAGTACAGTATGCTGTCCATTGTCCAAAGGTGCTGTACAATGTTGATGCAATTCTTTTACTCGATGTTTGAATGTTGTGGCACAAAATAGAAATACTAGCCCTTTGCCATGTCCAGCTAACATTTTTTCCCTGCTGAAGTTTCTTTCCATTCCATGCCCCTTCATTTCTCTGATTTGCATATTTTGACTAGTCAAATTTAAACAACCAAATTTTTACCAAACAAATTGTGTGCATGGGTAGCTCTACTGTACATACATTAATTCAAAATATCATGCAAGCAGTTGTAAAGACTGTGTGAATGGAACAGTAGCACTATAACTATCTCCTTGTTACATTGGCTGTTCAATCTGTATATTAATTTTGGAAGTTTAAGAACCCTACACAGCCACAACTTTTCTTGGAAATACAAAGATTTGCAGAAAAGAGAAATTACATGGCCCTTTTGTCATTGTATATTAGCACAGCATTTGCAATTCAGTTTCAGTGGAGTTTACAGTAACAATTTTAAAATCTCAAATTGCAGTTAGAATCATCTTCAGAGATATTCCTCTTATCTGTCCTATGGTAGGTTTCTAGCTATCTATGTGGAGATGTCCCTTGTACATGTATCAGTAGTACAGTATATACTGAAGAAATGATGAAATTGCAGGGCTTGAAACAACCGATAGCTTTGATAGCCATGCCTATCGTGCCCTTTGCTGATGGCTGTGGTGCCCCTCAAAAATGTCCCATTGGAATAACACAGACCAATAGTCATTTTGCTCATTTTGACTATGTCCTTTTTGCATCTTCTTTCACACCCTGATTGTGATGTTTCTTTTTCATTTGCTTGCAGGAACTAAAAGATAATTCTCATCAGCTGTGTCAGTTGGAAACAGAAGCTACATCCATGAAAGATGCCCTGCTACAGCTCCATTTCAGTACTCAGTCCATGCAAGAAGACATCATGGCTGCCCACAAGTCTAGTGAAGTCAAGCGTAAGTATTTTATTCAGAGAATAGGCAAAATTTCCTCCTTGCAGGTCAAGAAGTTTATTTTGTATCAGGTAGTTTTGTTACGGGGGAAGGGGTGGATGTGTCAGCTAAAACTGTGTTTCCAATCTTTGCTAGCTTTGCAATCAAGATAATGCAGTGTCAGAAAGCTAGTGTTCCTTAAATGGGAAATTAAGAAGAATATGTGCCAAAAAGAAATGCAACATGAACGTTAAGGTTTCAACTGGTATGTCCAAGACAATTCCATTGAGAGTGATGACCTTTGACATGTTCAAATCCTTTCAACACTTTTAACTTGTTACTGCACTTTCATAGCTAAGAAACCTTTTTATCTCACTTATCATCACAGCTTTTCAAAGAGAAAATTTTTCTTAAGATCTTTACGAAACCAATAAATCATTTCTGGCCAAAATGACCATTCCAGCAAGGAGTTGAAGAGTCTCTAATTATTTTCTGGGTTACCCAAACTGGCATATGTCAATGCCAGATTAAAACAGAAATTTTACTCCTGCCGCTCTCCAAGTGTTTTCTACCTTCCCATTTTCTTCTGACTAGTATTTGCAGTAATCCCTGCCGTTGGTAGGAAAGCTCTGAATGACATCAGAACCATATTGAGGGGATAAGAAGGTACTTCTGTCATTGTAATGACACTCCCCTGCTGTTAAGCTTGCCAAGCTTTTGAAGCTTGGGGACACAGAAAGCCGGGGATGAAATCTGATAGAAATTATGATGGCAAGAAAAACATACAGACAGAAAACAGCCCAGAGGGTACGATGAGATTGAGCCAGTGACTGGAGCACCTTGACTGGCACAGTGGAAGAACAATGAGTCATTGAAATGGCACCTTAGTTTGTAATATTGTTGAGCTGTTGTTTATTAGTATCCTGCCAGCATTTGTATGCATTGTGGGTATAGAACACTAATAACCTGCACGGCTGGCTATGCACTATGTCTTTGAATCAGATTCAGTGTAAAAAAGGGGAAGTAGGTCATTTACAATATATATATAGACATATTAGTTGGATGAGGTTTATGGATGTCCTTCGTGAAACAAATTTTTAGAGACTTAACCAAAGTTGTACTTATGTGTAATGTAACATTGTTTGGTGCATTTTTGACCAGAACTGGATTATATTGGAATTCTACTAGGTTTGTATGGAAATTTGATACAGCAAGATCTGATGTCATTACGGACTTTTGGAATATTCATCTACAATGTGAAAAGGTACCTTTAAAAGATCAATTATCAAACTTTGCCAACTAATCTGATGACAGGCTATACAGCAATATTTGAAAGAAACACTCATTTGACTTATTGTACAAATGCATGGTGAAAAGCAAAAAGGCAAGTGGTATTGTGAGATATTGTATTAAGGGTAGTGTTTATTGCTTTAAATATTGGAATGTAAAATATGAAAGGGGGCATGTTTAAATCGGCAATTGGTTCATTTGTAAATTGGGAGGTTATAATAGAATCATCATCTTAGGACTGTATCTGGCATGTCAAGTACTAATTACCTGGTTGGTATTAATGCTATCAGATCTGCAAAGAATTTTGGAGTGATGTTGTTCATTTACTGCTAAAATAAAAGAGAATGTTTGTGTACCAGAAATGTTTGGTTTTAAATATTTAAATTAATACTGTTTTGCATTTATAAGAATCCCGATGGAAAGGCATGATTACTTTAAAGACAAGTTTGATACCATGCACACTGAAAGAACTACAAAACAGCAATCTATTAAGGGAATTTCCATGGTTGATGGGAAATTAATCTTTTCTATATACATGAACATAACCAAATATTAAGTGTTGAAATATTTGAACTTTCCATATGATCATTATTTCCATTCCTGAATGCAAGGTTTGGGTCATGGAGTGCTCACAGTAGGTCTGTGCTGAAAAAGGTTGAACATGGTCCAGGCTAACAACTTCCACTTTGCTTTCAAGAGCTGAACAAATTATGAAAAACTGAGGATGCTGTTAATCCTTTACTATTTTACCCTTTACTTGTGCCTCCCACATATTACTAATTGCTCATGCAGTGAGTGGGTTGTGTGTTCGGGAATGCCCAAACCAGGAGAGTTCATGGCCTCGTCTTCTTTGAGGCACCTCTGTTTGAAATAAATCCTTTTCACAAGCATTTGACAAATTAAGTACTGTACCTAACTCAAAGTCACTGTACATTCATTGTGGCAGAGTATTTGGGACTCTTGAATTTTCTCATTTTAATTTCTTTTTATTTTTTTATTTTTCCTTTTTTCTTTTTTGCGATCAGGTTTTCGCTGACATTGATGAATTAACAAGTATTACTCACTTTCTCCCTAAATCTATCTTTTTCTACAAATCTCTGTTGGCTCTGAATCTAGGTCGTGGTTATGTAAACTTAGATTTGTGTTTAATCTTGTCCAATTTGGATTTCATCTTGAGAGCTAGGTGTCTTTCAACTGGAAAAAATTGATGATCAGTGGTAGTAAAATTTTAGATTTTGTCACTCTGTTTCATAATATCTGTTAATACTCAAATAATATTCTCTTGCTTGCAAAAGACATTGCAAAGTAGAAAAAACATGCATGAATGAAAAAATTATTCATTTTATCCTTCATTTAAACTTTTTCGTTTGTGAAAATTCTATTTGCCCCAAATCATGCTTGTTGAGTATTAGTATCAACTTTAGCAGTTTTATGAGAAGACTTGATAAATTTGCAGTGGAGGTGGCAAGATAATCGGGCATGTTATTTACCTTTAATTAATTTTTTATGAAAGTTTAGTATGGTGTTCGGATATGAAAAAAAAATGATCAAATCAGGGATTTTTTACCTGGTGAAAACTGGAATGATATTGTTTCTGGAGTTTCATTTGAAGCTAACACATGTATAATACATCAAAATTATGTAACAAAAAATGCCAAAGACAGCTGTGCAGACTGCATATTTGCCCATGATTTGTAAAGATGTAGACAGTATGAACTGTAGCTACAGGACCCAGGTGTTAACTTTATATTAAGAAATGTGTTAAATGCTAAACTTCAGTCTTGGAAGTCCTCCAGGCATGTGAATAATTTAAGTATCATGTTTAAGTACCTGCACTTTAAGTTTTAATAACCAATCCACCCCACTCACCTTGAAGCAATAAAGTGAGATTGTATCTGGATGAGCATGAATTTCTGACAAGTGTGGGAGGGGCATAAGTGAGAAGGTTAGGAGAATTGAAACTAAGGTGAGAGAATTAGCCCTTTAGTTAACCCTTTACCGTTGTGCTCCTATCGGGGCATATTTGCGCGCCTCGGGAGTGGGCGGAAAAGTGGACGTAGCCCGCCCCGCATCGGCTTCCGTAGGCCATTGACCCCATGACCTTAAACTATTGTCTCTCTCCTTATTGTGGCCGAATTTTAGGGTAGCTACTCACAGTTTCGAGCTCCGCGTGAAACAGTAAAGATAGGTAACAGCCGAGCTCTCCGCATGGGTCCAAAAGGACCCAAACAATGGTAAAGGGTTAATGGATTAGGCACATTGTGTCCTCATTACAGTACATATTGAAACTTTCTGTGGCTTTGTGGAAAAGTGGTCATACAGTATTTTCAATGAAAACCATCCATCTAAAAAGTGGGGTGTCTTAAGTGTGAAAATGGTTATTGTCACAGGGTTGAAGCACAGGGTGTAGAATATTTTATCTCTCTTAAGAGACCTAATTCAAAAGTCACTGAAGTATCCCTTTAACTGCATCTTTTAACATCTCAAGCATCACAAAAAAAGGAACTGAATAAAAAATTTTACCAGAATCTTTACAGACTGTTCCCTCTCATACTGATTTCTCAATGGGCAATCACCTGGGGATTTTGTAACTTAACTCCAGTTTATAACTGTAACTCATTTGCTGTGAGGAATAACATTTTGTGTTGGATAATGAATTTTTCCTTCATTTTAAAATAATGAGCTTAACCTTTAACATTGTTTTGGAAGGGCATTTGTAAAACATGGACAGAGCCAAACAGAGCCAAACAGGGCCAAACAGAGCCAAACAGAGCCAAACAGGGCCAAACAGAGTCAAACAAGGCCAAACAGAGCTAAACAGGGCCAAACAGAGCCAAACTATGTCAAGTACAAATTCTCACATCATATTTAAACCACACCCATAACTTACATTAACTGATTGCCACTACCAAAGTTATTTAATGGAAGGTTAGATTTGGTTCTGTTTGGCTCTGTCCATGTTTTACAAATGGTTCCCATCAAATTTGTAAAACATGGACAGAGCCAAACATAGCCAAAAAGGGGTCAAACAGAGCCAAACTATGTCAAGTACGAATTCTCACATCATATTTAAACTACACCCATAACTTACATTAACTGATTGCCACTACCAAAGTTATTTAGTGGAAGGTTAGATTTGGTTCTGTTTGGCTCTGTCCATGTTTTACAAATGGTTTCCATCAAATTTGTAAAACATGGACAGAGCCAAACATAGCCAAAAAGGGGCCAAACAGAGCCAAACTATGTCAAGTACGAATTCTCACATCATATTTAAACTACACCCATAACTTACATTAACTGATTGCCACTAACAAAGTTATTTAATGGAAGGTTAGATTTGGTTCTGTTTGGCTCTGTCCATGTTTTACAAATGGTTCCCATCAAATTTGTAAAACATGGACAGAGCCAAACAGACCCAAACAGTTAAACTTTAATGTGCTGTAGAAATACTGTAGTTGTTGCCGTGTTGGATCAACAGTTTCTGTTTTTCATGGGTTTAGCATATATAATATGAAAATTCGTTCTGTACATTTTAGTCCAACATCAAGCAGGGATGTCAGTTCTGGAGGGATGGGGGTGCATCCTTACGTCTTGCCAACCTGAGGATGACATTCTGTGACATGAACAGGGTATTAAATACATGTAATACTGCTTTATTACTGTTTTTTTCTTGTTTATATAGGCCATCTCTCTATATGTTTTTAGGACAAGGTGTGTGGTCTAGTTGGTAGACATTAGACTTTGACTCGGAGGTCAGAGCAGGGAGCTCCCTGGTCAGAGGACCAATTTCCAGCCTGGGCCTGGTCATACCAAAGACTTTAAAAATTGCACCTTATGCCATTATGTGTGATGTTATTTTGTAGAGACTCACAACTTGAAATAGGCTTTGGCTCTGTTTGGCCCTGTTTGGGTCTGTTTGGCCTTGTTTGGCTCTGTTTGGCTCTGTTTGGCCCTGTTTGGCTCTGTCCATGTTTTACAAATGCCCGTTTTGGAAAAATGATGCTTTGCAATTTAACAAATCTTTTCTTCTTTTTTGGAAGTAATGACCATTTGGATTACAAACCTGCAGGAGTAATTAGTAGTTGTCCTTATGTGATATTCTGACTAATGACCCAGTGGAACAAAAGAGTCTTTCTACTGTAAACAGTGGGACCAATTGTCCAAGAGGTTCCTTTCCAAGTGAAGGAAATATGTCTAGACAGCTCCTCTGCCTTAAAAAATATGGGTGAGAGAACTAGGCATGCAAGATAAATGCCCACAATTTACCGTTGGTTCCCTCTCAAAAATTGTTTTTCTCATATTAATGGTTTAGTGTTTCTACTTCGTGGTGAATGGGTTACTCAGAACTCTCTCTTCTTCTATTTCTTTTTCTTCTCTATTTTTTTTTTTTTTTCAAACAGAGATCTAGAAAAACAGAAAGAAAGAGAAACAAATGATTCAACTGGAAGTAGTTATCTTCCAAGTGACCTTGGAGAAATTAAATGAAAATCATCCTGTGATGGGTTGATGTCTATACTTCATTAAATTGAGGTTTTATCATTCCTCCACTATCCATCTATTGTCCTCGAAAACAGTGATTTAATTGTATTTCAAGGTCTGTCAGGCTAGGTTTCTTAGATCTTACCTTCTTTCTGTAACCACAATTTTGCCTTGGTATGGCTATATAGGTATCACTCAATGGGGATGTTTGCTCACATTGTGAAATTGCAGAAATCTATCCTTTTAAGGCTGTATATTGCCAATTTCTTGTGGATTTGGTAGGAAAAGAATGGCCAATATTTTGACAATTTCAAGTTCAGAGCCAATATTTATGATTCTTCTTTTATAAGAAATACTTGAAAAGGGAAGCAAGGTGACAAAAATAAAAGTCTGAGAGTGAAAAGAAGTAGGTACAGTAGTATGACTGAAATAAAATAGGTAACCTTTGACATTGAGGTAATATTTGGAAAGTGATCATTAAATAGAGGAAGGATTGTATGATAGAGAGGATTTCAAGGAACAAAATAAAAACATAGAGACTTAGGGGTTCTACGTGATTTAGGGAGATAGCTTTCAATAGCTACAGGGGCACGAAGGTGGAGTGTATCTTGTTTGCATTCCAAAAATTGAGAATGGTCTCCTTAGAGCTTAATGTGGGGTATGGCCAGATTACATCAAACCTTGAGGCACTGATCAAAGTACAGGTGACTTGCAAATTGATCTGGGGAGAGGTTTGTTTTTATTTTACGTGGTTGCTGTATGGTATTGCTGCTGGACTTTCCAGAGCTTTGTTACTGGTTTAGCCAGGAGTTACAGGGAGCTCCCTGGTCATACTTTACTTTAACGATTGATATGTGATATGCCCAGTTTGTTTGGAAAATCATCACAGTGTTAACTATGTGATCTAAATCATAGGTTAGCTTTCAATCGGGCATATCACCTTTTTTTTTTTGCACTGGTCTGGCATATCTATATTTCATTACCCTAGTCTAAAAGGGAAAATTTTCTTACCCCAGATTTATTTGAAACACTGGCCAGATCTCACAAAATATTTTCTTCCAAGTATGGTTGACAATATTTCAGGGCATAATTATTGCATATTTAAGATAGATCAAGCAATTATCCCTTGTTTATTGATTGAGTTTGAAAAAACATTTTTTTATGATTTTCAAGAGGCACTCATTGTAGAATAGTAATAAACTCCAATCTAACTTAGGGGACTGTTTTCCGTAGCAGTTGAAATCAAAAGAATGTTGCATCAACTTTCTCGAAAACAAGGTTGAGTGAAGAAGTTCACTTTCTGTTTGTATGTTAGAGAGCAATATGTAGCTGGTTTCTGTGTATAGCTGTATAAATGCTTCTGTGTAAGTAGTTAGCACACAGCATAGAAAGGGGTACTGGTGATTGTATGTCTTATACCTTATGAGGAAATATGGTGTTTGTTGTTCAAATGCTCAATAGGCACTGAATTATAAGTCGTTAAAACCATAAAGTAGCTGGATAGATGCCATTTTGGAGAATCATGAAGGTTTTATTATTCCTAGTCATTCATACTGTACCTCAATATTATCTTTTGTTTAAAAAGTGATGTTTAGCATTCAGGAGTCCATCCTGATTTACTATAGTTTAGCAGTTAACAATGCTTGGTTAGAATAAACCTGTTATCAAGAGGAAGTAATTTCTCTTTTCCAAATTGCTATGAGGATTTTAAAAACCAGTCATTAATTCCTTAATGTGATTATCATAAAAGCTGTTTAATGTTAGGTCTTTGTCAATCATGCAATCACAATTTTCCTAATTTGATTATTTGTACATCCTGTGTATAATATTCTTCTTTTGCCTTCATGGCTTATGATATTAACTTACTCTATGCTTGGACAGTGGAGATAGTGCTACTGTCACAGTGCTTGCTGTCTGAATTTAATCTAGCACAGTGCTCCTCAATTCATACCATGATGGTATACTACTGAATCAGAAATTGATTCCTTCCTGAAGGCAGGCAAGGTATCTACGGAATGGTGATGTGTGTGTGTGACACTTTTGCTTGCAAACACTGTATCTCAAGAAGGGTTGATTTGACTAGTTACATACTGCACTTGGTTTTGAGGTAAGCCATATTTAAAAGATGGTTGGTATTTCTTTTTGTGGAGGTCAGAGGTCATTTGGGGTCACCAGAGGTCAAAAAGTCAAAGTCTTGCATTACAATTCCTCAAGGATGACAACTCACGGGATCTCATACTGTACATCTATGGCATGTAGATTGCCCATATGAAGTAGATGACTCCCACTCTTTTTTTGTAAAGGTCAAAAATCATGTGGGATCACGAGAGGTCAAATGGAAAATTGGGAATTGCACAACGCACACAATGTCTCAAAATTGAAGAACCAGACATTTTAATGCAGATTGACCATATTTAGAAAGGAAGCCCTATAATGACTTTGTTGGAGGTCACCTGAGACCAGAAGGCTGAAACCTTGTAGACATAGTCTCAAGAAGGGTAATTGTGAAGGATATCATACTTTGCATGTGCATTGCCCATATTTAGTAAATACACCATACCATTGTGGCTGAGGTCAAAGGTCACTATGGGGTCACCAGATGTCAGGAGGTCAAAACATTGTAAACATGATCAGTCAAAAGGGAAATTATGCTCAGTGAAGTTTCTCATGTTTATCATGTGCATTTCATATCTTTATTAGATGGAACATAGCATTTTTGGTGGAGGATGATGGTTATTTGGGGTCACTAGAAGTCAGAAGGTCAAATTTGTAAACATGATAGATCTCAAGATGGGTAACTGTGAGGGACTTATTGCTTAACATGTGGATTGCCCTTATAAAGGATGCTATGATCCTTACTGGTTTTGGTGCAGTTACTGACATCAGAACTTAAAACCTCACAAACACAATATTTCCAGAAGGGTATTTGTAAAGGAATCTAATATACTGTACTGTAGCATGTGCCTTGCAGATATTAAGAAGATGATCATTGCCCTATTGGTTTTGGTAAGTGTATGAAACATTGTCCAATTGAAAAAAAAAAACATAGACTTACATTTCAGCAACAAGGAATCCACTATGCCTTTTGCCTGCAATATCTGGTTTTTCTGGGAGATAAGTTGAATATTTATCTCAGTCTGTTCAAATTAACACTACATCACTCGTTTGCACTAGGGTTGAAAGTGTGTATATGGGAAATCACAACCTTCCACAAGTTTTTAAAGCAGATTTCAGATTAATAGGAAACTGCTGAAATTTTTCACAGAGGAATAGGCAAGTTGCTATGCTTTTACCTCAGTCTCTTTCTGGATGGTTCTTGCCTACAGTGTGCTATGAAATTGTCCATACAAATATAATGAAGTCATTCCAAAATGTGGCCCAAAATTGTAGAAAATTTTTATTTCGGGGTCTGCATGAACAGATCATTTTTTTCTCTGTGTGCAAAATGGTTTAAAGTTAACTAGACATTGACTCAAATAGAAAATAGCAAAATTTAAGACTGAGAGCATAAAACTCCTTCTCCAGCAGATTGGCCAACAGCACACATCATCATAAACTATATTGGGAAATCTACCATATATGCACCTACTGTACTATATCTTGTCATCACCCAAATGGCAGATGAAATAGCCATTAAAAATTATGCAAAAGCTCCTGAGCACTTAAAAAGTTTGCTTCGTTGAGGGACTTCTGGGGTATCATAAATATGATGTGTATCTTCTATTGAGTGGACACATGTAGGTGTGCAGCTACTTTCGTGGTGACAGTAGGGTGTAGGAATAATTGCAAATTTCAGGTACTCTGTGAGATTTTTGTCTTGTATGTGGTTTCTGGACTTTACTTTTTCACAATTTTTCCCAGTGTTTAGTTTACCTATAGAGGTTGTCATTTACATATGTACTGCCATCCTTGTTGTAATGGTTGTCATGGGTTACTGACACTTCTAAGCCTTTTGCTCTCTGTAATCAGCTTTTACCAAGGGGTTGTCCGTATTTTCAGTGTGAAGTGCATTCGTGAAAAGGTATAAGATATTAAGATTTGTTAGAAATGAGATTAAGTTGATCAAACATTGTGCTAAAAAAATGTAACTTCATCACTTCTCTTTGAACTCCAACCAGTCCAACCCTTTGATGTATGTAATTTAGTACCTTACCTTTATGCTGAATTTGGATGATTTGTGCTGGTTTATATTTGCTACAAGTAATAGGCCTATGGTCCTTTTAGACCTGCTTTGCATGGTTGATATAGTTGCTTTAAAGTCTAAACTCAGTTCCACCAATTACAAACATATTTTTCTTTTCAAGCCAGTGATTCGCAACTGGAAAAAAGGCCTTGGCCGGCTGGACTTGAACCAATAGGTTGGAAACTGGGCCTTAAAACCTCTAACTAACTAACTAACTAACTCTTCAAATATTATGTCCCTGGCCACCAAAGATGTAAACCAATAGATTTAACAAAAATGTTTTTGTCATCATGACATCACCTCTTGTGACATTTTCTGTCCTTCTTTGTAAACTAAAATGACATATTTAGGTATGAATATTGAGCACTTCATAAAAGTTCACCCCTGAAGAGAAGATATTACCCCAGATGTGAAAGTAATTTTATAAATTACGGTAAGATCCTTTTGGCATAGGGGTCTGAGAAAAAATTTAGGTAACTAGTTACAAAGAATCAGAAGAAGTTGATTTACTTCAAGTGATCAATAATTTGTGGTTTTCAAAATTGGGAGTTGGCATTCTGAAACTTAACTTTTTGAAGCAGTAAAATTACAGTTTCTTTATCACCCCCTGATGACATTCTCTAATACTTCCCACATTCCTACCCAGTTGTTATTCCTCAGGTTATGAGAAGGATATAAATCAATTCTGATGCCTTTAACAGTCCACACATCCCTTCGATCTGATCCTGCTGAAAGGGCGTCCCTACAATCATTGGATTTGTTACACTTGTCATTTTAAATTTTATGTTATCATAATTCTGCTGTTAAAGGCAAACTATTTCCTCTCCTGTCCATGGCAATATTTAGAAGAGAGTAGCCTTGGACTATTAATGAACAGCTTGAATGTGGCCATGTGATGTGCAAGAAGTTATTTAAGGAACAGGTTCTATTGTGAGTAGTATCATTCACAGTCAAGTTGGGGTTGCAAGTTTTCGGAAGTGCATGGTACGTGACTTTATACCTCAGAGTAAGTTTGTGTAAAAATGTGGCTTTTTTCTTTGATCAAACAGTTTAATAGGATAATGAGGACAGCATTTAGCAGAGAAGCATGAAGTTATTTGAGAGAAAGTATCATTGTATTATATAGTAATTTGCTTCAGATTAATAGCATTTTATTGGAAGTCAGTTCAACCAGCACGTTTTCTGAATTCCATGTTTATAAGTTAAGTACAGTAGTATCTGCTGAGCAATTGACAGAGAAAAGGAACGTGCAGTTTGAGGTGCTGTGAACTTGTGATTGGTTTCGTCCATCTGAAGTAGAAGTTGCAATTACGGGAATGTCACGTGTTGCATGTGAATTTAAGTCATCTGTGAATTATTCTGATTTGTGTTAGGTTAATGTGGAAGATTTTGTACGGTCTTAGTTGGTAGATGAAGACTTTACAATGGTAATTGGTCTGTTTTAAAGCTTAATTTACTGTAATACCAAATAAGGGAATAATTGATTTATTTGTTGCATTGCATTTATACTGGCATTGCTGTATCATTTTTTGCAAAAACTATGAAAGAATGTTTTTGAATTTTTCCACCATTACTTACTTATCTCCTATTTGTTCCTGTAGCTGTACCGTTTGTGTTCAACTTTTTAACTATATGAAGAATATTATTGAAAACAATAACTGGAACTATGCCATTTCTGACATAATAATTATATTTTTAGCGTTGATGCTTCTTTGCTACATGGAAGAGAAGTAGGGAGAGTGTAAAGGGTTTCTAGAGCATTACAGGAGAGGACAAATGAAAAAGCTTATTGCTATTGTTGTATTGAGTAGTGTTTCAGTTCTCTGGTTGTTTTATATCAATTGAGGAGGGATTGGAAAGTTTTAGAATGACAATTCAAAAATGATTTAATTGAAAGAAAGGGCTGTTTAATTATACCGTAGTCCCCCCTTGCAGAGGATATACAAGTATTTCAGAGTCCAAGACTTGTGTGTAGACAGACTAGCAGCGTAGTACTGTATATTAAGTTTCCATGTCATCTGACAAACATTTGATTCTAGCACTGCAAAAAATGAAAATGATATAACATTGAAGTATTTATATTCCATTGCATCAAGCCTTGAATTTGGAGTAGTGTGAGGGAGATCGCACACCACCACTCACCTCAAATCACTGTGAGGTGTGCCATTTTTGCACACCTAGAGACAAAAATGGGAACTCATATAAATTTGTTTTAAGTTTGATAAAACAGAACACCTTTCAATCTCTTGATTTCCTGAGGAGTGTGATTTGAATAGCACACCAAGAAAATCTAAAATTGAAGGCTTCATTGCATATTGTCAAATTCTCATAGTAGCGTCAGTTCTTCTTCCCATTAGATTTTGACGTAGGTGAACATTTTAATTGATTTCTTCCTCAAGTCTCTTTAGTTTTCATAACAAACACAGCGCTAACCTTGTTGGAATACCTAGACATGTTGGTATTTGTCCCTAGCCATGAAGGAGAGTGTTTCATCAATCAATATTCCCTGAACTTAATTTCCTGTCTTACAGTTAGTTTATGTGTGGACATGTTATGTCTGAAAAAGACCATGGCTTGATTTCTACTATCATTTTTTACACTGCTTTGTAGGTTTTAGTACCATTTTCATGACAAGAGGTCAAAAGTGTAAATGTCAAATGGTAGAATGAACATATATTTGTTTTGTATTGGTTGTGGGGGGTGAGACATAAGGGCCATGGCCCTCTCAATACAGTATGGACAGAAAAAGTGGATCCATTTGCAAAATGAGACTGCCAAAAAAAATGAAGTAAGCCCAAAATTTTAACTTCAGGCAAAAATTATCTTGCCCAATATATTTGCTTAATACTGGCTGTTGGGGGTGGGTAATGGATGCCATGGCCCTCTCACTTTGGACTGAAACAGTACTTGGATCCATTTGCAAAATGAGATAGCTATGAAAATAAAGTATGCCTCGAATGCTGACTAAATTTTCAGGCAAAAATTACCCTTGCACCCCTCTCTCCAGGAAGATTGGCCCCTTACCTATTTTTGCATTCCCAGTTCTTGATTGAACTTACCACACTTCTAAACAATACTGTCTATTGTTTTCCAAACTCCCAGAAGGAGGTTCATGCAAGTTTGCAAACTGTTCAGTGTGTTCATTTTATAGGTTATTAACCTGTACTGTTATTCCATGTTGGGTAGCTCATTCTCAGTAACATCCAGTACCAAGCTGTCTACATGACACAAATTTAAAATAACTAGACAATAGCAACGTACAAACCCATGGTTAGCTGTAATAAGTGATTTGGAAAAGTGAATTGAAAAGTGTAGGGAACCAGCACCTTTCATTCCCTCTTGTAATTAACAAAATGATAAAATGAAACCATAAAATTTTGTAAGGTGAATGGCTTATCCTTACCAGGAGAATTTTCCCCTTGCCATTTTTGGAGCTCGATATCATTAAGATCTCTTATTAAATTTATTTATCTGTGTGGGAAGGTATTTATTATAACACCTAAAATATAAAGTATTTTGATTTCATAATCCTAATGTTTTGGAGTCTACAAGGAATGAGGACTGGGGAATGGGTGAATGTACTTGCTCAAAGTTATATTATGCTTGTTGAACTGCTGTAATTTAATGCATTCGAGTACAATACAATACGTTCTGCCCAAGTTACACTAAACCAGTCAAAGTGGATAAATCGTATAAAAGCTATTTTTGTAAATTTATGAAAGTGAAGAACTCCATAACAGCCTAATTCTCTCACCTCAAACAGTTCCAATTTTTCCAAATCTACGAGACCCCTCCCATGAACGAGTCTGAAACCCATCTTCATCCAGACACAAGCTGAGTTTATTGTTTTAAGGTGAGTATGTAAGAACCCAGAGTGTAATCAATACAATCTCAGCACAGTTCATGCTATGCAATATGAGCTACAGTGCTCTGCATTTTATGAACTTACTGTCAATCAAAGAGCTATTCCAATGGAGAATTTCTTGGGACTCACTACAAAAGTTGTAGTTTGGGGTGAGAATTTACAGTCTTTAAGGGTACCTACTGTATCATAATTGCATGTAAATGCCGCAGTCCCTTGGAAGTATTTTTCTTATCATGTGTTTCTTTTTCATATGACTACAAAATGCTCTGGATATATTATGTGCTCAGAAATTATTTTGATAGTCAGACATTGCATAAATTTTCTTAAAAATGAATTAAAGTGGGGGTGGATTAGCGATCATGGCTGATGCTGATATCCATCTCTAAGTCTTAAAGCCATCGCAATTAAGCAACCGATTTTTCAAAATGTTTCCCTAAACTTAGTGACCAATATTTCATTGGTATTTGTGTTGTTTGGGATAGGTTTCAGTAGTGACTTAGTGATGATCCTTAAATTAGTGTTAGTGAAATAGATCCCAGATATAAATACAGTATGTAGATCACCTTTTACTTGTTCTAGAAGCTCCTCTCATCTGTATCAAAAATATGTGAAACTTGTACAACATATTATTTTTTTTAGCACTTGTCATCAAATCCTATTAAATACAACCTGAGATCATGACTGATTATAAGTATACCCACTGAAGCCTCCACAGAAAATCTTACATACTTTACAATCATGTAATAAATCAAAATAAAAAAACTTTTGTCATTTAAACTGGGTGGGTAGAAAAAAAATGTTGAACCATGTCAACAAGTGTGGAAATATTTGTACCAAGATTTCAGATTTTACATTCAGTTCATGCTTTTTCAGATTCTCACATATTGTTTCACATGTTTTATGTGTATTTGTATATAAATCAAGTCCAGCCACACACTATTTATTAATACAATAATTAGTTCCATAAAGCAGGGGCCTGTTGTTGATATTTGGAAAGAGATAGGGTTTGCACCTGTTTGTAAATGTTGTGATGTCAGGGAGACCTCATTCCTACAGTCAATCATTCTATAAAGCAAATTCAAGGGGTGTCTTTGAAATAATGAACAGTAGTCCCTGTGTGTTGCACTGTTGAGGGGTATGCTACAGCTATACTGTCCATATCATTCACTAAACTGTGCCTCAATTTGAGGCTGCATGTCATCATCTTTTTCCCAACTGGTAAAGGAGGAAAGGTAGGAGAATAATTTTCAAAGGTTCTGCCCTTTATTTGATCTTGAGATAATTACAGTAGTGGAGATTATTATTGTCATCTTGCCCTGGCCTTCAACCATTTGTATGAATTCCAAGTCCATCTATACACTATCTATGAAAACAATAATTAGTGCAACATTTATCAGATAATTGGTTGCACAAGGCAAATTCAGTACTGCTACAGTATACATGTACAGAACATATTGTACTGCTTAGTATTGGGTCACATATTGACATCCAATATCAATATCTGCCTTAAAGTCCTGTTTTCATCTTGCATCAATATTAGTCAAATTTGCTGTAATTTTTAGATGATAACATCTAACTAATATTTTTCAATGAAAAGAAAGTCATACTCAGGGCATTGGCTACTACTCAGCTAGCCAGTTGAAATGTATACACTAGTTGGCAGAAGGGGCTGAGCTTTGTGACATCAGTGGGAGCACTCTATGTAGTTATAATAATGCAACAACCCTTCTTTTTGTCCAGTCATGTACTATACCCTCTGGATGTGATGAGAGCTATGGATTGTAAAGTCAAATTGCAAAGGTGAAGGTAGTACATACAGTTTCTTTTACAGAATTTTATTTATTATGAACATGCTATTTTCTATCAATGATAAAATCATTTAGGTAATTCTGGGTTCTTCACTTTATAAAATCAATACATGCCTTTGTTGATGTCTGACAACAATGTGCAGTTTCTTCCAACTTGATCATGTGACAATAATTGATGTTTTATTCAAACCCATTAGAGCTTCAAACTTGCTTACATCCATTCCCTTTATCATCCTCTCGTAGCCGTTGGCCTTGGTGTATGTAGTACTTAATAGTTGTGTGTTTATTTTTCATGAATCTGGGACAGTTCAAAGGATTTTGAAGTCTTGTATGTATCTTTTAAAAATGGAACCTGCTGCTACTGTGCTTGGTGCTCAACATAGTTTAGATTACAGTAGGGAAAAAAGCCTGTGAATCACAACTGGAAAACAGTCAGTGGCTGGCTTGACTTTAACCAGTTGGTTAAAAACCTAAGCCGTAAAATTCATCTTAACAAACTGCATGTTTAATCAGTGTCCTGGGATTGGTTCATACTAGATCAAGAAGTATAGAATAGGTAAGTTTTTATACATAACACGTC
This sequence comes from Holothuria scabra, assembly GCA_037179385.1. Lineage (NCBI taxonomy): Eukaryota > Metazoa > Echinodermata > Holothuroidea > Aspidochirotida > Holothuriidae > Holothuria > Holothuria scabra. Next base: position 4,674,430 of record CM074187.1, on the reverse strand, counting down.
TGTAACTGTGAATTCAAAGATTTCTTAGAAAAGTTGATTAGATATGTAGGGCTACATGGTATTGCATTGTGCATGTCTTTGCTAATTGCTATCAATTTGCTGCAGTTTCCTAAGTATCTGGCTTTATGGCTTTGATACCCAGGGAGATTACAAAAATTATCAAGGTAAGAGATCTTTTGAAAGCATTGCATGATTTATGATGTAGTACTTACAATGTTTCAAAGTCCTTGTAATTGGTTCCCTTTGTGTTCAAGATTTAACGACAAAGCCTTGCTGATGCTGGAAAATTTTGCTGTGAATTTTCTGAGATTTTGCTGATCTTGTTGAAGTAATAAACTGAAAGGTGTAGCTCTGTCTGTATTGTGTGCAAGAAATTGCAAAATCACAGCAAAGTGTATGTGTTATATGGACTTTGCAGCTCATTTCCAGGTTCATGTTGCTATAGAAACTGTTTTCATCCTGTTCAATATGTAGAGTGGTCTCTACTGGCTGTTGAGAAAGTTCATCTTGTGTAGACAGCAGTTTTGCTGGTAATAGTAGTTCCACAATCAAAGTATTGCACAATATAGCACCAGAAAGTTTGGTATGTCTTGGAGTAGGGACAACCAGACAGTGAGCCACAACTAGAAAAAAGGCCATGACTGTCCCACTTAAATTAATTGGTTAGAAACTTAGCTGTAAAACTCCATCTAAGCTAATTCACTGTTGAGTGTGAAATGAGTTAACCCACAGTTTTCAATCAACAAGTTTTTTATTGTGAACTTCAACAGAAATAAAGTAACATGTCCAGAATTGCTAGAGTCCTTACCAAGTTAAAGGGGAGCAATAGTGGCCATTTGACTCCCCACATATGTGTAGTACATATATAAACATTAGATAATAACACTACTGTGTTGTTTTTCCACAAAAAACTCATACCAAAAAAAGTTTCAAATCTCCCGCTCTTCAAGACATGAGTATCCCCATACTCGAAGAAACACGACCATGGATCAGCTGATTGATGACGTAAAACCTGCACCTGATCAGATTTCACAAAAGTGGTTACCAACTTACGTACACTTACAGCTGAATTTATAATTACCCTTTACAAAGCTTAAAAAATTTCATAGTTGCTTTTGCTTTACTGATAAAAATTTTTGATAACCCAATAATTTTTTGTTCTTCCTTTTGTTTCATCCTCAAATAAAAAATACTCGTTATTTCTGACTGCTTTTGTACAAACCAAGATAAGTTACTTCCAGTAGACCCTGAAACTACAAGCTGTAACGACAACAAGCTGTGACTAGCGAGACCGTATTTTAGCATGCTTTTCGGTGCAACAGTTAGGTTCATTTTCACTCATTTTCGCAAAGATTCGATTTGGTCAAACCTTTTGTAATTCTCGTAAGTAATATTGGATATTTGTGGACACTTAAACGTTAAAAGAAGGCAATCGCAAAGAGAAATCGGCTAAGACACCATACACATTGACCGGTGTTATTGTTATATGGCATAGGCTACATATTGCTATACTAAGCCTATACATAACGTACTGACCCTTGGTCTAACGTTAGCTTGTATAGACTGTACGGCTGGTTCGCCGCGGGTGCTGGTCACATCGCTCGCAGGTGCACGAGTTTTCCTTGGTCGAACTGGCTCAAAATCATATGCACTTGGCCCTGAAGAGACATCCATATTCTTTTAAGGAGTTAATCTTTTGATTTCTGAACCTTTATCTCAAACTCAGCCGTTGAAACGCTTGTAAAATGAATTAAACGATGGGCAGTTGCGCTAGTCTTCAGTAGTGTTATGAGCGTTTGTGCAGTATAGTATATATGATATTCCGCAATAGGAAACAAAAGTATACATTGGGTGCAGGTTTTACGTCACTGTTCTGTTGCACTTTGGGTAATTTCGGAGAAATATGGTGCTTTGCACTGCTTTGCTTGACTGCCTTTCAGACTTGCCTTGGAAAAACTCATACTACGTTTGACTTGGGATAAAATTGGTCTTTAATGATGCTACATTGCTTGGAAAAATTATATTGAATTTCTGTGCTGTCTAGAAGGCTGCACAATTGCTTCCCTTTAACCCATTCATCATGTCCCTAATTGTCTTTGTGTCCTTAAGAAGAATTTCTTTTGTATCCTTTATTATATTATTTAATGAATGAACTTTAATAGTGGTTAGTATTCTTCAACCATCGTGCAAAAGTTAGTCATTGTTTTACATTTTGATCAATTAAAGCGTATGTGTTACTGAACTGTTGTTTGTGAGCATTTTGGGTATAATTAGGGTGGATATGAAGATGATACAATAGACGTGAATTCAAAAGGAAGGGTGGGAGGGGCTTACTAGTTCAATCCAGTTGAAAATTCTATAGTTTCAACCAGCTGATCAAACAGATCAAGTTGAGTTGACAATCAGCTCAGCTTTTGCTGATTCTTGTTAATAAACTATCCATAATCTGAGCCAAATTGTAGTAATGTCTGGTCAGATTAAATGCTGTTTAAATGCAAGTTCTGATATGTAAAATTATATCTACATCGCCCCCACACTTACCTGCTATTCACGTGTAATCCCCACTTTTTATCCATAACTAACCCTGGTAAATTTGTAGCACCTAGAGAGATCATCCTCTTCTCGCTTTCCATGAGGCGAGTGTTGATGCAACTTATGTTTGCTACTAGGGATTTTTTTTTTTTTGGGGGGGGGGGGTGGAATCCATGTTTCTCAATCATTAATTATGAATGTACTTCTGTCACTGCAAGTTAGTACAAATAATGAGTCTGCATTTGAGAATCAATGAACCCAGTCATCCTAATTCATGAATGACATCTTTTGATGATATAACTAAGTCTGCTTCTGCAGTTATTATTGGATTTCTCCTTAGCAAATCAATGAATATTGATATATCACCTCAGTATACCTTAGGAACCTCAGTTGATACAGATCTAATGACCTTTATGTCCACATCTCCTTGTACTGTACACAACTTTAGAGACAATCAAAAGCTATATTTTGTGGTGTGTCAAAATATTTCTGTTTATCCTTGGTACTATTTTTTGATTAACTGTTTAGTTGTTAGGGCTGACTACACTGACCCCCTGCATAGTCCAAATGAAATGATCCATAGGGAGCATGGCATTCTGTCACATGTGGACATATAATGTCAAGAATGCATTGCAGAAAAGACCTTTCTCAATATGGACCACACAGTCGTGTTGTTAACATCGTTTATAATTAAACGCCATTCATTATAAAAGCATGTAACCTTGTGTTTGCATGTAATTTTGGAAAACAATATCCTGTGTGCCTTCTGTTCAGGGTCAGGCAATTGATGGATTTTTGTTTATGAGGAAATTGTGCAAGAGGAATCTCAACCATGCAATTGGACAAATCGTCATATGTAGATGGATCAGTGTGACATCTCATTGATGTGTTATTAACTTTGACAACTCATGCCTTCTGATAAAGTAAGAAGTATTAAATGGGCATTTGTAGAACTTTCATTGAGAAGGTTTGTCACATGAAGTTTATGTGAGAGCAGGACAGGGCTATAGGCTCATTTTATCAAGTATCTTTGATGTTATTTGGTTGCATACTATAAGTTTCATTGTGAAATTGTTGCTGCTTGATTGCAATGAAAGTCAGTTGGTTGACAACTAGATAGTGATTGATTGCATGAGAAAAAGAGAGAATTAGGAATATGAAAGAAGGTGCTTCCAGAACTAGGCCCTGGACTATGAAGTATACAGGAAAATGGTAGTAAAATTCATTTAGGTATGGGCATTTGTGCAGTAGGTGATCAGATGGTTTATTTTTGTGATACTGTCAGGCATACTTCATTATCCTTTTCAAATAGATGATCCTAAAGGAGACCTAGACTACACTTCTAAAAAGCTCTAGTATTCAGTGTCTCAAAGTGAATAAGACATGTAGCTGGAATGTGGTTCAAAGATGGAAATACTGGTTTTGCATGTAGTATGTTTGGCTTTTAGCATAGGTACAGTAATTCTTTCATTTAATTATTTCCATTCATTTGGTTCAATCAGTACTGCCTGAGCAGATCTGTAGATACATTGCAAAGTGGCACATACAGAAATCCGTAGCTAATTGTGATTTTGACAAGAATTATTGACAACTATTTTAACAAAATTCATTTTCTTCATGAATTACCCTACAGAATGTAATTCAAACATCATATGAACAAAGGTCACCAAATGACAATATTTGATCTATTCATATCCAACTCACCAATTCATTCATTGTGGAGAATTGAATATGAACTTGCCCTTTAAGGTTTGTAGCTGAGAATAAATGACAGTAGAACAACCAGCAACTCCGTAATTGTACACTTGTCCATGAACTACTGTACAACTCTCTATGTAATACAGAGTTGAATGCTGCATATCTCTATAGTGCCTTAATTGCACTGTGCAGCAGGAATATTTAATAGCTGCCAAGGCCTATAACCTGGCAACTTACACAGTAGCCTAGTGTACTGATGCATAATTACTTGAATCTGCTGTGGCGGCTGCCATAGGGAACCTACATTTTGTGAATATTGAAGTGTACTCCTCACTAGCATATTTTGTGATTCCATTTGTTATCCATTTTGCTTTCACAAGGTGCCAAAATATAATTCCAGACATGAACAGTCCATTTTCATTTTCAAACTCACTTGAGGGCCTTTTTGACGTGTATGTAGTGTTCAAGTTAGCAGCCTTTGAAATTCAGAACTATGAATAAGTCAGATTTATCAGAACATAGTAAGTGGAGGTATAGTTGTATTAGAGAAAATTAACTGTAAGTACAGACTCGTGCACTCAGCATTTTGCATTTGATAAATTGTCGTATGTACTACATAGAAGAACAGTGTCATGAAGAAACTTTAAATATTTGTAAATAATGTAATCTACTGTATTACACTCTAACAAACATCAACCACTACACATGTAAACAATCCCATCTACTAGCTGCTACTGTGTTCTGTATTGTTAAGCTGAAAATTCTATACAGAGGTTGAAGCAACTAATAGAGACAATCAGTAAATCCTTGTCAATGATGGTGACATTTTTACAGCATTTTGATGAACAGTTACGGAAGAAATCGATTCGAATATACTTCCGTTTCAAGCATGACAAGAGTGCATTGCTGGGTTTACAGTGGATGTACTTTAAGTTCAGCTGTTTGAAATGAACCTAAAGTTAGGGCTTTTCAGATGGTAATGGAGACATCTTATGCTTTTAAAAGTTTAAGTTGATATTTTCATTCTCACGCTTGCATGGCAAATGACGTGAGGGTTATATCTTTTCAGGCCTCCTCTGTGGATCTGGATTCTGATATGTACAGCTTCGTTTCTTCTCCCAGATAAGCTCATGTCATGATTACAAATAGCTGCTACCTGTATCATTTAAACAACAAAAAATATTTTCCTAATGTAAAGGACTACTGTGATAATTATGTTTCCTTTATTGGTATTCTCCAACATTTTCGCAATGATATTATGATATCGTTTTAACACTTTGGCCTGATTGCCATGACCATGCTAATAACCATATTATCAATAGTCTTAGCAACAGAATGTACATTTCAACAGAATCCCAACTAGTCATGTGCAGTTTTGCAATGGCTCTGTCAGTGTGCAGCCGATACAAATGTTTCCAAATTATATCAACAATGTTACAATATCATAACTGTTGCTACAGGCCTGCTAGTGTCCGTAGTGACCATTGTTCAAGTTGACCTACATTATCTGAGATATGTACTTAACCATATAAATCTCAGCTGTTCAGGATTAAATACAGTGGTGATTTTGTAGGCTTGCATTTATAAGCATGCAATGGGCAAAAGGAAAACTCAATATCCTGATTTATCAACAGTCTTCAGTTTTCACATTGACCTTTTAGGAGAATATCTTGCATCATTTCCTCAAGGAGTTTTTTAAAAACTTAAATTATTTGATTCAACAGGGCATGTAAAGGACATCCTTGTTGATTTTCTTCTTTGCTTCACTTTTTTGTGGCCTCTGGAACATTCAAATTTCAGAGGAAGAGAGTTAAGAACTTGTTTGTATGGCATCAAAACAAAGAAGGAAATTTCCTTTTTCACTGTGGATGGACAAAATTGAGTTAGGGATGATTGCCCTGGAGCCCTCCTAAGGTACAACCTTCCTGAGATAGATAATTGACTTTGTTTTTACCATCTCGTTGGAGGAGAAGGTCTACCTTCGATGTTTGTTAACCTATTTATAGCAGTGACATACATGTTTCTGTAGGTTAACATACTGTGGCTACATTTTACATGTTGTAAATGTGTATACTTTTTACATATTTAGACACATTCTTTGAGGTGCAAGTGTTGGAGAGATAGTGAGGGCACTCTATTGTTAAAATCAAGTGAGAGTGCACAGTGATTGTATTGAATACATAAATGCCAACTTGTTCACAGTTTCACAGTTGAAAATGTATGATGTATCATGTGCGGTCATGATAGATGGTTTATATTATACTAGTCCTATTCTTGTCAATAAAAGTCTTTGAATAGCAGGCAGTTATATCCCCTGGCTTTTATATTGTGAACAAGTATTACAATGGGATGAATTTTAAATTGTATCTCAGTTCATTGCCCTTCAACAAGGATATAACATGCTCTGTCTCTCTGCGCATACTTAAATATTTCTACTTGTGAGTAAAACTGTATTCGGTCTGTGATTCCAAGAATTTGTTATGCAAGACAGTGTGATCAATTATACCAGAACATATTTCAGCTTGCTTCCTTTGAAGTGTATTATAAGTATCTGACACCCAGTATTTTAAGAGAAATACATGTGAACCTCAATACATCACAAAATATAAAGATGGAAGGGAACTAGTCATGTATGCACTGTACCAGATGCCTTTTCATACTTGAAATGTCTTATGGTAGGAATAATGTAGAAAACATCTTGTGGTACATGACCTTAGCTTGTATGTTTAATGTATGTGACATTTGCAGTGCATTTTTCAAAATCATCAAGGGACTTAATGAATTTCCTGACAGTTACACTTTGACATTTGGCATACACCTTTAATTAAAAAAATGACACTGAGGATCTGCTACTTTTGTTTTCTGTCGCAAAGCTGAACATATTTGAGTGCGTTCAAATTTTTTAACAGTGAACCCTTCTGTTTCTTTTCTGTTTCTTCCAGTAACTATGCGAGGCTCTCCATCCACAGGCAGGATGCGTAATCCTCCTGGAGTGGAGACAGAGATGAATCACTTACCAGATGTCTACATCCTCCAACAAGAACTAGAAAAAGAAAGGTACGTAGTGTCAGCTGTAGAATGAGAGTACTTCAACATTGGCTGTCCTCTCAAAAGTCTATTGCGCATTTTGTAGTGAATCAATTCTAACTGTTTGCAACTGACTGCCATGAATATGTGATGTGTTAAGCAACCCTGGTTTGTGTAATAATCTGCCTTGTATGCCTAAGATGCAGTCATGATAGTGTTGTTGTATTAAGAGATGCTTACAAGATCCCTGAAAATTTGAAGTCATTACTAGACGTGATCGATATAATTCATTACTTGATGGATAATTCCATCAGGTAAACAGTATTATGATAGACCTTATTGTTTTAGATGAAGGGACTTGAATTGGATTAAAAATTAATGAAAAGAAAAATTTAATTGGTAATTGCTTCATGGTACAATGAATAAAACATCACAAAACTGAAGAGGTTGTTTAATGCCTTTAGTTCACAGACCTGCATGTTAAAGGTATTGTGGGTAAAGATGACAGTGATCTTTGTCATACTTTTGTCTTCTAATGAGTATGGGTACAACTCAGATTTAAACTTACCAAGATACCACTCATCCTTTAAAATACAGGACATTGAGTTCATTTGTCCTGTATCCTGTATTGTACTTTCCAGGAATACTTATTTCTCCTTTGATCTAGAAAGAGAATAGAATTTACTAAGAAACAGTCCTCCTCAGGTAGAATGAAAATGGATAAAGACACTGAAATCAATGTTGAAAACAACAGTAGAAGTGGGCAGTTAACAGGGAAGCTTGCTCACCCATGTGTATTACATCACATCCTAAGTGTAGTTAGTGTCAAGTTTTAGATTCTTCAAGAATGGTCCTTTGACACGAGAGAGTCTCCTTCTCTGTTACTCAGTAAAGGTGGTGGGGTGGGGTGCAGAAATTGGTGCAAATTTTTGAAATCAGAATGCATAGAATAACTTTTTTAGAATGGCCTGTTCTTAGTTTTTTTTTTCTTTTGCCTATCAAACAAGTAAATACTGAAAGGTGTGTCATCAAAAGAGTCTAAAAATGGTTATGAATTTGTTGAGCAAATTTTTGAACTTTTTGTAAGTAACTTGACAGCGTAATTAACAAGTTTCTAGTGCTTTGTATGCATTGATTTTAGTAGCCCGTGAGGACCTCAACCCCAACTGAGATTTACTCCTGGACCCAACCTACTGTGGGTTTCATGCTTTGGCACAAATTGCATGCTGCAGGTGCACACAACTGTACCTTCAACAGACTGGTGTCCAACATTTCAGAATTTAAAATCTGGTCTTCCTGGTACTTGCAGTGTGACACCATAATGCATTTGGTCTAGCCTGAATTTCCGAGTTAGTAACTGAAGTCTTGAGAATAGGTGTGCATGATAGTTGGCATAGCAGTAGAGCAAACCAGTGGTTATGAATAACCAACCAGTTTTAGTAGTAATATTTCTTCTGCAAATAACCTGTCTATAGACCTGTACAGGCTAATGCTAAGTAGTTTTAAGGTCAGTCTGCTTTTATCAATACTTACATGAATGATTTGGGATGTATATGAAACTATTCATACAGTACTAGGTTCCAAGGGAGATTGCTTTAATGGAAGTTTCCTCAAGAGAGCGTTGATTCAAGAAATAGTTTAATTCAGTGTTCATTAGTGATACTGTAGCAGAGGTAAACCTATAGATATTGGGCCTTATCCTCAGAAGAATGCAAATAAAATCATTTACCAATCACTTTGGTTCAAGAAAATTAGGAACACCTTGGAGATGCTCATGTTTGTATAAATCTCATGAATAAATCAGTAACTGCTGAAGAGGGTGAAGGTTTTACCTTGAGTTGCAGAATACAGACCATTACAGGTACTACAAAGAAAGGTGATTTGACAGTTTATAAACAAATATTTGAAGTATACCTCCGTGATAAGTGGGGTGAATCACCACTTGAGTGGTGTGGTAGTCACTTTTTACACAGATTGGGAAACAGTTTAAACTTTTAAGCTGGGCCTTCTGTCCAACAGTCCTGTGAGAGAGGTTTGGGATACCAGTATAACTGTTTTGCTTCATTTTTGAAAATTTTTGACAGTTTTTTTTTTTAAATTCAGTTTGAGAGCATTAATCTTGTCAGTTTTAAGACAGAGAATCAATCTTTATATCTTGTGATGATATGGATACATTTGCCATCAATTTCATCCTTCTAAAAATATTGCCTTAGCCTGCTTTATTTATGGGTCCAATATACTTTTCTTTTTCTTTTGTATTTTGAATTGTGAATGTCATAAAATTTGATGCCAGGGGTAACACTCCTTCTCTGGATGGTACATTAACATTACCCTCTTATGTTATTTATCATTTGTCATCTCCTTGGAAAGCCAAAGGAGCCTTAAGGGTGTAGTTTTCATAATATTTATGGGAAGTTATATCTTTCATGCTGTGCAAAGTGAAAAGCTGATCCATAACATTTTACAAGCTTCAGGGCAATTGATGTTGACTTAAGTTCATAATTTAACCTCTAAAAACTGTAACATGTCTAGGTAACAGCCACCTAAGTAGTAAAATTTCTGGGAAGGAATATGGTATACTTTTAGTTTTATTTTGTCTCATTTTTTTTTGAAAATTACACCTTGAGGTAGCTGCTTTAGTGATGTATGGATGTCAAATACCAAACACTATTTTGCTTTCCCAGGCTATGTTGTTCATGAGTTAAAAGCACAGTGCTTACAAAATGTACTTTAGGTCCCTGCTCTACATTGTGCTGTTTGTAGACGGTTTTACAAATGGACAACCTGCGATAGAGTACAACATTCATGAGACAGGCAAAAAAAAAATCATGTCAGCACTCTCTGAACAAAATTCTTCTTCCCTCTAATGCTTGCTTTTGAAACTGCTTTTAAAATGCAGGAGTTGGAAACTGGAAATCTCAGCTTTGAAGTCACCATTTCCATTTTGTATTTGAAGCCCCACCTACACTTTCTCATATACCACTGATTATACTAGAAGTCCAAAAGGCACAAAGCTTTGCCATGGCCGGCCAAGATCTTTATTCACCAAAATGTTTTCTCCTACACATTTTCTCTACCTTCTCATAGATGAGATGTGTTCCTAAAATTTCTTCTCATTGGTAAGTGAAGAAATGTACTTTAAAGATTAACTAGCTGTCTCAGAAAGGATTTCATTCCATTAGTATGTTTACAATCTATCAGGCATGGTAAAAAATGTTTAAAGAGGTGATGATACCTCTCAACATTTTGAAACATTAGGGTGAGGGCCAGTACGGAACCTACTTATTATGTTCAGGATAATTATGAAGTATTGTTAAGCCTGTAAACTATCTACAGTCCTCTAGGAATCACACTGAATTCTGGGACTTCACATGTAACACTGTCATACTCTACATCCTGTTGCCCTGAAATGATTTAATAACCAAAAAGGAGACAGCAAAGATAAGCCAATTATCCTCTTATATCATGACATTTTAAATATTATGGGGATTGAATTATTTCTGCATCTCATTTAAAATATGAGTTTCTTTGGTGGAGAATACAGTACTATTAAAACTCTTCAGTTTGCACTGCAGTAAATTTTTACTGTGACAATAGTCTAAACATTGCTCCTTTAACTTTTGAGTAACGTTTTTGTGTTTTCTTCAATCATCAGTTGTTACACTTTCTCCTTTTCTGCCTTGGAAGCTTCACTCTTAATCAATTCATTCACTTCTCAATTTTAGGGCCAACATTATCTGTCCTTTTAGTTTTTAGGTGCTTGTAGAGTCATTTTGAAATATCTTGTTACATAAGGAATTCATCCAAATCCAGATTGGGAACATTGCTGTTTGGTAGAAGGTGCAGATGGGAGAAAGGGTTATTTATTTTAATTTAAAGACATAAACAGGGCAAAGTCCAAATATAAACTCTCTCCAGTGAGTCATACATCCTCGTATAGATCTTTTTGGCAAACTCTTCTGCATTCGCCTTTCTCAAATTTCATGGATGTTCGTAGAGTTTAAGACAGGCTGACATAAAAAGAGTAATATTTAGTGCATTGATGATAGATTAGACCAGTTCAAATCGTTGAACAACAAAGGAGAAGTAATTAAAGTTTGTATTATAGGGAGGACTACAGTGAGACAGAGAATACAGAGATGTTAGATTGGCTTTGACAAGGTTTATTATCATGTTGTTACATTCTTATTATGGAGACAATTGATTCCCTTTTATTGAATAGAATAGTTGCACAGTCTACACACAGCCTTGGGTTAAGATTTATAGGACTACACTTTTGCATCTCTAAAGTGGACGGAGTTGCCGATTACACTGTATGACATTATTTGTTTGTAATCGGTCTTCCAGAATTGAAAATAATTTTTGAAGGTAAAAATTACATTTAAAAAGTACTAGCATGGCTTACTCTACAAGCACTACTTTTATCACTGCCAAGGACAGCAAGGGAAAAAGGAAATTTCATTGGTCAATACTGGAATGACACCAACATCAAGTGGAAATAGAGTTTATGAAATGAAACTCCTACAATTATTGGTCAATGACAACTATGTTATTTTAAATAGAGAAGAAGGTTCCTTTTGTTTGAAATTAGAGTCCTAGTTGTAACATTTGTAGAAATTGAAAGAAAGATCTCAGTTCAAAGGACTCATCATGGAACCATGTTCACATTGGGAGTAATATTTACTGGCTTTAGCAGAATAAACTAAAGGTGCAATATTAACTTTGCCTGATTCAGATTCCTCTCACTAAAAATGTTCTGAGTGACTAGGATTGGTCATCATTCACAGAGCAAGGATTTCTATGTGAATACTTAAAGTGAAAACTCCTCGTCCAAACAAAATACTTCCTTCCAAAAGCACTGGGTGGGAGTAATGATTTGAAGATAATTAAAAAGACAGGATGATTCCAGGTGTGAGCAGCTGCCAGTGCCATGGTCGGCAGGTAATTATGGCAGCCGGAATCTTCTGGACTCAAACGCTAACTTTGACACCTACTTCAAGGATACGGTGACATTTAATCTTCCTAAATTTAATTGCTTAAAATCAATGTATATGGGCAGTTTGGGAGGAGGATGGAGATTGTCTTATATGGAGCAAGAAAATGAAGAGAAATAAAACTGTTTGGAATTGTCATTAAAAAGGAATTATTAACCATTTCAGGTCAGATGGTACTGTGATAGGTGGGTTATAATGCAGTTAATAGCAGCCCTTCTTGTTAAATAATGTGGAAACATTACTGACTACTTTGGTATGGTCGGTTCAGTCATTACAAAGGTGACTCGTATACACCCTTCTCCTGCAGAATCAAAGGTGACCGGTAACCATGCTATTTCAGTATAATACAGCGTATCATGCTATAATAGAGAAAGTTATGTCTATTGGAGACACTTTAGGAAGGCAATTGCAATTAATTCCTAATGCAGTTATTTCTTGTTTGTTACTGTCCTGTGCCAAATTTTGTGGTCTCAAATTTCTGAACAGATGGGACAAAAAAAAAAAGAGAGGAACCAGTATAAAAAAAAAAGAGCCGTGTTAATAAATTGACCTAATTTGCTAGTATTGAACATAACTGTTCCCTGAACTGTTATTTTATCCCGGAGAATTGATAGACAACATTGATAAAAGATCTCTACTGTTTTCATGGCAGTGTGTTTACTTATAGGTCTGATATCAGAGTATTTATTAAGGTTCTTTACAAATCTTTTTGGTTTATTTCACATTTTCAATTTTAGATATTGCTCTGGCAGCCCTCTAATTTAACTGGGGGCATAATGCTTGGTTTATGTCATCATACAGTTAGTATTTTCTCCATCATGCCTTTCAAAGACCACTTTTGGGACAATTGTCTTTTGTAGCCCTTTTCTAGTATTGTCACCATAGCAACTACGTATACTGTGTGGTCTTCTGGTCATTTTTGCTCTGTGAAATGTCATCCAGGGTGTCTGGAGTAATAGGCACAGCATTAACCAAATAAAATATTCATTAACCCATTCAGGCTATGAATATTATCAAAGTCTGACTGCTGTGATATCATTAATTCAATATTTATGAACATATCAGCTTTACCAATTTCAAGTTGCATTGGCAGTGAAGTAACTTTTGGAGTGATTGCATTAAAAGTTAAAAATAAAAGAGCAGAAGGGAGCTGGACAAATGATATGATAAATATGTAAGGAGTTGGGAATGTTTTCTTTCATGCTCTAGTTGGTAATTGATCATGTGGAATGGTCATTGTGGTTGACTTGGAGTGAAGAGTTACAGTAACTTGCTGGTCAGATCATAAAAGGAAGTATCTGAGATAACTCAAATATCATTTAGGGAAAGCTATGTGCAGTGGAAGAACGAGGTGTATACTTTCAAGTGCTCTGGTTGGTTCAGGCTTTTGCAGAGGGAGTTTTGCATTGTCTGCCTCCTCCATTTCACCATGTGTTTGGCTAACAGCAGAGAATGGGCCTCTCAGGCAGAAGGCCCGGGTTCAATTCCCAGGTGGAGTCATACCGCAGACTCTAAAAATGGAACCTACTGCCATTGTGCATGATGCTCCACATAAGCAATAGAGTAGGGAGAAAAGCTAGTGAGTCACTACTGGAAAAGGCTATTGCTGGCTTGACATGAACCAATAGGTTGGAAACTGGGCCGTAAAACTCTATCTAACTAACTCCTCCATTTTGCATGCCCTTTGTTATAACTTGTTCAATTTTTAAAAAAAGGTTTAATTTGCTACAGACTGTCGTTTGATTAGTTTACACTTTAAAGGCAGTCAATTCTCACACCACAAACACTTCTTGTACTTGTCTACAGAAATTCTCAATTAGCACAGATCTTTAATTGACAGCACAGTTAAAATATAACATACTTAATTTAGCCCTTCACCCTTTTGGGTAAAGACCCTGCATAATGCTTCATAATATGACCTGTAATACTCTGCATCATTTTAATTGCTGTCAATCAAAGAGCTTTGTCAATTAAGAACTTGTGTAGGCTGCTGCAAAGTTTTTGGTTTGGGGTGAGAATTTACTGCTTTTAAGGTCAGCTTGTTGTCTTCTGTTGGTAAGTATGTCCATTGCACTTTGTAAAATCCAATAAGAGTGGTTTCCTAGGCAAATCACCACAGTTATAAAATCCTCATTTGACTGTGACTATAGCTAATGAAAAGGAACAGTATTTATGACTGGTGCGGAATCTGTTTCAAATCACAGAGACTGCAGCAAGGTATTCACAGATTTTGTAGAATTGTGTTGTTTACTTTAAACCTTTGCCACATCTCAAAGGATTTAAATATCTTGCTCATGCTTGATATTAGTTTGTAGTTTCCAGAAACACACCTTGAGAAAAACATTTCTCAATTTTGTCTGCAGCTGAGGAGAAACTGGAAAACCCTGGTATAAAGTAGATATCTCAAATTTTTAGCATGACTATTGTTCAATGTCCAGTACATTGTGTGTACCCATAGTATGTACACTAGCTGCAACTTAGGTCCACCTGTGCCCCCCCCCCCCCCTTCTTGTGTATACAAATCAGGAGCAGTAAAGGGGAAAAGGCAAAGATTATTGTGGGAAGCCTGCAGGGGCAAGGATTGTAGGCAAGATTGTCTGAACATATTTGGAGACAAATGGAAGGGGACATATTATATGCTTGTTTTTGTTATAATTCTTTTGAGGTGGGGAGAGGGGGTGGCGTTTGTTGATGTCTAACTAGATGTCCCATGAATTGCTATTAATATTAGTGTACTGCTGTTGACTTCAAACCTTCTTTGAAAGAGGAGGTCTGTAGCCACTAGCCAAAGCATGCAATTTGTCACAAAGAATACAAGTATGCATGGGTCAAGCAAAAGAGAAAACTTTAAAGTGCTTTCTATTGAATGATAGAGGATGACTGCAGTTATTGTCAATGAAGAGTTTGACACATACACTAGTGCTAATATTTCAAAATTTTATGAGCTAAATATAAAATGATGCCAAGAAACTGTTCTGCTGAAAAACTCAGTTATACATATCTTACTCTTGTAGCTTTGTGATTTGAAAAATTTTCCCACTAGTTTTTTATCATCCAGAGAGCATGCTATTGTGCAAGTACATCACACTCATTGATGTAAATATATGGATGTTCCATGTTTGTCAAGTCAGAAATTCCATCTAGGGAAAGCAGACTTGCAGGTTAATGCTGTATAAAATCTGCCACTCTCACCCGGAACAAAATATGCAAATTTATACTGCAGTCAACATTAATGGAGGTCTTGTTCCATCAATGCATTCTGCATTGCATTAATTGCTGTCACTCAGGTAGCAAAACACACAGTAGGTCTTGGCATTCACATACATACAGTAAGTAATTTTTTTATGTAGATTGATGTTGAAGTGAGGGATTCTCCAGAATTTGATTGGTTGGATTATTTGTGGAGGAGGTTACTGTGAAGATGCATGTTCTATGTATATTACTGTAGATATTTTTTGCCATTGTTTATGTGGCCTATTTAGTTGAATTTTATCATTTTGAGAAGAAGCATCATGACTTGGTTGAAGCTCTAACAAAAATACAACATTTTGAATTAGTTGACAAAAATGACTCAATCAAAATATGTATATGAAATCAATTTGATAATGCACTCCTTTTTTTTCCCTGGATAATATTTGATAATTTTCACCTTAGTAAGACATATAAACATTTGTCAAAACCAATAAAGTCTTACCTTGTATGGAAACTTTCAAATAGTAAGACTGGATTTATTCAGTTCATAACTGATGTTTAAGTTTATGACAAAGAGTTGGAGGTGTTTGAATGATGTTGTAAAATGTTAAGTTAAATTGGTGAAGATGCATTTTTTTATCCAATGGATAAGCTATGACAGCTGTTTTCAAGTTTTCAGAAGACATCCTTTTCTATACCATGCTTCACTCTATCTGATGGTGATGTATAGATGTGATAAATATATAGATGTTACCAATTCTCAGACACAGATGCATATACTTGTGCTGTATGTGTGATGGGAAGGAGCAGGGAGGAAACAATTGAACAGAAAGTCTCCTTTTTTAGGTGTCTGAAATCCCCATATTTTGAAAAAGATTTTCTTATCACAAGTTATAGATAGCTACATATGTCGGACATCACACACACATTAGGTCTGACAATACTGCAGTTAGTACAGCTAGTTAAAAGTTGTCAACATCTTAAATAAAACTGAAAGTTGTTCCAGTTACTGTTGGTATAGCAGTCATATCCTCTTCTAACCATGTTTTCTTCTTCTACCATCCCCCCCCCCCCCCACAGCAGAAATGTAAATATTACCAGAATCTGTTTCACTGCGTGCCTAAGGTGGTACCATTTGCTCAATGTCCACTGTAGCTTTCCTGTTATGTTTTGGGTATTGATACATTTTACACCTGTTTGACACTACAATAACTTAATTAGTTAGTACCAATACTCTCATGCTTTGATTGCTCAATACAAGAACTTCATTCTGGAAGAGAGCTGTCTCAACTCTCTGATTCTGGATGGAAATAAAAATGAGTATTCTCAAAATGTCAAGGAAAGTGACTATACAGGCTACACTTTACATCTCTAACATATTACCAACCCCTGGAGATGTTTTATTTATGGCAGTGGGCCCCTGGAAGGTTGTCCTAAGTTAGCACTTCAGGCTAAATTTGTCTCTACTCTTGTTTTTATAAATTTTGTTTGTTGATGTAACCTTTACAGTTAGAAATCTGTTTTTAACTGCTCCTAATTAATATTGGATAAACTTTTCTGTTTAGGATGGAATGACGGAAACTTGCAATAATTTAATTATATAATTATCGTGACAACTATTACCTTGAAGTTGATAATTCTTTGCCTTGTAGCAAATTATATGTTTCATACTCTGTATACTTGCTCAAGTGATGCATTTGCATCGTTGGTTGGTTATGTTAGAGAGCTGAACTTGCTTGCTTTGCTGAGTAGATGTATTTTGTTACTGTTAAAGCTGCATCTGTTTTCCTTCCAGAGAATTAGATTGCTGCGCTGTTTAGTCAGCTTAAGTTTATATTCGCAAGAGAAATATTTGTAGGCCTCTCACTGTGGGAGTTTGCTGTAGGTAAAGTCATATTTGCACTGTGGTACTGGAGAGCTAAAATTATGGTGTCGGTACTTAGTTGAAACATGTATTTAGTTCATACCATAGAAATGTGTCTGGAGATGTGGGATCTTAAGGTTTTGCGAGAGAGAGCAAGAGATCTGTAGATGTGTGGTACTTAAAGGACCAAACCTCTCACCCCAAACTACAATTTTGGTACAGAGGTACCCAAATTTTCAATTGGCAGAGCTCTTTGATTGACAGCTAATTCAAACAATGCAGCGTACCAAAGCTTATATTTCACAGCATGAACGGTACTTAGAGTGTTTTGTTTATGTAAATTGAGTTTTTCTATACTCACCTTGAAGCAATAAACTGAGATTGCATCTGGATGAGGATGAATTTTAGACAATTGAGGGAGGGGCTTCAGTAAGAAGGTTAGGAGAATTGATACTGTTTGGGGTGAGAGAACTGGACCTTTAATGACTTTGTATTCAGCTTGAAGATACATACAGGGCCAGATCCAGGATTGGGAAAGGGGGGGGGGGGAGAGCATGGCCTCCAGAAATTGCCTTTATGGGGGCCCTGAAAATAAAGAACCATTACAAATCACACATTGTTCTGCAAAGATAGGGGACATGTTCCCCCTCACCACTTGCTGACCTAGCTCTGAAGATAAACTATAACATTTTTCTGTCAAAGTTTGTAGGCTAAATATAGTGCACCACAAGCATGGAATACAAACCTTAATCTGGATTACCGTATGTGATTAATTAACTAGGGTTAGGATTTTGCTTTTTCTGCAAAGCAATATCTGTCAAGCACCATACAAATGTTAGATAAGGGGTTGGGGTCCACCTACATGTGTAATCTATGTCATTTTAGGGAAACTTACCTATCCATGCATCCGTACAAATGATGATGATAATGGCATGGCATTGAAAAGAATGGAAAAAATGGAAACTTTCTAGGAAGGAATTCAAATTTTCAATTATGTGAAAAAGAATTCTGCTACTGTAAATTTCCCTCTTATTCGCAAAAAGCCCAGGGAAAAGTATCTCCTCCTTGCCAATTTGTTTTTTTATCTCCCATAATCAAAAGAAAAGAAATGAAGTAGTTCCTCCCTACAATGTCAATGTCATTGCATATTTGGATATTGTGGTTATAATTTTATGGTTGAATATTCAAGGCACGAATGTTTTCCTCCAGTAATTACCCTCAATTCAAACAGATTCCTCTAATTCTGCTTTCAACTTTGATTGCAATTAAAACATGACTTCTACAGTTTTAATATCATTTTCTCTTGTTCATATGCCTTAGGGGATCAACACAAAATTTGATATCATGACTTTTATGGTTCAAATGCAGTCATTTCATTCAGCATATATTGCAGGAACGTGAAGATGTATAGATATTGAACAAAACCCTTTCACTGCATGGAAGACTACTTACAAGATGCAGAATTTTTGGCTCCAAGTTTCTGTAGTCTGCTGAGTCAAGATTCTGTGTGATTAATCACTGTGATACATCATTTAAGTCTTTGGTTTCAGCCCTAGGAAAATTGCTTGTAACACACAGCTGAGATGGTTTGTGAGCTAGAAGGAACTGTGTGGAAGCATGGAAAAAATGTATTAATTAAGGGTAAAAGTGAAGAGTGCCACAACCTGAAGGTCGTTGGGGATTTCTAGCTGCAGTTAGTTCAAGTTCCATTAAGAGATGAGATTTTCTTAATTGCAATTGTCTGCCATTTTGTCTGTGCAGTGTAATACAACTGTTGGGAATGATAATTCTCGAAATGATGAAAACTATTCTAGAGTCAGCCATGGGTTATTGCTGTTAAGTCTGGGAGTTGTTTCTTGGGGAGGGATCTCATTATTAGTACAATTCTGATGCAAGGAATGGACAATGAAAAATCTGTTACTGTGATGTGAATGACTTACATGGGGTTACTAGACATCCAAGCAGTAGCCAAAAGTTGCCCTGATTGGCAGTTTGAGATTCCAGAATGTTTTATAATACTCTAAATGAAGTACTCAGTGGTCTCTCATCAGGAATCATGGGCAAT
Source organism: Holothuria scabra (assembly GCA_037179385.1). Taxonomy (NCBI): domain Eukaryota; kingdom Metazoa; phylum Echinodermata; class Holothuroidea; order Aspidochirotida; family Holothuriidae; genus Holothuria; species Holothuria scabra. Next base: position 4,655,058 of record CM074187.1, on the reverse strand, counting down.
GGTTCACACTTTACTTGCTGCAAGTCAGATGCTCTAACCACTTGACCATACAGCTGGCTTCCTTGTGTAATAAAAAAATTTCCCAGGAATTCATGGGAAATTTATAGTAATTATTATCCCTGAAGTAATAAAGGTTCGTCTTTTGAATACTGATTCATTTCTTACTGCAGTTGCTCTTTTTTTCTATTCCCAATATTAGGTACATCCTAAACCAGCAACAAGAAAATGAAGAGAAACTCAAAGCCTGGTATATGAATCATCTCCAAGACCTTAAGAGGCGATTGGAAGAATTACCTCTGGCCGAACATGTAAGGAATAATATCCCCCTCCCCTCCCCCACCTACTATTTATATCAAACCCTACCCTTGCTGTAGAGGCTCACAACAAATACATTGCATGGTATGGGAGAGATCCCTTGCTCTTGTGAAGGTCTGAAATTCAACATGCCATTCTTTAGTTTATTGCCAGGTGCTGTAATTCATTTTGGGTTAGGTTAGGGATGATGTGCATATTCATATCTTGAGTTGTATAAATTGCACTCCTCAGGAAATACAGAAGTGTGGCATTTTTTTTTTTTTTCAATAGATTTATTTGAATTCCTATTGTTTATCTTGGTGTGCAAAAAATTACAAACCTCAAAGTTCAAGATCTGCATATTAAGACGTATTTATTAGGACTCATAAATTCTCAAATCAGGGAGTTAATAATGAGTTTGTCTGTTATAAATCTCAAAAGATGGTTGTCAGAAGTATCCATTTCTCAGCTAATTAAACTCCTCTGTCTTCTGTTGTACCATGGATGGTTTGCAACTAATAATCATACACTATTCAAAAGTTTTCAAAAATTTGTAACTGATACAAGTGCTCTATTTCTGAAACTTGAAAGATTTGTAGGAGATGGGAGGAAGCTGTCACTGTATTTTTCTCCTGACATTTGTTATTTTCTCAGCAATACTCCATGAGCTTGGCTCGTCATCAGATTGAACTTGAGATGAAGCAGCTGCGAGATGTCATGCAGAAGAGTTTGGGTTGTCCAGAGGAGGTTGCAACACGACAGAGAAAGAGAGCAATTCGACTTCACACTATTGACCAGCAGATGAAAGAGATACAGGCCAGGAAGAAAGACATGAAAACAGAGGTATAGTGTTGATAATGAGAGCCAAATGACATACAAATGAAATGAAATTGCAAGGATGGTATTTTCAGGCAACTGTGATTTGAAAGGAGATTGCTGTCTTTGTATTGATAAGGTTTGCAGGCTCAGAGAAGGTCACAAGAATCTCTCTTTTTCCCTTTCATGGATTTTCTACAGACATGCCATTGATTATGCAGTTCATACAAAATTGATTTGTCGTCTGCTACATGTAATGTCAGTCTGAAATTTTTCGACTGCTATAGCATTGCCAGTTGCTGGAAAACAAAAAAAAAATTCCCCAAAATAATAATATTCTATCTAGTTTTGCATGGTTTTGCTGGTCAGAGTTTATTCTTAATATTTTATCTGAAAATGGGAACATGCATTTTGGAAAATTTCAGGAAATCTCTTGAAATTGAAATGGCAAAAATTGGACTCCTATCTCTGTAGCTCATTTGCATGAGGCTTTGTCTTTAGAAAGGGACAAGCCCCAGTTGGCTAATTTCAGTCAACCATTCATTTTTAATTTGTAGCACATACTTCTTAATTGGTTGGGTGACAGCCTACCTATCAAAGAATATTTTTTTGAGAAAGCCAACTGTGATAGTATTATGAGATATGAATGATGATTGTAGTGTATTTGTATCAAATGACAGACTACACATAAAAGAGAGGTATTCTATCACCCAAAGAAGCAGCTTATCAAGTATACCCTCCTGAGGCCTTCAAGCATTAGCATGAATTAAAACTGTCCGTTCAATCTCCTTCCAGATAACAGCTCCCTGTATTTTCTATTCTTGGTTTTGTGTAAGTTTATCTGGAGGGTTTTACTTTGCACAAAAACCTTTATTTATGTAAGACAATTATGTTGAAGATAAAAATCTAGCTACGAGATAATTTTTCCATGATCTGATTACATTCCAAATTTTCAAAACATTTGCATTTAGCTGTAGAATGTAGTAAATGTGGCTGCTCTCTTTAAAACATGCATCTGCAGTGCCCTTGCATACCTCCCATAGCCCTCACTTTCCTGTAGTTACTCCCAGGAAATAAAAATAGCCTTCTTCATTCTTTCATTTGTCGTGTCAGTTGTCTTATGCAGTCTTTGCATGCAAGTACTCACACAGAACACAAACCCTGGATTCACTATTGGTGTACATGCTAGCCAAAAATTTTAAAATAAAAAATTACTCTTTAATTAGAATAATTATTCTCAGTCCTGTTGATGCCCATTCCTCCCCAACCAAGCAGTGAAAGGAGAGTTTTGGAGTTTTTATTTTAATAAATATAGTTGTATGAAATTCTCTGCTGTTTAAAGGGTTTGTGCCTTACTTAAGTAAATTCTATTTACTCTGGATTTGGATTTGTAACCATTGCCCCATTGTCTCATTGCAACACCAATTTACATTCGTTATGTCATGCTTTAAAAAGATATTTTTCCTCTGTTTGCTCTACAGGATAACAATTCACGTAATTCCATGCACAGCAAGATGCACGCTGACATGAAACATCTCTTCCATATGGTGGGCCCTCCCAATGGACACAGAAGTGCACCGGCCCAGCCTCCAGGTGCTCCTAATGCAGACTCTTTTTCCAGTCCCTATGTTCACCTCTCCTCAGATGGATCCTTGCAGAGGCCTAACGGTCCACCGGTCCACGTAGCATGGACTGCTGGTCAGCAGAACCCAGAGAGTAAGGACTCTAAGGAAATTGAACAGGAGACATCCAGTCTGGCAAGCTTCAACAGTTCCAATAGTTCAGAGGTCCTGCCTAGGAAGGTCCCAGCTGCACAGTTTGGAACAAAAGTTAGTCTAGTGCATTTATGTAAAACCCCAAAAAAGCATTTCATTTAAGATTACAAACCTTTAGAATTATTTTGATTTACTCATTGCTCAAAATCTACATCACCTCTTACAGTGTAACCCCCACTTACCTGCAATAGTACCCTGGCAAAGCAATAACACAATTGAAGAAGACACCCTGGGGCCTCCTGTTTTTGTCTGTCTTCTGTCTGGTGCGATGGAAGCAGCAGGGAATCTTTCTCGGCTGTGCTATTGCTCTCTACCAGGAATTTATTTCTAGTTAATGATGTAATTTTGGAAGAAAGTATTGGGGCATATAGATTTCCAAGCCAGGAAGGCATGGAGATAACAATGTTAATGCAATAAATTCAGTCAGAAAATTTTATATGAAATTCATTTCAGGACCCTTGATAGGTTTTGAAAACTCTTTGCTCTTAAGTTCCTAGCAAAAGTTTCTCAAGTTACATGATCTTGAAATATTGGAATTATTGAGAGCTGTTTCCTGGTGCTTGTTACTTGCAAATATAAAATTTGCTTTTGGTCTGACTTTAACAAATTCAAAACTCTTTAAATGTATTTGAAATGATAAAAGTTGTAGTAGTTGAAGAGTCTGAGTTTAGAAGTGTATGGCAGAAGTAAAGATTTTATGAGAAAGTATCAAGCACTCTGTCTGCAGGATGACATAATATTTGTTATTGATAGAGATATTTCATTCTGTTGACATTTCTTTATGCATTACATTCATAAAACATTAATGTTTTGATGGTATTTGTTCACAGGTGGAGATGGTCTACTCTCTCCTGTCCATGCTGGGAACACACGACAAAGATGACATGTCTCGCACCTTGTTAGCAATGTCTAGTTCCCAAGACAGCTGTATAGCTATGAGAGAATCAGGTAAATGCATCCAGGTATCTGAATGCCTGTACGTATCAGGGTAATTCTATCTTCTCAAAACAGCTGTATTTATATATGTCAGAGATGCATCCAGGCATAATGTAGGCCATCTTAGGGTAATGCATACGTTTGTCATGTATACATGTAATGCATGTACTTTGTAGAACCTTAGTGAGATTTCAGAGAAATTGATGTGTACCTGAAGGCTAATTGAGGTGCAGTACGGGACACTGTTGCTCTTTCTGTCTGTCTATGGGTACGATTGAATGTGTATATCATCTGCCTATGTGTTAGTTTATAGCTCAGGCATATGCTTTGGATTTACATGGTATGTTTGAAATTTGTAGGTTTGTGCATAGGTTTGTTACAAAAGATTGTTTGGACATTTTCACTGCAAACATCAATTAGAAAAGTAGCTTTAATATTTTAAAATTTAAAGGCAGATTATCTAATTGCTATTTAAGTTTCATTGCTGACACCTCTTGTAAACAGGGATGGATAATTTATTACATAATGTTTCATTTATGTCTGGGATAGAGTGATTTCAGATATGTCCATCTGTATTTAAGATTATACTGTGTCAAAGAAGTAGTGAGACAATCTTGCCTTGTTTCTGTCAAAATTGACCTAATGGAGCTGAGGATAGTGCATTGTATGTAAGCATTCATTTGAAGGTGATTGTTGCAAAGTTTGAGAATGTTAAAGCTTGAGAATTATAGCAACCCTGTTTTACTTCAACATATCAAACAGACTGAATTTAAGCATTAAGTTTTGATAACTTAGATAATATGTGAGTTATCACTGTTAATGCTATCAGTAATGATGAAATTCACCACCAATTATTACATTCAATGGCCCGTGATATCTTATACCTGTCTTGTAATTGTTCCAACATTTGAAGCACAGTTTTTGATTTCTAGCCTTTGGCTTCATAATGCGATACCTTTTATGAAGTCTCTTGAGTATAGACTCTTACAGTAGTTTCTATTGGATCATTTGAAAGAGGCAGCATCTCAGTTATTTGTTTTATGTGTTTCATATCTGCAGGAAAAAATGTCATACATTTTTGTTTTTTCTTTACCAACTTAGGTTGTCTGCCACTTCTTATTCAACTTCTCCATGGACCAGAAAGAGACTTCCTCCTAGGGGAACCCAGAGAGGGTCAGGAAGCAAGGGCAAGGGCCAGCACAGCTCTACACAACATTGTTCATTCACACCCTGATGAAGCCAAGAGGAAACAGGAATCTCGTATTTTGAGACTTCTGGAACAGATCAGGGCTTACTGTGATGACCTGATGGAAAGGAATGGTACAGGTCAGTTGAGTGAAAAAACTTGGTCGGTTTATGAAATAGAAACCTATTTCGGTCCACACCTACCTCCTATCACATGGAACCTACTGCTGTTGTGCATGATGCTCTGTATAAGCAATGGAGTAGGGAAAACAAGCCACTGAGCCACAACTGGATAAAAGGCTGTGACTGGTTCAACTTGTACCAATAGGTTGGAAACTGGGCCGTAAAACTTCATCTAAGCAACTAACTAACCTATCATGTTTAAACGTAAGCTAGGTAAACCTATTCGGAACATATAGAGTGTATATTGCCCTCTGCTGGTACGATTACCACTGTGTTATTAGTTTGCCAGACAGTAAGTGTAGGTATAAATGGTATACATAGGGTGATAGGAGGTATCGTCCCTCACAGACTCCCAAACCAGGGAGTTTTTGTGAGTTTACCTGTTTTGTCCTTCCAAATAAAAAAACATAAATCTCAATATTGGGTTGGGGGGGGGGGGTGGTAGGAGAACTGCCTGTTTGCATCTTTTTGCAAAAAACTACTGTGTTAAAAAGTTAAGCCAGAGGTCAATTTCTCGAATATTGGAGAAGGGACATGTTGTGGCCCCCCAACTCCTCCTCCCCCCTTTTTTCAGAACAGAGTTACTATCCATGGTTCTTTTGCATTACAAATTTTTAAGATTCTTAAGTCTTGATCTAGTGAAATAAGATAAAAAAAAATGTCAAGTTTGAAGAGTGCTTAATTTCTACTTTCATGCTGTTCATTTGTTGTTGATTCTTTCAAATGAGATCTACTTGTCCTACTCTCTTCATGCTGTGAAGCTTTTCTACTACTTACCAGATTTATCTTGAAAATTCTACCTTTCTTTTATCTCTTTTTTTTTGAGGGGGGGGGGGGGGGCTAGTTTATCCTACTTTTTAGCTACTTTGTGTACTTTTTTGGACTGAAGAGAATTGTGTAAAGGAATATGTCTGTTAGAGTGATAATGATTAAACAAAGAATTGTTCCTGCAGACAGAAATTTGGTTGAGCACATCAGACTGGGAGTGAATGAAGGTCATGCTACCTACAAAATGGCATACTTGTAAACATTTACTAGATCAGTGTAGCCGTGGTACCTGTCCTAGCAAAATACAACTACACATATTCTAGATAATTGCAATTTATCTGTTTAATGCCATTTGAGATGGCATAGAGGTGCATGTACTTTAGCTAGTGGACCCTATTCATTGCTGCCAATCAACTTTTGAAGTAAAACAACAAAATGTGAAGAAGGGCTTACCACATAATCTGAATGGTTGCCAAATCAGCAGTGTCCATTTATAGCAGTGATCTGCATTTACCTCCAAAAGAGGGAGGCCTTTTCCCTCTGTGATCTCAAATGCCTTAGATCTGTATGGAAGTAACCTTACCCTAAAGATGTCTCATTTCCAGCTCCGCAACATACTCAGTCTACAGGTTCATTACTGTGGTACTTCCAGTGGCAGCATCTTTCAGTGCCATGCAGTGACTATACCTACTATGTACCATACATGTTCAGAATTGCTATAAGACAGTTGTGGCTCACTCCTTGAATAATTCTCTTCTGAATTTCAGAAAACGAGCAGGCTGTAGCAGATCATAACCCGGGCCAGGCAATAGCTACCCTCATGAAGCATTCCTTTGATGAGGAGTACAGAAGTGCAATATGTCAGCTTGGTATGTATTATATTCTTGAAAAACATGAAAACAAACAAGGGAAGCGGGACCCAAACTTGAGTTATGTTGAGGTGTCAGTCCATTATGTCCCATCAGTTATTGTGATGTATGTTTATAGAACATTTTGGCACCTTCATACTGCAAACAGAAAATTTCAGTGACCTTTTTTCTCATAGTACTGTGTCAATTTTTCACACATTCATGATGGAATAGGAGATCCTGAATCTTAATTTTGGGCATAATGATGGGAAACTTATGTTGAAGATGGTATTATTTATGTTTTTAACCTGTAATTGTTGGCCTTGGGTACATGCCTTTTTCTTTACGTTTCATTCACATTTTACTTTGGTTTCTACTCCTGATGCATTCGCAATTGCAAAGATTGTTCCATTGCTTCAAAGGGCGCTATCACAGAGAACCTAAAATGTGTGAGTTAAATGGAGTATTTAGAAGTATAATTAATGAATTTTACAATTTAGGGGAGGGGTGTGGTCCCTCAACATACTGAAGTAAAAGTTTTGATTTTTCCTTCAGAATTGGATATCAGTAAGAATCAAGTATTTCATTTAAACTTAAAAAAATGCCCAACATGTAGTAGGAAGTCTCTCTTCCTCAATTCAAATACTTTACATAGTAAATAACTTTTTCAGTTACTGGTTCAGTATACCACACATGGCTACAATTGCCACCAGGGGTAGGGAAAATGTTTATTGCACAAGAAGAATGTTAAATAATCAGTATTTCTACCTACATTTTCATGCACAGAAAGGGGAAAGTGTCTTCAGATTGCTAAATCTCCTTCCAAAAGGAAAAATTCCTTGGGAAGGAGCCTCCCATTTTCTAAGCATTTCCACCTACAACAGTTACCACCTATGAAAATTACCACTTACAACAACTTTCCCACCCCCTTACAACTAATACTCATCCACTCCCTTACAATTAATACTCATATAAGTTTCCCAACATTGAATATAAAATTGACCTTGGTGGGAATTGCCAGTAGGAAACTAACCAACTGATATGGGTTGATTGAGAAGTTTCATGTTTTTTGATGATAACCATCATTATGTAATGCTAATTTTTTGAAAAAAAAAAATGATCTGACTCTCATGCACTTTCATAGATAGATAAATAGGTATCATTGTCTCAGGCAACACTTTGGTCTCAAATTAAAAAGAAAAAGAAAAATAAAAAAAAAAAAAGAATTGTTATCTTTATTTCTTTTTTAAAAGATTTATGAGACTTATCATAACACATAGGGTAGCATTTCAGTCCCCTAGTAACTTAGGTCCATGGCAGGAGATGGACATCATTTAATTTTATTTGCAAGAAAAAAAATGTTATGTTGAGTTTAGTTATTAGTTTACCTTTTGCTTGACTTTCTTTCAGGTGGTCTCCAAGCCATTGCCGAACTCTTGCAGATTGACTTTGAACTTAACTCTGATTCTAATGATCAGTATGTTGTCACACTGAGAAGATATGCTGGCATGGCTCTCACAAACCTCACTTTTGGGGATGTTTCAAATAAAGCACTTCTGTGCAGCATGAAAGGATGCATGAGAGCACTAGTGGCTCAACTCAAACATGAAAATGAAGACTTACGGCAAGTTGCTGCTAGTGTATTACGCAATTTATCATGGAGGGCTGACATGGCCAGTAAACGAATTTTAAGAGACATTGGAGCTGTTCCAGCTCTCATGAAATGTGCCTTGGAAGTTAACAAAGAGTCATCACTGAAAAGTGTTTTGAGTGCTCTCTGGAACTTATCTGCACATTGTACGGAAAACAAAGCGGACATATGTGCTGTGGAGGGTGCGCTCAATTTCCTTGTCAGCACCCTCACTTATAAAAGTCCTACAAGAAACTGGGCTGTTGTGGAAAATGGTGGAGGTATTCTAAGGAATGTATCAAGCCACATCGCAACAAATGAACAGTACAGAAAGGTGCTCAGGGACAATAGCTGTCTGCAGATTCTTTTGCGGCACCTCAAGTCATCTAGTTTGACCATCGTCAGTAATGCTTGTGGAACTCTGTGGAATTTATCGGCTCGAAATAAGGAAGATCAGGACTTACTTTGGGAGCTTGGTGCTGTTAGCATGTTGAAAAACTTGGTCCATTCTAAACATAAGATGATAGCCATGGGAAGCTCTGCTGCCCTTAGGAATCTAATGTCAGCACGCCCTGACCTGTTGGCTGCAGAGGGCCAGAAAGATGGTCAGCCTACCCTTCATGTTAGAAAGCAGCGAGCCCTTGAGGCTGAGATTGATAAAAATCTCAGGGACAGTCACTTAGAAGGAGCTGATAATGAGAGAAAAAGGTACTCTTACAGCTTTCCCAGACAAGGTCAAAATCGTAATGGGGGTTTTCCAATTTCTAGAACAATGCCGTCAATGCAAGATGCACCAGACCAGTCACCTGTACCCCAGAGGATACCGATTTGGAGTCCCAACTCCTCAACAACACCAGAACCAGATGAAAGGTCTTCGCCATCTGCAAATAGACGTCCCAGTGAGCCAGATAATTCATCAAGAGTCACCTATCAGCCATATGGTATCAACCTACAGGCCAGCTTGAAAGCTACGAAAACATCAGCTGGAAACAGAGAAGCACAGGGCAATGATTCTCCAGCTACCAGCCGAATGGCAAAGGTGAGTTCATGAAATGTATGTAGTTTCATGTTTGGGTTCAAGAAGTGTTGACGGCTTCTTGTAGGTTTTACAAAAGTTGTTTACAAAAATACTGTTAATTTCTAAGGTTTGGCCTTTGTGGAAGAGGAGTGAATGTCCTTAAAGTTGAGTCCGAAACAGAACCTGATGTTAGCAAAACAAAAAAAAAAAGGTTTAACTTCACTTAATAGGATGCTGCATCAGACCTTGTTTAGTTGGCAATGACATAAAAAAATAAAAGGGAAAGTCTTCTCACCATTGATAACAAGTCCATGCCATGGTCTTTTATCAACCTTCAGTTTTTCCATGACAGTTGTATGGACTTCAAGTATTTTTTTAAAATGATTGTAGTTTAATATGGGACATTACACTTCAATGCCCAGTTTCCTCATCCCCGACAGAGAAAATGTTACCACCTTTGTTTAATTACAGTAGCCTATTTGAGTTCATAGTGTGAAAAGTGCCATCATTAGTTATTTAGTTATTAATTAGACACCAAGGGTTTCAAAAAATTTTGGGGGTGATATTTTCTCCCCTTTTGTATTATTTATCATTTCATCAATTTTTAATTTCCTTCGAGAAATAATTTTCATTTAAATACTTTCAAAGAAAAACAAGTTACATAGATGGTTGAAGACAATGAGTAAGCTCATGTATTTTTCTTCCATTTACAGGTCATGCAAGATGTTGCCAGACACACTTCCCAATCAGAACAAGTACAGAACAAACTGACAAAGTCAGTTACAAACACCACCAATACTTCCACTGCCAAAGAGCCTCCTCATGGTGTCACTTCTTCATGTTTGATCAAAGAAAACAACTCAAGCCTAACCAACAGATCAAACTCGTATGGCTTTGGACTGGAAGGCAAACATGGCGGTGTCAACCATCGTGCCTCACATGAGAGTATTCACAGTGTTTCCAGTGATGTTTACCCAGCTTCATCTCACCAGAGACTTTTTGGTCAAAAGGCTGGCCAAGATCGTACCCACTCTGCAGATAATGGGTTGAATGTTGAAAATAATAAATCTTCAAATCTGGTAGAGCACATTGCTGTAATTCACCAGTCTGCCGATGGATATCTTGGACCAGATGCCGACTCCATTATCAACTTCAGTCTGAAATATTCTGAAGAGGATCTCCATCCTCCTCAACAGGGTATGAAACCTCTCAAAGAACCAAAGATGGAGAAAGAGTCTCAAGAGGGCAGTGGTCAGAGTCAGTCCACAAAGGGTTCACATGAATGGTGCAATAATTATGACAATGCAAACAGTGGTGGAAATTCCTCGAACAATAGATTTGAGACCATCTCCACAAACCTTCCAAATGTGCACTGCATAAATTACACAGAAGATGCTGATCTCTTCCGAGATGACCAGCCCACAAACTTTGCCAACAAATATGCAAATGAGGAGGAAGAGTGTGAAAAAGAAGTGCCACTGGACACTGCTAATGGAGAGACCTCCTCCTCAGAACAGACAAGTCAGAGGGTCCATGAGGATGGGATGAAGACATATTGTGTAGAGGACACCCCTGTCGTGTTTTCTCGATGTTCTTCCTTGAGTTCATTAGATGAAGATGAAAACGATGAGAATGCCAAGGCTGTAAAAGATAAGCAACAGGCTGATGGAGGAGAAAGTGGAAGTCATTCTCCACGAGGTCTTCCCCCAACATCTCATACTCCAGATACTGAGGGTCATACAGAGGAGACAGAGTGCCATGTGGAAGATACCCCACTTATCTTCAGCAGGTGTAGCTCCGTCTCATCACTGAGTAGTGTAGAAGTACAAGAAATTTGTGATGATAAAAGTTCAGTTTGTAGTGATAGCCGTCGAGCAAGTGAGGTTGTCAGCCCAAGTGACTTACCTGACAGCCCTAGTGAGACAATGCCACAGAGTCCTAGGAGAACCAGGGCCCCAAGGCCATTGCCAGGTGTTACTGATTCTACTGCAAATAAACCCACTTTACCAGGAAATGAAGAAAAAATGGTCTCTTATGGAGTTGAAGGTTTAACGGTTGACAACTCCTGTGCCACAAGTTTGAGCGCTTTGACAATAGACGATGAGACCAAAGTTGCACCGGTGAAGAAAATTCACGGTGAGCCAGCAGCTGAAACTACAAATGGTGCTAAGTCTGAGATTCCTCCGAAAAATACTGAACGAACAGAGTTTCAGGAAGAGAAAATTACAGAAAAAGAAGAGGACATTTTGAATGCATGTATTAATTCAGCCCTCCCTGCCAAAAAAGTGTCAAAGCCAAAGGGTAAAAGCAAATTGAGAAAACATGGCGGTGGTTCAGTACCTTCCCTTATGAGTAGAGAACCAGATGGTGCTATGGATGGTGTTAGTGCTTTCAAAACAGAAGGTACGCCCATTAACTTTTCAACATCAACATCTTTGAGTGACTTGACAATAGAGGATATTGAGATTGTGAAAACAGATGAAGGGAAATTAAAGGTTGGTAATCCAGCGAAAGTATCATCTCTGTCTAGTAGGGTTGGTGACGGAGCCAAGTCTGTGGAAGACAAAGATGATCCTGATCAAGAACCTCGTGATAAAGATGGAGATGATAGCCTTCTTGAAGCCTGCATAAACTCTGCCATGCCAAAAAGTAAAGTGGGCAAAGGTAAATCAGGAATACCCAAAAAGAGCAGGGGCATACCCAAGCTCAAAAGCAGTAAATCATCAGCGGTATCTCGCAAACGGAACCCTGTATCAGAGTTGCGTTACAAAAGTCCTTCGCCTATACCAGAAATGGTCCACGAAACAAGATCAACTTGCAGCAGTCAAGAATGTGACCAGAAATGGCCAGGAACAGCATCCCCTGCTCCAGACACAGTGCAGACATTCTGTGTAGAAGGGACTCCTGGTTTGTCCAAAGCATCATCGTGGGGAGATCTGACGGAGTCATTGGTTCAGGAAGATATAATCAATGGGAATGCACCTCAAGTTCATGAGGAGCGGAGAGGTTCATTTGCTGGTGCTGGACTCAAAAAGACAGGTGGAAGTGGGAGGAGGCCTTTGGGAGCAACTAATAAACTTAGTGCTGGAAGTACTCCCCTGGATTCCCCTAAATGCTATGGAGTTGAGGGCACACCCATCACTTTCTCCAGAAATGATTCCCTAAGCTCCCTCAGTTGTGATGAAGATGCTGACCTGGGCAATGCCAAGGCTAACATGAAAAAATCCCCTTCTTGTCGAAAGCAAGGAGATGGTGCTCCTTCCCAAGACATTGAAGTGAAAGTACCAACAACAGCTTCCTCTCAACACCAGAGCTTTTATGACACACCAATTGATTCCCCTAAGGTCTTCATGGTAGAAGGGACACCCCTGTCCTTCTCTCGGAAAGAGTCACTGAGCTCCATCAGTTGTGATGAAATGGATGGTGAGGGAGAGGCTGCAAATGATGCATCCAAAAGTGCCAAAGAGCGACTAGCAGAGAAAACAAAGGAGTCTACTGCAAGTCTACAATCAAGGAAAGAACCAGGTGCCCTTGGAAAGGAGCTTATACACAGACAACTCAACTCAGATGATCCATTTGAAAATTTTGATGGTAACAAGGAAGGTGACCAGGTAGAGGAAGAAACAGAGGAAGTTTTTGATGCACCTCATCAGCAGGAACAAAGTGAAGACATGTCACAGAAAGTTCTAAATGCAAAAGATAAGATGAGGCCATTTGCTGTGGAGGACACCCCAGTTTGCTTCTCTCGAAACAGTTCTCTTAGTTCCTTGAGCATTGATTCAGATGATGGCAATGATGACCAAGCATTGCTGGAGCAGTGTATCTCCTCTGGTATGCCTCAAGCAAAAGAAAAGACTTTTCATATTGAGAGTGGCAGCAAGAAGAAAAAAGAGAACAATACGAGGAAAGCGCTCAACAAAACTTGGGATGAAGATGATTTGGAAGCAGCCTGTCAAGAGTTTGAATCAGAAGTGCAGGAGGATGAGAGTGAGAAGCCAGTCCATAGAGGTCCCCGCATCACCAAACCAGGAGAGGAGATCTCCAAGGCAGATGAAGGTCCCAAAGGGATCAGGGGTGGGAAAAAGACTTACCGTAGTCCCATTACTGGTCAAACACGAACTGTTACACAAGTTAAAACATCAGTCAGGGGAAGAGGATCTGGTGTAAAGACTACTCCATCAAGAACACCAGTTGGTAGAGGTTCTTCACCACATTCTGCACAAGGAGCAAAGAAAACAGTCACAACAGGCACTGGGAGTTCACCTGGAAGACCAGGAGCAGGTAGGGGTGGATTGGGAGGTACGCCTCCACGAACAATAACACCCCCAAGAACTTCAACTCCGCCAAGATCATCTACTCCTACAAGAACTGCATCACCAGGTGCAGGGTCCAAACTTGGCACTAAACGTGGTAGTATCTCAAGTGTGAGTGATACCTCAAGTAATAATGGAACTGGTAAAACCACTTCAGCAGTGAGAAGCATTTCCCCAGCAGGAAGGGGTAGACCAACAAATATTAAAACTACACCAGCCAGAAATTTTTCATCACCCTCAACTGCCAAAGGTAGAGGGAGTCCTCCATCATGGAATGCTTCTACCATCCCAGCAAAACCACCCACGGGAGGTTCTGGAAGAGGAAAAAAGGTCCAAGGGAATGCAAGTTCTGTCTCTGCCCCTGGGTCTCGCACTCAATCTCCAGCCTCAGGAAGGTCTCAGATTCCAACTGGTAAAAGACCAGGTGCGGTATCAAATTCTTCATCACCAAGTCCAACAACAGGGAGTCGAATTCCTGCAAGACGTGGATCACCCAGCCCCAAAACTTCTCCTGGACCTACAAAGAAGCCCCTTTCTATAGCAAGAAATGAGTCACCTTCATCAAATACAAGCACTACCACCCCAGGTAGCCAGAAAAGAGCTATACCTACTTTGAGAAGTCGTTCTGCCTCACCTGGTGTAGGAAATAGGAACCTGTCTGTTGGATTGAAGAAAAACACAGCTAGTCCAACAGCATCTGAGAAAACTTCTGAAGCAGAGCCTGCAAGTCATGTTGAGGAAAGCCCTTTGCAAAGCCCTGAAAATGGGGACTCAGATGAAATAGATCCCCCAAAGTTGCTGAAGCAGTCCACTTTCACAAAAGACAGTCCATCCCTCCCTGATCAGACACCTGAAATGAGTCCTGCTGGCAAAGAAATTAATACCTCTTCAAAGGAAAATGACAAGGAACCACAGAAAGCAGAGAAGTTGGAGGACATTTTGTCTGAAGCAGGAAGTGATATTACATCACATTCTTCTGGTAGTGTGTCAGTCTCTAGTGGGGGATGGAGAAGAACAAAAGCAGGAGTTGGTAACATGAGTTCAGCTTCACCAACAGCAGCTAAGAAAAAGAGTGGCTTGAGTAAACCAAAACCAGTTGGATCGAAAACTCCAGCAAACAACTCAGCTCAAACAAAGGGAGCTACCCCAAGGACATCATCAGTTCCAAGCAAAGGCTCTGTTACAAAAAGGGTAGCATCTCCATCACCTAAACCTCAAGGAAGAACCAGTTCAACCCCAGCTAAACCATCATCTAGGAATGTACCTGCCAAGCAAGTCAATACAAATAATAGTAGAAACTTATCTCCATCTCCAAATCAGGCAGAAAGTGTGAAGAAAACTTCTCCCGCTTCTGGTAAACAGACAAACAGTAAAAGTAATACCAATTCGCCAAAAGGAGTAGGGACTAAAACAGCTGGAAATGGTTGTGTGATGGCAAAGACAGTTACCTCCCCACCCAGTCCCCCATTAGCTGGTAATGATAAGGAGAAAAATGAGGGAAAAAGTGATATCTGTAAAGAGATGGGGATACCAATTCAGAATAAAAGGGGCAATGTGACGTCACCATCAAATGATGCCATCAAGTCTGCTGGCATCTGGGTCAAAAATGATGATGATAGCTGCTCATCCCAGGCCAGTGATGACAAAGTTAACAACATATCAAGGCAAAGTAGCGTCCTTAGTGTCCAGAGCTCATTGATGCAAGCAACAGTTGGAAGTCAGTTCAGTTCAAAAAACTTGCCAAACCTGGAGATCCTGATGTCCAGTAGTACAAGCATTCAGGATGCCAACTCTTTAAAATGGGTGGATATGAATAGCAAGAATGGACACAAAGCTTCAGCATCAGATGTGGAATGTAGAAATTCAACAGAGGATGAGAAGAGCAGGTCAGAGGCATCTCTGGGTGACAAGGAAGAGAAAAAGAAGAAGCGTTTTTCTTTTCTCAAGTTGAAGGTCGGGAAAAAGAAGAAAGAGGGAGAAGAAAAAGTAAAGGAAACAAAAGAAAAAGAGAAAGAAAAGGAAAAAGGTAAAAAGAAACTCTTTAATAAGAAAACAAAAGACAGGAGCAAACAAACCGAAGATAGTGAGACACAAACCGATAATGAGGAAAATATTTGTAATGATACTGATCAGTCTGAGTCAGTAGCAGATAGCAACCCTGTGGAAATGCTGTCTTCCACAGCTATGACTTTTCAAAGCCCAGATTTGAATTTTGACAGGAGGTTAGACAATTTGGAAGATTGGGATAGTGATAATGACATAAGTAATGAACTTATGCCAGATGAGTTTGTAGAATGGGACAGTGAAAATGATATTTCAAAAGAAGAACTGCCAGTCTTTTCTCACACATGCTCAGAGGTAGATGGACAAAGTCTTGAGTATAGAGTGAACTTACAGAGTCCACAGCATAAGGCTAAGATGAATGGCAGCTGTCCAGCTGGGTCCCTGACCAACAAGCTGACTGATTATCTTTCTGAAGAGTCCCTAAGAAACCATGTGAAAGCTGAGAGTCACATTATTGTAAAAGGACTACGCAGTCAAAGTTTATCAGAAGCACAGAGTGATTCGCAGTGTATGCCATCTCCTCCACGGCCACAAAGGCTTCGCTTGCCAAAAAAGCCTTTTGGGATGAACAGAAGTGACAGCTCCCCCACCTCTTCTGCAATTCCGGTGCTGGTGTCTCCTTTCAACTACAGCCCCAAAACTCTAAAACTTAAGTCAGATGAGAGTCAAAATTCAACAGGTGAGTTGAAAAATCCACAAGAACGTAGCCAGAGTGATTCTGGAGGTGGTACCTCCCAGGGTCCAGTGTGTCTGGCCAGAATGACAACGGTTTGAAGTTTAACTGAAGCCTTAGTATGGGAGAATGGCTGTATTTTGATTTAAAAGTGTATTCTATTTTGTGGTGCTTGTGTCTTTCTTGTCATTAGGAGTAATTCTTCCTTGAGATTTGGATAGCATGTTTCTCTGTTTAATTTTGAAGTTAGACCTTTTTGTAAATTTGTACAAAGCAGGACATATATTGCAAATTTGTACAATTGTGACTTTGGTGTTTGGAACATGTCAATTTCTGTTGAATATGGAGTGGTAAACACCCATTGCATTGTGGGATTTAGTGTATTATATTATATTTTGCTGCAAGTACAGGGCTAGTATAGAATGCTGACCGTTTATGAAGTTTCTTTTACAGTGTTTATATGGTAGATATTATTAGTTGTCAAACATTAAGTAGTCATTTGAAAAATATTACTGCTCTTAAGGTATACATGCATAGTTTGGTTGTGAATCAATTTAGAAGAGGGGTCGTGTCTACATGAAATTTTGAAAAGAATTAAGATAGAGAGTAGTGTTCATGTGTGTAGGTAATTGCTTTCTTTCCATCAATGGGCTTTTGCTTATCATGAAAATAAGCTTTTCTGTGAACAATCTTACTATTCCTCTTACACATGATATTCTCTTTGCTCAGTTTTTTGCAGCTCTGGTTGATCATTTACTGGTGATGCAAGCAAAATACTGTTTTGCTTGCCATATTCTGGGTTTCTCCCCAGTTCTAATTAGCATTTCTGATGAGAATGTGAAACAATCTCATCTTTAGGCTGAAAAATTATCTCTTGATTTGTGACTATTCCATCTCCCACCTCAAGAAGAAAAAACCAGAGGACAACTTCATGTGCAATTTTCAATTACATGGCATCAGAGATTTCTTTTTATCATGAAATGAAACTTTCTCTATTGAAATTGAGAGTTTGAAGAAGCAATTTTTTCCTCCTCTTGCATTTGCTGAAAATGGATCCTGTCTATCCTGTTTGTCCTGTCTACCCTGCTCATTCCCTGATGGTATATGATGTAACTTTAAAAGTAATTATGTACCTTGTTTTCTGGGTTACCTTTGCAGGTGGCGAGGGTGTTAAACTGCGCCAGGACAACTGTTGAAGACCAATCAAGTCATTTGATTCATAGAATGGTTGAAGCAATGATGACAGTACAAATAAAACTTATGGAAGGAAGGGTTTTAATTTTTTTTTTTTTTTCGTAAAATCTTGTTGGCCCAATTCTTTCAATTTCTGTTGCTTAACACTTGTCCTCTTGGTTTGAGGTTTTTTTGTGTGTGACTTTGGTCAAAAGCTTTTTGTTTGGCAGCTTAAAAGTTTTCACCTGGCGCAGAAATATTTTTTAGATCCACTCGTAGGTGGGCAATGTTTCCCAGTGTTTGCATGAACAGATGTAATGTACTAATACAACACCCCTTAACTCACAACTCATCATCAGACCTTGGCTTAATAGTCACTTCATTGTTCAGCTTTTTTCTCACAGCTGTTTTGTGGACTTGAAATGCAGTTTCTTTTTTCAAGCATTCAGCTATTCAGATATTTTATAGTATGTTTGATGCAACAAAGTTTATCAAGTAACACAGTCATACTTGTCAGTTGTATTCAGTTTTCTAACACCCACAGGCAACCAATGAAATTGGCATTTAATACTTTATCTTAAATGTCTTTAATTTTTGATGGAGATGTAAGATACGAAGGGGAAAGGAAATCACAGTTTGTTCTTGTGTATGTCATTTTTCTTGAAAGAGCCTTAAAAGTCTGACAGTTGAATGGTATATTTGAAGAATGAATTTCAACACATAGGGAGAGAATAAATTTTTGATGTTTCTAAGTAGGGATATTTGAAGATTTTAACTTCTGCTACTTGGCAACTAATTGTAGAGTTTCTCCTCTAAATGGGGAAAACAAGTTTTCATTTTCAGAACCAAGGTTTGGGAGGGACCTACATTTGTAGAAATAAAATTATAATTGAAGCTACTGGTTGAAGATAGATGCAATGTGATCTATATTTTTATCTTTATTTCTAAATGTTCATTGCAATGCCATAGCTGTTAAAATGAAATTTAATTTACTAATAAATAACAAGATTCTCTGAAAAGTTAACAACATTGTTAATTTTTGAATGTTCCATCAATAATAAGTGGTTGCTGTTTGGTACTATTTGTCTGGCAGCTTTTGTTTTTCTTTGTGGCAACATTTCAAAAAGTTTGTTTTTCCCATAATGCATTTCGGTAATTTTCTTGTTGTGTATTATCATTTGCATGTTTTTCTATTTTTCATATAAAACTATGTCTTGAAATGCATCAATCATGCACACGTGTACCTTTTGAATCTGGGACATTCGTCGTGTTTAATCGTGCAAGGGTGATGGCAGCATGCTTGAATAACATTTTTGATTATAGCAGGGAAATAGTCCTAGCAAATTGAGGGGTAATGTTTAGGATGCAAACAGTTTAATGTGATCCCACATTTTCATGGGTTTCAAGGGACATTTAGGACAGTTGCTTCTCTATTCCAGCTAAGCAGCTTACTTCACTCTACTCGAAAAGAATGGTTAATGCAGCAGACTGATACTGATTATTCAAGCATTCTTGTTTCTACTAAAATATCAGTTACGTCAGATTTGGTCATGGACCAGCAAGTTGGAGAGTACATTAATGATGCACTGCAGTTGAAATCTTTTTGTTATGAGTAGCCAGGTCTAAACATGACACCAAGAGTTGCTTGTGATATGTTCATTACTTTGGGGGCACTTGGGTGATTTGCTTTCAACATTTAGTATTGTAGAAACATTAAGTGATGTCACGAAAACAGACTAACAGTTGTTACATCATCTACTAATCTCTGTTCTTGGTTCACAAATGCTCAAAATGCTTTTTTGGACTGAAATTCTGGTTTTTGAGTCAGCTATAATGAATGAAAGTAAATTGCTAGCACAATATCTGAATGTATTAGCCAAGTGGTAGATGACATCATTTAATTGTTTGTTAGGGGCATGTTTCAGTTACTTTCAATGTTGATCTACCATGCAGTATGGTCTGTTGTAAGCAAACTTAGAATCAAGGAATTCTTTTTCCTGAAGGAGGTTCCTGTAAAATATATATTAGACTACCATAAGTCTGTTTTGTAACCTCATAAAATAGATGCTTTGTAGTCTAATGATGGTGCTTGATAGTTGTTATGGAACCAGTCCCAACTTTCAACATTTCTTCCAGATAAGTGGCAAAAAGAAATCTCCAAAGAGAAAAGGACAATGTTGAATATTCAGTGATGTGAGAATAGGTTGTATCAAACCAAGCATTCTTTAAAAATACACAATGGAGTAGGGAAAACAAGCCAGTGAGCCACAACTGGAAAAGAAGTTCTGTGCTGTCTGACTTAAAAGAAGGGTTTCAGGTCACAACAGGATTTGTTGTGTTAGAGGGGTACTTATTCTAATCATTTAGGTGAAATTTGTGTTGAAATCCAATATGTGGTTCTCAAGATATGAGCACATAAAAATTTTCACTTTTTTGACAAAGAGTGAACTTGAAGCAAGCACATATGACATCATATCCCCACATTAGTGCACAGTCTTTTGTTTTTCTTTAAAGGTTAGAGTTGATTTCCTCCCCAACAATCACATATTGTTAAAATGTATGATTGTATAAATAAGAACTTTACAAACTTTGCATCCCCCCACATTGAAGTCCATTCCAGTTAACTTCAAGATCAACACAGCAGTCTGATAGAACAAAGGGAAACAAAGCATTCCTTGTCAATGTGAGGAAGTGATATAAGCTCTCCTGCCCTCAAACCCATTTTGGGACACAAATCTACTGACGTCATTTATTGATATCTTGAGAAATACGTATCCCATTTGAGTAAAACTTTCACCACACTGTGTAGATTTGGTTCCTCTTTCACTAATGAAAATTAGATTTTTGCTGCAACTTCCCCTTTAAAACCAGTTGGTGTGAAACTGAGCTGTAAGAGTCATCTAACTACACAAGGTATTTATGTGTACGAACTTGACTATAAAACTGAAAGTAAGTCATGATGCATATAATGTTAAATTTGTGCTTTACTGTACCCCCCTTTCCCTGCTTCTAGTATTCATTGTTTGCCATTAATGGCAAGTAGAATCTCATTTATGTGAACTAATCAAATTCTGCAGTGTTGTAGTCTAGTCCATAGATGTTACATTCTGTCCATTGCTCCTGCTCGCATACCTTCTACGTTACTGTACAAAATCACACTGGTGATGGGATAGAAATAGAGAAGTTGGGAAAATGGGTCAAAGGTGAAATTGTACATGTCTGACAGTTGTCCACTTGTGCAACATCTTGAATGGGCATACTCAGGGTTCCTACAGCCTGGAAAGAGTCATGGAAAAATTATGAAATTTTGCTCATACCATTCTTTGATTTTTTTACTTTTTTACAAGTAATTTACTCATCTATTTGTCATGATTAATACCCTGTCAAAGGTTTAGCAAATGTTGGTTATAATTTGGAATGAAATAGTCATGAAATAGTCTTGGAAAAGTCACAAAATTTTACTTTTCTTGAGGTGCAGGAACACTGCACACTGTTATTATCAGTGCAAAAATAATGCACTTCACTAAGTGGACTGGTTTAACCATGCTCATGCTCACTCAGCCCAAATAGTTGTCATGTTACACTTGACCATTTGACCTTGCTTGAAGTGCAGAGTGTCCCAATTTGTTTATTAAAATGGTATTTGAAAGGAGTAATGCATGGAAGTAGTTGAGGGCAGCGTACGAACAGCAGCGCACCTTGCAAACAATGTGTGTTTGGTCTGCTTCACCATCGCACCACCTTTGTGCAAGTATTCAAAAGTTTTTTGCTTTCAGAGGAAAGGAAATACTTCCATTCCTATATTAACATCATCTATTTGTGCACTGTGAATTTAATGCCAACAATTTGACATTGTGAGTACCTCAAATCTTGCTATTGTTGATAGTGCGCCCTCTATATGGAATGAGACATTCCAGACCTGTGATGAATTATTCTTAAGATTGTGATGCTTCCAAGTGGAGGTTTCATTACTTTATGTTCAAGAAGCATCATATTAAAAAGTGAAGAGTTCATAGAGGAAAAAGATATTTTCTCATAAACTGACCTGATCATGTAAATAATGTAAATTTATATATAGAAAGGTTTACAAAGAAAAAATGAAAATCGTGTTACTTAAAAAAGAAAAGGAGAATGTTTGTATTCTTGTTTGGCCATATTTATAGTACTATATTTCATTCATTAACTTATGTCGTTCTGGGTATTCAATGTGTTGAGATTTAATTTAAACTTATGAGAAGCATCCAGTGAATGCTTGACAGTATGACAGAACAAGAAAATACAGAGAACATTTCAAAGTGAAAAACTTCTGTCTTCTTTTGTTCTTTATTGTTCTATTCTCTGTCTCTTTTCATATGCTATTTATCAAGCTTTATCAATACTTTTATAACTGCTTCCTGAAATGTGTAGAAATGGCTCCAATATTTCCTGAATGTTGTATTTTATTCTGGAATTAATATGTTAGGTTCTGTGCAATTTACTTTTTGGCAAAGCCTTGGAGTGGTTATCAGAAGTCCCTGCAAGAAAAAGAGAAATTCATTGTAAATAAATATTTTAGTTTTAAAAAGATCCCACCTGTTGTAGATTTTATACAGTATTGACTCATGGAACAATGAAATCTAAATTTATTTTAACATAGCCTCTGGCAAACAAAATTTAACATATCTTTTGATATCATTGCCCATACCTAAAATGTTGATGTGAAAATTAACAACAGAGATAGTCGGATTTTAATTATTATTCAAGACTCATGAGTTGCGTAGCCCACTTTAAACAACTCCCATCAGAATCACGCAAATAGGCCTATAGTCCCAATTACTACATCTCATTTCCTTATAATGAAAAGGCATCTTCATCCTCGCCAAAAGTTAGGCTAAATGCACATTTATGCTCGGAAAATATCGTGCGTACACTAAGCCTCATTATTTTGCCTTCTTTATAGAGTGGCAGTTCCTAATTACAAATTGTGGCATACAACTGCCCTTTCACAGTTGCGACTGAAATCTGCACATCAGCTCTTTGGAAGGAGTTCATTGAGTTGATATCGATATCGTATTGAAAGTGTTAAAGGCCACTACCACATGAAAATGCTAATAAATAACATGATTAGCCAAGTTTCAAAGTCAATAGTTACAGAGAAGGTGGGGTTTTTTTTTTGTGGTGTCCAGAGTAGTAACAGTTTTGCGGACAAATTGAAAAGTGTCTGGTCACGACTTCTAGCGAATTGAATAGACCTTTAAGTACTCGCTCATAAGACAGTTACTTGTATGAAGGATATAGGGATTGTCTTAGTTTGACCATTTGCCATTGGTATGTGAAGAAAACTTAACAGGTTTGAAAAAATGGTTGAATTTCATGAAACACCTCAGTGAGCCGTTTCAGTTTAAAGCTGATGTTTGCAGAAAAACACGGGAAAATTTGTTCTTGCCTGCAGTCGGTATATACCACCAGGAGGAATACATAGGGTGTCAGTCTGTAATAGGTAAAAGGCGTAACCAACTTTCTCGGAAATTGGAAGGAATTTGGGAATATACGTGAAATATTGAGAGTAACAACACTTGAGTGGCTGACATGGTTTCTCTCGTTCCTCAGAACGTCCAATATTGAAATATATCTGCATTTTCATCAGTTGTGACTCAAAAAGTGTAAGATGGGAGTCGTGTGATTGGCCCGCTATAGATCTCCACCTGTTCGACAACTTGTAGTGTTTAAAGAAGTTGGCCAATTAAAACTGGTACTACAGCCAGGTGGTCTGTAAAACAGACGTCTCCTAATGCTGTTATGGCCAAAAGGGTGTCAGACAAAAAGTGTTTGGACTTTGTGCCAACTTAAGCAAAGACCTCAACGTCGCAAAAAATTGACCACGCCAGAAACGCGAAGGGTTCCCCCCCTATGTATCTATAGGTCTGCTCTGTACGATGAATTGATACCCACAAGTTACCCACTTGTAGACTGGGGCTACTATAAGTTTTCCTTATATTTTGCATTTCATTTTCATAGGCGTACGGGGGTAATTTTATGTGAGGGGCAAGAACATTTTGGCCCGAATAGTGTCACCATTTATCATGTTTTGCCCATTTTTTGCCCGATTAGACCAATTGCTTTTGCCCGAACTGGGAGGGCGAGTGCACCCCGCCTCGATCGCCTATGTTCATTCTTAGCCCTTATGATTATATCTGCACTTACGTGACCACGCAAGATTGACGGCGAGACTTTAAACGTGCTGTTCTCAGCTTTCTGTCCTGTTCAGTTTCTTCCTGTTGGCTCACCCGATGACTTGTCTTCGTCGTGGTTGGCTGAACCTAGGTAAAAGTTGAAATCTTTCCACAATTAATTCCCTTTTTGTGCGGGTAAAGTGGGTGGATAATTTCCAGGCCTCCAACTAAACGGGTGCACCGTTTGCATTTCCAAAACTCCCCCACTTTTTCAAAAACAAGTAAAAACTAAAACTGATGATTTACAGGTAACATTATAGAACAAAGAGCATACATCTTGACTTCAAAATGCACCGACTCATATTATGGTCAAATTGTTGACCTAAGCTATGGTCAAAGTTGACCAATTGATGGTCAGATTTGAGGATATATTGATATCTTTTGACCATAGTGTAGGTCATAGTTGGCCAAACCAATGGTCGAATTGACCTTGCGTGCTTGCACAGCGGTCAATTACATTTTGGACAGGAGACATACTAAATGGTTGTTATGTTCAAATTTTTGCAAGAAGTTTAATCGTAGGACGCACCGTTCCAAAATATTCAATTATTTTTGTTCACTCTGGGTTTTTCAGAATTCACCTCAACTTCTGTGAAACTAGACTCCGGGCCTGAAACGGCTCCTAGGTCTCGTGCATCAAGGAGGCTCTGCATCGGGGTCTGGTCCAAATATAACCATTTATCTTTCACCAATTAATCATTACCTGTCAAGAATACCCCCATGTTCTGCTGTATTTTGTAGTTTAGGAAGTTGTATAGTCTGCAAATTTTTGAGGAGAATTTGATCTAGTGCCTGCATATTTACTTTGCCGACCGTAGTATTTTGAGTTTTTACTTACCTTATGACCGTGGAACTTGGTAACTAGCATCTGCTCTTGAATGAGAACCATGGCGTCCTTCAGGGCTTCCTTCAGAGAATCCATTGCACCAAATTCCATCTCTTTGGCAATCTCAGCCAAACGAACAATCCGCTCCTCTGCGCATGCTTTGTCAACGTCACGTGCGTGTACCCTGCGTAAAAGTGTTTCAGACAATATACCCTCTCATGTTTCGATTTGTCAACTTAAGAGGCTGGAAAAGTCGCCCAAACTTATTTTGAGATAACATGTAAATATCACAATTCCTGTTTCTCCGGCAACTATCTTTATAACTATTTCAGGACATAAATATTGCTTACTACCCAAACAAAAAAAAACTCCTATTAAATTTTCCAACAGAAAGGGGTGATCCCGAAAATGTGTCACATGTTTCTCAACTTTTCAAGAGGCAATTGTGGATAGTCTACTACACTAACTCAAGTTGGGTAACTGCATTTTCCCTAAAAATCAAACACGAGACACGAATATATTATTAATAGTTAGGTTGGGGTTAATATGTTTAGATAATGCGAGAAAATTAAATAGCGCCACATCTCGTTTTACATACTGCCCCCCCCCCCCTCTCTCTCTCTCTCGCTTGATCTCCTTTTACTAAGATTAAATGTAGCTACAGGGGGACAAGGACGATTGCCCCGTGGCTCTAAAAAGTCAACAATTCGTTCCATTTGTCACCCAGTCAACTCCACAATGTGGTTTTCCTTACTGAAATTTCGAATTCTCTCCAATAAAAGTTCAATATTTGTAATTATTTCTTCCCCTCCGCCTCTCCCTCCCCCAATAAAAAGAAAAAAATTCGGGCGCTTTATTGTCCGCGATTTTTTCCTTTATCAGCTCTTGATTTTTAAAATGTCGTCGGTAAACTTTAATTCGTAGGCCCTACGTAGCAACAACGCGGATCTTTGGTCGCCATGCATCAGATTTACTAATGGGAAATGCAGATTCTCCAGTAATCCCTCAACACTCCAAATTTCCTAGGACTTGGAAACCCATATTCCATTTTTTTTTTGCAATACAACCTCCATATTTTCAAATACTTGTCTAGAAAGCACAAAAATTTAAGCGCGCTTTGCGCGCCTCAGTTTACCTTCCTCATAGAGTGGTGTTTAAAGCTTTAAAAAAATCGGAAAATTTTTGGTGCTTTCCTACCCTTGGTAAAATGTCTTGCTACGCCACTGAAAATAGCAAAGAATGTAAAATATTTAAAAGACCATTTTCATCCTTACTCCTTACATCAACTCTTTAGATACTTATGCTCATTCCAGTGCCCCTGTCAGTCCACTTCAGACCCCAAAATGTAATGCGTAATGTTATAAGTATTTTTGGACGTAAAACTCATAACTTACATATGAACCAGACCTTCTAACGTTTGATCCATGTCTCTAGTCGCAAGACCTTGGCCCACTCCTGCGTTAAAGCTGTCGTCTTTCTGTGTTCAAGAAGGTTAAAAGCTGATGTTTTGAAAATACTGAAATAGTGCTTTACTAACATGATTCAAATTTTCATAGAGGATAGCCATCTTACATAAAAGTAAATGGTCTTATCATGCCATGTAGCAAGTGCTTTGGCATACTACGCATGCGAACGAGGTGAAACGTACCATTGTTCATTTCACGGCAGAAATGCCGTTTTTCAAGCCTCCCCCCCCCCCCCCCACCATCCCGAGCGCGATTTTTGCATACTGGATGGAACTGATGAAGCACAGTCGTTATGTTACCGAAACGTTAGCACAAACACACCTTACGTAGTAACAATTGCAAAATGATCGGAAGGAAAACCAGAGAGATGCGCAACGGAGGAACGTCGATGCATAACCTCTTTAGGGAGTTAGAGACTTCTTTGAAAGTCAGAGCAGCGGTAGCATAGAAAAAGAAGGAAAAGAAAAAGCAATATCATACCGCGATATAGAAACGATCGTAGAATGCGAATTTTTTTTAACTGATTCGGAATGGGTGTTGAAGACTTTCTGAAAATGTTATTACAAACCAACACTAGGCCTATAGATTCAATGGACAAGCTAAACCAAGTTTATGTCCAAGATCTCATTTGCAACATCTAATTAGGCCTAGTTACTCTCCGAGCTTACTCACTTCAACAGAGATTTACCTTAAAGATGACCCGTCGTCTCTCGAAAATGCAATAAATTCTATGCAGGATTTTGGGTCACATCACAGATAACCCTTGTCGTAACTTTGATTGCGAACCGTTTTGATGCACTATCGATCATGTCTCATCATCGACAGTGTGTAGAAAACGTTCGCATTATCGACGGTGCACGGAATCTGTTCGAAATCGAAGCTAAGATAAGGGTATTTTGCGATGTCATGCAGAATCCAACTTGATTTATATTGCGTTTTCACGAGACGACATGGTCATCTTCAACAAGTGGTACGTCAGGGACTTAAAATAGGGGGAAGGTAAGGACGGGGCGGACAGAAAACTCCGTAATGAGACCCAAAATGTTTTCGCGTTGTTCACATACAATAGCTTTAATTTGCGAGGGGGCATACATTGTCTCCGAGAATGACTTGAGCTATTGATCCTATTCATCCACTACTCTAAATGGAAAACCGAAATGTCTGTAACAGGTTGCGAAGATTTCTTCAGTATATGTCAGTGTGTACAGTTTCAGTAGAACTAAGCATTAAGACGACTCATGATGCCCTTTAACCTCACATGAATTTTTATTTAGGTAAGATTACTGCCAATTTCGTCCACTGAAGGACAACA
This sequence comes from Holothuria scabra, assembly GCA_037179385.1. NCBI lineage: Eukaryota > Metazoa > Echinodermata > Holothuroidea > Aspidochirotida > Holothuriidae > Holothuria > Holothuria scabra. The sequence goes on along the minus strand of CM074187.1, from coordinate 4,627,566 downwards.
ACACTTGACCAACCTCACGGCCCTCAGACCATTTACATTATTGCAGTAGTCTGTTATGTATGGCTCCATTCTTGACTGCATGAAAATAACAGATGCGACACATGATCTTTGCCAAAATGGCGAGAGAGCTTTTTCAGGAAGCAGTTAAAGTTGGGTTTCGCCTAACGGCCCTTTGCCAGAGGGTCGGGAGGATTTAAGAAAAATATTACTGTCAATTTCACCTTAACACCTGCAAACAGTCTGCTTAGTTCCTCATCAACCGCTGTTTTCGCCAACATCGTCTTCTTCCGTACGCCATCAATGTCCTTTTGTCCCGCTGCTAAACTGCGCACTTCACCCAGGCTTCGACGGCGTTCCTTTTCTTCCTACGAAACCAAGAAGCAGAAACATAAAGACACCGTGCATGGGCGCCAGTCAAGTGTGAACAAGAGGTCGCGTCCCCTTACGTCTAGGAAATACACAAATTGACCGAACATCTTTGCACTGTAAATTTTTGATGGAAGTGGTCACCCCCTCTCCCCCACCAGCACCACCAGCATCGAAAAGAAGCGATCGTGAACCTCGATCGCAAAAGCGTTAAAGTGTGTGAATAATTGGTGCATTGAGCGGTTTCGTATTCGGGGTTGGGTAGAGAGGGTCTGGAGAAATTACAATTGTGAAGTTCATACACAGCAAACAAGTTTTTTTTTATTAGACGTATCTCTATCTGGGGTGGAAAATCATCAATTTATGGGGTTGGTGTCTAGGTGGGGGGGGGGGGGGCCTTTCATTCAAAAGTTACTCTCACAGAATTTACTTACAGCCACAAATGTCTGTACACAGCTAAGCGTATTTCTGAGAATTGTGTGTCAAAGATATCAGAGGGAGAAGGATTTGCTTCATTTGCATCTATAGTTCAGTGGCGTAAACCATCTGATTTTGGACAAAAATTGACCCATTGTTTGGGGGAAATTTCCCCATTTTGTGATGTCATAAATTCTGACATCGTTAAACATCACATACTTTGCATAGAAATCGTCATTTCATATTCGGTTTCAACTGCAAATATCATTTCGAAGTATAATCAACTTAATTAATCTTAATTTAAACAATTGAGAAATTTTCGAACAAAATGAGCAAATAATCATTTTGTGTAAAAACTTTTCGATATGCTTACACACACACACATTCGAGTAGCGGTTGATGGTACTGACACCTTACTACGTGGTCTGGAAATCGACATTTGAGGAATGTTTCATTGGACCATATCATAAGAGCCAGGCGCGTAGCCAGGATTGTGTCATGGGGGAGGGTTTGGGTGTCATGGAGGGGTTGAGGCACGAAATGAGGGAAAAGTCCGAAGATAGAGAGAAAAACCGCTATTTTGAGTGTCTTTTGCATTGCAAGGTTGGGTCATGGGGGGGGGGGGTCTGACTGCTTTTAAGTAAAACAACATTTCAAATTCTTATATAGTATGCCGTTATCTGACACTTGATGATAACAGAAAATATCATGTTTTATTTATAGTTTGTAATGTTAGCTCATAACTTGCCACGGTCTCATTGAATCTGGCTGAACCACGCAAAGATTACGTTTCGTCTCTTGAAAATGCAATAAAATCTAAATCTATGCCGGATTTTGGATGACATCACTGCTTACCCGTGTCTTTACTTCGATTGGTGAACTGATTCGATACACTATCGATAATTTTCAATCAGTGACAGCGTATCGAAAACGTTCGCATTATCGACAGTGCATCGTATCAGTTCACAATCCAATTTAATACAAGGGTATTCTGTGACGTCATCCAGATTCAGATAGTTTTCATTAGGCCTACATTTTCAGGAGAAGACAGGTCATCTTTAAAAAATAAAAATACTGGCATGATATGCTCTTTAAAGACAAACTTTAGTTTCTACAACAGCAGATGAAAACCTTTCATTCTCTTGAATTTTGTAAGGGTCTTAAGTTAATGGTCCTATGTATATTAATCAGAGTATCATATAAACGTAAATTTTTTAACAGTTTTGGTGTATATATCACCGTATGCATAAAGCCTCGTATTCCCATCTATATTTAACCTACCGTCATGTGCAGCTTCATCAAATGGGTGGCTTTCTGAAAGCTTCGGATGAATTCGTCTTTCAATTCTAGAAAAAGACCGTCGACTGCATTGTCCTCTTCCTGATGGACTTCCTGTAATAAACTGAGAAGCTGCATAAGTCTGCTTAAACGACATATAATACCCCCCCCCCCCCCCCCCAAAAAAAAAAAAAAAAAAAAAAAATGAATAGTATCCTTCAAAGGGATGCCAACGGTGCATAAATTCGGTGCTATTTCGTCTTGCAAACTCCCCTTCTCAACTCACAGAAATACACTTCAAAGGCATTTAAAAATTGACACAAAGATAAAATTGCTTGTAAAACTTGTTATACTGGTAAAACAATAATATTAACATTGCTTCTTTTAGGCAATTAACCTGGAAGAGATGCATCTTCTAACTTTTTTGGTGGAAAATGTTTTAGAGTTAATGTTGTGTCTAATTTTTCTAAGAGTGGTAGGCTTTAAGTTCAACCACGCATACTAATCTCAACGAATACTACACAATCCATCTACTTAAAATGTCGCAAAACCCAACGGGGACGGTCCTTAGTGTAAACTACCTCAACAAATTATTTGATAGTTACGTACACATGAAAGCGCTTTTTTATTACCTGCATTGAAGGTTTCTAATATCTTCACAGGTTTCATGGCAATAGTTGATTTGCTTTTGTCTTCACCACAGTTTCTGGCCAAACGTCAAGGGACGAAACCAATCGTTTACTCCTTAAGAAGTTACAATTAAGGAAGTTACGTCCCCGGAAGGACAGCAATCCTTATTACGAAGCCCGTAGCAGTATTTAAAATAATTAGTTTTCATTACTGTTATCAAAATAGACTGAAACATCGTGTAGGGATACATTTATAGAATTTTGATTTTCTTATTTCAGGGCTGTAAGGAATTTAGACTCTATGCAGGCCCATCGTTTTCCGTCATGTTATTTCCTGCTAACTCATCAGGCTTCATGAACTTTTCTGGAAATAATTTAGTCGAAATATTAATAGCGATAGATCGTTATTGCTGTACCACTATTGATGTTTCGTTTTGCACTTCGCAACAAATGTATCCGAGGACGTGACCCAGTGGGTCTTATGCATATTCATAACTTTTAGAATAGCAAAATTACTGCCATCCTACCACTAGCTTAATAAACAACACAGTGAAGGTTACGATGTTGTGACGTAACAAAAGGTACTTACATCAAGATCATTAAATGCACCCGTCAATTCGCATTGCATATCTTGCCAAAGACTCGACACGAAGGCGAGCGATTTTAAACGTTCCCTATTTTCGTCGTTAACCTGGGGTAGATGGTTAAAAAAAAATTCATTTGTTAAGTCGTTCTTTCGTTTGATTGGTTTGGGTCTTCATTTTTTTATTGTAATGCACACGCACATTTACGATGAGGTATTTTTTAAATGTATTATTTCAATTAAATGAAAGTAGTGATATTTCTAGGCTGGACGACAGAGAAACCTTCTACATTCGAAATTGTCCCAAGTCCTTGAATGCCACCCCTTGCTTAGCAGTTTAGTGGAATGGACCGTATTTGACCTTCAGTCCATCAACGTATTGTTGGTAGTGTCACAAATCTGGACGAACGTGATTCGACACCTTCTACTTTCGAGGGTAAGTAATAGGGGGCCTTCGATTCCACAACGCGGACCTTGTCTACAACGAAATGACGTCATCAGTGTCTGTGCCATTTTGAATGCAATGTGAATATACGCTACAATCAAGTTGTAAAATGTCAGGAGGTGACGTCATTACATTGTAGATGAAGTCCATGTCGTGCAATCTAACCCTAGTTGTATGACATTTTTCCTATGCCAAGTTTATGCAATCCCCTCACCTTACTGACATATATCGCATTCCTATACACTCCAATTTTACCTCAGACATGATACTTCCAAATTCTCTCAACACGAAATACCTCCTTAAGTTATTGCAAACTGGAGAGGAAATTTGCCTTTACATAAAATTCCTGAATTTAAAATGAGATAACATTACGTCATCACTCTCCGTTAACTCTTCGTATTGAAACAAGCGTCTCTGCCTTTCCCCCTCGAGTTCGGATTCAAGGATTCTATCATTGTACTTGCGGGTAAGTTCGATCATGACGTCATCTTTCGCGTCCCCCATTCCTCTTACTGACTCCTTCCTCTCTTGTTTTAATCTTTCCTATTATATGCAAAATTAAAATTAAACAATATTTTGAAAACTGTGCAGACTATAACTTTTGTAAACAAAGAACTTTTAACTCAGCTCTTTAGACTTTATGTAGGTCGATATCAGTGATTCTCAACCTGGGCTCCGCGGACCCCCAATCCGTGAAGCTTGTTTGGGTACGCGAATGGCCAAGGGGTCCGTGTGGGTTCGTAGAAAAATTAGGGGTCCCAAAAGCTACAGTGATCTGAAAAATGTCAAACAAAAACTCGTAGGCGTAATATACAATTATCAAATCTTACAACACGTACTCCTTATAACTACGGTAGTGAGCGTTCTTGTGGCTTGAATACTAATTTTCGTAGTCATAACAGCAATTAAGTCCTCTTTTATTCACCTCTAGTAATTTGTTATAAAACAGCAAAGTAGGTAAACAACTTACACTACAACGTACCAGTCACATACGATTTTGAACTTAGTTATGGTCGCTCTACAACGAATTGAGTCAATTCGGGTCTTATACTTAACACTGTCCACACTCATACACCCGCTTCTTATCTGTTAAACCCGCTACGTTACCATTTCCCTGATCTACCGACCTCATAGCCCTTAGAAAACCCAACCAAATTATACAGTCTTACACCACCCACCAACTCTACGATAATGAGCAAGTCATGAGAATTGGACAAAGATCATATTATAGAAATAACCTGGTAATAGCAGTATTATTAACACTCACAGAACCTGTATATATACCGGTTTTCTTTTCAGTTTCGTCATCGACAAAATACAAAAGCAAAGCAAAACTATGATTACACATTTCCTCATTAAAGGTTTCTTTTCGTTCGGTGCTCCTTTTAAATTCTGTGTTAGACAAGGCCACACAAAAATGCATTTTCGCAACGACTTATAATAACCTAATGGTACCAAATTTTATACCTGTATGTGTGGCTCATACCTTGATGAGGGGAATAAATTTTCACCAATAGGCATGCAATGGTAATATAATTTTGCAACAAATTCTCTTTTCAATTCAATTTCAAATCATATTCCTCTCAACTCGAGTAAGATCAGTGACTAGGGTACATGGGGACAGGGGCGATGACCCCCGTTCTGAAACTTTGAAAGTGAGAAATTCGGAAATTTGCCACATGAGACGCAAGTTATCTACGGTGCGGTTTTCCAATTTTCCTTCATAAAATTCCGAATTCTTCCCAATGAAAGCTCCATGTGTTTGTAATTATTTGTTTTAAAAATGAAAGATTTTTCCGCGCCTCTCGGTCGCCCAAAATTGCGATCTCTACTGCAGTAAGTGCTCTCTCATAAATCAATCTAGTAAACTTTTCCGTTTTTTTTTCAAATAGGCTCTTTATTTTGAAATATTTGGTGTAAAAAAGGAAGCTTTTTTTAAAATGTCGCCGGGAAGCCTCATTCCGCAAGCCTTAGATAACATTTTATGACAACAACGATCTTCAGTCGCCATGCAATCTCAGGTATACGCTGATAGTCCCGGACTTTGCGAAGTTCCTTACAGGAGACCCAGAATCTAAAATATTTTGCAATACAAGCGCCATATTTATAAATATTTGTTAAAAAAAAAACAAATTTTTGGCGGGCTCCGCAAATTAAGTTCTAATGTTCACACTTAAAAAAGAATCGGAAAATTTTGGTGCCCCAGTTGTAACTCAGTCAAGTGATTTTCTTTTCCCCCAAGGGGTCCCCAAAAATATGGAAGAGCCTAAGGGGCCCGGGGATGAAAAAAGGTTGAGAACCTAGGGGTCTATATGATACCACAGAGCAAAAAATACGGTTTCTCTTGTTTACAAGCTATACGCAACAAATGCAGGGGGCTGATTGGTCAACAAATTGTAGGGCACGTGGGGAGGAGAAAACGGGGTTGGGTTATAATCCTTCTATTTTTGACAAGCCGGTTGCCAACACAATTATCTCTTTCGGGGTAATTGTGTTCTCCTTTTTGTGTGGCGTCGTGCGTATCCCTTCTTTTTATCCAGTCTGTCACACATGACAGACCCTTGATGGATATGGAGGTCCAAACGCTGAGAATTAGCTCAGATAATGTTTGCGTCCTTTCCTGAACGTAAGTCCTTTCAGGGAACAGGACCATCCCCCTAAGTGGTCTCTCGATCTTGTGTGTATTATGTGGGTGTGGATGTGGGTGTAAAGGGTCGGAGCGAAGGGCGGGGAGTGTAAGAAGCATAAATTGCCCAACTGATCGGAAATAGCTTACCTCGTTCCTGTTTACAATTGCTTCTAGTTCTTTATTCAGCGGCTTTAATGTATCCTTGGCCCTTTCAGCAAGTTGAGGCTGTCTTCGTTTCCGTCTTCTTTGTTCCGCTCCCATAGCACTGAAAACAAATACAAATTTGAATAAAAAGCTCCATCATGTAAATGGTTTTGTAAGTGTACAGACGATTTTAAGCTCATGAAACTTATTTTTTCCAGGGAACTAGAGTTGATATTGGTTTTTTTTTTGTGTTGAGAATAAATCTCATTTCTAAAAGAAGTTATTGCAATTATAATTGGTTTCATGAAAGCTTAAGTTTAATGAATAGTGCGTTTATGCTGTAATCAACCATTGAAATATGTAGCTGAGGATAAATTGCCTTTTCGTTAAAGTCTGCACAACAAACAATTAATTGTTCAGGTTGTTGAAAAGTGGAGGTTGAATGACATTCAAAAAATAAGTGAGCAATTGTTTCAATTTAAATTTAACATAAGTAGCAAGCCAGATATTCGATTTTTCGAATATGTAGCATTCGTGGTGGTGTTTCAAGGTCTGGCTAAACTGGATTTGTGATGTTCATACTATTGCACATCTGGTGAATGTTTTTTGACTGGACGCACCCCTAAATTTTGTCGTAAATCATTGATTTTGGGATTTGATGTCTATGGGCTAAAAAGGCGTTTTTTCAAAATTTTACATAATTTAGACTGTTAGAGGATTAACACTTCTAGCCACGAATATATTGACACGGCTAAACGCGTTTCTGGGAGCTGCATGTCACAGGTAACAGGAGGAGAAGAATTGGTTTTATTTGGATCTATATTTTTGTCGTATAACGCGTGAAGTAAAGGCATAAATGGCCCATTATCTGGGGGAAATTCCCTAAGTCATGAGGTCACAACATTTTAAAATCGTCAAAAATCATGTATTTCGAATGAAAATCGGCATTTCATGAGTTCCTCTTACCTTAACATATCATTCCAAAGCATAACCGATTTAGCTTACCTTAGTTAGGACATTTAAAAATTTTTGATATAGAATGAGCAAATGATCGTTTTTTGTACAAAACTTTTCGATATGCAGGTGGTATGCTGCTTTTGTTGATTTATAAAAGCAACACTCATCAGTAAAATTTCTCACAATTTGAATAATTAAAAGTTATAACTTTCAATTAATAAACATACTCTTGTACAGCCAAGACGGTGAGTTTACAGGTCGTTCTTTCAAGCTGTAATGGACGGTTGTTAAATTCATCTCCCGGTTGTTCCTCTGCATCAGACTCTGAGTGATATCGCCCGTCAACCTCCCAATGATGACCGCTGTAGAATCGGTCCACGTTTTCTTCGTCATGTACCTTTCTGACTCTGGTTTCCAGCTACAGTACAGATGAACCCCGGTATACAAACCAAAATAGCGAAATTAAAGGGATTGCCTCTGAGGGGCGTTCCTATAAGGAAGGATCGTGCCTATGAGAAATTCCCTAATGAATACAATTAATTTATGTTTGTAATGTTAAAGCTCACAGAGATAGAGAACAGGAAGCAGTTTTAAACAGCTTTCTTCAGAGGGATAAATACAACGTGATACTTAGCCACGAACACATGGGTCACCAAAAGATTAATTAGTCTGTAATTAACGACCTTTAAAATTTCCTTATGCTGTCATTATGCGAACTCAAGTTTTCTGTTATGAGCTTTGAAGTGAAATGCTTTTGAAAAATAGACCACACAATTATGCGATGTTTCGTCTGGTCATCTTCATTTCTAGTTGTACTGTCATTCGATGGAGTATCCAGATTTGGAGAGAAGGGGTGTGTATGGCGATGGAGGGAGAGCACTGTATCTTTAGAAAACAATACAAGATAGTCTGCTGGTATTGAAAAAGTCTTACCAAACTTGAAATGAATGCAATTCTACAAATCGGCTTTTGTTATTGTAATGTTCAGTTAGAAGATTAGGGATTGCAAAATTCTTCCATTTATCTCGATCCTTGTAGGGTATACGCCTAGACCCTCGACAAACTGTTATACCTATTCGATATAATTGTGTGCCGTACGCTTCTGCTTCTTGCCGCCGTTCAGTGAATTTACAATGAAACTTCACCTGCAGTTTGTTGTTACAATTTTTTGCAACTTTAATTCTGCTTCATATTTGTACATCGACTTAAAACTAAAAAATGACACAGTCTAACCTTGTGATTGGCTACAGCAGGAAGGACGGTAGGGAACTGTAGGATCTTACACCTCCCTGATTACAGTATACAGTGGATGATGTATCGTCTGGCACTTGCCGATGTGTTTTTTTTCTCTTTTTTGTAATTTTTGTTTTCCTTTTATTTTTATTATTTTATTAAAATCTTTCCTGTCTCTGGTCGGAAAGAATTCCAAATTTATCACCCTGTGTAAACGTATTATTTGTATCGCAGGACTACCAAAATTTATTTAAATCTGATGTAATATGAAGAGCACACCTTGTAATGTCCTTCTTTGCGGGCTAGGCTCTGTTTGAAGTGACGTCTGAACGCCTTGTCCAGAATGGCATCGTTGGTCTTTACCATGAAACAATGTTCCTTCTCGTCCTCGTCAAATTCATATTCGTAGTCTGTTTCGTAACCCTCCGAGTCGAGGTAACCTTGGTTCTGTGTATGACAAAAATTTATTTCTCTAGAAAGTCTTATTTACAGCACCACCATCATCCCCTTCTGCATCCAGTGAAAAAGGTTTTTACTAACAAAAAAGGTTTTTTAATCACTGCTTTATAGATTGTGAATCGAAACTCCGGGAAAGCCGTCATAACAATACAACAAAAGTCATGGCGCAATGTACGGTAGTTTTCAGTAATGGCATGCGCTGCTGGTGGTCGACAGCTCCCTATACCAGTGGCGGAGCTAGGGATTTCGGTCAGAGGGGGCGAAAATGGTCTGCATGGGCGCTTCGAAGGAGTAAATACCCTGAGCCTCAGCGCGAACGAAGCCACGGCTTTTCAGACTTTGCATTTGATTTTCCGCATCTGGTAAAAGACTTCTTTGCCATTTCTCCTCAGCAAGTTTTTCTTTTAACATATGTTTATATTTTCTATCTATGGGCCTAAGGAGAAGAAAATTTGGGGAGCAAAATTCTTTTAGGGGGGAAAAGCTCTGCGCCAACATGAGTTGGCGCGGAGCGCAAGAAAATTTTGGCCCAAAATGCCTCTCGAAATGGCATATCTAAAGCCTATTTACCGCATATAAATAGGGAAAACACTGAGTGAACTGTTAAGAAATGTTGATGTTAATTTTTCTTCGTCTTTTTCTTTATGTTTTCTTCTTCCCTCCTTGCCCCTACCTGCGGACGCCCATGTTTCTATCCCTCTCTTTCGCATTCTAGTATGAAGGCGGTAATTATATTTTGTGTTATTGCCGGTCCTCGATTAAAGATTTTAATGTAATAATGGGCAAATTTGTGAAAATAAAGATTGAACCTGCTAGAGCAAAATAGCAAGCAATCTTACAGGGGGGAAATTTTTGGAAATTAATCACCGTTCAGTGTACATTTTTGGCATCTGGAAATCAAGATAAGTACACGAAGAAACATTAATTGACGTAATTTACATCATGTGACCACTCTGAAATAGCCATTAATTAAGTACATTGAAAGACATAGCCAAGACGAAAGGTCTGCTTGGCTCTCTAGATACCGAAATCATAATAAATAAAAGTAGCCTAAACCTATAGGCTTATTAGATGCAATATTCTGGCTTTTGAGACCACGAAAGTACAGAAATAAGCATTTTCATGGGATTATCGTGCAGTGTCAGAAATAGCCATTTGTCATGAGAATGGTCACTTGAAGAAAAGCAAAATGGAAACTGCTCATTAAAACCCTTAAATCATTACCACTAGGATAACAGTTTTATTTTATTTTAACCTGAATGTTCTCTTCAAATGATTTGAAAAATGTTGTGGAAGCTATTTTGGTACCTTTATAAACTCTTTTTATTGTCTATATTGACAATTATACCCGACAATAAGAGAGCTTTTTGTTCTACAATTATTGTTGCGTCCTTTGCAACATCTTTTATTGGCCGGGAGGATGAATTTAATGTCAGTCGGTGTATTTTGTAAGCTTTTAATCACACTTGGTGTGGAAGCAATTAACTTAGCACAGCGAAAACATTCATTAGTGAGTATAAAGCATGAAGATACGTTTCGGCAAAACCTATCCCTATATTACAAAAGACCCCTTTTCATCAGAATAAAGTGTAGATAGTACAGTTACTGGTAGCTGTTTGAGCATTTTGTTATCTGGGCCTTAAAACAACGCTTTTAATTTATGTCTTTTGCCAATAATGGTACAAGAGTAAAGTATGTTGAAAACCTAAAAAGGGCGCCGACAGACGATTTTGGTCCGTCGGGGGGGGGGGGACCCCCGACCGTATGGCAGCTCCGCCACTGCTCTATACATATAATTTAAGTTTTAAGCGAACAACCACAGTCCTCTACAGAGGACTAGATCTGACATAAATTGACCTAAACAAATAAAGTTAACTAAGAGCGATGGAAAAAATTTGAAAAACAGAGCATTCTGAATACATGGGTCTGTCACAAACATTTTATTGCGCAGTTACCGTACTTCACGGTTACTCACTCATTGACTGTCAGTTCGTATATGGCCGCTAAAAAACGACACAAAAAGGTGTCAACAAGCACTTATTTTGTGAATTTAAATCTCTTTACCCAACGCTGCATTCCATACACAAGAGAGTACCACTAAAGAGAGTGGCCTAAAGTGTACTGGCCTATGCGAAAATATCAAAGCATACCCGTTGTTAGAATCTCGTCATGTTCTTAAGTGGTAACTCAAAAGAAAAATCAAAAATATGTGGCTTCTTCCATAAATTACGTCCTCGTGCAATTCATGACATTTTGGGTAAAAATTTGATATGCATTGGCATTTAAAGGAAAGGCAAAAGAAGTTATATGTCAACTGAAAGATAATATCATTCCTCAGTAAATACACTGACGGAAATTAAAGCCTAATTACATCACGAAAATTGAAATATTGCATTAAGAGGGCATTTTGTGTTTCACATGTAACTGGGGCACCAAAGCCAATGCCGTACACCATGCAACTTATGAGATACATGCCATTTTAAGCGTATATTTAGCTTAATACCACCGGCATACTTGAATCAGTTGCAAAATTATGTGCATTTTGGCAACTTCAATTTCTATGGTCTTGTGCATAACGGGCACCATTTTGATGTCCCTTCTAAAATATTCACACGAAGAACTCGAGACTGTCCAAAAATTTTATATGTTTAAGTCATTCATTCTTTTCCAGATCCAGACACAAAATAGATAGTGACAAGGTAAACTGTAGCCATAGAGAATTGTTTGCCACACATTTTTCAACTTGCAATAAGCACACAACATGGTTCATTGATGTAAACGATAATGTGGGACAAGAAAATTTTGGTCTTGTTCACGCGTGAAACCCATGAACTCTGCTGCAATGAACTTGCTCAGCTAAGCATTTTTTTGACGGTCAAACTTCTCTCTAGAAAATGGCATGATTAATGTACCTACAATGTAATGATGCAGAACATTTAGTCAAGCATATTAAAGCTTCCCATACACTTCAAAATAAAAACACAGCGCAAGTGAATTTTTTTATGTCAAAGCTTTGGTGTCCAGTTAGTACACGTAAAACATGACAGTATTTTATTCAAAAAATCCAAATGCAAAAAGTGAAAACGTTTTGTTGTTTATTGTTTGAAAGGCACCAACAGATAGATATATCTTAAGTTATTATTGGAAGATGAAATTTAAGTCTTCACTCAAAATCTGTTGTTAGGAAATATAATGTAAATGGGACACATCCGTAAGTACCCATATTTATGGAATGACCCATACATTATAAACCGTGAAGAACAAATTCTAACAGTTCAAATCACACCTTCAAATGACATTCTTGGGCCGAGATATAAAATGTTGAAGTTTATTCACTAAAATTGAAATGGTACAATGGGCAATAATTTGTGACGTCATTGTTTAACTACTCAAATCACAATCTTTGTATTTTCTTTGGTTTTCTAGAAGTAACTACACCATATGCAAAGGTGTGATAGCACTCTTATCCTAATGGGGTGACGTAATTATCTCTCTATGCAATGTGCTACGCAAGCAAACAGGAAGTGTTCAAGGTCATAGAAACGGTTAAAGGGTTCCAAACAGATATGTTATTTGTTCAAGAAAGTCACAAATTATTGCGCTTTAGATTGATTTTGTTTTATGTCTCAGCTCAAGAATGTCCTAGGCCTAGGCCTTTGAAGATGGGAGCTGAACTATTAGATTTCATTTTTCTTGCTGATTAATGTAGCATTTTATTACCATGAAGTCTGTCAATTAAAAAGAGCTATAAATCTTGTGGCACGTTTTTTTAGGTGACCAACTGAGGATAGGCCTACTGACCGACTTAACAGTCACTAATTACATACTTTTAAATTTTGTGACTAGAAGTACACTACAAATCTACGCATGTACCTCGATCATGACCGTTTACATATTATATACATTCAAGTCATTTTCGAAAGGCTCTAAGACCGATCCATCAGTAAAGGACGACCAGCTGTAAACTTGTTTTTACCGTGGACAATGATCCGAATGGTAGCCTACGTGATGTGTTATTCATACTGTCACTTTCTCGAAATTCACCTAGAGTCTTGGACTTCGAACCGAAGTTTTTTGTTACGTGGTTTGCCACCGGACTTTAATGCATGCCAATACTTACATACTTAGTATATGGCGTCGACATCCTCAAGATGTTTGCAAAGAAGAAAATTATGGACAGTCGCTTAGCAAGCTTGTAAACTATGTGATCTGTCGGACTGCAGTGTCTAGTCTAGTGTTGCATAACATGACTAGCTGTACACATGCTAGGCCAAGCAGAGAGATACATTGCGCGCACGATGTTGTGGCTAAAAAAGAAACGAATTTAGAGATAAACTGCGCACACTATTTTAACGGGGCGCGTGTGTTGAAAAATTATAACACCGCATACATTGATGTCACAATGCCAAAGATGTTATAAACGTAGATACCAAACTCTTATCCCTACACTGTTAGACGTGCTGATTCTTCACGGAGACTCAATCGGAGGGGCGGAAGTGTTCATTTGACATGCGCACAGTTCTATTCGGCAATATATCTGCGTACATAACTATGGATACATGACAGAAAATTCCATTGTGACGAGATGTCAGCATGCGTGCATTTTCAAAACGAGTTATACTTCGCGCAAACCACTTTTCTAGTATAAATCGGAGTGAAAGAGACGCGCACTTCTGCGTGCTGGGAAAATGAACGCAGTGGTTGGTTTTTCGTTGTAAGCGCTTAAGAATGTAAACGCGTGTATAGATGTGTGCTTGTAAAGATACCATGGAAACTGACCAATCAGTAAGCCAATGAACTTCAAACCAGTCGTTATGCGTTGATGTTCAAATGTTCTTAGGTAAAAAGCAGACGAAGAAGCCTTAAACTGTTTCATGTAAGTGTAATTTATTGAAGAACTGTGTTTGCAGGAGTTGCAATGTTTTAAAATCACTCGTATTTATACTACCGGAAGATATCAATTAACTGTTAGCTTTCAAAACGACTGATCAGTAATCAGCACTTCTGCCCCTAAGGGTATTTATTAACTGGAAGCCAAGGTCTAACACATGCCCTTTACAAAATTTCGGTCAATTTGAAAGCAAGAGCAAGGTACAAAATGGTTTAGTCTCCGACGGTCAGTCGTTGCACTGTGGCGACAACATTTTGGCGATTTTCGAAACCTTACAAGAGGTGTATTTTCCCTCGCAATTCTCGAAGAGTAAAGGAACAGTAATACTTTTTTTTGCTGTAGGAACATCATTTTACATTGAGTTCAAATATGCAAAAGTTGGCGTCACAAGTAAGTGGCCGAAATTTTGTACAGGGCATGTATTAGACCTTGGCCTCTAGTTAATAAATACTCTTAGCTTCTCGTCAAAGATATTATAAACGTAGATACCAAACTCCTATCCCTGCACTGTGCAAAATTTCGGTCAATTTGAAAGCAACAGCAAGGTACATAAAGGCAAAGGCACTGTTAACCATTGACTTCGTTTGACTTGAAATTCATGAAACCCACTAATGGCGGCCTACAGTCACAATTAGCGCGTGTTTTTAGTGACTGCAGGCCGCCATTATTGGGGTCCATCAGCCAAATATCGTCTTCATTTATTGTTTACATGAATTTTAAACCCTCATGTTTAGTGAAATTGGAGAATTCTAGATAAAAATTAGTGTACAACCATCAATGATAGAGATAAGCAAGGAAATCAAAAGATTTAAAGATGAGGGACCCCAGTTATGGCCGACTGACATCAGACCATGCACTTGCTGTCCGGATTCGTGTATAGTGGGTTTTGAATCTGCGCAGATACATAGGGCTTTGTGTCATCATCACGGGCTTTCTATGCATGGACAAAGCATACTGCACTGTCGATTGGCGCTGAAAAATCGCACCAAAATGGCCGACTGCTATGATTTTTGTGAAAGTTTGGACTTTCTCAAGTATACCGTCCCATATTTTGCGAGAAAGTTGAAATATTTTTGAAATGTGGCAAGGTAAGGTCAAATTCACTTCACGTATTGCGGGAATATGATGTTCCCGTCAAGTTAAACTTTTGTTTGAAATATAACAGATTCGTCGTCAAATCAGACGATTTATACCTTCACTGCGGCCATCTTGGTGCGCCTTTTTTGTCCCACTCTGACAAGACGTACACGTTACATACTCTGTCCATCATGTGACCCAGTCCGTGGTCATCATATACAAAAGGTCTGTAGAAGAAGGCCGCGATTAGAGCGTGCGTTTTGTGACTGCAGGCAGCCATTAATAGGTCCAATTAGCCTTAAATCGCCTTTACTTACTGTCTAAACGTAAATTCAAACCCTCATATACATAGAAAATGAAATGAAGAGGTGTGTCAGTCTGTCAGTGTGGAACCATCCATGATACACAGATACAGGTAAGAAAGGAAAATGAAAGATTAAAAGTGATAGACCCTAGCTATGGCCGACTAAAATCAGATCATCACTTGACTGTCTGGATTCCATCTGTAGACCTTATATTGGCGTTAAACTGTTATATCATGTTTGGGAGAAACTCAACGAGCACTTGACAGCACGCAACTGAACGCAGTAGCATTTGTCCCACCTGTGTGGTAGAATTCCACGCGTATCCAATTGGTTGAAGAATCAGCGAAGAATTTCGTTCGTTACTTTTTCCACTGTGACACCATTTTACGGTAAACCCGTCACAATGCGATAAATGCATATGTCACACAGAAGCCATGATTCAGTTCAGACGGGGTTTTTTGCCCGCGGGAGGGGGCATACATACTTTATACAAACAGACGTACACAAGTACGATAATGGGATTGGTGTTTGAGTGTATTTCCTTCTAGTCCCCGGATGCAATCCCAGTGGAACCACTTGAAAAGTTTCTAAAGAATTCCATTTTACTTTCTCATTTAAGCTTTCCACGGTGATGCTGGGCAGGGTTAGATGGGTGAATTTGAACTGGTTTCTGATTGTCGGTTTGGGAAGAAGCTCTGGTCATTAATCGTCCGATTCAGGAAGTCACTCGCTTTGCTCAGTTCAGCTGTCTTACGGGGGTGCAGTGCTAGGGACCGTCACCCCTCCAGCCTTTGGGAAGCTTGGGATAAGAGCGGGAATGCATTCAACTTTGTCGCGGTACAGGGGAAGGGTTTGATTGCTATAAATACAGGCCTGTCTCATTAAGGTCTGATCACAAGTTGAAGAGAGAGAGAGAGAGAAAACGGTAACCGGTCTTCGTTTACGCTCCCTGTCGTTAAAGGGTCCTTGATAAGCCAAATGGCTTCCCAATCCCCAAACGTTACACTTAAGCATTCAATCAGTATAAAAAAAAAAAAAAACTTTGGAACTGCCTTATATATGGATGGATATGTGCATACATTCTAAAAACACCGGGTTCAATTTAATCAGGATCGGTATTTTGCTTACTCCAACTCAATCCTGGTTTCGTTTTAGCACAAATCCCGGTTAAGTTAACCCAAATCCTTGTTTCTTTAACCAGCATTTGTGTTAGTTTAACAGAAATTTCTTTTTAAAATTTAACCAGGATTGTGTTGTAGTAAATAGATCACCGATACTTAAATTTAACCCCGGTGTTTAAGGGTGTACATATGTGCCCTACAGGTGCCCATGATAAAAATTGTCACCCTTTTTGGCTAATTCTAGGCTCACAATGGCGACCGCTGACGAAAACAATTTTAACGACAAAAACTGCATTTTGGAAAACTATGGAAACGTCGGCGGAAAGTCACCAGAATGTTAACAAATTGTTAATGCTCTTTTTTTACACGACAGAGTGCCACCGTTAACAACTGACTTCTATAGCCTTTGGAAATTAAGTGACGTATAAGATCAGGAAAGCGCTCTCGTTCGTCCCGGCCCAAGGGGCAGGATTCGTTGCGATAAGTACACACCTGTCTCGTCAAGCTCTGAGAATAGCTGAAAGGAGGAGGCGAATCTGACCGGTCCCTGTCTTCGCTCACTGTGGGTAAAGGGTTCTAGGTGAGCCGTATGACTTCCCGATCCCCAAAAGTTAAACTTAGGCTAGCCATATCCAATCAGAATTTAAACAAAATCTTCATATTACCATATAAATGAATACATATGTACATACAGGTATGCACTAACAATACTCAGGCACGTCGTCACCACATGGGGGGGGGGGGGGGGGGGGCAAGCAGCTAAAGCAAACCAGACTTTGTGCTTATTAAGAAGGAAGTCTTACTTATTGCGAAAAGTCAACCAGAAAAACCGCCGGCCTATTTTGCTCTTGTCGGGACCATTCCAGATTCCTGTAGTACTGTCTGGGACCCTTATACTCAATCTGACAGGAATATTATTGGAAAGGTCCAGAGGATATAGCCGACAGATTGATCTCTAACAACTAGTACAGTCGGCAGTCCAGTGTTTCTCAGGCTGGCATGATTAAGCAACTTGAATGGTATGGTCTTGAAGCGCGACGACTGAGGACTCGCCTCTTCATCATTTATAAAGAAACGCACAGATTACTAAATAATGTACGTGGCCAAATTCTCGATTGACTCTCCAAGCAGGCTGCCTGCCCGATTACTCGTCGCACTAATGTTAAATACTAAGTACAATCCCCTTTCAATGGAGGGGCTAGGGATTGTTGACGGAGGGGGCGAAAATGGTCTGCATGGGCGATTTGAAGGAGTATATACCCTGAGGCTCAGCAAGATCTATATCATGGCTTTTCAGACTTTTCATTTGGTTTCCCCACCTGGTAGAAGAATTCTTTGCCATTTCTCTTCAGCCAGTGTTTCTATTAAAACATGTTAAAATTTTCTTTCCGTGGGCGTCCGCAGAAGAAAATTCAGGGGAAAAAATATTTTTTTTGGGGCGGGGTGGGTGGGGAGGAAGCTCCGCGCCACGATGAGTTGGCGCAAAACTCAAGAAGGGTGCCGACAGACGATTTTGGTCCGTCGTAGGGAGGGGGCGCCCCTGACCATATGGAATTAAGCTACGCCGCTGCCAGTGACCTTTCTTCTTATAAATTATGTTAATAACATTTTTGGCAAAAATCCCTTTACCCATATGCCCACTTGAATTCGCTACCTCAGCAGGTACGCTGTCCCTGCTAAAAATTCCAGTCTACTGAAAACTCCAGTCAGTAACAGGCAATTGTGGTCGGGCTTTAACAGGTACGGTACCTGACAAGACCTGTTAAAATCAGTAGAAATTCCAGTCAAGAAAACCGTCAACAGCGGAAATTTGTGTCGGGTTTTAACAGGTACCTGATTGACACGAGTAAATTCCAGTTAATTACGTAACAGGTAATTAGTTTCAGGTACCTGACAAAACCAGTTAAAACCCATTAAACCCGTCAAAATCCCAACAAAACCCGAAAGCTCTTGTCCTTATTCAAAATTACTAGTCTGGTTAGCAGCATCCGACTCAATAGCCCCACATTATGTAACAGGACGGGATAGCCTTTCAAGCGTTTGTCCTGACCAAGAAAGTCTAGAAGGTTAATTGGAGGTTGGATACTTGGCAACTAAAACTGGAAATCCCTGAAGAACTAATATGTTTGGATATCTTCAAGTAGCAAATATATCAGCCATCAATTCCTCATTCCGAAACCGAACGGGTCGCTGCAATAAAGGAGGCAATTCAGCGCATTATAGTAATACTATAAAAATGTCACTAGTAAACTGGGTCGAACTGTTCCGAATGTTGAACAGACTGTACTTTTTCTTTTCTTCTTCTTTCAAAGACAGCACAAACTCCAGACCAGGATATCCCGTGCTGTTGAACTAGGGGACAAAGGGAGTCAGATGAATAAACTAGCTACAACGATTTTGGTAGCCAAGGGCTAAGAGCTAACTTTTAAAGCTGTCCACTAAAGGGGCATGTGCAGCAAGGGCGATATAAGGAAATTTGTTTGGAGGGAATGGAGGGGGGGGGGGGGCAATGTCAACTTGAGACCTCGACGTCTCAAATACCAGGGGATGTCGTGTAAAAATATTTTTTTTTGGGGGGGAAGGGGCATGAGAACTTGTGACTGACTGCCCAAAAGACTACCTAAGCGGAGCGTCACCATCGGTTGGCGCGGAGCGTACAGAAAATTTTGAAAATCGCGACCTTTTAGATAGCCGGAAATTGCATTTGCCAGGCTTGTAAGTAGAATTTAAGCAGTCGTTATTTTGAGCTTTCCTTTGCAATAAAATCTTCATTTTAATAAAAAGAAAAACAATTTGCAAAATGATAAGAAAGTTATCAGAAAAATGTATTGGCTCCTTTACGGGAAGATGTGACATTTTATCATTTTCTTTGTTTCAAAGTAAAATCTCCATTAAAAAGAATTTACAAGAACCAAATTTTGTTTAATATGTTGAAGACGAACATATTCTAAGCACTCTGGTGAAGTTTTCATTCATTTCTCATGTTCAGTTCTCGAAATATTAGCAACCGAAGTTGACACATTTTCTGCAAAAGGTAAACTTGAATAAACAGACCAAGCAGGTGCTATGTCATGTATTTGTAGTCATGATGGTCAATGTTTTGTTTTGTTCTTTATTTATTTTTGATCCTGCTGTTGATCTTGAATTAGGGATGCTATCTTGCCCTTAAGACAAATTAAGTTTTTAAACTTCCGTTGCTAGGGACGCACTTAAGGTTACAACATATCACAGTCACATTGTAAAAATATGGTGTTCAATTTTAGAGAAAAAGAACTAATCATTTCCACCAATGTGAATACATGACATCATGTCTACTTGTTGCAAGTTCACACTTTGTAGAAAATATGTCAACTTCTCGAGAACCAAACATGGAAAATGAATAAAAGTTTCCCCATAAAGCTATGCCTAGAATATGTTCCTCTTCAAAATATCAAACATAATTTTTTTCTGGACTTTGTTCCAAAGAGCTGCACACCGTTAGAAACAAATTGAAATCATAACTTTTCGAATCATATTAACTCATATGACCAGTGGTCGAATGGGCCCGTAAACCTGAACCGACTACACAGAAGCATTGGTAGCGCTGTACTAGCACCAATAACGATACTTGTTCGGTATTGCTATTGGTGCTGGTAGCGCTATCGGCAACGCTTCTGGGCGGCCAGTACTGGACTAAAATTTTGATACAATTACGAAATATACCCTTGACAATTACGCATTATATTTTATAAATAATATACATTTGAATGAGAGAGAAGGTTGGGATACCTTGCCCAGATTGAGAAAAAGGCTACTTTTTATTCATGTCGTATCGAATAACGTTATTTTGAAAAATTGAAGACCATGCTTTGGAATGTTTTTTTTGGGGGGGGGGGAAGGGGGGGGGGAATGCCCCCTGTGCCCCTATGGCGAGCCGCTAATGACGTGCAGCGAACCTGTTCCGGTATAAGGTTCCATCCAGGGATAGTTCTTGGATAGAGAGATTTCTGATAATAAAGCTTGTTTGTGGAGGGCCCGGATAATGATATACTTCATGATGTACTTATCTCATTGTGACTGAGAAAAAGGCTACTTTTTATTCATGTCATATCGCATAACGTTATTTTGAAAAATTGAAGACCATGCTTTGGAAATACTGAACATAACATAACATAACATAACAGTTTGAAGGGCAAAGGAGGGCCAAGGCCCCATAAGATGCCCTGAAGTCCAGGCCCTAATCATTTGGCTCATTGAAGATCCTATGCCAGAGTGAGCGTGGATGAACACCGGCGAACTTCGCCTTCTCTTTTCGACTAGTGCTCAGAGTTAACGAGGCAGACATGTACTAATCACTCCCAATCCCCAGGCTCCTCCCGGGACCGCCATTTAACGTCCCCATCCGACGGACGTGAGCGTATCCCCAGTCTTTAGCCACCGTTCCCAAAGGCTGGAGGGGGTGAAGGTGATACTTGGTCTGCACCACTGCTCAACAGCTGAACTGAGCAAGCGGACAACTTCCTGAAACGGACAACCAAATACCCAATTTTGCAATTCACCAATTTTTAAACCCAGCATCACTGTGAACAGCTATGCTGAACAAGCTAATTTTGAGACCCCGGAAAATTTCCAAGTGGTTCCACCGGGATTTGATCCAGGGACCTTCAGCATGCAAGGCAGTACATGCTGAAATGTTTGGGGGGGGCAATGCCCCCTGTGCCCCTATGGCGAGCCACTAATGATTTGCAGCGAACCTGTTCCGGTATAAGGTTCCAGCTAGGGATAGTTCTTGGATAGAGAGATTTCTGATAATAAAGCTTGTTTGTGGAGGGCCCGGATAATGATATATTTCATGATGTACTTATCTCATTGTCGATAATTTTGTCTTATTAAATGTCAAATGATCATAATCTTTAAATTACAGTCAGAAACAACATCCGAAAATATTTTAGGGCACTTTATTTGTCCGTCAATATTTTTCGAAGTAGGAATAATTGAAGTCTGCTACTTCAAACAACTTGGCTTGGAGTTACGCGAACACATTGACATTCGTACTCGGTGCAGAGAGGCATTCTGCACTCACAGTCACAGTATATAATATAGTAGTCATGCGTACAGTAGTATACAACATAATCGTCCATTCGAGTTCCGACGATCGAACGATATATGCAGATAGCTGCTACATGTATTGCAATAGCCTAGTAGCACAACCACCGCTCACCAACGAAACTTCGGAACTTGGAAGTTGAAAATATAATCAACCAAGCGGAGCAGTAACTAATTGATGTAGCAGTTAGTCTGAACCAAAAAGCAAAACGAACGGCTCAGCTCAAGTGGTGAGTTACATTTGTTATTTATCCAGCCTAGTGACTAAGTTAGGTCTAAGTTAACGTTGCACTATTGGCATAATGCTAGGCTAGACTAGCCCTTGAACATTACCCAACATTACGTTCCTGTCCTATAGACGAATCCCGACAGATCTCTCTATTTCCTTCATGGATGGTTGTACACTAATTTGTATCATAAATTCTCCAAGTTCACCAAGTAGGCCTAGCCTAGTATGAGGGTTTCAAATTCATGTAGGCTAGGCCTAAAAAATAAATAAAGACGGTTTTAGGATGGTGGACCCCACTAATGGCTGCCTACAGTCACTTAAAACAAGCCCTAGCCTAGGCCTAGGCTAGGCCTAATCGGATTCCCCAATACTATACACGAATCCGGACAGCAAGTGATGGTCCGGTTTCAGTAGGCCATAACTGGGGTCTGTCACCTTTAAATCTTTAACGTTAGATTTCCTTGCTAATCTCTCTCATGGATGGTTGTACACGAATTTGTATCTTGAATTCTCCAATTTCACTGAATATGAGGGTTTGAAATTCATGTAGACAATAAATAAAGATGATTTTAGGCTGGTGGACCCCGCCACTAATGGTGGCCTAACAAGTTACAGTTCCTAAAAAACAAGCACTAATTGGATTCGTCTGTACACTTCATTTCTGGAGTGACTAGAAGGAGCGGATTATACAACCGTCACGTTCAGTGACTAGGCCCAGGCTAGGCTAGACTACCCTCTAGAGGCTTAATGCCAAATGCATCCAGGCTATGTAAACATGTTTGGTCTTTAGCCTTTGCAATGTTTTTTGTACGGCAGCCTATATGTAGGACATTGGGCTTAGGCCTAGGCCCACACTGGACTGACTGGAGAGTACATTTGCCACACGCCAAAATATCACGCCAAGCTGGAGGTGTTTGGAAGTATACACCACACCAGTTGTTGCAATTGTATGCCAACTGTTGTAATTTTCCCTGTAGCAGCCGGGTACGCCGTACGCCAAATTTGTTGGTGTACATTTCGTACGCCAAAGATCTTTCTTTGAGAGGCCCTCTTTCCAGTATCGGCTTAGGCTAAGTTAGGCTATACTAAAGTCAGACAGCACGGGATAGCCTGGTCTGGCATTTGTGCTGCCTTTGAAAGAAAAAGAAGAAGACAGTACACTTTAGCCAACGTTCAAATTTGATAGGCAAAGCCTTGTAAAGCCCAACATTATTGGCCAGTTCTCTCGCCCCAAACTACACTTCCAGTAACGTAGGGATTCATGTTGAATTTCCCTGCCTATAAAAGCTGTGTCCACAACTTTTTGCTTCAGTGAAGGAAGGTCAATAAAAACCAGATAAGAAGTTGCCCTACTGCATGCCTTTCACACCTCACAAACAGTGGCATATCTGGACCCCTTCATTCTGCTTTTGTTTAAATCTTCCACTAGCTGCCTCTTATCAAGCTTGTGGTTTCTTGGAGTGTGCTTGAATGAGTTAAGCAGTAAGTTAGGTGAAATTTGATTACCCCACCAAATCTCCCTTTTGGTGGGGACTCGGGTGAAATATGTAATAGGGTATGAAATTCCTCATGTTACCAGTGAAAATGTTCCCAGACCAAAATGACCCTGCAGTTCGTCAAAACATCTCCGGGTCTCAATGTCCCTGCATCAAAATGTCCAAGTTTTATGTTGGTAAATGAACAGAGTTGTTAAATTTAGTTGAAACAATTCAAGTTGTTTGTAAATTCGGTAAAGAATTTTACCTACAGTAGCCTACCCTATAATATATTGTGGAATGTTCATAACATTGTAAACAAAGGTTGCTTAGGCCTAGTACATGTTGTACATAGCCTTATTGATTTAGGCCTAGGCCTTAATAAATTTATTTTAAATGTGTGTATAAAATTGTTCCTTTCGCTGTTTTCTCTATGAATAAGAGAATAGAAATCTTGTAAAAAGGTATATAATTATCCGACCTTTGCCATATTTTCCCTCTAGGGCCTACAGTACATGTAGTCATCCGGAAAACAATAGACTTAGGATCTTGGTTCTTGGTTTCCAAACACAGATCAGTTATAATTTATCTAAGCACTCGTCACACTTGAATAGACTATTCATAAATCCATCCTTTCACTTATATTCTTTTTTCTAATTTATCTCTCACATTTCCATCCTACATTACCAACTAGCAATTTTCAAATGTACAGTACCTTCCAATTCTTTATGCGGGGACATTTTGGTACATATCACAAGACTGTTGTGGTAAAAAAGCAGGGACATTTTGGTAGCAAAAAAAGTGGGGACGTTTTGGTCTGGGGACGTTTCAACTAGATATCCTAGTAAGGGGTAACTCTCATTTGGCTGAGCTTTTGGATTGACTACTCTTTAAAACAATGCAGAATTTCAAAGCTTGTGGTACACAGCTTGAACTATACTTAAAGGTTTTGTTATACACATTGAGCTTTTCTACAGTATGCCCCCTGAAGGAATAAACTTGTGTTTGGGTGAGGGGGGAAATTTCAAGCAATTGTGGAATTTGTGGAAGGGGCTTAAGTAGAAGGTTAGGAGAATTAGTACTGTTTGCGGTGAGACTTGGGCCTATTAGGTGTAGGCCCAGACCCTATGTGAAGCCTTTAGGCTAGCCACTTACAGTCCTTGAACAGGACTCTTTGCTATGTCCAGCTACAAGTCCAGCCATTGCAATATCAGGACTAAAAGAAAATTGATCACAGCATAGAAATAGCTCATTCAACAGCTAATTCTACCATTGCTATCCTTAAACAATTTAAATCTGTTTTATGTTTATAGCTAATGAAAATAGGCATGTACATACAATTTTAGCAGGTGTGTGATGTCCCTGCCTTTTTGGGGAATTCCGCTTTTTCTGTTTTCTCTTCCGATTTCAATTTCCACTTCTTCGAAAATCCACATTTTGATCATTCTAAATTATGTTAACTTCAAAAATGACTGGGTGTTGAAACTAGGAGATTTTGGCAACCTTTCACTTCTTATGGGTTGTGTTCAAAGAATCCATTGGGAAACCACAGTGCATGTACTGTATGTGAGTTCATAACATGACTACATGAAGTGATGGTACTGTGTTATATATGACTTTCAATACAGTTACAGGCATTTCTAGATTGTTTTCAACTAACTTCATGTTAGAGTTGAATTGTAATTCCAAATTTCATAAACTAATTCCTCTGTTTAAAGAAAAGAAGATTTGCAAGCCAAGATGCAGTGTTAAAAGTCATTCATGTTGTAGAGAAGTTGTAGAGTTGGACGCCGTGCTCGGTGGGCAATCATCCTGATTTCAGGAGGCAAATGGGCAAGGACCATGTACAGAGAAGATCCTACCAGTAAGGGTAGTGCATGGTCCTGTTCAAGAACTAGTCACTTATGGTCTGGAGTAGTCCTTGAAAAGAACCCGGTGCTAGTCCACAGTGTTTTAATCGCATTTGGCCTAGAGTCCTAGCCTAGCTACAGTTTGCAAGTGATCCTGACCTTATTGGTGTTGTAGCATTCCTATTAGGGCTGCCACGGTTATCCGTTTAACCAGTTAATCGACCGACCGACGGGTTACAAGCTCGACGTTTCTCTTAATGTTTAACCGTTTTTGTATCCTCATAAATCAAATTGTTCAGTGCTGCAGTTTCTGATGTGTTTACTTAAGCCAATTTGTACCATAAACCACAAAGTTCTGAGCTTAAAATTGCACAACCATTGCTAATCTTACCCCCCAAAATGATAAAAAGATTTGATGAACTGATAATTGAAAGCTTTTGACCCTACCCTGCATTTGTATGTAGCTTTGTTTTATCGATCAGCTCGCACAATGAGCTGTGGTTCTTCTTTTCAAAAATCCATGTTGCGTTAATATGCCTGTCATGTTTATCTTCCAAGGAGCCTTACAATGATCAACTTGCATTCAAAAGCCACAAGACAAGCGAAGCTTTGTACTTCTATGATGTAAAACATTGGCGCGACCATGATTAGGGCACAAAAATATATTTGAATAAATCTTTCCACTCTAGCTGACCCAAATATTTTATCATGCTGCACCTCCATAAATTTCATTATTTGTCATTGTCAGTAGCAGTATTTGAAAAAAGTTTTAGCCGTAAAAATATGATTGTAAGCGTCAGATAATTCCAGCCATTTTGTTGTTTACCCAGTATCATATCAAAATGGAGCACTCCATGTTGATTTTTATGAATAAGCATACAGAGTTTGTTAGCTGGTTGAGCTATGTACAGATTGGGCTGTAGTTGCGATAATGTACTGTACTGTAGAAGCCCACCTCAAGGATGCATGTAAAAATATGCTGTGCTGGGCCGCAAAGCAATTGCAATTGGTCAACGTATATCTTATGGTTCCTTTCTGATACAAGTATACCTTTATATTTGGCACTTCTTCTCCAAACCTTAAGTATTGTTTAAAAAGAATCTGCAGATGAAATGCACAGTCAGATCCCCGAAAAATCCACGTACACAGAGATTTGTGATGCTGTTTCTTGGTGAATTTAGCATGGGGCTTGGCTGACTGCACAGGCCAGCTATGTACTGTAAGCATGGGAAGCGCAATCGTCATTACAGAAACTCAATGGGAAAATTTGTTTTGATGTCTGGTATTTTCACACACTAAACCCCATTGGCGATGGCCTGAGTTGTGATTGGCTGGCTCCAAATCAACGCAATCGAACCAATCACGATTCAGGGGCAATTCAAAATTTCAAATTTTGCAATAGATGGTATACATACAGTATGATGTCACGAAAATAGGAACATTTTTGCCACATGCTAACATTGGTGAACATGATTTACGATGTCATTTTTAGACTTGTACTTCCTGGACCAAAGTGATGGGGCTCTTTGGAAATGTTGATTTTGTTAATCTGCTGAACATGGCGTCATTTTCGATTAAATGGTTAACCGCCGGTTAATAAAATCGGTGAAACGGTTAACTACGGGTTAATGAAAGTGGTGAAAGGGATAGTGAATTAACCAAAAATGCACAGCCCTAATTCCTATATATTTGAATTGAAGTTAACTTTCCTGGGACCAATGTCAGGAGTTTCCTTTAACGTTGTCCCATATTTACATGTTAATACAGTAGATTAAAAAAAAAAAGGTATTAAGTATCTCTCTTGTTGAGGTGATCATATCTTCATTCAATTGTACACCTATTGCTCCAACATCCAAATATTTACATCCAATTTACAAAGGTATGACATTTTTGTGTCATTTTTGCACTGCTACTCTGCATGCAATTTTTTATACTAGCCTACAGTAGACCTACAGTACACTCTGGCATGGTGACTGGGTTAGCAAGCTGATGCAGAGTGTGTGCTTTAAGTCCTGTATTTGACTTAAAATAGTGTTTCAGCCAATTTTAACCAGCCAAGTTTCACCTTTTTGCTAGTCTCCAATTGAAGGAAGACTGGTCATTCAAGAAAGTTGAATGATGGGACAAAGATCATGCCAGTGAATTTTTGAAGCTGTGAGGAGTTGGGAATAATTGCAGAATTTACAAGGCCTCTCAAAGATTGTTTCTTTGCATCTAGATGCACAGGAGTTAACTCAGTGTAATTTGCAACTTGATCCAACAACAATCTCCAACTCTGAACTGCTTCAATTCCCTTATAACTAGCGAAAGAGAAACAGAATATATTCAAATGAATACTGAATATAGAATACAAATTCACTAATTGCACTAAGATGAATTACACTTGACATTTAACACATTTCACACATCAATTTAGTACATTTACAAGATAACATTACAAAGCATTCAGCAACATAAGCTACAATTCCAAAGACTGCCTAACTATGCCTACTAATAACAGTAAAATAACAGTTACACTAAATACATTCCTCACCATGAATTCAAACAACATCATTGTGAATTCATATCAACACAGTGCAAAACACCCAAGACAACGCATGCAATAAATTACCCCAAAGAAATAAGAACAAATTTACTGTACCTTTTTGGATTTACTGGCATTTCACTCACAAAAAATTCATGAAGTTACTGTAGGTTTCCAAGTATGCACATAAAGGCCTTGAAATACAGTCATTGATGTTGTAGTGTATCAGATAATAAGTGCACTACAGCAATACCAAAACACACTGTAACAGATCCAGAAGTCTTACTGAGGAAGTATTGTAGCCATTTGCACCGCAGATCGATTTATACTGGGCATGGCCCAGTGAACATGAACACGCATAATTTGCATTGCCCATTGCAACCTTCAGATGTTCATATGCATAGAATGCAAAGCATTCACTCTGCTTTAGCAGAGAGACTGAATACATTACAGTAAGAACTTAACTGAAATAAACGCCTTTCCTTTCACTACATTGCAAAGTTCATGACGAATCTTTTTGAGTGGATATGCCCGGATGCTTGTCTTACAATCAAAGAAACCTTTTGGGAATGACTTGTTGTCAGAATATGTTGGTACATGTAGGCAAAATTAATTTTTCTGAGACTTTCCCAAACAGATTCTGAGTGCATGCCCAGATATCTGGATGCAGAGTCCGTTTCTTTCATATTTTAAGACCCATCAAAGCATATTCTGAGTAGATGTTCCTACGAGGAGTCTAATATTTTTGCTTTTCTCTTTCAAGAACTTTCCAAGCATACTGTGGGAGGATGCTTGGATGCACGGTGAGAGATTATAAAATGTATATGTACGGCAAAAATTTAATTTGAGAAGAAGTCATTGTTGTTCACCATTAAAAAGATCACAAGCAATATTCTGGAGTGGATATATGTGTGGATGCTTGGATGTGAGGTGAAGTCTTGGAGTAGATGGGCCGATGCTGAGATGTGTAGTGAGAGTCTAGTACATTCAACCCGAAGATGCCTCATGGTATCCCCACATCAGGTGGTGTTCCAGAGTGGCCCTGTATTCTACTATTGTACCAAGAGTTGCCAGTTGTGCTTGCTCATCTTGCCCAACGTTGTGATTTGGGGAGACATGTGTCCTGGGACTGCATATAGAGTAGGTCCAACTGTTAAGCATACAGTATAACATGTCCTATAGAAGGACTACTCATGGCCTAGGGTAGGGTAAGGTACACGGTTTTCATCAGCTTAAGCATTTCTTGCAACCAAAATCATTGGAGTCAAAATCACTTGAAATAGTATTTTATATTTTTCTTATTATAAGAAAACCTGGCAAGTTTCATCGGCTTTTAGAGAAGGGTCACTTTGAAAAATCCCCAGATTTTGTTCAGTACACTATCCAAACCCTGTGATCCAGTATTCATCCTTCTGTGCCATAATTCAGCCACCTTGTTAAATGCTTTGTAATCTTATATTGATGGTTCATTAATTCCTTCATAATTTTCTATGATACCCATAATTAAGTATGGTAATTAGTTTCATGCAAGTTATAATCATGTTTACCTATTTTTTTCCATGGCTTCTATAAATATTAGATTAATGTTATTGTTCCAACGTTTTAAGCTCCATGTTAAAAAAACCCAGTAAAAATGATCCTTTTTTCCATAAAAGGTTTGTAACTTCATAGATCTTTTCCAATTTGAAAATATTGGTCACGTTTTCTTTTTTTCTCATGCATTTAATTCTCATACACACCATTAAAAAAATTTACTAACATCTATTATGGAGTAGTTGAATACTGGGTCACACAAACAGCAGTGTCCAGTAATTATCCACCTTCAATTTTCAGTAATTGTTTTATTTTTAGTAGAATAAAAGAAGCTGGAATCAATTGAATTTATAGGTGGCAATATCCTTTGAACAATGTTTTGCTCAATTACATTGAAAGGAAATCCCTGTGTTGCTGGTTTCATACATAAACATACCCAATGTTGGCTCAGTTAAAAAGATGTAGGCGGGATCAATGGGGCTTGCAAAAATTTTATTTTCTTTGGAAATGTAAAGATAAAGACAACACTACAAAGTAATAATGGGAAGCAATTGCGAAAACACTTGGTTCACTGATACTGCAGCACCAATGTTTCAAGCCAAAAAATGGTGAAGAAAGATTAAGATTGGTGATTGCTTTGCTACATCATAATGAAGAGTTCTTTTCTTCTTTTTATATACTGCAGCCCAGTTTAGTCCCAAAGTACAGTCCAGTCAAAGGTGGCTGTGGGTGGGATTTTACTTGTGACAAAAGTTCACTTTTCCACTGCCATGGTTGCAGCAATGCTTCAAAGTGTTGGTTAGAAATTGTCTTTTTGGTTCTTTGCATTAGCAAAAGGAAGCTATGTAGTCAGGTTGGCATGTGTGTGTGTGTGTATGTGTGTGCGTGTGTGGCGCTAGCAGGGTATGCTGTAACTCAACAAGGGAAAGTTGGATTAAATTGAAACTTGGTATATAGAAGTGCCATAGTTTGAAGGTGTGCCCTATCGTTTTTGGTGGAGGTCAAAGGTCATTTGGGGTCACCAGAGGTCAAAAACTAAAAACCTTCTCAACATGATATTTTAAGGTAGGAAACTTGGATAGATGTCATACTTGGTGTGTGGATGTGTTATGGTGTAAGAATAAAATCTGATATGTTTGGTGAAGGTCAAGTGGTCATCTGGGGTCACCAGGGGTCAAACACTACAAAACATTTTAACACAGTATTTTGAGGTAGAAAGGACAGATTTCAAATCAATCTGTGATTGGTTAAGGTCAAAGGTCATCAAGGTCACTGGAGGTCAACCACTGGAAATGTTATTTAGAAAATCTTGTAAGCTAGATAAAGATCGGTTCAATAGAGTTTTTACCTCACCTGGTTTTGCATGCTTTCACACCCAAACACCTTAGAAATTTGGCCTTTATGTTTAGTAATGATTCCTTTGGGTTGTACACAGATTTTCGATCATCCAAAGTTTTAAGAGGACAATAACTGAAATCTGTAGATTTCAATGAACACAGGTCACACAACATTAAACTGGTCTCTCTGCCAGTGAAAGCAATGCATGGATTATACAGTATGTCTCTTTAATACTGCTGTGCTCTGTGAGGTAACCTAATCCTCATTCTATTATCACACCCCATTAATCACTTGCTTTCTGCTTAACTGCTGAATAAACCCTGTTTTCTGTGTAGAGATAGCAAACAGGACAAATGGTAGATTGTTTTAAAGTAATAGCAAGTTTTATTTGAGAGCAGGTAAAAATAACTCATGAGAGAAGTACAAGGGGTGTTTTTCTCTCTCTGACCACATTGTGTTTATTGGTGATAAAATCAAGTTTGATTACAAGCATAGATACCTACTGGAAATGAGGAAATATTTTTGAAGGATCACCAAGCTTTGTACAAGTTGAATGTTAAGTAAGGCCACAAAAATTTAATCATTGATTTCATGTAATATTAGTACTAAAATACCCCTTTTGAAGATGTTACAAACATGGAGTATGAGCTTTTGCTTAGCTCTATTTTGGAGACTGGCTGTACAGTTCTTATAATATCCAGCAAGGAACCACAGTGCCCATTGGACGCTTGTTTCTTTATTGTTTCACAGCTTATTTGGTGAAAACTTGCAGAGGGAAAATGCAAACCTCCCAAGTGACCCGCATTTCGTGGGTTTGGCCCCCATTTGAACACCAAAACACTCTGACCCGGCCAGCCCTCTGAAAAACCTGCATTTCAAATCCGAGGTACTGCATTCTCAGTGAGAGTACCACACAAATTAACAACTAATTCAGCTTACAGTACCCATAACTACAACACATTCAACTGCTCGCCCTACTAACGTTACATCCACCATGCATGCATATGCCTAAGTACTGTATATAGGGAGCTATGATTTTCGCTGTCACAACATGGCTAACCATCTCAGCAGGTTTGCAATATACCCGTTACTGCATGAATAGTGTAATGCCGTGCAGTGCTGCGTTCATATCAGAAATGAATGCCAATTTTGCAGGTTAGAGGCGGGGCTTGTATCAAATTCAGTTTTGCATCAAACAAATGTTTCACAGTTCTTGACTGTGTGTTTTCATGACAAGCCATGCGAGATGTAGGAAGACATGTATTGAGAGACACATGCAGCAAGGAATATGACCATTACGATCTGTTCATATTGAGTTGATGTTTGCGAACTGTACTGGTACCGCACCAAAATTTACAGCAAGAATATGCGATTGAATATTGTGATAAGCAGAGGGTTTAGTAATTTCGTGTTTGTGAGAAGACCTAGGCCTATCTGTGCAATATTATGTTGCACAGATACAATACAATATATTTCTAGCTGGTAGGGAAAATACCAGTAAAGTAGTGAACTTTTTGGCGGTAACCTAGCCAACTTTTGTTGACTGATTTGCCAAAAAGGTGCCACCATTTCACGTGTAGGCACTTCTTAAATTCTTCTAAAAAAGGGGTATGAGGGGAGGGAGACCCTCCCCTCATAACCCTCCCTCAAGGCCAGCGATCCACCATTGGACCCGCATCTGCTCTCAAGGAACTTGGGAGCTGTGGAAAATGTCATGGTTTAATTATTTCACTGATAGGGCAAAAATTAGACAAATTTGAGTGGTGTGAACCGTGTGATAATAATATCCATTTTTTAAACGTGCCTTTTTAGCAACTCTGCATTTTTGAATAGGCATGTGTGCACTTCTGCGACACTTTGGACAAACATTCTGTGCACATGAAGTAGCCCTACTGTTATACCATACCAATAATGAACTTAATAGGGAATAGGCTTATTAGGAAAAGTTCTGGTTGTTCAACAAACAGAATACTGTACTAACTAGTTTCACTTGAAGTTTTGCAATGCTATCTTTGTTGAATGCTTGCTTTCCTTGACATATAGTCTACAGTATTGTGTTAACTTAAAAATCTGATCATCCTGTATTTTAATGCACCAGTTGTAAGTGATAGGTGTTTGTTTAATTTGATTGATTGTTTTCAATTAAGTTAGTCAAGTACAGCTGAATGCAAATTTAACAGTGATATCATACAGTAAGATGTAAATCGACAATCTACTTAACATGTTAAGTTTCTGTTTAATTAATAGATTACATGGTGATAATTTACACACCAAAACTTATTGTCCATATCTAGGTTATACAAGTAAGTCTGTGAACAGTTGCTCAGTAGTCAGTAGCAGAATGTAGCTACTGACCTCAGTGGGAACAAACCTGTTTGTAACAGTTGTTTTGCCAACTCGCCAGTTGGCCCCAAAATACCGGTTTATTTTTTAATTAAATCTATATGAACAAGGGTCCCAATAATTTTTCAGCTCCATGTACAGTATCATACTGTACTTCATAATTTTGGAACTTTTCTGTAGACAGAGCATGTGTGTAGCCTGATGTATGATGCCATGCATTCAATTACAGACTATACACATATGATGACTTAATGTTGCTTTTATCATACATGTGCTTTATTTGAATGTCACCACAGAACTGGGACAAGCAATAACGACACGACCCTGGACATACAGTATTGGCCTACTTTCAAAAATCTCATGGTGAAAGAAGTTTTGCATATTCTACACCTCTATCATGGAACAATTTACCACTGAATATTAAACAGAGCACCAGCCTTTGCAATTTTGAAGAAAAGTCTTTAAACTTACGTGTTTATTGCGCTCCTATGACCAGTGTAATTTGTATCTTGTTTTGTAAAGCGCTTTGGTCTATGCTGTCAAGCAATTGGATTTATAAGATCATTATTATTATTATTATCATATTGGACTATATATAAACTTCTACATGTGGGAGAAATTATTCACTGTGTCATATGTGCACACTACTCAGTTCAAAGGCACATGGTCACTGGGTTACTGGGGCTCAAACTAGTCAGATTTGCCTACACAGTCAACTCACACAAAGTAAATTAGTATTGCTATTGCATTTACTTATAGTTTGGTAAATATTATGCATGTCTGGTATTACACATGACAAGCTTTGTACTCAATCGCAGTAATGATGGCTAATCACAAGTTCTTTTTTGCTAAGTGTTTAAGTGACATATTGTTCATAGCTAGATGGTCACAGCCCCATCTACAGTACTATCTAGTTCTACACAAATCTTATGTGAAAAGAGCTAAGATTTACAGTATTGCATGGAAACTTAAATTTTAGTACTACTGAAAGAATAGTTTTGTTCCACAATAAAAACTGGTTGAACACAATGAAAATTTCAAGGTTCATTTTAAAATTTTGATATTAAGCAAAAGCAACATTGGAGATAAAAGGCATCATTAAAACATTTTTAACCAGCATGGACTATAAAGAGTAAGAGTGTTGTTGTTCATAAAGGAGAGTACTAATGCCAGTACTGTGTGCACTCTTTCATTACCATAGTATAGGCTTCTTAAGTAGGATATTGTAAAGTGAAGTTGTGCAGTTAGTTCTGTGGAACATCAATGTGGGGATAGTGACCTATACAGCACATAGTACTTCAAGGAAAGCTCCCAGTCCAGGCTTTTGCTGTTGCTGTACAGTACTTGAAAGGAGTTTCAAAAAGATGTTCGGACACTTCTCAGACAATTTAAAATTTTTATAATTGTAGTGGTTAAATAATTAGTAAGCCATGGTAGATTATGTTAAATTAGAAGGAGTTTTACTGCCCAGTTTCCAACCACTTAATTCAAGTTAAGCAGCCATGGCCCTTTTTCCAGTTGTGGCTCACTGGCTTGTTTTCCCTTCTTGATTACTGCTGATCACCAAGCACAATGGCAGTAGGTTTCATTTTTAAAGTTAGAGGAATGACCCTACCAAGACTCAAAGTCCTCCCTACTGCAACTCTGATATTCTATCCACCTGATCATGCAGTCAGTGAAGCCGTGGTAGAGGATGCGTCTCTATGTACTTTAGAGACTGTTGGATTGTTTTTGATGATAATAGATTGTGTGTGGCTCAAGAAATTTGAAGTTCATATTTTCATGACATCTTGGATGGAAATCATAAATGAAATACTGTAGAAACCTTGATTTTGAAGAATATTTTACAAAGCTGTAGTTAGTTACAGTATAGGGAGTTTTACAGCCCAGTTTCCAACCTATTGGTTCAAGTTGAGCCAGCCACGACCTTTTTTCCAGTTGTGGCTCTCTGGCTTGTTTTCCCCACTCCATTGCTTATGTGGAGCATCACGCACAATGGCAGTAGGTTCCATTTTTAGATTCTTTGGTATGACCTGACCTGAGAATAGAATCCGGGCAAAGCTATAATGTCATCTCCAGTGTGTCTTATTTATTTGATTAATTAATCAATGAATTGATACAAAATGATTTCAAGAGAAATTGTTTGGAATGACAGTCTCCAAATTGTGCCCCAGAAAAATTCAGCTTATAAACAATGACATCACAAATTATTGCACTTAGCACCATTTTAATTTAGTGACTTGAGATACACTTTAATGTCAACATCTGCATATGAATGAAGTCATCAATACATATAATTTTGAATGGAAAAGCTGTTACTTCCAGGCTTATTTTTAGGCTAACAATTAATGAAAGCATGCACAGGGTTTTCCCTGGGTTTAGAATTGAACGTCGCGCATCTTCTGCGTCTATAGTTGGATCGCCGGCCTGGGGGAGGGGTATAAGGGGAGGGGGGGGGAATTTTGTGACTTATGCAAGTCCCTAGACGCAAAATGGTGACACTTTTAAGGCAAATTAGTCAGCACAATTTCTGTAAGTCGACACAAAAATATTAGCACTGAAACTCACATTCGTACAAATTTTCACGAACGGGATATCATTTTTGTAGGCGTAATATTTTCACTTCAAAAGTGGGGATACAAATCAACCGTTAATACAGTAGGTTTGTTTGCAGTCGATGTCACATGTCCTTAAATAATGTAGTTCTTAGGCCAACATCATGCTTGTTCTATTTTTCATCCCCCAATCATGTCGAAACATTTGCATTCTTTTACTGGGTTGTAGTTGCGTTAATGTTCTATTAATGTTCTATAGCTACAGTACTCTCTCGCTTTAACGAAGCCCATGAAGAGCAATCATTCATGATAACCTTAGCAGTTCTGGGAAGCAAAACAATTGCACCTGATTAGCGTATCTCATGGTTCCTTTCGGATATTAATATCCCCGTATATTTTAAGCAGTTCTTTTCCAAAACTTACGTCTGGTTTGAAAAGAATCTGAATCTGCACGTAAGTCACATCCCCGAAAAATCCACGTGCTGTTTCATGGTGAATTTGGCACGGGGATCGCCCTGCTTCGCTAGCCGGCTATATAATAAGCATGGGAAGTGCGATCGTCGTAACCCAAACTCAACGGGAAAACTTGTCTCGAGACCGAGTATTTTCACACACTAAATCACATAGGCGAAGGCACGAGTTGTGATTGGCTGGCTAGAATCAACGCAATTGAGCCAATCACGATGCAGGGACCAATTTAAATTTTGAAATGGATCGTATGCATATGATGTCCCCCAGCAAAACACGACGTCTTGTTTGGCGAAAAAAACAGACTCGCACGAAAGTCAACTGCATGCATGGGCCAAGAATTTTCCTGCATGAGACCACATGCAACACTGTTTTCTTTTGCAGTGACGTCGTATGACAACATTGCATAAGTCCTACTGTAAATAACATTACGGAAGGAATGCTAGAAATGACTTAATTTATGCAAGATAATCACCGAACTTGCACCAGATTCTAGGAGCTACGTGTACAAAACGTGCACAGACATGTACAGGGGATTTGAAAAAAAGGCGAAACACCTCAGCTCGATAGTCTGTACAATGTGTTTTGTGCAGAACAGTTTGTATAGCAACGTACGCGGCGCTTTCCGCGAGAAAGCAAGGAAGATACATTGAAATGCAATTCTAAATCTAATTGCATGTTATACTACAGGGTTATAGCGGAAAATATCAAACGATAACTTCCATGGCAGGGATAAAATTTTACTTTTGTGATTATCAATGCATCCCGTTTTGGCGGCAAGCTAAAGGATGAATTTTACGAAAGTAACGGCAAGTTTCAAGTATATTTTAGGCCCTTCTTCAGTTTGCAAAATAATCGGTGGTAAAGATCGAGTGAATGCCAGAATTTATAAGAGCAATGGAGTACGTGGCTGCAGGCAATCACAGATTGTGTGCGTACCGATTTTTTTTTATGGCAACGTGTTGGGAAAACAAGGTTTCTATGACATCATACACATAAGGTCCATTGCACTTATTTTAAGTTACCTCTACGTAAGAAACATGTGATTGGTTCATTATTGCTTTTAATCAGCCAATCATACTCGCGACATCATCAATGCAGTTTTACTGTGTAGGAATAACGTGTAGAAACCAACCGTCTTCGCATAGAATTCTAATACTCCCATTGCATTTGTGCTACGATCAAATTTCCCAAACTTTTGTTGTACATAGTCGAGCAAAACAGTTCAGAAATGGAGTATTTACTTGGGGGTTAAGACTGCAGTGTACGTTCGCACAACTTCATTTTACGATTTTTTGAATTGTGGTGTAAGTTTTAAGAACGAAGTAACAGGAAATATGTTAGATTAAAGAAGTAAAGATACAATGACATGACAATGACATTGACAATTTTCCAAATCTGAGACATTAGCCCCGCCTGTAACCTGCAAAAACAGGCATTTGTGTTTTGTTCCTGCAAGTCGTGTTGTGCCACATAGCTACTGCGCTCCGGAGTGAGCACAACAGTTTCCTGATACGAGCCTACTGTGTTGTATACTTGTTCAGTAGTAGGCCCTATTAGTCTATGGGCCAATAATCGAAATCATTCCCCCCCCCTTAGCCACAATTATTCACTGTGTTTTTCTGTTAGGTGGGATCCTGAGGCATCATATTCTGCTTGTTTGCCATTGCACAAGTGGTGGGTGTGGCCAGGAAATCCAAAATGGCCGCCATTTTGGATTTTCAGGTTTAAGGAGCTGTTTCTCTGTCAGAAGGTCACATACCCCCAAACAAGGTGTCATATGAAAGCTGATAAAATTTACTCCCTAGTGATATATAATTTTAGGGGGTTCGGTGTAATATGAATGCCTAAAAATAGCAAAAAGTGTGATTTTTTTGCAAATTTTTACAGAAAATTGAAATTTTAATAAAATGTTCACTTCAGTATCTCATGATAGCTTTCATAGATGCATTTGATTTTTTCCACAAATTAGCTCTTATGTAATATGTTTAAGACCTGCAAAACGCAGTTGGATAGCATATCTAATTCATGAGTTATGACCGTCCAAACATTCCAACCCTCGATTTCAGAATTTACCCAAAATGTGTTCTTCCATTGACTTACTGTACAAATTGGCTATTAACCGTGTATTCTATGACCCTTTGTACTTGTCTGGCCCCAGCTGTCCCTCAGAAACTCTTATCCACTGTGTTTCCCTTTCAGTCTGTCATAACCTGAAAATCTGTCTTTAAAAAAGTGGTGAGCATGGCCATGAAGTCCAAAATGGCCGCCAAAATGGTCGCCATTTTGGATTCTCATGTTTAAAAAGCTGTCTTCCTGTCGGAGTGTCACATACTGCTAAATAAGGTGTCATATGAAAGCTGGTTAGATAGTCTTTCCAGTGATGTACAGTTATAGGGGATTTGCAATCACATAGATGTCTAAAAATAACAAAAAATGTGATTTTTGCTATTTTTTACAAAAAAGAATCGACATTTTAATATAAAGGTATCTCAATATCTTATCATAGTTTTCATTGCTTCATATCATTTTCTCCACAGGTTTGCTCCTATATAATAAATTCAATACCGGCAAAACTCTGACAGATAGCACACATAATTCGTGAGTTTTGACCATTAAAAGGTTTAGACCCACAGTTTCAGCAGTTACTAAAAATGTTTCTTCTATGGACTAACTGTACAAATGGGAAATAAATTATGCAGATAATGAGCCTGTGTATTTCGTGGTCCTCTTAGCCTTAGACGTTCTTACCCACTTCTGTTTAATGGTACTCAAGGTTTTCAGCTATCAGTTTCAAAATGTATGCCATCAAATAAAATGTTGGTGACTTGGTGTGGCCATGAAATTGTTCAAAATGGCGGCCATTTCACCTTTTTCAGTAACAAGGAGTTATGCACATTTTATTAGTTCACACATTGTCAGAGGCGGCGCCAGAATTTCAAAATTGGTTTGGGGTAAATGAAAATCATAGAAGAATGATGAGGCAACAGTTTTGGGGTACAGCACGAAACATAGCCAGAAGCACCTGTTCCTGCGGGTGAGTCCACTTGGTCGAAACCCTGGCAAGCTTTGAAATGTTATCATGTGTCTGGAACAAAAAATTAAATCTCAGGAGCAATTTATTACTTACTTTTTCCATTCACCTGACCCCTTAGTGATCTAATGTGAGGGAGGGGGCAATTGATGGGGCAAGGATGAAATGCCCCCTCTTGCACCACTGTAGCACAGAATGCATACCATTGAGAACCTCAAATAGGATAAAATGATATACATCGCAAGAACTAGGAAGAAACTGAAATCCTATTAAATAATTCATTTCTATCCAATTAAAATAGAAAGATTACAAACTTCCCATAATTTCTCAATCAAGATCTGAATCATTTGGATCATCGATCACGCGAAGTGGGGTCGTTATTGTTGCAATAACATGAAGGAATCAAAACTAAAGTAATGATTGTTTCCCGAAAGGGTATTCTGTTTGCCTGTTTGAGAAATATTTGAAGTTACGAAAGCGAAGAATAGTTGAGTGTTGCTTTGTTTGTGGGAAGCTACTGAGAGAAAGCATGTTATTGCTTCCGAGTACAACAAAAACTTTTCACGTGAGACAACTGTCTATGAAAAGTAATGTGTAA
Organism: Holothuria scabra; assembly: GCA_037179385.1. Taxonomy (NCBI): domain Eukaryota; kingdom Metazoa; phylum Echinodermata; class Holothuroidea; order Aspidochirotida; family Holothuriidae; genus Holothuria; species Holothuria scabra. Next base: position 4,588,000 of record CM074187.1, on the reverse strand, counting down.
ATCTCCATGAGGCTTTTCTCTACGACACCTGACAAACAACTCTGAAGCAATTTTCTTGTGACAATCCTCCACGAAGCTGATCTCTACATGTAAGTTGAGAATGCATTGTGTTTGTGTGTGACAACTCTGTTAAAAACAGTTATGTACAGTAACAAGCAGTCCATAAAATTTATCATGAAATAAAGTAAAAGACCTTTACAATAAAAAAATACAAGTGTGTACGAAAAATAATGTAATCTCTAGGAAGCATTCATCCGGCGACATCTGACAAACAACACTGAAGCAATACATCCCACTTGTGACAATTTCTCTTTAAATCTTACTGTATGTCTATGTTAGTTCAGTTCGCAACTGTGATTGTGTGTCACAACTTTGAACAGCAATGTAAGGAAGGGGTTGTCTCTTATATTAATTATTATGCATGAAATCTAGTGTAAGGAGTTTTAGCATGCACATACCTACCAGACCTTTACAGTAAAGGGATAATGTCTATAGTGATCCTTGTCAATAGTCCCCCATGGACATCATTGCATGGTCCCCAGTGTCTCTGGTCTCCCGTGTCGTTGGTCCCGTAACCCTAACCCGGGAACATTTCCACACAGGTTGAATTTGATGATGTGATTATATAAAATTGCAAATATGTGGAAGTTATTTAGGTGTTTCGAAAATTTTGGGTCCACAATTTGGATTCACGTAGTATTAATATTTATGTTTTTAACTTGGTTGCTTTGTTGTCTTAGTGTAATGAATTAGCAAGCATCTCTTTTTAGCAGTGAAATTCCTCCCCCCTACCAACAAAATACATGTCACAAAGCATCACTTGTGGGCTCTTCGACTATAAGGTAAGGTATTTTAAATATAATGTGACAATTCTAAATTCGCCCCAAAAATGTAAGATGTCTAAGCATGTTAAAATGATGTTGAAGTAGAGTACTAATATTTTGAGTACGTAATTGTAAGTATAGTATTCTTAACTGCCATTCATTTTTTGGAAGTACTTCTAACATTCCAAGTACCACATACCCCATAACAGTTAACAGTAACAACTTTGAGACGTCACAAGAAAGATAACCAAATATTATTATCTTTGGCTTCAATGTACAACTAATCTAAAGTTACACATGCTAGGGTAAAAACATACGCGGTTACAAATACGGCAATAACACGTTTGTAGTTAGTCATTGGCTACCAACTTTGGTATGAGCAAGATAGTCACTTCCGACTTTGCAATCCGCGGTCCCCCGCAAGGTTTTGCCTGAAGAGAAACGAGAGCGGCTCCGTAGTTTTCCCTTTCAGGAAACCAAAAATTACAAAAGAAGTGCAACATCTGTGTAACTAGCAGAACTAAAAGTACAATGACCCATACCTGTTAGTGTGTATAAAACACCCTTGTCAAAAGTAAAGCATAGGATGTGATTAAAGTGTAACATATTTAGATGTCATCACCCTCCTCTTCTTCATCTAAAATGTCATCATGAATATCGTAGCAGTCATCATCACTAGTGTTCTCTCCTTCATCATTCTGCTCCAGTACTAGATCCACCAATTCAGTTGGAAGGAATTCTTCTTCTGTCCATTGGTACTGCAATTTTTCATCTTTTAAAACCCAGCCATGACCATTGTATGGTTTTGGTAGTTCGAGGAAGGCCAGATTTGCTTGGTTCCAGATGAAAGCTTGATAATTGGCACGTAAAACATGCCGGCATTCGCAACGATGATCTGCAGGGTGGAAGTAAGCTTAGGTCGATGCCACTCTCACTAGATAGTAGCTGGTTTTGAGGTGTGTAGTGTGTCATAAACATAGTGAAGCGAAGCTTGTTGATGTTCTTGATACCTGACCTCGCACAGTATAACAGGCATGTGAATGCTTCCAGATCGGAAGCAATAACATGCTTTTTCTCAGTAGCTTCCCACAAACAAAGCAACACTCAACTATTCTTCACTTTCATAACTTCAAATATTTCTCAAACAGGCAAACAGAATACCCTTTCGGGAAACAATCATTACTTTAGTTTTGATTCCTTCGTGTTATTGCAATAATAACGACCCCACTTCGCGTGATCAATGATCCAAATGATTCAGATCTTGATTGGGAAATTATGGGAAGTTTGTAATCTTTTATTTTTATTGGATAGAAATGAATTATTTAATAGGATTTCAGTTTCTTCTTAGTTCTTGCGATGTATGTCATTATATCCTATTTGAGGTTCTCAATGGTATGCATTCTGTGCTACAGTGGTGCAAGAGGGGGCATTTCATCCTTGCCCCATCAATTGCCCCCTCCCTCACATTATATCACTAAGGGGTCAGGTGAATGGACAAAGTAAGTAATAAATTGCTCCTGAGATTTAATTTTTTTCCAGATACATGATAACATTTCAAAGCTTGCCAGGGTTTCGACCAAGTGGACTCACCCGCAGGAACGGGTGCTTCTGGCTATGTTTCGTGCTGTACCCCAAAACTGTTGCCTCATCATTCTTCTATGATTTTCATTTACCCCAAACCAATTTTGAAATTCTGGCGCCGCCTCTAACAATGTGTGAACTAATAAAATGTGCATAACTCCTTGTTACTGAAAAAGGTGAAATGGCCTTAAATGGCCCTAAACCTTTTAATGGTCGAAACTCACGAATTATGTGTGCTATCTGTCAGAGTTTTGCCGGTATTGAATTTATTATATAGGAGCAAACCTGTGGAGAAAGTGATATGAAGCAATGAAAACTATGATAAAATATTGAGATACCTTTATATTAAAATGTCGATTCTTTTTTTGTAAAAAATAGCAAAAATCACATTTTTTGTTATTTTTAGACATCTATGTGATTGCAAATCCCCTATAACTGTACATCACTGGAAAGACTATCTAACCAACTTTCATATGACACCTTGTTTAGCAGTATGTGACACTCCAACAGGAAGACAGCTTCTTAAACATGAGAATCCAAAATGGCGGCCATTTTGGACTTCATGGCCATGCTCACCACCTTTTTAAAGACAGATTTTCAGGTTATGATAGACTGAAAGGGAAACACAGTGGATAAGAGTTTCTGAAGTACAGCTGGGGCCAGACAAGTACAAAGGGTCATAGAATACACGGTTAATAGCCAGTTTGTACAGTAAGTCAATGGAAGAACACATTTTGGGTAAATTCTAAAATCGAGGGTTGGAATGTTTGGACGGTCATAACTCAGGAATTAGATATGCTATCCATCTGCATTTTGCAGGTCTTAAACATATTACATAAGAGCTAATTTGTGGAAAAAATCAAATGCATCTATGAAAGCTATCATGAGATACTGAAGTGAACATTTTATTAAAATTTCAATTTTCTGTAAAAATTTGCAAAAAAATCACACTTTTTGCTATTTTTAGGCATTCATATTACACCGAACCCCCTAAAATTATATATCACTAGGGAGTAAATTTTATCAGCTTTCATATGACACCTTGTTTGGGGACCTTGGGGACCTTGGGGACCTTGTGACCTTCTGACAGAGAAACAGCTCCTTAAACCTGAAAATCCAAAATGGTGGCCATTTTGGATTTCCTGGCCACACCCACCACTTGTGTAATGGCAAACAAGCAGAATATGATGCCTAAGGATCCCACCTAACAGAAAAACACAGTGAATAATTGTGGCTAAGGGGGGGGGATGATTTCGATTATTGGCCCATAGACTATATGGGATATACATAAAGAGCTCCGACTCGCATGCAGTGGTATTTACATGGAAGTTAAAAAAGTTAGTTGCAGTTTTTACAAATAAGTCAATGATGTTGTTGTTAATTGTATTAACAACAAAAGCAAACGTTGACAGCTAGAAAGAAGAAAAATTATGGAGGCTAGCTGGCAGCAATTTTGAACATCGCGGCCGATTTTTGAACGTCGCGGCCTCCTTGATTTTGAAGCTTGAACGTCACGGGGCGCGACGTTCAAAAGGCCCAGGGAAAACCCTGATGCATAATCTGTGCAAAAAACTAGGTTGAAATATTTTGGTTTGTGATAGTGTAAATAATCATAGCATGGGAAAGAAACATTTTGTATTTAAAAACTGCTTGCAATATATCACAGCTGGTTTCCTTCACAAGCCTTCCTCTTCTAAAGGTATGTAGCCCACCATCCCCTTTTACCTGTTTTCTGCTAGCTATGAAAACATCACTGAAAATATCCATCTTCTCAATTCTCATGCCTTGCATTTTGAAGTGTGTGAGTGTAATCCCACACCATCACTCACCTCAAATCACTGCGAGGAGTGTGATTTTTTGCACATCATGTATGAAGAATGGGAAGTTAGATATTCTATTTTACCACACGGCAATAATTTCTTGCGGAATGTGATTTTTAGCATACCTGGAAAATCTAAAACTCAAAGCATGTCTTAATCTTGTAATCTCTTATCCAGACATAAAGCCTTTTGATGTTTATATCATCAGTCATGTTTTAATAAACAGTATGTACAGTAACATGTGCTGTCAATATGAAAGGATTTTTTGTGCTGGTAGAGACAACATTGATGTATCCAGTACATACTGTATACAGAAGTTGTTACTGAGGCTGTCTGAAGCAAATTCAACATATATGGTAATCATGATATATTGTTAAATGATCGCAATTTTTTGTAAGTAGTTCCTCTTCGTGCTCTAGAATGTTATTGTAGTGGGGGAAGTACCACATTTTGGGGGAAAATTTGCAAGAACTAAATGCTGTCCTAAAGATAGATTTCAAGCAATCACAAGTATAAGTATTACTGCTGTTAGGTATGGTTTAAGTAGCACACACTGATGTATCATATGACAGGCACAGTTGCTGATTGAGTGCTGTACAGTTGCCTGTGTTGAAGTGCAACTGTATATCAGGACACAACCCCAAAAAGTATAAGTATAAATTTTTTATTTCCTTCCCTGGAAGCCTCCAAAAACTGCTCAGAGAACTACAAGTTATCTCAATAGCCTAAACGCTATCTTTATGTAAAACTTGAGTTTCAGGTTTGATGCCGTATTAGCATAGTCTGCTGACTTACAGGATTACAGGAAGTAATGTGAAGTTGTCTAGGACAGGTAGATTGCATTCTATGATATGTTTAACTAGTTTGATGCATACTATTTGTCTTGGAGCTTTTAACTTATTGTAAGGTACCTTTGTGGAACTGTTAAAATAAACTTTTAATTCTGTGCAGTTTTATACCAGTATGTTATGTCATTTGGTAGAGTAATTGAAGGATTTCCGTATATGAAATGTGCAGCATTTCTTTCTTCATTTGTCTTGCAGAGAAGTCTGGACATGGAAAGACACCATCAGAGGGAGGTTCAACAGGCTGCCCAAATTTTGATCGCTGGAGGACAACAAAGAAATGGTCATCTCCATCATCAAAGTGTATACTCAGAGGAAGAACGGCTAGGTTATTTACCAGTTTATACTACCCAAGAGCACCCTTCAGTTCAAATGAGTGACAGGGGTACATGCTCATCCCACCGAGTGCCTTTCTCTCGGAGGAGGAGGTTGTTTTGCCTCCTCACAGTGTTTGATTTCCTAATGATGGTCTTGTTGTGGTTCTTTTATGCACAGGTAAATTATTGCTTTGTAACAATGTCATTTAATGTCTCCTACAGTATCTTCAAATGTGTGGTTTAATTGTAGTCTGTTTAAGTTTGAATTGTTTATCAATTACAATAAGCTTACCAGCTATTCTATGAATAGTTTAATTTTGTGTGAACTCAAGACTCACCCCATGCGTACAATAGGAAATGCTTTCTTCTAGCTTAGCACCATGAAATACGACACATTCTTAAAAGGTCCTAAGTTTGAATGGTGCATTTCACGGTTAAGAAATGCATTCTTTCCAGCTTAAGAACAACGAAATCTGACCCATACGTATTAATTGCAAGACTGGTCTGTTAAAAGATTTTAAACGAACAGCTCAGTTTGCACTGTCGAAAAACAAAATGAAGAAATTTTTTTTTTATTTTTTCATTTTCAGTTTCTTGGACTTAAAAATGAATATGGATTTAAATGTCAAGTCGTTAGCTATACTTTCCAAACATCAATGTTTGATATTGTGTTGATGTCTTTCTGGAGAATGGTGCTTCTGCTTCTTGTGTATGGATTAATTAGAAGCACAAGGTGGTATGCAGTGGCGGTAAGTCTTTCCCAGTCATGGATTTAACACCAGTTGACTTTAATATCGGGAGTATGCAATCTTTCCATTTTCATTTGGCAAAACTAGCTAAATTTATTCACTGTCTCCTTTTTATTCCTATTTGAATATCCTTCATGATTTTTGTGATCATAAATATTGTATATATACTGTAAGGTAAAAGCAAAAATAAATACATCTGCTTTCAAGGAAAGTGACCTTTACAGGAGTCTTTAAATGCAAACTCCCACATTTTCCTTTGATCAAATTATAGTAGAATTTTATCCAAACCTTTGTTTTTTTTTAGTTATTTTTAACTCACCATTGCATTGTTTTTCCTTAGATGACACAATTTAACACACTCATGGTGGCATTTGGTTAAGCATCTATCTACCAACTGCAATAACTGTTTAGGAACATTGTCACATGGTTTAATGGGCCATTATTAATTGTGGTACAGAGTAAATATCCAAATTGGGTCTCGATCATTGCATTTTACCTTCTTTCCATGAATAATATTTTAATTTGCTAGGGCTGAATCTGGAAACTAATTGGTCCAACATTATTTTATGTTTCATTTTTGTATTTAGGTACAAACTTGATTCAGACATAAGGGAATACCCCAGGCATAGTGTTGTTTTTGGCAACATCCTTTACGCCCTCCCTGCCAGACTTTGTTGACTTACCTTAGCCTTCAGTGTGCCTTGAATATCCGGTACAGTTCTATACAGAACTAAGTATATTGTGTATTGAATAGTGCACAGACTACAAAATTACAGTATCTTGCAAGATTGCTCTCTTTTAATATACTGTTCCTAGTACTCTAATTGGAATAACCAGTGAGCTGTAACAGGAAGAGTCAGCTGGAAAACATATTGAATACCAACATTTTACTGTAACTGCATGGTTGAGTGGTTAGATCATGTGGCTTGCAGCCGGGAGGTTGAGAGTTCAAGTTTTGGCTGGGTCATACCAAAGACTTTAAAGATGGAACCAACTGCCATTGTGCTTGGTGCTCAGCATACAGTAAGCAATGGAGTAGGCAAAACAAGCCATAGAGCCCCACCTGGAAAAAAGGCGGTGGCTGGCTCAACTTAACCAAATGGATAGAATCTGGGCCATAAAACTTTCTACTGAGGGAATATATGTGTTTAAAATGGTACACAATTTCAAAGAAAGTAATTTTAATCATTAATCATCCAACCATCATTAAACCATCCAGTCTCAGTTTTGCCTCCTCAAAATACCATTCAATACACAAGCATTATAGAAGTTGCATCCTTTGAATTGTTGCATAAAATCTGGACCATGAAATCATTCCAGAGCTACAAATAAACTTGATTTTTTTCTTTTGGAAACTAACTACTTGAAAGCTACCAGATTACTATATTTTGGATTATCATGGTACATATAAATACTGGTTTCCAAAGTATTAAAATTTCCTCTAAGAGAAACACATTATTTTCCTTGGAGTACTGTACTATTGGATTGAAACAAGGTTAAATAAACTATTTTATCATTAGTCTATGAACTTCACATCTTCACAGTGAGACCATAGAAATTCTAGAGCATTTGCTTTGAGATAATGAACATGGTAGATTAATCCTTTTAAACTTTTGCAGCATTGAAATGTTTCATTTTGAGCTTAAATGAACACTGCCATTGTGTATATGTTAAAAAAATTACCCATTATGTACTTCTCAGTATAAATAAAGTAGTATCTTAAATTGAAAAATAAATGGCAAGAAAATTACATTAAAGAGACTGCTGCATTTACCCCCTCCCCCCTCCATAAGTGGCAGGAACATTAGCATAAAATCCATGAAGTTTACAAATGAAGTTAAAAGATTCATTATAGTAATGGCTAGAGGGTGTAGCAAAAAATAATTAACATTTATCATTCACTACAAATATTTACCATCTCTTGAAAGATAGTTATCAAGACCTTATTGAAGATATAATTGTTATCTAGATGTAAACACCAAGCTCAAATGATGAATTTATTGCTGAAGTTGTTAACGTAAAATGTGACAACACAACTGTAAATTGGAATTACTGGATTCTGACAGGTCATTGTAAATACCAAAAGTCAGGAAAGGTTAACTTTTCCAGGCCCTGCAAGTTATGTCTCAGTGTCAGTGTTCTTTCAAATTCATGGCAAGCCATGGAATGTCATATTTTTTGAAAATGCTACTGCTTGATGTGCAATTTAAGTAGCTATATCCTGAAAAATGGGAAAAGTATGTTGTTAATTTAGAAGGGTCTGGAAAAGTTCAGGAATGATTAGACTCGTGGAAAGTCATGGGAATATGGGTAGGAGAAATTGAGGTAAGCCTCATTTGAAGTGAATGAATACATTTCTGTTGCTCTTTTGTATTTGTGTAGTCATTCTTCATCCACAAATAACTTATTTTAATTAAGGCAGTTTGGACAGTAAATTTACTAAATGCTTGCTCTAAGTTCCACTTGTTTCATTTGTAGAGATATGTGTGATAAATCAATTTTGAGGATAATGTTCAGGATTTTATCTATAACTGGATCTGGTGAGAACACCTTACTCAGCAGGAATAATTTTACGGTTCATCCACTAAAATGGTGTAATACTGTATCCCAGTACAGTACAAGTACTGCAGAACAGATCATGACTGAGTGCTTCTACATCAATGACGTTAATTCTGTCTTCTTGTGGAAGCGATTGAAGTGAAAGTTTTAAAAGTCAGATCTGAATGCTTTTCCTGCTTTTGGTTTCATGAAAGTTTAAAGTTTAGTTACACACAGTTAACAAGTTTTATCAACAAATATAGGGCCATGCATGTAGTGCAGTAAATCTACCTGTAGTGTGCAAACAATATAGACTACACTAAGTTATTTGTGTGTGTGTGTGGGGGGGGGGGAGGGGGGAGAAGGTGGCATGGGACATTTTTTTTATCTTTTTGAGTACTAAGAGCCTCAGAAGATATGGTAACTTACACTGTATTGTACTTGAGACCCTCAAGTAAAAATGTACATACTCTACATTTTGTTTAGTCATGAAACAAGTGTCTAATGTTGTAGTCACAACAAAACCGACAAAAAAAAAAGGGGGGGGGGAGGAAATGGATTTAAAATGCATTCATGGTTTTGTATACATGTATGTGATCAGTTGTGATGCTTGTGAAGCATAATGCAGTATTTCTATTTCAATCATGCATGGAAAATAAATATGATTCCCAAGGTACATATGTGTGCATGGCATGAACTGGAAGAGTCCTGTGTTTGTCTAATGAGGTCTCCAGAGGTTCTAATTGATTAATTCCTGTTGGTTGCTTTGTGATGTTAAGTGTTTGAAACTCAAGTTCTGTGAAAATTACTGAATAATCTTTTCTTGTTTTTACAGTTTACTACTCTTTCAACATGTGCCATGGTGATATGTAAAGCTATACTGTATGACTTTAATGTAAGTATTGTGACACATACAATTTTGTTTGAATTTGATTAAATATTCACATTAACAGGAAACACATGTGAAAAATAGCTATGGTAGTGTGATGACTAAAGTCTAGGCTATATGTTCAGTTCTTGTGTACATTAGTAATAGTTACATTAAATAGAGCACAATGAAAGAACCAAAGGGAGATAATGGAAAGTGAAAGTAAAAAAAAAGCAACTTTAATTTAGTATTGATATAGTTCATCTTTAGAGTTACATTGGAAAAAGGAAGAATATTGGTACTTGTCTTTGCTGCTTATATATTTACCCTAGAAAATATATACATTGTTAAAGGAAAATGTTTACCTTATTACAGAAGGTGGATGCAACTTTATGCTTGTGTGTATGATCAGGTTGTGACAACATAGTGAACACAAACTCACAATATCAGTATGTTTTCACCTCATCTTGACTCAGGCCACACACTTGAAATTGCAGTATCCTATGAAGGGGACAGAGTGCATGGTCAATTGGTTAGAGCAACTGTTTTGCAGTTGGGAGATGGGGAGTTTGAGTCATGGCAGGGTCATATCGAAGACTTTAAAAGTGGAACCTACAGCCATTGTGCTTGGTGTTAAGCGTAAAGAATGGAGCAAGTTAAACAAATATCAGTGAGCCAAAACCAGTGGCATAGCCACAGGGGTGATTTTGGAGGTTAGAACCCCTCATGACCCAACCTTGCAATGCAAAAAACACAAAAGAAGGGTTTTTTCTCTCTGTCCTTAGACTTTTCCCTCACTTCATGGCCCAACCCCCCCCCCCCACCCTCATGACACCAAAACCCTCCCCATGACACAATCCTGGCTACACGCCTGGCCACAACTGGAAGAAGACTGTGGCTGGCTCGAATTTAACCAATTGTTGGGAAACTGGGGCCCAAAATTCCATCTGATCTATGAACTGGAAGGAAACAGTGAATGTGGAAGGAAAATTGCTGTCTTTTCAATAATTAGGGATGTGTGGTTGTCCCAATCTACTTTGCCAAGACTTACCTCAACTATTTCTCAAATGAACTGTCCCATATACTGTTTAATGCCATCTGGCAATGTCTTGAGTAGGTGGCGCTGTCCTCCAATGGAGATCATCCTACTGCTAGCACATCCTTGTTTCACTACCAGTGGAATTCTAACTTCATGTATTTGTATTACTGTCATATTTTTCCCATAATTTGGTTCACTTTTGGATAGTTTTTCGTATCTCACATCTTGTAGCACTTCAACTGATTTAAGTTTCAGCAGGATAGGAGTAAATATCCAAAGGAAGTTCAATTCTGTATTTATTTTTGGCATATTGTTTGGCTTTATTTTTTTCAGGGTTCAGACAAGCTTAATCATTGTCGGACAAGTGGAACTGAAGCAAAATTTGCTGACTTTTTTATACTTTTAGCAAGTTTTATTATTGTATGGTTTGAGCTATGGGTTCTTGACTTCCAGGTGATCAAAAGAGAACAACAAATGTTAGCTGGTAAGAAAAAAAGTTTCATTCTGTCAGCCACCATCTTTTTTTTTTCTTATAGTCACAGTTAGTAATGTAGGCATAGTCACATTTCCTCAGGATTTGTCAGGACCTTTCCATGCTGAATCCTCTCCCCATGAGACTAAGACCACACTTGGCAAGACCTTTAGGAAATTTGAAGCAGGCTTACCCTCTTACCCTCTTTTACTTTACCTTCCTTTTCTTTTCCTTGACAATGTCAGCAAACCCTTATTAAATTGAGAGACAAGAACTAACCACCCAATTTTAACTTCCTATTGCAGCAGTAATGTACAGCCCTGTAATTCATTAGATTGTGTGTGAATTTCATATTGTGTTATTCTGTAGTCATTCTGTTAAGTGTTTTTAGGTTGTTCTTCCTGTTGGATTACTAGACACTCAGTGGCAGTGGTGTAAATTGACCACCACTCTTGGTAGCCAATGAAAAAGGAGAACCAGTTATATTTAAGTGTTTTGATCAAATTGATATATGAATCCAATGTGTGACTTGTGTGATGAATTGATGTACTTACAGTGTGTGACAGGGAATAATGGATATTGACAAGTTGAATGTTTTATTAGTTCAAATCCTGACCATGATTAGAAATTGCGGAGTTGTAGTTTAATGGTTTTTCATTGTGTTCATTCAGCCACATTAAGCTACAGTCCTGCTCAATGTCCAGAGGAAAATAGTATCACTTTGGTACAGTTTATTTTACTTGCACTCATGTATTGTTTGTTCTCAGTGTACTGGTGGTACCTTTTTAAGATTAAGACTGATGTTACCTTGTGTTGCATAATATTGCTACTTATAAAGAAAATCTGTCTTCTTTGTGGCTATAAAACAGTTTATCTTCTCTGTCATTCAGCTAATAACCTGGCCAATCCAGATGAAACATCCCCACTTCTTAGAAATCCTCCTGAAATTCCACAACAGGTTCCCTCATCACGCAGCAAGGGACAACGACAGTTTTACTCACCCTTTGATTCTCCAGCAGGTATGCTTCATTAAATTCATTTCTCTCAGATAATTTTCCTTCAATCTCAGTTAAGCAAATCATAATATTTTGTTTTTATAGTCATTTTTGATCAGCTGCATAGCACTATAGTACACATTTCCATCACCATCTTGTCATTCTAAAACATTCCTGATGCACCCTGTTAGTGTGTGCAACCATTGGGGCACTACTGGTTAAATTTTTCTCTCACATGTGACATTTCTCTTTCTGTTCGTATATCTTGAGCAGATCGCCAAAAGAAAAGGGAACAAATCTCATTTTTCAAGTTTTTGGTATACGATCCAACTGATAATTGAACCCTTTTCTTGTCCCTGAAAGTCAAATGGCCTATAAACAACCAGACCATCCAGTCAAACCTTTAGAGATCACAGTCTTGATCTGTTAATCAGTATGTTACATTTTTATCTTGAAAGTTCTAGGACAGGGAATGAAAGGGGGGAAAGACTTTTCTATGAAAATATTTTGCATGCCTATAACTGTGGTATTTTCTTTTCTCATAATTACTGTATTTCCACAGCATTACCATCTTTCCAAATACTATTGAATATTTCTCAATTTATTTGTTGAAAACAAAGTCTTTTCTTTGATCCTGTTACCATCAGATTCAGAGCAGGAAGATGATGATTATGATCATTCCTCCAGTAAAGAGAGTTATTCTTCCCATGGAGCTGTCTCTGCTTCTCAATTTGCATCCTTACCAAACAGTCAGAAAGGGAGTTCTATCAACTTGGCTGCTTCTTTGCAGGTTTGTTATATCTCAAGGTATACAATTGTTTGAGAAGGGTTAGTTGGGAGCTGGATAAAAATTTAGTTTAGAATATTTATTGGAAGTGAGTACATAACAAGCTGGAACAGGGAGGTATAATGAAGATGCTGAAGTGAATGTCCTACAGTCAGACTTGCAGTCATGAGTTCAAATCCTGGCCTGGTCATACCCAAGACTTTAAAAACGGAATCTACTGCCATTGTACTTGGTGCTCCGCATAAGCAATGGAGGAGGGAAAACAATCCAGGGAGCCACAACTGAAGAAAAGGTTGTGACTGACTTGACTGGAACCAGTTGATGGAAAAATGGGCCATAAAACTCCATCTTACCTAACCAACAGTCTCCACACTCTGATTGTCACTACACTTGAGTGTGAAATGTGATTTTAAGAAAGCTTGGCTTATCTTCCAACGGAATTTTAAAGTTTTACAGATGATGCACTTATATACTGAAACTTTCTGTCCATGGTTTGAGTAATTGGCTGTCTCAAGTTCCAGCCTCATGGAGTCATTTATGGGTCAGACTGATGTACATTCTCCACTGAAAACTCTGGTGCACAGATCCACGATAACCTTGTTTTTCCTTCTTTCTCAAACAAATTACACTTTCCAATCCCACAAACATTGCTTTTTGTCTTTGAGAAAAAAGGGTTTGATAAATCTGTCTGTTGCAAATTTTTTTTGTTTTTCTTTCACAGGAGCAAGCTTTTGTCCAAAAGTCTGAAGATGCTCTTAGTGATTTTGAGCAGTTGGTTGCAGGAGAGTACAACTGGACAGTTGTGAAATGTATTAATTCTGCCACAATTTCAATATGTCAATGTGACCTGGCCTTGAAGGGCATTATGTTTAGACTAGAGGTGAGGGGTTTTGAATATTCATAAGCCCAAACAGATGAATTAGAAATAGCTCTTCTTATATCAACAGTACTTGACATGTTATCTGAGATGCTCCTTAGGCACACATATACTGGTATGGGTTGTGATGTGATTTTTGATTGAAAGGATGTATTTGATATATTTTGATGTTGTAGTAAAAGTTAATATGGCAATCCAGCACAAGTTTAAAAGATTGTGTTGTGTAAACTTCCTAGTGAAGCTTAGAAATCTGTTTATCTTGAACAAGCCAAGTGAAAATAAGTCTTTTAAGTGGCATGTCTCAAAAACTTAACGGCATAGAATATAAAACACATACCTGTCAATCTAAGCTGAAAAAAAATAAATAATGGAATTTTTAGGTTATAATTAAACCCAGATATTTCATAAATTTGCTTTCAAAAGATGAAACATTCTTTGTGTTGATGATGTTGGTAAATGATGTTACAGTATTTATTAAATGTATGCAACTCTGGCACTTATAGTCATTGAAGGATAACAAATTTTTGTATACCTTGTGTCATCAGTAGTCCATTAAAAATTACCAAGTATAATTTTAACCTAATGTATCCTACTTGCACTATATTTGTATCTGATACAGGTAAATGTTTTAATTTTCCTCCTATACCCCCACCCAGCCTTTGTCACATTGGCAATGAATCTGTCCACTTGTCTGAGAACTCTCAGAATGACCTTGGGACAACACTTTTCTCAACAGCAGCCAATGTACAATTTTAACTTTGGTTTCCAGATATTTCCCAGTCAGTTGCAAATGTTTATGGAAAGCATTGTGAGAAAGCTAAAACAAGAAAGGAAAAAATGAAAATGAAATAAAAATATTGACAGCATTCTTTCAGTATTGTCTCCTCTTTGTAAGTATTTATTTCGTTGGTAACTTGCAATTTGAAACTTTTTTTGTTTTGTTTTCTTATTTGCGTGCAATTTCACTTAACTATGAAAAGCAAATCCGTTTGATTTTGCTGTAATCTGGCCTGCCCAAATATTTTTTTTTGCTATGAATCCCCCCCAATTTTTTTTTTTTTTGCTTTGATCCCCAAAAACTGTTATTTAATTTTTTTTCTTTCCTCCATCTTTCCAGATTATTTTATGATTTTTTCCTCTCTTTTTCAGGCAACATTTCCTGTTACTACAGACAGGTTGTTCACTGAAATGTGGCATAATTTTGCTGATTCAGCTATGTGGAATCCCACAGTGGATCGAGTTGAGATTATACAGCATATGGGCAATGATTTACAGATAATTTACACAGTGTCAAACAGTATTCTTGTTTCAAGCAGGTTAGAAACTCTTTACAACATTTCTTTAAGAGATACAAGTTAATGTCACAACATGTTTAAAAATGATTATGTATATCACATGTTAGAACAAGAAAAGAAGGAGACAAATATGAAGCTCGTTTCAGGATTGCAAGATTTAATTAAAGGCCCAACTTTCTTAAACAGTACCAATTCTCTTAACCTTCTTAATTAAGCCCCGTCCACAATTGTCTGAAATTCACCCTCATCCAGACACGGTCTCATTTTATTGCTTCAGGGTGAATATAGAAAGCTCAGTGTGTATAATCAAAACACTATCAGAACAGATTGTGCTGTGTAATATAAGTTTTGATACTCTGCATTGTTTGAATTAGCAGTCAATCAAAAAGCTGAACCAGTTGTGAGTTTCTGTTACCCTATACTAGAAGTGTAGTTTTGGGTGAGAGGATTGTCCCTTTAAATGCCAAAAACAGTGATGTTTGCATTTGTTTAGACTGCTTTCAGTGGAAATGCTTATAAAAGCCTTACCTCAAAAGGTGAACTTTTGAACAGCTTTCTTCTTATGAAGAAAAAAAAATAGATTTACAAAAAAAAAAAAAAAAAAAAGACCCAAATTTGCTTTTCCTTTCTTCTTATGATTGATCTTCATGAAAAATTAAAACTGACCTGTTCATGATGGTATACAAATGTGTGGTGTATAAATTTGTGGGCTTGTGTAGCTTTACTGGAGTACATGACATTTCAGGAAGGTAATCTTGATTGTTTCTCATGTACTAAGTATGTGAGTCACAGTTGGTTTATACCAAAGACTTCAAAATTGGAACCTTTTGTCATTGTGCTTGGAGCTCAGCATTAACAATGGAGCAGGTAAAACAATCCAATAGGTCACAATGGGACAAAAGACTGTCACTGGCCTGACTTAACCCTTTACCGTTGTGCTCCAGTTGGGGCATATTTGCGCGGATCGGGAGTGGGCGGAAAAGCTGACGTAGCCCGCCCCGCATCGGCTTCCGTAGGCTATTGACCCCGTGACCTTAAGCTATTGTCTCTCTCGCTGTTGTGGCTGAATTTTCGGGTAGCTACTCGCAGTATTGAGCTCCGCGTGAAACAGTAAAGATGTGTGACAGCCGAGCTCTCCGCATGGGTCCAAAAGGACCCAAACAACGGTAAAGGGTTAAACCATTTGGTTGGAAACTGAGCCAGAAAAACTTGTCTAACTAACTCAGCACATGAATGCTACATTGAGAGGAAGAATATTTTATTTTGGTGGAGGTTAAAGGTCATACTGCCACATCACACTCACTCTTAAAGAATCACTTATTTAAGGTAATATATTTCAGTGGAAGAAGCATGATTACTGTCATACTTTGCTTGTAGATGTCCTACATTGAGTGGAGTTGATTAATCACATGGAGTTTTATGGCCCAGTTTCCAACCAATGGGTTTTTAAGTGATAAAGGTCAAAGGTCATCTGAGGTCACATCCTGAAAACCTTTTAACTTTGATATCTCAAAACAGGAAGGATGTGCGTTTTTTATGTCTTGAATGTAGATATATGGAGGGGAAATTGTGGCCAAGCATTTTGGTTCAGGTCAA
Organism: Holothuria scabra; assembly: GCA_037179385.1. Taxonomy (NCBI): domain Eukaryota; kingdom Metazoa; phylum Echinodermata; class Holothuroidea; order Aspidochirotida; family Holothuriidae; genus Holothuria; species Holothuria scabra. Next base: position 4,571,397 of record CM074187.1, on the reverse strand, counting down.
GGTTTATCTAAGGTCAGTGGAGGTCATACTCTTAAACTGTTTACAAGGGGGTATCCCTGGAGCAGAGGAATGTCATAAATTCTATTTTAAGTTTGGTTTATGTTCATCTGAAGCCGTTTGGGCCAAGATTGAATGAGAGGATATCTCTACTAAAAATCAAGTACCCAGGTTTTTCCATGGTATATGTACTTTCTATATATTGATTATTGATGAAAGAATTCTTTTTTTTTTTTGCTTCTGTGTGGCATATTTTATGAAACAGGTCATTCAAGTTCTTAATCTGACCAGGTGTAACCATGGTATACTGAATGCATAGACTCCCCTTATCCATTTCCTATGCTGAAGTTAGTTTAATAGTTAGATTAGGTGCAGCTTAGTTGCAGTTGGTTTTAATCAGATCAGCCTTAGGCTTTTTCCAGTTGTGGCTCACTGGCTTGTTTTCCCTGCTCCATTGCTTATGCTGAGCACCCAAGCAAAATGGCAGTAGGTTCCATTATTTATGTCTTTGGTATGACCTGAGTCAAACTCTAGACCTCCCTACTGCAAGAGAAGAGGGATTTTCACATTTTCGTAATTGATTTAGTATAAATAGGTTGTGCCAGTTAAAGAATTTCTTACTAGTATGTTTATGGAAGAGGAGTGCTCTGCTATAAAGGCAGAATGAACTGGTCAATTTTCAGAGTTCTTTGGATGTTTGCTGTTACATGAAATGGTGCCTTACTTTCATAATTTAATTGCATGTTGTAATTTGCTTTTCCCTCTGCCAATTTTGTCTGTAAAGGGAACCTTGTGTGGCACCAATTGCATGTAAGGACACCCACCTGCTTAACAATACTGGCACCATTTTTATCTAGGCTCCTTGAAAAGGCCAAAAATTTTCAAAGGGGAGGGGGCATCCCCTTAGTCCCTGACCTTAGAATCCTTCCCCAGGCTGGCAATCGCTCAGTATACTGCACTGCCCCCCCCCCCCTTCAGAAAAATCCTGAGTATGCCATGGGTTATGTGTTACTCTCTTCTTCTTGCCATGGCAGAGATTTTGTGTCTATCCGTCAGCACTCCCAGGAAGGAGAATCACACATTGTCAGTGACATCTCAATAGAACACCCAGGTAAACCACCAACGAAAGAATATGTGAGGGGTGAGAATGGTCTAGGAGGTTGGATCATTGAACCAGATCGAGAGAATCCAAACAGCTGTAAGCTACTCTGGATTGTTAATACAGACATTAAATTAAAGGTAAGTGTGATATTTTACAGTACAGTTTACTTTGCTTGTCAGTCAAATCCAACTTAGTGTTGTACAGGAAAAATGTTAACATTTTTTTTTTTTTTTTTATTACCAAAAATTGTAGGCTGGCATTAAAAGTATACTTCCACATGTACAGCCATATATGGTTAGCAACACAAACATTGAACATAAATTGAACCCATGGTTAGAATTCTGACAATCAGTGTTTGTTGTCTGCTGGAATGTAGAGTGTTGTCTTATGAGCAGGAATGTCAGTTAGAAAATAACCAAAATGATTAGTCTTCTTCTGAAATGTATCATTAATGTAGCTTATCCCAGCGTATACAGAAATTTTAATGTTTGCATCTTTGCATACTATTGACACTTTCTGGTGTGCTTTTTCATAAGCTTTCATCTACTGGTAAAATATTTCCATGATAATTTACAAAAGGCTGAGAGAAGTTGAGGAACCCTGCTGTAAGTGATCTTTTAAATGCTACCAAGGGTTTAATTACGCTTGAAGGGACAGAAGAATTGAGCCTCTTCTGACTGTATTGTAACAAAATGCACTGGCAAATTATTTCTTTGTGAGGTGAAACAACCTGCCATTTAAAAACATAGGTTCTTTATGCTTTACTTGTGGAGACTGTGTGCCTTTAAAGGTCAGTTCATAATACAGTATTGCTCTATAAGGCTGTGAAATTTAATCACTGATCAGCTCTTCATCATTTTATTGATTTCCTGCAGAATGGAAACAGGTGACCTTACCTGGTACTTATAGTTTTATAGAGCATTGGAACTTGATATAGAGACAAGGGCACAATTGACTTATATTCCCCAAGTATAATTTGAAACATTTCAACTCTGAGCTATGTTTATCGCTGGTCCAATAGAGCAAGGAATGAGAATGTGTGGTTTTGTTTATTTTTGCAGTTTAAAAAATTTGGAAGTTGAAATTCATAGCAGTACACAATCCTTAAAAATGTGCATGTGACCAGTTAATGTGTTTTGCAGCAAAGTTAATTGTTTTCAAGGATAATATGATTATACATAGTAGGATGATATCCTTGTGTGCTTATGAAGTATTGAATACCTGACTTTTACTTTAACTTCAAGAAAAACTGGAGCACAAGAATAGAATTACCCCTTAACCTTAGACCTTCATGGACACATTTTGTTTTGTGGATGTTCTCAGTCCTATTTCATCATGCACATCACACATTGTGTACACAGGGCTTGGAAGCAAATAAGCATTGAGGACCTTTACTGATGACTGTGGTGCCTAAGAAATATCCTGTAATGTAACATAAACCTGCAGCCAAACTGTTTCATTACAGCTGTGCCCTCTTTTCAACTCTTCTCAAGCCCTAGTGTATGGTTTAAACATGTATGAGTTGTAAATTCACTGTTCATGCTGGCAATTTAGTAAGTTCATTGTCAAGTATAAAATGTCTAGCAACTGTAGTTGATTTAATTAGGGTTATGTGTGTTGGAGAGGAGATTCCATTTATCACATTATTTTATTGTCCCTGGTTACAGCTATGTCCACAAAATCTCTTCAGACAAGTGATGACCAACTCTCTTGGAGATATTTACCAAGGTTTGTTAAAAGTACTGCATCTCTCCTCTAGTCCAGCAGAAGTTAGTGTTTCAGTAGATGGAGAAACTACAGATTTAACCGGCTATAGCTGATGTGCCAAAAAACTTCGTATTGCCCATGGGAGGTTTTGTCGTCTGTTTTTAGGCCAGATGAACTGTGAGAACTTCAAACAGATGGAGAGGTTACCCCTCATCAAAATGAAAATTTCTGTGAGATTGGAGAAAAAGTACACTGATGTCATCTTGCACTTTGTATCATTTTGTGATACATTAGTAGTTAGAATAATACCATTTACACATTTTATTACAGTCACACAATACCTACTTTTGCTCCTTGTTTCTGGCATTAACCACTTTATGTCCTAAGTAGATTCTTGTCAAGTAGCAATTCTAAAGGAATTATGGGATATTATGGGATAGGTACAAATGGTTGTTGTCAGTGGCATTGTACCATGGCCTGAAAATGATTCACACTAAAAATCTATCCCACAGTCCTTTGTATTCCTGTTTGGAAAAAGGTATGTCAAAATGATAAGTCGCAAAATGTATTGGTAGGATTAAAAATTTTCAGTTAATCAAGTGCAATATTTTTGATGCAGTTGTCAATGTCAACTTAAACATAGAAGAATGTCAGAAGGCCTGGTCACATGTGGCACTATGAGGTTTGACATCATAGTTAATACAATTATATAATGTGATGTTTTGTTAAGGTGAGGTAGGTAACACCTCTTCATGAATCACTTTCAAATTGTGAAATCAAAATTGTAACACTTATGAAAGGGTCCCAAGAAAGAGACAGATATCAAGTAAAGGAATTTTTGGACCAACATGGTGGACATTGCCTCTTTAATAGGAGAAATACTGTTTTATAGGTGTTTTCACCTCCTTGTTACCTGGTGAGAGAGTTGTCCTTATTTGGGAGGGGGGGGGGGGGAGAGAGAATTTGAACCTGAACAAAGAACTTTATAATCCACTCCTTTGTCAGAAGGATTGTGAGTCCCAAAATGAAATTTTGAGAAAAAAAGATTTTATTAAATAAAGGCTCTTACATAGGAAATTTAGGAACTTCTCCCTTTTTTAGGAAATGGTGTGCTTATTGTCAAAAGATAGGAATATGTAGGAAATATAGGATCTTGGTAAGCCCTGTCAATAATTTGTAAGAATAGTGAAGGTTTGTCTGGTTTTGGAAGTTAGATGATGAGAAGCCATACCAGCTCTTCAAAAAGTCCTCCCCTAGTGGGCTGGGGGTTGTGGAATATGTCCAAGGTGTTTGTCATAAGAGGACTAAATGGGAGGATTTGAACAGTATTTGAACAGTATGGCGCTATATGACACATTCGTCTTGGTGTGTCGTTAAATCTTATCTAACTAACTACAAAGAGCTTTTCTTAGTATGTTTGAGTATTTCTTGTCAAAACATATTACTGCTACTCTCTTTATATAGAAGGCAACCTAACATATCTTCAGCTCTAGTACTTCAGATGTGTGACTGTTATACCTGTTCTGATTCCATGCAAACAGTTTTCAAATGCTTTATAAATCTCTTCCAACATCACAGCAAATGGCCTTTCTTTTGATAATCAAGTTTCTGGATGCAAGAAGTTATGCATTTACCTTTCTTTGTAATGAGTGAAATTTGCAAAATCATGATGGAAACGGTTTGACTAAGCTATTTTAGTTAATTTGTCGGATTAGTTTTTGCTATCTGAGCTGTGTGACCCAGATGAAATGAAATCAGACTAACCATGGATGGGTCTGTCTGTTACATAGGGATTAGAGTTTTCATAAAGTGACCTGCCTTTGTAATGCATATTATCACAGGCATATCAGTGGGAGTAGTTTTTGGAGGGATGGGGGATGCATGTCCCCTTTTTGTCATTTGATCAACTGTTGCTATGATTTTTTTAGTCTTATTCTTTGTAATTTTATTATACATGGTTTCTTGCTTATTTGAAGATTACTGTGCAAAGTACTACACTGAAATATATGGATACTTTCTCAATCAAGACACCACACTAAGTGGAAAAGCTGTGGAATAGGTGATTGTGCTTAAAACATTAGAAATTTCTATTTTTACAAGATGTTGGTCTGACTTCATTGAGATTTTGCAGCAGAGATGTTTTTAAAATACTTGTTTGTCTAATTTATTATAAACTGATTCATGTTTAAAACAAACGACACAATAACTGGTCGGCAACAAGTTGATTAGGTGAGTTAATACCATCATCTCAATGGAAAGCAAATTTTGGTTTGTCCACTCTCTGTTTGCAGACTCACTTTGATCCTAATAGGGGTATAAGTGTAGTAAATTTGGTTTCTTTTGCTGGGTCATAATGTCAGAAAAAAATGTATGTTTACATTATGGTTTGAACTGTTAAAGCTTTGTATCTTTAGGAATGTGTCATATTTGATACTAATTAGCTAGAAAGAATACATTTTCTGTCATATGAATTGGGTGGATGTGGTGGCTGTATTTTGCATATTCATGAATTGAAAATGGCACCATCCCTTTGTGATATTTAATCTGTTTGGGTGTAGGAATATGAGCAGGAGAATCACATTGTTACCAATGAAACTAATAGTAGTGCTAAAATAGTGAATCATAATCACCTTTTTCTAGAATTAGGCTCTCTTGATTGATATATTAAAGTATTGAATCTACTCAAGGAAATAGTTGATTGCACATTGCCAAATATTTCAAGATATTCTATAGTACTGTAGCAGCTACTGCCTATCATATGGCAACACTTGGAATTCCAAATCAAGCACAAGATTTTTATTTGTAGTATGGTTTGTTTCATAGCATCATGAATTACAGTGAGGTTTTACACTTGCTAAGAATGTTACATGTTAGTCACTGTATTATAATGCTTCCAGGCATCCTCCTATTGTCAAGCTTCCATGCCATTTGATAATGCATTTTGGATATTTTTATCACTTATCTCTATTCTACTAAACATATTTTGATGTCATAGCTTTGAAAATCAAGTGTAAAATAAGCCTTTGACATTCAGTCAGCCAATTAACAGGAAAGTTGCAATAAAAGGAAAGAATTGCCTGCTGCAGAAAAACATAGAAGTAAGGCATGTCATCAAGCAGGCAACCCTAGGTACATGAAAAAGAGCCATAGTTTTAAGTGGAAACTGTGTTGGTGATGTGAAACTATTACACTGAATGCCCTTGTGTAAATTGCTAGGGCAGCAGTATCATGGAATACTCCTTTTGTGGACTGCTCAATGGAAAGGACAGCAAATAATCTGGCTTAATGCAATAGATCTTTTGAATATGATGTCATTGACCACAGACATGGACTAAGGAGTGCTTCCTGATTTGGAGGTAAGTGTATTATTGCAAATTGTGCATGTAAAAGCAGACAGATGAATTGTAAATCAATGGAATACCAGCATAAAGTCTACTTCACATACATCCTGAAGTCTCTTGCATGTGTGGTGCATGCTCTATTGTTTGCCTCCAAAATGACATCGCAAGACATCAGTGCATAAGGTCTTTCTCTATCTTAAAGTTCAACTTGAACTGCAAATGTAAAGGCTCTGAATAAGAAATTTACAACAGTTGTGTAAATGTTTTACAGGTAAATGTCGTAAAAGTAAAGGTTTGCTCAGAGGTTTCTATTCATGAAAACATTTCAAACCAAAGAAGCCAGGTATTTTGATTTTATTCACTGCTGATGTGCTTGTGATATCATGTATTCTTTACTTTTCTGTTTACTACCAGTCCAGTGATATTTCGCTAGATATTTCCCACCTTGTAGTACTTCCATGTGGCACTTGTAAATGCTATTTGTCTATGAATATGAATCCTAAACATTCTGTGCCTAATTGTTAAGACATTTCAAGACTCATATTTTAGTGTTAGGGCATCATGAAGCCTTTTGATTATCTGGTTATTTCAAATGGTACATCGTATCTCGGCACAATTTTATGGCTAAGCTTGCATAGTCAGTGCCCAAGGAACCTTCTTTTAAAGTTCAGAAGACCAAGAGATTGTTTTCTAAAGAGTTAAAATTGAAGTGATTAGTTTTAATTTTGATTTCGATTGGACCATCACATGATAAATTAAAGATACAATTAAATAACAGATCAGTCCCAAGTCTTAATAAAGTGAGATTCAGGTATTCCGTAACATCACAGGAACCTGGACAAGATTGATGTTAAGGCTGATCTGTCACGTATTGGTCCTATTAAAATTTACATACATGCAGTTCTTTATGAAACAAATGCCAAGCCTAAGATTGTCAAAAGAATTTGATTTGGGTCATTTTAGAGCTAGTGTGGCTTCTGACTATGCAAAGCCTATTCATTTGATTGATAGCAACTGAGTGATAATTTTTGTTATGTTGAACTCTTCATGTCATTGAGAACATTTTTGTGGCTAGATTACAAGGATGGCTGTGATTGAACTTGTGTTGGCATTGCCTCATATTTAAGATATTTTGGGCACATGGACCATAGAAATCAGTTGAATCTTAAGAAAATTACTGGGTTATTGTCACAATCTTAGTTGTAATTTGTGATGTTTGCAATAATGTGGGGCTTCTGTCTCATCACCAAGAAGAATAATTACTGTACATTGTGTTTCATCATTTTGCTGGAATTCAGCTAATGTCTTTTGTTTGAATTTTTTTCAAATTATGTAAAATAGTATAAACAGCACTTTATATATTTTTATATTATACCCCACTCTTTATAAAATGTAAAGCATAGATGTAGAAATGGAAAAAATGTTCAAATACAAAATGTGAAAGCTTGTTTTAAAAAAAATTTCAAAGTTATTGAGTAGTCTTTGTACCATTTAAGTTAATAGCTTCAAGGCAGTAAAGGAGTTCAATAATACATTGCTGCACCAGATTGTGGGATTCAGCTTGGAAACTAGAAACATAATGTACAGTGTTTCCTTTTTTTGTGCATACAACACAAAGCAAAAAGTGATTGCCAATCCTAATGTAAAGAGGGGTCTCACCTCTACAACAGATTAAAATGCAAAATTTTAAACTAGAAAGGCAATTAGACACAGTCCACTACACAGATCCATCCTTTAGATTCATCCATATGTTCTAGATGGATTACGAAAGATTAATCTCACAAAATTTTTCATGTAAACTCAAAAGTTTGGAACACATGTTGCAGTGGGGCATTGGTTTGTTTATCCCAATGGTTTGGAGGATGCGTGCATTGCCCGAAAAATGAATTACTGAACTAGCTTATTAGAGTTGACCTATTAAGTATACTATAGCAATGTACATGACAGGGTACTCCATGCTGCAAGGTAACCTTTGCTGAAGCAAATTCATTCAAGTTATCTTAAAAGTTGCAGCCATCACCTTGCCCTTTTTCACATTTCACAGATTTCAAACTGGAGTCAACCAGATAAAGCAGAAAATTTAATGAAAATGTGGTAGTTAAACATAAAAGACACAAGCTTGTCATAAACATATGAAGAACACGAGTTCTATTATTTACATGGTCAATAGTGACTTAATAAATTCATTGTTACATACCAAGTCTTAAGACAAACACCCAATGGAAGGGAAGCTTACTAAAGCTACAGTTGTCCACATAACAACTTCTTTGCTTTAAAACACCTAATTTTGCTTTAAATCTTGAAAATGATGAAAGGATGTTTTTCAATCCTTGAGTCAGTTTACTGCTCATGACTTGCTCAGAAAGTCCTAATTCTACCCTGTTGTGAAAGTCTCTATAATAGACTAACTTCAAAAGCCTTTGATACCATTAATCATGATATATTGATGGAAAAATTATCCCACAGCTTCTATAATATAACTTAAACCAGAATGCAAAAATGCATTCAGGTTTCGATGATACATAAATGTTCCGTTTCAAAGAATGCCATCATGCACCATTTTCTTCTCATTCAAATGTTATACTAGCATGTTCAAAAAATAATTGTCATTCCTGATGACCTTTTGACCTCAATAAAAGCCATACATAGCTAGACAGGCAAACAACAGACAGACAGACAGATGGACAAACAACTATCTCGAAAGATCGTATTTAAAAAGGTTCCTAGACTTTGACCATTTGAAACCCCAGATGACCTTTCATTTCTGCCAAACACAATGGGGCTAAGTCGAGGGTAGAAAATCGCATTTATTCCGCCTAAATAGGGATACTTGGCATATCTGCCTTTGACCTCCACCAAAAACAACATGGACCATTTCCTGACCATAACCTATCCCCATACCAAATATGAATTCCATTCAAGTTTCCTACCTTGAGAGATCGCATTAAAAAATTTCAAACTTTGACCCCGAGATGACCTTTGACCCAAGATGACCTTTGACCTCAGCCACAAAAAACAGGAGCATCTCCTGACCATAACGTATCTACATATTAAATATGAAATCTGTCCAAGCTTCCCATCTTGAGATTTCATGTTAACAAGATTTTTAGACTTTGACCCCTGGTGACCCCAGGAGACCTTCGCCAAAATTAAATAGGACCATCTATTGTTTAAAATGCATCCACATACCAAATATGAATTCTATTCAAAGTTTTCTACCTTGAGATATCGCGTTAACAAGGTTTTCAGACTTTGACCCCTGGTGACCCCAGGTGACCTTTCACCACCCCTAAAAATATTACAGACCACCTTGTGCCATAACGCATCTACATACCAAATATGAAATCTATCCAAGCTTCCTATCTTGAGATATCATGTTAAGAAGATTTTTAGACTTTGACCCCTGTTGACCCCAGGAGACCTTCGATCTCCGCCAAAATTTAATAGGGCCATCTATTGACTAAAACGCATTAGGGCTGTGTTTTTTCGGTTAATTCACTATCCGTTTAACCGATTTTATTAACCGGCGGTTAACCGTTTAACCGAAAATGACGTAATGTTCACACAACAACAAAAAGTCAACATTTCCAAAGTGCGCCATCACTTTTGTACAGGAAAGTACAAGTCTAAAAATGGCGTCGTAAGTCATGTTCGCCGATGAAAGCATGTGGCAAAAATATTGTTATTTTGTGCTGGGTTTATATCATCTTTTCTCAGTAAAAGCCCATGACGCATTTACTGAAGCTTTCTTCAGACCATGTGCACTTTTTAACATTACACCAACTGTTGTATTTTCCCGCCTCGTCCTATGTAATATCGCCAGTTACTTCATGAAACACTCCAGCACCGCTGCTTTGATGCAGCTTGCTTGCGATGCAGTGCTCAATACATGCGCTCACATGTTTGTCGTAGTAGCGACCTGTACAACTGCACTTTAAACGGCCCACCTGCCGCAAACATCACAACCAAGCTCTACTACCCTGCATAAATTAAGGAATTCCCAGCATTCCTACCGTGAAGTTGTTATTGTAGTGCGCCGCACTACAATATTGGCATTTACTGGCCGACTGACAATTTCTTTTGTGAAGCCTGTTATGGCCCACAACTCATTTCCCTGCGCGTACCGTAACTTAGTTCGTACAAATATCCATGCTCTACCCTTTAACAATAGCAGTAAGTGCAATCTGTGGCCGTCTTTAAACAAAAATCAACTTCAGAAAAGCAAATACTACACTTACAAGGCTGATTTAACGAGTAAGCTTCATGAAGGAGTATTGCGGATAAATTTCCAGAAAACGCGATGGAATGTGGTTCGGCCTTTTCACACTGAAGTGATAAGCCTGGAGAATCAATCGCTGCTTCCAAATTGGTATACGTAACACGGCGCCATTGCGTCCACTATCGTTGAACAGTATCAAGACGTTATTGTACAGTATCTTCATCTAGCTACAATGGAGCAGGGTATTGCCAATTCCCTGTACGGGACGAATTGGCTTTACTGCATTGGATTAAGCGACTTGTGCTGTAGTTCTATTATCATGCTTTATTTCAGTGGTAAAAGCAGAAGCTATTTTGACAGCAGTCTGACCGAAACGTTTTGACAGCATGCATGTAGCATGCATTGCGAATTAACGAAACACGGATGTTAAAACACATAGCGTCAACAGTTACTCGGCCTTCCACGAGACAGTTGTTATATGCATGCAGCGGTGCAGTCAGAGAGCTTGAGAGGGCGTCATTATTGAACATAAAGAACGGTGAAAGAGGAGTCGAGAACCGATAAAACCATTTCAGGCAGGAGTAAACAACACAACAGAGCATAACGTATGGCTAAGTAGGCTACTCAGCACGAGTCCTTGAACGGGACTATGCTTCGTCCACTTCATTTTACTCCACACTAGACTGTATACGGAGTAGGTCCTACCGTTAAGCGCAGTACACGGTCTTGTTCAAGGTCTACTCAGCACTTGCTTCATTGTTGGCAAATATGCTTCAAAATAAAGCTAGTGACTGACTATTAGCATAGAAGGTCCGGATTTACTCCATCATTGGTTACTCTTCTATGATTTCTTTATTCGTCCAGCCAACGAGCTGGGAGACAAGTGGTCCATCTTTGTACTATCACGGCAAGAAATAGGGTTGAGAGGAGTGGCCAAAAAGAAACAACAGCCCCTCTTCCCGCCATGAACAAATCCTAAAGTTCAAATAAAAACTGGTCTACTGTACTAACTGAAAAGACATCTCTAACACGCACTACAATTCTGCGTATTTGCAAGCAAATGCAGTTCTAGTTTACAGTAGGACTTAAGGAATGTTATCATATGACGTCATTTCGAACGAAAACAAAAGATGCGTTCGATTTAGCGGCTCGAGCCGGCTCAACTAGTTTTTTGACTGGACGAAATATGGCGTAAAATGCGTCACCGGCTCAACAAGACCACCTCGGAGGGCTGGTCGTTTTGGCCGGCTCAAGTTGTGATTTGATGACGTTAACATCACTTTTTTTAGAAAGATCGATCGTTGGCTGAGCCAGTTGAGCCGGCTCGAGCCGCTAAATCAAACGCACCTAATGATGCATGTGGTCCCATGCATGCAGTAGACTTACGTGCATATCCGTTTTTACCGGTAGCCGGTCGTTTCGCCCCCTTGCCAGTTCGCCCCCTAAATACCAGTTCGCCCCCAAGCATAAACCAGTTCGCCCCCTAAGACCTGTCAGTTCGCCCCCAAAGACCTACCGGTTCGCCCCTAATCTTTCTGAAGCAGGTCCCTTTACAATAAGTGAAATTTTTAGAACAAGCGATGTCCACGAAGTGAACTAGTTTCTTATTTAATTCCCTTTCAGGATGAGATTGAGTTCATTTTTAAAGGTGAAACAAGTTGTTCATTTGTACTAACTCATAACGTTACCGTACGCTCGTGCGCAATTGTTGAGTGTTAATTGTGTTGATTATGATCGATAGCACTGATGTACGCTTTCTATCTGCGTTATCGTTGCTACATCGTTGGTGTGCTTCTTTGTGTAAACGGTCGCACATCATATTTTGTGTTTGTTTTGTTTGGTTCTATTTATAATTATTTAATAAATGGCGCAAAAATCGAAAATAGTTTTAAAAAATGCTAAACTTGCTTGTGAACTTAATTCTGGACGTGTAAGAGAATACCAGGTCAACTTAACATATGACTGGTTGGTCGCACCGCCTACCCTTACTTGACTTGGTTTTTGTCACATTCTTGCCAACTGTCGTAACGTTTTTAACATTTCTGTTATGACAACTACAAAAAACTGCATTTAAAGGTCAGTTTATTCGATGTCATACTCATAAGTATTTGGGGGCGAAACGACTTCCACTACGGGGCGAACTGGCAAGGGGGCGAAACGACCGGGACGAACTGGTTGGGGGCGAACTGGCAAGGGGGCGAAACGACCGGTAACCGTTTTTACCACTAAACAAGGGACCATGTTTTGCTCGGTGACATCATATGCATACAATCTATTGCAAAATTTGAATTGCCTCTGCATAATGTGATTGGATCAAATTCGTTGATTCTGAGCCAGCCAATCACAACTCGCGCCATCGCGTATGGGATTTAGTGTGTGAAAATACCAGACCTCCGAACGAATTTCCCCATTGAGTTTGCATTATGAAGATCGTACTTCCGAGGCTTACATAGCTGGCCTGTGCAGCCCCGTGCTAAATTCACGGAGAAACGGCATCACGAATCTCTGCATGCGTGAATTTTTCGGGGATCCGACTAAAGTGCATTTCAGTTGCTGATTTTTTTAAACAAGACGTAAGGTTTGGACAAGAAGTGCCAAAAATACCGGGGTATTTATATCAGAAAGGAAACATAACATACGTTAATCGAGTCCATTTTTTTGCTGTCCAGAACCGCTAAAAATTAGTTAGTTGCGTATTATACATGCATCGTAGGGTGGACTTCTACAGTACAGTTCATTATCGCAACTATACAACCCAGGCGGTTCAACGAACTGCGTATGCTTATTCATAAATATCAACATGGAATGTTCCATTTTATATGATATTGGGCAAACAAAAAAATGGCAGGAATTATCTGGTGCTAACGATCGTATTTTACAAGTTAAATTTTTTCCAAATACTGCTACTAACAATGAAAAATAATGAAATTTACAAAGGTGCAGCATGATAAAATATTTCGATTAGCTACAAGTGGGGAGATTTATTCAAATAAACTTGTGCCCTAATCATGGTCTTAACTAGAAATGAAAACTCTACAAGCAAGCAAAGTTGGCTAGCTAACTGGTCCACCCGAAGGTGCTTCATAGTTCATGGCGCGCAGAAATCGACTTCTCGCTGGGCAACCGATTTTAGTGAATTTTTCGACTTTGACCCTAGTGACCCCAGGTGACCTTTAACCTCCCCTAAAAATATTGCAGACCATCTCCTGACCATAACGCATCTACATACCAAATATGAAATCTATCCAAGCTTCCTATCTTGAGATATCATGTTAAGAAGATTTTTTGACTTTGACCCCTGGTGACCCCAGGAGACCCTCTATCTCCGCCAAAATTACATATAACCATCTATTGACTAAAACGCATCCACATACTAAATATGAATTCTATTCAAAGTTTCCTACCTTGAGATATCACGTTAACAAGTTTTTCAGACTTTGACCCCTGGTGACCCCAGATGACGTTTGACCTCCAACAAAAACAAAAGGTACCATCTTCTGACCATAATGCATCTACATACCAAGTATAAAATCAATCCAAGTTTCCTACCTTGAGATATCACGTTTACAAGGTTTTAAGACTTTGACCCCTGGTGACCCCAGATGACCTTTGACCTCCACCAAAAACAAGAGGGACTATCTCCTAACCATAACGCATCCACATACCAAATATGAAATATATCTAAGCTTCCTTCCTTGAGATATTGTGTGAATGAGATTTTCAGACTTTGACCCCCGGTGACCCAAGATGACCTTTGACCTCTGCCAAAAACAATAGGGACCATCTCCTGACTATAACACATCCAAATACCAAATATGAAATCTATCCAAGTTTCCTACCTCGAGATATCGTGTTAACAAGGTTTTTAGACTTTGACCCCTGGTGACTCCAGATGACCTTTGACCTCCACCAAAAACAATAGGGTTCTTCCTCTCAATATGGTGCATCTATGTACCAAGTTTGAAAACCGTCGGACATTCCTAACTTGAGATATCGTGTTAACAAGGTTTTTAGACTTTGACCCCTGGTGACCCCACATGACCTTTGACCTCCACCAAAAACAATAGGGTTCTTCCTCTTAATATGGTGCATCTATGTACCAAGTTTGAAAACTGTCGGACATTCCTATCTTGAGATAATGTGTTAACAAGCAAAGTGTCACACACACACACACACACACACCTACACACACACACGCACACACACACATACATACACACACACGCCATCATGAATGCACTGGTTTCTCTTATCATCGAAACCAACAATGAGAGTTCAGTAACTAGTTGCTACTTGGAATTGTGTGGGTACATGGTGTGATACGAAGAGTCAAACACACTGTGTACTGTATTCCCTTGTTTTCATGTAGAATGTACATGTGTACAAATTATTGCAGGGTGCAGGAACGCTTTGCTTATCCCAATGATTCTGAAGATGTGCCCAAGTCCAAAGTAACCAAAATCACTTCCTAAATCAAATGTTACCATTGAATCAAATAATAACCCAAAGATTGCAGACTCTTGGGAAAGATGAATCTGTTGTTGAACATGATCACTCACAGAATTCCTCAACATTCTATCCTTTTAATTCATAATTTGACTGATATAAGCCAAACTTCCTCAGCTACATTCATCAATTGTAATATTTACTAATGACATGATACATGATGCAAGTATTTTTAAGCTCAAATAACCCACAAAAGCTAAAAGAAAGTGTGAAGAACTAAATTTGTATTCAGATGGACTTTCCTCTAAAACTTCATGGTTTGTTACCTGGATACCTAAAACTACAATTTCAACATATGCATAAATCACCGTACTGTTGAAGTTGCTAGTTACATAAATATTTCTTGGTACTTATTTTGACCAACTTCTCAACTACTGTTTAAGCACTGTATTTTGTATCTGTGCTCTAAAAATGCAAAGAAGACTGCCTGCATACTGGATCAACTCAAAGTCTCAAATGTTTTCTTTCTCAAAATGTCTAGTGCATAACTAGCCTTACTTTAAAAACTTCTAACATATTGTTCAGCAGTTTAACGATTCCTCCTGTTTTATTAAAAGTTAAGTCACTCTTCAAAAAAGTGCTTTCCTTTCCACTACTTATTCAAAGTTATGGGATCCTACCAGCAACTTGTTCAAAATGATAAACCTTCTTTGGTTAACTGATGTTAGAAACTTAAACAATGTCAGGTTTGCAGACAAAGTTTGCTCACCTAGACTACTTATGAGCTTATAAAAGGCATGGCTACAGTACACTGTAGCTCCATCATCTCCAATTTTCTACAACATCGTCATCTTCAAACAAAAATTCAAAATTTCTGATGAATTGTTCCATTAGGCATGCAAATACCATCTCCATTATTTTGAAGAATAAACAAATCTTTACTTCTTTCTGTAGGATCTCTGCAGATAATCATTGAGCTTGGAACTGCTCTATATTCTTAGGTTGGGGATTTCTCAGTTTCTGCATTAATTTAATTTTCCTGTGTTATGGTAAGGAAGAGCACTTACTGAAATTAAATCCTCTCCATGGGGGGAAGGAGATTTTATCAAGGGCATGCACCATATAATATCATAGGTGTCACATATTGCATATCACAAATGCTTCTCACACTAAAGGACTCCACATAACCTTTACAAATACCAAAATTTCATTTTCCCAGCTTGCATGAGATCTTGCCTCAGCTCTCCTTATGACCAGTGCCTTCTGTTAACAAATTAATGCTTAACAGCATGACTTAAGCATTTTCCCATTTCCACAAATTACCATTGGAAGAGCCTTTTGATGGGAGATAGGGTTTGTCAGAGATTAAAGTACACAATTAACACAGATGTGAAGCTGGACTGCTGGAGGTTGCAGTGGTATCACCAACCCTTAGTGGCACTACTACCTCCTGTGCCTCTGTCAAGTCAACACATCCACAGTCACCAAAAAGTTATTTTGGCTGGTGCCCCTAAAGCACTCTTGAAAAGTTTTCTGGCTTCTAGTTGTGCTTTCTTTTACTTCTCATTATACTGTTAAAACACAAACTTGAAATTTTCATTGAACTTGAAGTCATGAAACAATAAAACGGACTCTGCCAGTTGTTAGAATATCCTTGTACATGACATTACTTGAATGCTGAAACTGTGTCATTAAGATGAGTTTCTGAAATGAATTTTCTGGCTCAAAGCTTCCTCTTTGAAGTCTCCCATATCAATGTTGTGACTGATTTCAAACCACAGTCCTTCCTTCTCTAGAGAGTTTATAGCTTCATAAAGACTGATGCATTTTGTTCTGAAAAATATGAAAATTATGAGAACTGGTGAATATAAAACAGTCACATCACGAAAACACTAAAATTACAAAGAAATGAAACTTTAAAAGAATGCCAAGTTTTACTCTCAGTTTCACTATTATTCAAGCATAATTAAAGCACTCAGATTATTCAAACAGGGAGCTGTTATTTGGAAGGAGATCGAACGGATAGTTTTAAGTCATGCTAATGATCTGAGACCAGAGGAAATTATCTTTGATAAGCTTATTTGGCTGAGAGAATTCCTTCCTTTGGTCTGTAGTCTGTTATTTGAAATCAACATGCTAGCAAAATCATTCATGTTTCCAATCCTTTCACAATTGGCTTTTACCAAAAATAAAGGTTTTGATAGGTAGGTTGAAACTGCCACCAATCAAGATGAATGTTCTAGAAAACCAAAACCACTGAATGACTGATTGACTGAAATTAGCCAGTTGGAAATGTCACTTCCTAAAAAAAAGAATGAGCCTCATGCAAATGAGCTTCAGAGACAGGAGTCTAAATTTAATCATTTTCAATTTGGAGATTTCCTAGAATCTTCTGAAATGACCACATGTAATACATGTTCGCATTTTCAGATACAATACTATCAATATAGGCTGGCCTGCAAAACTTTATGTAATATTTGTTTTATTTTCGAGCTGCTGGTAATGCTATGGTAGAACTGAAAAATTTTTAGACTTGGGTTAATTGCGGCGGACAACCAATCGATTTTGTACGAAATCTTAATCCACTGTAAGTCTTATAGAATCCCAAGGGAGATGCAAGAGAGAAATTATTGTGTCACCTTACCAGTGCAATCCTCAATAAAAAGAGAGTAATCTTCCAATTTAACAGCTCCCTGTTCAAACAAACTGTAATATTCACTACAAGATCCTATCAAAGAACTAAAAACTTAGATACTGAATCTAAGCAAATATTTTAAGGAAACAAAGACACAAATGCTCATATATTGTTGTCTTCTGATCATTTTATATTTGTGCCTACAACAAACTCTTTATTGTATTCCTCTCACCTGTCTGCAACAAACTGTCAATTTGTTTACATGTACACACAACATTTGAAAAAGGAGCCAAACATTTTCTGAAAAGTTTGAATTCTGTAAGTAGAGGGGCAATCAGAGTTTGACAGAGAATATTAACCTTTAGTTTAAGCACCTCATTTTCCCCTTCTGAACTGATTATTACCAGAATATCAAAACATTGAAGTACTCTTTTGAATTAGAAGAAACATTAATTTTGTGCTAATTACTGTTGAATGGAATCTTCTGAATGTTTTTTGTATCAGAACTTTCCACACTGATGCAAGACTATAAGCCTCCACATCACTTTTACCAATCACGATGTTTCAACGTGATCATGGATCATTTTTTGATATTTTTTTTTGTAAATAAGTAAATGTGGTACCAAACTTTTAAGTCAAGAAAAAATTGTAAGTAACCGTGATTGCTGATGTAAAGGTAAAATGCAGTCATCCCAACTTGAAGTAGTGTTTTTGACTGTCCTATTTCATGATTGGCTCTTGAGAGTCATGTGATAACATTTCTTTTCTTCAAGTTTGAAATTTACCAGAAGCAACTGCTTAGTTTACCCTGAACATGCAATATTGATGTCCTAAAATATTATGAAAGATACTTTGAAGAGAAATAAAAAGAAAAGAAATGAGATTAAGCTGTTGCTTCAAAATAAGTTTGAGGTGATTGTAACCTTTACTTTTCTCCAGTTACTGCAAGCTATAACTTCACCAATTTATCTTTCAAATATTTATCTTGAAATGTTTTGCACATTGTACTGCATAAAACAACTTACCCAACAACTCTCTACACATTACACAAGAAAATATGCAATCTATAAACATTGGCCAAAATTTACCTTTGGTTTGAAAAGTGACCATTTTATCACTTGAAAGCACCCTTTGACCTCCAATCTAAGAATTCTGCATAGTCCTCTTCATCACCACTGCTACCAGACTCCTCCATTTTGTGATCTTTTCCTAGTTTTGTCTCTTTCCACTTGTCTTGTTTATCACGGAGTTTTTCTATCTTTGCAAACCTTTCTCTGAAAATATTTTAAAACAAACAAAATTAAGTCTTCAGAAACATTTTCAAAGTTTTGATTACAACAGGCAGACAGGCATAGAACCTAGAGAGGTATGAATAAAAACACAAAATTCTAGATGAAAATCGGCAGAAGATTTCCCTCTCTACATGCATTAATTAAAAAACATTACAAATAAAATATGCAATCTTTAAAACAGTTGAAAATTGCAAGTTTTTTACACAACATGGAACATCCACTGATGTCATTACCTTCTATTTAATATTCAAGGCGGGTAAACCTAAAGCAGATCTGACAACATCAGAGGCGATGTTACTGAGAGTCTCACAGGGTCACTATCACATAACAAAGATTATAGTTAGCATAAAAAGTCAAGTTTCAAGTACAAAAGTCACAGAAAATGCTAAAATTTTTAATTTTCTTGTGTCCTGACTTGTAACGGTTTTGTACACAATTTGAAAAAGTGTCTGGTCACGAATTTTTGAAAACCGACTCCAACTGTTAAGTACTCACTCATAAAACAGTTATTTGTGTGAAGGGTGTAGGGATTGTTTGTAAGATAGACCGTTTGTCATTGGTATGTGAAGAAAACTCAATAGGTTTCGAAAATTTGTTGAATTCCTTGCACAAACACAATGAGCTGCCCCAACAGAATTTTTGGATGGCATTGCAGGGTTGCTAAAATAATTGCATACAAGTCTGGGCTGGTACATAAAATGTTTGCAATTGCTAAGCTTTATCCACACATTTCAACTTGTTGTTTTCCCCACATAAGTGACTACTCATTAGAAGTTAAGTTAGAAAATTTTATTTGATTTTGCAAAGCAAACTCTCTTCTGTGACATTTTTTTTTTGGAAAATGTGAGAGCATCAGTACACAAAAGTTCCTGAGGGTCATTTTGTGTGTTATGACTTTTTATCATGCGACTACATCATCTGATAGCTATCTACCACAGATGCCTTTAGGTGTATTTAAGGTTGTCTTTTGTCATTTGGTTTGCTTTGGGGCAGTTTACTCTACTATTTCCTTTGAAGAGCATGTGACCTTTGTATGTTCTTTGAGTGGTCTTTTTCAATTTGGTAACATGCATCTTTTAATGGACATGTCCTGTAGGCCATTTCCTCTCTACTGTAGGTCTGGACATGTTTGATTTGGATAAGGCAGTTGCCTGTCAGGTAAAGTCTTTGTAGACTGGTAGTGCAGTTTTAGCACATCTTAATTTAACAATATGAGGTACTGCAGTAATTCTTCCAGCTTGTTTATTATAGACCCAGACAACAGCTACAACTTGCTTCTGTGCATAAGCAACAATGTGTCCGATGGACAATAATGCAATAATTGAAGAACTTAACAAATATGACAGTTCTTATTTGTTTCCTTTATTTGTGTGTGTTTTGGCAAGCCAAAAATGTAGGATAAAGTAGGACAATGTAGGATATTTAAGAAAAGATTAGAAGTAGGCAGGATGGTCTAAAAGTTAGGAGGAAGTAGAATAAGCAGATTCACTGAAAAACCTGCACATAGTTAACTTTTCTTTTGTTCAGTTTTACTCAGCAGGTTTGATATGGAGCTACCAGGAACAAAATAAATTTCTGGTTTGTCTTCCTTACTCATTAAGAAAAGTGAGAGGGGAAGAGGTCATGAAAAATTGGGTGAGAAGTCAGGAAAAGAGAGATTTGTTATAAAACATTAATCTCTCTTTCCTTCAGGGTGCATTTACCACCAAGACCTCATACATGATGCAGTTATTTCTGATAAATCTACAAGGATCATAAACTCACATTTGTTCATCTATTTCAGTGATATTTCTAGAGACTTGAGTGGCAGCTTCGTCAGCCTCAAGCATCACCTGTGAAGCCTGGTGGACAAAAATGGAAAAAGAATTTTAGTTTAAACTAACTCTACCTTCAAGGCAAGGAAAAATTTGTGCCAGAAAAAGTTAAATTCTTAAAATGATCTACAGGCAGAGTACCGTTTGTTTGATTTCCTGGATGTAATACCAGTGGATGCCTCATCTTGTGATCGACCTGAAATGGATTTTGTACTGCACTCAAAAAACACTTATTTATAGATGAGATTAAACAACACACAACATGTGTGTTTTAAAGTGGCAAATAAATTAAATGATATAGTTAAATATGGCTTCAAATCAGGTTCAAGTTAAATGTTTAGTTTCAAACACATTTCACATTCAGTGTCAAAAACAGTTGAACTTTGGTGGAAGCCTTTCCCTTTAGTCCCATTTTACCACAAGCAGGATATATAGTGGATGTATTCTACAACACCCCACCTATAAGGAATTACAATCAAAAGAAGAATGTTGGAACAGTGCCAAGGGTTCTTACGGTCAGGCAGGGGTTGACCTCCAAAGTTGCCTGTCAGCATCCTATTCAGGATTTTTAAAGGCTTCTTTAATGCACCCCAGCAAGCCATTCTTGCCCCTATGACCAAAATCCATAGCCCCTCCTCTGTGTTGGAATGACATGACCTATTTACTTGATCCAAACTGTTTCATTTAGGTCAAGTCTCTCATCTTCCTGTACAATCAACAAACTCTCAAAATATGTACCATGAAGATCTAAATAGGTTTTAATGATGGCAAAAAACAAGGAAACAAAATGCTTAAAGGGGATATGCAGTCATCCCAACTTGGTTTATTGTTATAAGCTATCCTGTTTCATGAGTGGTTGTTTAGAATCATGTGACAATATTTTATCACTCAATTATAAAATTCATGGGAAGTAGCTGTTTATTTTTAATTGATATGCAACATCTATGTCATAAACAAACAGGAAATATACTAAAAAGAGTTAAGAGAAAATCGGGTTAGATTTTAGCTGTTGTTTCAAAATAAGTTTAAGGTAACTGCTAATGCCCTTTAAGTATGAATGAAGTTTGTCTGCATGTCTGTCCTTCTGTCTGTCTATCTGCTGGCACAGGTGCAAAGCCAGGATTGTGTCATGGGGGATGGAACTGCAATTTTAAGAGCTTTTTGCATTGCAAGAATGGGGAGTTCTAACCCCCAAACCCTCTCCTGTTGCTATGCCATTACGTGCCACTGGTAATAAGGAAAATGTAAAGCAAGCAGCTGGGTGGAAAAAAAAACATGGCAAGATTTTGCTTAGCAGTACAAGAGGTTACTTAAAAATATATTAACAGGTAAGGAGAGTCATTGAGTTTACAGAATTCACATACTTGCTGTTGTTGCTCCATTTCCTTCTGAAATTTAACCCACTCTTCCTCAGCGGTATTCTTCACCTCAACTTGCCGAACCTTTCAATACAAATATTGAAGCAAGATTGTTCATTGATACTATTATTACCTTAACATTCTGAGTTGCAAAATTTACCCCCTGCAGGCAAAAATAAAAATTATAAGTAATGGCAAGGATGTCTTTAAGAAAAAAAAATCACTTATGACATTTTCTCAATGGCTAAAGTGTATCTAAAAACTGTAATTGCAAGAATTCATATTTCACAAGTTGGATAATGAATCTTATTCTTCCAATTCTGGTTTTATGGCTTGATTGGTGAGATATAGAGTGTTGAAATTTATTGCCTTCATTTGAAAAAGTCGATTGTACAATTTTTTGTGATACATTAATACAATTCACATATATATGCTTCCATTTCCTTTTCTATTCTTTTTTTTGACCTTAAAAATTGACATGTTGTATGGACAAGGCTTGTGCAGTAAAAGTTACCCCATACCAGTAAGATTAAGACAGATAACATGGTGGTATAGGATGCAGACTGCGGAGACTTAAAAAAAAGATGATTGTTTGAGAAGTACAAGAATGACAAACCAAATTATTGTTCAATGCATCAGTTTAAATTAAGTAAATTAAATTCACAATTTACATCCCATTTCAGGTATGTCTGGTGAAGAAGGAAATTGGACAATTTTGATTATCATTTATACGCCATACACTTCCATGACACTAATACTTTAGGTATATTTTAACTGTGGAAACAATTCATAAAGATACTTATATGAGATATTGTAGGATCAAATTCACTGCAACTCTTTAGCTTCAGTAAAATTAAATTCATAAAATATTTAGTTGTCCTGAAACAGTTTGTTGATTATAATAGATATCAAAAATATTATATGACATCTCAGAGAACTTTCAAAGAAGACGTATCAAATGTTTTCTTTGGAATGTGAACAAAAAGGAAGATTTAGATAGAGAGTACTGTATTTACTTACTCAAATAAACAACCCAAAAGACATAATTCTTGGCACTAAGAGGGGACATCCCCAGCAATTAATGTTAAGCATAAAAAGCAACTCTGTCAAACCAAGGAAAGCCTTAACAAAATCATCATTCTTTCTCTTTTTCAAATATGACTGTTTCTTTGTTACAATGAGGAAACCGCTGGTAAGAATAGAATTAAAACAACAAGGACCTGGATGGCAGCCAGTCACAAAGCTGTTTGTTTGGCATGTAAAAACTGATGTATAATCAAAACATTTCACCATTGACCTTACCCCATATATTGGCAAAGGAATTTCAAGTTTCAAAAGTCTGATTAATAACTTTGCAATTATTCAGGCACCATGATATATTTTACCTAGGAAAACTTGGACAATTTGATAATATGACTTCAGTCTTCCAAGGTAAATGTATCCTGTGTCTATGGATATCTACCAAACCTTTGAAGAATCCTCACTATTGTGGCTTTAAGTTTAATACCAAAAGACAAAATGCTGTTACAAAGCATCTACAGGAGATCAGGTCTTGAGTTTTAGATTTTCTAAATGTGTGACAAATCTCACTCCTCAGGAAATCAAGGAGTGTCGTAGGGATGCTATTTTGTAAAACTTTACAGATCAGCTGACATTCTTCATTTAGGTGTTCAAAAAATCACACTCTTCAAAGGGATTTGGGGTGAGTGATGGTGTGCAATAGCAGTAGCGAGCCTCAAAATTCGAGGCCTGGGCCATTCAAATTTGATCCAACTTCCATCCACCTATTGCATTCCTTAGCTGAGATATATAATTGACTATACAAGCCCACTCTGTGCAATGCACCATGCAGGGTAACAGTAAATTTGCAAGGTCTTAATATAATTTAATTTCAAAAGAAAGTAAAAGAAGGTGACGTAAGTTTAACAAGGAGGATATCACAAAATTGCTCCATTTACTATTTCAAATTGATTGAAAAAAGCTTAACATTTTATATCTCAGCAATAGAGAAAGCATCACACTGGAAGTTGGATAAATGAGGTTCTCTTCCAAATCTTTAAGAAAGATTCTTGCAATCCTAGCCTTCAGGTAAACTTTAACAAGTCTAACTCGGAGATGCACGATGCTGGCCTACTCCTGTGCTTCTCTTTGTATAATTCTAGTCCAATTTTAAAAAACATATGTCTTACCTTAGCATCTACTGTGGGATCATCAAAGAAACCCTCTGGAAGAATATCCTTCATGCTAGGTGCACTGTACATAAATGGAAGGTTAGTTTTTTTTATTGAACTTTTATTTTAGGATGACTTAATATCTATGAAAAGTGTTGTCACAACATTGTGGGACCAATTTACGTCTTAATTTTTTGCTTTCCTTTATTTTTATCCATTTTACATTGATCAAGAGTTTTATAACTTTTATGAGCATACTGAATCCCTCTACACTAACAATTAAAACACTGATTGAAAGAGATAAATTTAGAAGTTAAAAATTTTGGTGGGAAATTATCACTCACTTTGTAATATTGTCTCCAGAACAATATTTTAAGCTCCTTCATTTTGTTTTACCTCAATAAAATGATTGCATAAAAATCAAACCATGGCAGGTCCCCATGACATAGTAGTACAGAAGGGAGGTATGCCAGCCTTGTCAAACCAAAAAAAGGAACTCAAATGGCAAAAAACAGAATTTCCAGCAACAAAACAGAATCTTACAACCTTGTACAAGAACTTCACGGCATACTATTTTTTGACAAATTGTGCAATCTGTGCCAAGGCCACAATAATGGGATCTGGAGAAACTGAGTTTGCTTCACTTGTACAGGAATGCAGGTACTGTGGGCAATATCTGCCATCTACAGTGAAGTACAGATGTCATTTGTGCAGGACATGTATGGCTTATTATGCAGAAGTTAGAAGTGCAAACTGCAAGCTTATCAATGCATATCACTATGTATGGTAAATGAGCCTATAATTGAGAATTTAAAAAAAAAAACAGGATTTCACAAGAAAAAACAGAATGCCACATTTTTCTCCAAAAAATAGAATTATTTTGGCAAAAACAGAATGGTTGGCAGCTCTGGGTATGGCATGATGCTTTTAAATATAACAAAGACAAACATAAGAACCATTCTTACGCTGTTTCATCTTTTTTCTCTTTGACAGAAGATGATTGATGCTGTTTCTTTGATTTCTTCTCAACTTTTGTTCTCACTGTTGAAGATGATTTCACTGACAAAGGATCAACAGAAGTAACTGCAATAAAAAGAGAGAGAAAAAATGAGAGACAAAACAGAAAGAAGCAAAATTTTGCTTAATTCATTCCATTAAACCTATAGTTTAATTTTAAACAGTTAGCTTGAACAATGTATGCAAATTGCCATGGACCTGGTAAGACAATGAAAGATAAAAAATAGAACTAAAAATAAAATATCAAATGAAATAAGATGACATGGATGAACACAAAAAAAATCAAAATAACAAAGCTGTTAAGGATTACATGTCATGGTTCCACAGAACAATGGCCCACCTACATAAAGTTATAAGCATTCAGCATGTCCTTGCACATATAAAGTCTGGTGGAGCTCTTGTTGTGTTTAAAATCATATTCTAGTAGCTTTTCTTTAAAATCTCAAATGAAAGAAAAAAATATTCCAGAACATGTCCTCCATACCCTGCAGCAAATACCCTTCTCCTTATTCAATATATTATGTTTTAAAGACTGGTTATCTTTAAAAAAAATATCTCCCCTTCTCCACAAAGTACAGTAAGAGAATGTACTGTAATGTGAATACATTACCACAGATTCCCTTTGTTTCTCTTTTTATTTGCTTGTACTGTTTGTCCTTGCAATTCGATACTGTAGGAACTTTTTTAATAACTCTTTCTGTAATAATAATAACCAATGGATTTATATAGCAACTTATATGTATGTTCATCATTTTGAAGTGCTTCACAATCATTACCCCTGGTCATTGGTAACTCGTCAAACCCACACTATAAAAGTGCAGATCCCTTGCTGTTCGTGCCCGGCACAATGCCACTTCATCGTGTCCCCTGAGGGACTTCCCATAGGAGCAGCCACATACAGCGCATCACTATACAAGCTACCTCACAGGTACCCATTTAACACCTGGGTGGAGAGAAGCAATTGAGATAAAGCATCTTGCTCAAGGACACAACATAATGACCCAGGTGGGAATCGGTACCCATTTTAATACCTTGGTGAAGAGAAGCAATCGAGAAAAAGCATCTTGCTCAAGGACACAACATAATGACCCAGGTGGGAATTGAACCAGCAATCCTTAGACCACAAGTCCATTACCTTAACCAATAGACCACCACGCTCTCGATGTAGATCTATCATAAACCAACACCATGTGTTCAATATAGCAAACAACATTGTTTGAATATTCCTGGAAGCAACGTCAAAATCATAGGCAAACTGAATGCAATTTCAAATAAATATGCCACAAATGACATCACAGATCTCCCATAGTGCACCTAATCTGAAGAAAAAAATTGCATTACTTTAAAACTACTAACTTTCAAATGCAGTTTTTATCTCCTGAGAGAGAAATATTTTCTGCATATTTTTAAGTTAATGAGTGTTGTCTCCAGAGTACATCTTTATCACTGTTTGTAAAAATCTTCTACAAGACTAATTCTTTGTCTTTACAGTATCAATACATTCTTTAACAATTAATGACTGAAACATTTCAACCGTGGAAGATGGAAAATGTTTACAAGGCAAAATTTATACATAGTTTTATGATAAAATATACAGTACTTTATACTGAACATCACCTTTTGGTTTTTTTACAATAGGAGCCTCAGTTGGTTCCAAATCTTCTTTTCTCTTAAGCTTTGATGATGAGGGCAAGGTTGGTTTTTCTTCCTCAATTCGAGTCTGGTTTGATATTTTTTGTCCTCCCCCTGAAGTACGACTTGCCTTCAATGCCTCAACGTTCTGGTTTATTAAAGACAATAAACAGATAAAACTAAATAATTAATTGGATTAATGATGAGATAAACTTTGTTTAAATGTCTAAAATGTATAATTTAAAATTATGCATGGCTTCAAGTGAACATACACATAGAAAAACTGTATTTTGAAACATGAAATAAATCTGGTCACTGCATTAACCTCTTTCAAAGAGAACTAAAATGACACCTTTAACCAATATTTCACACATCAGAAAATCATCAAAGAATTACTCATTGTACATAATTGAAGCTACAGTTAATCTTCCTTTGGAAGCAAATAAATATAAATTTTAACTTTAAGCGAAACTACAAGATCTCTGACAACTCCCAACAGCAAAGAAGAAGCTTTGCTTCATGTTCTTCCCACAAAAAGGAGTAAGCTTTCTGGCGGAAAAGAATTATTAATAGGGTATAAAACAAAAACAATAAACACAGTTACAGTTATTCAAATGACTGTAGAATATGCAGTTCATTCTCAGTGTAGGTAGTCATTGGCACTTTGTGAATATTCATGTATCAGCTGCTTTCAAGATCGCAAACCAAATTCAACAACTGCACTTCAGACAAAGATTACTCGCAAAAGAAGCTAAGACTACTCGCAAAAGAAGCTAAGATTGTCCTTTTAAGTATGTTAGAATCTCTTACGTAGTTTCCAGCTTCAGCTACCTGGATCTCGTGCTATCACAAATTTTGGAAGTTAAGTATTTCTTTATAACAATCTCGTAGTTCTGCTTTAAGTAATTCTTATCTTTGAAACAATGAATATTTATGTGGCTTTAATTAACTACTAAGTAACTGCAGTGATATCAGAAGTGTAAAGTGGAAAATTTGTGATGATTCTTCATGTTGAATCTACTAAAGACTTTCACTATAGCATGACGTGAAAAAAGCCTCCAAACAGTTAATGCAAATGACAACACCAAAGGCTCGAGGGGAATATCTTAAGTGAAGTAAAATATATGACATAATTGGTTTAGCTGATCCATACGATATACTCCAGTACGATCAGTTTCACTTTTTATCCTCTATTCCTTTAATTCATTCATTCTGTGTATTTCTAATAGTCTGTGTACTTCTTGTATTCCATATTCTTTATATTCTGTGAAACTCTCTGGGTCCACATTTTGCAACAACAGGGACACATCCGTTACATCAGGTTCTACAGCAGGTACAGTGCAGCATGTTCCTGGAGTAGTGCCATAAAGAGGTTATACAGACAGCCAGGCATCTAGGCAAGAACTATGGTTGGACACATGCTTACATTTACCATTGATAGTGACCTATTGTCATTAGCTACAACAAAGGCCTGACTTAATCTGAAGCAGGTGCGTGCAGGACTTGATGGAATAAACTGTTTCTGATTCATTTATACAATACAAAGGGCTTATTAAGTATGTGCAGACTGGGCAAATTCCCAATTCATTACCCTCAAGTCATGCAAATTGGACTAGAGTCAAGACCCAGTCCCATTGTTTTACTTGCAACTGGCAAATTTTATGAGAACTTATTAACTGGTTTAACCTGTGAAAAATAACTGATAACTTGTTTTGGAATTACTAGAACTAAGTACAAAGCAAAACAAAAAGTTACAGAGACATACATTACCTGACGATGTTTCTTGCCTTGAATGTGAGCTGCCCAAATAATTTCACTTTTTACAGGAACATTACACACAATGCAAGTTAGTTGACCGAGACTGTTGTATGTGACTTCATGGTCAAAGAAAATAAGTAAATTTATAACCAAAATATTTTTAAAATGAATTAATCCTGATGAAAGGTCAACATATGTAAGAGGAAGCAAAAACTTGAATACTTTACAGCAACTTATATTACCATACACTTTGTTCATTTGACAATGAAATTTAATAAATAAAATATGGAATAAAACAGCTGATATTCCATTTAAAAGATGATTAATGACAGTAAATTTGAAGTTAATGGCCCTAAAATACTACAATGAAATATCTACTTACCTAACACTGTGGTGCTTAATGCTTTAAAGGCTTGAATTACACATGCTTTACTTAACAAAATTGATGAATAGATTAGGGGTGAACTAACTATTCCACTCATTGACAACTTTGCATGGGAGAAACTGAACTTTTTAAATCTCAAGTCTGGCAAAACCCTTCCCATGATTCTTACAACGGCCATAAATCTTTTAAACTTCAAGACAAACAAGGATTTGAATTAGAAAAAAATTTAAAACCTGGAGCATATGTGCCATGTACATTCTCAACATCAGGGAGATAAGCACAAGATTTCTGAAGTCTCTGATAAGGTTCAGTAATTCCCCACCTAGGGTACGAGGGGGCTGAGGGGTGGCTTTTCCCTGGACTTGCTCTAAGAGAAAGGGTCTGATCACCTGCTTAACAATATTTTTACAAAAAACTGCAGAAATTTCTCTTCTCTTGGACAATGTTACCATCCTAGCAGGCCTTGCACCAGTAGATGTACAGTACTTTGTGTAAATGACCTCAATTTCCTTGTACATAGCCTAATTAATAACAATGTTCACCTAGATCTTTCTCAAAAGCACACACTACTGTTAATTCTATGATCAAAGGTGAACCTTTCATGAGGACAAAATTACTTTGCACTTGTCTGCATTGAAAGACATTTGCCATGACTGTGACCAAGAAAATAATTTATCCAAGTCTTTTGCAGAAGAAATGAGACATCATTATTGCTAACCTTCCTAAAGAGTTTGTATTGATGGATCAGCAAACTCACACAAATAAAAAGAGGTTTCAAGCTTCTTTTAGAACCATTTTATAACAATAACAATAATAGCCATAAAATAATAATAATACAAATAATAAATTGATTTGACAGAGCATAAATATCGACCAAACTATGGAAATCCAAAAGGTTGACTTTGCAAATGCAATTTAAGTCCCGAACTGTTACTTTGAAGAGAAATAAAAAGAAGTCTGTGGGATCTGGCTGTTGTTTCAAATTAAAATTGGGATGACTGCTTTTGTCATTTAAACTGTAAACTGGGATGTTACTGAGCCTGACCAGGGTTGTGCTATCTTCTAGTAAGGGGTGTTGAGACTGTGGGGCAGGGGTCAAGGGCAAGTGCCAATGAAAATATTTGGGACAAAACTTATTTTTTTACCCCACTAATAATTCAGACTGATTAAAAAACAACAGGCAGAATAATTAACATACAATTACTATGGTATAAGGATAAAATAAAATCACTTCAAGGCTTCAGGAAATCTCTAGAAACTTGGAGTCTATTGACAGACTGGTCTGACGTTAAAATACCGGTACGGTTATTTTCATTTTTGAAAGCCAAAACAAAAGGAAAATAAGCAGAAAAACCAGGAGGATTATGATTTTTAGAATAAAAATACAAATCCAGAGTTAAAGTTAAAGCCTTCTTAGATCCAAGGCAAGCTAGGCAAAGAGGAGAGAACTGTTCAATCAATGCTTTGCATACACAGCACGGAGAATGTTGTCACATTTGCGTTTCTGTGTACCTTGCCATTCATGATGTACTATGTACTGTAAGCATGTAGTGTGCAAAAGTGAGGCACAGAGGCACACTGCAAAATAACAAAACTCCCTATGGCCCATATTGTCACAAAGATGGTTAAGTCCTAGTGGCATGCATTAGTTTTACTTGCAAACAATCAATTTATATAATAGTCAATTGCTTGAAAAATCATAGGTATGAAACTAACTGCAGCATTGTTAACATTCAAAAAGTCACAAATGAAATGGAATAAAAATCCAGAAGAATAGCACATGGGTGTAGGGAAGCAGATCTGGAGTCTCAGAGGATTTGATGCTGGCTACAGTATATATGCGCTTGTGTTTGTGTAGGTGGATTGCTCATAGACATGTCTGATCCACCGCAAGATCCAAGGTTCTGGTTGGAAACTTTCTTTTCCCCTTCCCGTTCCACAAACTAGATCAGTGCCATTTCTTCTGGCCTTGCTGAAAATGGGAGGTTGGCACTGATTGCTTGCAAACCAGCAGGTACGAATTGCCCAGAAGTGACACAGCCTACATATGCATAAGTCACAAGCAAATATGTATCCTTATCCCTAAAATAACCCTAACCCTATTGCTATGCGTACGTAAAAATGACCTCATACAAACATTTATATAGCACTAGCTCCAAATGATCAAAGCGCTTAAAGGCCCAGTTTTCTCATCCCAAACAGTACCAATTCTCCTAACATTCTTAATTAAGCCCCTCCCACAATTGTCTGAAATTCACCCTCATCCAGACACAACCTCAGTTTATTGCTTCAGGGTGAGTATCGAAAAGCTCAATGTGTATCATCAAAACACTCTCTCAGAACAGTTCATGCTGTGTAATATAAGCTTTGGTATTCTGCATTGTTTGAATTAGCAGTCAATCAAAAAGCTGAGCCAATTGAGAGTTTCTGTTACCCTATACTAGAAGTGTAGTTTTGGGGGAGAGGATTGGTCCTTTAAAAACAGAAAGAGAATGGTAAAGAACAGTACAGTTAGAAAAAGTGATACTTTAGGAGCTTTTTAAAAGTAGTGACTGATTAAGCTTCCCTGATATTATGCGGGAGTGTCTTCGAAAATGAGGGGCCAGCTACAGAGAAAGCCTTATTGGCAATGTGTTTCTTTCTAGACGGAAGTGTTAATAGAGTTGTAACAGTGGCAGACCTTGCTACCAGGCCTGTAGAGTTGTTTTCATATCAAAGATTTTGTGAGATTAACTGGTCCGCAGTTATTTAGGCATTTGTAAACATAAAGACATATTTTAAATGTAATTCGTTTTTCAAAAGGAGGCCGGTAAAGTTTTTTCATTAATCATTATTAAATTATTATTAATTACTATTAATTTGTTTGGTCATGGACATGTTAGAATCAAAGAAAACCCCTAGATTACATATGTTACAGGATGGTTCAATTTGGCTATCACCCACTGTAAGATTAAGTTTCAGGAGCTTTAAAAGGCTTTGTGTAGTTCCCGCTATGAAAAATTCGTTTTTTTCATAATTTAATTTTGAATTTGTTTTGATTTATCCACCTCTTGATATCAATAATGCAATCTTGTAACAATTGCAATGCCCTTACAGCAGCACCAGTTTTGTTAGGATTAAAAGAGATGTACAGCTGAGTATCATCAGCATATGAAAGAAAATTAACATTGTGACTGTGTATGATATCTCCCATTGGTTGTGTGTAAATTGTGAAAAGAATTGGACTGATTACAGAATCCTGAGGAACTCCATGGGTTTAGACTGCGCAGAAAGACGTTATCAACACAAGCACAACTCAATTTGCTATTTAAGAAGCTTCTAAACTAATTTAGAACAGCTCCAGATACTCCTGCAAGCGCTTCAGAATATGTCATGGTCGACAGTACCATATGCTTCAGACAGATCAAGTAAGACCACAAAAACAACCTGTCTGTCTACTGCAGGGGTGGGCAACCTTTAAGATTGAATGGGCCAGATTTGAGGAATGAAAAATTGATTGGGCCACACTTAATCAAGGACATATTGTTGATCTCATACCTTTTAATTCTGAGGACTTATAAATCTTTAGTCACAAAAAATAAAATTTCAATACAGTAATGTTGTTAAGTAATGTTGATCTTAGATTAAGACGTTAGTGTAGTGGTCAATGTTAGCACCTCAGTAACAATTTAACCACATTTAATACTGTAGCAGCTGCTATAGCAGGCCTACTAATTAGGAATGTCAATCAAAGGCGCAAAGAACTCTTCCAGTTTGAAATCAGAACATTTTTGCCCAAACTTTGTTGCCATTCAGGTGCATAAAATAGACCACCAAACCACTGTTGTGCGCAGAGCGTGGGAGAAGTTTTGCAAATTTTTTGAGAATATGAAAAAAAATTCTGGAACAGGGTAGAAAATTTGGGGGATGTTTTCACTTATATTTCATCTCTGCCGGGAGAACACCTATTCCGTGCCCGCTTTTCTGCTGTTTCCTATCCAAATTTTCAACCTCAGAAATATTTTGGGAGTCTTGCTCTGCCCTGCCTCATAGGCCTATGATTTCAGTTTGCGACCAGTTCAAGTAAATTCACTGGAAAATTTGGAATTTCACTGCCAAATTTGTAATTATAGTTAATAGTAGAGACCCATCAAAAACACAGGTCATGCCGATTCATTTCACAGCAACCCTGGTACCATGGTAATAATTTCTATTACCACCATGAGTTTTGCAAAATAAGGGGGAGATCATCAACCCATATGATAATATTGTCAGAAGTAAAGCTTGTCACTATGCAAATTGCATGTACTGTACTAACTATGCTAAACGCATTTCGGCCTAAATGTCCCCTTCACATCAAAATCCAAGTTGTACAGTTATGTTGCGTCAAAGAAGGTTACACCAATCATGGTGGCAACTCCATGCACCAATGTGCAAAATTGGTTTGTGAGTAGCTGATCATAAGCATGGAGTTTACCACTCCCTGGCGGTTACTCCATGTCACAAGTGGATAGTGATGAAACACATAATGGGGAACATCGTTAAAGGGAAATTGAAAGCAAATCTATAGCTCGTTTGTTATGATGTAAAATAGACTGATATTTTTTCTTTTCCCACAGGTTAAAAACCCCTACTCTACAGCATCGAAAATATTGCTTTTGACTTTCAGCAGTGCAGTTTCTGTACTTGCATTTTCTTTGCAAGCAGACTGGTTAACTTCCCCTATATTGTGCCTGCACATAAATTCAATAAGTCATTACTATGGGTACATAACCCTAACCCTAGCCAACCAGCATTTATCCAGCAAAGTACCATATCTAGATCTGGAAAAAGTAGGCCCAGGTCAGGCCTAGCCTATTAGGCCTCCTACTACCCTACACAACACTTAGGCCTAGGCTAGGCCTACTGTAGGCTAAGGAGTCAAGCATGCTCGGTCCCCATCCTAAGGCTAAGGCGCCTCACAAGATTCATTAAAAATGCCACACAAAATGTTACAAAAAAGTATGGAAAAACATATGACTGCTAGCTTGATCTACGAGAAAGACGATCTTTATTTCGGCAAGGATTTTTTTGTATAGACCAAGGCCAAGGCGTAGGCTAGTTTGTAGCCCTATATCCTAGGCCTAGGCTAGGCTAGGCCAGGCCTAGGCTACACTGTAAGTTATAGTTTCACGACATGCATGACTAGTATGAAAAAGGATATTTTGCCAATGGAGAATCAACTTTCTTTGATTTGCTGCCTCTTTCTTGACGCTGTTTTTGCATAAGTGAACGCAGATCTACCTTCGTCTTTCCTGATTTTAAAGCCATAGTGAGATGAAATACGACTGTTTCTCCGCCTCTAATTCAAAACTGTTTTGAAACTGAGACTGAGAGGATTCGATGAAGTTGAACATGGATGATGTTCGTTTGTTTAGTTACATGGCACCTGCAGCTAATGATCAGAGAACAACGCGGCGAGTTCGTAATAAACATTCGCTAATTACGAATACACTTTTCCTAGTAAATAGGACTTGTCCGTGAATTTTGCTTTGAAGAATTTGAGTGCTGCTATAGCTGAGCATATGCTTCCTACATAAGGATCAGCAACTTTGTCTGAAAGAACGTAAGCAGGCAAAAGGACTGGACCTCTTTGTAGCTTAATTAAAAACATGTTAACAAGTACTAGTTCCACGAAAATGTGATTGTGAATAGATTGTAGTGTAGCTAGGCCTAGCCTAGGCCTACATTAGTTGTGTAACACACAGTACAAACTTCTTACGCCTAGGCCAACATGAGTTATGTAACACAGCTAGGTCTAATGTAAGAAGTTTGGACTCTGACGATCTCGCCTGGTGAAAAGAAAGATTTAGCTTGGTTAATCTCTGTAGCTCATTTCGAACACGTTAGAAATTTTGGATAAATATAGGCTACTTTGTAACATTGGCATGCCTCTGAGTCTAACCCAGTGATGAAGGACTTCAGTCCTAGGCGTAGGCCTTCAATCTTATGTACAAGCAAATGTGTGCAAATGGACTAAGTTACTGTAAAACTAAAAGTCCCCATCGACTTGTTTCACACTTTTCTAAAATATTTTAAGTCCGATTGTTACGAGGGGTTGCCGCTTTGACCTGGGTCCGCCTCCGCCCAAGTGAGTGCAGTCTCTTCATTTCTGGTCAGTTGGACCTCTAGTAAGTTCATCACCAAACAATACCCCTTCTTATTCCAAAGGAGGGGGACACAGGGGCCCAAAGACATTTTCAAAAAAGCCAATTTGGCTCCCATTGACTTTGTACCTGTTTCACTTTTTCAAAAATATTTTAAGACCAATGGTCATGGGGGTTGCCGCTCTGACCGGGGCCCTGTCCACCCAAGTGAGTGCAATCCCTTCATCTCCCGTCAGTTGGACCTCTAGTGAGTTCATCACAAAACAACACCCCTTCTCAGGTCTTATTCCTCAGAAGGGGGACACGGCTGTCCAGAGAAATTTTCAAAAATGCCAATTTGTCCCCATTGACTTTGTTCATGTTTCACTTTCTAAAAATATTTTAAAGGGCCAAATCACTCACCCCAAACTACAGTTTTGGCTTAGGGGTACTGAAATTCTCAATTGGCTCAGCTCTTTGATTGGCAGCTAATTCAAACAATGCAGAGTGCCAAAGCTTATATTACACAGCATGAACAATACTGAGAGTGTTTTGATTGTATAAATTGAGTTTTTCTCTACTCACCTTGAAGCAATAAACTGGGATTGTATCTGGATGAGGATGAATTTCAGACAATTGTGGGAGGGGCTTCAGTAAGAAGGTTAGGAGAATTGGTACTTTTTGGGGTGAAAGAACTGGGCCTTTAAGTCCTATGGTCATGAGGGGTTTCTGCTTTGACCCGGGCCCACATCAGCCCAGGTGAGCACAATCTTTTTATCTCTCGTCAGTTGTTTTGTGATGAACTGACTAGAGGTCCAACAGATGAGAGATAAAGAGATTGCACTCACTTGGGCAGACTTGGGCGCGGGTCAAAGCGGCATCCCCTCGTGACCATCAGATGTAAAATATTTTTGAAAAGTGAAACACGTACAAAGTCAACTGGATTTTAGACTTAACCATTTTCACTGTGGATTTTGTGTATGACCCTATTTGGAGTTTTTGTGACTTTTTTAGCAAGTCTAAGATTTGACCCCTTGTATTTGCTGTAGCCCCTTCTTGATGTGTTAACCGAAATTATCAGCCTTTTGGCTTTGTGGTTATAGTGAAAGGGGGATGGCTGGTGTAAGTTAAAGAACTACCTGAAATTCATGCATCAGTTTAATATCTGGCCTAGACCTTACACAAGTGCTTATATTATGTCACACTCACAGAGTAAAGCATGGTTACATGTAGGAGAAAATATGTATTATTGCAACTTAACCCAAAAAATGTTTGTCAACCAATCAGATATACCGTAAGCATACTACACCTGTGCTGTGAATCCTACTACATGCAGCCATTGGAGCCATAAACTTGTTGTTTTTCTCCAAAAGTAAATCAGTGTGATGCCTACAGCATGCACAAAGTCTGTATACCTTACGCATATTATCTCGGAGCGCTCTTGAAGAAACTCAGGTCTCATTGCAATTTGGGCCAACAAATGCAGAGAGCTGATTTTTCAGTTGATTTGATATGCATACAAGCCTGGGCCAAGTGTACTCCATACATGATGTGCTTTACTGTTTTACTACAAAACGACATCATGGGTCCGTCCTCAGTACAAAAGGACTATTGTTTTCAAAGGGTCGGGAACAGCGAGAGCTACCTTTGAAATAATCCACTAAATATGGTTTACTTTCCTTTTGCAGATTTCTTAGCAAATGTCATGCACATTTGGCAGACATGACGTCTGCTTCATCAAAGTGTTCACTTCCATCTGTGCCTATCAAGCGTCTTTCAATACAGTTTGTTGGCAGTGGTGATGAGTTAGCTCAAATTGTGAGTTCAGATGATTTGAAAGGTAAGGGTCATAAATTATCTGATAATTGAATAAGTCCTGTGTGTAATAAATACTTAATAGTACTTAATAGAACTTTAGATAGTATATTCCTCTCTCTGATTTTCCTTTTGTTGTTTTTTTTTCTCTTTCCTTTTGTTAACTCTGTTTTTGTTTTTTTTACGGAGGGCTCTTTTACAAGCTCTATGGAGCTTTTCTGAGTTTCCTCCTGAGTTTCCCTTTAGTTTTGTTTCGTTGTTTGATTCCTTCCATATTTGGTATATAGATTTATCATGTTGAGAGGAAGAACTCTATTGTTTTTGGTAGAGGTCAAAGGTCATTTGAGGTCACCAGCAGTAAAATTGCGAAAACGCCGAAAATGGCTTGTAAACTCGATATCTTCAGATAGGATTGCCCAACAATTTTCATACTTGGTATATAGATTTGTCATGTTGAGAAGAAGAACCCTATTGTTTTTGGTAGAGGTCAAAGGTCATTTGAGGTCACCAGCGGTAAAATTGCGAAAACGCCGAAAATGGCTTGTAAACACGATACCTTCAGATAGGATTGCCCGACAATTTTTCATACTTGGTATAGAGATTTGTCATGTTGAGAGGAAGAACCCTTTTGTTTTTGGTAGAGGTCAAAGATCATTTGAGGTCACCAGCGGTACAATTGCGAAACACCGAAAATGGCTTGTAAACATGATATCTTCAGTTAGGAGAGACCAACACTCTTCATATTTGGTATATAGATTTTTCATGTTGAGAGAGAGAAGCCTATTGTTTTTGGTAGAGGTCAAAGGTCATTTGAGGTCAACAGCAGTAAAATTGCGAAAACTTCGAAAATGGTTTGTAAACACCAGGCTTGGGGCGATTACATCTCAATGTAATTGATTACCATTGCGATTACTTCATATTTTACGATTGCGATTATGATTACAATTACAGCTAAAACTGAAAGTAATTGATTACGATTGCGATTACATTGCTATGTTATCATGATTGCAATCGTGATTACATTTTCGTTCTGCCTAAAACAATGTAGTAGGCAAAACAATCCAATGCCCATAACTGGAAAAAAGGCCATGGGCATTGCTCTAGATAAGCCCGGATTTACCAAGTCCTCCCAAAGTAGAGATTATTGAACCCATGCACCTCTTTCATCATTTTCAGCTGGAACATCCAGGAAAGAGGGAGAATTAAATTTTGTCATTCCAACAGAAGAACCAAGCACTGACAAAATTGTTTAGTAACTTTACTTCTTTGTTCAAATCAACTTCAATGTAATCAGAAATTGCGATTACTTTGCCATTGTAATCGATTACAATTGCAATTACTTTGCGATTTTCACAAAAGTAATCGATTGCGATTACAACTACTTCAAAATGTGTAATCGATTGCAATCGATTTCGATTACTGATTACAATTACCCCAAGTCTGGTAAACACGATATCTTCAGAAAGGAGTGACCGAATGACCGATAATCTTCATATTTGGTCTATAGATTTGTCATGTTGAGAGAAAGAAGCCTATTGCTTTTGGTAGAAGTCAAAGGTCATTTGAGGTCACCAGCAGTAAAATTGCGAAAACACCGAAAATGGCTTTTAAACATGATTTCTCCAGATAGGAGTGACCAACACTTCTCATGCTTGGTATATAGGTTTGTCATGTTGAGAGGAAAAAGCCTATAGTTTTTGGTTGAGGTCAAAGGTCATTTGAGGTCACTAGCAGTAAAAATACAAAATACTGAAAATGGCTTGTAAACATGATATCTTCAGATAGGAGTGACCGATACTCTTTATATTTGGTATAAAGATTTGTCATGTTGAGAGAAAGAAGCCTGTTGCTTTTGGTAGAGGTCAAAGGTCATTTGAGGTCACCAGCAGTAAAATTATGAAAATTCTGTGCCTAAAATGTAAAGAAAAACCTATCAAACTCTGTCAATTTTAAAGCAGATAAGGCATTTGATGGCAAGGAATCACTAAGCCTTTTGGCTTTCTGGTTTATTTTTTGAATTGTGTTGTAAATCCAGAGAATGACTCAAATAAATGTTGTCGAACTGAACTGATATTTTTTGACAAACATGGAGAGAACAAATCCTGAAACCTTGTAAACACTATATCTCCAGAATTTTTGGATAAATTCATACTGTCCATAGGTTTTGGATGCATAAGTGATTAATAAGGGAACCCTATTGGTTTGGAGGATGTTAAAGGTCATCTGGGGTCACCAGAGGTCAAAAAGCAAAATCCACCAACAGTTCCCAAGATCATGTTCAAGGCGTCTTCAAAGTTCACCAAAGGTCAAACTTGGTAGTGAATGTTCTGTTCAAGATGTGAGAACTGTTACTTTTCATTCCCATTTAGCCATGAATCACTATGCTTTTTGTCTTTATGCTCTACTTCTGTAACACCCAACTACTATATAAGACTTGACATTACACTTAGGAATATGACAGAACTTGTTTCTGGTTCTGGTAGAATACAACAAATAGATCTCCACAAAAAGGTTATACAGACTACCCAATAAAAATTCCTTATTTAGTTGGTGCAGAGCAAAACATTCACACTTATACAGGATTTCCATGTCATAGAAAACATGGAATGATCAGAAAAATTTAAACAATCCAAAGCTTGGATATATCTTGAAATTGAGGAAAATTGTGTGAAGACTTTATAAGAGTCCGGGAAATTTTCACAAAGCGATACTGCTCACTTGTAAATTAAAATTTATTTCTAGCTCATAGCATACAATATCCAAGTTGAATATCCTCTCTTCGCTTCAAGTTTTGCTGTTATAGTTAAGAACCTTTGTATGTAAAGACAGACATCAGGAGGGAAGTCATGAAAATTAATTTGGTTTGGTCTTTAAAGGAAATCATGGGAAAGTCACAAAAATTGATTCTTCAGAAAATGCTGGAAATACATAACAGCTCTTGGGCCAGAACATGCAATTGAAGCAAGGTTTAATGGAATGGTTAGCTGCAAGACTTACTTTAAGCAGTCCAAAACAATGTGTGTTAAGTACAGTAGACTTCATTGCATTGTGGTTGGTTCTCATACAGACGTAATGCAGTACATAGTTAACAGATGATGTCATCTAGGGATCAAAGGTCAGACCATCCTAACATCTCATCAAAACCTCTGAAACACACAAGAAAGGTTTGTTGTAGTTCCAGGTTAGGTTTAGGAAAGTCTTGATCACCTGAAATCAATATATGTGCACACATTTCATGTTTTTGAAGACTTGAATCTTCCTCCCAGTAATATTTTGACTATTCTTTTTATTATTCTTTGTTGCCATGTATGACTGTACTTCCTTTATTTTTTCTTTTGCTTTGAAGCAAAGAAATCCAGAAAGTCTGTTCAGACATTTAGAACAGAAGGAGAAAAAAAGAGTCAGGATAAAGATGAGAATGATTCAGGAGAGGACCAGGAAGAGGAGGATAATGCTGAGAAGGATGAAATCACAAAAGTTTTAAAAAGTATAAACACCTTATTTCTTTTAAATGAGATAACATGGGTTTATTTAGCCTGGTCAAGAGGTATGACGCTTAAGTACATACCCTCATATAGTGTGGGGAGTACAAATATCAAGGGCATGCACTGTAGCTCCTGTGCACTGCTAGTAAATGCACTTGATAAAATTACTAGTACCATGTTTCTATGTTTACTGTTACCATGTAATTCTTTGTATTTTTCTGTTGTTTATTTCAAATTTAAAGAACAGACTGCATCTTTTGTGGAGGCATGAGAGATAACAAAAAAGTTGGGTAGTCTCACCTCAAGTTGTGTTCTGTGCAGCTTTGTCAATACCGTTGAAACAATATGGCATCACAACGGAACCTGTGTCCTCGCGAATGATTCTTGGCTGATAAAATAGCAGCACTATGGCTCCACTCAACACTACAGTCCCAGTAAAGTAATAAATGTCGAGCTGCCAGATGCTGCCCAACTCACAAGACTGTCCGCATTGGTTAAACCAATAGTGTGCTTTTGCGTCCTTTGAAACCAACACAAGTAGTCGGTGAAAGTTAGCTCCGAGACTTCGAGTAGCAAACTTCTAGTAGAATGGGCCTAGTTGGCTAAGTAAAAATATCTACCAAGGTAGCTGGTTACAGGGAAGCCATTGGCTTACTTTAGCATCCTTATGTTGTGGTTGGCTAGAGTAGTAGTACTAGAAGTAGATATTGAGCACGCAAGAGCTAGAGTGGTTCTGAGGAGAGCATGCTGTCTGACGTGTTGGACTCTCCATGAAACTCAATGCAGCTGATGGTGGTTGGTCAGTAGTCCTGACATCATAAGGCTGCTCTCGAAAGCTATGTATATGTATAAGTAAGTGTGTATGGTGCACTTAGAATGTGTGTCCGAAGTGCTACACATCCTTGTTTCTGTCATGATGTGCCATGTGGTGTAACTGAAATTTAGCCCATTCTCCTTGCATCCTAATTATAAATATGCATAATTGCAAAAGTCGGCAAACATGCCAATTTTGCATGTTTATTTTGATTTTATTTAAAGTTCTGGCAGTTAATTACAAATGATGTACTCTTCTTTGTATTACACCTAATTTAATACATCCTGCTTAAAACTGCATTTAATTATAATTATTTTACCTGAAAATGGAATTTTGTAGTTAGCCTTTTACCTATGCTTGCTGTTTTTATCATTAAAATCTTAAAAAAACAGTGACACTAGAAGACAAGAATATTCTCAATTTTATCTCAGCTTTACTTGGAGAGGGCGATGTAGATGGAGGTCAAGTGTACAGCTTTCGAACACCAAAGAAAAAGAATGCAGCAGCAATGATGGCCGCCCGCAGTGTAGAGAGTAGAAAACATACCATGGCAGATGAGAACAGAGGTTTGCTTTAAAAAATGTTTCATAAAGTTCCATGGCTCAACCATGTATCCAGTTGCAACACTGTCATGGGAAGGGTAAAGTAAACATGACTGGAGAAATAATTACACCACAACATGTCATATCTCTTACCTTGTATTGGTTCATTGTATCAAATTAAGAACCCTGGAATAAATGTAGGTGCAAATATTTAACAAAAAAGAACAGTACAATTTGGCAGTTAGTTAGAGACAGTCATAACCAAAATTATGAACACAAAACAATTAAATTGACTGTTATCTCCTCTGCCTAGTCTTTGAGGTGCAACATCATTTTATCCTTCATTACCATTTTGTATTCCAAGTCCATATTTACAAAGTTTTTTGGCTCACATTTTACTCTGATGAGCTTTCTCTGTAAACTGAAGACAACCAATACTTTGTTACTTTCCTGTTCTCGATACCAAAGACACTAAAAATGGAATCTACTGCCGTTGTGTGTGATGCTTCTCATAAACAATGGAGTAGGGAAAACAAGTCAGTGAGCCACAACTGGGAAAAAGGTTGTGGCCAGTTGGACTTGAACCAATAGGTTGGAAACTGGGCCGTAAGAAGTAAAACTCTGTCTAACTAACTAACTGTATAACCACTAGGAACTGTTCAGTGACCCTAAAACAGCTTCAATGGTGAGTTAAATTCTTGCATGAGCTGTGCTTCCTTTTAGGAGGTCATGCAGTCATGGTTTAAAACAGTATATTGCACATTCTGTAAAGTTTTTGA
This sequence comes from Holothuria scabra, assembly GCA_037179385.1. Lineage (NCBI taxonomy): Eukaryota > Metazoa > Echinodermata > Holothuroidea > Aspidochirotida > Holothuriidae > Holothuria > Holothuria scabra. The sequence continues at coordinate 4,528,984 of CM074187.1, read as the reverse complement.
TTTAAACTTTGGTTTCTTCAGGAAACAGAAGCTCAAAAAAGGTTACACAAAGTGCTAGAAAATATCAAAATGCCAAGCAAAACAGGAAATTGGAACAAAACATTTCCTCAAGCAGAGAAACTCCATCTAGAAAAGATGGGAGTAGAGGTGAGAAACAGAAACCAACTGAAGAAGAGGCAGAAAATGAATCATCATCTGGTAGGAGAAGAAGCACAAGACTGGCAGTTGTCAGAAAGAAAGTTTATGATAATGAAAGCTCAGAGGAATCATCTGAATCTAATAGTGATGAAGATGATGCAGAAAGTTATTTATCAGATGGAAGCTATCATTCAGGATTCACTGAAGCTAAGAGAGGAACTAAAGAAGGCAAACAGTCTGCACCAACTGATAAGGTGTTGGTTAGTAATAACTTTCGATTTAAACTTATTAATTCCAGGTTATGATAAATGTGTTCGAATTAAAGGTAGTTTGACATGTCAACAAAACAGTCTGACTTCACTTGGAAGATTTTAGGTGGAATTATTTTGATATCTTTTACTGTACTCAAGATGTGCCTTTTCAAAGTTTGACTGTTTCTGAAACATTTTCCTGCTCATGCTAAAATAATGATCATGAATGTTGCAGAGTGCTGACATTTCTTTTGTTAACCCTATATTTATTACCTCTTAATTTCTTATTCGATAGTTCATGGTTTGGCAATGGAAACTGATGATTTTCTAGGACACAATTTAAACTTCCAAAATAAAACCCTCAAGACAAACTGATGCTGCAGCTTTCCTTGAAATGAAGATTGTGAAAATAACAGATATTGTTCGCCATATATGTCATGTCTCTGGTATGACATCATAAAATTTACACATTGAGCTCATATTTATGAATGATTCAGTGCAAATCAAAACTTACCCTCTAAAATGGTAAATTTTGTATATATTTTGATGGGATTTGTGTCCAGTTTCTTTGCTTTGAATGCTTACCAAATTTTGTCATTTTCTTGTCGCACAACCTTTAACATTTAATGGTTCTTCTAACTATGATTAAGTGTAGGTTGCCTGAGGAATTCCATCTACATAGTGGGCTTTAGAGACTAGGAAATGGGTAAAAAAGAATTAAATTCTTCTCAGTTTTCATGGCTTCAGAGACACTCCCCATCTCATAAAAATATTTGGCAGATTACCCCCTCCCTTTCACTTTTGCTTTTGAAGGACAGGTCTAAGCAATTGGAATGTTAGCATACCATAGATTATTTAATACAACACCATGCTACTTACTGCATCAGATCACATTGATGAGTTTGAAAATCCTTTTTGGTCGAGTGAAATATAGGAATGGTAACATTGGTTTTAAAAGCAGACTGACAGTCTTTCAAATTTTTTTTTGGTGCAGGAAACTTCTTCGGAAGGTTACTTCTTGGCTCATTCTGGAGGTGTAGTCACATCAGATCACACCCTATCCAGATTAGCCAAGCCAAAGATGGACCAGAGAGAGTTGAATAGCATTTTAAAAAAAGCAGCTAACAGCAACCAGGAAGAGAAGGATCTCTTGTTTGAAGAATACACAGAACACTTCTCCAAATGGATGTATCAGCTAAGGTAAATTAATTTGTTGGTTTATGTGAGTCTTTTTGGCATAAAATGATAGCATTCTTAAAACATTTTTCAAAACTAATGAAGAAAAAAACCCATTGGAATAAAGTGAAGTTTAGATGCAACCCACTTTTTAACCAATTTGTTCAAGTTGCCCTGGCCACAGCCTTTTCCAGTTTAAGATTACTGGCGTGCTTTCCCTTCTCTGCTGATTATGCCAAGCATCAAGCACAATGGCATGAAGTTACTTTGTTTTAAGTCTTTGGGATGACCTGGCCAAGAGTTGAACCGGACCTCCTGGCTGCAAGTTGGACTGCTCTAGCCACTTGAGCATTTCAGTCAATCTAGAGCATAGTGTGTAAATGTAGCAAAACCTTGAACTTTGTAAGATTTCAAGGTAAAATGGACATGATGGACTTAAGCTAGCAAACATGTTAGATGATAATTTCAGTTGTAACTTGGAGTCTAGAATTTCACAGAATATATACTATAGGGGCTGAAAAATAAATCCTGTTCATCCAATTCTCAAATTTCTATTGTCATAACTTGTTTCATGGTTGAGACTTTTAATGGTGAAATTCATTTTCATGAATGGATATAGTCTATAGGGCAATAACTTATTCTTGTACAGTACTTCTTGCATTTGCATACTCTTTTTTATCCTTTTGGATATAAAAATGTTTATATGACCTTAAACACTTTCTTGTTTTTGTGTGTTGTATATTAAACAGGGAGGGCTTGTGAAGTTTGAAATACAAATAAATAAAAAAGACTGTTTTTTCAGTAGCACAACAGTGATATCACAAGTTACTGAGCAATTTGCAATTTTTAAATTGAGTGAATGAACTTCAACACCTTTTATCTCAGTTTAGGAGTGTCCTGTGAAGGCAGGAATTGGACTGTTTGCATTTATTTCTCTACCTTTATGATATGTATTTTTGATATTTCAGACTAAGCTAAACTTTAACCCTTTCATAGCCAGTATCCATTACTGTAACAGCACCCTTTTCAGCCAAGAGGTTGAAAGATACTAAGCAGTTATACATAATAGTACGTCATTGGCTGTGAACAGAAACTTTTGAGAATGTGTAATATTATGTAAGTGGCTGCTAAAGAGTTTAACTTTGCTCAGCATGATTGATGGTATTAATTTGATTTTGATGTATTTAAAGCATTTTAATATGAAGATTGTAAGTATAGGATCATGCAGCTCAATTAGGTACCAACAGTGACATAAATTCTGTGCCAGGGGCTGTTTGACACCCACGATCCTGTAAAGCAGTTTCTGTTAGACCCCCTAAATGTCACAGTGAGCTCTTTTTGAACTGAAAAATCAGTCGGTAGTGCTTGTCATTGTCCTTTCTTAAACCGATATCGATACAAAATTAGAAAATTGTTACCATCTGTTTGTCAGTGCAAAGTGTCACTTGGTAGTACACCAAAAAACATGGGTTAGTTTGTTAGATAGAGTTTTACTTCCCGTTTCCAACCTATTGGTTCAAGTTGAGCTGGCCACTGCCTTTTTACCAGTTGTGGCTTGCTGGCTTGTTTTCCTTACTCCATTGCTTATGTGGAGCATTGCACACAACAGCAGTGGGTTCATTGGAACCGGAATATTACTCCTGGTTCTGCTACAAACCTTCATTTCACTCTTTACTGTTAACCAGCTGGAAATGTTGTATACATGTATAGATCACAACAAGAATTGAAAATCGATAAAAGTGATACAGTTCTGTTGAGTGTGATGGGGCTTTTCTAAGAGAGTGTGCTTTTAAGGATGTGCTGCAGTATTCTGTGCTTTTAATGTTTTATAATTTCAACATAAATTTGGTTGTTTTATGCAATTCTTTAGATAATGCTTCACAAAATATGTCTTAATTAGTTTAAATGAAATATTTGCGGCCAAAGATATTGTATGTCTTTAGGTAGGATATTAATTATTTTGAGCAGCTTAAATAGTACAAAGATAAGTGAGACAAAGGGAGGAAATATGATTTTGATATTAATTGAGACATAAAAAGATCTTATCTATGGTCTTAGTTCTTTAGCTGTCCAATTGTATTTACAGTAGTGTTCACCTTTAAGCAATTGTTATTATTACTTTAACCAATAAATTTCGTTTGGTATTCCTACAGCCGTGGATTTAACATTCTTCTTTATGGTCTTGGCTCAAAGAGACACCTACTTGAAAGTTTCCGTTCAAAATATCTCACAGAATTTTACCATGTGGTGATTAACGGCTTTTTTCCAAGCCTAACTCTCAGACATGTAAGTTGAAGTCTCTACTTTATTCCAAAGAAATTCTCTAATATACAAAATATGCAAGTTCATTTCCTTAAAATCCTACTGTAATAAAGTACTGATGATAATATGGTCTGTCTCTGTGTCAGGGAATCCTTTTTGTTATAGAAGTGGTTTTGGGTCAGAGCTGTTGCATTATGGGAAACTTCACCACCAAAAATAATTTATGTGACTGTCTTTGCTTGAAAATATCTGAATTTTAATAAATTCTGACTTTGTGTTACTCAACTTATTTGTCAAAAATGTTGAGTGAATGCATGACAAACTACCTCTACTTAATTCTTCAAGTTAGTGGTCACATTATTCTGTTTTTTTGTCACAACCATAATCCATTGAAGAAACACTAAAGGGGATATGGCGTCCCCTTTCCAGTTAAAGAGTTGCTAGTGACTCTTTGCTCAAACATATTTTGGCATAGCCCTTCACTTCTAAATACAGTTGGATAACACTCTGGTTGGTCAGCAATGGTTTGTACAGCCTATTTTGTTTTCAAATATTGTTAACTCTCATATTAAGTGTTACTCTTTATGTGGTGTTCAATTCCAGATATTAAATGCTATAAGTGAAGACGTTTTGGAATCTAAGAAATCAGGCAGAGGATTATTGGATCAGTTTTCTCTCATCCGAGCCAGTTTAAAGGCAAGGAAAGGTATGGGTACCACTTGACAAAAGTAGTAAACAGTCTTATGATGTCTAAATACAAAAAAAAACCTTAAAAAAAAAAGAACTGCTTCATATTTTGTTTAAAATGTATTCAGGTTTGCAACTGAAACAAGATGCTTGTTTGAAAATTTGAAGTGTTTCTTGCACATTGATATATTTCAACAGGTAGAAACCTTGTGTATAGAGGAATAGAATATTTATTTTGATGGTTTGCTTAAATAGTATAAAATAGCAAGTCAGCAGCAAAACTCCAACTGAGGGTATTTTTTCTGATGTGTTGTATCCAATGGTTTTGAAAAATCAGCTTATGAAAAGTGTATGGGCATAATTTGGGATCCACAGGTTAACTGGTTTGTTTCATTGGCAGTCATTTAGTAGATGAGAAGGGTGATTTTGAGTAAGACTTTCTAAGCCTCTCAGTATTTCTCTTTGAGCAAATTTGGCTACATTTGGAGAAAATCCCTTGCTCTCCAAATGCTGTTTGTATGCTGGATTTACCCCTTGCAAGATGTGCCTTGAAAAATACTCTTGCAAGATGCACATACTTTTTTCATTTGGGAATTCAATAACTCTTTTTTTTGCATTTTTATCCCGTAGCAGTGTCACATATTTTGCAGCAACTGAAAATAGCTTGTAGCAGTTGCAATGTCATGCACAAAAGCACCGGTATATACTTGTAATATGCATATCATGCCATTGAAAAAAATATGTTATCTCTTGTTTGAAAGAAAATGCATGTCAACTCCAGTTACCAATGAACTGTATTCAGACAGCTGATTCAATCAATCTTATAGGCATTCTGCTTCACCTGCACACTGTGTGAGACCATGTGCTCCATCTTTTTTCAGTGTGGTATCAATGAAATCTATTCTGCTAAAACCTGGTCATAATTATTAGAACTAATAACTATGAACAGGTTTTAGCAGAATAGATTTCATTCATTCAAGGACAAACTTTTTTTCCATCAGAGCCTACCTGTAATACATCTTTTGAATATGATGGGATATTAAAGGTTACAGTCAAAAGTAAACATATAGGGTATAAAGACTTTTTCTTTTTTATGCTTACTTCGTAACCCCCAGGGGGCTGTTCCACAAAGAGTTTTGCACAATCTTAAGTTTGATTCACCATACTTAAGCCAACAGTAAATCATACTTAAGATCGAGCGTAACTCTTTGTGGAACGGGCCCCAGGAGATGTTTCCCAAGGAGAGAGTATAGGTATCCTTTAATTTTTCAGTCAGATTCAATGGGAATGTCTGCTCTGCTGTTATTCATGCAGAAATTTTTAAACACATTTGATATCTGTTAATTTTATTTTCAGTGGGGCTTTTGGATAAAGTTTGATCCAATCACAAAGTTTATGATGTTGTGTCATTTGCTAAATTAAATGAGATTTTATGCCTCAGTTTTTAACCATTTGGTTGATGTCAGGCTGGCCATGGTCTTTGTCAATTCTCAATTTTTCAATTTGTCAATTTTGTCAAACTCACTGGCTTGTTTTCCCAACTTCACCACATATGCTGCCAAATACAATGGCAGTTAGGTTTCATTTTCAAGTCTTTGGTATGACCTGGCCGAGAATGGAACTCCAGACCTTCTATTTCTATTAGTTATTTAGTTAGTCAGGTAGAGATTTAATGACACACCAACACGAATGTGTTATATAGTGCCAGTGAACTGGATAAAAAGTTTAAAGCTGTGGTGCAAGTAAGATGCTGTAATCACTTGACCATGCAGTCAGTATGTATGACGTCATGTCATCCGCAGCATTATTTTGATGTAATAACTGATATATCTCTTCCATCTATTTTGATATTTCAGAACCACTTTTCTTAATTTTTCACAATGTGGATGGACCAACTCTTAGAATAAAGAAAAATCAGCATATGTTTTCATCTTTAGCAGAAATTCCGTGCATTCATATAATTGCCAGCATGGATCATATCAATGCACCTCTCAGTGAGTATTAACCAAGTTTATTTTTCTTCATGTTGTAGGCTGTGGGTGTTGCTATTTAATGGCATATTCCAGTGACTTTTGATTTGGATCTCATAAAAAAGACAAATGCATTCCACACCATGTTAACATCTCACTTAAAATTTTAGTTATTTTTGTTAAAAATGCATCTACTTTTCAACAAAGCTGCAAAAAGTTCAGAAATGTGGTGGGCTCATAGTGTCAGATTCCTTTTGTTTTTCTTTCTAATTGAATGTACTGTTTGTCCTTGAAATTTGATCCTGTTGGAATGTTTGATTTTTTTTTTACTGTAGAGGTGGTATTACCATACACCATATGTAGGGTAGAGCAAACAATGTTGTGTAATATTCCCTTCAGCAGCATCAGAATTATAAATAAATTGAATGCATTTCAAATATATGTGCCTCAATGACATCACAGATTTTTCTTCAAGAAAAAAATTGCATTTTTTTGAAAATTAGAATCTTCTAAACACTATATGCTGTTTAGATGCAGTTTTCATCTTCTGAAACACAAAATTTTTCTGTTTATTTTGAATTCAATGAAACTTGTCTCCTTTATGTGAAAAATCCCATAAATAATTCTTGTAATACCTGTTCTCATGTTCCCATAGGATTGAGCTGAAAGAGTGTGTAGATTTCTTTGCATTTCCATGCATATGGATTGAAAGTGGAAAGGACTCTAACTCCCAACCTCCTGACTGCAAGTCTGATGCTCTAACCACTTGACCATGCAGTCGGTCCAGATATAATTCACATATAGATAGATAGAACTGAGTCAAAGGGATATGATTTTAATTGATGTTTAAGATCAGTATATAATTTTTTGATTCCATGAGGTGTCTAAAGTTGCTTTAGATTGACACCTAGAATGCACTAGAAAACAAGGATTTTTCAGCAAAATAAAAATACAACATGGTTCTTGGAATGTGTCATGGTTCTGTTTTGGACCTTAAAAATATTATATGGCCTAAAGCAAATCCATTGGAGTGAGCAAATTTAATGGGGAAATTAGTACACAAAACTGATATAAGCCCATTTTGGTATCATATTAACATGAAAACTTTACCCTCAGGTCAGCATGGATTTGCAATGTGAAACTGTATCAGACTTGTAAAAATCATCACTGATATCCATGGCTTTAAAATGGCTGTGTTTTTTGTTTTTTAAGTTACCATTGGGGTTTTACAAAGACAAGGTGTACAGGTGTACTTTGAAATGTGAGCAAGGTCTTTGTGCCTCCTTTTCTCCCAAAGTTCTTTATGAAGCCCTAAATATGATTCAAAGCTAAAAGGGATTTTCTTGAAACGAAATTCATTTCTTTCAAAATATGCAGAAAAATGTTCTCTTTCACAAGGTGAAAACTGCACTCAATAACAGTAAATGTTTGAAAGATGTTAATTTTCAAAGAAATGCAATTTTTTGTTGTCACACGGAATATTAAGCAAATTTGTTTAATGTAGGGCATTGTTAGATCTGCACAACAAGGTATTCTATTAATCTATTAGTATCAAACTTCAAGGACAAGCAGGATGTCCAATTATAAAAAAGCAAAAGGAATCTCATGCAATGTGCCCACATAACATACTTGCTGTGACATAGTTACTTTAGTAGAAGTATTTTTAACAACAATAACCAATCTTTAGAGATAGTTAGTTAGTTAGTTATATGGAGTTTTACTGTCCAGATTCCAACCTATTGGTTCAAGTCAAGCAGGCCACAGCCTTTTTTCCAGTTGTGGCTCACTGGCTTGTTTTCCCTATTCCATTGCTTATGCAGAGCATCAAGCACAACGGCAATAGGTTCCATTTTTAAAGTCTTGTATATGACCCGGCCATGACTCAAACTCGTTTGGTCCTTTGGTCTTTGGTAATACTCGATCTGGGAATCGAACCTGGGCCTTCTGCATGAAGGCGGATGCTCTACAATAATACCAAACATGCGGTCTAACCAATTTTTGAAGTGAGATGTCTTGGCAGATTTCTACCGGGTTTGGAGGACATGGTGTTGAATATTTTTTTTTATTATTTTCTACCCAAACCCAAGTGAATAGCCACTGGAATATGCTTTCAATGTCTAAGTTGACAGATTGATTGGAAATAATAATACGAGTTTTGACAACTGTCAAAAAAGGCATTGAACAGTGTGACTGTTATAACTGAATATCTATGTCAAATTTTTGAACAATTTTTTTATGTAAAACAGTCACAAAGTACAAGACAGCTGAAGTAATTTCTCATAATTTCAACTTTTTTCAGTTTGGGACCAGGGTCTGTTCAGTTCCTTTAATTGGCTTTGGTACGATGTCACAACATACCAGGACTATACAGAAGAAACATCTTATGAGAATTCTCTTTTGGTTCAGCAGTCTGGCGCCCTCACTTTGAGTTCTATGACACATGTTCTAAAGAGTGTGCCTCCTAATGTCCAGTAAGTTTTGTGAATCATTCTGTGATTTTGTCACCAAAGTATTACACTTCTGCATTAAATGAAATTTGCATGTTTTAGGTCAAGAGACCATTTGGGTGACATGGAAGGCTGTCTGTGACAGTCCAAAAACTGGTTTCAGTCCAGAGCTCATCATACAGACCTTATGCACATGATGACACAGAGCAAAAAGTATGCCCTCTTTTGGGGGATACTTTTTGCTTTCAGGGGAAAAACATCTCACTTTTTTTTGGTCCCTTTGGGGGAAAAACATACCAAGACTTTGTAAATGCAGACAGCTGATTTGTCAACCAGTTGAATACTCTCATAGTCTGCTACATGTGCAGGGCTAATTCTTATGCATTAGGCCACATGCTCCATTGTTCACCCTCAGGGATGACGTCAGTGTGTTGCCAATGTGAGAGGTCTATTATATCAGTGCTGGAATTAATCAAAGGCCATGGTGAAGGTCATGGCCTTTTTATTTTTGGCAAAGGCCTTGTTACCCTATAAAATTTAATGACCATCAGGTCCACCATGCCCTACCTGTGAAATTACATTTTGGTCAGTTGCAGAATCACTTGTGTGGTCTTGGAGCCCTCTCATTTTACATGGCATGTCCTTAAAACTATGACCTTGCCCTTGTGGAACCTTAAATTATAGCCCTCTTCTGTAATAATTAATATGCAGAAATAGGTTTTTTCATGGTGAGACTGTTGCTGACTTTGACAATATTTTATATGACATCAGCAGATTCTCAGCTATTTTCTGATGAACCCAGAACATGAACTCCTAGAGCAAATACAGTATGTGGTTATAACAAGATTTTAGATACAGTTGTGACGCAATGCACACTTGATAGGAAATTGTCCCACAATGTCAAAGATGGAAGGGACAGGGACATTGGTAAAATACCTATGTGCTACGTGACAGCTCTTTATGTTCTATTTGGCATCTGGGATCTGGGATGAACATTTATGCTATTTTCTATTTCTTCTTTGAACAGAGGTGTGTTCAACATTTTAGTGGAAGCTCAACTGGAGCACAAAGATGACATTTCATACTCAGGTAAGATACAATATCATCTAAAATAAAATGGGAAATTTTCTACTTCACTTCTTCAGATTTTATTGACTTTGAAGTAATGTAACAAGGATATTTTTGTTTAGGTGTAATCGGCTTTTCTCACAGAAATTATCATGCCTCCCTGCTTGCTTGTCCATCCTGTCTGTCTGTTTGTTTGACTGTCCAGCTCCTTGATCTGTCCATGTTTGTTAAAAATGTTTCACCTTCCACATACTGAAATGGATTTGTTTGAAATCGAGACACAGTGTTTCACTGGTGGTGGTTCATTTGGGTTGTTCAGAAATTGTTTGTCTAAGGTTCCTCGTGAAATTTTGAATAATGCTTCTCCCTTCTAAAGAGTTTCTATTAAAAGTTAATGATTATCCAGAACAATACTTTGTAAGTGGTGCCTTCAAGGTGCTCAGGAATTTTATGACCAAGGCCCAAGATGGCCACAAGGTTCTTTCTTGTGAAATGTTGATTTTGTCCCTTGTGGGCTACATGGTCTTTTTGTTAAAATTTTGCAAGTTTAACACTCCTACAGATTCTGTTGTACAATGTTGATGGTTTGCCCTAATGATACATAATTAGTGGTGCCTTGAGTTTTTTCAAGAATTTGGGGTCCACAGTTTTAAGGCCCCAGGTCAATAGCATTCAGCAGGAAACATCGTTTGAGTCACCTTATCCCTAAGCAAGAGGCTTATACAGAACAACAATTTGACGGGGAGGTTTCTAATGTTGACACCTAAAGAGCAGGCGCCACAAAACTCAAAAGAAGTGTTCAATATAAATACATCCATACAACTGCCCCACCCCATAAAGACAACCGGTGTATGCAAATTAGATAAAGAAGCAAAAGAGGATATACTTTATTTAAGGCTTCCTCAAACTGAGGTGAATAGACTACTGAAGAAAGAGATGAAAAGACTACATATCCTAAAGTAAATAGTAGGTGTCTATTTACTTCAGTTTTAGGCTGGCATATACAAAAGCCTTTTGTTTTATTTATTCTATAGGATCCTCTCAATTTTCCAGAAATGAGCAAACATAATTCTATTTTTACAATTGCACTTTCAGTCAGGATGATGTTGTCTCATCTGCGACACCATGTTACACAAGAGAGAGAGTCCAATTATATTCAGGCAACTAGCACTGCATTGGGAATAGAAAAAATTGCTGCAGTCTTATGAAAGATGTAGCAGAGGACAAGCCTCTTTGTGCAAACGTTCTAATTCAGTTTAATTCTACAAAGAATTTCAACACTTAGAGAATTGAACTGTTACTGGAAGACCTTGAGCACACAAACCTTCTTGCAAAGGAAGTTTTGTCAGCTATCTACAAAAAAAAAAATCTCAAAGGAGAATTCTACCTTGAAATGGGATTTGTACTTTAAGTGGTGAAGATAATGGAAGCTTCAGCTGATACTTGTTGATGTTTTATAGACCTGTTGCCATAGAAACATATTAATTAAGATTTATAGAAAGTTATGAAGAACTCCCCATGCTATCTTTTATTGAGACAATTAACAAAGTGGTTTTTGAAATCAAGCATATATTGGAGACATGAATTCGGCCTTTCATTTCTCTTATCAGAAGCTTCTTTTCAACTATGTATTGATTTCTGTGATGTCTGAAAGAATAATTTTCTCTGCATTTTTTTTTGTTGTGGAAAAAATCATTAACAGAGACAAAAACATGGTCTAGAGGAGTATTTTGGTGGGTAGAATTACATTTCCTGTTTTCTTTTTCAAGGGTTGAGTTTTCAAGACTTGTATCAAAAATGTCGAGAAGCATTTTATGTCAGCAGTGACCTAACTTTAAGAGCACAGTTGACAGAATTCAAAGATCATAAGCTGCTGACCTTCAAAAAGGTAAGGAGATTGTTATTGGGTAACAGCCACTAGAAATACCTGTCTCCTCTAATGATTTATTTTTTTTTTTGAGGGGAGGGGGATGGGGTGCACATACAGCTGGCTACAGCTACATGCTCCAGGACTCCTAATGCCCAACTTATTGTAAGCTGTTGTAAACCACCTTCCAAGGGATATCATTTGATTATTGGCGTGACAAACCATTTTAAATTTGATCTTTGTTGAAACATTACTATGTTGCTTGTCACAAAGTTAGTTAGTTGGCCAGAAAACCAAAAATACACCTTGACTGTAATTTTGTTGGTAGAATTAACATTCAGGGATGCAGTATGAAAAGATTGCTAGTATATTTTACCATCTTGCTTGTCATACATTCTTCAATAATGTCATTCATTAATTAAAATGTGGGGATGTCTTTTGAAAAACTTTGCTGCATGTCGTATATCCGTTTTTAATGTCATTCAGTGAAATTTGGGACTTTACTAGATTTAAATTTTCCTTTGCCTCTATCACTTTGACAAATATTATCCTTTTCTTTTCCAGGGCATTGATGGAGCTGAATTATTGTCCATACCTGTTGATTCGTCAACGCTACTAGAGTTTAAGCAGCAAGAAGACTTATGAATTTGTGATTGGAAGAAGCAGGACTGATCCAGAGATGTCTGAGAAATTTGAATGATCTCTAGCTTATGGCTGAAAATGTGATGGTGATAAAGAGACTATGCAAGGAAATAAAAGTTTAAAGAAAAAACTGTTTATGAATATTTATAAACGTTATCAGAGGAAGTTGGTTGCAAGGTTTTAGCCTTCCAGGATTTCTGGGACAGTAGAAACTGATGTTACCTTTTCTCATTGGGAAGGTCATTAAATGTGATAAAGGTGCCTTAAATTGTTAATCACGCCAAAAGTCAAGGAATTTAATTCTCTTGATAAGTGCATAGTTTCATTGTTATGTTTTGTCTCCTGCCAAAAGGTTGAAGAGGTTTCAAAGGGGAAAAGTTGTCTACCGTATTTCATGAATAGCTCTTGAGAATCAAGGGGCAACATTTTCCTAGCTGAATTCTGAAATTTATGAGGAGAAGCTTATTGTTTTACCTTATGTAAAATATTTAAGTCCCTCCATAAAATAAATGGTAGCAGGGAGAGAAATATGAAGAACTTTGTAAGAACCAGCTGTTGTTTTAAAGTAAGTCTGGGCTGACTGCTCTTGCCCTTTAATGTGGATCTAGGTTAAAGAACTGATATTGAACATGATATTTATTTAATCTGGAAAAAATTGGAACCTTAGCAAAATATTGGTTACCTGTTGTTGTTTGCAGCCTAGCTGAACTTGTCTGTGTATATATTGTGTTCTTCAAAGTTGTACTTCAGTATTAGCCACAAATAAATTTGTGGGACATCTTAAGATGGTATTAAGGTAAGTGTAGTCTTGGTAGCAATATGACAGCACTGTCTGGACTTTGAAGGTCAGAGAAGCAGAACCTTTGGTAGTAATATGGAAAGACTGTCAACGCGATGGATATCACCTCAAAGAGAGACTGTTTCCTTTTTGCAAATCAATCTATTATTATCTTTTTTTTATATTCTGCCATTTTGAAGAACCAGGGACATTTGTGGTGCTAAGCTGTTGAGAGACTTACAACAAGTTTGCTCATTTAATACAGTTCTGTGCTGCAGAGTTTATTGAGTTTATGTGCATGGTTGTATCACTGTTTAAATGTCAGATGGTCAGTCTGACCTGTGGACTGGACATTGGACTCCACCCTTCAATATGAAGTTGGTCAATTTGTTAAAGGTTTTCATCTTCTTGAAGGATCTGTTTGCAAACAACTTTCGAGAGACTTCTAAGATAACAGATGTTTAGTCACAGAAAAAGGTAAACATTGCACTGTCTTAATGAAGATATTGCTGTCATGGAGAGGAAATATTCTCTATGTGTGAGTGAGATGTGTCATTGGGTACATCTGGGCACTGGAGTTTGTTTAATGTCTTCTTTTGTGTGAAGGTTTATCTTGATTTAATGAATGAACTTTTGAGATTAAACATCCTCAAGGCAAACAATCAAAGTCCATTTTTAATGTCTGTGTTATGTCATCACCATTTTTTATGGTTCCTACACCAGCAACAGAGTTAGACTGTTGTAATCTGTGTTGTCAGACTGTAACTAAAATATACATGAAACTCAGTTTATACAAGTGTCTTTTGTTTCAAACATTATTCCCAGTGTTCAACAAATTAGTTTCAAAATTTTATTTTGACAAAGTAAGGCTTTTGATGCTATGGTATTAGGAGATAGCTCAGAGTTGAACTTAAACAAGCAACAGAGTGCATCTCTACCCAGTATTATAATGTAAGACTTCCTTCCTATCACCATATAAATTGTCTACCCGTTACATAAAAGATAATTTATCGTGGAGCATGATTGCAAGTGTTTATACTAAAACTGTAGAACCTGCTTTAGTATTACAATCTTGTGTGATAATGTTTAACTGGTGACCTTGGATTGTGCTTGTCTTTTTAACTAGTACCTGCTTAGTGTAAATCACATATGTGTGAAGACAATGCAGATTTCTGTCAAGTCCCCACTCGGTCTTCTTGATGTTTAAGCTAGGAGGTTCAATATTTTATGTCGTCCAGAAAAACTGAAGTTCCTATGTTTGGTTCCAATTTGATTTACAATCTAGCAGATCTCCTTTGAACATTTTCAGTTAAATGTCATTTTCATAATTCAGGTTTGTTCTAATGAAGGTAGAAGATTTGTAACACTCTATAAAATCAACAGAATGCCCAGGTGCAGGTCCAGACATTCCAAAAAGGGGGCTGGCCTAAGAGAAAACAGGGGTGTGATAGAGTTGCTCTGCTAACTTCCCGGATGTTTTATTGTTGATGTGGCGAAAAAGGGGAAGGCTGAAGCCATTAAGGCCCCACCCCTTGTATATGCACCTGATGCCTCAAGACGTGGTTCCTTGCCATTGTGGGTAGGATGGAACACTGGAACATTAGTTCCCCTATTTCCACTCTCTAAAAAGTCAGTGAGTTTGAAAAAAAAAACATCAAAAAGAGAATACTTAAAAAATTCTTGGTGACGTATGTAAGGAAGTGATTTTCTGCTATATTTTGTTTATGTCCTAGTAACCATGGTGAGGTGGGAAACTAGAAAAAGGGTAATACCTTTATATTGAAATTGTAAAAGAAAACGCCCTTATGGATAAGTCAGGGAATAATTAGAGAGTTTTTATCTCCCTGAATGATGTATCTGGTTTGAATCCAAAACGCAGTCATTTTTTGTCAAGAATCTGCAACTGGTGTGCACTAACTTGATTTACTTCTTTCATTGTATCGTATGGATTAGATTCTTCGTTAGGGTTGAAGATTAGATTAGGGTATTCAGGTCTTGCCACTATTTTGCAGGTATGAAATTTCTCCCTTGACTTCCCCTTGGCCTAAAATATGTCAATGAATAAAAAGGTCAACAACTTTTGATTAAAATACTGTTTTCCTCTGTAAATATGTTCAACTAAATACACTGACTAGTTCAGGTTTACCAAGAAGTAGTACCAATAATATTTGCTCAGTGCTAGATTGCTGCTGTAATTAAGGCTTAAAGGCAGAGGGACGGGGGTGGGGGTGACTGCCCAGGACATTCGCGTAGCGGCGTACAGTTGTTCCAGTGCTTCCATGTTCCTATGCTGGTTTGTATTTGCTAATGCATAGTGGAACTACGTTACTACCAGTGCAGTTAAATCGACTGCACGCTAGCAGCAGCTACCTACTTACTTGAGTTATCCGTATTTAAGTTTCAAATAAAATGATAGAACACTGTAACACCTTAAGGTTTTATAGCAGGTGTTTCTCAACACTGTGAGTTGTCACTTCATTTAACAAGTTCTCATTTTGTCGGAGTTGAACAATACCAACAAGCCAGCTCCGACTAGTGAAGTAAACGCCTTTTCGAAGTCATTCAGGTCTTGTTGCGTGCTGAGAGACAACATTGCTCAGTAACTACAATGAGATCGGCCAATCATTAAAAATAAAGACATGCATTATTTTGAAGATATTTGACATCGATCTCCCTTTCAATAGTCCATGTGTCAGCTGACAATTAAAGAGTGTGAATTGTGAAATCTTTCAGTATGTGTGTTTCATGTATTTAGTGCATTTATTGTGTTTCGATTGTATTCAAGTGTGAACTTTGGCATAGTTTCAATTCTCCTATAAGCGGTAGCCTACGTTACAAACAGCCTCGGGTTTACAGATCGACCCTGCTCCCTGCGGTTGTGCGTAATAATAGAGAAAGAACTTACTAAGTTTGGAATCACTCGGAGATCAATTTTTCATTTCCAATTGATAGGAATATTTGCTTTGAATCCGGAAATTGCCACAGTGCAATGACTGTGTGAATACTGAAATTAAAAAAAATTGCGGAGTTTAAATTACAAAGCAAGATTTTGGGAGAAGAAATGGTTGTGTGGTTTAAGGAAAATTGATTATATGAATTGACTTTGTTATCTTCATAAAGGGGACTTATTTTAAAATAGCGTATCCACTTCGTCGGTGCCTATCTAGGCCTGTCGGTCACTGCATACGAAACCGAAGGTCCCGAGACCGAACTGTCATGATTCGAGACCGAAAATCTAAGAGGGTTCACAAGACCGAAAGTTGATGAGACCGAAAAATAAGTTTCGCTGGACCGGAAATGTTAAAAGTTTCACGAGACTAAAATAGAAGCCCGCTAACTTTTAAAAATCCTCGGTCTCGCGTATTCGGTTTCGCGAACTCATTTTTCATTTTGGATCTAACCGGTGTATATGCAGGTGGTGACGGATGGGATACTTCTTGTAAATGTACATCATGGAAAAGCCCCGGATCTCAAAGGGTACGAACTGTCCGTACCGACAAATGTCCAAACGGGAGATGGGAGACAGCCAGGATACCAGTATTTTATTAAGCTAAAAGATAGTGTGACATGTCAGCTAAAAGCCTTGAATTAAGTAGGTAATTAAGGAGCAAGGTCTCCTAAAGAAGAATCCGTTGGAATTATGTCAATATCTTTTACCGTTTTCAAGATATACCTCTTCAAAGTTTTAAAGTTCCTGAAGCAACTTGTTAGTTATGCAAAAATAGTGATGCTTAGTGTTGCACAGTGTTAACATTTCTTTTGTTTACCCTATATTAATTATCTCTTAATTACTCATCAGATTGTTTGCGGTTTGGTGATTGATACTGATGATTTTCAAGGACACAATTTAAACTTTCAAAATAAACCCTTCAGGAAATACTAATCTTACAACTGCCCTTGAAATGAAGATTGCTGAAACAAAAGATAACATTAGCCATGTATGGCATGTCCCTCCCATGACATCACAAAATTTACATATTGTGCTCATATTTATGCATGTAAAGTGCAAATCAGAAATAAACCTGTAAAATGGCCAATTTTTAACCGATTTCGATGGAAATTGTGGCAATTTTCTTGGTTTTTAATGTTTTTACATCAAATACCCAACTTTGTCATTTTGGTGTCACACTACCTTTAAGTGAATGGAGGTTTATTTAGCCGAAAAACTTTGTGTCAGTTTACTTGTACAAATTTGCAGATTTTTGTTTGTTTTCCAATACAAACATCGCCATGTGTATTCTTTGCAGATTACCCATTTCACCGTTTTCTACTTGTATGACACCAGTGGCGGAGCTCCCATATGGTCGGAGAGGGGGGGTGGTGCCCCCCCCCCCCGACGGGCCAATGTCGTCTGTCGGCGCCCTTTTTAGGGTTTTAACATACTTTACTCTTGCACCATTATTGACAACAAGACATAACTTAATTATCGTTTTTTAAGGCCCAAATAACAAAATGCTCAAACTGCCAAATTTAAATGCGGTAAATAGGCTTTAGAAATGCAATTTTCGATCTGAGAGGCATTTTGGGGCCAAAATTTTCTGGCGCTCCGCCCCAACTCAATGTGGTGCGGAGCTTTTCCCCCTAAAAAAATTTTGTCCCCCGAATTTTCTTCTGTGGAGTCTCATATTTGGGTGTCAAGACCTTCCTCTCTCGTTGTTACACGCCGGGTACATGCCTGGTTGAGCTACAAAAGAAATAATAATAGATAGTATAAAGGTGGAAGTAATTTCTCAAGTGTCCAATATTTTTAATGATGTGATTGAACTCAGAAATTTTATATGCCACTTCCCATTTTCCGTCTCGTCCTGAGAGCAATC
Source organism: Holothuria scabra (assembly GCA_037179385.1). Classification (NCBI taxonomy): domain Eukaryota; kingdom Metazoa; phylum Echinodermata; class Holothuroidea; order Aspidochirotida; family Holothuriidae; genus Holothuria; species Holothuria scabra. The sequence goes on along the minus strand of CM074187.1, from coordinate 4,510,881 downwards.
CGGAAGTAGGCCTAACACATCCTTGGTGCTACTCAAGTGTGGAATTGCATAAAACAGTAATAATGAGGCAGCGATGTATGAAAGGTTCGTGCAAAGCATGTCGGTATTTCTTTGACTACCCTATTCATGAGGAAGACTTGAGACTGATTGAATTGTTGAAAGGACCCTGATGCATGAACTGTTTAATGTTTAACACATTTAGTGATCCCATTTCAGAGCTTCACTGAGTTGCAATGGAAAAGAAGTCAACACAATGACACACTTTATCTTATATTGGAAGAAAATTAGCAGCCACTTCAATTTTCCAGTCATCGCTCAAATTTTCCACAAGATTTTTCTTGTGAGGGAACTTTCTCCCCATTGTCAGATTGTGTTTAGAATAGCCTACTATGAAGATCACGTTTCACTTTCCCAACCAGACCCGTATCCTTCGGAAAGGGAAAAGATTTTTTGATCACTAACTTCGAGGTGGGTAGTCTATAGTGGAGCTGTCACAGAGGCATTATGCAGGCTAAACCCCACTTACCTCTCCTCTTTTTCCTTGTAACTCAAGTCGCGATATTACGGGTGGGACCTTCCATTGTTGGAACTTGACACCTACGTAGGGCATCCCTGCTATTTGTTAGTCGCTACTTTTTTTTCCAAACAAATCTTCAAATCGTATTTGAATCATACTGAATATATTTAGCTGGTATTTTATTCACTACATTAAATGAAAGTTTGGCCAACATACCGGTTTATATGTTGCACCTTTTCAAGAATAACGTGCACGTAAATGTGTAACGATGTGTTGAATGGATTGATAAAGTTATTTTGTACTGTTGCTATGTTTAAAAAACTCCCCATGTAAAAATAAATTAAAGGAATCGTACATAAAAAATTGGTAGCCTATAATTATTATATAACGGAATCTTGAGACAACGGTGTTTTGGCCCGATTTGCAATAGAAGTATTCAATTTCTTTGTGTTTTGCACCTTTATATTGTCATTATTGAACAAAGTAGACCTAAGGGTGAGTAATGCTTTGAGAAGGAAGTTTAAATGAATATTAAATACATAAACGTTTAAAGAAAATCATTTTTCCTAACGATGGTATATACAAAATGGAAGAAAAATGATTTTTTTTATTTGTGTTCGTTGAAATTTATCAGAGTAACTGCAATGCGAGTCATTAGGCTGAAATTCCATGATGATAGAAAGCAGGCATTGTTCAAATATATGTAAAAAATGTTAGTTTAGTGTTTGAAGGAAAAGATAGGCCTAATGGTTTTGTAATGTTCATCCCATCACCATGTCTATAGTGAAGAAATGTATGTACTGTAAGGTTTTTGAGTCGTTACTGAAAACGACCGCGACCATGAAACATATTATAATGTACAAGGTAATGCAGGCTACATCATGCGGGGGGGGGGACTATTTTGTTGTACCAGGCATTCTTTGCACGTGAATGCTATTTTTATAACTTAATTATTTTGTTAGTTTTAACCTAATGAGGGGTTGGAATTGGGTAAAATTTATGTTCTTAGGAAGGTTAAATCTATGTAATCATAAAATTCCTACAAAAATTATGAAAGTCGTATTTTTGCCTAAAACTGGCACAAAATTCTTTTTGCCCAAAACAGTTTTTCAATAGTGACACCCCAGAAATGATTACTTAGTTTTCCTTTTCGATCCGATCTAAAGTCCTCCCAAATTGCTCTCAAAGAGCCGTTCGACGAAACCGAAATATATACTACCGAAGGAGTTCAGTTTCCCAAGAAAATTGCGTCGACTATTAAAAGGCCCAGTTCTCTCACCCCAAACTGTACCAATTCTCCTAACTAGGCCAATAAGCCCCTCCCACAATTTTCTGAAATTCATCCTCATCCAGATACAATCTCAGTTTATTGCTTCAAGGTGAGTTAAGAAAAACTTAAAAAATTTATATAATCAAAACACTCTCAGTACCTTTCATGCTGTGTAACATAAGCTTTGGTACTCTGCATTGTTTGAACTACCTGTCAATCAAAGAGCTGAGCCAATTGAGAGTTTCGGTACCCCCGTACCAAACTTGTAGTTTGGGGTGAAAGGTTTGGCACTTTAAAGACCAAATTCACAAACATCAGACCATTTACATCGGGTCTGTCATGTGTGGCTTCATGATTCTACACTACATGTAAAGAACAGATACATGTAAGTATGGTGTTACCATGGGAGAAGTTCCGAGGTACCGTAGTCAAAGGTCGAAAAGCGATCTTTTCCTTGAAGAAAGAACATGATTAGGCTATGAGTAGATTGGATAATGGACTGAGGTAATACCTCGGACGAGGTTGTATTAAATTATGATTGGATACAGCACGGCTGAATACTTTTACTAAAAATGCTCAAACACTTTCTTCTCAGTACTTCTTAGGCCGATGGTTGGCCCTCCAGTTTTAAACCTTTTTGCAATGATGCCAATCGATTGTCCATTCATGGCCACTATTGCTATATAACCCCAGGGATATCCTATATGTGTCAACAGTGTCAACGACGTTTGCGTAATAGTTCACTGATTCGCTAAGGACGGACTCAACGACAGAATGACAAGGATCGATGGCTATTGTAATACCTCACGTGTGTGTACCTGTGCGGAATTCTGTCATGGTATCATCCGTATAAACTAAGGTTCTCCAGAATCGTGACCAGTACAATCGTACGTTTCGTGTAGCATCACATCACTTCACTGTTGCAGCAGTGCTCCGATATGTATGGAGACTAGAAATTCCTCTGCAGAAGGGAATAAATAAACTTCGCCAGTTGGATTCATTCCGTCGTGTATTCACGGTTCTATTTCATGTTGATAGGTAAGTCGTTGGTGACCTATTGAGATTTTTACTGCAAGCATTTTCAGATAATTTCTCATTCTTAGTAGGCACCATTTAAAGGTTGTATAACAGACTAAGTAGGTTAGCTACTGAGATGAGGTTTTCAGTCCAGTTGCTAACAAAGTTGGGGAGCAAAGAGGCAATCCATTCTGAGAGCGGTGTTGAAATGAGAGCGAGATATGAAGTTCAGTGTTAAATTACTATTGAGGGAGAAGACATGAGAGCTAAGAAATTTTAGCATGTAAACACTGTTCCGTACCTCAAACTGGACCGGCTCAAATTACAAAATGGTCCAATAGGTTTATGCTATTTCTCTGTTTAGTGTGCATATTGCTAATATTCCATTTTTTCTCTTCCTGGTTTTTGATTTACTTTATGCCATCATGATGGAAACAAGTTCTTTCCAAAACAAAAAAAAAAAAAAATAGAAAATGATCATTGGAAAATTAGACATTTTAGATAAAATGTAGGCTATGTATAAAGCACAAGTCGGGGAACATTTTATCTTTGTTAACATATGTACTGTATGTTTATACCTGTACACTCTCCCGCGAATATCCGCGTAATCCAGCGATCGAAAACATACCAAAACTTCACCCGAATATTCTTTTACTTCCGACAATTTTTTTTTTTTGAAGAGCATGAAGGGGGTCTGAGGAAAAATTGTTTTTCCCGGAAGCTGCCCGGGTGTGTTGCAAAGTTTTCTATTCTTTTGATTCTTCTTTGACTACGGCATGTTGCTTCTACATTTTTTCGGGTAAATTTTTAAAAGAACTGGTATTATTCTAAGGCGTACGTGAGCATTTCAGTCTTTGAGGGCAGACGGAAGATTCAAAGTCGGGCCGAAAAATATTATCTGGCCTGAAAGACTATCCAAACAGTGCGCCACCATCAGTTCGCGCGGAGCAAACAGAAAAATTCCGAACCCTCGGATAACCGGAAATGGCATTTGCCTTCCTTATACCTTATAATAAGCAGTCTCTATTTTGTTTTTTCGCTTGTAGTGCTAATAGACATAATCTATCAAAAATTAATCCCAAAACTGACTCGCTAAGTGTTCAGAAAATCACCAGATAAATGTGTCACTACAATCAGATCATTCATGTTGTCAATAAAAATTAATTCCTTATAATGAAAAAATCGGCAAATGTTGGGGAAGCCTGTATTGTTTTGATTAGTAGCCTGTTCGACGGTAAGGCTGTGTAGACCTAAGCCTGAACGCCACTCGGTGGCGCGGAGCGTAGACAACTTTCTAAAAATTTGGAACCCTCGGGTAGTCGGAAATGGCATTTCCGAGACTTGTACGTATACACGAATCCGGACAGCAAGTGATGGTCTAATTTCAGTCGGCCATAACTGGGGTCCGTGACCTTTAAATCTTTCGATTTCCCATGCTTACCTCTATCATGGATGGCTGTATACTAATTTGTATCTTAAATTCTCCAATTTCACTAAATATTAGGGTTTAAAATTCATTTAAACAATAGATAAAGACGATTTTAGGCAGATGGACCCCACTAATGGCGGCCTACAGTCACTAAAAACAAGCGCTAATCGGATTCGTATACAATCTAGGCAGTCGCTATCAGCGTGATTAATGAAGTCACCTCCTGCGTTGTCTATGATATTTCACAACTGGACGTGCGTTGTTTCGCGTTATGCGCTTTGCTGCACGCGCGAATCAACTGCGATTTTACGTCTTACTACTTGCGTTCGGACCTGCCGTCTGCATGGCGCATGCTGCCATGTTCCATTGCGTGTTACCAATAATTTCGCTTATTCGGGAGTGCTATTTTTGGAGAGACGAACTGACATGGTGTTGGACTGGACTCGAGCAGATATGTTGTTATGTCCTCAGAGGATCCTCGTTGAGATTAATTGTTGTGAGTTGTGTGTAAACGATCGATTGCAGCTGGAGATTGATTGAAGAACTTGAAGAAAAAAGGATTAAGCTGCGTTTACTTGACACGCGTACTGCGGAACGCGGAAAGGATTCGCGTGCCCAATAAACACCTCACGCGGATCGTTCCGCATTCCGTAATAGTAAAACCAGCTAAATAGTTCAATTCCAATAAGCGACGTTCTACTGCCTGAGCTTTGGGTCATTAAGCAGTTTTTCATGGATGAATATAGCCAGGTGGATAAAGATATGAAATTGATAGACATAGTACTTATTGACTTGAAGTTAATTGGTTCAAAGCACTTAAGTTTAAGTCATTTTTCCATTGTTGTGAGAAGTTATCACAATGAAACATCAAAAAACCTGCCAAAGTTCCCCCGTTTTATCAGTATATGGTACGACGTAGTATGGGAAGTCCGAAGAATGTGAAGAAATCCTACTGGAAGCTATACACGGTGTCCACGTGGTCACCAATACGCGCGCGGAATGCGGAAAGAATTCGACATGGAGAAATCGATACGCAATCCGCAATCCGGGTGTGATGGATCCGCGATACGCATTCCGCGTACCCAATAAACAGGTCATTGGAAAAACAAAAAAAGAATTCTTTCCGTGTTCCGTATTACGCGTTCCGCATTCCGCGTGTCAAGTAAACACAGCTTTATGAGAAAAGTTATGGAGTGAAATTTTATTAAAGTTGTGGGTCATTGGTCATCTGAGACAAATGCCTAACAACTAGAGTTTCTCCTCCAAGATCTAGGCCTTGGGCTAGGCTAAGTTTTTTGGGGGGGTGTTAACTGGTTATAGCATGGACTACAAGTACGATCAAATCATTTTAAAATTTTTATTTCAGAGGCAGCCTGAAGTCTTTTATACTATTCAAACTACCGGTTTAATCTTCATTATATTCCAAATTCTGTGCTCCCAATGAATAATTAATTGTCCTATTGATCAGCTTCTATTTAAGAACGACTTAAAATTTTATTATAGAATAATTTGAAAGTGGGAGGTTTGGATAAATAAAGTGGCAGTTTATCTTAATTAACGACAGTTCTTTTGAGTAATACATTCTCCTTACCCGCTTGAAATTCCCATATTTCTCGTGCGGGGCCTACTTCTAACTGTACCTTCCAAGAATGCAGAACTTTATATAAGCGGAGGGCCAACCTATTGGTGCGGAGAGAAAAGGAAATTTTGAAAAATTAAGAACATTCGAACAGCCGGAAATGTCATTGTCCGGGCTTTTGCTGTAGAATCTAAATAGTCCCTAGATATTTTGAGTTTTCGTTTGCAGTTAAAGTTTGGTGTCAACCTGTTAGGTTTGTGTGATCAGGGGCCCGTTCCGCAAAGAGTTACGCACAATCTTAAGTATGATTTACTGTTGACTTAAGTATGGGGAATCAAACTTAAGATTGTGCGTAAGTCTTTGTGGAATGGGCCCCTGGAAATAATAAAATGAATGTAGCACTATCATTTAAGTTTCATGATATCAATGAATAATGACTCCTAATACTGGCAAAACCGGAAAATGATGTGTAAGTATTTATCGTTGTGTTCGGTTGTCTGTTAGACCGAAAAACTGAGCTGAGCGCCACCATTATCTGCGCGGAGCGTTCATAAACATTAAAAAGAGTTGGATCCCTCAGACAGTCAGTCGCAATTGCATTTCCAAGGCTTGTTAAAAAGGGACAAAGCCTTCGTTATTAAGTATTTTGAACTTTTGAAGTCGCCATAAAATTTTCACTTCAGTGGAAAAAGAGCAATTAACTTGCCAATTGATATGAAAATTACCGGACCAGATAGAATGAACCCTTATACTGGATGCAATTGTTTTTATTCTACCTTTTCGGGGAAACTACACAACGGAATTCAAATCATGCCACTATTTCTGAGTACTGACTCTTTTGTAACTCTTGGCTGAATTTAGTTGCAAGGTACGTACACTGAAATTTTATGTGTGATTGCACGAACTTTCGACTACACATAAATGATTATACTTCTAACCTCTCTTGAAAATATGTCACGTTACAAGGCGGGTTCAACTTCAATTGGGCTTTCAGACGTGTAGATATGCGAAATAGACGTTCTCATACTTGACTGAATATCATTATCCTTTTCATTAAAATGTTACCGTGTATATAAGATACTGTTCATATTTCGGGGAAAGGTTCGAATGAATTCTTATATTTTGCCTCATTTTGTACTGCGCAAGACCATGGACTGGTGAGGCTTAGGAACGTTTTTTTGTATCAGCTGCCCGAGTTTTTGGCCAACTTTAATAAATTGTGTTTATAGGTTTAGTTTTTCAAGAAATTGTTTGATTGTCCGTGGTCAGGTGGTTCTTTGTTATTTTCCCTGCATTTATCGTGAAAGAATTCGGGCACGTTTGTTATGTAATAAAAACATGACATGGCATTTTTTTGAGACTCGGCTATGTGAATTTTTCCAGACCTCTGACAATTTCAGATTTTGAAAAAATGGGATAATTTCTCCCATACTCCCCCCTTCTGCACGTATAGATGGAGGCACATCCATCATTCGTTCCAGGGACATAAACCTCCCACCTAGGTGCCAAAATTATGTGAATTTTCATCATAGCAGACTTTTCTCCGATGCATTTCACAAGGTTTGTTTAGATATGGGAAAAGTTTTCAAATTCAATTAGGATAACTTGAAAAATAACGAAGACAAAAAGAATCCCCTTGCTTAAAAGAAAGGCATTCTTGAAGGATATGTTCTTGTAACCAAGCCCATTAGCCTAGCGATACACACAAGCAACCAACCTAATTGGACGTAGATAAAAAACATATAAATATGTTTGAGACACATTGGAAAAAGACATCATTGAGACTAGAAGGCTGCTGGAAGTCCAATTTTAACGTAACTTTTTGATTTTGCTCGGGAAACTTACATGAAGCCACGCCAGGGGCGGGATTTGATCTCTGAAAGTGGGGGGCAAATTCGGGCATATTACGGCGCGGGATCCAGGCGCCCGCCTTTGGGCCCCTTGTGGGGTCCAGTGGCAAAGCCCCGGTGGGGATGCAGAGACGAAGCCCCCGGAACTCCTGGGTATTTACGAAATTGTAGGCATTAAAAAGATGCATTTTATCTTCAACTTTAAATTACATAAGATGGGCACATAACAGAACACAAATATCACAATTTGACTTTCTTCAATCCGTATGATTAAAGTCAACCGGAATCGATAATGGAGAGTGTGCGGGGAGGGAGAATGGATCACTTAAAATAGGGGGTTCTTCAGGGGCTTCCTTCTGGTGCCCCAAATCTTCTTTTAAGAAAGCTAGGGGGCTTTTCATGTGATGTGAATTCAACCCCTGTCTATGATGGGGCGTGCGAAACGCGCCGAAAAAATTAACATTTAAGACATCTCAGTAATGAAACTGAATGAAAATTAGAGAAAGTATAGACCACTTTTAACCTTAGCTGAATACCGGTTGCCCCTAAAGACATTCTTATTGAAGCACAAACATACTCTGGTTGCCTATATAGTCTTTTTCATGTGACTTTCGCCGAGCCGTTACCTGTAAAGGGGCGCGCGGAGCGCGCCGAAAATGAACTTTTACTTCATGTCAATAGTGAAATTGAAATAAAATTAGACAAAGAGTGGTCCCTTTTCACTACCGCTGAATAAGGGTGACCCCTGAGGATATTTGTACTAGGCAAAAACGTACCGTTGGTTTCCTATAGAGTCCTCTTCATGAGATTGTTATAGAGTCCTTATCTGTGATGGGACGCGGAGAACACGCCGAAAAATGGACTTTTGAGACATCTCAATAGAGAAATTAATGGAAATTAGAGAAAGGGTGGCCCCTTTTCACTTCAACCGAAGAAGAGTGGAGCTCCAGATTAGGGTCAAATAAGATCATCGTCCTTTCAGAAAGCTTGGGGCACTTGGTCAGAGAAGGGGACCAGAAGACGACCGCCTCCCCCTTTCACTAGTTACGGTAGAGCTTCAGCTGTGTGCGGCCCGGGCACTGGTGATAAGTTTCAGTGACAATGGACGAGGTGTTCTACAAGAAGCAACCCCGAATCCTGAAATATTTAAAACGGGTGCACGCGAAGCGTTTCGAAAAAACAGCGTTAAGACATTTATTATGAGAATATTGTTTTTATTTAGTTTTCAACGCAGTATATGACCTGTTTAAACATTAAACAACTTAATTCAGTGTCACTCGCGTTGCTCTGTCAGTTCCAGTTTTGTATTTTTGTAGCAAAAGCACCCAGACTAAGACATAAAAAATAACATCTGGAAAAAAGTGGGGGTGGGGGCAAGTGCCCCCGTGCCCCCCGTAATCCCGCCTATGAGCCACGCCCTTTATAAAACGCAAGAACATTACATACAGAAATGAGGCTATGTATTATGATGATGAGGCTGAGGGTGGGTCCTTATGGTAAGTATCCCTAAAAGCTATGCGAGCCACCTTTTACATCTGCCTTATGTCAGCAGGGAATTTAGTGAGTGTGGAAATGTAGCCCGAGGGTCATGGGTTTATGAGGCAAAGAGCTAATAAGAGCTTTCCACGAACTAAAGTCTGCAGTAGGGTATCCATAGCAATTTTTAATATTATATATAGGCCTACCATCTGAAAAAGTCTGTCAGGTTGTTAAAAGACAATTGGTCTACCCGAATGTTTACATACCTCTGTCCGAAATTCAGATTTTACGATCTCACTGATGCCAGACGGGAATACAATGATCAGACGGACATTTATCCGAATGGGATGCATTTAACTTGTAAATTTCAGAGATTTCAAGAATATTCTGTACCCGGCGTACGTTAACGGGCACATTGTCATATCGATCCTGCTAAATTTATCATCGGCTTTTTCAACCTATGCAAAAAAGTATTAAAATGATGTCATCAAGTTTGACTCTGAATTATGGAAAACATCTTCACTTCATGCATGTGCTCCCGGTGGATACGGTTCTGTAGTAGGCCTTTTTGTTCGTTTTTTTTCTTCGCTCAGTTGAAAGCAAATATTACTACTTCTATTGGGTCTTCAGTTTATTGTATACATTTCCTCCAACATGTAACCTCAAGAGTTCATATTAGCCAACATATCCTCTCCTCGTAAAAACGCGATACCCTCACCTTTACGCTTTGGTTGTAATTGAAGCGCTCTTTGCACAGTATCGATCGAATACTAAAGTCACACTAAAACATATTTCAGATGAAAGCTAGGTATTACTATAAATCAAAACTTCACCCTGTTCAGAATGAAAGAAGACTGGTGTTAAACGTACACAGGAGAGAATGATACTGAAGTTGCAGTGAGAAATATCGCGAGTGCAGCTGCAAGTGCTTGGCATATAAATGGTTGCAAATGTTTTCAAGCCTTTTTACTGTATGTGTGCGATACTGCTCCATGTTTTCGACATCGCTTTGTTGCGGACATATTAATTGCTGAGGTAAGCTATAGTCTTGTACAAATTTAGGTAAGTATGCATGTATAATCACATTTTCAAGTGTACCAAAAACGAAAGTTGCAAAATTGCCGTAGGTTTTTTAAACTTTCAAAGCTTGTGTTGACGCGAATCGACCAACTAGGCCTATAATTATTCATGTTGTGCAGTGCACTGCAGCCAGACTATGAAAAGAAGGGTTGACAGAATCAAGGGGTAAGCCTTTATGGTTTTACTATAGTGAGTAGTGTGTTTGGGTGGGAACGGCGGATGAAAGCACATTTTTTGGTGGAGACAAAAATCTGAGTGCTCATAGTAAGGTTGAAAGAAGAAAGAAACTTCACAAACTGCGGGAAATTTTCACCGCGTAGGCTACACTAGCTGTGTCCCAGTGCAAGAGTAATACAGTAGCCGTGTTTTGCTTTGGCCTAGATTTGTCAAGATAAAGTAACGGCCAACTCTGCAGACGGTGCAAGACTTTTCACTCTTTTTTTTAAAGTTGCTTGCATATTTTTAAGAAGATTGCTTCTTAATGCTCCCCAAACTTTGCAAAATAAAACAAAGGAGCATTCCCCACTCACTTGCCCCAAAAGGCTTCTAGACTGCCATATGTTGTGTAAGTTGCCATCGATGAGGGACTTGTCTCCCCATTCCCATTGAAATGACGTCATAGTGGATCAGCCCCAAAGACACGGGATCCATATATATTCGCCTGGACATTACGGTTTATATTTTCTACGTTTATTGAGGTAAATTCCTTTCAACGGACTTAAAATAGGTCTTGCGAATTGCTGCTAGTCTAATCAAGCATGAAAAGGGTCACAAAAATGACAGAATCATTGCATAGTTCTGAACTTAGGGTTTTTTTTTAACAAACATCTCATTACACCAGTGGTTCAAAACCTTTTTTAGATATCTGACAGCCTTTTAATGATAAGTTATAGCGTGCAGACATCCTGTTTAACACTGTCTATCTATGCGGCTCAGTCTGCTACTATCTAAAGCGGAGTGCCACCATAGATTGGAGCGGGTACTGAGTCCAAAATAATGTTGCTAACAAATCTTTTGTCAAGGCTTTTCGGCCAACAATTAGCTTTCTTAATTTATTTACACCGTAACGTTACACCCTATTACGATACCAGGCTCCGTACTTTTATCCCTCACATGGGATCTGCGTGGCTTTTCATAACTTTCCGCCCTCAGACCTACCCGACCTCAAATAGCGATTTCAGGGGGTGTAAAACAGAGGAGGTAACAGCCAGCTTGTTTCCAGTGGAAGGGGGGGGTACAGAATTTCTCCGGAAAGACTCGACACAGGCTAGGGCTAACACGTCTCCTAGATTGCAGGAAGTGGCCCTTCCCTATGTCGTCCTAGCATAATTAGTAACAAAGCATGCAGTACAATTGCTTCAGTATGCATAAATAAACATATCTGGGACAACCATTGTGTTTGTAATTCCTCTTTAGATATTTTACACCAAGTTGTAACCATATGTTATTGTATAATTTTCATAACCTTATGCTAACACCAAGTACCAGGAGAACTTTTCGTCACGCCTCTTGTGAGCCACCGCCTAATTCTAACCTAGGCAGGCTAGGCTAGTCACATAAACGCTACGATTTGGCCAATGCATGTTGCCATGGGACGATTGACGAACCTACAGTTAGACATTGAGATATTATGTGACTAAACAGAAACCCTGTAGAGGGTACTGAAGGATGTAATTTAGCAGATAGGTAGTCCACTCACACGCAACCTAAGTCTTGTTTGGATTACCTAACCTAATCGAACAAATTTTATCACCTATCTCCCTATAAAGTTAGTACAGTATATAACTCTCATGTAATGTACGTGAATGGAAGATATCTATAATTTGATAAATAAAAGACGGCAAAGCATGGTGTTTGCGTCACAAAGAACCGAGTATTGATCAAACACGTTGCATTTATTTGATATGTCTTACTTTCATTTAGCTCACTACAGCTTAAAGTTTGAAAGCTGGAAAGTTCAGTTTTTCTAAACTTATAATTCTAGTTATAATTCTACTTTCACTATGTAATGTAAAATATGTCTTAGTGATCTGCATATATGACACTGTCCATTCACTGTCACGGTGGTTTACATTCAAAGGCATGTCAACATTCACTTCAATTTACAATTTTTGTCGTAGTCTGCAGAAATTCTCAGTTGGTACATCCCTGTGTTTGACATCAAGTTTAAAAAAAAAATGCAGAAAAACCGAGTTCTGAAGCCTAGCTCATTTAACACAGCATGTAGTGCACTGAGAGTGGTCTGATTATTCATCGGGTGTGACGGATTTGGAAACAACTTATTGTTCAATCCAGGGAGGTGTGATTAGTTACTCCTCCCTGATCAATCTAACTCTTACACTAAGAAGGGCGGATGTGAAGGATCTACCAGAGGCCAAGCCAAGCCTATACGTGTTCATATCAACAGTGAAAGTTCAAGAAAAGGTGAACTTGATGCAAACATATAGACTGGGAAGATAGAGTATAAAATGTAATTAAGATGAAAATAGCTCTAATCGTGTTTAAACCAGATATCCTCAAGAGCACACGACCCAGCAAGTTTTGACTGACTACTCGTTAGTCAATAATATTGAATATTGACTAATACGGGACTAATATTTGACCTAGTTGAATTGGTTTCTAACAGAACCTAGGCCTCCTTGAATAAGTTTTGACTGATATTCTCTCGTCCATTACTACAAAATTAGTCTCATATAATCACAAATTAGTTAAATGTGATTGACTAACGTTGTTGACAATTCAGACACCACTTTGACTTATTTGTGTTTACAGTGGTATGACCTATCTCCTCAAACTATTATGCAATAAAAGAGCAATGGGTAGTTGCATCATTTGAAGTGTTAAAAGTTTGTGGAACAGATTATTTTTGGACAAGAAGAACCTGCTTTTTCTGTGAAATCTAGTAAATATACTGCCTAGTTTTGAATAGGCCCAGCCTATCATTCTGTGCTTGTAATTGTAAGTTTTCCTGTAAAATAAACTCTCCCTCCCTTTAAATCAGTCACATTTAGTAAGCTCCGGGCCTTACCTTTTCTTAAAATTGTAATATCAGTTTTCTTCTTGGTAACCTTATGTTGTCGTTATCATAATTAAAGAAGACGTGGGAATGTTGTGCCGGGGATTGTCATTTCCTGTTAAATTTCAAGGTCAAAAAAAGTGAAAGTTAAAAGTCATTATTGCTGAGCAGATATAAGCGCTGTGTACACCGAGCTCATTTACGATTGTAAAGAAGTAATTTTTTCTTTTATCTCTGCGTAATAACGTTTCACTGCACTATTCCTTCAGTTTGTTTTTCTTTCATTATTCAAAAACATCTTTTGATTTAACCCTCACCAATTGTACTTAGAAAATGATACGTACAGACCTATATATACATGTAGACTAGACGTATGGGGTGTACAATGCGTTTAGATTTTTAGGGCAAAAGCACCGGCCTGCATACTTTTTTCAAAACAGCATCGTAACTTTACAAATTTCCTCCTGTTTCCCTTCCAAGTGTATTTCATGATAATTTATAATACATTAATGTTGAATATTCAGGGTAGATCAAACAGTAACCCCGAGTCCTATTGAATTTTACAAGTGAGTGATGAAAAAAGTGTCACATGACACCTTCTAGAGGAATTCATGAAATATAGCGCCGAACTCGACACTAATAATCCAAATTGAGGTATTTGTATTTCCCCTTTAATGGCAGGCTGCCTTTAATTTTTTCCGTATGTTATTGAACATAAACAGGAGGTCACAAAGATGCAGACCTCGTTGGTTTCCTAAACATCCTTATACAATACATTCTTTTCATGGGTTTATATACCGTATTTTGTTATGTAAATTATGCATGTTTAGAGACACGAGCGTCAATCGGGCGGGAGGGGGTAAGGGGGATACACCCCCGCATCTACGACATTTTGGAAATACACCCTTCACCAATGTAAGAATTAAACGCGATATTGTTAAAGGAAGTGGCTGGACCCTTCACGTCGCCCCAACTGCAAGTAAAGATTAACACTACTATTTTTGTTTGTCAGTGTAGACAAAATAAACGGAATGAGATGATATTATATGAAATAAAAGAATGACAGGATTATAGGCTTATTGAGTCACCGGCATGGAATTTTCACTAAGAAGTAGTAAGGTTATAGCCCATTTAATTATGTGTGTGGTGTACAAGCAGAGGCTTGCAGAAGATCATCATATGTACAACATCTATGTGGTTTCACAAGGAAATGATGTCACTTAGCTTTTACCAGTATCCGAACCTATACTGGTCACCTTTAACCACATTTTGGGTAGATATCATGATCATGGCAAATAAGGATCGAACTCAACTATGCCATATATGACTACAAGTACCTGGTATCTTAATTAGACAATTCACGGGCTGAAAGTTCACTGATTGGCATAGAGCATGTAACAATAACATATGCATGTCAGATCTTACCCTGGTAGCGATCTCGCGATTGAATGCCGATTGCAGACGAATAGGATCTACTTTTCATGGTGACAAAAAATTAGCGCAATTCATCAACTCTCTTATCCACCAGCAGTGATGTTTGTTTGTAAGTTCCATGTTTGATTGAGTCCATTAATGTCGGGGACACTGTCGATGTCAGATCCTCGATTGAAGAGTGATAATAAGTTAGACATAAGTGAACTATTTTTGGTAACTTTGTAATTACTGTGTACTTAAAAACATTTACTTTGGTTAAAGCTTTCTGGGGAGTGTGTCCTTGGCAAACCCTTAAGGGTTTTTTTTAACACACTTCCCTTTTCACGACTTTTTTCTTTTATGATGCAAATGATCTTATTGAATGACTTATTGTTGTGAAATGAAACGATAAATGAAAATGAAATGAATACTATCAGTAATGTTTTAGGCCTAAATTTGACTTACTTTGTAATTAATTTGGCAAGTTGCGGGCTGAGCTTTTTCAGCTTTATTTGCGGCTGCTGAAATGTTGTAACGAGTGATGTGTATCGATTGTGTGTCAATTTAGTTTTGGTGAGTCCCCAGTCTATGAGTATGTTAGTCTACAATTGATCACTTTGCCGCAATATTCGTAAATCTCAGTTACTGTAGTAGGCTAACATATAACCACTTTCCTCCTCTTCCAATGTTGCGCGGACTAAAAGAGTGTTCCCGTGCCGTTAACAGCACAATTGGTCAACATTGGAAGGGGAGCGGGGTGTCCCAACGAGTTTTGTTCAAGATTAGAGATTCATCATGGTAATGATTTCGTGCCAAAAATACCGGTATCGCATCATGTGGTAAACGAGGATATTGCAAGGTAGTGGAATAAACACAAAACGAGGGTTTTCTTCAACTTCCGAGTCGTTTTATGCAGGCTTAATTCCATTTATTAACACAGCAGGCAACATTCTCACAGGAGATCCTACGGGGCGACATTTTTGGTCCATCTGGGGTTCATACTATATTGCACCCAATAGCCATTGCAAACCAATACGGGCCACCCTATTTCACCATACGCCCCATACTGATAAGGGACAACCTGATGCAACTGATATATGGAAAAAATATCGTAGTACTCTGTCCGTAACTGCTACCCATATGAGCATCTTAATAATGATGAGTGCGAAATTTAGTGGACCCCGTTGATTTACTCATTTGCACATATGGGGCCATACAGGCTGGTTGTATGGCAATTAATTGAATTTGAAATCACAATAGAAGATCTTAAATCCTTCTGTCGTCACTTCGAAGGAGAACGCGTTCTTCTTAGAATGCATGTTAGTGTCGTGATTCGATTAGGCTTTCCGTGAATGCCATGACTCTTGATAGGCTTATCGAAACATTTTCCAACTAACCATCTGTAACATAATATAGTGTGATGTGATTGTTATCTCTCGCCGTTACGTTATACCACCCCCACGTTGCTCAGTCAACTCTCACTCGGAAGATCCGGGGTTCGATTCCCACGAAGAATCATAAGAAGTCGGTAAGGTTTCATAGGCGTGGTTCACAGTGGCTAGCACGGGTCAAGAAATATTTGAACAGCTAGTTCTTTGAAAAATCTGGCATAGGCCTACCGTATTTCAGTTTGGTGTGATTCAGAAAACTCCTCAAGTGAACCTCGAAGACTTTAAACATGGACCCTGTCGCTGCTGTGTCCGATCTCAGCATAAGCAATTGAGTATGTATAAACGAAAAGCCAGTGCCTCACAACTAAACAGGGAGTTGTATGAGCCGCTAAATTAAACCAGAAGTATGTGCGTTGAGGCGTAAACCCAATCTAACCTAAATTTACCCGGCGGGCCCATTACAATGCAGTACACTTTGCCGAGTGTTCACAGTATCAGTATACTATTACAATCCCTTTTCCCCAGCATCCACGTGAAAATTTGTTTCTGTTACATAATTTCCAATTTCTAGACGTTCACGACTTTTTCGTCAGCTTGGTTGAGAAATATATAGACCTCGTGACTGTACACGCGATCGCAATCTTTTCAAACGTTAACAAAGGTATATCTTTCAACTTGCAAGCATGTATTAGTTAAATATTCACTACTCGAGTAGTAATAAATAATGCACTTGATATGCCTGAACTAGTCCGACTCCCTCGTAGGCCCCTATGTCAACTAACCTTTCTAGAGTTTGGTATTCCCTCCACAAATATGGTTTATGACACATTTTTGCCAAGGTTAATGCCATTCTTTGCTTGGTTATCTAACTCCTTTCGGCTTGAAGGAATGAAGTGGCATAAGCTCCAAGCCTTTGTGCTGTTGGGTTCATATTCCAGCATAATAATAAACAAAAAAGATTAACGGAATAGCGCTGTGTCATTGTGTATTCCTGTATGGCGAGAACTATGGACTTAATGTTAATGCATCATAAACTATCTCGGTCAATAACTAAACTATTTAATGTTGCAATAAACATGTGCTGGATGAATTTCCCAAAGTATTATGTGAGTCGTAAACAGATAACTGTGTTGCAGTGGGCTATTGAAAAGATTACCCAACGAATTGTTCAAGAGTTGCGAATCGCGAAAGCGAGCAAATTACAATTTGAAGATATTGCTAGAACAGGATACATAATTACGAATGCTTGCTGGCTCATGTCAAACTGTTTAGGTCTACACTTATCGTGAAAAACTTCAATGCAAATAAACAACCCGTTAAAGGAAATATGAACAGAATTTTCGACACAACAGTGTCTCCGTCAAGTTCAGCCACGAGTGATGAGACTGAACACTTGTCAACACTGAAAAAGTTGCATACATATATCATATACATATATAACTGAGGTAACCGAGTCCTAGCCAGTAGGTAAAAAATATCAGTATGTCTTTTTCGTTGATGCAGGCGAACGTAGGAAACACATTGAAGACGAGAAGACGACACATCATGGCTGATAAGCCCGTTGAAAAGAAGAAGGAGAGAGATGAGGGGGTAAGTTGATGGTTTAAATCAGTGGCCTTAATAAAATATTTTGCTCGAGATTTGGAACAGTGCATCCTTAAAAATGCCCTACATGTGATCAAATTATTTCAAGTAACATTTTTCATGACAACTCGTCTTGTATCTTTCGATGGAGGCGTTGCTTTTCCGCCAAATGTCCTCTATCTACGTCTTTGATTTTTTTTAAAGAGTATGTAGAGTTAGACTATATTCATGTTCTCTTGTACTTTTTACTTGTGTTAGGTTGTATTATATGTGAATCTTCACATTAACTCGAGCCAACTTACCCAAAACGGTTACTGACCACAGAGTCCAGCTGATTCACCCTTTTGGCTAGTTAACTGCTCCACCCGAAGGTTCTTCTCCTTCAGTCCGGCGCGCAACAGACTTCGTCGGCTATGCAACCGATTTTAGTGGCAAGCCTACGCCAAGTGGGAGGAAAGCTGAGGTGAAAAACCGTTGTACATGTAATTACACATTGGTACACAACAGCTTTCCCAACAGGCTCAGTCCTTAGTAAAGCTTATATAACTTAATAATACAATGTAAATACACTCTTAAAAAAAATGGGCAAAATTTGCCCAACTTTTTGACCAACACTGGGCATCTATTCAACAACCTAAACAGTTGGGCAAAACTTTAACCAACCAAATTTGGTAAAGTTTGAACCTAACTGTTGGGCAGGAAACTACCCAACTGTTTGGTAAATGAGCATTTAAAACATACCCACTTGTTGGGCACGTCTTTTATTAAGATGTTGGGCAAATGCATTCACCAACCGTTGGTTAAACGTTAATCATCTTTTCCATAACCGTGGGTGCTTTTTCAACATCAGTTGGGCATATTCTTTAACCAACTGTTGGGCTAATCCCTAGTGCATTGCCCTACTAAATGTGGCCATTTATAAATCAGGCTCAGATTATCCGACAAAAAGGCATCATGAAGACTTGAAGATTGTGTTGAAATAAATATGAGCACATGGCAAGGAGAGAAGTATCCAATGACAGAATCAAACGATTAGGAAACCGTGATGCTGCCATAGTAAGCCAAAGGATGTAGGCTAGCCTAGTCTGTAGGCTAATCAAACTCACATTGACACATTACAGAACCCAAACATAGTGTTAGGCTATGTTAGCCTAGCCTGGATGAGCAGGCGAACGTTTCGGCCATGGCTCAGTAGCAGCACCAGTTTCTTCCTAAATCGTGTTGATTATATCTTCGATATAAACATTAAATACTCCACACAACTCCTTGTACTCGTATTTAGCCTAAAACACACTCAAGAACCCCCCAAGCTCCATTCCTCAAGGTAATCTGAGACATTAATCAGCGAGATAGTTGTCGTTCGATGAGCTGCTAATGACTTTGAACCACTGAGAAATACGTACGTACGCCTGTTCTTAACTTTCACATGTTCATTGTGTCCAATGCTTTTATCACATTTACGTATGCGGAACGCGCAAAGTTTATTGCCCAACCAATGGGCAAACATTATGCTAATTAGCAATTAATTACCCAACAAGTAGATAGACCAAATATATGCCCAACCGTTGAGTGTAAGCTTGTTAACAGTTTGCCCAATGATTGGATAGTGGAATAAACGTGAATCGAAGAAACGTTTTTACCATTATATGAGCAAAGTTTGACCAACATTTAACCAAAGCGTTTTACCCAACGAAAATATTGCCCAGTGTTTTAAGAGTGTATGGTTTGAAAAAGCTTATTTAAGTTTTTCCAATTTGTTTGTTTTCAATTTCTTGACAGACAACTGTTGTCGGCATTCCTCAAGATGTATTCGCCTGGGTCCTGGGTATTGGATTTATTGTTGCTCTCGTGATAGTAATAATGGTCTCTGGAAGCGTTCGGAGTTGGGATGCTCAATCTGGGTTTACTCATAATA
Organism: Holothuria scabra; assembly: GCA_037179385.1. Classification (NCBI taxonomy): domain Eukaryota; kingdom Metazoa; phylum Echinodermata; class Holothuroidea; order Aspidochirotida; family Holothuriidae; genus Holothuria; species Holothuria scabra. The sequence continues at coordinate 4,491,341 of CM074187.1, read as the reverse complement.
CAAGTGAAACTTCCGCCGAACGTTTCTTACCCGAGCCCACGGGAGAAGAAGACCTCCCAGGTCGATGTGGCCCGACGGCAGCTGGGCGTTGGTACTACTGGCAACTTCCACCAGAGGAGACAACCGCTTGGACGGATGTATTTGTGTGGTTGTGCTATGCAGCTCACCAGTTGTTCATATGGGCCACTATATACATAGCTCAGCGAAAAAGAGCCAGAGGTGAAACGGGGCCAGGGCTCAAGTACAGTAACAAAATGACGAAATATCAGTGGATACCACTGCTGGCCAACATGGGTTTCCATTTACTTCACCTAGTACAAACCCATTGGACATACGATGCCACCGCTCAACATGTCTCGGAAGCTAGCTCGCAAAGCTCTGTCATTATGCTTCTTGTGTTTGTATTGCTTATGGAATACAGGGATAGGGGACTCTTCTTTGGTTGGCCTTCAATCCATCATAAAGGCAAGGTTAGCAAAGTCCTACGGCTTCAACAAGGCCCAACTAATATTTTGAGAAAATACCATGGTTACGCCTTTGCATGGGGGGCAATATATACATTTTGGTATCATCCAATGGAGAATACGTGGGGTCATTGTATGGGCTTTGTTCACACGTGGTTATTGATGCTGCAAGGCAGTTTAATGTACACGAACATACATTTGAATCGTTACTGGAGACTTCTCCTCGAATCGTGGGTCACCATCCACGCCACCGTCGTTGCGGTTCAAACGGGTGGACCTGGACTTGAACTTTGGCCCATGTTCTGCTTCGGTTTCCTGTGGCTTTTCTTCATGACGCAGCTATTTGGATTACCTTTCTGGAAGAAGATCCCCGGATGGACGAAACCACTTCCATTTCTTATTTACTTTATGGTGACTTTGGGCTTGTATGGTTTTTACTTCGAAGATAGTAAAGGCCGACATTGGGTCCGTTTAAATGAGCTTATACGAATCCCTTTCATCGAGTACCTAGCAGTGTTGTGGTCCTGGCTGTGTCTGTGGATCTTTTTGAAAATCGAGCAGCTTGTTCAGAGAAAGTCCTCTTCCTCTGACGCTACCTCTGAATCCATTGGGGCAGCCACAGAAGTGTTTTATATCTTCATTTGTCTCTTCATATATGCCATAATGGTCGTTTTTAGTTTCCTTCTTCAAGAACTCGACTTCAAGATGGATCTAATAGCTCTTATGGTTATGTTGGTATTGGTTTTTATCATTTTGGTTTCTATATCTGTCATGTTTTTGAAACAAATCATGCGACCTGTACGTAAAGGCAAGGTGGTTCCCTCACCTACACATGAAATAACTTTGGAGGAAAATTCGAAACCAACGAAACAACTTGGACATGATAACGCTAGTTTCCACAAGGAAAGCACTTCCTCTCCGTAAAGATAGTTGCCTTCATAGCTGGATATTGAACTAAATAAGAGACAAATACTGGCATGGAAATGCAAAGTGGTCTACTGACTATTCAATTCCCATGGGAAATGCCGTGAGATAATCGGCGAACAGTGCTGCTTGGTAGTAATTGTGAACACGGCATGAAAAGTGTCAAAACCAACAGCTGAGTCCCAAAATGTTTTTATATATATATATATATATATATATATATATATATAACGCTAATTCCCACCTTAGGGGGAAATTGTTATATCTGCGCGTACATAGGGCGAAAAAATAACAATGAAATACATAAGAAAAATTGTTCGCCCTAACGTCCAAAAATATAAACAACGTTATTTCAATGGCCAGCCATCCGTTCGTGTTAACAGCTAGGTGTCCGTAAATTTGACAACTTTGAAGTAATTGCATCTACTTTGTAAATCTAGGAGGGCGCCTTTGTCCGTTTACGTATTCCTATAGAAAAAGTGTGTAGAAACGTTACGGCGAAAGTTATATTTCGCCCCAAAAAATTTTTCCCCCTAAGGTCGACTTTTCAACAACAACTTTCCCCCTAAGTGCGGAATTAGTGAAATATATATATATATATATATATTTATATATATATATAAATATATATATATATATATATATATATATATATATATATATATATATATATATATATATATATATATATATATATATATGTATATAAAAGTAAGTCATTTTAATGACTACGTACCGTACTGAGGACAAAGGAGGAGCTGCATATGGCCAAAGTTTGATCAAGATCAGTTATTACTATTGTTTAAAGCCCCAATTCTCTTACCCCAAACATTACTAATTCTTCTAACCTTCTCACTTAAGCCCCTCCACAATTGTCTGAAATTCATCCTCATCCAGAAAAATCTTAGTTAATTGCTTCAGGGTGAATATGGGAAAGCTCATTGTGTACAGACAAACCACTCTCCCTACAGTTCATGCTCTGTAATAAAAGCTTTGGTATTCTGTATTGTTTGAATTAGCTGTCAATCACTGAACTGAGCCAATTAAGAATTTCGGTACACCTCTACCAAAATTGTAGTTTTGGGTGAGAGGGTTGGCCCCTTAAGCTATGGGGATGGAAGCAAAGTGCGGATAGGAGGCCGATTTTATTACGATGTTTCAAAGTGACTCTCTGTGAGAAGGTTAAAAGGTTTTAAGGCAACGCAACTGGTTAGAAAATGATCGAAGAAGTGTATGGGGGTGGCCCGTAGCCAGACAAGATTTTAAAGAAGAGTGAGTATTTGGGGGGGGGGGGGGAGCGAGACATACTATAAAAGTTATTGTAAATTTACTTTATCTTTTTTGGTACTTCTTATATTTTATTGATTTCACTTTTTCATGTTTTAGGAAGGCGAAAATTTGCCCGGGGATTGGCCCTCCCCCCCCCCTCCCCACTTTTTTACGTGCCTAGGTAGCTGGCTAGAAGAAAGGGCAAATACAGGAATAACTGGGTTCTCACGACATTTCTTTTATTTGTAGTGTATTGTAGAAGAGACAGTGCCATAACTTATGCCAAAAATTTATATACACAGTAGTCTTGCCCAAGATCATAGTATTAGTTGACAGTACACAACATTGGGCTGAGTTTATGTGAAAACGCCCTCTACCTCACTTCCCACACTTCCGTCGAAAGTCGTGAACGAAACATGGAGTACAGTCTTATTAGCAGTTTTTTTTTAAATCTGAAGAACTGAGCATGTACTAACGTCTTGACCAAGCTTCCGCTGCGGCAGCCGACCGTAGGGTTGATTAAAGAGTAAGTGCCCTATTATAATATGACTATGTTAATATCCCAATCTCATTGATAGGTCAAAGGTCAAACAATAGTTAGGCTTTATACACATGCTTAAATATGCACCTTAGAATAAATACGCTTTTCAAATCGAGTCGTCGTAAATCAGCAAAGGTAAAATATTTAACTTTACGCTGTTTGTATATATCCTAGCTACTATGTCTTTTCTAGTATTGTAATGAGAGCTTCATTGAAAATGCAGAGGGAGCTAAAAAGGTAAATATTGTTTTCGAAATGCACCAAAATGGCATACTCAGAAAATAGTTCTAGTCATATTAAGCCGTTCAGCCCTTACAATAACCCATGACCACAATCGTTTCATTTCCCCCAAAATAAAAACTCTAAACGCACATTATGGTTTCTGCAATGCAGTTTGGGATTAACGAAACGAATGGTCAGGTCACACTGAAAAAAATGATGTGACATCATTTTTGGGTTGCAAATGACTTGTATGACGCTTAACCGAATACATTTCAAAACCTGTTGTTTTATATGAGTCAATTGCTAAGCAGGGTATAATGAGGCGTATAGTTTTTTTACAGATCTGTTAAGACGTTTGATCTTAGTGCTCACTGAGATACAGCAGCCCAGCTGCTCCACAATGAGAAATATTTCTCCAAATTTAAAGGTAATGCTTTTCGTCATTTACTGGGTGTTTTATCCCGACGCACCCTTTCTCCTTTCATGGAACGCAATTGTAAGCAGTTTATGACATCTGTACCCTCATTTAAATATTTCCAAAGAATCCGAACTTGGCATAGGGTTGAGACAATGTAAAGGGAAGGTGGCAATGCTTCCCCGCCCTCGTCGTGGAGGTTTAATTGTGATGACTCTTTGGTAGAGAATTTTTTCCAGGGTCTTTAGTGGTTATGATAAGCATTCGGTTGCTTCTGGTGACAACGTTTTGAGATTATATGTTTTCACTGACCACTAGCAGACTAAATCTCTACACTTTACCTACCTTTATTCTCAACGAATATAGCCCTATATATAGGTAGTTCTCACGTTTGGTTATAGCAACTTTTCCTATGGAGTATTTCAATCATGTTTGAGGGCAGCCCCGGTATTTACGTACAAGCTTGCCCTCAAACATGGTGATGTTAACCCCTAGTTGTGACGTCAGTGAGAGCTATCTGTAGGCTTAATAAACTTGAATTTTTAGATTTGATGGAAAGAAAGACCAAATCCGACCGTAGATGAAGTAGCTCCTCCTCCGGCTGATGGTCACTGTTTAAAAACAATGTCTTGATTGTCTGTCGCCATTGTGCTAGGTGCGTTCGATTTAGCGGCTCAGGCCGGTTCAACTGGCTCAACCAGTTCCTTGACTGGACGATATCTGACGTAAAATACGTCATACGGCTCAACTAGACCACCTCGGAGGGCTGGTCGTTTTGGCCGGCTCATGTTGTGACGTTTTGATGACGTTAAAATCGCTTTTCCGAAAGATCGAACTCTGGCTGAGTCAGTTGAGCCGGCTCGAGCCGCTAAATCGAACGCACTTATTGTAACGATGCATTGACATTACAATTTACGTCATTTTCTAGGAGGAATAATAATGAACACGAAGCTGCACACTGATTTTTTGTAAGAGATATATATCTGTATATATAGATTGGTGGGGGTTGCACATAGTAGAGTACACCCGCTCTTGTACAAACTTAAGAGTATGTTCGATTGGTTGACGAATCAGTTGTTTTTGTTGATTTGTTATTCCTCCAAAGGATCGAGGGCATACTTTTTGCAAAAGATCTATTTTTCCTTTGTAATGGTTACTCGGGGATTAGGTTAGGGTGCATCGTATCGTATCGGCGTAGCCCAGTGTAAAAGTTTGGATTAGCACAGAAAATATGAAAAACATAAGGGCGAAAGGGATTACCCAGCAAAGTAGATATAATGCTTCAGTTACTAACAAAGACATCTGAACAGGAAACTGTTATTTGGAAAATAGTAACTCCCCGATTAGAACGTGTAGCCAACCGACGAAGGAAATGATCACAGTCCAACCAAACAATGCCAAATACTGTCGATGGATCATTACCGTACAGTAGCGTAGCCAGGATTGTGTCATGGGAGGGGGGTGTCAAGGGGGGTTGGAGCACGACATAAGTGAAAAGTCTAAGGATAAAGAGAAAAAACCGCTATTTAAGGTTGGGTCATGGGGGGGGGGGGTCTAACCCCAAAACCGCCCTGTGGCTAGGCCATTTTAACCGTAAGCTGTAGGTAATTCCTGGCAGACGATCTTTTCAGGCCTTCCATCTGCAAATAAACTTATTCTGGTTGGGAGAGTAAAAACTGTTTCATTAGATGGTTCAGTCTTTTAATCCTTGTATTTTGAAACTGTAAAATATTTTAACTTCAACAACATTTTATTTACCTACGCTTTGAAAAGTAGTCCGTAAATTTGTGCTAATTTGCATACTTACGTTGAAACAGTCATAGATCTATATCAGGTCACTGATTTATAAGATCAGTTTGCATGTATGAAATATATCAAGTATTATTTGTTCTTCTTTTCACAATTTATAAGATTTAAGCTCATGAAAATTGCATGTAATTTATTTTTAAATTATATTTGATAAAAAATAACATTTATTCACACCATTATTAAAAGGAATGAAGCCTTTTACAAAGGGTCTTTTTTTTTGTTTTCTTTTCAGACCGATGATTTTTAGGCACGTATCATCGTCGTCATAACAAATGTTTTTCTGAATCAAAAAGGTTTCCATGGTTAGGGATTTCTTCTTTCGTCACTAGAAACTTCGGACGCTTTGCCTTGTCCTGAACATTTCTTATCCTTTGTAGTGACAAGGTGGATGATCACTGGGGATGTACTTCAATCATAGAAGTACTCCCTCCGAGGTAGCACTCTCATGCTTCAATATCCTGAGGTTTGAGGTTTGTAATACAAGACTTCCATATAGATTCCTTCTTTAGTGTCCCCACGTTTGGATGGGGTTGATATAAATGCTTAACCACTGAGCCTCCGAGTCGGGGAGACGCGGGGCAAATGTCCATGGGTCCGAACTAAATTGGACCGGAAAACAATGCCATGGAATTATGTCCACGAAAAAGGGACGAATACGGAAATCACAGCTTCACAAGGCGTCAATTTTACTCGTTCAGACGTTAATCATTTACGCAACCTGGTAACTTTATTCACATTTATAAACTTCGTGAACGACAACATGAGACAAACTTCGGTTTATGTTTTCGCTACACGTCGGAGTTGGGTTCTCTCCGGAGCTGTTATATCTAATAAATATGCAAGTTTCTGTCTTTTAAACCGACTGCTCACTGATAAATGACTTTTCAACTCCAGTGAGTTTTTGGGACTGGTAAATTGGTGAATTCACATTCCAAAGAGATCAGGGAGGGAATTTTCACTTTCAACTGGGACACGGGTTAGATTTTTAAAAGTGGCTGCACATGCCTTCTACTTAGCATTATGCCAAATTAAATGTCTAGAACATAAAGTGTCTTCTCCGGCAGATGCAGTTTTTTTTTTTTTTGGAAGGCTAATTGCAGGGCCCGTTCACCACCCTGGGGAAGGGGTATAAGGGGAGGGAGTTTCCCCTCACGAGAATGTTTTGAAAATTTAATTGTACTCAGATGCAAACTTGTGTAACTACAAAAGGAAGCGTTTCTTCCTTCAGGTGTATAAAGGGCCTAGGTAAAAATTACACGTGCACCTTTTCAGAAATTGCTGGGGTGAGGCACGCCTATGGTTCACATATTTATTTTTTTAGAAAGGAGGAAACACATGGAAAGCTGTCCTAAAACATTACTTTAAAAATGAAACGCTGATTAGCCGTTCTGTTGTCTGCAGAGCTCCGTACTTCGACTTGTACGAGCTTCAGCCACGGCAAACCCGAAACTTTCCCATTTTGCTGTTGTGCACACAAGGGTACGGTCCCCTACAGCGGGGAGGGGAAGTGCACCTTTTCCAACTTTGAAAATATACAGAGAACCTGGTAAATGTCACGCCTGTAACCAAATCTGTTCTTAGTAAAGTATATAACAGATGACAAAACAATGAAATTGATCACAAATTTTCCGGTCCTCTTTATTGTCAGAGATTCACCTCCATATGACCCCCACAAGGCTTTACTCTAACAGACATAACGTCAATTAATTATTTTAAGAGGTATGCACTGGATAAAGTGCGGTGTTTGTTGTCGTTTGGGTGTAAAATCCGGGACAGGCTGGACCCTTCTCCAAATGATGGGAAGGTCAATCCGTTCAGGTGTCTGGAAGAATGGGGCAGCCACTGATTTAAGGAGAAGAATTGCAAGTTTCAAATTACATAAAGAACCTCTAAGCGTGCTCGAATTCTTTAAAAAGAAGCTGAAAAATTATAAAAGGCATCGAACGTAACATAGTCCAGGCTAACCTCATTTCATAGTATTTCGTATCTCTTTGCGTGAAACGGTAAAATATTCGAGTAATAGTTGCAAATACATATAAGTTTTTTTCAATCAAGATATTTCATGGACAGGCAGGAGGGTATACAGGTGTATACACAATAACAGTTTCACCGGAAGTGTATTACAGATTTAGCTCCCCCGAAATCTGGACAAACATAGCCCTGAAACCCTTTTGTTAAGCAACTGACAAAAAAGCCACATTGTTAGAGACTACATGGTCAAGTGAGCACCAATTGGTGCGTTTGCGGATTTCTATTGTCAAATAATCGGCCAAGTGATGATCGGCCAAATCATGACGTCCACTGCAAGGGGAGAATTCTCTAAAGGATGGGGATGGGGTTCCCACCGAATCATATTAAGGCCTTATAAAATAAATTTACTAATTTATTTAAGCGGCACATATTTTAGATTTGGAGTGAGGTTTAAATAAGTAAAATAAATTAATTAACAAACAAACAAACAAACAAAATCCACCAACAATAATAATTCAAACGGGTTAAAAATGCCACTTCCGAAAGTTTTTGTGGGCTACGTATTTCACAGGTAGACGGGAGGGTACGCAGAGATATCTAGGCTACATAATAGCATCGCTTTGGGGAAGAGAGATGGTGTTCCCACCGAATCACATTTTGGACGTGCATAATTTAGTTACGAGTTTGCAAGGGTGGATTGGAGTGTAAAGAAAATCCAAATCAAACAGGCTCAAAAGTGTCATTTCTGGTTATCTTTGACAGTTTGGGGTATTTTTGTCTCAAACTTTTCCCTTGCGCCCCTCCGTCCCCAACTGATGGCGGAGTTCCGTTTAGACAATATATGTCCCATAATAGACATACCCACATATATACAGCTTAATGCGCCCACAACAATTTGGTTCTGGGGGCGTCCTATGACTCTGGAGCAACGGTATTGATCTGTGCTACCCAAAACACGTATAAACGTACACATCTGTTTGCACGGCCTTGACATTTTTATCGCTCCCCATATGGCTATTTTGTGAAGTATCAGTATACCATGCAAATTGACAACCAACAGCAGGTTCGCTGATTCCTCTGTTCGATTTTGGCAATAGATAACACTAGCACAATTTTTCGACACGGATCAATAACATTTTATCACCATTATTCCTTGTCTTTCTGTCAGTCATATTGATAATCAAACGGCGTTGCTATAGTGATAGAGAAAATGCTATAATACAACAATACGATAGACATTTTAATGTGTTGTTCCCTGAGGCGTGCTTAGCTTATCTTTACCCATTTACACTCGAAGTGCAAGCCAGTTAATTAAGAATGTGCCCTTCGAAAATGTTTCAATTCTACTGTATTTAGGATTAATTATTTGTTTGTCTCGGTTGGTCAATGTTGCTCGCTCTCAAATGCTGTGCTAATATTCTTTCAAACTACTTGAATATAACCCAATAGGCCTATTCTATCGAGCTATTCGCGGAATTCAAAATGAAGATATATCCAAAGTACTTTCGCCCTAAATGTAATGTACTTTTTAAAAAGCTTTCAACGAAAAGTCATTTTAGGGCAAAAATCGGGCTAGGGAGATAAAAGGTGGACCAACTTTTTTCGCGTAGTAATTAATTCATAAACTGATGGCGCTCTTTTACAAACCGTAATGGGGATCAGAATGCAAGGCAGTACGTGCGTATAGTCATTCACTAAATATTCGTGGCTGGAAACAGTCCAGCTTGGACTATAATGATATTGCTATTTTGGAATTCCCACTCAAGGGTTTGCTCCGTACGACTACTTTTCACGTTGTCTTGCTAGTTCTAGTTTTTATTGAGTTCTCTGCTATTCTTTTACTATCTTATTGACTTCGTTTCTGTAATCATGTCTACTTCAAAATTTTCAATTCAGATCTGCCGGGTTTTCAGTGTTGAGAGTAGAAATGGGGAGGGAAGGGAGGCGGGCATTGACCCCCTTTCATGAAAAATAAGAAAGCAAGTCAAAGTAAACTTCCATGAAAAATCATTCGCAGAAATGGGTTTTTCTTCAGCATAACTTTGTGATCTTTGGCAAAAAACCCCTTTGCTTTCCCAAAATGGTAGAATATTCCGAAAAAGGTGTAACAAACCTCTGGGATATTTCCAATTGTCAGATTACCCTAACAGACGGGATGTTGTACAGTGCTAAAAAATTACCTGAATAAAATCAATACCAATCCATCTTGTGACTGGCCATGTACTGTCAAAAGCGAGAAGACCAGGCCAGAATAGGGAGGTGTGATAAATCACACCACCCTGGCCAGAAGACAAGGGTTGAGACATATTTGGGCAGCATATGTGGCAAAATTTAGCCGTAGTCAATACGGACCACCTTTGTTTGCGGGGAACACGCCCAAATCACGTATCTGTCAAAGCCGTGGACTCAAAATGCTGGTAGTTTTTTGGTTCAGTTACCGGTGGATTGGATTTAATATGAGAAAATATTCTAATAAGTAGTGCTGAAAATTGATGTGGTATTCTTCAACGCGACATATCAGCTTTTCTACATAAGGCGTTAGTAGTATGAATCAGGGGAGAAATTTCGAAAGCTTTACTTACAACTTCATCGATTCAGTGCAATGCATGGACATTGGAACATATCCCGTTTTAACTAATTTTTACTGGGGAAAACGACCATTAACAGTAAGCTACTACCAGGCTTCTCATATTTTATAGGAGTACTTAAATACCTACAAAAACTACAAAAAATGAGACTTGCCTTGGCTTAAAAGTTAATTTATTACCTATTTTTAGTCTTTAACCATCTCAGGCAGTTTTTTGCAAGCCTATATACGGTACCTTATATAGTGGGGCTGAGGAAATCTTTTCTTATACAAGCTACCCCAATATGTCACAAATCTTTGTTATAATTGTTTTTTCCATGAAATTTTTTCTTTGAACGTAGCGTTTTCTGCTTAACGAGCAAAGTAAGTTTAAATAAAAAAAATCGTCCATTTCAGGCCCTAAGTTGCATAAGTAATTATAAATAGGCCTAAGAATAATTTCTTAGCGACATGCTTCTCATATAAAGTTGTTAACCTGACTATGATACTTTCCCTTTTCGGCCAATGCTTGACAGAATGGGTATATTCGACCATTTTGGACATTGCTGTGCAACAACTGTGAAGTAAAACGTGACGAAAATTGTTCATTTGTCACGAACCTTTTACATCAGATACCGGTACTAAGACGTTTCTTGTCTTTTTTTTAAGATTTCGGCCACGCTTAGGAATTTTCAGTCTTAAATGCGATGCCATTTTTTAAAATTCAAGTGGCTTTCCGACTTTTTCCTAACCCCTGCCCGAATTTTAGATATTGCAGAAATCTGCTGGGGCAGTCTGTCCCCAATGCCTCGTGTGTCAACGAAACAAAGTATCTCAACAGATTCATCGCACGTTCAAAAATCTCTTGATGATTCCATTTTATTGTTCAATGAAAATACTTGTTTTCACTCAATGACCACAAGCAGTCACAAAATGACAATTGTGATAGAAAGACATTTGGCTACAACTAGTGACAGACCACTTTGCCAGTATCTGAATACATGACGGTATTGAGATAAAAAGAAAAAAGGTGATCCTTCCTTGGAATATTTTGACCTCCGGCTCCACACCCTGTACCAAGAGCAAAATTTCCCGGAAAAAGAACATGCGGTGGGCGACTAATGTGCTGGCAAAGGACCATGTATGGGACTTGGAGGGCCATTCTTCCAGGTTTTTGTTTATTAAGGCCCTACCTTGAAATCGAGTAGCCCCCAAAGCAATAAAGACACAAGCAAATTTTCTCTTGCATAGCTTCCCAGCGAAACGATATACACGACCATTTCATCCAGTGACAGCGGTACATTTTTTCAGTAGATTTGCCGGATAGGGAGCTGGGGAGTGCCTAGTTGGAGGATAAGAAGGGAGAACTGTCTCCATGACTGTACATTTTAATTAAACTGAAAAATGAGACCAGAACAATGACGTCTTGCAAATAAAATTTCGTTTTTCCTCTGAATTAGGAATTACTATTCATTGACAGGGCAAAAATCAGGGCATTTTCACCATGCATATGATTCGACTGTAATAAGATGCAAAATATAGCACCATTTTGCATCCATGCCCGTCGAAACCAAAAAAAAAAAAAATGCTAGGGAACACCCCTGAGCTAATACACCTTCTGCGAGATGGCGGTGAAGAATTTGAACGATGAGTAGAATTCGTCCCTCCACGTCAAAAAATGGCTACGTCCTTGCATTGTTCTGCTAATTTCCTTTTTAAAGGCATATTCCGGAGAAAAATTTATTTATTTCAATATATGCAGAAAAATATCCTCTTAAGGGAGGTGAAAAAGCATCTCAATAGCATGTAGAGTTCAAAAGATACAAATATTTTAGTTAATGCCATTTTCAAGATTTGGGATATGTGTGAAACATCGCGGCATAAGAAAGGCCCAATTCTCTCACCCCAAGCAGTACCAATTCTCCTAACCTTCTAACTTAACCCTTTACCGTTGTGCTCCGATCGGGGCATATTCGGGAGTGGGCGGAAAAGCGGACGTAGCCCGCCTCGCATCGGTTTCCGTAGGCCATCGACCCCGTGACCTTAAACTTTTATCTCTCTCGTTGTTGTGGCCGAATTTTCGGGTAGCTACTCGCAGTTTCGAGCTCCGCGTGAAACAGTAAAGATTGGTGACAGCCGAGCTCTCCGCATGGGTTCAAAAGGACCCAAACAGCGGTAAAGGTTTAGGCCCCTCCTACAATTGCCTGAAATTCATCTTCATCCAGACACTATCTCAGTTTATTGCCACAGGGTGAGTATAAAAAAGCTCAATGTATATAACCAAAACACTCTCAGTGCAATCCCTGTAGTGAAATATAAGCTTTGGTACTCTGCATTGTTTGAATTAAATGTCTATTGAGCCAATTGAAAATTTTGGTAAAGGAATTGTAGTTTGGGGTGATAGCATTGGTCCTTTAAGTGGACATTGCATTCAATTTATTCATTTATTTGGTGTCGCTGCAGGCAATATTAAGCAACATTGTTGGTTGTATACATGTGATGGAGGGTAATGCTAGAACTGCAGGAAAAGATATTCAAACGTTCTGACAGTATCAAATTACACTGGCAAACATGCCGTTTAATTCAAAAGTTAAACAAAAGGAATCTGCAATGTACCCACATTATATAACACTGTGGCTTTTGAAGTCGATGTATTTCCTTTAAGTATTCAAGTCACCATAACATTGCAAACAAAAAAATAAAAAAAAAGCCACAACTTAGCGACTTTCACAAGCCGGGAAAATGTCATTCCCTCCGGTCTTCAGGGTTGCAGTTTTAAAAATTTTCGCTACACTCCGCACTTACTCGTTGTGGCGCTCCGCTCAGTCCTTTGGTCAGGACATTTTTTGGGCTGCTCATCTTCTCTCCCTCCCCCAGATAGAAAATCTAACTGAAAAGCTATCGTACTCCTGTATTTTCTGAAGAAACAGGCGAGAAACTTCGCGCGTTTTAAATCCAAACTAGAAAGGTCGGCGAAGTTTCAAATGAACCTAGTTTAAGTGTACAAATAAAAAAAAATAAATAAATAAAAAAAGAGAGAAAAAAGAAAGAAAAAAAGAAAGTGAAATCGGTTTATGTCGGAAAAACAGGAGAGCATCAACGCCATTTTGAATTTAATTTTGTTACTAATCTAAAGCGGGCATTTTGTAACTACATGACATCCTCATGGTCTCTTACTGAACATGATTTTTTTTTTGTAAATTTATAGTTTCACATTCGGAGGTATGACAGGTTTTCTTTTAAATTTGCAATAGTGCAGGTTTCGGAAAAGGTTTTTGCTGAAAACAAAATTGATGATATCTTTCCCGATACGGTTAATTTGGATTCCAGTGAATTAAGTTAATTTTGACTACTTTGGGAAGAAGTTTCGTGTAAGGAAAAGGTCACTGTTACTCGTTCCACGATATGATGAACATTTAGAGCTAAATTTTGTTGGGTAACCCCCAGAAGTCACATTTACCTTACTTCCCGGGGACTCCTTATGGGGCTTTTCGCACACCCCTCCCAACATTTAAAATTTCTGGCCATGACCATTTTTTATACACCAAGGAACGGCGAATAAGTTGCAATGCGCTTTGCTGGGTAACTTTCCGAGGTCAATAAGCCTACTTCCCCGCGGTAATCACTGGCGTCTGGCAGACCCTTCAACTCCTAAAATTGATGGCAACCCTCATTCAAAGCGTTCTTTCAATGTGAAGTACTTTTCAGGAGGTAACCTTCCGAGGTCATCTAGCCTACCAAGGGAGTGGGGGTTAAATGCCCCACATTTCTACAACCAAAAAGTTTGTCGAAGAGACGATAGTTAAGTTGGAAAATCTGAAATTCCATGCAGTTGAAATTTTCTTATGTTCGGTATTGGACGTTTTTTACCCTGTTGAGCCTACGTTGACCTTTCCAGCTATATAGTACACTCTGATGATGGCATTGGGCCTATATATTATTTGGACCGATGAGTAAACACCGGCGTAATTCCACCACCAAGGGAGAGGGAGTATCTTACTCGTACGTGCCACTTATACCTTATCCACTTCGCTCACGTTTGACTTTTAAAATACCCGGATACGATCAACCTGATTTTCACAATTCTGTTTGAATTTTAACTAAAAAGTGGTGACCTAATCTTACTTTCGAGTTGACCCTTTGTTGGTTTTTTACTAAGAAATTATTTGTTCATTACCAATTAAGGCATGATAATTTTGAAAAAATAACATTTTTCTTGAGAGTTAGACTGCTACATTTCGATACAACCACATTTATCTATAGCTAGAGGAGGTTCGGCAAATTTCATTCGCCAGGATTGTGGCATAGGAGGGGGCACGATTTGAGGGAAAATCTAAGAGGTGAGAGAAAAACCTTTGTTTTAGGTGTTTTTTGCAATGCAAGGTTGGGTAACCGCGAGGGGGGGGGGGGGGAGTTCAACCCTCAAATCACCCCGTGGCTACGCTACTGGCAAAATTAGTAACCGTCGTGTAACTTACATCACCACGTGGTGTGTAATAGGGATCGCTGTGGTCCACATTAAACCATTCGATGTATAAAATGGAGTAATGGACCGGTCCAAATAACACACACGTATACACACGATTGGTGCTCCAAGTAAACACATGAAAATGAATACCGTGACGCAATAGCTGTACCCCAGGGCTGAATTTATCCTCTCTAATTTCACTCCTCTCCGCAGATGTTCATTATGACCTTATATAGGCTTAGGCAAAGGGGTAATTACTATGCATGAGCATATGAACAACCTTGGTCTGTGCTTTATTGGCACGTAACGGCGCCACCCTTTGGGGAAGGTTAGCAAAGGACAAATGGATTTTATGTGGAAATGACACTTTTTAGACCCAGAATCTAGGCCTAACAGACTGGAAGGGTGTAGGTTGAGGGGTTCCTGTTATCAATTTTACACATTTGAAATGATTTGAGAAATATTTGCAGCATTTTGTGTGATCATTTTACAAAATTTACACGAAATGGAGTTTATTTTGCACAACACATAGTTCAAATTCCACATTGGTGGTATAATATTTGACCGGCATTCACAACTTTCACTCTCGGCCAGAAAGACGTGAGGAGTGCTTCTACTCTCCTACAAATAGAGTAATCTCAGTAGCGTAGGAAGCAATTTGAAAGTGGGGTGGGGATGAAGCAATTTTCTGACTATACACCACAACCTACCCCACAGACCAAAAGTTACATTTTTCATGCTAAATTTTTCGCTTTTTTTCTACCAGAAAGAACGATTTTTTTTAATTAAAAAATGTATGCTATTAGTCATTTTCTCAAATGAAACTGGGCACTAAAGAAGGTAGAATTCTTTGGTTTTCCAGACATGCTGCAGAAGAAAACAATTCCAGTTTATCTATGTCCATCTATGTCCTCTGCAAAGTGCAAACTGAAGAACAATTTGATAATATTTTAATTCTTCAAGTTAGTAAAGAATCCATTTACTCACACACTATTCAACTAACAGGGTTAAAAAGGTAACTGATGAAAGGCATATATGAGAGCACTCACGGTAGGCAAATGATCCCCTGCCTAAAGTCTTGTCCGAAAGACCATATAAGCGGAGCGCCAGATTCAGTTGGGGCCGAGCTGGCGTAGAGGCAGTCGAAAATGGCATTTCTCAGGCTTGTAAGTAGTAGCTTAGCAGCAGGGAGGTAAAAAGACTTCTTCAGGGGAAACGACTGAGCAAGCACCCAAATTTTCCGAGTTTTCCTTGAAGTGTAAACGCCACTGTATAAGGGACGTAATTTGCGTCCCTAATGTTTGCCTTTTTGAAACAAATATATTTGTGGCTATGGAGGTTTTCTTGTATAGGGAATTTGATAGGTTGGGGGATAACTGGTCGAAGAATCTGCACTTCCTAGTTTTGCAAATCTGATAATGATTGCATAGTGATCGACTGAAGATCGTTAGTACATGCCATGGGCGGGGAAGATGTTTTTTATTGGGGGCCACAAGTTTTCGGCAGCCGACATAATGGTAACGCCGTAAGACTTCCGATTTTGCGCGAAGCACAAAACCCCATCGGCATTGGGTCCAGGGTAGCTTAAGAGCTCCTGGTGGGGTTCAGTGGTAAATCACTGGTAAGGGTCCAGGGTAGTCGCATAGCTATTTTTTGTGGGGCTCCTTGGGATTGGTTACTTTTGTAGGGGTGGCTGGAGTTTACTATCTAGGCGTAGCGCCACTATCAGTTGGCGCGGAGCGGACAAAGAAAATTTTGGACTTTAAAATCATCCAGATGGCTGGAACTGGCATTTGCCAGGTTTAATTTTCTTTAATTCTGCTGAGAAAAATGTGTGATTTTTCTAAGATTAAACACACTAATAAGATACTGATTAGCTCAGTTCATTACTCCACTGGGCTATGTATCCTAGGATCGCAAATCCGGAATCCTGCTGAATGTTGCAAGCAGCTCTTCCAGTGCACGCCTGAGTGAGGTATTTCCATAGGCGAAGGGGAGTACTTTAGTTTGAGGCAGAAGATTTTTGCCCAAAAATGAAATTCTGCCCTTGAGACAGTCAAAGCGGAGGGCTACCACTGGTTGAAGAGGAGCGTCCAGAAAATTTGAAAATTCGTACCTCTCAGACAGTCGAAAATGACATTTCTCAGGCTTGAAAAGCGGATCCAAGCATTCGCTTTTTTAAGTTTCAATTGCAGATAAATTTACGTTGAGTCTCAATTTTTTTTATCTCTTTAATTTTTCGTAACCATGTTAACCTTACTACGATGCTTTTCCATTTTCGGGCAAATGCTTGAAAGAATTTGGATATTCGACAATTTCGGGGATTGTGTTGTGATTATCTGTGAAGTAACGGTCACGAATAATAGCTCTTTGAGCTGCCCGAAGGTTTAGCGAATTTTTGGAATGTTGACTTGGTTTTTCATGAAAATTTTATTGCGACTGCATGACGTTTCTTTCCTTTTTCCCGGTATATCTTTTTGAGATTTCGGCCACACTTAAAGAATATTCTGAAAAACCATTCCATTTTTTCAAAATCAATAGGCTGTCCAAATTATTTCCCAATTCCCGCCCCAATTTTGATTTTGAGGAAATTTGGGGCAGTCTTCCCCCTGTCCAGTCTCGTACGCCACTGGGTATGTCCACTTCAGCCAAGAGCTAAGTGAGGTCCTGAGAGTTAATAGTGGTAAGGCAGTAAGGATGCAACCCTTGAGACTGCATTGACCCAACATGGGTTTGATGGTTGCACTGACCAATGACTGGCAGCAATGATCACATAAATTCCTTCCAACGATAAAAGACCCAAATATTCTACCCACCACACCAAGTATGATTCTGGAACAATTTTGTGCATCCCCAGGAATTGAAAAAACCCCTACATGAGGTAGAAACATGCCAGGTGCTAGGAGCACACTTTAATCCTCACCAAGGTAGCCAATTTTAGTCACTCCAAATCTGTTAGAAATTTCGGGTAGATGCGCACTGTTTAACTAAGTGTTTCTTGATTGGTTGTCTTCATTGTATTGTATCGATTGTATCCTTTGTTACGGTTAGGGATTAAGTTAGTGATTAGGCTACCGTTAGCCAGTAAGGAAATTTTTTGTTAAACAGTGCCCATCGCACCGAAAATTATCCATCCAGAAACCCGACGAGTAAAAAGTCAAGAGATTCCGAAGATATGAAGCTTGTCACAGTCTACCTGAATTTATTCCGAACTTCAAAGTGGGGCAAAATTGCAGAATTTCCTGCAAATGTTTGAAGGGCGAAAATAAACTCTCTTATAGGTTATCGTTAATATGGGGGTTCAGGGGGCGAAGCCCCAGGAAGCTTTGCAACTTTCACACTCTAAAACGTAATATTTGGGCCAAGAATAGCCGAAATGTAACAAAAGAAACTTAAATTTGTTTAAATTTATTTTTGCAACATTCAAATATTGGGGGCCATGCCCCCCAAATCTCATAAAAAATAGGGGGGGGGGGGCCCTTGCCCCCCCCCCCCCCCGCTTCCGCCGTCTATGCATGATGTTATCTTGGAGGTCTACAAACAGAAGCTCCCCAATAAAATTTGAAGTTTCCGAAAATTTCTTTGTAAACAAGATCTGGCGGTCCGCTGGTGGCCATCACATGGCCGACGAACAGCCGTCAGACACCCGCTGACTTGACACAGAAGTGCATGATGGTAAGGCAGTTTTGAACCAATCAGCATCATGCCTATTAGCCATGATTAGCGGACCGTCAGCGAGCCACCTGGCATTTCTCCGACGGACAGTGGCGGCGGAAACATAAAAATTTAGGGGGACAATCAGTATACAAGATGGAATGGTAGGACTCGTGAAACGAACCCTATGTGCGCGTAGCGAAGCGCGAAGTCCCACTGGCGTGGGTCCAGGGCCCGCCTTAGGGCCCTGGAAGCTCTGAGATTCTACAAGCTCTCTCGTGCAATCTAAGCCGTTTTTGGAACATTTTACGGTGAATTCAATGAACAAAAATGTGCGAAATATTTGCGTTTTCAGATAGCCTATATGCTATTTCCTGACCGACGCAGATTTTAACATAGGCCTACGTATAGGCCAGGCCAAATAATATCCGAGTTCACCTAGCTTAACCTGATTGTCACAGAACGAGTTATAACGCAACGACATAAGCCCAAGCATGTGACATCAATTACGCAACATTGCGTTGGATGAACAAATGTAGTGGAAAGAGCCTACTGTAAGTGAATGACTCACCTATGATGAGTGCATAGGCGTACAAGAGCTTTTCAGTTAGGGGCTGAGGATTCTCTGCCCGAAAAATGTAATTCTGCAGGAAAGACTATCTAAGCGGAGCGCCACCATCAGTTGGCGCGGAGCGCCCAGAAAATTTTGAAAAATCGCAACCCCTCAGACAGCCGGAAATGGCCTTTCCTAGGCTTATAAGCAGAATCAAGGCCGTCGATATTTTGAACTTTCGTTTGCAATAAAATTTTTACCAAAAATGAGCAAATCTACAAAAAGGTCAGAAAACTCCCAGATGAAATGTACTACTAACTATTGGATGACTACATTACGCTATAATCATTGGAAAATGAGTTTGCTTGCGGGTTCTACAAATTATTTTACGTCATGTAGCATGAGATTATCATCAATATAATTTTGAAAATTGAAAAACTTCAGAAACCCTTGAAAATCCCAAGGCTTCATAATGTAATGATATACCGCACCTGGGAATGGATAAAACATTACCTGGTCTTGTATCTTTCCGTGGAAAACTGTAGAACGGAATTAAAAACATGAGTACCGTATGTCTGTGACTCTGCTGCGACTCTTGCCCGAATTTCAGCTCCACTGAATTGATACAACTGTCTATATGACTCGACCCGAACTCCCGACTATGTATAAATGATTTTTCTAGTAACGCCGTTTGAGAAAAACCCGGCTTGTCACGTTGCTAGATATTTTTTCATTAATTTGTGGGCAGACTTACTTGCAGATTTGTTCACACTAAATTCATATGAGTGAGCAAACAAGCTACGCTGATTTGTTTACCATTGCCCGAAATTCGGTTCCATAGCACTGCAGGTTAAAAAGTTTCGCACAATTTTAAGAGGATCATTTTGAAAAGTGCAAAATCGTCATCTCATTCATATGCTGCTCAAATACCTCTCGACCAAGTATGTTTCATCATTCTGGTGACAATTGGTGATGGTCATTTAGTGATATGGTGCGTCACAAGATAGCTTTTGATTGATTTGTTCGGGCAAAATTTTGGGGACTGTATACATCCTCTCTCCCTTGTAATCTGGCAATTAAAATGTCCCAGAACTTTTTTGCAACTTTTGCCCGAATATTGTGTCATTTCGGGCAAAGGTTTGCGCAAGAATATGAAGTGAGGCTGAAGAAAAGAAAAATTGTTTTTTTATAAGTTGTCCGAACGTGTCGCAAATTTTGGTATCTTTTAGAGTTTTCATGAAAATTGTACCGTGACTACGATGCTTTTTTATTATTTTTTCGGCCAAGTGTTTGAAGGAATTCAGGCACACCTAGGAGTTTTCTGTGTAAGTAGAAACAAACCAGGTTTTAAGACTCAAACGGCTGCTCGAATTTTAGGTCTTGAGAATTTTTTTTTTCGGGGGGAGGGGGGGGGGGGGGTGGGGGAAACTGCCCCTGACCCCCCCTCGTAGGGGCCTACGCCTTTGGATGAGTGAATACTGATCAACTGTTCGTTCACGTGATGGCAACGGCAATGCTTCACTTCTCGCGGAGGGAAAATACTAGTACAGTAAAGGTTCGGTTTCACTGGACAAGTGATATACTACATACACCTTGTTTGCGGACCGGGCGAGGTTGCCAGATCAATTTCGGCTGCTCTGTTCGGTGGTGGGTTAACTATAGTCTCAACTTTAAATTGGTTCAAGGCTCCCAAGTTTCTTTTACTTCTTCTCTGATTTTTGGGGGGACGGCCCCTCGCTAAGAATTTTAGGGGGGCGTCCCCTCGCTAAGAAATTGGGGGGGGACGTGTCCCCCCTCCCCGATTTCGCTGCCAGTGCCGACGGACCGCCAAAGTGGCCGACAGCGGGTGGTCAGAGTACCGACCAAATTATGCTATCAGAAATTATTTTAGACAAACTATTTCAAAGTCAGGAGCTTATATTGGAGAAAATTTGAAAGTGTGAAAGAAAATTTATAAAAAAGTACTGAATTTGCCTGTGTCACTTGAAGATCTAGTGTCACAGCAAATGGCAAATTTCGATTTTTTTCATTTCCATAGCTTGAAAAGGTTTATCAAACTGATTCATGGTACAACTCTCATGCATTAGGAATTACACGTCGTTACACGAAGCGCGCGGAAATTTTGCTTTTTGAAACAATGAATTACAAATTTGCGCTTGTATTGAAGAGAACCTGGAATTTCATGTAAAAGAAGAGTTGAGAATATCACATAAATGATACAGGGGTTTTCTGACCCGTGAAGTGGGGGAACGGAAGCATACATGCTTCCGGTCCTCATGTTTCACTGGGTCGCTGTTGCCCCCGCAGCCCCCCCCCCCGGCCCGCTTCCTACGCCTATGAGTAATCTAATGCTCGCCCAATACTGCCCAGAGAGTAGTTGGTTGCGCCAATTTTAGGTTTTGGGGGGGGGGCTTGTAGTCAGGGGGTCACAGTCTGGCCAAACTACACGGCTTCCCCTACCATCATGCAATGAACCACCTTCAAGAAGGGGTAGCCTATAGGTTCATGATATTAGCAGGTAGGCCTTTATTTCTTTTGCAATATACTCATCCGTGAATATTTGAATAGAAAGCTCAAAATAACGGTTCGTTCAATGTCGAAGTGCTTAGGGGGCCAACAACCCGGACACACTCTGTTCTTCTTCTTCTTCTTGTTCTTCTTCTTCTTCTTCAAAACGGTGAGACATCCAAAAGGACAATTTTACACCGCGTACGTGCCGTGTGATCAGTCAGGCCCTCAAAGAGTTAATAATGAAATCCACCGGCTTTGGGTGACTTATGGCCCCCGGCCCGCAATAAGACTCTCAGGGAGGTTATTCCAATCCCTAGTAGTATTAGGGACAAAACTGTATTTAAAACAATTAGTCCTAGCGGAGGGGGGGGGGGGGCGAAAGTGCAAAGCATGCATGTTACGAGAACAACGAGTAGGTTTACACAGATTAGACAGGGGGTGTTAGCTTGGCCATAAATACCTTTGGCAAAAATTATGATTCTGCAAGGTCTGCGGCGGTCAGACAAAGTATGTAGAACTAGATCTTTGAGGAGTGCGGTCATAGAGCCAACTTCACGGGAGTACGGACGGATATAAACCTAGCAGATCTTTTTTGTACTCCCTCCAATCTATCTTGGAATGAAATCTGATGTGGATCCCAGACGGAACAAGCATACTCCAACAAGGGCCTTAGTAAACCTTTATAGGCCGCCAATTTAACATCTTTGGAACATATGAGAGGTTCCTGCGTAATAGGCCTAAGATCTTATTTCCCTTATTACAAACAAGTTGGATATGTTTGCCCCAGCTGAGATTCTTAGTGATAGTCACCCCCAGATACATAATTGAATCAACCCTTGTCAGATTGGCCCCATTAAGAGTATAATTATAGATTATTGGGTTACGCTTCCTAGTAACAGACATAACAATACACTTAGCCGGGTGGAATCTCATACCCCAAGTTTTGGCCCACTGGCCCAAGTTTACAATGTCCTTCTGTAACTCAATGCAGTCACTGGGATTATTGATGACCCTATAGCAAACACAGTCATCAGCAAACAATCTAACTTCAGAAGAAGCAGCACTAACAATACCATTAATATAAGACAAGAAAAGTACTGGTCCAAGGACAGACCCTTGAGGAACATCGGAAAGGACTGGAGCAGAAGCAGACCTAGTACCATCATGGAGTTACCACCTCGGTACCATTAACAACAACTGATTGTGAACGGTCAGTAAGAAGTTATCAATCCAATTTATGACTTGCCTAGACACCCCCAAGGAGAATAACTTCGTCTTAAGTAGTACATGAGGAACTGTATCAAAAGCCTTCTTTAAGTCCAGGATGAAGACATCAACTTGTTTATTTTTATCTAAGGCGGCAACTATGATTTTTTTTCAGTTCTAAATGTTCTAAATGAGCATGCTGTTTAGAGGAAAGGCTGTTATTTTATTCGCTTGATAGTGATCCATCATATTTGAGCTGATATGATGCTCAAGTAGCTTACAACATATACAAGTAAGAGAGACAGGGCGAGAGTTGGATGGAAGAGAGCTATCGTTCTTCTTAAAAATAGGACAGATATTTGATCTGTTCGGGCCTACTCGAAAATTTCTGAACCCTCCGGGCCGCCGGTGACACTCCATTTAAGTTGGAGTGTAGTCACCACTTTTCACGGCCCCTTTCAAAATCATGTTCGCATGGCTCCTCTTCAAGATGAAGATCTATACCAAAGAAGAATGTCACTAACAAAGAGTGCGAAAATGGAACAAAGTTCGCGGTACGCAGCTTACAATGCACAGTCCCGGCTCAGTCACGTAATTATTAAAAGGCAGTCATTCGTTACCCTAAACTACAGTGCAACCGTACTCCCACGAAGTCTCGAAACTTCCGCATTCAATTACACGTACACACAGTATCGCCACCGTACAGACGCGACGCCATACAGAATCACTTTGCGCAGGCGCAAAGGATATCTATCTGTACGACCAACATCCTTATGGCTAAGACCTTCTCTCAATATTTCTGTCAATATTTGAGAATATTTTAGCCTTAAATCCGTAATAAATTATTAAGTTCACACTAATCAAATGTTATTTGCTCTCAACTAACATTTAGGTAAATTTGAAATGATAACTCAAATTTTTTATTAGTTTGAGTTGCAAATTAAGGAAATTTGTCTCCTTAAATGTAGAAAGGCCGCATTAAGGCCGAAGGAATAGAGGCGTAACTCGATGAGTAATTTCTTTTCCCAGGCGAGAACAAATGTGGGAAATCATTCTTAAAGCAGTTTCGGCTTCCAAAATGACAGATTTTCTTCCTTTTTGAAACTATGGCCCTGGGTTATGAAATAAAGGACCAAAATACCTGTTTCAAGTAACCCTAATCTTATTTGTCAGCATGTTTTGGACCAAATTTTCAAATCGTGGAAAGGTGAATTACCCACATTGGCCTGGGAATAAAAATCTGGAAAATAGGATCGAGCTAAGCGCATGCGTATAGTACCATTTTGGCAATTCACACTATTCATGCGTTACCGGTATTAGCGTGCGGCGTGGAAGCCCTACTTTCCAAACAAGCAATTAGCTGCTTCCATCCGAGACCCATTTTCATCTGTAGATAGTTTTCTTGTTCATTTTTCAGCTGATAATGGAACAGAGTCAAGATAAAGTATGCATTCGTATGTTTTTTGACGAAACATATAGCCTAGAGATGGCGGTTAGCCTTACCACTGTCACTTCTGTACAGCAATTTAACCTACATTAACTAGTAATAAGGCTTAGCCTAATGTTAAGCCTACCATGGGGCAACTGTTGGGAGTTGGTCAGACTTGCCTGTTTTATTTATAGTGTGTAGCCACATGCCGTTTTCTATGTTAGAATTCACGTTGAGCTGACGGGGACAGCCAGATATTCATAAGGTTCATTTTTAATAAGGTTCATTGTTCATAAGGGTCGTTATTCATAACATGATAAAAGGCAAAAATAAGGTACATTGTTCATAAGGTTCGTTATTCATAAACTTAAACTAAGTTAAAGAAAAATTGTTCATAAGGTTCATTGTTCATAAGGTTCGTTATTCATAATTGAAAAAAGGGTTCTTTATTCATAATCGAGAAAAGGTTCGTTATTCATTATCGAAAAAAAGGTTCGTTATTCATAATCAAAAAAAGGGTTTGTTATTCATGATCAAAAAAGGTTCATTATTCACAATTGAAAAGAAGGTTCGTTAATAATAATAATATACAGTACACTGTACAGTTGTTGGAGGTGAAAGTTGAAGTTAAACGGACACTTTTCGTGGGTAAAAAAGTCCTCAAAATTGTTATAACACATTAACAAGCATTTGATTAATTAAATTAATTAAAATAGGTAGGTGGTGGCATTATCTGATAATACGTATGCAGTCCCTTGTTTCAATTTTTGAATTTTTATGCGTTCTTAATGACTATTTTGTCTTGTAATTTAGACAGGTAGCATCTTTGTGCTGTGGGTGGGATTGAAGATCGCAGATACTTTGAAGTACTGCTCTGTTAGGTTTCTAAAACCTTTAACTAGAAATGTTTCTGCTCTTTTTTTTAGATGTTGAGCTTCATCAGTAGTTGGAATTTTTAGTTTGTCCTGGTCTTATTTGGATAGAACGAACATTTTTTTGATTATGAATAACGAACCTCTTTTCGAATATGAATAACGAACTTATAGATAAAGAACCTTGTGAATATCGGGCAGACCCCGAGCTGACAGACATCAGCAAAACAATGTTTGCTTACACATGGCTGTCCCACGCACACAGAATGTTTCTCAAAATTGTTGTGGAACTTACATTAGGCCTAACGTTAGGCCTAGGCCTACTCACAGCTAAACACACAAGAGTTCCTAAAACAGTGTGTCTAAAAACTGAATTTAGGCCTACAACACTCAAATTCCCAAAATTTTGCCTAGCCTACACAGTGAAATTTGTACACCTAGGCTAGGCCACAGGCGCCCTCTACATTGGTTCCTATTACCACACACTTTATATATAACACAAAAGTTAAGTCACACCATTCCAGGCTCCAAAAATGAAATTGAAATCTTTGACATTATTACTCCCACTTTTATGAACAAATGCTTAGCCGGTAAAACTTTCCATCATTAGTTACCTCAAGGTAGTCCTCTTACCCGAAATTCTTCACAAATTGCTGAAAAATCTGCACATTTCTACTTCCGTAACAAGTTGCTGTTGCTGGTTGATGAATGCTGCTGAAAGTTACAATTCAGCACTGCCAACACTTTCAGTAAATATCCTTCTAATTTTCAATATCAGTTTCATCCCTGAAATTATAATTACTATTTATTTAAAATTTGCAGTATTTTTATTTATAGTGGTAGAAAATTACGATAATGATAAATGCTGAATATTAATTACCAATAAAAATTGATCAACTTCCAAAGAAGTGGAAGTGTTATATGAACAGCCTTAGCTGCTGATGAAAACAATAACGATTTTTAGCGCAATATTTCTAGTTAAACTTGAGTCTAAAAGTTAAACTGCAGCGTTTGCTGAAAAAGTGTATACAAATATAAGCATGATGCCTGACAATAAATTAAAAGTTGCTGTGTAATTTGAAAGGTTATCATATGTTACAAATGGATAGCCTTCCAGACTGTGTTTTTCTTGGCCCAGAAAGAAGAATTGCTTTGGACATGCAACTGTTAATAATTCAACTACTCTCTTTTTCACTCTGAAATTTTTATAACAGCTTGAATCAGAACGGCTGAGGAAGCTGTTTCTGGGAGGACTCAGCTTCGCCACGACTGAAGATGACATCCGCAAAACATTTCAGGACTATGGTACTATTGTAGACTGTGTTGTCATTAGAGGCCAGAGTCAAAGTCAGAGGGGAGAGCCAGGACCCTCCAGAGGATTTGGATTTGTGACTTTTGAAAAGTCCTCTGAGGTAGATGATGTGCTTGAAGCTCGTAAGCAAACCAAAATAAAAATGAATGGTAGAGAAATTGACATCAAGAGGGCTATGTCAAGAGAAGTGAGTGGTACTTTTGATGTTACTAAAATGAATGTATTACTGACATAGGTATAGTTTTATTGGTTCTTATTAAATAGGCTTTCAAATTTAAGGATGTGTAGCTGTTACTTTTGAACTTTCTTAACCACTGTAGTTGTAGTGGTAAGCAGGAGGGGCATCAGAACCACCCCTGACCATGACCCAATTTTGCATTGCAAAAAACACCTAAAATGGCAATTTTTTCTCTCTATCCTTAGACTTTTCCTTTATAATGTTGTGCCCCCCTCCTCCTCCCATGACACAATCCTGGCTATGTGCCTGGCTTCATGTATTGTATTTATTTAGGAAAATTCTTTTTAGCTCATGTACACAGTACATGTGTGAGGTTTTCAAATGGCCTTGATGGTGTCAACTTTTTAACGAGAGTCTTCTTCCTCATTTTTGGAGATTTGGGGCTCAAATTTTGGTGTATGATTGCTTTGGAGGAGAGCATTCATAGCTGCAGTACCTACTTGAATTCTAGTATGGGAAATGTAAAGGCCCAGTTCTCTTACCCTAAATAGTACCAATTCTCCTAACCTTCTTACTTAAGCCTCTCCCATTCATCCTTATCTAGTCACGATCTCCGTTTATTGCTTCAGGGTGAGTATAGAAAAGTTCAATGTGTATATTCAAAAAGTTCTCAGTACAGCTCATGCTGTGTAATATAAGCTTTGGTAATCTGCATTGTTTGAATTAACACAGTCAAAATGCTTCGCCAGTGGAGAGTTTCTGTAGCCCCTAGAAGAAGTGTAGTTTGGGGTGAGAGAATTGGCCCTTTAAGATGTGTTTTAAAGCTGTATTTGGGGGGCTGTGTTCATTTTGCCAGCTGAGCCTTAAGTTGTTTTCTGATTGCACTAATAGCAGTGTGCTTGGTTGTGTGTTCAGTTCCTTTCTACAAATTGCAAAACATTACAAATGTTTTGCCTTCACTGTTTTTACTTCCTTGCATTTAATTTTGTAATGTAAGAAGGTTTAGGAAACAGATAACAGATAAAAGTTGGTTGAACTTTGAATTCCTGTTTTTAACAGAAGAAACAAGTTGTGTGAGCTTCACAACAGCATTGCTGCTCTAGTTTTCTTTAATACCTTTTAAAATTGGTTTTCTACTGTAGGGTACATCCAGAAATGGTCTTCGGCACATAAAAACAAAGTCCTTTGGATCTGTCATTACCTTGCCCAAATTACCTAATGCCTGAGTTCTTTCCTTTTTTCTCAGGACACAGCCAAAGATCCCCAGGTAAATGTGCAAACAAAGAAGATATTCATTGGAGGAATTGGCAACCTGAAATCAGAACATTTAAAAGATTACTTTAGCCAATATGGTGAAGTAGAGCAAGTGATCATCCCAACTCAGACTTCGGATTCCTCAAGAATTAGAGGATTTGCATTTGTAGCATTTACAAACTTTGATATTGTGGACAAATTGGTTGGTAAGTTTTGGTAACAGTGCGCTACTTTTCCATGTTCAATATCTGCATGGCTTCCTTTAAGGGTAATGGGGAAGGGGAATCCCTCCCTTTCTTCTTAGAGGGTGAAATTTCCCCTTTTTCAAAAAAAATAATGAAATGCCAATGTCTTGGTTTCCATTGAAGAGGATACCTTTGCAGCAATGTTCAAACTTACAAAACTACCTTTGAAACTTTTCATATCTTATAGTTGCTTTGATGCTTTGTCCCCCCCCCCCCCTCCCCCCGAACTTACCTTTAACTTGGCCAAGGGCAGTATCAATGTAGACATGAAATTAAGCAGTAATCAATACCCCTCCAACTTTTTTAGTTGAGTGGAATCACTGATCTATGTTGAAGTAACCCAAAAGATTCATTGATGCAGAACTCATGTTTGGTCATCTTTTGTAGTGGAGTTCATTTGCATACAAATGGAGGGGAACAAGGACAGACATCTTATTGAATTTACATTAAATATACCTGTTGGGGTAAAACCTAAAGTGATTTTATGCTTTTTAGTGGGATGTAGTATTTAAGGGGATGGGAAGGTGGAGTAGTGTTTAAGGGGGAGTGGTGGTGGTCTTTGGATCATCAACAATGGCTGCTAGCTGGTTTTTGATTTACCAGCTGTTGGCTGGCACACAAACAGTGATTGAAAATCATGATATGTGTGTCCAGATACAGTGTGCAATTTTTTGCACTTGCAATGATAAGAATTCCAAAATTACTTTTCTATCTTGACCTTTTAATCTAGACTTGCTGGGAAAATGTTCAGTATTGTATTCAAAAATGTTTTGTTTATTATTTCTTCACAATCTCTACCTCTTCTTCTCCTTGAGTAATCTTCTTTGTTCTCTTAACCCATGAGGTGGGTAGAGCTTATGTGGTGCTGTGGGGTGAAATTTCTGTCTCTCTCCTCAAAAGTTTTCATCAGCTGCAATTGCTGATCTTTTTTTGTGACATTTACAATGAAAGGGCCATGTAAGGATCGCAATAAATGTTGTGATTGGCAACAATATTGGAACAAAGATGGTCACATTTGACCATGTTTGGTATTTTTGTTTATTTGGTATCCCTTTTGGATTCTCACTCCTTAGATGATTTGGTTATAATTCATGGCATTTACCTGAAATTTGTTTTATTTGGTGTGGCATCCTCACCAACTGAAAAATGGACAGCCTTTCTGTTTTAATGATTGCTGAAGTTGAATTATGTGCTGTTGGTCGGAACCATGAGATTTATATTTTATTCAATTCACTCTTTAACTAGCTATCAAGAACCACACTATCAATGGAATGGACCTAGAAGTAAAGAAAGCTACGCCACCAACAAAACGAGGAGATCAAGATGGTGGTGGTGGTGGAAGGGGAGATAGAGGAGGTATGTACCACAACTACACCACTACATTATTCCTGAGGTCTTAGGGCATTGACACATGTGAAGTTGAAAAGCTACAATCCTGGACAAAAACACTTGGGACTGTCCCCCACTCCTGGGTGTAAGGGTATTAAGTACTTGAGTTAACCTTAAGCTTCCTCAATTCCAAAATGAAGATTTATACTGTATCCTTCCCTAACACAGCTCTAAAACTTGTCCCAAAATTTCAACCGCTTCAACTCGATCTACAGTGTATATGTGTGCTCCCATACATGTTTACAGCAGATCAGACAATCCTGGACAAAATTACATTGGACAGTTCCCTGCACCCCCATTTAATGTTGGAATTTTTGAAATTTTGGATATATTTTATCGACCACAACATATTTAGGGGGAGGGGATTTGGAAAGACCAGTGGATCTGTGCATACATGTTGCTACATTTGGGCAAAAGTGTCCCATCATTTTTTTCCCAGGAATTTAGACACCTGGAAGGAAATGCTAGTGTCTAAGGGAAAATTGGTCACTTTGTATAGGGCAAGATGGCAACTTTGGCCTTGAATTTCAACCATTTTCCAGGGCACCAAGGCCAAAAGGAAATGTAGGACGCCAATGGCCGTTGTGGCCGCCATTAAATTCGAGGCCTGATGTTTTGTTGGCAATATCAGTTAGCATAAGCTTTTCAGGTTGGAAAATAATGGGGATAGTTCCGTCTGTTTTACAAAGAGGGTATAATTTTTGTAGGCTTATTATTTCCTCTCCTGAAATGGAGGTAAAAATCAACTGTAAAGACAGTAGGATTGTTTGCATTCATTGTCACATTCCTACTGATATATTAGTTTGTAGGCCAACTTCATGCCCTGTCTAGTTTTCATCCCCCAGTCATGTTGATAACATTTGCATTATTTTTCTGTACTGATTTATAGTTTGGTGAATGTACAGTAGGAGCCATTCTATTGAGGTCCATGAAAGAATATGCAGCTATCTAATCTAAGCATGTCTGGGCAGCAGAACAAATAGACTTGATTTACACATTTTATGTCTCCTTTCTGATATGAATATCCCTTTCCTTTTTTTCCACCACTTGTCTGAAACTTACGTCTTCTTTCAAAAGAATCTGCAAATGAAATGCACAAAAGTCTGTCTGATCCCCTAAGATTTCACATACTCAGAGATTTGTGATGCTGTTCCTTGGTAAATTTAGCATGGGACTTTGCGCTGTGCCGACCGGATGTGAAAAAGGTGATGTGTGATCGTTGTGGAACATTCTCAACGGGAAAATTCCTTTCAAGGCCTGGGATTTTCACACACTGAATCACATAGGCAATGTAGCGAGTTGTGGTTGGCTGGCTAGCATCAAAGCAATAAAACCAATCAAGAAGAAGTAGGTGCAATTTAAATTTTGCAGAAGGTATTATGAATATGATGTCACTGAGCAAGACATGATCTCAAGTTTGGAGGTAAGATGGATGCACGTAAGTCTGCTGCATGAATGGACTAAGAACTTTATCACATGAAACCACATGCATCACTGTTTTCGTTTGAATAGTGTTGCTAGTTTCAAGTACATTTGAGCCCCAGTTTCCAGTTTGCAGAGAATTTGTAGGTATCAGAGAGACAACCCTTTGTCAGCTACTCAAGGACTACAATGTTTATAGTCTATTATCTATAGTACTTAGTGCTTTAAAACTTTCCTTATTTCATCAACAGGTGATTTCAGAGGAGGAAATAGAGGAGGTGGTGGTTATGGAAGTAAGTTTTAAAGCTCATCAAGTATTAAATTTCAACAAAGACAATATACTAACTTATTTTCATTTAAAAGGCACAGGACTTTATTTGAAAGTGGAGCCTTAGAAATGTAATTTAGAAATGGTGAACTCCCTTTTGCAAGTCACTTTATTATAATGGAGTGTTATGGTCACAAGTAAGAATTTTTTGTCTGCTGTATTCAAGTATGGAAAACAAGCCATTGAGCCACAACTGGGAAAAAAGGCTGTGACCGGCCAAACTCAAACCAATTTGTTAGAAACTGGGGCATAAGTCTCCAGTTACCTAATTTATATACAAGTGACTGCATAATTGGCCTAGTAAAAGAGCATTGGCTTCTCACATAAGAGGTTTGAACTTCATCCCCAAGTTCAGTCATACGGGACTCAACATAAGACAATGAATATGACAAGTTGGGTCATACAGGGCTTAAACGGGAAATATTGCCTTGGTTTTACAAGGATGTTTCGTCCATTTAAAACCAGTATCTATTATAATTATAAATAATTACAAGTAAGGCAGTACGGTAGCCTTCTTTTCAAGAAATTAGTTTCCCTCAGAGAGATATTCTGTTGTTGTTGCTCAAGAATAATTTGTCCATCCAAACTTTCAACATTTTAAAAGATGCAACTTCCATAACTCTTCTTGTGCCATAATATTTTGAGGAGATGAAGCTATTGCTGGGGTTTATTGTTGAAACTGAATAATGTAAAAATGACTGGACCTATTTATTTTTAATGCTATAATGAAGCATTTTAAAGGCAATATATCCCTTTAAAAATTAAACCTACTGGTAATGTGTTTGACTCCCCCCCTCATAAGTATTGGAATAGTCCAGTGACACACAACTGGAAAAAAGCTGTGTGTGCCTCCAGATTAAAGCAGAAGGCTATGAACAAATTTATAGAACTGTAATTCAATATAGGAATATTTTGGAGGAATTTTTACTGATCTGCAGTTGTCATGTGTAATTTTTGCTTCTGTTTCAGACTTTGACAGATTCGAAGGAGGAAGGATGGGAAGAGGAGGATACGAAGGTAATTGTGAGATGTTTTTGTGAAAAAATGGTCTTGTCATCATAGACAGCAACAGCCTGTTTTCAACAAATGACTTGTTACATCTTGCTGTAAATGTGGGTTTTGAAAGTACAAAGTCATGGTCTAGTCCCTTTTTTTTGGTTCCTTGCATTAGCAAAAGGAACCTATGTAGTCAGGTTGGCGTGTGTGTGTGTGTATGTGTGTGTGTGTGTGTGTGTGTGTCTGTGACGCTAGCTTGGGTACGCTGTAACTCAACAAGGGAAAGTTGGATTAAATTGAAACTTGGTATATAGAAGTGCCATAGTTTGAAGGTGTGCCCTATCGTTTTTGGTGGAGGTCAAAGGTCATTTGGGGTCACCAGAGGTCAAAAACTAAAAACCTTCTCAACATGATATTTCAAGCTAGGAAACTTGGATAGATGTCATACTTAGTGTGTGGGTGTGTTATTGTATAAGGATGAAATCTGATATGTTTGGTGAAGGTCAAGGGGTCATCTGGGGTCACCAGGGGTCAAACACTGAAAAATGTTTTAACACAGTATTTTAAGGTAAAAAGGACAGATTTCAAATCAATCTGTGTTTGGTTAAGGTCAAAGGTCATCAAGGTCACTGAAGGTCATCCGCTGGAAATGTTATTTAGAAAATGTTGTAAACTAGATAAAGATAGGTTCAATAGATATTCTATCTTACCTGGTTTTGCATGCTTACACACCCAAACACCTTAGAAATTTGGCCTTTACATTCGTTCAGTAATGATTACTTCGGGTTGTACACAGATTTTGGATCATTCAAAGTTGTAAGAGGGCAATAACTGAAATCTGTAGATTTCAATGAGCACAGGTGACACTGCATTAAATTGGTCTCTCTGCCAGTGGAAGCAATGCATGGATTATACAGTATGTCTCTTTAATACTGCTGTGCTCTGTGGGGTAACCTAATCCTCATTCTATTATCACACCCCATTAATCACTTGCTTTCTGCTTAACTGCTGAATAAACCTTGTTTTCTGTGTAGAGAAAGCAAACAGGACAAATGGTAGATCGTTTTAAAGTAATAGCAAGTTTTATTTGAGAGCAGGTAAAAATAACTTATGAGAGAAGTACAAGGGGTGTTTTTCTCTCTTTAAACACATTGTGCATTGTTTATTGGTGATAATATCAAGTTTGATTACAAGCATAAATACATATGGAAATGAGGAAATGGTTTTGAAGGACCACCAAGCATTATACAAGTTGAATGTAAGTGAGGCCACAAAAATTTAATCATTGATATCATGTAATATAAGTACTAAAATACCCCTTGTGAAGATGCTACAAAATTGAGTATGAGCTTTCGCTTTGCTCTATTTTGAAAACTGGCTTTACACTACAGTAGTTCTTATAATATCCAGCAAGGAACCACAGTGCCCATTGGGCTCTTGTTTTTCAAAAAGCCAAATAGATTATCTACCTACCAAACGGCTTCCATCCCTTCCCTGTGAAATGTTTCCAAAGCAGATTTTGATTGTGTGGCCAAATTTAGATTTCAAAGTAATAGGGTAAACATTGATATTGCTCTACAGAAATTATCCTATTTTGTCACCAGCATTTATAAGTGAAGATTTAGTTTGTATTTGAATTAAGACAGTATGTTAGCCTTTTTTTCTTCAAGGGCTTAAGAGGTTTGTTCAGGAAGAAATGCAGTTGTTTGTTGCTTAAGAAATTACAATCATATGGATATGTTTTGGATTGGTACCATGAAAATGTTTTGGGAAGTGTTAACATTTTGGGATATCTCTTATAGCTTGTATTTGGATTTCCAATTTTTAAATATATGGCAACTTATCTTCATGGTTTGTAAATGTTTTGCTGTGTAACAGTTTTACGCATCTGCATTGTCCTTATTCACACTGTTCTTTTTTCATCAGGTGGTAACTATGATGGGTACCGACCTGCTTATGATGATGGATATGGTAGGGGAGGTAAGTGGTTTGGACTTAATTTTGTCATATTATTGTGACATCATAGATTGGTTAGTGGTGTGATCCCATGAGAGAGCTGCTAATTAAAGAAGTTTGCATTTTAATAAATTAAGGAATTGCTGTAAATTTGTTTGTTCAAAATCAGGATGCTTTGTCATGAATCTACTGATGACTTCACATGGTTTTGTTAAAGAAGGAATGTAGTTTAATACAGTTAAAAGTTTTCCTAAATGTGTAATTACAGTGGAAACTTAGAGTATGCATTTTACAAAGTGAGAAATATAAATCCAAATGGTGCCAATTATCTTAACAGGATGTTTCTGAGCTTGGACCCTGTGTTTGGTCTAACGGTAAGAGCATCCGTCTCTTATGTGGAGGGCCCAGATTCCATTCCCAGGTCTAGTCATACCAAAGACTCTAAAAATGGAACCTTCTGCCGTTTTGCGTGATGCTCTGCATAAGCAATGGAGTAGAGAAAACTGTTTCCTGCTTTTGTCCATTTAGCAGTTGTTATGGCTTTGTTTTAATTTGGATTGGTTTCATTTTTCAGGCTTTGTGACATACAATTTAATATTTACCGTAGACCAAGGTTTCAATGTTCTTGAAAATGGAAAAAATGCAGTACATACAAAATCTCTATTTTCTCAGCATGCCTTCATTTTGCCTTTTTTACTGGTTGTTTACCAGAAGATGAAGAGGTCTTTCAAATGAGAAGAAATGTAAACTTGGTCTTAATTACTGTTCAGTGGAAATGTTGTAACATTTATTGGATAAAAAGATTCCACACATGTAAAAGTATTGAATCCATTGTGGCCAATTACAACATCAGACCATGATGATGGAGAATGTTGTTGATATTAACTCAAAGTGTTATTGTGATGCAGGATTAATGTGGGGGAAAACTTGAGTAAACAAACTGATTGGGGTTTCTAATGAATGTGGTGTTTATATAAGATTTATCATACATCAAAGAAGAAATCCACATAGTACAACATGTAGTGATGTTAAGTTTCACTCAGAAAATGCTCCTTCATCACATGACATCATTCTTGAAAAGAATGGAGCCTGCTATCACCAAGAGGTAGACTTCCATGCATGAGAAGTAGACTTAAAGTGTACCTCAAGTCAAAAAATCTTTGTAGGCCATTTCTGAGCTGAGGTAAATATGTTGAAGTTTACTTACTCAGGCTTAAAATGGTACATTGCAAAACAATTTGTGATGTTGTTGTTGTACTCACTCAAAACACAATCTCTGTATTTTTCTGTTTTTCTGAAAGTTACTGCACCTTGTACCAAGGTGTGAACACATTCTTACTCTTATGGAGTGATGTTATTTATTAAGCCATCTCTGTACAACATACTATGCCAGTGAACAGGAAGTGTTAAGGTCATAAAAACCTTTTTACTTTGAAAAGGAAGCAAAGCAGGTAATGTGAGTTGTACAACAAGAAAGTCACCAATTATTGCTCATTGGACTAATTTGTTTCAAGTTAATGAATTTCAACATTTAATATCTCAACAATGGAACAAGCTATGAATGACAATGGGAACTGTATGAAAAAGAATCATTTTGCAATCCTTTAAAAAAATATTTTTAAAATTCTTGACTTGAGGAACACTTGAAGTTGCGGCCACATTGCAACAAATTCATATCGGATTCCCGTCTGATTGTGAGATGTTTGTAAAAACTGCTTCATATCTGGTCTGAAATATGATATGATTTGCATCATAGGTCCATGAAAACGAAATTTACACTTAATTTTTTCATAATGTCACACCAGCAAATAGCTTTTATCAGATGCCTATAGTCTGATAAAAGCTGTCTGTTGATGTGATGTCAGGAAATAATGAGTAAAATTGAATTTTCGTAGTCCTGCAAAACAAATCATTCCTTTACATGGGTTGGCAAATTTTGGTTTATTTCATACTAGAGATGGAGGAAATTTCAATAAAAATTCAAAAAATTGAATGGGAATCTCATTTGAATTGTTATCAGTGTGACTGCAACCTTACACATTTATTCTCTTATTCACAAATCAGCTGCTTGCATTTTTGTTGTTTGAAATTGTAAAGCTACATGCATACCTCAATGAGGGGTTAGCATTTCTGTACCCAAGATACACTCATAAGATATATTGGCAAAGGTTCAGGAATTGAGTGATATTATCTTAACGAAGTAAATTGTGTATGTAAGAAGGACAATGATGAGGATGTTGCAATGAGTCTTTTCCAAGGAATGTAGACATTTTGCACTAGCCTTTTTCATGAAAGCTCAAAAGAATTTATTTCTTGCACCCTATTTTGTCCTTATGTGCAACACAGGCCCATACTCCAGGGATTTCGGCCCTGGTGGCGGTGGCGGAGGTTACAGAGATGACGGATTTGGTGGGGGATATAATTCTGGTAATGATAAAACTTCCTTTTTACTTTCATAATTCCATCTTGTTCTTGGGAGTTGAAATATAAGAAGAGTCATTTTAATCATGTCCAAGTTGCTAGCTGGTCTTGTATAGCTGCATTTTTCCTATGCCATGTTGATTACGGTGCCATTTGGATTGGGAACAGGGTGGATAATTTGTTTGTAGAGGTTAACTTCTGTCATAACGGGTGTTGTGGCCTTGCTATGCAAGGGGCAAGCTTACTGGATTCTCATGATAAGTTGTGTACCAAGAAGTTTAAATTGCAAAGCAAGTCCATGTCATCTTTGCAAATATAACAAATCTTGTCTTTTTCATGTCATGTCTTTGTTTAGGCTATTGTGAAAAGGGTAGGTTAAGTGATTGCTCTACTTGACAAGCAATCATCTTAGCTTTCTCATTTCTAAGTGAATTTTTCACCTACTTTTTGATTCCTTGCCGAAGGCAGGCAAGGAATCTATGCGATGGTGATGTCGTGTGTGTGTGTGTGCGTATGTGTGTGTGTGTGTGTATGTGACACTTTGGCTTGTAAACACGATATCTCAAGAAGGGTAAGTGTGACTAATCTCATATTTGGTGTGTGGGTTGTCCATATTGAGTAGATGATCCCTATTGTTTGTGGTGGCGGTCAAAGATGGTTTGGGGTCACGAGAGGTCAAAAGGTCAAAACATTTTAAACTGGATATCTCAAGAACTGTACATTTGACTATGCTCATATTTGGCGTGCAGGTTGGACATGTTGACTAGATGATCCCAATCAATTTTCGGACCGTGTGTTTGGTCTAACCGTAATAGCATCTGCCCCTCACGTGGAACGCCCGGGTTCGCTTCCCAGGTTGAGTCATACCAAAGACTCTAAAAAAGGAACCTATTGCCATTGTGCGTGATGCTCCGCATAAGCAATGGAGTAGGGAAAACAAGCCAGTGAGCCACAACTGGAAAAAAGGCCGTGGTCGGCTCGACTTGAACCAATAGGTTGGAAACTGGACCGTAAAACTCATTTTAACCAAACCTATCGATTTTCTTTCATTTGGGGTCAGGAGAGATCAAATGGTAAATTTCCCATGGTTGGAGTCTTAGATACTGCAAAATTTCACACATTGTGTGTGGATGTGATACTATGAGCAGAACCCTAGTTCTTGTAGAAAGCTTTGATTCCTTGCATGTATATTTTGTGGGTACATTATGGAGCACTGTCAAATTGAAAAACATTACAAAGCACAGTCAATTTGAAAAAAAAAAGAAAAAAAAGATAGGCTTTAATTTCAGTGGCAAGGAATCACTAAGCCTTTTGGCTTTCTGGTTTTTATAGTATTTTATGCACAAATGAGCCACATAATATATCTCAAATGAAATATCAGTGTTGATTTGAATATGTGCTTATCAGATTGGGCAAATGCTAATCAATTTATTGATAAGCTATTAGTGCTGCTCCAACTCTGTTATCCAGATTTGTTCCCTGCTTGCATGCTTACAGTCGTATGAATAAACTCTGAAAGTTAAAATGTGAAATTTGAAAAAAGCTATGGACTCTACTGCTGCCATGTATTTAACCCTTATGCCATGTGTGACATTTATTGCAGTGGGTAACTGCAAGTTTGAATAGTGTTTCATGGAACACTTTTTCAGGCTGGGTTGTAATCAATGGCCTTTTAAATTTTTGAGGAATTTTAGGTGATCAGAGCTGTTTAGTAAATTTTAAAATATTTTCCCTACTGATAAAATTACCAGTTTGTCTTTAAAGCTCTATGTTCTATAAATTTCAGTGGTATTCAAATGTTGGCAGTGTTAAAGTGGAGAGAATGTTGGGATTCAGTGCTTAACATTTTTTCTTAAATTTACTTTCAAAATAATGCAGGATTCCAAGATGACTATGGCAGCCAGGGCTCCAACTTTGGGCCGATGAGAGGTGGTGGACGAAACTATGGAGGTGGCGGTGGTGGTGGACCATATGGAGGTAGGTGTTTAAGAGCATGCCAACTTCAACAGTCTTACTACAGTGTTATAAGTGTTAACAGCAATAGGTATCTACCTGGAGGTAATCCATTTGTTTTGTTTGTGTTTAATGCAATTATAAAGACAGGAATTTGTTGTTTAGAGAAAATGGAAAGAACTACTGCAATTGGGATAGATTGTGAATGAAAACATTTAAAGCGGCTCATTGAGTTGGTTCATGAAATGCAACAAATTTTTCCAGACCTGTTCAGTTTTCTTCACACACCAATGACAAATGGCCAAACTTAGACAATCTCCATACCCTACACACAAGTAACTGTTTTATGAGTGAGTAGTTAACGGTTCAAGTCCGTTTTCAAAAATTAGCGACCAGCCACTTTTTCAAATTATGTACAAAACTGTTACAAGTCAGGACACTAGGAAATTCAAAATTTGACGTTTTCTGTGACTTTGGATGTAAAATCTTGACTTGGTATGCTAACTTTAAAGCATTGCCATGTGATAGTGACCCTTTGAGAGTCTCATTAAATTATCGATATCAGCTCAATGAGCCTCTTTAAGATTGCTCTCTGATCATGTATTCACACCATACTATCATGAACAGCAATGTTTATGTGCTGTATCAGGCTTGGTCAACATGAAGAAGGCATATGCCGCTTTCTTCAGACAACTTCGGTTGCATTGGAAGGATCAAGTTCATCAAATGGCCAACTCTTATGAATAATGAGTGCATAGCATTACAGTATCTTGGGGGGTGACAAACTGTTGAAGATTAGCAGTCTGCTTGATTCATGCTGGTTGCATGGCACTGAGTACTGGTACCTCAGTTATATAGCACACGGACAGTACCCTGCTACAATGTTCAATACGGCTACATATACAGTGTGTGATCATCTGAGTGTTCCTTGCACTTTTCAACATGTTGATTTCAAGTTGACATGTGCCTTAACATACACTGTGTTGTGGGAAGTCCAGAATGTTGAATGTTCAAGGGGGTTATCTTTTAAATTATGAAATGGAACTTTATATTTACAAAAGGAAAATACATGCAAATTTAAAGCATAGATCAAGACTAGGAATTGGACATTTACAAAACAGAAAATCACTGTCTTTGTGCAAATGTTACTTTAAAAAATATTGCTCAGTTGAATTAGGTGAAATACTTAGCCAATCATGGAGTTAAATTGAAATGGGTGTTTTGTTTTTGACATTTGTTACACCACTTTGGGGGTCATAGTTTCCTCCAAGAAAATATCATTTGACCACCAATCCCTGTTTGAATTTTAATATTCAATATTCAAAGCACTGATTATAAGTTTGAATAAGGACAGTACCCAGTGTGAGTGCCTTTACGAATTTCTGAGGAAATGGAAATGTTACTGTCATGTACAAGGAATAATTAAGGTATCTCTCACTAATAATATGAATATTCATGCAAGGAATTTGCCTGCTGATAGAGTGTTTTCACATTATGTTACATTGGTAAGCCATGCCAGGTGCCAGGCAAAAGTCAGCAGTGTTTTCTTGCAACAATCACTCACTCATGGGTTTTCAATTGCTACACCAGCTAATGTTCTAAACTAGTATTTACCAGTCAAAAGGGGTGGGGGCTTGTGGAGTCAGTGAACAC
This sequence comes from Holothuria scabra, assembly GCA_037179385.1. Classification (NCBI taxonomy): domain Eukaryota; kingdom Metazoa; phylum Echinodermata; class Holothuroidea; order Aspidochirotida; family Holothuriidae; genus Holothuria; species Holothuria scabra. Next base: position 4,451,360 of record CM074187.1, on the reverse strand, counting down.
ACTGTATTAATGTGTGGTATCACTATTCGTGCACTTCACAAAGGGATAGCTTGGTTCTGTGGACCAATCAGGGATCTCTGGCACTGATGCTTGCAGACCATTAGGAGCAAAGCACCAGACTTCTAGCTTGCTCAAAACTCAATGAACATTCCATGCAAACTGTCTGAAATTTACGGACATACACGTTACTCTAATTTCTGAAACCCAATATTTTATCTGATCATTTGGTGCAAAATGAAGCAAATAAGAAAGCATTGTTTTATACTTCTTTTTTTCCCACCATGCAACTGTGTGTGTTTTAGTCTGCTATTTTGTCTTTGGCTTCAAGCCTCTGTCAAGTCAAGCATAGGGGTAACTGTTAAGACGATCTTGTCAGGTCCGACTAAGATGTTTGCCCAGTCATTGTCTTGTAATGGAGAAGTTTATTTACAGTTGATTGAGTTTCCAAACAGGATGCCAGTAGCTCTCAACCTTCAAAAGTTGTGCTTTTCACTAAGGGGTTTTACTGAGGTTATAAGAGATATGAGGTTGATGTTAGGGAAAGTAGGTAGGAAAGTAAAACTTGTTTCCTTGGAACTGGTCAGAAAGTTTTTTTTCTAATAAGGGTTTTTCTTTCCTTATAAGACTGATCTACATCTAGTTGGATAATTACTTGTGTTTTGTTGTGTTAGTTTGCTTTACAAAGATCATTTTTAGTATTAAAGTATCATTATTGATTTTTTTAATGTTTTATTGATAACATTTTCAATTTTTAGCATAAAAATGTACAGAATCAGGATATTATAAATCTCTGCTATAAATATTTGAATGACAGCAATGCACCAAAATAGCTTAACCAACCTGTACTGAAAAAAAAATTGAAAGTCAAAAGGAAAAAAAATTAAAAGAGACGTTCTTTTCAGTAGTTTATACCAATGCATAATGAGGAAATTTCATAATCCTTTGTTTTTGTGTTTGTAGGTACCTATGGAAGTGGAGGTGGTGGTGGCTACAGCCGCTCTGGTGGTGGTGGAGGAAGACGATTTTAAAAAAGGTAGTGTATCATTGATGTAAGTAGCGTATCAGGGATGTTAGTCAGGTAAGGTTTGTTTAAGTGTAGAGAAGTCTGCTCTTCCTCAAACACTTTGCTAAAAAGTTTGATTTGATGTATAGGATCTGTGAAATGCTAGGTCACCAAGCCCCTGAAACACAGACAATGATCATACTAGACTTTGGTATCATGGCTTAATTTCTCCCCGCAGGCAAAGAAGGGGTGGAAGGACTCCAAATAAGAATGTCTTCAAACGTGAAGATAACATTTTCTCATGCAGAAACTCAAAATTTTCAGTTTTCAGAATGATCTAAAAATGTTGTTTTTTTTCTCAGACTCTGGCCTATGTTTTCATTCATATGTTACATAACTTAGTACTGTGGAATTAAAACATTTTGCAGTGGTTTGGGGAAGAGTCTGGCTTGTGGGGGGAGGGGTGTTCAAGTGGACTGATTTGGTAAGTTTGGGGTGAAATTGATTGTGCTAAGTGCTGAGAAATGTGAAGCCATTGTCAGTAACACACAAGGCAATAACAACACGATTCTTGAGTGATGCTCTAAAAACATTCCACTTAAAACATTGCAGTGGTCATAAAATATTTTCTTATGAATTGCACTCACGTAACCATTAGACTTATTACCTTAGAAGGGGGAAATCCTGAAGAGACTTAATTTCATTTATCTAAAGCTTTTGTTTCACATCAATCTTTTGTGTTGATGAAGTGAACATAAATGTATTCTAATTTGAAAATCCAATACATCCAACATTTTTCCTTTTTACTAACTCACTAACTAACCAGTTAACAAACTAAGTATACACATTACACATTACACATGGCAGAAATTAAAAATGGGGGGGGAGCAGAAGAAATCACACAGACAGACATTGTTCATTTTTATGAATAACCTAAAAAGCTTGTCATGCAACACATCAGCAATGTTTTGACAACTTACTCCTCAAAGTGAGTGTGTAGGGCAAACTGAAATGCTACACAACCTTTGCTAATGACAAATGTTACATTGGTTAAATTCCATTTGAAACACTGAGGAAAATTTCGTACAACTGAAGTAGTGCAGGATTATTATAGTTAAATACTCAAACTGAAATATACATCACCCCAGTTCTCCCCTTCCCCCAAGGGAAAAAGGCACAGAACTTTGACTATTGCAAATGCAAACAGATGTCTTTTAGTGTTGTAGAAAGCAATGGAATGTGATGTAAAATAAATAGTGATAGATGGTATTTTGTAAGAAAATAAATAAAAAATCTCTTCAAAGGAGAACATTAAGTAGCTCTTGTAGATTATTGAAATTTTCAAATTTTGAATTTTCTTTGGATGAATAGGTCAACAAACTTGGACCTGTGTATGATATGTACAGATGTTGTGTGAAACTGATATCTTTCATTTATTTATCACAGATATGTTGCTAGGAGGTTGTGTAGATAGTCAACAGTGACAGGAATACTCCCCTGATTAGACAGTTCTCTCTTAAAATTTGCCACCTAAGTTAGACCGCTCGTTTAGACTTCAACTAGAACAACGGTAGGAGAGACACAGAAGGTTCAGTCAGCCAGTGGACAGGTAGTGTAAGGAATAGATCCGATGATAAATCGACATGGTCTTAGCAACAGTTGCCATGGGAACATTAAGTCAGTCAGTCAGTCAGGATTTTGCAGATGGGATTCATACTGTTCAGTTGCCATTGATATCATCAAAACTGATAGAGCAGTCGTAGTTGGCGTTGGTAGTTACAAAACTGGAATTCACGAAAACAGTCGATCAGTTGTTCTTGTGACAGATAGAGACAGGAAAAAAACTTAAACGGTGCAGTGATATCCTAGAAGTTGTCCTTAAATGATGCATCTTTTGAAAAGAGGAGAGTTAAGTCCCAGCTATGTTTAGAAAGAAGTCTTGGATTTATTTGTCTCAGGAGCTGAAAGGAATATATATGATTCTACAAGATCATTTTTTCTGCCAGGTTGTATTCGTTAAGTCATCCCTCCCGTAGAAACTCTAGTTTTAAGTATGAACGACTTAGTCTGCCTGCTGGGGATAACCTAACACTTCCTACCTACACTTAACTGTACATAACTATAACATTAAGCCTCCAGTGGTTGTTCTTTGGTTTTTGTATACATGTTGGTGTTTTTTTAATCTTTTTTTTAGTTTTTTTTTTTTTTTCAAGTCCTGTTGTTTTAATCTGTTTTAAGTATGATTCAATGTGTAAAACTGAAGGATTAAGAAAAAATAATTTTACAGAAGACAATTATGTTATTTGACCAGTTGTAACTGTTCTGTGAAAGAAGCTATATTTACAAACTGCAGTTGGAAGTTATTAGGTTAGATAAAACAGTAAAAGAAAAAAACAAGTTTAGTTACTCTAAAAAGGATTAAGTTTGATGATTATAATACTGCAATAACTGAATTCATTTAAGTCCAGACTACTGTTTAAAACAATAGCCAAATAATAATGTGTCATTTTCAGTGCCATATTAACAAAAAAGTATGAGGATATTGTGCACCTCAAATTTTGTAAGTACTAAAGTGTTTTATATCTAGTTTGGATTACGTAATATCTTGTTGTATGACCAACCTTGGAATTTGCTAAATGTGATACAGTTTTTGTCTCTGGAACTTTATACTTCTTGTTCATTCCTTCAGAAGAACAATCTATGTTTAAAACAGTGAAATAGACAGATTTTAACCAACTTTCGTCAGGTTTCACATGTAACTTTTTTGGTGGGTGCATATTTTTAGACTATGATGAGAGAGCTTCCCTGATTCCCACACTGGAAAGTATGTTTACCATACGCCAAAGAATTACGCCAAAGTAGACCTCAACCTAGGGTTTCACGGTACCACTGATAATTGGTACCGTCGGTACCGCCACAAATGGTACCGGTATTACCGTAGTACCGGTACCAGAAGAGTAAAAAAGTAGGATTTTTATCACATGCAAAATATCCGTAAAAATACCATGCATTGACATAAGTGAAGTCTTCTGACAATCCCTGCCTCCCGTTTCAGTATTTTTTATAACATTTAGTCACCCCACACTAAACAAATCGGTAAACAAAAAAAGAAATAACCTCTCTGCAAATTTAGCGTCCGATAATTTCGGGACACACAAGAAATCAGCGCCGCACGTCCGCACCGGAGCTAGACCCCACAAGATGACAAGAGCACTCAGGATTGTAATGAAGATTGCAAAAATAATTTCTGCAAATAATAACAACCCCCCTCCTAAAGTATAACCAAAAGTTATGAAGTAGAACTTTACAAAAATATTTCCATAAAAGACTGATTCATCAAGCTTTCTTCTCGCTGAGTTATCGCTATCAAAACTAAATCAAAGTGCTTCAAGATTGAATTTAATACGAATGCATCGCGCAGCAATCCGTTGTACAATGACACTATTCAGTTCTTCAGTACGTAGAGCAATACAACAAAGCAAGTGAGTTGATCAGTTGAACTGAACACGCGAGCCAATGATTTAAGCGGGATTTACTGTGTGTTCAGTCCCATTGCTTCACCGTGTAACAGCTAGTAGCTCCATGGTTACAGTAATTTCTGAAAGAACGTTCGTTGCGTTCGTACGAAAGTTTTTCTCCCACAGACATAGACAGTGGACGTTATGGAACGGTCCCACTGAATCACTGTGTTAAAATCAGAAATCGTCGATGCAACGTTCATGTCAGAGCTTGCAATGCTATGATTCTTTGTCTGCTTACAACGATTTTCGCACTCGTATAATGCTGTGTGCTATCGTAATCAAAGTGAATTTTATCAATTAACGCATGGTATCTATTCGCAGTACACCATGTGAAAGTATTTGCTGATGAGCAGCGATCGTTCGGGGGTTCCGCAGAATGTCAAAGGAAAGCAAGGGCCCTGTTAGTGTGGAAGGTACTAGTTCTGCGAAAGTAACGTTAAACAGCACTTTCCGAAATTCGTAGGGGGATTTGTGACTGAAATAGCGCAAAACGATTATCAAGTGGATGTTCCCTGTTTGTATTGCAATCCTTAGAGACACGGCGCATTTATCAAATGGGTTTTTGTTTCATTCAAGTATCATTCAAATTCAATGCTTTATTTTTGAGAAAAGATTTTCACGGCAAAGTTGACTAATCGTGTCCGTCTAAATACACAATGTGAAGGCGCGGGCGAAGCTAGCGCTGGCGGGGATCGTTCTGAGATTGCGCAGAATGTCGATAGAAAGCAAGTTCCTTTTTAGTGTGGATGGTGCTAGTTCTGCGAAAGTAACGTTAAACGGCAATTTCCGAAATTCTTAGGGGGATTTGTGACTGAAATGGTGCGAAATGATTATCAAGTGACTATTCCCTGTTTATATTATAATGTTTAGAGACACGGGGCATTTATCAAATGGACGTTTGTTACATTTTAGTATCATTCTAATTTAAATGCTATAATTTTGAGAAAAGATTTTCACCTTACAGTTGAATACCGAGTCTCCACGATACTTCGGTACCTTTAGGTTGGTGGTACCGGTACCGGTACGTACCGGTACTTACAGAAATACCGGTATACCATGAAACCTTACCTCAACCTATTCTGCATTTGTATGCCAGACCATCTACAGTAAGCGGGCACTGGGAAACTGCTTTCCTACGTACACTCACTATCCAATGCAATGCATTGCGTCACTTGCAAGGTAAATCAATAGAGGTTTTTATAATGGTGCGCCACGCCAAATTTATTGCCAAATTTATTGGTGTACATTTCCGTACGCCAAAGATCTTTGTGAGGAAGGCCCTACTTTCCAGTATGGCCTGGTTCTACAATGTGCAGAGCCCTAATTCTGTGCTCTCAGGAATGGAGAATAAATATGCAGCCTTGCCTGTAGTGTGTACTCACCAAGAGTGAGTCTTTTGATTTTAACCACTCTTAAGCCAATTAATTTGACAAATGTGTTTTTCAGTCTGGCAGTTTTAGTATCCACTAGGTACTGTGTAGTGTATTATAAAACAAACTTGGGCTTGCCTCAGGTAATTTTTGAAAGGTGCAAAAGGAAATCCTTTCAAAAGTTTAACACAAATCCCTCTGATATTTCATCTTTAGTACACCAGGTTGTGTACTGTGAACAAGTATGCACTGCATTTTTCTTGCAGAGGAGGGGGGGGGGGGGTGGCATTGGGGTTGTGAGTGGAGAGGATCGGGAAGGGTAGTAGCCAAAGAAAGTATTTTGAGAGGATGGTACAAGCTAAGAAGTTGGTCTTGCCCCAAGTATTAAGTGCCTCATCCCTGCTCATAGAAGTGTCAAGGGATTCTGCCAGAGACACAGAAAGGTGGGAGGGGGGGGGGAGGGGAAATTTTTTATTGGTAAACTCTACTTCCCCATAAACTCTACGTCCAAAGTGATGCTGTCCTAGGCTAAAATTATGAGTGGGTTTGGGGGGACAAAGGCTTGCTTCAAGGCCCCTGTAAGGTGCAACATGAAGGATTTTAAAGGCCATTGTTTATGTAAGCTGAAACACTCCTGCAAGAGTGTCTTCTTTTTAGAGTAGGAAACCAAGATATTAACAATTTTTAATTTTTGTGGAAATGAAATGGATGGGGGGGGGGGGCATTTCTTCATAACGCTCTCTGATGTAAACACTGAATGGGGTGGATTATGCACTTTCGACTCATTGCAATCCTCCACTTCCTCTTGCCCAAAATCTTTACGTTGGTGGGAGTTTGGAACTTTTGGTTTCTAAAAGAAATATCAAGAGGTCTGTCTTCAAAAGAAATATCACAGATATCTTTCCACCTGCATGTTGAATGTGCAACCCTCATCTTTAACCCTCTACTGTCCAGTGTTGCACTCCTGCAACAGACGGAGAGCGCAGCACCCACACGTCTTTACTGTTTCACGTGGAGCTCGAAACTGTGAGTAGCTACCCGAAAATTCGGCCACAACAACGAGAGAGACAATAGTTTATGGTCACGGGGTCAAGAGCCTACGGAAGCTGCTGCGGGACGTGTTACGACCACTTTTCCACCGACCCCCGAGGCGTGCAAATATGCACTGATTGGAACCGGGCACTAGAGGGTTAAACCTAAAAACTTACTGTTCATTGGCTCATGGGGTAGTTCTAATTGGTCATAGGTAAATTCAAGACCACTCTTTTATTTTAAAGTTTGTGAAGTGGTGTTGAAAGATATTTAAAGGTTGCCATAGAAATTTCATGATTAACCACTTTCTGCATTTTAGCTGAAGAGTCAATACTTCTAAAATTAACTTATGCAGAGAGCTCCAGCCTTGTGACTTTCAGTGTTGTAGTTGAGGCTTGGCAGTCAAGGCCAGTATGGAGGTCTTGGGGCTGGAGAGTATGAGACTGAGGGTGGCCTTGATTTTAATACTTGCAGTGACATTACCACAGCTGCTATGAAAGGGCTGAGGAGATGACCTTTATAATTTACATTTTGGCTTTCATGCAGGATAAGAAGAACCTTTAGTTTGTAGAGGAACCAATCTTTCACAATTTGTTCCAGGCGATGTTGGGGTAATTATTGTAGTGCGCCGCACTACAATATTGGCATTTACTGGCCGACTGACAATTTCTTTTGTGAAGCCTGTTATGGCCCACAACTCATTTCCCTGCGCGTACCGTAACTTAGTTCGTACAAATATCCATGCTCTACCCTTTAACAATGGCAGTAAGTGCAATCTGTGGCCGTCTTTAAACAAAAATCAACTTCAGAAAAGCAAATACTACACTTACAAGGCTGATTTAAGGAGTTAGCTTCATGAAAGAGCATTGCGGATAAATTTCCAGAAAACGCGAAGTAATGTGGTTCGGCCTTTTCACACTGAAGTGATAGGCCTGGAGAATCAATCGCTGCTTCCAAATTGGTATACGTAACACGGCGCCATTGCGTCCACTATCGTTGAACAGTATCAAGACGTTATTGTACAGTATCTTCATCTACAGTAGCTACTACGGAGCAGGGTATTGCCAATTCCCTGTACGGAACGAATTGGCTTTACTGCATTGGATTAAGCGACTTGTGCTGTAGTTCTATTATCATGCTTTATTTCAGTGGTAAAAGCAGAAGCTATTTTGACAGCAGTCTGACCGAAACGTTTTGACAGCATGCATGTAGCATGCATTGCGAATTAACGAAACACGGATGTTAAAACACACAGCGTCAACAGTTATTCGGCCTTCCACGAGACAGTTGTCATATGCATGCAGCGGTGCAGTCAGAGAGCTTGAGAGGGCGTCATTATTTAACATAAAGAACGGTGAAAGAGGAGTCGAGAACCGATAAAACCATTTCAGGCAGGAGTAAACAACACAACAGAGCATAACGTATGGCTAAGTAGGCTACTCAGCACGAGTTCTTGAACGGGACTATGCATCGTCCACTTCATTTTACTCCACACTAGACTGTATACGGAGTAGGTCCTACCGTTAAGCGCAGTACACGGTCTTGTTCAAGGACTACTCAGCACTTGCTTCATTGTTGGCAAATATGCTTCAAAATAAAGCTAGTGACTGACTATTAGCATGGAAGGTCCGGATTTACTCCATCATTGGTTACTCTTCTATGATTTCTTTATGCGTCCAGCCAAGGAGCTGGGAGACAAGAGGTCCATCTTTGTACTATCAAGAAATAGGGTTGAGAGGAGGGGCCAAAAAGAAACAACCAGGGAGGTGTGATTAGATGGAGATCCATCGAAAACCCCTTTCTTTGAGATGTAATAATTGCCGACACTAATCTCTTTTGTGTGTTGTTCTTTATGGCCCAATAGGCTTAACACTGAAGTATTAGCAGATTTTCAAGACTGGGAAGTCGTCTGCTAGGTGTCGAAAAGCAGATCGGCAATTTGTCCCTTGCCTTAATATTGCCAGTCGCTCAAGGAAGAAAATTAATTTGACGATTTGGACGCGTTTGGACGCGGATTACAACCTACTTGTCTTGTACTCTGTATTTTACTCTATTTGGGTGTGCCATTCCGACCATGCGAGCGAATGCGAGTTTTGATGAAAATCCGATAGCAATGTTTAGTCTTATTCCTCCTTTGCTCATTTGCATAAATCATCAGAATTGGTCTATATCCAGGGTCATTGTGATCATTAGCAATAGCCAGTCGTTTGAAATGCCGAGATGGTGTATTGCACTTCTTTGTCGGCAACTACTTACACATAACAGCATAGTTCCAAATAATCTCTTTTGTTGGAGTCACCGTAGGTATGAATGAGGTTGCCAAGGTATTAAACAAAGGAATTCCACGCCCTTTAGTTCAATAATCCCCAAATAAAGGATTTAGTGTCCACTTTGGAATCAATCTAATTGGATTAGCATAAATTAAAGATTCGATGGATCTCCATCTAGTTACACCTCCCTGAAACAACAGCCCCTCTTCCCGCCATGAACAAATCCTAAAGTTCAAATAAAAACTGGGCTACTGTACTAACTGAAAAGACATCTCTAACACGCACTACAATTCTGCGTATTTGCAAGCAAATGCAGTTCTAGTTAGATGTCTGGAATTACCTGTCAATGTCTGTCTTTTACTGGCTCACATGGGCATCCGAGCAGATGTTTAAAATTTCCCAGAATCGTAATGTCTGGATCTTATGTATTTTCACATGAATTGACAGGTTTTACCTGATTTTACCTCAAAAAATGCACCATATTTCACCTAGACAACCCTGAAAATTGAAAGAAATTATGTCCATCTGAATAATTAGCAATGATTACTTTGAAGTATAATACCAGCAATGGTATTAAAGGTAAAGAGCAGTCCCACCAAACTTATTTTGAAAAGAAAGCTAAATAACACAATTTTCATCTTATTTCTCTTCAAAGTATCTTTCATTACATTTTATGACTGTACTATTGCATATTCAAGGTAAACCAAGCAGTTATTTCTGATAAATTTCACATTTGAAGGGAATAAATATTGTCACATGACTCTCAACAGCCAATCGTAAAACTGGACAGTCTACTACACTTCTTCAATTTGGGATGACTGCTCCTGCCCTTTGAAAACCAAATTGAACGTGTGGGGCTCCTTAGTTTCCAAGTAATGCAGGGTAATCTCCAAACTTAGTTACCATTATATGACTTATTCATTTAGGCATACTCTTTCATGAATCATGCTATTGTTTTGGGGTGGGTGTATGTACTCCTGTAGTCATAATCTGGAAGTCTAGACTGAAACCTGAGATGTCCTATATCATTATGCTGCATAACAGCCTGTGCAGGGGGACTACCAGGGTGTATCGCAACAATATACCAACTTAGTGGGTGGCATGCCTACTAATGATTTAAATGGGACCTGATGTTGCCTTCTTGTGAATATTCATCAACATTCAACCAGTCTCAAGGCCACATATTTCTATAAATTTCCAAAGGACTTTGTTCAGTGTTCACTTTGGTAGGTATTAGGGGTGTGACTGAACAAGGAACCTGGAATGAGCCTTGATTAACACTTTGAAAAATCCTTAAGGTTGTTGCCTCTTTCCTTACCAGTTTAGGGTGTGATTATTACAAAAAAGTTGTTCTTCCGAAAGGTTGTCATTCGGAATTGAATTAAACCTATGGATTGCTATTCTGAAGGGTTGTATTTTGAAGGTTCATTGTTCCTAATCCAACTTTAGGACTGTTATTCTGAAATTTAGGGACCTGTTCATAGAAGTTGGACCTTGAAATGGTACACATAAGAAATGCAGATTGAAGATTGTGCTGTTCAAACTATTATTCTATGCCCCTTGGTAAAGGAAATTTGGTTGTAAAGGATCTTTTTGGTATAATTCTATGATATATTTGGGAAGGAATTACTTGTTGCAGAGCTGCCAAGTCTTCCTGGTTCTACAGAAGACTTCTTGAAAATTTCACCTCCAAGCATGCAAAATATAAAACTTCCTGATTAGGAATAGAATTGCCCCCAATGAAATACACGCAAATCCCTGAAATCTTCCTGATTTATGAGGTAAAACTTCCTGATTTCAAGACCTCAATGTTGGCAGCTCTGTTGTTGGCACCTCACCAGTGCATATCCGGAGCTTTTCTTGTTCAGAGAGATTATGTTCAATTTTACAGTTCTTATCCTCCATTCGGAATATCAGTCCTTAAGAATAACGATCTGCATCTTCTTTTCGAAATAACGAACCTTGTCTTCAGTTCGGAATAACGAAACTTGAGAATAACGGTCCTTATGATAAATTCGGAAGGCGACCCTTTGGAATAATAACCCTTATGTGTTTTCGGAATAATGAACCTTCGAGAAAATGATTTTTGGGAATAATGACCCTTCGGAAAAATGAACCTTCGGAAGAATGACCAATGGTGCCATAGCAGCTGATGAAATCTTCCGAAGATCCTGTCAACTCTCGCGGTTTCACCGAGATTCTCATTGTTTCAGGCGTCGGCGCACCGATAAATCTTCAGATCTCACGGTGAAATAACAACATTTAACAGACTCAAACACTAAGCCCTGCACACAGCAATTACAGAATGACAGATATTTAGATGATTTCCAACTCTCAAAATTCCAGTTTTCATTTTCAAAATTCTGAGTGTTATTAAACTTCCCACACTCCCGTTAAGTTCTGTTTAGGCCGTTCGCCTGTATAGCCGCATTTCGGCGTATTTTCTTTTGATATCATGCTATAGGGTCTAGCCTGTGCACGTGTGATATAATTATATTCTATAATGATTTTTATATGACGCATTTTTTAAAGTAATTATTCTAGTGCTCCTTTCAATATTTTGCCCATTTCCGGTAAGTTGCCTGTTCTTTTTTTCGGATCTCTACTTTCAAGTTGAAGGATTTCGGTAAATTTGTGGTAGAATTATCACACTAGACTGATGACGGAAAATATTTTGAGGCTTTGACAAATGGAGGCATTATTTGACATGGTTTTGAAGACAAAAAGTTTTCAATTAAAGAATTACACGGGGTATCTGGAGCTGGGTAATTGTTTGCTAGCCTATGCCGTGAAATCACGGAAAGTCGTCGACTGCCAAAGTATTGGGCATGAGCCTAATACAAATAATATGTCCTTCTTAGCTTCCACTAAAACTCGTTCACACTCGTAGTGACCCCATTGTTAGGTTTAAAAATCGTGAATTTGAATAAAACATATTTCTCTGGACAATATCTAATGAAACGTAGTCAAACTACTCTACTTTATTTTTTTGTATATTTAACCCTACCTATGAGCAGATTCGACCAGGTTTGGTACAAGTGGCAGTGGGCACGGTGGAGGGCGTCCGTCGAATGCATAACTGTACGGGAATCTTTCTCACCGGGCGTCACCTTTTCCCGACTCCAGAATCCAGATCCCACCCCAAGGCTTAAACTCTGCCCAACTGATGCACCGAAGTCTGGCCTTTTCATCAAGGCTTTGCCAATAGGGGGCTGCAGCCCCGAGCCCTCCCGTCCCGTACGGCCATGGTCGAATGTATGCTGCACGGCGGGTTTTCCCGAAGAAATGTTCAACTTTAGAAGCCTTTATCCAGTTACCGGCCAGGTTTGATAAAACACGCAACTCCGATTAGAACAGCCGATAGGCGATCTTGATTGACTTACAAGAAAAGTGGATTCTTCAATGAACACATGAAAACGTCAATTTTTACAATTTTCTTACATAAAATTTCTAATTATATTTTTCAAAATACCGTAAGCGGCTTTCAAAAACGACTATTAACTTCAATGCACATTTTTTGCCTAAAGTTAGCATGTATTATATTCTAAAGTTTCAGTCACAAGGTTCTATTTGCTCCTCAATATAAAAGCTGCAGATTAATTATTTTTTTTTATGAAAAAGGCAGAATACTGTGGGAAAATTTTCAACTTAATGGTAAAAGAAAAAAAAAAAAAAAAAAATATGCCAGCCAAGTAAACTCCGATTCTTGTATGAAACTTTTCCAAGTTTCTTCACTGCAGCCTTCCGATTCAGAAACCCATGTTTGAAAATGCAGTAACTTTTCGGATTGTTTTAAGATGAATGTGATGTCTAACCCCAACGATCTTCAGCTGCTCCGACAATGTACTCATAGAGAGGGCAGCTTCTTAATAAAACTCCGGCATGTTTTCATTTCCTTAGCCTATCCATGCAAATCATTTTATCAGAGTTAATTACATTTAGAGCAAATATTTGTTATAAAAAGCAAGAAGTCGCAAAGTGTGCCTTTCCGCAACTCCGATTGCGCGGCCTTCGTCGGGACTTCGCGATATGCTATCGGGGAGCTTGACCCACTAGTATCAGCCTGTAGATGACCCCATGTCTTGATGTGGCAAAGCTGGTATGCGCATGCAAATTGTTCGGTCGTTCCGAGCCGCTGCGGAAAAAAAATTGAAAAAAAAAAGAAAAAATAACCTCCCGGTTTGAGGTATACTCTCCAGGTTTCTTTATCTGTTCATGTAAATCTCAAGGTTTGCTAATTTGGAGGCTGGGCAGGTCTGTGTTCGGGGGGATGATTACGGTACTTATTTTGGGAGAGGATTCTCTTGTCCCCATCCTAACACAAACATGAGTTGAGCCCATTGCAAATGTTCGTTGCAGAGAAAGCAAATAACATGATTATTTTAAATACTTTGTCGACCAGCTCACCTACAAGATTCATTGTCAGTCAAAGCCAATCGTGCTATTATGAGAATATTAGCATCTAATGTCATCTATGTACACTGAAAAGAGGGCTGTGACTTTCCTATAGACGATTGCGATAAGCGCTTGTGTTTAGTGATTGTAGGCAGCCATTAGTGGAGTCCATCAGTCTTAAATCGTCTTCATTTACTGTTTAGATGTTATTTTAAACCCTCATATAGAGTGAAATTGAGGGAATCAAGAGGCATTTCAGTTCGTCTGTGTAAAACCATCCATGGTACAGGTTAGCACAGAAGCTGAAAGATTAAAAGGTGATAGACCCCAGTTATGGCCGACTAAAATCAGACCATCACTTGCTTTCCGGATTCTTCCGTAATTATTTTTGCGTACTACATTGTCTCATTCCTTTCCCTGGGCAAGATTGTTTTTTTAAGTAATATGACATTTATGAGGTAGGTATTTGCACTGCACGGTCCCGGTGACTTATCCACTTACTTGGAAAGCACACAGCTAGTCAAAATTTTGGACCATAACAACCCCGAAACGAGACCTTGAAGATTGTCCCGCATGTTACCAATACACCAACGGGTCAGGAACGGAGTGAATTTTGGGCTCACTCGTGACTTTGTCTGACCTCATGCTTGGCGGAAAATCGAGGAGCCCTCGTGGTTTGATCAGGTTAAATTTGCGGTACTCCGGGTAAAACTCTAGGGGTGAGCCCGCCCTGTGCTCTCCTAGTTTTCACTTCTTCGGCACACCGGGATTTCGTGCTGTTTTCATCCCTTGCTCATTAGATGACATTTTAGCACTGAATTAGCCCGGTTGAAAAATCGAGTTAAACTTGGGACACTCGGCTTGCTCGGGCGTACAATTCTGAAGGCCCTTTAAAAATCGGACAATGCGATCTCAGAGCGTTGGCTGAGACATGGCTGCATTTTTTTTTGAAGAAAGTTTCACCTAAAGTTGCATTGATTATCTGTATAAAGGAACAATACATTTTGATAAGTTAGTTAAATTGCGTCTCAAATATAGAACCATTTGCCGCAGAAGACACCTTCCAATTTCTTTATTCAACACCATGAAAGCTCATAAAGAGATCCTTTTGAGATTCAAAAGTAAGCGATAACTAAATTAGGTATCTGTATGATTTGGGGGTTTAGATAAACGACCACACTTTTTTTCGCTGTATTTATTGAGAAGTTGCCCATCATTTTGATTTTGAGGAAACGGTTTTGAGGCTATATGCAAACCTTTTTCCACCTGGGCATAATCAAATGCTAAAAATTTTCCTCAAGGGGAGGCGAAGGTTGGGGTGGGGGTGGTTTGGTTGGTAACACCGCACTAGACTTGCCTTCGGGCAGAATAATTGTTTTTTGTTTGGAAAAGGTGGTGGGGCACAAAGATTGCTCTCCACCGTGTCAGACTTATATCCACCCACACGCCATATGACCTAGCTTCATATAACTTTGTTATAAACTGAATAGCCCTCGTTCTTTGAATATTTTTCCCGTGAAAAGACCCCACCTTATTTATGCGACACTACCCACTCATTGAGTTAAACATGTGGAGAAATCTGCAAGAGAGTTTACCATGAGAAATTGTGCACAATAAGACCGTGGGCACTTCAGATACCGGCTCTGAAAATGCATAAACAAGCATTCGTTTTATTTTGGTTATCCAAACATGTAGAATCTTCGAAAAACAAATAGAAAACGCCACCTATCTCTGTCAGGTTAATCTACTGCCAAATGGTCTGCTTTATTTTGCTTCAGGATCTACGGAAGAGTATAAGAGACATTACACGCACAATTGTAGACATGGCAAAAGCATGACAAAAATCTGCAAGTTGACAAGATGGTATCGTGAGAAAATGCAGCGAATTAACATTTTTAGGAAATGCTGAATCTTGTCAATGCGTCATTTTTTTTTCAAATTGACGAGATGCATCGTCGTTACTGTCTTATCAAGCTGACAAAATTCAGAAAAATGTCGTTTAGACAAGAAAAAGGATCTGATCAATTCATCAATTTTCTGAATATTGACGAGTTACATAG
The DNA here is from genome assembly GCA_037179385.1 of Holothuria scabra. NCBI lineage: Eukaryota > Metazoa > Echinodermata > Holothuroidea > Aspidochirotida > Holothuriidae > Holothuria > Holothuria scabra. The sequence goes on along the minus strand of CM074187.1, from coordinate 4,435,709 downwards.
TTGCTAATTGCTCGTCAAAATGCAGCTTAGTGAAATTTTTGAGGAGGAACAGGATTTCGTTAATGAGTCAATTTTCTGCGAATCGAAGGGTTTCAGAGTTGCTACTATCTATTGAAATGGCAAAATGTAGTAAGCCTCAAATCACGCATCTGTCTCTCTCCTTTTAATCCGAAATTACCGTAGTAGTTCAAAAGCTAGTATATTTTCATTGATTCAGGTACAGAAGACCTCACATTTTCTCATTATTAACAATTATACCAAGATGGGTTGCGTCAGAGGCTCCCTTCCGACTGGGAAATCTTCCAAGTTCGTCGTTGAGCATATACTTTTCGTTGCCCCGATTAAATGCTTGATTTTATTCTTATATGGAGGGTAGATTCTTTAACTCTAGACCCCATAATGTTTTCTAATTTTCCTTTAAAACACCAAAGTTTTCAATTTTTTCAATAACACCCTATATTGATTTTCCCAGAAAAATGTGTCGAAGCGCTTTATTTTTTGTTGTACTTGATGGCAACTCGCTCCTTTGTCTGGCCTCACCTTGTAGGGATATTATTGGCCAGGTAACTGGTTTAGAACAATCACTTAACGGACAATGTTCTTAATATAGTATCTCCTAATGACAGGTGAGCTCTAAGCCCGTCGAAAAACGTTTTAAACACCTTTAAATGATCTTTTACTTCATACGTAGCAAAATTTATTCTTCTGGCCGCATTGAAATAGGCTACACCTCTGGATTTGGGAAAGAAATTTTGTTTCGGACCTCAATTTATTTGCCGGGGAACGGATTGTTTCCCCTGAAGATGTGTCCCGCGGGCCGTCATTAAAGAACCCAGGCCCCACAGATTAATCCCAGCTTCGGTTCTGACCATCAATTGACGAGCACCGTTCGAAATGCAGTTTGGACAAAAAAAAAACACCCATAGTTTCAGCCTTCACAAGCTCCACCCGTTCCAAATTAAGTGGATTATAATTGAGATATTGCTTCGAAAGGCTTGAAAAATGCGAAATACAGCTACAGATTGTTACAGCTTGCTCAGTGTTTGTTCAGTGGGGCTTGAAATTTTTGTCGTGTCCCGATTTTGAATGCAGTTATGCGTTATTGTGAATTATATATGATCGCAGTACTAAAAGGAGAAGAAAAAATCGGAGGGCTGAGTACCGGTAATTAACAGCAGAGCGCTACCATCAGTAGACGTGGAGCGAAGAAGGAAACTTCTTGCTTTTTGTCATACATGTCTGCAACTCAATTAAATATCCCCTGGTCCATACTATTTGTCCCCAACCCCCTGTGTCTGTGGTTCCTTCTCCCTGGACCAATCTACAATGACTCCCCGTGGGCATATACATCTTCTGTATCTCTTTCACATTGGTCTACCGCCCCATTCATTCATTTCCCCTTTTTTCAACGTAAAACGTATTGACTAATATTCTCTCACGCGTCCGTCCCACTTTTTGGAATAGACGTTTTATATTTTTGAACATAGCTCAATTAAGCTACCTCACTTTTTTCATCTGGGCGTCCTTCCAGGTTCCGTCGCCGCAGCTTTGACTCCTCTAGACGACCGAGACAATTCGAACTGTCGAAGGAATGTCAATATGCTGCAATCAGGCAATATGTTATTTTGACGTGAAATTAATAACTGTGCAATAAATTCAATTTACAGAAAATGAACTGAATTGACGAGAACCAACATCTCGTCAAATGTCAATTTCCTGCATTTTATTAACTTGGAAATTTGCAAACTTTTGTCATTTCGTCATATCGGCAACTCGTCAATGCAATGTTTCTTCTACGCTTTTGTAGGGAGCAGATAGTTATTAAAGGACCAATCCTCTCACCCCAAACTACAATTTTTGTAGAGGTTGACAGGTAGCGGGCCACTTGTTATAAGTCTCATTGACTTACACACTAAATCAGGCTACTTCCGTGTCCCCTAGCTTCCCGGAGTTAAAGTTTTCAACCAGGACATGCCACCTCTCTGATCGAAGCTAACAATCTGGGCTTTCATGGCACTTTCAAATTTCCATACCATGACCATTAAAATTTTGAGCTAGAGAGCCTTTAATTAAAGGTATGTGTTTCCTGCCATAATAGCTACTCAAAAACGGCATTTCACAGAGCGGAGTAATACAATAAAAATGGCTTTAAAATTGGTCAGATTGCCTTGAATTTTGCACAGTCTGTATTTCAACGTATTGTCTACAAAATCCAAATGCAAGAAAGGTTATACTTTGTAAGTAACACAGTCAGAAACAACATCCCATAAAATTTTTATGGCGCTCTGTCTGTTAGTAAACATTTTTACAGGCAAGAGTATTAGAGTTAGTGGTCCGCTATCAACATATACTCTCAATTGGCACAGCTCTTTTAATGACAGCTAGTTCAAATGCAAAGTATACCATAAATCATATTACACAGCCTACTGTACGTAACCAGCGGGGTGTCAGAGGGAGAAAACTGCCCCCGACACATAAAAAGAGGGAAAGGGAGAAAAAAAAACGGGAAGGAAAGAAAAGGCCGGATGGAAAGAAAGGAAAAACAGGGAAAGAGAGAAAAGAAGAGAAAAGGAAGTCAGAAGAGGGAAAGGAGGGGAAGGAAAGGAAAGAGAGGCAGAAGAAAAAAGAACATGCAAAAAGAAGGGAAAAGGTAAGAAAGGAAAGGAAAAAAGAGAAAAATGAGAAAAGAAAGAAAGTGGGCCAACTCAAAACATTTTGGAAACTTGAAATGTCACCGGAGAGCGTCAGTTCGTATGCCTTAGGTAACATTATGTAGCAACAACGATTCAGTCGTCTTGCAATTTAGCTTCGTCGGGAAGCAGTTTAAAGTTTGGTTTCGCCGAACGGCTCTTTGTCAGAGAGTCGGGAGGACTTTAGAAACGACAATCATTCTCATATTTGCCACCAACATATGAAAGAAATGCAGATTCTTCAGTAATCACCCAACTCTTTAAATTTCCCTTCAGGAAACCCAGAATCCAAAGCTTTTTTTTGTAATACAAGCTCTATATCTATATACATTTGTTTAAAGTGTGCCTCAAGTCAACAAATCCAAATATGTACCTCTGCAATACCTCCCTTATACAGTGGTACAGGTGTTCACACTTGACAGAAAAATCGGAAAACTTAGCTACTACTCAAAAGCCCGAGACATGTTAAGTCTAGCTGTCTGAGGTTAGTCGGGATTATTCAAAATTTTCTACAAACGCTCCTTGCCAACTGAAGATGGTATTTCGTGCAAGACTTCATTTTCCTACAGAAGGCAGGGGGCGATTGCCCCCGGGCTCGAAAAAGTGAAAAATTCGGAAATCTGCCATTTGAGACACCAGTCAAATACAGTGCGGTTTTCCAACTCATAAAATTTTGAATTTTTCTTAATAAAAGCTCCATATTTGTAATTTTTAGTTTTAAAAAGGCAACATTTTTGGCGCGCTGTGCGTGCCCTAATTTGCAACCCTTAATGCAGTAAGCGGTCGCTCAAAAAGCAGTCAGAGGTACAGTGCCGCTATATTGCCGTTCCCCTAAAAGTTTCTTCCAAATAGGCTTTTAATTTTTAAATATTTTGTCTTAAAAATGCAACAAAGTTTCAACGGGATGCTTTTTGAATGTCGGAGAAAAGCCTCAATCCGCACACCTTAGATAACATGTAAAAACAACGACCAACAGTCAACATGCTATGTCAGATATATGCTAAAAGGGAACGCAGATTCTTCGATAGTCCCCCAAATATTCAATTTTTTTACAGTTTACCCTGAATCTAAACTATTTTCTTCAATAAAAACTCCATATTTACAAAATCGGACCCAAATTTTCGGCGCTGTCCGTGAGCCCTAAATTACGTTCCTAACACAGTAAGTAGTGTTCGTACTTGAAAAAATTCAGATTTTTTGTTTAAAAGGAAATTGTTCTTGCCCGTAGAAAAAGCGAAAAATTTAGCATAAAAAATGTACCCTTTGTTCAATGGGGTAGGGTAAGGTGCTTGGTCCAAAAATCCCCCCCCCCCACTCTCATATTGCTTCCTACCCCACTGACTTTAGGCGACTAAATGAACATTTCCTTGTGGCTGAGTAAAGTGCAATGGTGGCTAGTATTCTATACAGAGTTGTCAATGCTTGAAACGCACTGATTATATACAATGCCCAAATTTAAAGACCGTTCATGCGAGGAGACCTATCCCGTGTAAGAACATCAAGCGTGAATCTTTTACTTAAACATTTAAAAAATGTTGATTTTGATGTTATTCATGTTGACATATGCACTGTTACACTTGAGTTCCTGTAATTTTTTCATTTTGCCCGAAGACACCAAGTCATGTTAGTGTTGACCATATTGCATGAAATTTGAACTCATTTAGGATGTGAAAAGTAATCAAAATTATGACCAGATGGTGTTGTTTTAGGAGGGGGCAGTCCACAATACAGCACTTCCCTTGAGGCCCTAAGACACCCACAAACTGACACAGTGTACTTAAACTAACCAGCTCAACAAGTAAAAAATCGGGTAACCTCTGGACAATTGCCCCCCGGACAGTCACGTCTGGTTACGCCACTGCACATTGGGGTCTTGCATAGTCACCATGTAAGAATAAAAATACACTTAGGCTGTGTCTGGATGAGGGTTAATTTTAAATAGTTGTGGAAGGGGCTTATGTAAGTAGGTTAGGAGAATAACAACTGTTTGGGGCGAGAGGATCAGGCCTTTAAGCTCATTGGTCACATGAGGAGTCCATTAGATATCACCGATATTTTCACAAATGTTATGCCCACTGACAAGTTGTCACACTCACCGCAAGTGTTTCTACACCGAGTCATTGTAACGATCGTGCACGGCAGATCCCTCTTTATACGCTGGGAATTTGACTACTTTAAATAAGTGGACCAATTAATGACATTTTGGGTAAAAATTGCATATTTAATTACGAAGGAAGAGCAGAAGAAGTTATGTGCCAACTTGAAGGTAATATTACCCCATATCAGTAAAGTCACTGAAATTAGAGCTTAATTGCACAACGAAAATAAAAACATTGTATTAAAATGGCATTTTGTGTTTCACGTGTAAACGGGACACCAAAGCCAATATTTACAATTTTGTTCCATATACCATACAGCTTATGGGATACATGCCTCTCCTAGCTCCTATTTGTTCATTACCATTGGTACACTTAATTCAGTTGCAAAAATTATGTGCATTTTGGTTACTACAATTTTTATGGTCTTGTGTATAACGCAATGGCGTAGCTACGGGGGGCTTGGGGCTGTATCCCCCCCCCCCCCACTGAATCGCCAAGTCCCCAACCAGCCCCTCACTGGTTGCCTGGGCAAAAAATTATATTGTCAAATAATAAGGCTAATTGCCATGCACTTAAATACCCCCCTTGACATTCTACTTCAGGGAGTTTACCTTGGGAATTCAAGCAGACAGGTTCTGACAGCTCAGCCCCATTATGTGGACGTTCCCACACAATAAATTCGATGTCCTGTCAGATTCTTGACACTTATAGTTTTGATGAAGTCCATCCAGTGACATAGCCACTGTCTTCCCCAAATACAGAAATAGAGGTCGCCAGTCAGCGTCCTACTTCTTGCAAACTTTTCTCATTAGTCATTTGTTAGGCATGTGCATGACTTTAGTCCAATCAGGATTCCCCATCCCATAGTTTGCAGACAACTCTGTCTGGAAACCACCTTAGCACTTTTAGGTAACTCCCTTCCTGGAGAGAGTTGGAAATAGCCAAACAGAAAGGATCAACTTAAGAAACACGCACAGCTCCGCGGCCTTTGCCGCTGGGCCAAGCCTGCTGGACTCTACCAGCTCTTCTTACTTTCTTTGAATTTTCCTTTAACGTTGGAGTAGTTTATAGGAGCCAGTTTTTAAATTTAAAGGAAGGAAACTAAAGTTTTGATACAGAAGTTCGTTTCTCTCCGTTTAGAGTAGAAGTTTGTTACTCATCATGTAGATTAGAATCAGTTCATACTCAACATGTGACAGTGTTTAATCAAGTCTATCCTGGCAGCTCTTTGATCGATCAGAGAAAGGGATTTCTTTCTGACTTAGAATAAACATTAGTCAACTTTAAAGCTTTGTTCGAGTCTTCTTTTTGAATCTCTTTTCTTAACGTACTACCCCCTAGCCTTCACGATGTGATTGGCCCAAACAACGCAACAATATTCATGCTGGCCGATGATAATAATTAATCCGGGCTACCCGGCTATGACATGGATACACTTGCGATAGATCCACGCATTTGCAGGGTATTCTGCAATTGTGGCCCACTCTGAATTTCGGAATAAATTCAGGTAAACTGAAATATAAGCTTCATACCTTCGGAATCTCTTGACGTTTTACTCGTCATGTTTCTAAATGGATAATTTTCTAGCAGATTTGGAGGGGCTGGAATTGGTTACCTTGGTGTGGATTAAAGTGTGCTCCTAGCATCTGGCCTGTTTCTATCTCCTGTAGGTTTTTTTTTTTCAATTCCTGGGGAGGCACAAATTTGTTCCAAAATCATACTTTGGTGTAGTGGGTAGAATATTTAAGTCAAATATGGTTGGAAGGAATTTGTACTTTGCACGGCCATTACTGCCAGCTATTGGCCAGCGCAACAACCAATCCATGTTCGGTTGATGCAGTCTCAAGGGTTGCAACCTTACCACTATTACCTCACAGGATCTCACTTAGCCCTTGGGTTGAGTGGACATACCCAGTGGCGCACGATTTCCGCAAAATCCAAATTCGGGCAGGAATTTGGAAAAATTCAGACAGCCCTTTAATTTTGAATTAAAATATGGCCGAAATCTTAAAAAGAAATGCCCAGAAAAGGAAAGAAACGTCTTAAAGTCGCAATAAAATTTTCAGGAAAACTAAGTCAAGATTCAAAAAATTGCTACACCTTCGGGCAACACAAAAAGATATTATTCGTGACTTTCACTTCACAGATAATCACAACTTAATGCCCGAAATTTTCGAATATCCAAATTCTTCCAAGTATTTGCCCGAAAATGGAAAAGTATCATATTAAGAATTTCATAGTTGAGAAAAATCAAACGGATAAAAAATCGCGACACATTTGGGAAGCATGTGGTTTAAAAGAAACAATTCACTCTTGAGCCTGTTTTTAGTTGCGGTGCCTGCCTTGCAGGCAGCACCGCAACTAATGCAGTTACTATCGCGATGTCAATTTCTGACTTTTCCGGCACTTTATTTCTATCTCCTTCTAGATGCTTTGTGGTATCGAAATACGGTTTAGTGCAATTTGTAGGGATGGTACTTCTCTTTCGTGTTTTTAAGTTGTGGTGGAAATATGACTTTCGTGAGAGTGTAAAATTGGGGATTTTTTCATGTAAAATTTGGAAACGTGTTCTATTTTTAGTAACAATCTTGCGGAAAAACCAGGTCCGTACGTACTCTGGGGAAAAGGTTGTTTGTTAATTTAACACAGCGCCATCATTTTGGTTGTTTTTCTATTTTTTTTTTAATTCATTACAGATTGGTGTTTAGTGAATTTTGAGTATTTATATGAGGATTTCTTTGTAGGGATTTATTCTTTTCAAGTGGCATGGTCCGGGTTGCGGTGAAGTAAAAAGTTTGATAGTTTAGAGGAGTTTTGTTCACTGTTTTTGTGACTTTAAAGGGCTGTGTGAATTTCTCACACTAACGACAACATTCACAAAGTAAGTTTCTGTTGGAGGGAAACATTGTTATTGGTAGGTAAATATTATTTGTATGAGTTGGCGAGTATTAATATTTGTGTTATATCAAGGTGTCTGGTTATGGTAAATTTGTTATTTTACAGTTTAAAATTATGTGGAGAATATTACAATGCCTAAGAAGGGCCGTTCAAAGATTTTTAATTTAGAAAGGAAAGGTTGGCAACAAAGAAAAAGAAAGTATGGGGGTGAATTTCAAGATAAAACTTATGAAGAGGAGAAAAATGATGATATCAGAGTTGGGAACAAACCAAAAAAAAGTTCTAGTGAATGTGAAAAAGTCAGAGGTGTGATAATGGGGAAAGTAGGGAACATGACGGTCGTGAGGTATTATTTATACGTTCCGAAAGATCTACATGTACATTTTATTTTTTCGTTGTTGATAGCTGTTGGAGAGAAAAAATGTTTAGGAAGCTTGTGTTGATAGATTCAAACATGGTTTTGTGAAAACTGGGGGAAGAGAGCAGATGTTTGTTAAAATGAGGGGAGTAATCATATATTAGTGAAAGGGTCTATGGGAGTGACTGAAGATAGGTATAAATGTTGGGAAAATAAAGGGTTTGTGATAAAACGTAGTGTGGGTATTGCAAGTGATAGTACTAAAATGATGCTTAGAGAACAAATACGTAAGCGTCAATTTAGAAAAGAAGAAGAGAGAGTCAATTAGAGAATTGCAACATCGCTTTTGGAATAAAATTATGGAGGGGCCTACATATGTTTTCTTTTATTGTGAGCAGTTATGGTATAAAGAATGTGCACTGTGGGTGAATTTAGTTAGATTTAGTGGAAATACTAATATTTGTAAGCAGGAAGAAGGTATAGATAAAGGATGGGTCTGTAAAACCTGTTTAAAATATATTTAAGAAGGCAGAGTTCCGAATGATATTGTCACAAATCAGAGTGTCGAACCATCCAGTAATCAATCATAAAGATATATTGCATCATTTTTACGTCCTATAATGAAACGTTAATACCAAAATGTCGATGTTTATAATTTATAGCTATTAGCTGCGATTCGTCTGTCATCACATTATTAATCAGACATGTTTCTTATTACATTCTATAGCAAGGACTTTTTGTCGCTTCTTTGACGATGTCCTTTTACTACGGAAGAAAATATTGTCATTGTAGTAAGTTTATGTATGGCCATGACTCGCAATTGATGAAACGATTACCTAATGAAAGCAATAAGTAAGACAGTTCTATGAATACGAATAAACTGTCGAGTAAAAAGATTCCGTAGAAGACGAATTTCATCATTCCAACAACCCGTCTGCAATACAATTGTAGTTTGGGGTGAAAAAGTTTGCCCTTTAATACGGGAAGTTGCAACTTTCTGCTTACCATAAGTTGACCCTTATCAGCTTATGTTATGTGACGTAGACACTAAATTTAGACCGTGCACAGAGGGTCAAATTGTTGGTTTACGGACGAAGATTTGAACATTTCAAGACATTTCGTAACTGTAAATTTCTAGCTAAGTGGATCGTTCGTTTCATCTCTTTGCCCTTTTCGGAAATGGAAAGTTCGCAAGATATTTATGAGCTAATTATTCTCTAGTTTGTTATAATTATGTCAGGGAGTTGTGGTGTTATCAGGAAAACGTTTAACTTATTCATCATAAAGTCCATTTTTCTCTTTAAAGTGATTTGTTCAACTATTGCAACTATTGCCAAATACGGGCAATGGTTATGAGAATCGATAATCTGATTTTCGATAATTTAATGATGTAGGGTGAGAATGTCTTCCCGTAAGTCTGCTTGAAAATTCATTTCAACACACCGTGTAACGTGACAATTCTGTCAATAAGTGTTACTAATAGAAGAAAAATCATTTACTTCATTTCATCCAATGGTAGTGGTACATTTTATCTGATTCTTCTGATCAAAATAGCGACTGCTATACGATCCCCATAGGCCTCAATTTTTTCAAAAGTAAAATCATATATAGTAGGAAGTTGGGGCACACAATTTTTTCAATATATATTGAATTTAGCCAAGATTCGCAATAAAGTAAAATTCATTAGCATGTTTTCAATTCCGGTTTGTAGTTTCCCCGAAATGATGCGGGATTCATCGATTGGCAGTGATACATTTTATCTGGTAATTTTCTGATCAAATAGCGACTGCTTAGATCCCCCTATAAGTCTGGGAAATGTCATTTTCGACTGTCTCAGGGGTCCGATTTTTCAAAATTTTCTGTTCGCTTCGCGCCAACCAGCGGTGAAGTTCCGCGCAGATAGTCTCCCTAGCAGCATTTTAGTTTCAAGTGAACAGTTTTTGTGCAAACAGACCCTCGAATTAGTGACTTCTAAGACCCCCTATAAGCAAAGGTTTTGACTATCTGAAGTGGTCAGGTTTTTCAAAATTTCCTGCACGCTTCGTCCCAACTTATGGTGGTGCTCCACTTACACCTCTTCATAGCAGAATTTAAGTTTCAAGTGGTCATTTTTTACAAAAGGAAACTCAAAATAGCGAATGCTTAGATCCCCATATAAGCCCGGGAAATGCCATTTTCAACTGTCTGAGCGGTCGGATATTTGAAAATGTTTTGTACGCTTCGCGCCAACTAATGGTGGGGCTCCGCTTAGTCTTTCTGGCTGAATTTTAGTTTGGAACGAACGTACGTTTATCTGCAATTGAAACTTAAAAAAGCGACTGCTTGGATCCCCTTTTCAAGCCTGGGAAATGTCATTTTTGACTGTCTGAGGGGTAAGAATTTTCAAATTTTCTTGACGCTCCGCGCCAACCTGTGGTGGCGCTCCGCTTTGACTGTCCTACAGGCAGAATTACATTTCTCGGGCAAAAATCTTGTGCCCCAAAAGTGAAATGCTCCCCTGCGCCCCTGGAAATACTTCACTCAGGCGTGCACTGGAACAGCTGCTTGCAACATTCCGCGGGATTCCGGATTTGCGATCCTAGGATACATAGTTCAGTGGAGTAATGAACTGAGCTAATCAGTATCTCGAAAGGGTGTTTTAATCTTAGAAAAATAAAAAAATTTCTCACCGGAATTAGAGACAAATAAACCTGGCAAATGCCATTTCTAGCTATCTGGGAGGTTTTAAAATCCAAAATTTTCTTCGTACCCTCCGCGCCAACTGATGGTGGCGCTACGCTTAGATAGTAAACTCCAGCCACCCCCTACAAAAGTATCCAGCCCTCCATGGACCCCTACCAGGGCTTTGTCCCCTGAACCCCACCAGGGGCCCTTAAAGCGGCCCCCTGGACCCAGGCTGATTGGGCCAACAGTCTAAACCCTGTACAAACATGGGCCGATTTTCCTAAATTTTTAGCCAAATCGTTCGTTCATTCATCTCTTTGCCTCGAATTGACCATTGATTTAATTAACTATGCACCGACCTAAACAATGGTCAAACCATTGACCTCCAACTTTGGTCAAAATTTACTTATTTATGGTCAGATCTAACCATTAATTGGTCACTTTTTGACCACACCATTGAGTCGGTGCATAGTTGACCATAGTGTTTTTAGAGTGGTGCACTCTGTGGTATTGAGTTGGATTCAACCTCTCTGAAAGAAGGATGATTATTCTAAACAGAGCGTCACCATAGGTTGGCGCGAATTGTACAGAAAATGAAGTAGCCCATGAAGGGAAACCTCCTTGAATATCCTGTTTAAAAAGGCAAATATACTTCTTTGTTACAGTCCATGCCCAAAGTCCAAAAGCTATTAGTAGCTAACAGTCGTCAAATCACCTTAAAAGTATAAGACGACTTGGTTTGTCGGCACCGCAACTCGTCTAGACGTTCGTCTTGTTAAATGTTGTGTAGCACAATACCCGAAATGGACGATTATTTTACTAAAAGCTTCAAATCTTTCCCGAAAAACAAAAAACGAAAAACGATATTAAAAGTAAAATTTTTATGGAAGGTAACAACGATGTGCGACACATTTGGATATAATGTAAAAAAAGTTTTCATAATCCCCACTTCATACTGTAGTCTTGCAAAAATTGCCCGAAATGGTAAAATATTCCGGCAATGGTTAAAAACAATGCTGGAACGTTTTCAATTACCAGATAGTTTCAACGGACAGACAGGATGGTAGATCAGGTGCCCAAAAGTTTGCCATCTATCCTGCTTTAGAGCTTTATACGGGCAATGGTTTTGGACATCGGGTAATTTGTTTTTCGATACTTAAATGATGCAGTATGAGAATGTCTGCCCATAAGTCTGCTCGAAGATTCGTTTAATCACACCTTGAAATCATTGTTACATTTTCCAAAAGTAAAATCATATATAGTCGGAAGTTCGGGCAGTCACACAATTGCATCATTATGTATTGAATTTAGCCAAGAGTCGCAAAAGAGTGAAATTCAATAGCATGTTTTCAAATCCGTTTTGTAGTTTTCCCCCGAAAATATGCGGGACCATTTTATCGATGAGTAGTGATACATTTTATCTTGTAATTGTCTGATCAGATAGCGACTGCTTAGATCCCCCTATAAGCCCGGGAAATGTCTTTTCGACTGTCTCAGGGGTCTGATTTTTCAAATTTTTCTGTTCGCTCCGGGCCAACCAGTGGTGGAGCTCCGTGTAGATAGTCTTCCTAGCAGAATTTTAGTTTCCAGCGAATATTTTTTGCAAACGTAACCTCGAAACACCGACTGCTTAGACCAAGCATAGGAAATGACATTTTGACTGCCTGAAGGGTCAGAGCTTGAAAATTTCCTGTACGTTTCGCACCAACTCATGGTGGTGCTCCACTTAGACCTCTTCATAGCAGAAATTAAATTTCAAAGGTGCATCTTTTGTAAAAGGAAACTAAAAATAACGACTGCTTAGATCCACCTACAAGACCGGAAAATACCATATTCAACTGTCTGAGGGGTAGAATATTTGTAAATTTTCTTCACGCTCCGCGCCAACTAATGGTGGCGCTCCTCTTAGTCTTTCTGGCTGAATTTTAGTTTGGAGTGAACGTTACTGCATATGAAACTTAATATAGCGACTGCTTGGATCCCCTTTATAAACCTGGGAAATGTCATTTTAGGCTGTCTGAGAGGTACGAATTTTCAAATTTACTGGACGCTCGGTGCCAACCAGTGGTGGCGCACCGCTTTGACTGCCTCAAGGACAGAATTACATTTATCGGGCAAAGATCCTCTGCCCCTTAACTGAAATGCTCCCCTACGCCTATGGAAATACCTTACTCAGGCGTGCACTGGAACAGCAGTGCTTGCAACATACAGCAGGATTCCGGATTTGCAATCCTAGGATACATATAGTTCAGTGGAGCAGTGAACTGCGCTAATCAGTATCTCAAACGTGTGTTTGAATCTAAAAAAAAAAAACAAAAATTTTAATTTTCGACAATTGCCAGCCATTTTGGAGGTTCAAAAATCCAAAATTTACTTCGTACACTCCGCGCCAGTTGATGGTGGCGCTACGGTTAGTAAATTCCTGCCCCCTACAGAAGTATCCAGCTCCCTCATAGGTCCCCCCCCCCCACGAAAAAGTCCTACCTACGCCACTTACAAATAGAGCTTTAAAAACTCCTCAAAGTATCGTAAGCATGCGGAGCGCGTGGAAATTTCGTTGATTCGATAACCGTTTGTGAGAGAACATGTTCAACCCCATCTCACCCTACCTCGACAGAAATACAGCTTAAATGCCCCTGTTGGAAAATGGAAATCCAGGGAGCGGGCCGGGCCATATACAGACTAAAAATAACCATTATTGGACTAGATGTATATTTTAGATAATGATTAAGTAAAATGTTACTGAAAATTACTTAATTACCGCAATGAAACTGAATCGCGCGGAGTGCTCGATGGTTGTCAGTTTATAAAGAATTTTCAAAAATGGGGCTAAATGATGGAGATTTTCCAACTATCGTCGCTCTGACGATTTTTCTTTTGAGGCGGGTGGGGAGGGAGAGGTGAAAGACACTCCACATCCCCGCTCACGACGATCTAAAGGAAAAAATGTTCAAGCATTTCGACAGTATTAAATTTGATGGACAAACGGAATATTCAATAATAATAATAAAAAAAAATCTTACACAATATCTTTCCACAAGCATATAACATTTTGTGACTTTGTTTAAAAGCAGAGGTATTTTTTAACAAAAATAAATAGCTTTTCAACCAGTGAGTTAGGGAAATTGTGCTGCAACAGGTAGCGGGCCACTAATTATAAGTCCCATTGACTTACACACTAAATTAGGCTACTTCCGTGCCCCCTAGCTCCCAGTAGAAGTTTTCAACCAGGACATGCTACCCCTCTGATCGAAGCCCACAATCTCGGCTTTCATGGCACTTTCAAATTTCCATACCATGACCATTGAAATTTTGAGCTAGAGAGCCTTGAAAGATAGGGATGTGTTTCCCGCCATAATAGCTACTCAAAAACGGCATTTCACAGAGCGGAGTAATACAATAAAAAAAAAATGGCACTAAAATTGGTCAGGTTGCCTTGAATTTTGCACAGTATGTATTTCAACTCATTGTCTACAAAATCCAAATGCAAAAATGATCATATTTTGTAAGTAACACAGTCAGAAACAACATTCCATAATTTTTTTATGGCGCTTTGTCTGTCAGTAAACATTTACCCGGACATAAGTATCGGTATTAGTGGTCCGCTACCAACAGGGTACCTAATTTGAAGGACATGCTGTCGGATTTTTTTTTTTTATCACAGTCACACCCAATTACTCAATTAAAAAAATGCGATTGGAATGTACTTTTAAAGCGCCTGAAATAATTGCTTGGTCCAAAATGAATGTAAACGTAAGCCCATTTAGGTCCTCCTTTTTCTCTCTGTTCCTCCTCTCTGCTTTTGTTGGTGTTGCTTAGGCCTATGTGGTTAAGTTCTAAAGGTGGCTAGCTTTGTTAGACAAGTTTGTATTAGTTCTAGTATCCTGTTCGTATTCCAACGTACACTTCTGATGGTGGACTCGTATTTGTGTGGACGAAATAAATGAAATGAAAAATAATGCGGCCTAATGTGAGGCTTGGAATTGACAATCGTATGGATATTCATATCAGACTGTTCGTGACTAGTGTCTGGGAAAACAAGCCAGTGAGCCTGCTGGAAAAGGCCGGGCCGGCTCGACTTGAACCAATAGGTTGGAAACTGGGCCGTAAAACTCCATCTAACTAACTAAGTAACTTCTTCCCTGGCAACTGCCTGATTGCCGAATCAAATTTTTTTGGTTCGCGGAAGTTGCCTTTGTTTGGCCATGGAAGTACTTCCATTGTTGAGTTGTCGCTATCCCTCCCTGTGGACGTCGAGGTCAAAAACCGTATGAAAGCAATACACATGCTCTCTGTCTGGGTTACCCCATAGAGCAGGATATAGGAACTAGAGTACGGACTCCCAATGGCGCGTGCGTAAATCGCTTGTGATTGCATGGAGACACGGTATCCCTGTTCACTCTGGGCATGACTTGGGCAAAAGTCACGCGGGGAGCGATCATGCGTGTACGAACTGTATGGGAGAAATCGATTCGGCAAATTCCTGCGACTTATTTGTCCTTGTAAAATGTGTATTTCATCCTAAAAAGTGGCATAAGCTGTTCGTTTTGACGCGTAAAGATATTTTCTAAGGGGCAGCTAATAAAATACTGTAACTATAGATGCCAAACTGAAAAGAGAAGGCTTGAACTGACATTCTATCTTTACTACATTATTTTATTTTTGTATTCTTTTTCTTCCTTTTTCACATACAGATGTTTTACTGTAATTTACAGATATAAGGAATAATGATGTAGTAGGGCTACAGGTGCAATTTCTTTCTAATCATTTGAAAAGGAGTGCAAATTTGGGAAAGGGAAGATTGGCAATAGCAACAGTGCACCTTTGAATTTTTTTGAAATGTCACTCCACAATTTCCCAATGTATATTTCAAGGTGTAGGCTGCAAAGTGGTACCATGATATGCAAACTAAAGCCAAACTAAAGCCTACTATATGTGCCTCTTGTATAAAATACTTCTCAGCTTGTCATAATGGCAACAGTGAGCTTGCAGAAACCAGTGTTGTAATCGAGTCACTAAATCTAGTGACCCAAGTCACCAGTTTTGAAATTTTTAAGTGGCTCTACTCGAGTCATTGACTCAAGTCACTGTACTATTCCAATGTGGAAATAACTCCTGAATTCTATCGAGTCACTATCATTTTGAGAGGAAGTGACATGAGTCGTGATTTGTTACAACACCGGCAGAAACTAGAAGCACTAGTTTACTGGCATGCATGAAGAATTAAAAGCAAAACCTGAATAGGCCTACATGTATACATTTGTCTGATCTACTTCTTCTTCAAACAATGTTAAATATGTTCTGTTCTACCAACCAAATAGTCCAATCACAGTCACATGTTACAGTACTTCTCTAATTTCTCTGGGCACTTGGAAGTCTTTAAAACTGTTGTCAAGTATAATAAAGAATGCAGTCTTTCACCAGCAGCTGACATTATTGCTCCCCATGATTTTGCTTTGGCTGGTTGAATGTCTCCCTCAACTGTCTAAACTCCAGTAACTGCAAGGTATGGTGATCCAGAATTAACATTTTCTTTCAAAATATTCAAGGAGTACATGATGATAATTAAAAGTCAGTTGACACTTTGTAGGTTAAATGAACCTGGACTTAAAAGATGACACCCAAGCAGTTCCAATTCTCTTAACCTTCTTCATTAAGCCCCTTGATCCCTCCTCTGTCTGAAATTCATCCTCATCCAGACACAATCTCAGTCTGTTACTTAAGGGTGATCATACTTGATCCCAGTGTGTAATCAAACATTCTCATCAGTAAAGTGTGTATGAGTTCTGTACTCTGCACTTTTTGAACTTGCTTTCAGTCAAAGAGTAGAGCCAATTGGCAATTTCTGTGGATGTGGACTAACTACAAAAATTATAGTTTGGGGTGAGAGAATCAAGCTTAAATGTCTTTGTTCACTTCATTATCTGCTTGTGTGGCAGATGCCTTCAGAAATGACCACATCCAGCGTAAAGTACAGGAAACAGTTCATGGCCAGCAGCACTATGAATCTATCTGACATCCCTTGGGTTTCTCCCTGCAAGTGCAAGAAAAAAATGAAACCATCAGTTTCTGTAGTTTGGGGTGAAGATTGTTATCATTTACCATGATGTATTAAAACCAAATGCAACCCGTAGCATAGTACATATAGTAGCCTACAACTGCAAGACTGGCATCAGGTATTCAATGTTTTTTTTTCTTCTTTTAAGTGTTGGTAAAGTAAGTTAAACTGCATCATGGAATTAAACACTAACATATTTCACCATTTCCCCAAATAATGTACCTTATTTCCAGTGCAACAGCTTGATTAGCCCCCAGTAGATATATACTGTAGCCTACACATGTACATGAATTTGAGGCATTGGACCTTAGTCAGTTACAAATTTGGCTCCAAAAATTTGTCTCAAACATATACTTGGGGACTCTAGACACCCTACCCCCTGTTAAAAGTTTTAAAGAAAGTGGCAAAGAATGGTTAAAATTACTGCAACCCTCACCCTAGTAGGCCAAAATTGCATGCCAGCTCTTTTTAACTAAGGCGCCCTACTGTTTTACAGCCTGCTGCTAAATAATTACACGCCCTGTAGGCCATTTTTGCCCCATCTGACCTAAATTCCTAGCCCCACCAGTGTAAAAAGACCTCTTGTTTATATAACATCTCATTGCATCGTGAAAAGGCTCCATGCACAAAGTTTACAGAAGGAAAGTGGAGTATTTATTAGATTCAGAAACTATCCAGTAACGTTAGGCGTAATATACTGTATACTACGTATATAGGCCTATTGTATACTAACTGTGTTACGTACAGGAACGTGTTCGCACTAGGTGAAGAAAAATGCGTCTTTTTCAACTTAAACAAGAATAAAATACGAAACCATCAAAAGAAACTTACAATTTATGAGAAATACTACATCCTCCTCTTTTTCTGATAGAAGTAGATGATATCAAAAATCAAATTTTTGGACGTTCATGTGCATGTGATTTGTATGAATCTCTATGTAAGCGATCGGTCTGTTGCCCAGATAGAATATGGGTTTAGAGTGTCCATACGATCACAGCTGTTTTGGGGAGTCCGCCCTCTAATTCCTATTATCCTACTCTAGGGGTTACCCTAACGAGACTCCCGCGTGTAGTCACATGGCACTTCTTCTTCCGCTTTTAAGGATATGATACACATGGAACTGCCAACACGGAGCACGCATTAGATCAGCGTGGTCGATGTGCATATGTTATTGTGCATCATGTATTGCATGCTTTGTGTGAATTGATATTGAGCAGAGCAGTCTGGGATTGACGCCGTGCATGCTCGATACGCTGCAATCACTTCGAAGACAACAAGTCCCATATCTTTCAGCTTTGCGTCCTAAAACAAAAAACAACAACGATGGAACAGGAAGTATGTTCTTCAGTCATAGTAGTTGGGCCAATGTTTTTCTAGGCCTAATAGTTAGGTCTTAGCCTATAAATAAAACTGTCAAATGCTGTTACTTGACAGATTTTAATTAACATTAGGCTAGCCTAGGGTTAAGCCTAACAATAGACCAACGGCAGCCGTAATGAAGGCTTAGGCCTAGCCTAACGTTAGGCCTAACTTGAATCACATGTTGTTCAACAGTATAGACGAATCCGATTAGCGCTTGGTTTTAGTGACTGTAGGCAGCCATTAGCGGGGTCCGTCAGCCTTTAATCGCCTTCATTTATTGTGTAGGCCCCCTATGTGAATTTCAAATCTTAATATTCGGTGAAGTTTAGACAATTATGAATTAAGATAGCCTAGCCTAGGCCTACACTTTCACGTACAACCATCCATGGAACAGTAGCTTAGGCTAAGGAAGAAAATCTAAAGAGTCAAGGTGATGGACCCCAGTAATGGCCGACCAAAATCAGACCATCACAGTCTGTCTGGATTGATTGTGATGGTCTGATTTTTTGTCGGCCATTGCTGGGGTCCATCACCTTTAATCTTCAAGTTAAATTTCCTTCCTTACTTGTTCCATGGATGATTGTAGGCCTAGGCCTAGCTACACTTGATTTTCTCAACTTCACTGAATATGAGGATCAAAGATGAAAGATGATTGATGGCTGATGGACCCCACTAATGGCTGCGCATAGTCACTAAAAACAAGAACAAATCGGATTCATCTATACTAAGTGGACCTAAGCTTTCACGGTAAACCAGTTAGGCCTATATTAACTATACCGGTAATAACCGGTTACGGTTTGGGATCTTGTCCCAGATCTTGCCGGTTCGTATACATTGGATTATTCCATTATATATAAGGTGTCCATTGTGTGAGTATTAAGTGTGCACACAACAGAAGTCTGCATTGCTGTGGTGCGGTAACGTTGTACCATCAAAGTCAATATGCTATCAATAAGAAGATTAAACGGCATATTTCGACATATTTCATGCAATAAACACTGGTATATTTCTGTTTCCAACAGGTGATATGCAAGAAACCTTCAAGGTGTTCATCAGATCATCGAGCAAGTGTAAAGGATGATAATTGTGTCAGATATACATAGTCTTTTACAGACAGCCGTTTTATTTCTCAACCATGTAGATGAGGGGCTGTTGGGGTGCTGGAGTGCTATTGACTCATTTTTTTTTTTCCGGACCTTCAGGCCTTCTGGAAGCTATAAAAGCTGAAAAAAGTTGACCAATAATGTCCCGAAATAACTTAATAATAGAGACTTGATAACAAACCAATTAAAGATTTTGATTACCAACAAATTAAAGATTTTGATAACCAAACAATGGTCTATGTTATGAACACTGCAAAAATCATAAATTGAGATGTAGTTAAACATTGGTTATATTCTATTTAATTTTTAATAACCAACCAACTGTGTGCCATGATGTTCTATGTAATTGGTTATGTTCTCTTTAATTTTTAAATCTTTTTAATAACCAACCAATGGTCTATGTTACGAACACCGCACAAGTTATAAATTGCGATGAAGTTAAAATTCCCGACATTGGTTATTGGTAAAAAGCATAGCGTGAAACCATATTTTTATATAATTTTAACAACCAACCAATGGTCTACGTTATAAACAATGAACAAGTTATAAGTGCGATGCAGTTAAAATTCCCGACATTGGTTATATTCTATTTAATTTTTAAAGATTTTAATAACCAACACACACAAGTTATAAATTGCGATGAAGTTAAAATTCCCGACATTGGTTATATTCTATTTAATTTGTAAAGATTTTAATAAACAACACCGCACAAGTCATAAATTGCGATGAAGTTAAAATTCCCGACATTGGTTATTGGTAAAAAACGCAACGTGAAACCACATTTTTATATAATTTTAACAACCAACCAATGGTCTACGTTATAAACAATGAACAAGTTATAAATTGCGATGCAGTTAAAATTCCCGACATTGGTTATATTCTATTTAATTTGTAAAGATTTTAATAAACAACACACGCACAAGTCATAAATTGCGATGATGAACTTCAGATTAAGTGTGATTTTTTTTTTTTTCTAAGTTAAAATTTAGGTAAAACACCCGATACCCGAGTTATTGGCATTTTCAATCACCGGATTTTAAAGAAGAGAAGAGAGAAAGAAGACACAGACACAAGCATGTTTGAAGAGGTAGTGAGCCTTTCTTCCTGAATGGTAGGGTAGCTCTTAAAGAGGCTGTTTGGTCTTGGCTGTTTGAGCTTGATGACGTATCTAAACCGGGTACTGTTCCGCGATGTGTGCCATGATGGACTCGAATGGGTCCGCCGTGTATACGTTATTCGCCACATCTGCTCGTCAGGTATACCGGCAACTGCTCACGTCTCATCCCCATACACTTCTTCATTTCTGCCTTTGTCTTCGCCCAGTAACTCTCGATGGCCTGAGTGTGAACACCGGTTTGGGGGTCGACGAAGTTAAGCGAGTGGTTGACTGTTCGGTGGTCAAATCCAAGTTGGGGTGTGATGCCTGCATATGCTCTCCACTGATCGGAGTGAATAATGCTGCCGGGACGGACGTGTTGCTGGATGATGGGCAATAGCGTTGCAGCATCTCTGGTGTCAACCACCTGCATGAAGCCAGTGCTTGGTGTCGTTGATGTGTCGACCATGCCAAAAACCCATCGTTCCCCGTTGTCTGGAAATCTACCTCTGTTGTATTTCCTCTTGTGGGCGAATAGGCTCTCGTCGATCTGCACTACGGTGCCCGGGCCTCCAAGCATGATTGGCGTTCGCATGAGTTTCGCAGATGTCACGTCCCTAATGAACTCATACATTTGCGCAATCCGTTTCCTGCTGAAGTCTGTCAGACGAGATGCTTGGCAAATCTGTATTCTAGAGGCCCACAGGAACATGACCCATATCCAATGGTCTAGTCGTAGTTTCGACCCATCGAAGAAGCTGCCCGCCCGAATCGACTTGTTGGTGTCACATGCATGGCATCTGAACCGTTCCTTATCGCTGGACGATGAGAATGGCGACAGCTTCATATCTCTCCCGCATGCACATCGCAAACTTCTTCTAAGTAGATGACGTTCTCTCAGAAACTCCCTATGGTCGGCCATGTCTTCAAATCGATGCACTCCAACTTGTGTTACAATGTCCATTTTGTCTCGTTGCTATGATTGCAATGAAGTTCTCTGATTTGGGAAGGTCTTATATATACATTGATCAATCGACTCACTCTTGCATCTTGAAGTAAGCCAAACTGAAAGTTCATTTCAATTTTTCATACTTATCACTAATCGTAATTGACATGTCATTGTGTGCATTGTGTTATAACTGCCGCAGTCATCTGGTGTACATGCCGACATTTAATCTGATTATTGCCGCATTGATTCCTCCGGGCATGTGGATGTATAATCTGTTCCATTTTGATACTTATCACTAATCATAATTGACAATATCATTGTGTGCATTAGTTATGACCACTGCAGTCACCTTGTGTACATGCCGACATTTAATCCGATTATTGCATAAGATGTAATTCGGTGGCTGATTAGCGTAGCGTCGTTTGTAACATTGTAACAGCATTTATTCCTCCATTAAATGCGCATGCCGACGGACCATTGGTTGGTTATTAAAAATCTTTACAAATTAAATAGAACATAACCAATGTCGGGAATTCTAACTTATCTCAATTTATAGCTTGTGCGGTGTTCATAACATAGACCATTGGTTGGTTATTAAAATCTTTAAAAATTGAATAGAACATAACCAATGTCGGGAATTCTAACTTATCTCAATTTATAGCTTGTGCGGTGTTCATAACATAGACCATTGGTTGGTTATTAAAATCTTTAAAAATTGAATAGAACATAACCAATGTCGGGAATTCTAACTTATCTCAATTTATAGCTTGTGCGGTGTTCATAACATAGACCATTGGTTGGTTATTAAGATCTTTAAAAATTGAATAGAACATAACCAATGTCAAAATTCTAACTTATCTCAATTTATAGCTTGTGCGGTGTTCATAACATAGACCATTGGTTGGATATTAAGATCTTTAAAAATTGAATAGACTATGTCGGGAATTTTAACTTATCTCAATTTATAGCCTGTGCGGTGTTCATAACATAGACCATTGGTTGGTTATTAAAATCTTTAAAAATTGAATAGAATATGTAAAATTTTAACTTATCTCAATTTATAGCTTGTGCGGTGTTCATAACATAGTCCATTGGTTGGTTATTAAAATCTTTAAAAATTGAATAGAATATGTCGGGGAATTCTAACTTATCTCAATTTATAGCTTAGGCGGTGTTCATAACATAGACCATTGGTTGGTTATTAAAATCTTTAAAAATTGAATAGAATATGTCGGGAATTTTAACTTATCTCAATTTATAGCTTAATGCGGTGTTCATAACATAGTCCATTGGTTGGTTATTAAAATCTTTAAAAATTGAATAGAATATGTCGGGAATTTTAACTTATCTCAATTTATAGCTTGTGCGGTGTTCATAACATAGACCATTGGTTGGTTATTAAAATCTTTAAAAATTGAATAGAATATGTCGGGAATTTTAACTTATCTCAATTTATAGCTTGTGCGGTGTTCATAACATAGACCATTGGTTGGTTATTAAAATCTTTAAAAATTGAATAGAATATATAAAATTTTAACTTATCTCAATTTATAGCTTGTGCGGTGTTCATAACATAGACCATTGGTTGGTTATTAAAATCTTTAAAAATTGAATAGAATATGTCGGGAATTTTAACTTATCTCAATTTATAGCTTGTGCGGTGTTCATAACATAGACCATTGGTTGGTTATTAAAATCTTTAAAAATTGAATAGAATATGTCGGGAATTTTAACTTCATTGCAATTTATAGCTTGTGCGGTGTTCATAACATAGACCATTGGTTGGTTATTAAAATCTTTAAAAATTGAATAGAATATGTCAGAATTTTAACTTATCTCAATTTATAGCTTGTGCGGTGTTCACAACCTAGACCATTGGTTGGTTATTAAAAATCTTTACAAATTAAATAGAACATAACCAATGTCGAATTCTAATTTATCTCAATTTATAGCTTGTGCCGTGTTCATAACATAGACAATAGCACACCAACACCCAAGCATGACCAGTAACACAAAACCACCAGCAACAGCCCATCACCTACATGGTTGAGAAATAAAACGGCTGTCTGTAAAAGACTATGTATGTCTGACACAATTATCATCCTTTACACTTGCTCGATGATCTGATGAACTCCTTGAAGGTTTCTTGCATATCACCTGTTGGAAACAGAAATATACCAGTGTTTATTACATGAAATATGCCGTTTAATCTTCTTATTGATAGCATATTGACTTTGATGGTACAACGTTACCGCACCACCGTAATGCAGACTGCTATTGTGTGCACACTTAATGCGCACACAATGGACACCTTATATATAATGGAATAATCCAATGTATACGAACCGGCAAGATCTGGGACAAGATCCACGGTTTGGTTCGA
Organism: Holothuria scabra; assembly: GCA_037179385.1. Taxonomy (NCBI): domain Eukaryota; kingdom Metazoa; phylum Echinodermata; class Holothuroidea; order Aspidochirotida; family Holothuriidae; genus Holothuria; species Holothuria scabra. Next base: position 4,412,049 of record CM074187.1, on the reverse strand, counting down.
TTATTGCCTTGAAGAATAATCGAAAAAATCGGCAATATCGTAAGAATCGAAAATAATTGTGAATAATTGTGAAATAATCATAAAAATGTAAGTTACAGCACTATCTCGTCCTAGTTGACAGTGCAACTCATCGGCGGCAGGATCCTTTGTGTTTCCATGAGAGTAGATCATTTGCAATGTGTTTTGCAGGGTTACCGGGGTGCTCGCGCTCCATCATATTACCTGTCCCAAATCTACTACCCAAATCTTTGAAAATATCACATGCAAATAAATCACTTCATTTACATGATTGCCCCCGATAATGGACTAATATTTTTGGCCAATTTGGTAAGCGTTCTCCTAGTCTGAGAATGAAGAGAGTCCTTAGAAATTATGTTTAAGTTGGAGAGTTGTTTGCACTTCGTTTTCTGAAGTTGAAATTTTCATCAGCGTGCAGCCCTAATTTGATATCGTCACGTAGTGTGCTACAATACTGCTCACATATGTGTCGGCAGCAATATGTACATCACTTCTTGCACGCAAGCTGTCTGACAGTGATTAATAGTAACGTTTTACGCAGAAACTTGCAGATATCGTGGCTAACTGGAGTGCACCACTTGCGTGATTTTAGTATGGCTTATACTACCGTCCCTACGGACATGCGTAGTTTTGTCGATCCCTGATGTTGAAATCGGGCGACCTGTGTAAATCCCGATGGTCCATGTAACTCTCATTGAAAAGTTTTAGAATGATCGTTGAATGAAAGCAAGCATAATTTTAGGACTACAAACGAATAATGAAGGGATATAACACTTTGGTGTACAGCAGGTTCTACCGTGAAAGTTCAATGCTTTTGTTTTATTAGCCAAGCAGAAAATTTTAGGGCTCAGTTTGAAGTAGAGCAGACCTGTGCACGTAGGGGAAAAACACGGACAATAAGCACATTCCGATTGTTGGCGGGTTAAGCACTGATGGAGAGCTAGCCAGCGGGAGGGCCAGGGCGGGGATTATAAACAAAAAATTCAGTTTCCGTTCCTGATTTCCATACATTGCGGGCACATATTTTATGAACATTGTTTGCAGTTTATATAGCTGAGCCCGAGAGCATAAATAGAAAGGGTTCTTTGCTTTTAGTAAATTGTAGTATAATTACCAGTCAAGTACCGCAACTGAGGCATCCAGTCCCGCTGGCTTACGGATACAAAGATGTACGTAACTTGCTTGCTACATACAGCACATATGTCAACTTAGGAACTAAATGTAATATGTGCGGGGAAAAAACTGGTTATAATCGAAGTACAATAATTAGATGTCTGATTATACCGGTTATGTTTTTTTGGAATACCGTGAAAGCTTAAGTGGACCCGAATTCGGTAGTACTCCAGGATTCGTTCGCTTGAAATTTTTGTTTAGAACCACATAGGCTGTCTGAATCACCAAAATATGCATGCTTACTAAGGACATGCTTAAAGACCCAGTTCTCTCACCGCAAACAGTACCAATTCTCCTAACCTTCTTACTGAAGCCCCTCCCATAATTGTCTGAAATTCCTCATCCAGACACAATCTCAGTTTATAGATTCAGGGTGAGTATAGAAAAACTTAAATTTCTATAATCAAAACACTCTCAGTACCATTCATGCTGTGTAATATAAGCTTTGGCACTCGGCATTGTTTGAATTAGCTGTCCGTCAAAGAGCTGAGGCAATTGAGAATTTCGGTACCCGGGTTCCAAAACTGTAGTTTGGGGTGAGAGTTTTGGCCCTTTAAATGCATTCAAAATTTCACCTGATTAAATCCTTTATGGATTCAATGAGCCAGACAGGGAAACTTCCCCTTGCCTTCTATTCCACAGTAAGTGAATTAACAGATAATTTGCAGCCCTGTTGAGCCCAAAGTCAAAGAAAAATTGTAACCCATATTCTGATAGGCACAGGCCTATGAGAAGTTTAAAGCTGACGTGAAGTTTTTAAGTCTGTTTTGAGTTTTTCTAACAGGCAATATTTCTTAAGGAACAACACAGTCACAGTCAACGAATTGAGGACTGGGCTACTTGTGTAAACAGTGACAGGAATTTGTCCAACAAATTTGATTTGGCCACCTTTCCTGTAAGATTGACGTTGACGTAACAAAGTTGTGCACCTTTCAAGAAATGTACGTAAGATATTCACACAGTGATAACAAAATTTGGACAATATTTTAGTGTTTCAACTGTTTGAAGGACTTCTAAAATTGGGGTGAACGAATTGCATTCACTCCAAGCTAAGCTATATAGAGAATACAAGTTAGCACAGATTGCCATACACCAGTGCAGTGCTTCACTCAAAAAATTTTGATGATTTCCACTTTATAGGCTACTAGGGCTAGATTTCAAATCTCTCAGGAAAGTTCCTACATCTTTCTCTGATGAAAGAAAACAAACGTTGAGTTGTCAAAAAACCTCACATCAAATCCAAAAATTATCTCATCCAATTCAGTGATAAAAACGAACTGGATCATTCGTGGAAAAATCTCATGGGGTCACACTAGGTAATGGGAATTTCCCTGTACCCTAAGCAGTAGTGGTATATCTATCTTACCGGTTTTAGTCGGTATTTCCACCTTAGTAATATCGTCGATATGCGTTTTCAAAAATATGGGTATATAGTTAAATCTATATAAAGAACTAATACCGATATTCCCCTACTCACTGAAATACCGATTCAACCAAAATATAGACACTCAACACAAATACTGATATTTAACAGCAGTGACTCATGACAGATACGAGAAAATACCGATACCAAACCACCAATTAACTAAGAGTTTTCAATGAGTAGAGTAGACTAGAGAGCTACGAGATGTGTAGGTTCACCTCTCCGTGACCTTTCCAGTCACAGAGCTGTTTGTTCATGTACTGTGTATATATTGACAGTCTGCAGCAGCTCAGCTCACGCTGTATACTCAACGATCTGCTCAGTGGAATAGTTCAATGCACTTGTTTACGTACATCGGCAGTGTCTGTGTACGCCGGTGTATACGTAATGGCGCAATAAGAGTGTCCAAGTTCATGGGCCTATCAATTTAACGGATGTTTTCCAAAAATATTTTTGACTGCAAGTACCTGCGTTTCAAAACTTAACGGGTCAATTTCTTTTACATATCAATCAGTCTTACTGTTAGGTAAAATTCAAATGGTACTGTAAAGCCTTCGCGATGTGTCCACAAAGGGCGAAAAGAACGTAACCTTTTTGCAAAATTCTTCTGTACAAGTTAGATGTGGGAATCCACCACAGGCTACTACAGTGAATGTTAAAGTCAATGCAGGTTTAGTATAGCAACTCAATCCTTCGTTAGCGCGAGAATTTGCTGCATGTAAAACACAACGTAAGTGTATACACTGTACATGTGCAAACATGCAAACATGTGGTTGAACAGGCTGTGCATTTCTAGCAGTTAACCTTGGCTGAATCTGCCCACTTTGATACAGGGGGATTTTTGATACAGAGTTCCATAAGTAATTTGTTTCTTTGATCGAATTTGGCAAGTTTTTTAGCCCGCAATATTTTGCATTGCCGTTTAAAAAATGTCATTGGAACTAGGACGGGGCAAACTCTGTAAAATATTGCTGCGTAGAAGATGGGATTTAAAATATATGGGCAAGTTTTCACATCGCGGACCTGGAAAAGGCAACAGTGCAGAGCAGCTAAAGAGCTGATACGATGCAACAGAGTGCATGGTACCTGGATTTTGACAACGGACTGGAACAGTGCAGTGTTCGTAGGATCGGGCGCGGCGGCTTGTGGAATAATATTTGAAGCGCGGGATCGATCACTGCTGATCAGGCAGTTGACAGAGGTATGTTAAGTGATGTGATACCGACTTCTTTCAACTAGTCGACTATAATACCGAAGCACATATTTGATATCCAGAATATCGGTCGGTATTTTAGGTATCAGAGAAACTTTGCAGCTATGCTGTCAGAGCTCTATAGTGTTTATTGCTGCTTGAATTTACTGCGAGGGCCGGCGGCCTGTATGGGAAAAGCTGCCACAGTTTGTTTATGTATACAGTTTGCGGGCAATTTAGGAGAGTTGGGCGGGAACCCTGTGACAAATAAAATGAAAGAGAGAGAAGTAAGGCTAAACAGACATTTTAATATTTCATCTTTTCTCTTTGTACACATTTAATTGATTTTTGCCGATCAACATGAAATTGCGAACCTTTGTTTGTCTCGTATATGGATTATGGGGCAAGGAATAACCTTCGAACTTCGTTCCTACACACATGAAGTGTGTGCACCTACGTATTCTGCAAAAATACCGATATTACCGGTATTATCGGTATTTTCGGACCTATATATCGATATTTTTCACAGGCAATACCGCTACACTTTACTGTACCCATCCGGTTCCCTCATTGGATAGTTCTGCTTTCAGTAATTTTATATTTAGCTAGCAAAGTGTAACCACCTCAACCAAGGGCACGTACTGGCACAACTAGTACAACACTCATCCTTACATTGTTGACAGATTTGAAAACAGACTATCCAATGGGAGAAGTGGAGTCATACAGGGCAATTCCCATGTGATGTCATGAATTTTAAAAACAGTTTCCCCAAATAGGGTTGAGAAGTGCACTGGTATTTAAATGAATACCCTGTACTGGAGGTACATGAAATAAAGAAATCGAAAATATTTCGTGAGCTGCTAACACCGCTTCTTGAAAAAAATACCATTACTCAAAAAAATTTACCCATATTTACCTGTAATCAATTTGAAATAACTGTTAGGATGAATTTATAAATAATTATTAAACACAAATAGTAATAACCAAGTGGAAACTGACATGAAATTATCTCTTTTCCATTCTGCAATATCCTCAAATGTCAGCCTGCAGGCACATTATTATTATTATATTATATTATATTATATTATATTATATTATATTATATTATATTATATTATATTATATTATATTATATTATATTATATTATATTATATTATATTATATTATATTATATTATATTATATTATATTATATTATATTATATTATATTATATTATATTATATTATATTATATTATATTATATTATATTATATTATAAACAATATGTATTGCACAACAGTGCAGGCACAGGCAACAGACAGCGAATTCTCTATTGCCAGGGGATAGAGAACACTTGAGGGATCATTCCCCAGTCCCCACTGTGATTTCTTCCAGAGTTCTATTTAAAGTCTTCGTTGATTGTTAATGCCCCTTACCACCATATCTCTAGGTTCCTATTTTGAAAATTATGCAAGAGGGTCATTCCGTGTCAAATCACCTATTTTTTGATGAAGTTTTTGCTCGACTGACTCAAAAAATTTCCAAAATATTTGTATGTGTAGAGAGTGATGAAAAAAGGATATCTTGGAAAATTTTAGTCAAAATTTTGGTCAAATTTTGACCGAATTCAAATTGGTTGAAATTTCGCAAATCAGAGGCAAAATGGCATTTTGGCATCTTTGTCAATTTTGAGGACCAATTTCTCAGCATATACATAACCCACCAGCCTGTAATGATATAAACACAATGAAACTAACCCCTAGAACAGGTTTCTGTAATATGAAGCTTTTAAAATGTTGATTTGTGGAATTGATGGCTTTGTAAAGTGGCCCAAATTTGCATTTTTGACTATTTTCATCATACAGTTGGCCAATTTTAGGGATCAATATCTCTGTTAGTGTAATACTCAGAGCCCTGTTATCTCTTGAGATAGTTATCTGGTACATAGAGAATACAGGATAAAACTTTCAGGGATTTCTATTGTTTCAATTTGAAGAAATGTTGCCTTAAAAATGCCAAACCTGTTGTAGCAAACTGTTCTATGGGATAGTTAATTATGTTTAAATCATTACAGGCTAGGCTGGTAGGTTATGTATTTGCTGAGAAATTGGTTCTCAAAATTGACAAAAAAGCTGAAATTCCATTTTGCCATTGATTTGTGAAATTTCAAAGAATTTTAATTTGGTCAAAATTTGAGAAATTTTGCTGCAGATTTCAGGATATGCTTTTTTCATCACTGTCTACACACAAATATTTTGGAAATTTTTCGAGTCAGAAGCAACAGCCTCCGGTGATTTGACATGGAATGACCCAAGAGTCACAACTTCCAAATCAACTAGTTCCAGTTTTGGGAAGCTCCATAGTTCAGCTGTGCAATAAATTGTTTGCTATGGTTTGCTATTGTTTGGCATGGTTCACATGTACATGCAAATTTGCTTTGACTTCTCTCACTGTAACAAGATAGTTGTTCTTTGTGTTTAAATAGACACAGTCATTCAGTATGCACAAAGAAAATGGTGATTTGCGAGACACTCCGTTCTTGGGTTAGCAGACAAACGTATGGATGCTTTTAAATGCATGCTCAAATGTCCCACCTTACATGACACAGCCACAAATTTCATTGTATATGTGATTTGCTGTTTAATTTGGTGTGTGTAAGACACCATAATTTTCCCAGAATCATGAAAACCTGGTATTGTATGCTGTACCAAAAAGCCAACTCATGAACAGTGAATGGTTCTTGGCAGGAATAGATATGTTGGATCTAGCTAAATGTACATTTTCAAAAGTTCTAAAGGTAAAGGTTGTTTTAAAAATGATAGAATTAATCAAAGTAGAAATGGATGTCCCTGAAATGGAAGGTGATGAAAGGGATGCTGCAAGGGACTTTCAGTGGAATTTTTGAAGGAATTTTTTCCCACAAAAAAAAAAAATATTCATTCTGGATATATTTTTGTGACTCTAACGTTAGAGGTGAAAAACCAGAGTGTTCATTAAGAATGTGCATGATTGTAAAGAAATGTGGTAAATTTACAAACTTTTGTTATATGGGTTCAGGCTGTAGGATTTCACGGGAGCGATTATTCCCCATTGCGTGGTGGTCCTGTGATGAAACCACAGTACCCAAAAACTGGTTACCACCAATCAGTTACCACCCATGCATTTTTTAACAGAACCCAAAACAGGGTTTCACGGTACCACTGATAATTGGTACCGTTGGTACCACCACAAATGGTACCGGTAATACCGAAGTACCAGTACCAGAAGAATGAAAAAGTAGGATATGTATCACATGCAAAATATCTGTAAAAATACCATGCATTGACATAACTGAAGTCTTCTGATAATCCCTGCCTCCTGTTTCAGTATTTTTTATAACATTTAGTCACCCCACACTCAACAAATCAGTAAACAGAAAAAGAAATGACCTCTCTGCAAATTTAGCTTCCGATAATTACGGGACAGACAGTTAATCAGCACTGCACTTCAGCACCGGAGCTAGACCCCACAAGATGACAAGAGCACTCAGAATTGTAAAGAAGATTGCAAAAATAATTTCTGCAAATAATGACAATCCCCCCTCCTAAAGTATAACCAAAAGTTATTAAGTGGAACTTTACAAAAATATTTCCATAAAATACTGATTCATCAAGCTTTCTTTGTGCCAAGTTATCATTATCAAAACTAAATCATAAAGCTTCATGATTGAATTTACGAATGCATATCGCGCACCAATCCTCTTACAATAACACTACTGTTCTTCAGTAGCTATTAATACAACAAAGCAAGTGAGTTGATCAGGTGAACTGAACACGAGCCAAATTTCTGAAAGAACGTTCGCTGCGTTCGTACCAAAGTTTTTCTTCCTCAGGCAGTGAGCGTTATGGAGCAGACCCCTTACATCACTGTGTTCTAGAATCAGAAATGGTCGATGCAACGTTCATGTCAGAGCTTGCAATGCTATGATTCTTCGCCTGCTTATAAGGAATTTCTCACTCGTATAATGTTGTGTGCTATCGTAATCCAAGTGAATTCAATCAATCAACCCACGGTATCTATTCTTAATACACCATGTGAAAGCATTTGCTGATGAGCAGCGATCGTTCGGGGGTTGCGCAGAATGTCAAAAGAAAGCAAGGGCCCTGTTAGTGTGGAAGGTACTGCGAAAGTTCTGCGGAAGTAACGTTAAACGGCACTTCCCGAAATTCTTAGGGGGATTTATGACTGGAATAGTGCACTATTGAAAACAATTATCAAGTGAATTCTCCCTGTTTGTATTGCAATGCTTAGAGACAGGGCGCATTTATTAAAAGGGGTTTTTGTTTCATTCAAGTATCATTCTAATTCAATTGCTTTATTTTTTGAGAAAAGATTTTCACCACAAAATTGACTAATCGGGTCTGTCCAAAAACACAGTGTGAAGGAGCGGGAAGGCTAGCGCTGACAGGGATCATTCTGAGATTGCACAGAATGTTGAAAGAAAGCAATTTCCTTTTTTGTGTGGAGGGTACTAGTTCTGCGAAAGTAACGTTAAATGGCAATTTCCGAAATTCTTAGGGGGGATTTGTGACTGAAATGGTGCAAAATGATTATCAAGTGACTATTCCCTGTTTATATTGTAATGTTAAGAGACATGGGGCATTTATCAAATGGATTTTTGTTACATTTTAGTTTCATTCTAATTTAAATGCTATAATTTTGGGATAAGATTTTCACCTTACAGTTGAGTACCAGTCTCCATGATACTTCGGTACCTTTCGGTTGGTGGTACCGTACCATACCGGTACCGGTACGTACCGGTACTTACGGAAATACCGTTATACCATGAAACCTACTGTAACCCAAAAGTGGGTTCCCTTGGATTCCCATGGTGAAAAGTGACGCAACCTACAAATGGGTTCCTGTGTTTTTGGAAATCCAATGGCTTGTGGGTTGTTGCTGTTTTGCAATAACAAGCCCAAATATTTGGTGTTGCCACAATGGCATTGATGCCGATAAATTTATTTTGTTCCTCTGTATTCCCTTTGACATAGGCAAAAATATAAGTATTTGAATTATTAATGATAATATTACCAAATATAAAGCAGGAACAAATATTTGTTCATACTATTTCATACTATTCTTACTTTGTGTTATTGCCAAATGTACAATAACACTGAAAATTATTGACACCGTACCGGCTTGCTAAAATAGATTTGTAATGTACATGATACTATTCTGTGCTCTAAGATATATATCTACCACGAAATTTGACACAGTGAAACCACTTTGGCACACCAACATAAAGTTAGTGCAATTTACAAATTGGGGACCATAGGTGAGAACCCATTTGTGAGGTGGTGCCTTTGGCACATGTAGCCTGAGTCAGGAGCTGCAACATAAACCCTAAAAACAGGGAAAACCCTGATTACATACGTTTATGGTTTGCATAAAATGATTTGTCAGGATTATCCTCATGTTGAGACCAAGACATAACTTGTTGATTAATTTCTATGAAAAAGTAATTTGCTAACCTTTAAGAGTCCTCAGACCAGGCTTCCTCAATTAAATTTACTGCAGCAGCAAATTCTTTAATGTTTTTGACATAATGTGCCACTGGTCGCAATCCTGGTGGGAGGGGTATAAGGGGGGTTTCCCCCTCCCCTTTTGACAATTTTTGCATTTTGGAAGGGGCTTAGCTTACATGCAAAATGGTGCATAGTTTGTTCAATTTTCCCGGCCAAATTTTTTCGCAAACTTAACAACTTTTGTCGATTCACCGGTGACAGTAAATCAACATGGCACTGACTCTAATGAATGTTAACAGTGACAGTGATTTTACTCTCGTGTGAGAACAAATAAGACGTTATTATATATCCTTGTGTCTGTATGTTAAGTCAGTCTGTGGGAAGTACTAGATTTATTTACAGTACCTATTTTTGAGCCAGAACAATTCTTGTCAGGAAAGATATGAAAAGTTAAATTTTTCAATATCTTCCCGGTAATTATTTGCGCCACTCCAAACCACGTGGTGTGTCACAAGTGGTGCGCGCCCTGCCTTTTGAAGAAGCCTGCCTTTGACTGAAATTTTTTCTTTTCTTAAAACAAAAGCAGGATAACCCAGTGCCAGAGAAGGAAAGGAAGCTGTTTCTTGGGGGATTGAACTTTGCTTCAACTGAGGACGACATCAGAAGTACATTTGAGAAGTTTGGCACAATTGTTGACTGTGTCGTAATTAAGACAAATAACAAAGACTCTTATGATTACGAGCCTAAACGTTCCAGAGGGTTTGGCTTTGTCACCTTTTCAGATGTTGATGCAGTACAGAAAGTGTTAGATGAGCATGCCAGCAATGAAATACAGATGAACGGTCGCACAGTAGACATTAAAAGGGCAAAGTCAAGAGAGGTAAGAAGGCCTTTAATATTAAGGCATACCAGTGCAACTAAACTCAGTCACTTGCCCCAAATCATTGTGACAAGAGAAAAATTTTTTAGACCCCAAGAAAGAATAGCAGTTTCCCTAAACCAGGGTTAGTGTCAAGTGGGATAAAGGGGGAATTTTTCCACTTTCCAGAAAACTCTTCCCCTCTTTTCATTTCCATAAATTTCTTACTTAAGAAGAGGGTTCCTTTGCATCAGTGTTTGAACTTACTGTAGATAAATAGCCATGAACAGGTTTAACCTCTATAGGGCCCAGAAAGAACTGTAAGCTTTAGCAACCCGGAACCTACAGTACTTTTAAGTTAGGTTGAGGGCAACATCAATTTTGACTTGGGGTGTGGCAGTAATAAGTGTTTTCAAATTTCTTGCACACAAAATTTGAATAAGATATAGCACATGTACCTAGCCCTGTCAAATAAGATATTGGCTATGGCAAAAAAAAAATTGCTGAAGTAAAAAGGACCGATTTCGGCAAAAATACACTTTACCTCGGCATTATTATTATTCAGTAACTTATCAGTGCAAACGGCAGTAAAATTCATGCTATTATATGTATGGCAAGTTAACAATAATTGTTTACACACTTGGTATGGCACTGTACTGTTCAAAAATGTAATTTGTTTCAGAAGTTTTGGAATTCCAATTATAAATCTAACACAGTCCTTTGAGAATTTTTCCAATATAATTATAATGTGTCAGTGTGGGGCTAAATGTGTGCATAGGATGTTTGCTTGTGAATATAAAACTAGATTATGACAACCTGGTAAGGAGACATCCTTCTGCCCTACCCTTCTCCCCCCCCCCCCAAAAAAAACCCCTCCTCCTCCTCCCCCCCCCCCCCCAAAAAAAAAAAATGAGGTGATCAAGGTGTGTTTTGATGTTTTCTATGCCTTTGAACCATAGTTCAATTGTATTAAGTGGTCTTGGAACCAGTTGTTGTGTGTGCAATGTTATATAGATGCATTAATCAACCCAGATGCTTCTTTCAATATCTGGTAATTAAGTGCCACTTATTATGTGAAAATGTGAACCCACAGAGATTTGTAACTCCCCTTGGCTTCAAAGGTATTACAATATAATTAATTAAGCCTTCATTTTTTGTTTGTTTTCTGCACTTTTATATTGCCCACAAGTATGTCTTTTGAAAGTGAAAGGGTAGCGTACTTGAATTTCATTTCTAGCTTATCAGGGCCTTAATGCTACTTTGTCTGGTTTCTATTTAGGAAACAGATACCAGTGGACCTCCACCACCCAAAAGGATTTTCATTGGTGGCATTGGTGACCTGAAAGAGGAGGACTTCAGGGACTATTTTAGCAGCTATGGTGAAGTGAAAGATGTGATGATTCCCAAAGAGTCCGATGATGAAACCAAAAATCGAGGCTTTGCTTTCGTTGAATTTACAGATGCTGATGTTGTGAAGGGTTTGGTTGGTATGTGTATTAGTCATTGATTTACAAGCTATTAAAACAAATGAAACTGACAGATGTTTATTAAAACACAAGGTGGTATGATTGCTTGAGAGGCAGAAATATTTATCAAAGTTGGTATCACAATTTAAGTTAAAGTTGCAGTTAGCAGTAGCAGTACATTGGTGTAACTAGTATTTTTCAGTATTTCCACCTTAATAATATTTTTTATATGAGTTATAAAAATATTGGTAGTAAAATCCATATGTTTAATGTATTGTGAGCCTGTGTGGTATAGTGTATGCATGTACACGGTGGAAAGGTTCAACTCATGGTGTAAACTCTGGTGGTCATGTATATGGCTAAATTTGCTGGCTGTAGGGCTATTGACTGTAAATATGGTGGCAAAATTAAGGGAATTTTAGGAAGTGGGCTCAATGCTCTGATATTCTTAAGGTTAAGGTACATCATTTTGTGGGAAAAGATGGAATTATGAGATCTAGTTGTTTTTAAATATCCCCAAAATATCAGTCCAGGGGCCTGTTCCACAAAGAGTTACGCACGATCTTAAGTATGATTTACTGTTGGCTTAAGTATGGTGAATCAAACTTAAGATTGTGCGTAACTCTTTGTGGAATGGGCCCCAGGTCCCTTAAATTCATGGGAAAGTAATTGAATTTTTTCATGTTGAACGGGTATTATTATTAACCCAGAACATGATAGAACTACATCTTACAGTATTAATTAATCACCACAAAAGTATACCAAGAATGGTATACCTCATTCCATTTCACCTCATAATGTAGTCAGTGATCTTGAGTGCCAAATTCTCTTAGTGGAAAGTTATCCTTTGTGCTCAGTCTTTCATTGTCTTTTAGCATTTTCTTGGGTAATATAATGAAAGTCAGGTACTGAATGAAAAATTTAATCTTAGAAGTTTTAAATTGGATTTGGTATTACTGTGGAGATGTTTATGCTTGGTTACAGAAACAAAGAATCATACAATAGGTGGTCAAGAGTTGGAAGTGAAAAAGGCGACGCAGAAATCTCAAAGAGGGGGAAGAGGTGGAAGAGGTGGAGGTAAGAGTGAAGGTTCCACACCACCATTAATTGTTGCCATTGACTTACATCCTAAACAGGCTTTGTTATTCTGCCTCTAATTCCTTGTTCAAGTTTTCAATGCCTGTAAGTGTATGAGTGTTTGCACAGGTACCAATTAATAGAAACTGGGTACCCAATTGCCATACCCGTTGGGTCCTAGGGTACCTGGTGTTACTGTGACTAAAAGATAGCAACATTTTGGTAGGCATACTCCATTCACTGTTTTCTTTTAAAACATTGAAAAATTCACCCAAACAAAATTTCTAGGGACTCTAGCCAGAGGGTTCACCTTTTGGCCAAAGTGCAATTTTAGGTAATGGTGGAGTGCCCCCTTCAAACTGCTGGAATCATGTGATTAAACCAGGAGGATACAAGTTGAGGCATTAAACACTAATTAAGTAATTAACAATTGTATCTTAAGTGTATCCAACTATGACTACATATAATTTTGTAGCAAGGACATTCATCTCTTAGCTCCCTTAGATATTGGTAAGAGATGATACTGTAACTACCATTTGTAATGTAGCCCAACCCCTGTGTTAAAAGGGAATTTCACTACAGTACAAAAGATGCTAAATGGTTGAAGATTTTTCCACTTGGATAGTATAAGTCTTAAAAGTTAAATTGTGCTGGTTTATTAGGAAAACTGTTTGGTATTGTTGTGCAGGACCCTGTTATTGTCAGATCCCCCCCCCCCCCCCCCCGTTATTATCCCCCACCAACCATGGTAATGTTACGTGCCTACTTATATGGCATCCAAGATAAACAAGATTTTTATAGCCTTAATACAACAATTTTGTCACAGAGCAGAAGTGGGAATATCCATGGGTCAACAGATTTCCTTCCTAGCTACAAGATAAATTAAAGAAAAGTGGTACATTTTTGCCATTTACATCATTTTTTGCCTCAAGGCAAAATTTCATGAAACACAATCCCAGTGGAGGCATTGTTAACATATACTGTAGGCCTATTTTTGTACTGCCTGTGTCCATTGTGTACATACCATGAGTTCCCAGTCAGCTAATTACAATATTTTTAGTATCTATTACTAGGGAGCTGCCATTACACAGATCTCTCCTTGCTGTGTGAGGATACTTCCATACTGTGGGATCACTGTAGTGCTGTTTGTCTCATTACCAAGTTTGTTTCCCTGGTCAAGCTGGAGTAGTGGTGGATATACAGTATGATTGTATGTTCTTGTTACTTGTGTACAATTTGGGAATAATGTCAGTTTGAATCAGCATTTCCTATCAGCCTTCAAGTGGATGGTGCATTGAAGTTTCTTCCAGTACTGTACTTTTTGTTTACAAATTTCACAGAGGAGTGGGTAGGGAGGGAGAGGTAAACAGATGAAGATAATTGTGAGGAATGGATGGATTGAGGGAGGGGGGAGGGAAGACATTTGGGTATCTTTCTTTTCCTTATTGTTCATGCCACTGTCCTACACAAACTGGTCAATTGTACAACGACTTAAGTTTGTGATTCCTGTCCTCATAGGCAGTATTATCTTTAAGTGTACCACAAGTAAAAAAAAATCAAAAACATATATTTAGAAGCATGAAAAATAAGTGCTAACAGTCCACTTCCATCTTCATAGGAATTCCTAAGCTGAAATGTAAAATGTTGAAGTTTATTCAATTTAAAATGGTACATAGCACAATAATTTGTGATGTCATTGTTGAACTGTAAGTCAAATTAGAATCTTTGTCTTTCTTTATTTTTGTGAAAGTTACTGTACCTTCTACCAAGGTGTGATAGCACTCTTACTCTTGTGGGATGATATAATATGCTATGGAAGCAAACAGGAGTGTTCAAAGTCATAAAAACATTTTAACTTTTAATGGAAATCAAACATTTGTATGTGAGTTGTACAACTAGAAAGTCACATATTACAGTATTGCACAATATACCAATTTGTTTCAACAGAACAAACTTCAGCATTTTATGTCACAGCTCAGTGATATCCTATAAAGATTGAAGTTGGACTGTTTGCAATACTTTTCATGCTCTTTAGTATATATATTTTTTGAATTAGTATTTGACTCTAGATACATCCTAAGGGAATGAACTAGCTACAGAGATTTATCCCTGACACAGTTCAACTCCTAGGTGAACAGTGTTCACATGTTGGTCTGCCCAACTGGAGCACCATAATTTTGTTCAAGATTCATGGATAAAATACTGAACTGGTAATCAGGAAGGTTGAATGACAGTAGTTTAGCTACTCTAGTTGTATATGTTGACATAATATTGTTTTTTTTTCATCACTCAGGATTTGGAGGCCGGTTTGGAGGTGGTAGAGGAGGAGGAGGAGGTGGTTACAGATCTGGTCCCTATGGTGGTGGACGGTCAGACGGTAAGGAACCTTGTTTGTCTTTGGATGTGGCCTCTTAAGTAAATTTCCTGTCCTCTGCATTTGTTATTCATGTTGAAAAGATAGCATTAAAGCTTCTTCGTTCCTTGAATCATAAATATTGAAAAGTGAAATTTTATTTTGTACAAGCTAGTAAATGTGATGAAATATGCAAGCTTTCAAAATACTTTGTCTGGTCCTAATCCACTCCCCTCTCCAAAAAGAAATACCCATGCTTGTGAGCAGAAATGTAGTAGCAGAGATCATGACATGCAGAATCAGGGTGAAGGATTCAATAAAGTGGACTTGGGCCTGAATGGAGTCCTGCTGAATGATTCAGTTGGTGTACAATTCTTCATGAACTTCAAAATATTCATCTAACATTTAAGGTGTGCAGTTAAGTAGTCTTTAATTGTGAATTGTGACTAAGTGTCGATAAATCCTGTATGAGTGAATGGGCTGAAATTACAAGATTGTTTGACTTTGTGAAGTTTTTTGATGACACATGGCAAACAAGATTAGTCCTGTATTCATTACTGAATCATTCTGCGTTATCAATTAATTTCAGAAAAATTTTATCTCCTCAATATGCTATTGCAAGAGTAATGGATTTGTATCATCATGTGAAAATTTGAAAGTGTGGATCAAGAAATATTTTTGAGCAATAAGTATTGCATTTCATTCTTGGAGACCCTTAATTTTTTAAAAGAAAGCTTCCAAACTGACTTATTCTAAATAATATGTCTCTGATCTGTGCACCAACATAGATTTTTTTTTAAAAAGTGTGAAAGTATTCTGTGTAACACAGATAAAATACTTGTCCCTGGACCTTTGTAAGTCATGAATTTAAACAGTGAAATTTTTATCATTTCGCAGGTGGTTATGGCCGAAGAGGTTATGGAAATGGTGGTAAGTAACTTTAAAGTTATTGGTACTTTACAGAAAATAAGGGACGTCCTTGATCCTTTGCTGAAGAAGGAATCCATGTGAGGGTTATGATGTGTGTTTCTTATAAAGCTTGTGACAGGTGTTCACTTTCATCTGATGATGACATCTGAGGGAGGATAACCCAATCAGGCAATACTTCTTTTTTTCAGATTTTGCAAGTCTCATGTAGGATTTTTCACATGCATATGAATGATTCTAATGTTTGTCTGCCTGACTTAGTTGAAAAGGTGAAGGAATTATCAAGCAGAGAGTTTATTGGTTAAATTTTTTGTGGTATAATGTGATGTAGTGCAACAATACTGCACTGGCATACCTTAGCGCATACACAGGTGTAAATATGACACCTGACACCGACATAATCAAAATGTCCAATTTGGGGGAGATGGCATTTGAAACACCAATAAGGGTAGCGTCCTATATAGTGATAAACTTGAGTATAGAAGTCAATGTGTAAATAAAGTATTGATCAGTGTGTTCAGGAAACACTGAGATAATGATTGCTTTTATATTACATAGGTCCCTTAGTAGTTATATTCTATCCACAAAGAATTCTTAAAATTAGTGGCTTTCTGAATTCTGGTAGGAACCAGTTAAAAGATTTGTCTTTAAATTGCTTCAGCCCTGTTGCACCATTTTAGAAATTTATTATTCCCAAATTCAATAATTTCATTAGCATGAAATTTGTAACTCCAGTTTGGAATGTTCTTTGTTTATTACATGCAAGAAAATGACCCCTAAAGTTATTGTCTTGTTTGTGCTTCTGGGAGGTGGAAGATATGATAGTGAACCCAAGGGCTTCAATGACAGTTGCAATTGTGGAGGTAGGTTCCTGTATGGTGGAAGTGGGGGAAGGGGGTACGGATTTTGGTAGGGTAGTAGGATTTTTCGTGATAAAAAGGTTGTGGATGCCACTAGATTTAACCAGAAGGTTATAGGTTAAAGTGTAAAAACACGTCTCACTGTCATGGATTTCAGGGGTTGGTGTGACAGGTATTCAGATGGATGGTTTGTTCATACTCATTGGTCAGACAGGATTATGAGATAAAAAAGGGGGGGGGGAGGGTTCTGGACACTGAGTAGGAGGAAAGTTCTAAAATTGTGACCCTAATTCGGATCCTTTGTGATGAGTCTGGTCAAAAAATATAAAGATATTGCCAAGATCTGGTCCTCAGTGTCAACTTCTTAGCAAAGTAATGTCATCAGTAATGTCAGATATGAAGCCATCATATCTGATGTTACTTGCAATATTGTAAGTTTTTATTTGAAAATTGTCATCTTTCTCTTGTATCAGAAGTATTGTTTTATATTTATTTGCCTCTTCCCTGGCTTCACATTACTGGAGTGAATCAGTTTTAGAGGACTTGCAACTGCTCAGTGGCAACTGCTTAACATGGCTTTACTTCCAGGCTAAGATTGTAGTAAAGAGCTGATTGAATTGTATTTTACGTACCATGCAAATAGCCTTTTTGTAATGAAATGACAGGTCAATGTAACAGCCCTGGCCAGCCTGCAATCAAAGGGTTTAGTGTACTGCAGCATTATGTCAAATCTAATACAAACATTGGAGCACTTTCTCTAATATGGTCTTAGAAATATGGTCTATCATTTTTCATCGGTGTTTTGATTACTAAAACTTGTTTATGATTTCTTTTCTTCTTTCACTGTAGGCTATAATGATTATTCAAATGGCAGTTACAATGGAAACTCAGGTAACTAGTGCTACTTCATTTTTGGGGAAATAAGAAAAGAAGGGAAAGGGTGTCAAAAAGGAAAGGAATGGGGAAGCTTGATTTTCTCACTTCTGTAACAGAAGGGGGCAATCAGTAGATGAGGTCTCATGTTGCTTAAGAAACCTCAGACTCTCTGTGATGTTGCACTGACGTTGGTCAAGTGGTTAGAGCATCAGATTTGTACCCTGGAGTTCTGAAGTTTAACTCTTGGGCCTGATCATACCAAAACCTTAAAGAAAGAAACCAACTGCCATTTTGCTTGGTGCTTAGCATAAGCAATGGAGCAGGGAAAACAAACAAGCCGGTGAGCCACAACAGGTAAAAAAAACCATGGCTGGCCAAAATTAAACCAATTGTTTAGAAACTGAGCTGTGAAGCTCCATCTAACTAACTCAGTGATGTTGGATAGAGTTTTTTCAATATTTGAATTGATAATTTGATTTTAGTTGAGATTCACAATGGTAGAGATTGTACTTTACACTGACAGAGTTCTGGCATTGATTTATTGTAACATAAAATGTGTACTAATTCCATTTATTTTGTTTACTCTTGAATATTATTTCTATTATCTCAAGGTGGCTATAGCAATTACTATGAGAACCAGTCCTCTGGATATGGCCCAATGAGAGGAGATAGAATGTATGGTGGTGGTGGTGGACAATATGGAGGTAAATATAACAATAGTTTGACATAATTTTAGGGCTTACATGGTTACACAGAATTTGAAAATGAACCTTCTAGTTGTGTTAGTAGGACATGTTTATAAGAAATTTCATTAAGGTAGTCATGAAAATGTCACTATAGATGCAATAAGTCATCACAACTGGCAAATATAATGTAAGAAAAGCATGACAGATATGGTATAGGTCAGGGAATAATTTAATACAGAAATTTTGCATAGCATTTTTGCGATACAAGTTCATTTTGTGTAGCAATTTTCAAAATTTGCATAGCAGTCTTCACTGTCAAACTTTTCCTTCTGTTATGCAATACTCTGATTCATTCCCAGATGCTGTGATACGGTGTTCAGTTATGTGCTGAAACTAAACCTAAATATTGATTTAAAGTGACAGCATTGTTCCAGGAAAATTCCTGTCTGCAATAATTCTTTATGGATCTGCAGAAACAAGGCACAAAATACTGACTTCATTACCATATCGGACTGAATCAACTCCTTGCTTTGCTGTACAGTGTAAAGTCCCCCAAAAAGCGAGTTGAAAAAATTCACTAAACAAACTTGATGAACTGCATGCTAACAAACTGGAACAGGGCCAGAAGACAGTCAGTAACCTTACTGTTTTTCTTCCACCATGATAGTAAGCAGTTTGCTTACTTCTTAAATCCTGGGACTTTTCCTAAACTTCGATCTTGCAATCCATTTCTGAAAATGTTCTCAAACTTCTCATATGTATTAGCCTACATACAAGGCCTAAAATGGATTGTTGCTACAGCCTCATTCAGGGTAGGCAGAACGGTGTCAATTTGAAAGAAGATGTCCAATATAATCAAATTTTCACAAATTTCATAAAATAATTATGAGGAACGTGTAACATACTCTTACTAAGCACTTTATACTATTTTCAAAAGATGAACCCCCTGTAATTTTGCCCTAAGATGCTTTTTCTTCAGAGTTGTTTGTGCTAGCTAGACCTTGCACTATCCTAAAGTGCTTGTATATGGAGATGTATAGAGCCTAGGCTAGTCTCGTTTTTTGGTTCCTTGCGGTAGCAAAGGAACCTATGTATTCAGGTTGGCGTGTGTGTGTGTATGTGTGTGTGTGTTTTTATGTGTGTGAGACACGTGCTTTGGTACACTCTAACTCAACAAGGGAAGGTTGGATGGAACTGATATTGGGTACATAGATTCGTCATAGGGAGAAGGTGTGCCCTATTGTTTTTGGTAGAGGTCAAAGGTCATTTGGGGTCACCAGAGGTCAAAAACTAAAAACCTCAACACGATATTTCAAGGTAGGAAACTTAGATAGATGTCGTACTTGGTGTGTTTATGTGTTATGATGTAAGGATGAAATCTAATATGTTTGGTGAAGGTCAAGGGGTCATCTGGGGTCACCAGGGGTCAAACACTAAAAAACATTTCAACAGAGTATTTTAAGGTTGAAATGACAGATTTCAAATCAATCTGTGTTTGGTTAAGGTCAAAGGTCATCAAGGTCTCTGGAGGTCAACCACTGAAAATGTTATTTAGAAGATCTTGTAAGCTAGAAAAAGATAGGTTCAATAGATTTTTTTTATCTCACCAGGTTTTTCATACTTACACACCCAAACACTTTAGAAATTTGGCCTTTAAATTCATTCAGTAATGATTCCTTTGGGTTTTACACAGATTTTGGATCATTCAAAGTTGTAAGAGGGCATTAACTGAAATCTGTAGATTTCAATGAACATAGGTCACACTGCATTAAACTGGTCTTTCTGCCAGTGGAAGCAGTGCATGGATTATACAGTATGTCTCTTTAATGCTGCTGTGCTCTGTGGGGAAACCTAATCCTCATTCTATTATCACAACCCATTAATCACTTGCTTTCTGCTGAACTGCTGAATAAACCCTGTTTTCTGTGTAGAGATAGCAAACAGGACAAATGGTAGATTGTTTTTAAGTAATAGCAAGTTTTATTTGAGAGCAGGTAAAAATAACTTATGAGAGAAGTACAAGGGGTGTTTTTTCCCTCTCTGACCACATTGTGTATTGTTTATTGGTGATAATATCAAGTTTGATTACAAGAATAAATACATATGGAAATGAAATTTTTTGAAGGATCACCAAGCATTATATAAGTTGAATGTAAGTAAGGCCACAAAAATTTAATCATTGATTTCATGTAATATTAGTACCAAAATATCCCTTGTGAAGATGATACAAACATTGAGTTTGAGCTTTTGCTTAGCTCTGTTTTGGAGACTGGCTGTACAGTTCTTATAATATCCAGCAAGGAACCACAGTGCCCATGGGGCTCTTGTTATGTGGAAGATGTTTGATCCCTATGGGAAGTCTCTGAGCTGTTGTAACAGTAGCACTAACACAGAGTGCCTCATACTTCATATAAGCTGGATACGTTGAAGTTGCACCATCGACAATGTAACTAGCGGCCAATAGGTGCACATAAAAGTTTCGTGAATAGGCATAATTACCTTGCTGTTTTGAACGTACTTATGTGTCTGGGTACTTTTCTTGCAGCTTGTTTGCAGTGTTTTGTTGCTTGACAAGTGTGCATGAACTAATAGTATATTGAACAGTTGTAGGCCTTCGTGCAGTGTTCCTGTTAACATTTCCATTCACCGAATACCAGAGCTTTTGCTCGAAAATTGTATCGCAAATTTTGCTACACCTATTTTTATTTCTGTCGCAAATCTGTCATTTTGCATCCCATTTTGCGATGGGATACCGGATAAATTATAGGATTAATTAATACCGAATTAATTTTTCTTTGTAAAAAAAAAACAAAACAAAACTTTTTCCAAAATTGGGTTTTGAATAGTGATTGTTGCTTATACAGTTGAGTCTGTTTCATGTTCATAAAACATTTGTTCTCCCAACCCACTAACATCTAGCACCTTCAAACTGTCTGAAAGTCTTACCCATCTAAATACAATCTCAGTGTAGCCTATTGCTTCAAGGTATACTCTAGGTGTGTGTATACAAGGCCACAAAGTATAATCAGAACTCTTCCATTATATGCTGTGTAATATGAGCTTATTCTTCTTTTTCTTGAAGTTGGTGTCAATGAAGAGCTACAGCATTGATTAAAAAAGCATTGATAATTTTGGTAGACTCCTGACCAGTGACTACCTTTGAATAACTTAATTTCAGTCTGAAGGTCAGCACTATAACTTACAAGTCTGGTAATCAACTGTGCTACTGCTTTGAATTCCATACACTTAATGTGCAGATAAGGTCAATTTGAAGTAAGGGACAAATAGTGGTCTAGTTGTGGTCCTACCAGAAAGTACCCATTTGGCAAACATCTCTAAAAATATGCATGGAACATCATGTGTTGAAGACTTGTACCCAGGCCCTTAGAATATTTTTGAATGTTTACTTCCATAAGTCTTCTTTAATTTCTGTAGAGTCACTTAACTTTGAGTTCACAGATAATAACCTGGACATGCTTCAAAGGCTAGCCCTGAAAATGATTTTAAGGACTTCTACAATGATGATTGGTACTATACATTCTACGCCTTACAAATTTATCTATTTGAAGAACATTAATGTGAAAAATTAGTTCTTAAAAATTATCAGTTGAGAGATAATGAAAATTTGTCACATTTTTCAGATGGACATTAAAATCCTTTTGTCTGAATCTGAAGTGATCTCATTTGGTAACTTAATTGTTCAGCTGTACTTGAAACTTTGTGCAATGTACAAGAAGTGAACTAAAACTTCCTTTTGTCTGGAGTCTGGTGTCAGGTTCTGGCATGTACTGTGGAAAAATTTAGCCAAGAATCAGTGGTTAAAATCCTGTTTCAGTGGGATGTTGTGTCAAAATATGGAGTGGTAGAACTGAAGTCAAAATGCTGTATTGTATACTCTTGTTAGGGTAGACAAATTGGATGTAATATTTTATTTTATGTGAAAGCATTTTATGCACCATCAAGCACACCATCAAAGATTCAATTTTGTCTACCATGTTAAAATGAACCAAATAACCTTTTAACTTCAAAGGATATTTTTTCCAGATTCTTAAGATTGCATTGTGTTAATGAAAGAATTATAAACATTGCTAAAAGGCAGTCTGGCATTTAAATCTCTTTGGATTACTGACATCAGTGTTATTACATTTTAGTCTACATGGGGAAATGAAGTAAGTATGCTTGAACATTGAATAAATTTTGAATGGTACAGCTATTGTTATCAATTTGGGAAGGTTAATTGTTTTCTTCAAAATATTTTTCCAGGATCGTATGGAGGTGGTGGTTATAGCCGTGGTGGTGGAGGAAGACGCTTCTAGGAAGGTATGCAAATCAATTTCTAACTTCTCTTTGTGACACAAATAATTGCCATATGATAGCCTCTTGAATAGATATGCAGATGCTGAAATTGTTATGTTACTACAAACGCTTTTGCTACGTTACCAAGGGTACAACTCTTAATATCTGGCATACTTTGCCAAACTGGATCATTCCCTTGTCAAATACTGTAGTCAAACCTTCCCTTGAACAGCTTACCAGCTAAATTTCAACAATCTCTTATAAATTGTCATGTCTGTCTTCAAAAAATGTAAAAGAAAAAAAAAACTAATGAAGTATGTTACAAGTTAATAATTGTGTCTTGGTCATGGTAAGTAAGTGATGACATTTTATTAACATTAATTAAATAGTAAGTTAACAAATATATCTAAGCATACTAATTCCTACCCCTCCATCTTTATGCTTACCCAGCTGAGAATACAGATTTATCCTAAATCAACTGAGTTTTATGTCTCAAAGTTGGAGTTAATCAAAGCATTCTGATTTCAGCAAATAGATTTTCTGTAACATTTTGAGAATTTTGTGGACATATGTGACTAAGTGGTTTGTAAAATTTAGTCACCAATCTGAGGCATGAGGACCAAGTAGGGTATTAGTGTTATGTTTGGTTAATTGAATTTTTATGCTGCAGCAAGAGGTACTTGTTTGCATGTGTGACAAAAGCAAAGTTGTTGTGACTTGAAGATTCAGAAAGCACAAAAAACTGTGACAATTGAGAGTTCCTTGTGACCTCATGAGATGTTTGAGGGTTAAAAAATAATGACTTGCCCTTTAACATGAATCCATAACTTCATGCACTTCCTATGTTTGTTTGACAAAATATTATTACAGAAGGTAGCATATTTTTCATGGAAAGTGAAATAAATTACACAAACAGGTAGGTTGAGTATAAACTTGAGCTTTTTTGGACAATTAAATTTAAATTTGAAAAAAAAAAATGACAATTTGAAAATGGGAACCAGCGGAAGTTTCAAAGAAACATAATGTTGGCTTATCTCTTTCTGGGATATGTGTTGGAATGTATGCTTGTGATAACTTCGAACTTTGATGCAAGATGCAAATGGAAAGGATGGTCAGTCTTTCTTTCATAAGCACCAGAAGAATGTTTTTTCATTTTGCAAATATACTTTTTTATCTTTTTGATTTGATCTGGATTACAAGAATACTGTTAGTAATAGTAAAGTTTATATCAGGAAATTTGAAAATTAAGCCTTTCACTCTTTGGTTTGATCTGGATTACAAGAATCCTGTTTTAGTAAAGTTTATCAGGAAACACCAGATCAAACTTAAAAAATTGGTGAACATGATGTGGAATCAAATAGTCACGTTAATGTTGGCAATTACTGCAGGCCATCATCCTTAGCATTCTCAAATATTTTGTGTAATTTAGCTCTAGATGTCTTGCAATCAAAAATGTAAACATAGGCAAGTTTTGATTTGGATGGAACTGTCACGGTACAGTTATATGAAAAAAAAAAAATGTGCCTGATGGCCCCCAGTTTTCTAATGGAAGATAAAAGAAGACTGCTTCTATGACGCCCAATTATGGTAGACAAATGTAACCATTATTTAGTAGCTGGGATGTTTCTTCATTAAACTGGAAATCATGGGCCGTCTATTTGTCAAACCTGGTGTTTAGATATCAGGTATTATTGCAATAAATTGACATCTTTGGTCCTCTGTAGTCCTGGTGGAAGCTTAAATCTGGCGATATATTAGGTTAAAGAATCTCTAAAAGGAATTAAGTGCCATTTCATGTCATAAAACACTTAAAAAGAACATTGAAAGTGAAAAATCTGAATGGATACAGTGTGCATACAATTTGGTTTTGGAGCGGCATTGTTGTACTCATCAATAGGCAAGATAATTTAGAAAGAAATTGCAAATTGAAGGTTGCATGAGCTTGAGAAATAGCAGATAGCTTTATTGCTCAACTTGGTGTTTCTGAAGTAAGCCAAGGATTACTTGTCTCTAACACTCACATTTGACAAAATAAATTTTAAAAACATTTTGTGGTATAGGGAAAATAAATAATACATGGTTTACATCAGGCAGTGGGATTGTGTGATTCCTGTATTTCTGCAGTATTCCAGCAAGTTTTTAAGTGGTATGCTTCCAACACCTCTAGATAATTTTGTTTGGACTTGCCCAAAACCTACAGCCCCAAAAACATTGCCTAATGGAAAAATTTTCCCACTTTTCTCAGCTTTTGAAACCTTGTGCCAACACTTGAAATATAATTGTTTGGATGGAGAATATTAGCACAAAGGCTTTCAAAATGGTGGACAGTTTTACATCACATTTGTGAAGGCAAGGAAATAACTTTTCAGCAGAGTAGCATATGCTTGTTAAGTATGTGGTGCAATGCTCAGGCCAAAAGTTTGTCATCTGGTAGTTAAACAGTTGCATTCACACAACCAAAGATTTTAAGAAATGTCTATTGTAAATGGGCATTCATGTCATTGTTTAAGTTACCATATGGTCTTAGGTGTGGAACCCTCCCTGACAGACCAAAGTTGCCAGCCAGCACCCTTTTTAGGTTTCTAACATCCTGCAGCTAATGCCCCCTGCAGGCCATTCTTGCCCCCTCTGACCAAAATCTCTTGCTCCGCCACTGATTCATGTCATGTGGTAGACTTAGCAACTGCAGGAATCCAAAAACATTGACATTTTGTCAATGAATGGCTGAGAGTGTTGTGATTTATATAATGGGTTGCCATGATGTCTTCATTGTGTGACACTTTCAGTGAACTCTGTGAAGATGGCTGGTGTGGTGGTACTAATTTTAAGCCAACAATACAAGCTGAGGTTTGGTGTAGTGTTAAATAGCATCTCCCCCCCCTCCCCCCCCCATCACCACAAAAAAAAAAAAAGAAAAAAAAAAAACAAACAAAGAAGTAGAAGTTTGGTTGACATCAGCACAGCAATAAATGCATAAATGCATTTGCAGAACTGGTATTTATTTGCATATACTAACCTGGACTGGCAGCAAGCACGAAAGTTCTTATCCCATATTGCGTGAAATGAGTTTACCTTTTGAATTATACAACAACTCAGCATTAATAATTGGATTCCAATGCTCAGCTTGTTTTTGTGGGTCCCCCTTTTTTTAAGAATTCTTTATATATGGTTCTCTAACATGCCATACAAAATATTTCATTCTTGTATTCAAAGCATTTTCAATATTTGAGCATATATCTGCAGCCTTTGGCAGTCTTCTTTTTTGCTTGCTGCTTGGTCCAGTAAAATGTGTTTGGGTCTCATCAATAGGACTTCCTTTTTGTAATGCTTCCTGTTCCCCTCCAACCACTCCCAGAAAATAAATAAAAGAGAGAAAAGGAAGCTGAAAAAGTTCCTGAATGCAGTGATATTATTCAGTTCCATCTTAAATGAATCATTCCTGATACTTTATTTTTTTGTTTGAAGAAAGTCTGCCAGTGTAAGTCATCATTTGCAGATACTATGTTACTCTGATCTTTACAATCCATTTATCCATCACAGATTTTCTAGGAGATTGTATAGCTAGACAACAGGGACAGGAATACTCCCCCTACAAAGTGATTTAACCCTATCTCAGATTTTGTGCTCTGCCAGTTTAAATAGACCACACCAGTTGAGAGAATTGAGATGTGATTAAGCAGCAAGACAGTCAAGAGACAGGATAAAGTTGGGAGATTTTTATCATCTTTGTTTGTTTATGGAATCGTTTTACCCCAACTGAAGGTCATCCCAACAGAATAAGGAAATTGATTTTGTCAACAACAGCTTACTATAAGAGTTGATTATGTCAAGCTCAACTCTTGATACCGTCAGGCACTGTCATCCAGTTACCCTCACAGAATACCAGTTTGGAACCTTTTTGCCTTGTGAAATCTTCCTCCCACTTTGCCTTTTGGAATTAAAAGTGGAAGTTTAATATTTGGGCATCTTTGCCAAACCAGCATCGTGTACATGTCAAGTTTTCACATGGCCTTCTAATAAATGCTCAAAGACCATGTGACATTTTATTTTTCCTTTCGTGTAGTAGCAAATGATAGACAACAAATATTTGTCCTTTGAATCATGGCAACTACTTTTGTCATATAATCAATGAACTTGTGGAAAGTGTAGATAGTTTATTACTATAAATAGCAGGACACCCTCCCTATTAGATTTGGTAAGGACAAGCAACATTTGGGCATTTTTTGTGGTTTTAAAGGATTTCCTGGCAAACTATGTGAATTATGCCAAGACTCCATTTACTGTTGATAACCTCGGACTCTGTGGCATATAAAACAATTGATGGATTTGAAAGAAGGGCAATGCTCCCCTGAGGGTTTCAAAAATTTAAGGGTCTGTGTAAATGTAAATTATGTGTTTTATATACTTCTGTTTAACATACATATCAATCCAAAAGGGATATTGTTTCTTTTAGGGTGTATGGCAGGGGTGTGGTTTTGTTGCAGGAAAGCCATAGAAAAGCAGACCTGGGTGGAAAAAATTTCCTGTTGAAATGCTTTTAAAATTACATTCCGCTGAATCCCTGTATTATCTTAGTAACCAAAATAAAAAAAAAGACAAATTATGTGCAGTCCCTGAGATCTGTATCCATGTTTTAAGCTAACTGTATTTTTATGCAAAATTCTTCAGTCATGATTTTTTGCCTGTAAACTCTTCTCTTTTGTTTGATGGAAATGTGCTTAAAGTTTTTGATTTGAATAAATGTTTGGATGTTATGTAAACAGTTTGGTTGGTTTGAAATGTTTCAGTATTCCCATAATGTGGTTTAAAGAAATACTACCGGATGAAGACCAAAACAACTAGCCATGTGACTCTACCTTCTCCTCCGAATTTAACCTTCCTTCTGGACATTTCCTCAATGAATCCTTCTTTATTCTACCAAATGTTCCTCCAGCTTTTTGCCTGTACCTTAAAAATCCTTAAAATTGCATAATTTCTTTCTTGGGAAAAAAGAAAGTTTCACAGACTTAAGGAAAATTGTAAACTTTGGTACTTGTTGATAAAAACTGAAATTTTCCGTTAGTGATGTTTCATTAACAGACACGCAATACTTCCTCTTCTTTTAGAGAATTTCCTCATTTTTGATCTAACTTGTCCTCTTATTTTGATTCATACCACTTGTTGGTACCAATACACTTAATATGAGAAAATTTGATTCATTGGAAATGTTCACTTTGGCAGAACTGTACACACATCAAAAGTGGGAAAAATATTACCCCTTTTTTCCCTCAAACATCAGTGCATCAAATTAACAAGCCATTGCATCAAAATCATGTCAGAGCAGCTCAGTGGAAATACTGGTCCACTGAAGTTTGGAAAAGTCATGATATTTGTCCCAAAATGAAGGGAATGAAATACATTGATAGACTGCAGCTGTCTAAAGTATTCCTGAGTGATTATCATTTGCAAATAAAACAAATGTAGAAAGAATTGATGTAGAAAAAAAAGAATGACCACTTTATTGCTGCTGGTCAGGGCACTCTTAACAGATTGAGCTGCTCAGATTTTTCAGTTCCAAGCTGCTCTGAAAATCTGTTCTGTCATTTAGACAGAAAAACATTTCTTTCAAGTTTAAATGTAAGGATGTTGTGCCTTATGGTTTATTGCTGTGGTTGCAACATCCATTTCTCATTAAATGTGAGCCATTATGAGACTCAAATGGTACATCACAATGCAAAATCAAAGATTAGAAGTGAATTTTGCAAACATTGAAGGGATTGTGCCTGATACTGAGAGCAACAGAACTGTTTTATTCCTGCCAGTCCCAATTTTGAGAAAAGTTCCTTTTTGCAATGTGATATAGAAGTATTTAATCCAAATGGCCAGAGCTAAAAAATTTTCATGCAGAGAGAGAGAGGTCGTTTGGACAGATTGAGAGGGCGACATACAGTATTGATGATGCTTGTTGCAAAGTTACCAGACTATTTGAAAGGTTTTGCCATCACTATTATCCTTCAGGAAGCAGAACTTGTCAGAACGCTCTTCAGTTCATAAGGCTTGGTATTATTCTTCTCTTACCTTACCTATGTTATTTGCAGGGAAAAAAAATTCAGGGGGTTTCCATGGTAACCTTGCCAGGTTGTCATCAACCTGGTTGTGGAAAATTGGGAGGATGTAAGGCCTTCTCTGGAAGGTTGGAGTTTGCCAATGGGTATTGCATGCAGGAGTTAATGGGAGAAAAGGGAGGGATGGGAGGAAATGTAGCAAAATTAGCAAACATTGTCTTATGAATATCACCAGAGAAGGCAAATGACAGGGTGGTTGTTTAAGAGGAGCATCTGATTTGTAAATTATTTGGGTGGACTGGTGGTTTTTTGTATTAAGATTTTAGAAGTAATTGTAATGCTTGTGCTGTTCTTTAAGAAAAAAAGGGGTAGTTAAGCTGTTGTGCATCAAGAGTAGGTAATTTTTCATGCCTTAGTTTCTGCATGTTGGTTATGGTACCATAAGTACAGGGGACGGGTTCCATCTAGATTCATTGAACATTTTTTAATTCCAAATGTTTTTCTATGGGGAAGGGGTTATTTTCCTTCAATGCATTCAAAGGAGCAGATTGTAATTGACAGTTTAAAGGCATATTCTGGTGGCTTTTCATTTTACTTTAAAGACTGGTTGATTTTGTTAAAATATACCCCCACTTTTCAACAAAGACACAGAAAGTTTGTGTAATGTAGGCAGATTGTATCAGACTGGGTTTGCTTTTCTTCATAATATAATTCCTGTTTGTCCTTGAAATTTGATACTGTTGAAATGATTGAATACCTTTTCCTGTAGATCTAGCATTACTCTACATCATATGTGGGGTGTAGCAAACAATGTAACTTAATATTCCCTGCAGCAGCGTCAAAATAAATAAATTGAATGTAATGTTAAATTAATGTTCAGTGATGACAACACAGATTTCCCATAACGCACTAAATCCAAAGAACAAAATGAATTTCGGTGAAAATTAGTATCTTCCAAACACAATATGCTATTGAGATGCAGTTTTCAACTCCTGAAAGGGAAACCTTTTCTGCATATTTTAAACTCCATAAATTTTGATTCTGGAAAATGCCTTTAAGCTGCACATCATGAGAATTTCTATACTCGTCATAGAAAGATAGGATTCTGGTCATAGGTCTAAGATGATATTTTTGTAAGAAAAGTAGAAAATAGGGTTAAAGAATTTTAGTATCAACATATTACAAAAGTCTTGTGTTCTTTCTTAGGTGAGCCAGAAGTCTTCAAAACAGACATGGATCATCTTTGAACATTCTTTTGGGAATCCACTCATGAGGTATGCACTACTTTCTAGCAAAACATAGCCACTCCTTTTAGTTCAATCATTAGAACAATACATTTGTTTCCAGAGCAGCAGGTGTGTTATAAGATTGTTAGGGATAGACTGCTAAAAGCTGAAGTGCTAAAATATTTTGACTTAGTATTCCTGCAATTGTCTACCACCTTTGGATACTTGTTAGACATCTCCCCTCTCTGAATGAACCCTTAGTTAATATCTACCCCCTTCAGACACTTGTTTGAACATCTACCCCCTTTAGACAGTAACCCTACAATGAATCCTCGACAATCTGTCTATTGATGTGATTTCACAAAAAAATTAGCATAAATAATATTTTCATTGTCCTGTGGTGCAACTTTTATCATTACACTGGTTGAATGAGACTTCAACAATTCACAAAAATAAGATCAGAATTTGATCAGAACTCCTTGTAGTGTGACTGCCCCTTTAGATGTCTTTCCTCTTTGGACCATCCTTCCATCTTGCACTTGTTGCCTTCACTCTTAAACAGTTTTAAAAGGAAGATGACTATGTGATGATTGAAAACCTTTGGTGATAATTGAAAACCTTTCATGGAAATTGAATCCAAGCATACACAATACCATACAATTCCATCTGTTAATTAACAAAGGTATTCCTTTGACGCTTTTTAAGCTGTTTCCAACTTACCCTGATGACAAGACAGAGGCCTGCAGCTGTCATGAAGGGAGAAGATATTCTTACCAAAAAGGTGGATAGGTAATGATCTTTGTGTTTATCATGAATATATATTCCTTAATTTAAACCTGATGTATCTTTTAGACATTGTATAGGATACCAAACCTGGAGATAAACATAAAAGTTCATGATCATTTCCTTATTTGGTCATAAAAATATACTTTGATTAATTCCTCTGCAGTTCATCTGTTGGGAAGATTGGTGGTCACATGCTTTCCCTGAATTGGTACTATTCAGGGTTATGGTGTTTAAACAGTGTAACCCACTGCTGTGAGTTGACACCTAAATAACTCGTGATGATTCAGAAATCATTGTGGTATGCACATACAACCTATGCCTTGACAGTGCTGAAGTCTGCAGAATAAGAAACCATGCTATCCTTGAGTCTTGTTTTTGCCCAAGATCCATTATGAAAGTTGTAAGATGTTACATCTATGAATTGTTTGTAGACCTACCAGTTCTGTAGATAATTGTTCCTGCAAAATGATTAAATCAGACTTTGGCAGTTTTCATAAATCCAGTAGTCCATCCTGGAATTGTAGGGAAAACTTGGGAAATGTATTTTTTTCCAGTGAGGGAATGTGGTAAAACTTAATGAGGATGTGGTTGTTTCTTCGAAGAATCGGTAAACTATGTAAAATAAAAAATGTTACTTTGTTGACTCATAAATATTCTTTCACTATATAATCAACTTATGAAACAAAACCGACTGAACTTGCACATGGGTATGTTCTTAAATATGGTAGTGTACTTGTTTTTAGACCCAGTGTTTTGTTCCAGTGGAACAAGGGTTGTTTGTACTTGGGGGAGGGGGAGCTTGCCAGAGAAGAAGGTACCATTGTAGAAGTAGGTGGCATTTTGTTTATTCCTATTCGTCTACATTACTGTGTAGAATGACACACCAACACAGAATAATGTGGAGCCAAGATGTGACTTTATTCACAGACATCTCACACCTTTCTTTTAGTCTTGTTTCAATATTTTGTGTTTTTGCTTCTTCCATAGATTCATGCAGGAAGAGCAGTTATAAAGAGGCCAACACTTTCAGATTATTGTGCAATAAAGAAACACCACCAATATTTTGTTTTGTTGAAGATTCCTGCTGCTCTGGTCAGCTAGAGGACTTGTGTTGAAATGAAATGAACATTGGAGTAATCGAAAGAAGTTTATATACCAGTTTAACCTCTTGTGTCCATCAGTGAAAGTTCCATCACTACAGAGAAACTCAAAATAGGTTGACTTTTTGTGTGACCTTACAGAAAGAGAAAGAGCAGATGTGATAATCAGGCAGTTTATCCTATTCTAATTCTATGAATAGCTTGCGAGAATCAAGTGAAATTTTTTTGTTCGAAATTGTAAGTTTGCAACTTATTGCTTTAGACGTGACATTTTTAAGTTTTAAAATATTTAGAACAAGAAGAGAAATCGGGAGTTATTGGAGATAATTAGGTGTTGTTTCAAATAACTTTAGGACTAATGCCCATGCCCCTTGGGTAAATGTAATCTTTAACATAGAAATGGGTAAGGTCGCCATCTAATTGATCAATGGATGTATTGTATGGACTAAAGGCAAGAAATATGATATTGAGCTTATCTGAAATGTTGAATATGCAGGATAAGTATGAAGCTAGTAAAGGGTAAGTTTAATTAACTGCAAATAGCATTTCTGTCTTTTAGTTTCTGTAACTAGTGGTAAAATATTTCTCAATGATTGGGGATACTTCATCAGGAGAAAAACTTTGGCATTTTACCAAGTAATAAATACTGGAAGAATAAATGATGTAAAATGAAGGTGCACAAAAGAATGAATAAATGTTACAAAATACAAATAAAGAAAACTGCATTCTAGACTGGATATTTGATACAGCTTCAGTGTAGCTAGTGAAATTTGTGAATAAAATGTTGGAAGTTGAACAGTAGGGTTATTTTAAATCAATAATAAATGACATATGCAAGAAAAAGTCTTGCATTAACTTCCACCTTGGCCATAAAAATTCAACTCTTTTGCCTTAAATTCTTCATGAATACAGATACACTTTCACCAAAGAGATTCCCATCACCAAACAAACCAAGTAAAACTTCTATTTTGGCTACCTTCAAAATTATCTCTCATCTTCTACTAATAGATAGATGAAAACTTTGGCATTTCTGCAACATGTTTAAACCTTTACCGTTGTGCTCCAATGGGGCATATTTGCGCACCTCTGGAGTGGAAAAAAAGGGGACGTAGCATGCCCCGCATCTGCTGCCGAAGGCTATTGACCCTGTGACTAAACTATTGTCTCTCTCATTGTTGTGGCCAAATTTTTGTGTAGTTACTTGCAGTTTCGAGCTCCGCTTGAAACAGTAAAGATGGGTGACAGCCTTGCTCTCGGTCTGGGTCCAAAAGGACCCAAACAATGGTAAAGGGTTAAAATAAACCTGTGGAGTGTGTTTACTGCAAAGCTGATGCCGCTGTCTCTGCATGTGTGCTCAGCATCGTGGTGCAGATACTTTAGATTAACCCCGTACCCTTGTGCTCCGATCAGGGCATATTTGCGTGCCTCGGGAGTGGGCAGAAAACCAGATGTAAGACACCTCACAGCAGCTTCCGTAGGCTATTGACCCTGTGATCTTAAACTATTGTCTCTCTAGTTGTTGTGGCCGAATTTTTGGGTAGCTACTCGCAGTTTCGAGCTCCGTGTGAAACAGTAAAGATGGGTGACAGCCGCGCTCTCTGTCTGGGTCCAAAAGGACCCAAACGACGGTAAAGGGTTAAAACCAAAAGTTCTTTTAAGGGATTTTATTAAAGTGTTTAATGCAGAGGAAGAGCTGGAAATGTATACCTGGAGATAATTTAGGATGTAGTTTAAGTTCTAATTCCAGTTAACCAAACAAAACATTTGTAGGTTTAAAGCCATTTCAGGGTTGTCATAGCTCAGGCATATGTATATTATAAATGTGGTCATTGCTCTGAGGTGTACTCTTGGGAAGAAAATGAATAGAAATCAAACGGTCAATCCATACATTTCAGGAAAGGTTTAGTTCCTGTCAAAAATTTGATAAGTTATGCTATCCTTGGCCCCTAGTTCTTACAAGTAACTGCCCCATTCATCACAGTTGTGTCCATTGCATGATAGTAAGCAAAATTGTAGTACAGCCTTGGTACAAGGAAGCCATTCTCTTTCATTGCTAAATAAATGTGTAAAGGATTGCAAAGTAGTTCTTACTTCCACCACCAAATGTCTATGTTTCATCCTTGGTCCAAAGAGCTTTTTATGCCTTGGTGTTACCACACACTTGCACATTGTCCTTGTTCAGTATTAACATTTTTTGAAAGCCAGGGATGACAGCTGAAAATACCAAATATTTTGGTACTAAAAATTTGATAATTTATTTAATATTTAAATGATGCATTCTGAATTTGATGTACTCTATCTTGATGCACTGGATGCCTCTGACGATGTTTCTGAAAGCTCGATATATTCCCTCCGATTTGAAGTCTGTAATGAAAGTACAAGTAGTGTTGCAATGCTGTTCATACAAGCTTTCAAAAGTGGGTGAGGCCGGGGGGTGGGTGAGGCCAAGGGGTGGGTGAGGCCGGGGGTCGGGTGAGGCCGGGGGTCGGGTGAGGCCGGGGGTCGGGTGAGGCCGGGGGTCGGGTGAGGCCGGGGGTCGGGTGAGGCCGGGGGTCGGGTGAGGCCGGGGTCGGGTGAGGCTGGGGGGTAGGGGGTCTTGTTTTTGCCATGAGGACTGATTGCAATGGAAGGTTATTCAGTTTGGAGCTGTTTTGCAATAAATAACATTTTTATTAAATTAAATACCCCTTTTCATTTAATGTGGCATTTTCACACTCGGGTATTGTTACATGCAGGTATTGACAAAAACAACAGAATGCTCTATGCTTGTGCTGAGCTCATTTTTTATATCTTCTTATGATGTGCCCACGGACTTATATACATGGACACAGCATGTAATGTATACGTAGATGGTCGATGGGGGGGGGGGGGGTGGCTGACTTTTACCTCTACAAAATCCCCTTCTCCATCATAGCACAGCTTATCGCATTCCCCCATTTTCTTAATATGCCCTCTATCTGTCCATTAATTGTATCGCTTCTCAGCATTGAGAAGGGATACAATAATTATAGACTGGTAGAGGGCATATGAGAAAAAGGCAAATATGGTATGCTTTACTGCCTCTATGTTGTAGGTAGTAGGTTGTTGGCTTTGGGGAACACTCACACGAGAGACTTGCACAAGTCTGCTAAAAACTCAACTGGAATAAAAAACTTTGACGGGGAAATCAATTGTTCGCTTACCCTTACAGTGGATTCAGAATTCTCTGACCCGTCTACGACTAGAGGTCGACTGAACTCTCGTATATATCGTTCTGTTTGTGGGTTATAGACCGCTCTGTGATCTCGCCCTGTACCTTGTGATTGCATTCGTGCCTAGGAAAATGAACAAATATACCATAATAGAGACTGCAGACTGAGATACGACATCTTGGTGACGCTGCTTTTGACCATAACGGAGCTTAATGTTAATTGTGAGGTATAGATAGTTCTTACTGACGTCTCAAAGTATGCTTTAGCAACCGACATGTTTGAGGGCAAGCCTATACAAAAATA
The DNA here is from genome assembly GCA_037179385.1 of Holothuria scabra. Classification (NCBI taxonomy): domain Eukaryota; kingdom Metazoa; phylum Echinodermata; class Holothuroidea; order Aspidochirotida; family Holothuriidae; genus Holothuria; species Holothuria scabra. The sequence continues at coordinate 4,376,705 of CM074187.1, read as the reverse complement.
CCGAGGTTTACCTCGAACATGGCTGAAATACTCCAAGTGGAAAGCATCTATGACGTCACGTGAGAATCCACAAATATAAACAAAGGTTAAAATGCGTTGTATGGCTGGTTCCTTATTTTTATAATGATTTAAATGAGACGACCTTTTCATTATTATTAACAGATTAACAGATTTCTTTACCACCAGAGGTATGGTGGAGGGTAAAACAGAGCCCTCTTGACGCTGCCCTAGAAAGAATTTCAATCGATATTTATCCAGCCGATATAGCGTGAAAGGGCGATTTTCGGGGCGATCCTCACTTAAAACATTCGGAGGTGTGCATAGCCTTGGGTGATGCCGTGGTCTCCCGCAATTGGCATTTTCAGGGAGGAAGAAGGGGAGGTAATATTTAAGGTTGTCACTATATCAGCGCGTTTTACCCCAAGAAAAATGATTGGAATTCTTCGAGGGAGGAGGCTCATAACTTGAACGCCATGTGTCTATGATAAAACATAACTGTCTATACTGACGTAAAACCCCGTAAGAAGTTATGAACATGTAAGTACCCTAAGATGCAATCAGGTGCGAGACATTTTGAATCATTTGAAGTCGATTCTTTTGTACACTTTTTCAGGTGTGCATGAGTATATGTGAAGAGGTGTATCTTCTCAGAATTCGCCTTAATTAGCATGGACCCATCGCTTAAGTTATCAATTATTTTCTGCAAATGAACATGGGTAGGTTTGAAGAGAGGGGTGTTTAAACTCCAGTCTTTTGTATTTGAACTTCGGACGCACGGTATAGCAGAAGTTTGCTACACGCTAACCCCACCCCTCTTACACACTCACAGAGATATCAGGCACTCCCACAGAAAGTTGCACATTCCTATAAAATAAGCTAAGTTAGTAAAGTATATTTCCCCCAAAAGTACACCCAGAGATATGAAATATTAATGGCGATTCGCTTAATGACTTACATTTATGAAATCCGAGTGATTTAAGATGTCAGAAATAGCATTCAACCTTTTGTTGTCCCGAATTTCTCTTCGTGTCACGTCGTCCTCGAGTTCATCATTGTCAGCATCCCATGGTGCAGTAGAGTGCGGCACGTTTCGTGTACTCCGCGGCACCTCAACAAGGGGATTCCTTACAGCGATCCCCTTTTTAACGGGTGACCCCGGGTACCTGTAAACTCCATTTCTGGGCAGTTTGTTATCTTGTGTCGCGTATGCAAGACAGCAACAACATATACAGAGACCAAGCAATAGGCAAATTGCCATTCCGAGCAGGGCAAAAGTCCAAACAGGGATCTTAGCAGTTTCTGTAGTAGCATCAGTCGGAACAATAACTGTTGATAAAGGTCCTGCTTGATACAAAGATACATTATATACAGTCAATTAGTGCGTGGATTAAAAGCAATGGGTACATAAGATGAGTGAATCACATTGCATTCACATGTTTTGTACAGATTTCATGAAATATGAAATCTCTCAATGCAATACAACGTACTTTTCCCAAAGTCCTCCCGACCCTCTGGCAAAGGGCCGTTCGGCGAAACCAAACTTGAAACTGCTTCCCGAAGAAACTATACATCCACTTAAGGACAACACTTGACCAACCTCAGGCTTAAGGCCTTCAGAACGTTTGCTAACTACTGCTGGGTCTAGACCTTCCTTAATAGTCCCATGGGTTATCTGCAATTTTAATTGTTTGAGGAGACTTTCATTCAATTTCTGAAACTATGAAATTTGGAAGGCTTTTTTTGCTTTTCCAAAAGGTAGAGTGTTCCTAAAAACGTTATAATATTGCAGTTTACATAAAACTTTATATACTTCTTTCTTCCATACATCCATAAGAGGTTGTCACGTATAGTGTTTCACAGTCTTCACAAGCCTTCCCCTTTTGGCTGTCAAATTCTTGCGTTGTGCGCATTTGGGTGTAACAACCCGAGAAGCAGCTGACGATACACGAAGGACTGTTGCAGTGGGCGTGACTTACTAGTCGTAACGTCACGTGAAAGCACGAAATAAGAAGAAATGAGAAAAAGGGGAAGAAAACTTACGCTGGGAAACAATTTGACAGTACTGTCCGAGATAGTCAGGTGGACATCTGCAAACAATGATTGAAAAAGTTCCGCATTGTTAAACTTAAAGATCATGCCCTGCAGCCAGTCCCTTGGCAACGAGGCCAAGAGCCTGTAAACGAGGGGCAGTGTCAATTAAGTGTAACTTATTAACTTCTTACTAAACTCCATATTCATAATTGTGTAATTATATATACCGATATAAAATACGTCAATAAGCAGATGAGGTTTAAACTAAAAGCAGATACACCAGTTGCAAAGCAGGCTAGGGTACTCTTGCAAATTTAGCTAGAGTCGAAATGGTCAAGAGATGCTGGTCCAAATAAGTGAACTATATATAAGAATCCGATCAGCCTTTGCTTCTAGTGACCGCAGGCGGCCATTAGTGGGATCCATTAGCCTTAAATCGTCTTCATTGATTGTCCACTTGTAATTTCAAACCCTCATATTCATAGAAATTGAGGAAATCAAGATACCATCCATGGTGCAGGTTGGGTCGTAGCGTAAACCAAAGTTTTTGTAAAGATGCTTTCCAGATCGCTGGATTTAGCTCTTAAAATTGGGCTTTTCGCCTTGTGGTTTAACTAGCTGCGTCCTCGACTCCTTTTCCAGTCGCGAGTTAGATTGTTTCCCCCTACTCTGATGCTTATGCGGAACACCACACCCAACGACATGTAGGCTCCGTTTTGAATTTTTTTTGACGGGTATGACCCAACGAGGGATCGAACCCCGACCTCCGGCTGTGAGTCGAATGCTATAACCTCATGACCATACAGTCGGTTAGTGGCACTTCTCAGGCCTTACAAGTTGTATCTAAACATTTTAAATTTTGAAATCTCATGCTCTGCAAAATGAGTCTGGTCGCTATTTCATATTGTATTTGTATTTTGTATATTGTATTTTCAACTCGAACACTTCGGTATAGCAAATTTTGACCAATCATTGTAGATGCAGCAGGAAAATCAATTACCATAATTACAGAAGATTTCAAATCGTATGAATTTTCGAGAAGGAAATACATACTTAGAAGCGATGGGGGCACTCGGCGCGGATCTCCACCATCAGCTGGAGCGGGAAGTAATTACCAAATACATCTTCCTGATCGCAGGAAACTATATAACTTCCCAAGCACTCCAACATGCATCTTAACCACCTTTGTGTTGAGATTCCAAGTTTAAAATTCATTCAAATACTAGAGCAAGAGATCTAGCAGTGCAGCCATCGATTTGGGCAGATATTTAAAGAGTATACCAGCAACAAATTCTCGCCGCCCTGAAGAAATTATATAATCAGAGGTTTCGGAAGGTGTACAGTTTAAGAATGCTTTAATTGGTACTATGACGTCACTCATTCACGCTAAAAGCTAGCTAGGTCACACACCCTACCCCTGAATAATATTGGTTAATCCTTCGATATGTTGGAGCTAGGATGGCTGAGGCGGAAATTTTGCTCCGCTTTACTCACTTCACTTTCAATGTCTATGGAGAGGCAGTTTGCAGTAGAACCTACTCCTCTGTAGTTCACGTCATTGCTGCTATTTCTGTAACATTTCGCTCCCATCTTCCTAACTTTTCCACCACCCAGCTGAAAATTCGCTTTGAAACCTTTGGGGTATTACCCTTCGAACCCAAAGGGTTTCAAATGGTACCCTTTGGAAAACCCCTTTGCAATCAAAGGGTTCCCTTTCTTCTCTCAATGGAAGGGGTTGGGGGATTCATGGCCTGCTGCCCCCTGCACACGCCCGTGTTTAGGTCTGGTTGTTCAGTTGGGTTAAGTACCGAGAGCGTTTTAGATGTGAGGTACGGTATAGGACTTGGAAACACCAGGACAAAGGGACAGCTAGTTATAACTCGGCACTTAACTCCAGCATATATCTTTATCTGTCTATGGAGTCCGTTTACTTCCACCTTATTTCAAGTAATTAAATGCAATTAATTACTTTGAATCAAAACGTTGGACAACAAAAATTGGAGGTGACCCAACCCATGCATAAATCTTATAAAATAAATGGGGGGATGGTTCAAAACAATTATCTGTTTCGGTTACTGGACGCTACTGGAGTCCAAATGACGGATCTTCGATAAGTTTCCCGGCAGCCCGGTGACTTCTCTGAATGTCAAAATCGGGACGGGGCAAACTTGAGGAAAAAGAAATTGTTCGGGGAGGGGAAATATTTCCGACACAACGCTAAACCGACTCGACCCTGAACATCGCCCGCTCCCTCAAGCCGTCGGTGATATAGAGGAGAACCCCGGAAGCTCGAAGGTGTTAAGACTCATGAGAGGTTTACTATTCACTTTTTCGGTCAATGTAAGCCCTTATTGACCTAACTGAGGATCGAATGACGTTCTATCGTTCTATCGTCCTCCTCCAGTGGCCCCGCTACTGAAAACTCCCATAATAATCTACCTTTTGACCATGCAGAAACCCAGTAGACTACATACCTGCATTGATAACCATACACAGCTTCATCTTCAATACATGTACCTCCGTTTGTACATATACTGTTGCGCGTGCACCCGTATTTCGTTGTATCTGTAAAAATTACACAAAGATGACGATATGATTTGGTGTTTAGACAATTTGTTCGATTTTACCACGAGGGTCTTCTTCCCCGTGCAATGTTGCGTTTAAGTCTAGTATTACTGTTTATTTACGAAAATATTAGACAGTGCGCATCGCCCCAAAATATTCAGGAACGGTCGAGTCATCACAGAGCACCAGTTGCGGAGAGGAGAGCGGTATTTCATTTATGACCTTAATAGTTTAACGAAAGTGTATGACTCGGCTCCTGTGATTATTTTGGTTCATTGTTAATGCCCAATGCCCATGAAATAAAATATATTATTCCTCACTCATCATACTAACAATTTCCTTTTCCTTGTTGGCTATACAAGCTGATTAGTGAGCACTGATGATAATCAATCAACTATACTCAAAATGTTATTCCTAGGACTCAAAATGTTTTTCACAAGACTGCAGAAGAATTAATTAAAAAAATACCGCATTCAATTGTAATGACTGAAAATGATCAATTTCAATTGTCTTCCAGATAACTCACAGCCAAAAATTTTATGTGCGAGGCTCTTAAATATGATGACATTATCAAAGAGTTAGAACATTTCAGCTATAAGTATTTATAATACCAGGGAGGTCTAATAACACCTCCCTGATAACACGAGCAGGGAGGTGTTATTAGATAACACCTCCCTGCTCTGAGCATCATCCCTGTGATGGATCCAGGAAGGGTGCTGTGGGTGCACTCGAAATATTTAAACGTACATTCCCCTACTAACCCCACACTAAGACGCGATGATTTCCGGTGGAGGCTCAAATGTAGGGGTGAAGTGTTGATTTGATCTGCGCCCATAACAATGAACAAGTAACACAAAATTTTATTGTGACGAGAGGTCGTGGTGTATTTTTAGAACGCTTCTAAACGCGCACAATATCTTTCTATGTGCAATTGTACGGGGTGTACTGATGAAAACTTCTGAGTGCTTGGAGAATGAACTACTCACTAGTTGATTTTTCGTTGCAAAGGCATAAAAATATGAACAAGTGCATAAATCTGGGTTTGTGAAGATGCCATAGAAACTGATGGATCAGTAACTTAATGAACTTCAAACCAGTCGCTGAGCGCTTATGTTCAAGTGAGCGCTAAAATTGAAATGGAAAATCTCGAAGAAGCAAAGAACTGTTCCACTTAAGGGAAATGTAAAAAAGAGATGTGTTTGCAAGACTTGCAATGTTTTTAAATCATATATTTACATTATCGGGAGATATCGATACATCTGTTGGCTTCCAAAACGATTATCACTTTCACCTTCCGTTTCGGCCTCCATGAGTAGTTCCCGCGCCATTTCAAGTTCGGTATATGCTTGTATTAACACCCCCCAATGTTCAAGTCCAGCTCTCCCGGCTAAGATGGACCGTATCTATTTATTCAACTTGCATTTATTAAACAGTTGAGCCTGGTGCAGGTGCACCATGAATCTGTCCTACGTTTTTCTTTTAACTGAAAATAAAGCACCCGTGCCTCTAAAACTCTACTTCAGTCGTCTCAGTGTTGCTATCCTCGTCACAGCTTTGGTATAAATACTCGTCAGTTCACCAATCTAAGTAACTTTATGGACCACATTTTCGGAAAAGTCGAGTTAAGTACAACCCGCAAAGAAAAATTATAAATTCTTATAACCGTCATATGCACCTTCCGGACCGGTTTTTAAACTAACCTATAAATTCTACGGAATCATCATCAATAAGAAGTCGTCGATTCCCGTTGGATAATAGCAGACCACGTGACGTCACTGTTCCTGCTTTCCGTACAGCTTTCTCCATCTCGGAACTGAGATCGAGAGACGTAGAAGTTTGCACCACATCAATGGCGAAGTAAGGAATTATAGATCCATTTCGAAATAAAAATACAAAACACCCGCCCAAATTGTTTTTCAAAGTTTCGCTCTGACCTGTAATTACGTGGTTTATCTGTAAAAGAAAAACAATAGTTTCTTTTGAAATCCCTGTAATCTTTTCGTTATAGAAGATTCATTAAAAGAGTGTGCCCAAGCCGGATAAATTGTGGGAGGCATATTCAACAACACTTTTGTTTATACTAACATTCACAATGAATTTCCGTGAACCTCCGTAAACGTCATGGTATAACATATAAAGGGACATTGTAAACAGAAACTGTCCCCTTTATACATAATTGACCATATCATATGATTTTGTTTTCAAAGTTTTCACGCGGTGGAAGTTTTTTAGGCAATCTGAGTTTGCCCACAATTAGAACGCATACGTTCGAAGACATGTATTCTAGTTGTAAGCGGGTTCATACCTTCGAACGTTTGCATTCCAATTGTGGGTAAACTCACTTTAAGGCGGTTATTAATCATTGTAGACAGTTCCAAGTCTTCCAAACGTCTTACTTGTAGCCACTATATAGAGATGTCCAAAACTCATCCTTATCTGAATACAATCACAGTTTATTGCTTCAGTGCAGACCCTAAAGGCAGAAGATCCAGAAGATCCTTAGAACACTCTCAACACGTGCTGAGTAATGTGAACTACTCTGCATTTTTTGAACTTGATGTTTATCAAACAGCTGTGTTTATTGAGAATTTCTTTAGACTGGTAAAACTGCAGTGTTGAGTGACGAATTACTTGCCACCAGCTTGCCACGGTAATATTCATTTCATTTACAACATAACCAGATAACTTCCACTCAGATGTTTATTTCAGGTGGAGTTTGCCTTTCAAAAAGATGCTCTTCAAGTTACATATATTTCAAACATCTACATACAGGCGTATCCCCCTCCATAATTTTTTGTCCCTATGAGAGTTAAAAGGTTGCCACTGACGTAATATAAGTTTACACATTTGGCCCCCTGGAAAATATTTCGCCGTCTAAAAATATTTTGGCCCCAGAACTTTGTCTGACTACGAACTTGATGTACATCTAGGCAAATTTCAAAATAGTCTTCCTAGTGAAGACAGGAATAAAATTTACGTGTAAGTAGAATGGCCTTTAAAGGTAAGGAGCAGTCCCCCAAACTTATTTTCAAGAAAAAACTAAATAACAACAATTTTCACCTTATTTCACTTCAAAGTATCTTTCATTTCATTTTATGACTTTACTATTGCTTATTAAAGGTAAACCAAGCAGTTATTTCCAGTAAATTTCACATTTAAAGAGTAAAAACATTGTCACTGGACTCCCAACAGCCAATCGTGAAACTGGACGGTCTGCTACACTTCTCCAATTTGGGATGACTGCTCTTGCCCTTTAAGTTACAGATTTTGGGACTAAAGTGGAAGGTATATTAGGGTGAATGGATTTGAAAGCGATAACAACAAAACAGTTCTATACGTTTCTTGCATTCTATTTCGCGATACGCAAACGTTCACTTACTATGGTGCAGATATGTTCTTCGTAAATTTTAAAAGTGCTAGAGTTTACTTCTGAAAGTTCTCGTCTAAAGTCAGCAAGGATCTCTGAATCGTTGACAGCAGTGATACGCATTTTTCCTCGATATCGTCTTATATCTTCCGAATCTACAAAAAGGACAGAAATTCGAAGCGACAAAACTTTTAGATCTTTCATTTGAGTGTAATATACATGTGAGTAGTCAGTTCTAAATACCAGCTTTGGTGTGTCTAGTACCCTGAAAGGTAATATGAGGAAATTTAACCAGTCTTTAAGTTAAAATCCTAAGTTACATGTCGTAAATATAAACCCTGGTAATAAAATATTTTGTACCAGAGAGACCGTCAAACACTCCCGGCCCAAGAAAATTATCCTGATCCATAATTTTTGATGACCTTCTGGACCATATCTAACTAGATTTTACTCTCTGCTTTGAATATCACCTGTTAAATAGTATTTTAAGAATTCTTTTTAGTTAATCAATGCAATAAAAGCTGCTTCATGCTGATTGATTTTGTCGTCAAAATCATCACTGTTTCTTTTCGAATCATTACAGTGTAGAGTCATTCGTGTGTGTTTCTTTGTCTTTTTTTTTATTTATTGAAATCTCATTTTTGTGCGATTAAGCGAGATGATTGCAATTGTTGAGGCAATATTAGCAGTTCTGTGATATAATCATACCTACATGACGACGGAGAACGAAGAAAAGAGGATTTATTCACCGTGTCACCTAAACTTGAAATCCATTCACAGGAGCGGATCCAAAAGGAGGGGGGGGGGGGGGGCTTTTAGGGCCTCAACCCTCCTTTCTCGCCCGATCAATAATAAAGCATTCGGGGAATTAGCAGTGTGAGTTCCTCAGTACCCTGCTTTCTCGTAAGCAGCCCCTTTTTTGGAATGTCAGGATCCGCGCCTGATTTAAGTTAGACATAGCTCATGCCTATATATTCCTGCCTGACTTAATCGTCAAAATCTCATAAAAATATCACTTTTAAAAAACTTTTTATAGGCTGGAAAGCCTGGAATAGGCATCATTTGTTGCTTATTCTTAACCAGTGTGGCTCCTTTTAACACATTTATCATTGCAAATTAAGAGATTTGAATCTGTCCGAAACAATTTTTTTATTATGAATTGAAACCCTTACCGTCTTCAACACACCCGGATCCTCGTAAAATGTAACCAGCTCTACATACGTCACATGTGTATTGGCCACCGACGGCGTAAATACACCGTTCAAAGTTCCTTTCACGACAGTCATTCTGACCAGACAGGCAAGGATCAGCTATGCAGGACTCGGACTCGTAATGGTATCCTAAGAAACAATCTTCACAGTGATATCTTCCTCCACCGTCAGAAACACAGTTTTGGAAATTTCTTTCATGGCAGTCATTGGCAGATCCACAAGGATCTTCACCTGTGGGTTAGTTATAAAATTCATCAAGACATTTACAGATCCATTAGCGTTGTTAAGGATGGGACTAGCGGGCGGGGAGGGGACTCTTGGGACTGCATTCCATGAATTTTCACAGAATCCACTAGTGATTAAAGGTGTTGAAAAAATGTGCACTACTCACTAAATTTCAAGGGCGTAGTCAGGATTTCGTGTTAGTGGGCGGACGAAATGTAACTGTTAAGCATGATGGGGAGGGGTCCCTCCGTTTTTGTATATTTTGGCTCACAGAGGGTGAGCTGATTGAAAAATGGTACTACATTTTACGCTAGATTTGAATTGAAATTGAACTCCAGAAATGGCTATTTTTTTAGTAAAAATTTTGAATTTTTATCTTATCCTTTTTCGGGCTGGAAGGGGAGAGGATAACCTCCCATATCACCCGGACCCCGGCTATGCCACTGCTTAATTTGTAATTGTGCTGTATTGGTGGAAACACGTTGTATGATCACGTTATCTTAGACTTTTTAAGGAGGGAGAGCAAGATCATAGTTCAAAGTCGGGTTTCGTAAAAACATGATTTTCCGACAATTTGTTTTAGGTTGACATGGTATGCTAAATTTTAGCAGATTGTGATGCCAATGTGCTTAAAATATCTTTTTTAGTTGTATATTATTGCGGGACAATGCCCCCTTCGTTTCCAGATGTGGAGTTGTTACATACATTACACGTGTAAAGATTACTTAAATGAAACGTCAAAATCGCAAATAGCAGCCCTCGTCCCTCTGTAGTACACGATGTAAGCAGAAACGCGAATCCATGGATTATCGCTTTGCAAAAGTACGCATGTCTGACGTCACTGATTCGCTACGCATCAGAAATTAGGGTAACAATATACCGGATCGCTATCAGATGGAAACGGTAAAATTGTGCAAGTTTGTGAACATCAAATCTGAAGAAGATTTTAGAGACAACTTGACGGATTTGTTTTTTTTCTTGAAAGTGTTACCATGGTGGGTGTGGACACTTCTTTCATATAACTGCGTCCCCCAGGTAAGCAGTCCACCAACGTATCAGAGGCCAGCATCTTGTCTCTTGGAACTTCGTTGGTAGTGATGCCATGACCAGGGAGCTGTTATTTGGACAGCTCCATGCCAAGACAACAAACAGAGGATGAACTCAGCTCCACTCAAAGGGGTACTTATGTGTACTTTTGTAGAAGTGTCACCTGACTAGGATGGTGATATAAATTATCGGTGTGATTCAAATTCTGCCCAGGTTTGTCACAGTAATTTTTCTCTTACAAAGACATTTTTCAAATACAAATCTTCAATATCTCAACAAAACAGATGGAACTTACAAACCATGTGTAGTATGAGTCTAATAATATATCGCTGAAAATCATCTGCTGCGCTCCAAGACAACTGATTGTGGCGATCCGCTTATATAGTGGACTGATCAATTACGAAATTTAAGCACCTCCACAAATTACGTCGCACCCAAGGTAAGTCCCGCCTACGCCACTGTGCAGACATGACCGTAACTGGCCAATAGTAAGTTGATAAAAACGGCGGTAGCATTTGAAGCGAAGCAGCTACCCTTCACCTCTCTTGGCTATACTTGTTGATCTAATCAGAGTTCTTTGAATATTATCCTTAAAAATCAATCTTTACTTTAAATGCAACCATGTATAAGCTCAATGGTGTGCAAAGCTCAGAACTACGAGTCGTTACGTTATGAGTTGGAACTTCGCTGTAGTACTCAGTTGTGCAGTTGGATTCACGATGAGGGATTAGCCATTTGGGCACAAATAATTTATAACCGAAGATCTGTAACAGTCTTTGCTTCTTCTCACGCCGTTAGTCAGTGGCACAAACTACAAAAGAAGAACCAAGTTTCCGATAGCCTTCACCACCACTGAGCTCCACTCAAAATTGTGGGCGGACTATTTAAGCGGAGCGCCACCATTTAATGGAATGGAGCGCCCTAGAATTTTGTGGGCAGAAAAGAGCTCCTAAGTCACCGACATTTTTGAGCACGTTTGTATATACTTTTGTTTGTATTTATAGCTTACCCCTTCCCTTTCATAAAAAATATCGTTTTAATGTTTTCTTTTTTCAACCAGTTATTTTTCGGTCAAAATATGATTGGTGGTGCGTGCTCCCAATGCCACGCGTAGCAGGCTACATAACACATACAAGTCCGAAATGTTTACGGTAAAATGATCTTTTACCTTATTCATTTTGTAGTGCTATTTCTCATACAAAGTCTAACACGCTATTATTATAATATTTGGTAGCAAATTTTTGGCTCACAACTACAAATTACGGAAGCGTATTGTTGTCACATGAAAAAAAAATCTTTTCGAACGTTCGAAAATCTTTTCGTACGTTCGAAAATCTTTTCGTACGTACGAAAAAACTTTTGGAACGTTCGAAAATCTTTTCGTACGTACGAAAAAACTTTTGGAACGTTCGAAAATCTTTTCGTACGTACGAAATTACTTTTGGAACGTTCTAAAATCTTTTCGTACGTACGAAAAAACTTTTGGAACGTTCGAAAATCTTTTGGAACGTTCGAAAATCTTTTCGTACGTTCGAAAATCTTTTCGTACGTACGAAAAAACTTTTGGAACGTTCGAAAATCTTTTGGAACGTTCGAAAATCTTTTCGTACGTTCGAAAATCTTTTCGTACGTACGAAAAAACTTTTGGAACGTTCGAAAATCTTTTCGTAAGTACGAAAAGATTTTCGAACGTTCGAAAATCTTTTCGTACGTATGAAAAAACTTTTGGAACGTTCGAAAATCTTTTCGTACGTTCGAAAATCTTTTCGTACGTACAAAAAAACTTTTGGAACGTTCGAAAATCTTTTCGTACGTTCGAAAATCTTTTCGTACGTACGAAAAAACTTTTGGAACGTTCGAAAATCTTTTCGTACGTACGAAAAAACTTTTGGAACGTTCGAAAATCTTTTCGTACGTACGAAAAAACTTTTGGAACGTTCGAAAATCTTTTCGTACGTACGAAAAAACTTTTGGAACGTTCGAAAATCTTTTCGTACGTTCGAAAATCTTTTCGTACGTACGAAAAAACTTTTGGAACGTTCGAAAATCTTTTCGTAAGTTCGAAAATCTTTTCGTACGTACGAAAAAACTTTTGGAACGTTCGAAAATCTTCTCGTACGTTCGAAAATCTTTTCGTACGTATGAAAAAACTTTTGGAACGTTCGAAAATCTTTTCGTACGTTCGAAAATCTTTTCGTACGTACGAAAAAACTTTTGGAACGTTCGAAAATCTTTTCGTACGTTCGAAAATCTTTTCGTACGTACGAAAAAACTTTTGGAACGTTCGAAAATCTTTTCGTACGTACGAAAAAACTTTTGGAACGTTCGAAAATCTTTTCGTAAGTTCGAAAATCTTTTCGTACGTACGAAAAAACTTTTTGAACGTTCGAAATCTTTTCGTACGTACGAAAAAACTTTTCGAATGTTCAAAAAACTTTTCGTACGTTCGAAAATCTTTTCGTAGGTACGAAAAAACTTTTGGAACGTTCGAAAAGTTTTTTTTTTTTTCATGTGACAACAATACGCTTCCGTACTTCTGTAACAAATCAAATAAATAATAAAAAAAAAAAAACTCGTCTCGTCAAGGCAACACTACGCACGTGACTTTGCATAGGGACTAGAATTTAATTCACGTTTTGCACCATATACCAGAGTTTAATCTAATTGACATTGTTCATCAATATATGATGAAAAACTTTTGAAGATTTGAAGAGTGAACAGCCAGAGTCTAAGATAACAGTTTTTTTTGTCACGAAAGGCGGGAAGAGTTAAGGCCAGCTTTTAAGATCGTCATTGAACGATCCTATTTGAGGTGTTCAACTCTCAGCGTGCAGCCACTTTTCTAAATGCCGAGAGGTTGGCGATCTTCTGCGTTAATTTTTAATGTCAAAGGAGTTCTGTTCTCTTTGTATGCGCTACATGGTTCTTCACGTGATACTGATATGAGTAACATTTCTCATTTACGGTTTTAATTTCAGTTTGTTCAATGGGACACCACAAATAAATGCCTTTCCAGAAGGCAATGTCACGCAGATAAAATATAAAGAAAATTGGCCTTTTATCAATCGAAACAGTTGTTTTTTCTGGATCAAAACGAAGAAGGCCTAATCGATTCATGGATACTACATGAACTTGCCTTGACTGCATCATTCCAGATTTTTTACTAGTTTCCCTTTCTCTTCTTCCTGCCCTTCTTTCCCACCCGATTTTCCCCCTTCCCGTTTTTGGGGCTCCCGGGGACAATCTGCTCCCCTGGCCACCCCACTGGTTACGCCCCTGATTTAATTGTTTGGAATAAGCTAAACAAATTATTCACCTGTTTCAGATACACAGGCTCCATTTTGCAAACGGAAACCTGTTCTGCAGACTTCGCAGTGGTATTGGTTGTTACCGTCAGGAACGCAGACGGTAAAGTGTAACCTTTCGCACATAGATTGTCCATCGTCACACGGATTTTTTACGCATACGTCACCTTGAACAATTCGCCCTTCTTCACAGTCTTGGCATGTGAAAAGACCGCTACTTGAAGAGAGACATGTCCTGAAAAACCGCTCTGTGCAGTTATTTTGGCCATTCAGGCAAGGATCTGGGATACAATTGCCGTCGTCATACCGGTAACCGTCCTGGCAACCGACGCATTGGTATTCAACGTTCGTCGTGGGAAGGCATTCGCGATAGCCCTGCTCGAAACAATCGTGATTTCCTGTCAGGCAAGGACTGTCGACTGAATAAAAGAAGCAGTTCAAAGACAGAATCTCTCATGTGACCTGCGCACATTTACTAGATAAAGAATATACCATATTTACAATGTCAGCTATGAAGTAGTGAAGATGTCTTATAAGTTTGTGTCTAATATTTTCGGTTTCAGCCCCTCAACATTTTTTCGGCATTAATTTCGTTCACATTAATGCTATCTTTTTTCTTGTCATCTATGTAGCTTAAAATACGTTGACACTTTTAATTCTGTTTTCATTAGGTGAAGTTAAAAGAATAGTTCGGAACCAAATTTATTTATGTTAAAGAGAAACATATAGTATATTTGAGTATTTTGATGCTATTTCATTTCATTTCCTATTTTGGTTTCCCGAAATATAACGCCCTGTTTCTGCTGCCAGTTTCTTTTTTAGCATGGAAGCGATGAACTTTTTCAAACATGAATATTGCGCTACAAAGATTATTTGTGGGGAAAAAATGTTAAAAACAAAAGAACGGATTGTAAATCCTAAATACCTGCGTAATTTCCTTCGTAGGTGAAGACAATGTTGTCTGGTGGTAAAATGTTGCCTTGACGACCGCTGAGGAGCCTTCCAAAGATGACGGCAGCTGTTTTGTCTGTCATGTTTGCTGTGGTATCAAAGTCAATTCTAAAAGAAACGAGTGCCATCCTGTTTGGTGATTTCATCATTTGTGTAACTCTTATCGAAAGGAGGAAGCGGGAAATCTCGGATTGAGAAAACAGCTCCCTCACCTGCGGTAAGAAGAAAGTCTTTTTAATAACATTTTAAACTGAGGGAAACTTTGATTTGATTTGAAATTTCTAGGCCAATAGTGGCAGATAAGAATTTTGGAGTTTTGGAAACGAGGAATGTCGATAATTGCAAACAATGAATTTATCTCTGAGGAAGAGTACTTCGACACTGAAATTTGGTACCTCGACTACAAAGCTGGCCGTGGTACGGTAGGTGAATACTAACGTAAGTAGAGGGAGTTGCATCATGCCAATGGTAAAGGGATGGGGAAAAGGACCAAACTTTGTTTTGTGGAAGCTGTTCAGGTGTGCGTGTTTGTCGATTGGTAGGAATTTATTTTTTATCGTCGTTAAGTGTGTATTAGGAATGACGACAAGTAACTACATGGGTAACCTGTTTTAAGCAACAGCAAGAACATCAGCATAGCCCTCCTATGATGATAGGTCATGAAAAAAGGGCCAGATTTACAAACGTGAACTCACTAAGCATTGACCTCCTCGTTGAGGCTCGAATCTTTAGAAGAAATGATACAACATATAAACGTACATCTACCATCCAAGGTCTAGAAATACTGAAATCATATCTCCCTACAGGCAAAAGTTGCACATAGCCCTATGTAAGAACCTTTATTATATAGCCAAAATAATGTACATTATACAAAGAATGGGTATAATTTCAGGTAACGTGTAACGCTTATTTGAGGCCAACTTACGTCTTCCACCAAGCTGTCTAGCAGTGTTTCATCAACAAGATCATAGAAGTATTGCGTCTTGAATCCTTTGATGTCTGAAAATTCTATCCTCAGCTCAATACTGTTTGCATCTGCAGGGAAACAAAATATAAAGGACAACGGTAGAAGAGACTGGTAAAGCGCTAAGTTAAGCTTGTAGTAAACATTTCATTTCTGTCATCCCAGGGTAGAAAAGCCAAGAAATTCTTTTGGACGAAATAAAACTTGCAGCGCTTCCACGGACAGTAATGAGTGCAAGATAAGAGATTTAATAGGGCAAATCCTGAAGTATCGATTATTGAGTATTATTTTTCCACACGGCCCTTGTAATTCTTAAAAACTTGGTTTTTAAATTCTCTTCATACTGATGTATGCTATTTTAATTTGTTACGACGTCCCACTTGGTGAAATATCGATCCATATCAAACACAAGCGGAAATCCAGTACTGAGGGAGTGGTGTACCCCTTGGAAAATTTTTCCGCTCACTTTCGTCTTTTGCAAAGTTAATTTTGCCTCAAGTGCTTTTTTCTACCAAGTTTTACACATAATTCTCCATTTCTGATATTTATGCCACATACCGACACATGTACCCAACGATTCCTCGTAAAGTCCAACTCGGCAAACACACTGAAAGCTTCCATCTCGGTTGTGACAAGATCTTTGTGGGTCTTCAAGACAGGGCCGGCTGGTAAAACATTCGTTGATGTCTAGGAAAAGACAAAAACATGACATAAAAGTTTTGGACAAGCATAGGCAATTGGGGAGCATGATTGCTGTTTAATTGGATGGGAAATTCGGACTATGAGTGCAGCAGAAGACTTGATATCAAGAAGGGCTTCATAGTGTTGCCGGCTGGATCACTCTACAGGTCCACCCAAGCCTGCTCCATTAACTCTTAGCCTTGTTAGGAGCGGTGTTGTAGTGAAAAAGGTAAAGTTTGCAAGAAGATTTGTAAATTTGGAAAGAATGAGTTATTCATATATATGTAGCTGACATAGGCATATTGGACATACATCTCAGACCAATTACCCGTTTTTGCCGAAGGCAAGCATTTTTCACGGAAAGATGCAGTTTATAACTGCCAATTCAATAATTCTTTTGAAATTCGCAGTGATGGTTGATCATACCACGCAGGATCTGGCCTAATTTAAATGTTCCAAGTATTAAGGAGAAAGCGAGATGATCACCTTGACACATCTTTCCGTCTCCTTCAAAACCAGCCTTACAGGTACATGCATAACCGTCAACCTCGTTACTGCACTCGGCGTTTGAAGAACAATCGTGGGTTCCAAGTTGGCATTCATCGATGTCTGCATTCATACAAGGGAAATAAAATATAAGTATCTTGACTAAAATATCGACACGAATAATTGAAGGTTTTCTTGAGATAAGAAGAACCAGAGCCTCCATCATAATTTTGCGGGAGGTATTAATGACATAAACCGCCGGATATTGAGGAAGGAGAGGGACTTATTAAACTGGTTAAAGTGATGGCTTTACGTTAAATTACAACTCAGTGAGGGGGAAAAATTTTCAGGGAGTTTACTCCACGGCAAAGGGTGAAAAACCGGAGAATAAGTATTCCCAATGGTAGACCAATGATTGTCATTTCCTAAAATATGGATACTAACCTTCGACATCAAAGTGAATATGCTGAAAGTGAAGTTGCATAAAATGACTTATTTTTCAAATATTAAATAATCAGATTGCAAAGTTATTAATCCAGGAAGCTATTTTATAATAGCTCTCTGATAAGGCTTTGTCGCCATTTGTTGTCAAGAGATATGCGATGAGTTAACTCTAATACCTTGTATGAGTACCGTACTGTTCCATGTCTTCAAACTGCATACTACTGTAAATAATGTGTTTGTGTTAATTTGTTTCTTACCTATACATATGTCATCGGATGTATAGCTGAAGAAGCCCGACTTACACCGACAAGTGTAAGTGCCCGGGAGATTGATACAAAAAGCATTATTATTGCAATCGTGGAGTGAAACCGCGTCCTCACATTCATTGATATCTGAAAAAAATCATGAATATTTACATCAAATTTGGGTGGAAAAAGAGTATATAACGACTTAACTACTAGGCCTATATAACATATAATATGCATCAGATGTCCATGGCAGTTAAATGTTAGGGAATTTTTCTTGACGTCAGACTGACTGACAGACAGCTTTTATTGGACATGCGTAGTCCGATATCGTCTGTCGATGTGGCGTCACAAAACAACTAAAATCGTTGTATTGTAACCCCGGCTTTCCTTCCCTTGTTTTTCTTGTTTACTTCTAAGTTGTCACTCACGACTGAAGCTCCAGTTCAAGTCAATGATGTATATTGTTTTGGTCCGTTTGCATTCTGCAAATGTACAATGAATTATACTTACCAACACACTTTTCTCCCAGTAATTCGTACCCGTCTTGACAGAAGCAACTGTATCCGCCGTCTCCGTTTTGGCAAATAGAGTTTTCTGGACAGACTGCCAAATCGGATTGACATTCGTTGACTTCTTGACATCCAGAGTTAGCGATGCGTCCGTCACCAAAGTACCCGAATGGGCAAGAGCAGTAAAACGAGCCTGCTGTATTGTGACAATTTGCACCCTCCACACATGGATTCAAGGAACATTCATCGTTATCTGTCGGGCATAAGATGAAGAAGAACATTTAGAACCTGAAACGTACGCGCTTATCGAAAGGACGACTATGTGTGTACCACTATTCTTTACATTTACAACGCGGTAAAAATTCTGTATATACATTTTACCGTTTGACTTCTGGGTTATTTATTGACCCACCTCACAGAGTCGTGCTAAAATATTTGTGTATTTCACTTGACTTATAACAATATAATAATAAAACGGTACGTACCTATCCATCGTGTTTGTGGGATGAGATTTGACGGTTTAGTTTTAACTATATTCGGTTTTAGTGGCTTAATAACTGGCTTGTTTTTTCCTGCTCCATTGCTTATGCTGAGCACCAAGAACAATGGCAATAGATTTAATTTTTAAATTCTTCCGTGTGAAACGGTCAGGTTCCGATTGAAAATCCAAACAGCCCCGATTGCAAGTCGTATGCACTTGACCCTGCAGTAATTTGTTTCTTCATTTTATCACTCCATTTTCATCCTTTGTAAAATGAAGTCTCTATATTTATCTAAGTAGTTATTACAATATTTTACAAATCTGAACGGTCACTAGGTCTAAATAGAATGTTACTTATTTTGTGAAGTTCGAACATGCATGAGAAAGAACGTGTAATGTGAAACCATTTTACAAACAAAGAGAAGTTTGCCCAGACTTTAACGTCAGAATTTTATCCTGTAAAGGACTTTTTGTTGTGAAATGAAATGGAGTCGACATTCCGTTTTAGTCGGATTGCATGTGTTTAAAGTGGTGTATACAAGAAAGGCTATACCTGTGAAAGTCATTGTCCAAATTTAAAGTTTACTGTTAAACGATTACGGTAATATAAATGATTCCTGCCAATATAAAACCGGGCCCAGAGAATAGCTTTTCCGTTTTTTCTTTTCTTCGTAATTTCAAGGTTGACTTATTATCTTATATCATTTATAGTGAAAGACGTTGCCGAATGGTACTGGAGGGCTGCAGTCCCCCAATGGCCCCCAAAACCTTGCTAAATCGTCGGGAAGACTTTGCCTCCTGAGAGAAAAAGTGGCAAAAATTCATTTGATCATTTTCCTGTTCCAATGCTCAGATCTATTGTTGTTAAATCTGTAAAACAAAAAATGGAGACTTTTGGATATTTCTTACCAGTGCACTGGCCATCGATTTCTTGGAATCCAGCTGGGCACTCACAAGTAAATCCTGGGTTTTCTTCTTTGCAGATGAAATTGATGGAGCAAGCACCTTCTACTTGACAATCGTTTTTCGCTGAGTGTAAAATGATGAAGATTAAGTGACGAATAATTTTCAAAATATAAAATATCAAAAAATCGGGTGCAGGTATTTTCGAGCTTTATACCACACCGCGATGACCACACCACACCACCTGCGTTGCCTCTGACATTTCTTAACTTGGTGTAGCGTTATTTCGCTTTGCACTTTGAAACGACTTAGACACAAATGACGTCATTTCGTAGTATTACGGGGAGGCGATCTAGTACTCCTACCTATACCTAGGAGTAAAGGGGGGGGGGGCGTATACGTGTCTTGATGTTTTAGTGTATAAAACCCTGGATAAGTGATAGGCAAGCTATAACTATCAGTGATGATGAGACAGCCACCCTAGCGCAACATGCATTGTATTCCGTTGCAGCAATGACCTACAATCCTTGACAAAAATATAAAGGACGATACCTCGCTCCTTCTTTCAGTGTTGAAGTTTTTTAAGCTTGGAGTATATTTTGGAGAGGACAACACTGATCCGAGGGGGGGGGGGGGGGAGAACAGTGGATCTGTGCTGACTATTGCTACAATTTGGGAAAAAGTGTCCCATCATTTTTGTCTAAAAGTGGCAAGTTGTAAAGTACAGCACTTTGGTTAGAAAAAAGTGCATATAGAATTCCTACTTGAATAAAGTGGTGTGCCTCTATACCTATTGTACATCTTTCATTGTCAGATTTAATTTGCAGAAACTTAATTAACTGAAACAAAAACCTTGCCATACATACTTAAGAATGTTTTACAAAAACAAATGATAATGCACTTTTGAAAGGCATACAGTCTCCTTTGTATATGTTTCTTTGACAGGGGCGTAGCCAGGATTTTCTTGTGGGGGGGCAAAGTCGACTCATTGTCCCCAATCTTGACCGACGGGACTATCTAAGCGGAGCGCCACCATCGGTTGGCGCGGAGCGTACAAGAAAATTTTTGGTTTTAGAAACCCCTCAGATGGCAGGAAACGGCACTTCCCGAGTGTTTTATGCTGCATGTTCCCAGTCTAGAAATATGGATCTCATTTCTGATATTTCTCAATTAATGCAAAAAAAAATCAATCTATGAAAAATGTTAATACATGTTTCTAAGCGGAGCTCTAACATCGATTGGCGCGGAGCGTACAAGAAAATTTTTGGTTTTACAAACCCCTCAGATGGCCGGAAACGGCACTTCCCGAGTGTTTTAAGCAAGAATACGTTCAGCCCAACTTCGAAATTCTCCCCGCTTCTTAATTGGAGCACTTGACAAATATTGAGGGACTGAACATACCTTTAGCCCAAACTTTTTCATTTTTCATCGCCGCCACTGGGGTGTGGCAGTTTCTTGAGGGAGCGAAGCGCCCAAGTGAGGAGCCGAGCGACCGAACGGGGAGAAGGTGTGGTTCTCCCCCTCCTGCCCCAAGGAAGTTTTACATAAAAATTGAGCGATCTGGTGAACATCTAAGTTGGAATTTTTGGACATTTTCAATCTTGTATCAATGTTTTCCTTATTCCCTCGAGAGTTAGCAGGGTTAGTGTGTGACTGTAAGAAGGTTACTCGGTACGAGTCAATGGGGCCCGAGGGAATTGTGTCGCACTGGAACAAAACAGCTACTCATAAGGCTTACATTTATTTGGCTAAACCAGCGGAATTGACATTTTGCCCTGAAAAACGCCAAAACTCCGTTTAAATAAAAAAAAATTAAAAATAAGAAAAATTAGGTATGGGCGGGACTAAGTGCGAACCCCCTGAACCCCCTGACCACGGGCCTGTCTCCCTGGGTGTCACCTTCCCCTTTTGGAATGTTTTGCTGTCTCGAAGAGCTTAAATGCAATATGGTGCTATATTTTGTTCTTTTTATACTAGATTCCAGTGTTCTCCATAGGGAGTTTTAGAGGGCCGACACGTCCTCCTAGTGAAATTGACAGCCCCTCCAAAATAGTTGCCGCTCTCCAAAAAATGCGGCTTCCATTTCTACTTCATTGCTTCATTACACATATACAAGTCATAACTGGAAAAATGTGTCTTCCCTCCAGGCTTGGCGCCAGGTTTTGCCCCAAGCCCCGACAGCCAGGATGCAGTCGATGAGTCGATGAGGGAGGTTTGAAGAAAACCTGTGAACTATACCTGTCATTGCGAGCCATATACGACATCAAATTTGTATATGCTAGAGGAAGATATTTCCGCACTGATTTAACCGTGGAAAAGGGGGCAAAAATTTTGGGGGTTAGCCTACACTAGAAAGAATCTGTACTTATTTAAATCTTATATAAGTCAATAAATTGTCCCGGCATTTGGGCCCTATCGGACACAAATTATATTGTAATTTCTTCTTCGAGTCCGTACCGCACGACTGACACAAGAGATAATTAACTAAGTTTAGCGAAATGAGATGAAATTCCCGACATGAACATTAATCCATTTATTCTACTTATTAATTTACATGAAAAGATGGGAAGGGTTTGTACTTTATTAGCTCTAGGTAACGGAACTGAGGAAGAGTGTGCAAAGCGTACCGAACATTTTGGTTTTTATCGCAGAAATAACTCTTGTTTAAAGCCAAAGTAACTAAACCGACCATGAGAAGGCGACAGGTTATCCCCGACAGGGGGCGGGCCATGCCAGCGACCACAAGTTCCACAGCCCCTATGTCGAGAGGGTGGTATGAAGGAGACTAACTATCCCATATCATTGCAGCCTTGGGCACACTTTCCACAATGTTCCTTAATATTTTAAAAGCCGAGTTAGTGTTCTTTTGAATTTGAATCGTGAAATTGCAAAGCGCGCAAAGCGCGCGAAATTTTTGGGTGGGCTCACAAAAATAACATAGCCTATGTAATCATTAAGAACAAAAAGAAACAAAATAAAAACTGTAGGGGTTGTAGACCGTATCGGGGATAACATGCATTGTGTCGAAACCACCTGAAAAACCCGATAAAATAGCCAAACTATGTTCCGTGAGTAGCTCAACATCTGACCTATCACATGACACACACAAGAGAACAGCAACTAGGCTTTGTGATATGGGATAAAATTTGCGACCTCTGCATAACCTGTGCACCCTGCCTACCAGTTACTTGGTAAGAGGACTTACAATTTCTAGACATGTGGAACGGAAGTACTGAAAAAACTGGAGTGAATCTACAGCGCGCGTAGCGCGCCGAAAATTTGGGGTTCTTATTAGGGAAATTGTCCCTTGAGAGCAAAAAATAGGTTAACCATCGGGGAGACTAGTCGCCGTCGGGGACTGCATACTTTATCGTAACGACTAAGAGCCCCCCCCCCCGAAAAACTGTAAAAAAAAATGTCCCCGATTCCCTCCCTCCTCTTGCCGTTTATTTTTTTTTATTTTTTTTTTATTTTTTGGGCTCCCCTTCATTTTTTCAACATCGCCCATCGCGTCCCCAAAATTTCTGTGGGGGGGGGGGGGCACTCTGCCCCCTGCCCCCCCCCCCGCTGGCTACGCTACTGTTCTTTGATAAGATATCTTAAAGGCCTAGTCCAGTCTCACCCCAAACATGCATTTCCAATTGTACTTACCTTCTTAGTTAAGCCCCTCCCACGACTGTCTAAAACTCATCCTCATCCAGACACAATCTCAGTTTATTGTTTTATGGTGAGTATAGCCTACTCATGCTAGACCCCAATTTGTAATCAAACAGTCGTAGAACAGTACATGCTGTGATATATGAGCTCTGCAGTTTTGAACTAGCTGCCAATCAAAGAGCTGCACCAATTGAGAATTTATGTGGATTACTACAAAAATTGTATGAGAGAGAGCATAAGTCCCTCAAAGAATTTAACGTGTCTTTGTTTATTTTAGGGGGTTCCGGATGGAAATAGGTGACAAGTTTTTGCTACAATGAATGCCGAGCATGCGACAAGTAAATAAGTCTTTTGTTTATTATTATCAAAACAGAATTGATCTATTTAGTGGAATCTTTACATAGGGTTTGAATTGGGGCATGCTCTAAGGGGTCTTAGAGGCCTCCACTCACCAACACAATATTTCCCGTTTCCTAGATACCCTGCCTCACAGATACACTTATATGATCCCGGTACATCCTCACAGTATGCATTGTCGCTACAGATGGCGCTATTTCCACATTCTAAACGGTCTGCAAAATATGAATATGAAAAAACTGTTATTTGAAAGCCTGAAACTTTATATATAAGAAATGAACGAAAGTATAATTCTGGGCAACCGTACAGAGAACAATTAAAACCCACAACACTTTGAAAAAGATACTTCGAAAAAGTGCTGATTAAAAGTAATAGATAAAATTGTTCAAATTAGAGATGATGGAAAACTGTCAGTCACAACGTACTACAAATCCACTTTTATAAAAATGTTTTCAGCGCTAGTCTGTGGATCAAAATTTACCTTCAGAGATAGTGAAATTTGTCTAAAACCATTCTAATTATTTCAAGCAAAATCCAAATAATGATAACGGTTTGCATAAATATCTTTGGTTTGTAAATTTAAAATTTTTGAAGCACTGGAAATTTGGAACACTTCTACTATATAGATAAAAAAAATGAAGATGTTTGTTTTACTGCCTGAGAGGAAAATATGTCAAAGATCTTATCCTACACAATTTTGACCTTCAGTTTGTAGCTGGGAAAAGGATGGATGAATTCAAGAATTGAAGATACCTTCGCATTGCATCCCGTTGCCTACGTAGCCTTCCTTACATGTACACGAGTAGCTACCCGGTGTGTTCTCACAGTCAGCATTTGGATCGCAGCCGTGAAGATTATCCTCACACTCATTTGCGTCTAGAAAAAAGAGAATCAGCCGAGCACAACTCCATTAATGACGATTGGGTAAGATTAAGATTCATTTGACTTGGAGGTTATTGAAAAAATCAAATGATGACTACCATTTTTAAAACGTTAACTGGTTAAGTTGGGGAGTTTTATTGCGGAGGATGATTTCAAAAGGGGAAATGTCAAATAGTGAATAGTGTAGACTGTTCTGATTTATGAATGGCGCTTGCAATCATGTGACAATATTTTTCTCCACAATTGTGGAACGTGTGAGGAGTTAAAAATGGGTTTACCTTAAACATGCAATATTTAAGTTCTGGAATATCATGAAAGATACACCGAATAGAGACAAGGAGAAAATGTTAAGTTTTAACTGTAATTTCAAAAAAAAAAAGTTTGGGGAGAATACTTTTGCCCTTAAATGTAAGGGCTGAACCAAATAATAGTTATCGTGTAACTTGCCAATGCATTTCCTCGTGTTTTCATCAAAGTTAAAGCCATCTTCACAAAAACAAACGTTTTCTTCACAGACTGGATCCCTGCAGTAAGGACTGATAGAACAATCTGTCGAGGTTACTGAAAGGGAGAGAAATGTAAAAAAATAAGCGCACCAAAGACAGTTAACTGGTTAAAGAGGTGAAAATATTTTGCCAGTTAATATGTTTGTAACAACCACTTTTGTAACAGATTATCACTTTTGCATAGAGTGTGTACAGACAATCGTATCACAATTAATTGTAGACTATATTACAAAGTTGAGTTAATGATATTTAATAATACGGTGTAGCCCACAAAACTTTGTGAAGTGATAGAATTAAAACGCAGCGATGGTGGCCTGTTGTGTAAGAATGTAGTATAGCAGACAATGACTCTTAAGAGCCTATTTTTTCTCAAATTGAAAACAACACATTTCTCCTCATAAGTTATCAAATCAATTTAGTAAAAGAATATCTCAAATTTTCTATCAAATAAAACAGTAGGACTAATTTTCTTACTTAAGCATTCTCCTTCATGTTTGAAAAATCCTGCTGAGCATGGACAGATAAACGAACCCTCTGTGTCTTCACACTGACTGTTTGCTGGACAAACAGGATCGGACAGCTGACACTCGTTTATATCTGAAAATAGTTACAAATGTGTATATAAGTCTCGCGGAGTGTGATGTTTTACTTCTGGAAATGTTAGCAAACTCAACTTTTATAAACTCAAAATGTTGAGTCTATGCTATAGAGCAAGATTTAGTAATCTTAACTTTGGCGTATGCAAAGGGGGTCTGATATGAGTGTCTTGTGCAACGTCGGATTTAAGACGAGTGGTGTCCCCGTCTCATTTGAAATGTTTTGAACAATTAAGTGTCCTTATATTTACAATCTCTTGCTATATGTGTTGCATCTGGTCTTTTACCTTTTTCTTTTCAAATATTTTAAATACATCAGTGAGATGGGTATAGGAAGTAAAATCAAGTTTTTTCATTGTTCGATTTATTGTTGGGATGAAACCGATACAGTGGCGTAGCCACGGGGGGGGGGGGGGGGGTCAGAACCCCCCATGATCCAACCCTGCAATGCAAAAAAACCTAAAATAGAGTTTTTCTCTCTATCCTTAGACATTTTGCCCATGTCGAGCCCAAAACCCCCCATGTCACCAACGACCCCCCCCCCATTTCACAGTCCTGGCCACGCGCCTGAATAGATAAGCGGTCGTTTAAACATGAAATGATCACATCTTAAAACCTTGCACAAAAGTTTACAGCAAGAATAAAATAAAATAATCAGCGAAAAAATAATGTTAAGTGTTGACAAAGCCGCAGGGAGGTGGAAACTCCCTGATTTACGAATATTTTGAATGTCCTTTCTGTGGACCATAGTGACCACGTTGATACAAGTTTTGTGATCACTTGCACACATTTATCTAAACAAGGGTAGTTTACCTTTGGAAAGGAAAAAGACACAGGGGCATAAAACAAAATTAACAACATACTCCGACAATGACCGTTAGAATCTTCAAAGAAACCTTCTTCACATTGGCACACGTAGAATCCAACCCTGTTTATACATTCTTGTTTATCCTGGCAGGTGACTTTTCCAAGGGCACACTCATCGATGTCTAATACATTAATAAAAAGGAAAAACTTTTACTGAGTTTCCTACGAGTAAGAAACGTTCCTTTGTTTTTGAATGCCAATGAGGAACATAGGCAATGGAAAATAAACAAAGTTTACTACCATCTCAGGACGGACTGCCATTCTGGAAAGTTTGAATGGCTCTTAAAAGTTTTCTTCCAAATATTAACTTTAATAAATAATTTACTATGGTCCATAACATTTAGGGTTAACAAATAGAACTATCTTGTTTCATTCTAAAAACAACTTAAAACTGGGCCCGTTAAAAGTTGCATATGATGTAAAAATAAAAAAAAAAAGGTGACAGTCAAGATAAACAAAACAATACTCTGGGTCCACTTTAAGGAAAAGGTACCTTAATCCATCCTTTGGTAGTAACCAAATTTCTATGGACTTTTTGGTAAAATAATACAGACGCACATAATCATTAGGGAAAACTTTCGCGATGGAGGGTGTAGAGTTTTAAGAACTAGCACTTTGCAGTGCATGAACGTAAACAGATAAACAAGTGTTGTACCAGAATAAAATACAATAAAATGTGACAGGGGCCACAAAGAAAGAGTAGAACAAGTCTTTTAGAATAAAACAAAGTGAAAAAAAAACATACCGTAGCAATTTTCACCATTTCCTTCAAATCCTTCTGGGCATGCGCACATATAGCTTCCGTCGGTATTTATGCAGTCAAACAATGGATGACAGAAGAAAGGACTAACGACGCATTCATCGATATCTTTGCACTTTTGGCCGTTTCCTTGGTAACCTGCTTTACACTCGCATCGATGGGATCCAATAGTATTTATACAATTAGCAAGTTGATGACAAGAATTGAGAGTAGGAGACAAACATTCATCCAGATCTGGATAAAAGAAAAACAAATGTCCACTCGTTAGGAACGTACATGACATATGCCACATTAACGCAGGATGTGTGGGGGCTGCGAAGGATTATCACGGCCTTTGACCCCATAAGCGTCCTCCATAAAAATATGGTAACCAGTGTAAAAAAAATGATTTGCATCACTGAGGTCTACGGAAGTGAAATGAGTATACTGAAGTTTTTGTGACGTCACACCGACACACAGCTTTTATAGGCATGGGACACATGCAGTCCAATTAAAGTTGTTTGTCGATGAAACGTCAAGAAATAATCAGTATAGATTATTTTTCGTAGTCATGCAGTAGGAATCATATATTTAAACAGGTTCAAAATTTTTGGATTCTACCCGACCAAAGATGAAGAAATTAATGAAGATAAAAAAATGGTCAGGAATCCGATCCCGCAAGTTCGTTTTAGTCTGACCGCGTCTTCAGGTTTTGTTGTAATTTGCGCATAATAAAATCATTCTGTGTACACTTCAGTTCTAGATTGTATGATATGCCTGCAAATTACAAAACATGGGAAATATCATTCCGGCAGAAGCTTTCTTTAAACAAATTGGCAAGATTCCTGAATAAATTGTGGGAGTGCGAAAACGGAGAAAAATTGCAAGATGTATGAATTTTGATAAACATGCTGGAAAATTAGTAATCTCTTTACAATACACTGACCAACACACTCGCTTTCTTGTCGGATGTAACCAGGTAAACAGTCACATTGGAAAGACCCTTCTTCGTTGATACATTGTTGGTTTCTACCGCAAGGAGTATTTTCACGGCATTCATTAATATCTGGAAAAAAATCAAAAAGTGATTACATCAAAGATTATATGGATTTGGAAAATTTCTCAAACATCCTTTAAATCTGAGGGGACAATTAAAGATTCTAAAAGACTCCTGTGCATTTTATGTTACATACAAGGACATGGAAAAGATCTATGCTAAAGGTTCTTAGTAAACCCATTGAGCTTAATAAGTGAAAAGTGAAAAGCTTCTTTGCATTTTGGTACGAAATTTCCATCCGTTTTGAATGTTTTTACCTCCTGATATTAGGTAAGGAAGTAACAAGATTTCAATTTTCAATTATAGAACAAAACCTTGAAAATGGGTCAGAGTAATATATTGTTTTTAGGTATTTTAAATCTTTCAATCTTGAAATTGAATCCACGAATCATTAATTTTGCATAAAATTCCCTGACTTTCCTCTATTCACATAACAGAGTAGTGCCTGGTCGATGGTTGAAGAAAGGTGCAGTTTTGTCACATGTGCTTACTCCCTCCCCTTTCACCAGGAAATGTATCTCGGTGGAAAGCCTATGTAGTACAAAGATCCTGACATGTGGGACAGGCACCAGCTGGCTATAGAAAAGTTTAAATTTACTAAAGCGAAATAAGAACGGTTGTTAATGTTTGGTTACCTATGCACAAAAGAGAGCCCTCGATTGTTCTGTAACCAGGGTTACACTGGCAATTGTAACCCCCATCGAAGTTTTGACAAACAGCAAAATCCCCGCAGAGGCTTTCTTGGCATTCATTGATATCTGTGGATTAAAGATTCGATACATGGAAGCCTTTCATATGTGTGCAAAACTACATTTAAAAGACAACTCAGAAATAACATACCCTAACACAAAAGTACGATGAAATAATAAGCAGATGAAATAGGCCTAGTGCCAGGACGAAACAACTTAATTCATGTGATAAAGTAGCTAATAACCCAGACAAGAAGTCCGTCTGGAACGGTTTAGAATTAACAGGTGAGTTGGGTACGGATACTATTGGAGCAGTAAATCCCACAGCAACATGTACCATGAAAAGGAAGCTGATAAAAACCGTTTCACACAAGTAGACATAATTTTAAGGGGGAAGGTTTTTTAAGATGTTCAGGGGATATAGCCAGCACTACTAACACAATGGTATTGATCTCCTATCAGCCTATCTGTCTATGGAGCAATTTTTCCAGGGAAGAATCTCCCTCAGTGCTCCTTCTCTGGCACATGGGCTCGATTTTGAGCTTAGCGGTATCACATATGTTTTCAAAACGGGGTACACATAAGATAAAAGTGTACACAACCTGTGGGATTGTGTATTTATATACCCTGTTAGGATGATGTCGACAACGTTATACAGCATGGTATTTTTGAGAGAGTAAGAATTGACGAAATCCTGCATCTATTGAATTAAATGACTGAACTTTCCTCCTAAAACAGTAAATGTGTTGCTCTTTTTGCTATGCTTTCATTGCTCTTTGGAGAGCGACTGATGTATTTGTTAACTTATAACTTGTCTCAAACATATTGTTAGGTATTCTTACCCTGACACCGTTTCCCATCTGGTAGCAGCTCATAGCCAGTTCTACATTGACATTCAAAGTTTCCTGGTTTATTAATGCAGATCTGTTCACATGTACTTTCATCAGCACATTCATTCAGATCTAGAAGGAAAATAAATTACTTTAGGAACATTGTAGTATTCATTATTTTTCTTTAACAAAGTTAAAATGCGTTACACGTTTAGCAGCATTAACTTACGTCATATATTTTATGTCCAGATCTGTCACATAAAAAGCTTGGCAAAAAAACTAAAAGTAAGTCGCAACGCAATTACTAAACTCTGTTTCAAAATCTTTTTCACTTTATGAATCCCAGAAGTACGTTCCTTCAACTTGCACGAAGTCAGTGAGACTCTTAACTGGGCTTTAGTAATTGAACGTTTTTTATCTGAAGAGTTACAAGAAATTTACAATTTGGTTCATATGAAAGGTTGCCAACATTTCCCTCTCCCACAGAACGATTTCAAAGGTGTCATAAAGGTATGGCGTAATTTTGATAATTGGTCTTCCCAAAATCAGAAACTTACAAAAGATGGATGTTAATGAGTATCAGGAAAGGATCCTATGGTCAATTAAATGGCCAGGATCGATACAGTAGTGGTGTTAATGGTGATTACATGTTTAAAAGCAACCTATACTACCCTCTGAATTTCACCCAAACTATTTCACCCTTCTTTAAAGAAAGCTTCATATTGTAGCGTGTCCAAATTTAGTAGATCAATCAAAGTTTGATACGTCACAATGACATTTATGTGTTTTGTAATGGAGTGATTCGGTAAATGCACGGCCAAGATGGGGGCTATGCGCACTGTTTAACAAGAAATTTCCTTACTGGCTAAAGATAGCTGTAATCCCTAACCTAATCCTTAATCCTAACAAAGAATACAATCGATACAATACAATGCCAACAGCTAATCAAGAAACACCTTGTTAAACAGTGCGCATCTACCCCCAAGATGTTTCTTATAATGTACCACAATGTAGAATGGAGAGCAGTAATGTCGGGATTCGGATTTACAAAAGTGAATTTGCTTCATTACTTGTGAAAATATTGCACCCAAATTGGACGTGGAGTGCAGATTATTTAGAGAAAGCCAGTACCAGTGATTTTGATATGTGAGTCACGTGCCCCTTAAAACATTATGGAATCAAGAAACCGGATTCAATGAAAGTTGTGACGAATTTTGCTTCATTAAGAGTTCCGATTTCGACAACTTTTTAAGGCTAATTAAATCGGACATTGGGAAACATTCGGAAATATGTCTTGCTAAGGAAGTGTAGGGGTCACAAGTTCATGGAAATTCATTGGAGGGTTTAGTTAGGAGTTTCACTCAGTTTCCAACCATTTGGTTTTGATCAAGTTTTAAAGGCCATGGTCTTTTTCCAGTTATGCATTCTCACTGGCTTGATTTCCCCACCCAGGTGATGTGTTGGTTCATGCGTACACTTTAATGTTACCTACGTTAGGTTACATGACCTTACCGTTACAATTGAAGCCATCTCCCACCAAAGGTGCAGGACATTCACTACACTGTACTGGTTGTGGTCTTCCAGGGTCTATACAAGTCACCCCGGGGAAGCAGGGGTTCAGGTTACAACGGTCTTCATTGGCGGAACAAGTTTTTGCTATAAAGCCATCGGTACAACGGCAATAAACTCTCTAAAAGAGATGAACGACGAGAAATTACAAACAAGATTAAACGTGAATAAATGATGGGAAAACTGTACTCTAAAACAGTCGGGTATAATAATCACCAGCACTGGTTTCGTATGTGACAATAGCCTACTTATTTTGGGTACCGTATCACTTGTCCAAAATTGTTGGTTATATATAGATATCATACCACTTCCTTGGCTAATCCACCACTTGGCTGACCGATTACTGGAGGAAAGGTTCCGAATTTCAGTATTGCCACACACGTGATCAGAGGTTTGTAAAAATTTTACCCAACTATTTCTAGAGGTGTGTATGAAGTACGGTAATTAGTATGACGAACGGTTTAAGGATAGCTTTCAAAAGTTGAAAATATTCGTTTCTATTGTATGAGAGTAGTTGTTTATTAATATATTCATAACTTATTACCAAATGTATTAGCTAATGTCATAAAACCTCCACACAGAACTGTAATGACTATGTATACCCGTAACAATAATCTCTTTTCTGTATCACGTTATAATACCATGCATGGTACATCACTTTTTCAAAAGTACTGTTATAATATGTGGCATATTATCTCTTTGGAAGTAAGATCCAAACCTTCCCTTTATTCTCTCCAAAACATTTGAAATGTTCGCTCTATTCATTTATAATCTCTACGTTCACTTAAAGAGCCAGTTTTCTCACCCCAAACAGTACCAATTCTCCTAACCTTCTTACTTAAGCCCCTCCACAATTGTCTGAAATTCATCCTTATCCAGTCACAATCTCAGTTTATTGCTTCAGGGTGAGTATAGAAATGCTCTGTGTGTATAACTAAAAGTCTCTCAGTGCAGTTCATGCTGTGTAATATGCTTCAGTGATCTGCATTGTTTGAATTAACATTCAATCAAAAAGCTGGGCCAATGGAGAGTTTCTGTACCCCCTACAGGAAGTGTAGTTTGGGGTGAGAGGATTGGCCCTTTAAGCAGTTAAGGTAATGTAATACTTTGTAGTACGTTTTTTTCTCTCTTTCTCTTTCTGATCACTAGCCTTGGTAATCAGAGATGTTTCTTCTAATGTCCATCATGTGTACAGTGTATATAAAATCATTTGAGCTTAATTTTGTTATCATGAAATGTGCATATGAGAAGCAAATTGATTGAATTGCTTACCTATGTATTACTAGAGATAGTTGGTTCCAATAGTTTGTCTTGTACCATAGTGACGTAGTGAACCAAAAAGTGCAACAAATGTGGAAGGGAGGGAAACAAGGATGGGCCAACATAATGAGGTGTAATAAAGTCTTTTAGCCAAGGTTTTGTTTTTGCTAGGTTGCTTCATCTCCTTACCCGTCATTTGGTATTAAGAGGGCAGCTTATTGTTTAATCAAGTCCAGGTTCACGTGTTCGCGATGCTAATGCGGTGCTAATGGAACCATTATAACCTTTTCTAAATTTATTTGGGGGTTGTGGAATATGTTTCATGAAACTGTGGAACATTTTCAAACTCTGAGTGAGACAAAGCCTTCATAGAGTAAATGACCGTTTCACTACCTTACCCTAGAAGAAGAGCAGCGGTTGAACAAAAAAGTAAGAATATAATCACCACTCACAGCAAATGTATTCCTTCTGCCAATGTCCTCTTCCCACAGTCGTTCATAGAAACATTCTCCACCAACGTTGCAATCGCACATCCAAACGGTCAGTGTGTGTGAAGTAAGTACCAACCCATCAGAAAGACTTAATACCATATCTGAAACATCACTGCTAACAGGTGTCCATCTGAGGACGCCAGCTGGAATTGAAATGCAACAAAATATAACCATGGTCTTTAAACTGGCCTACAAGAGATACTTTAGAGACAAAGGCCAAGCACCTTGGAGTAATGACATCAGTCTGAATAATAGTCAGGACTAACATTTGCCTAAAGGATGTACTCTACTCTAATTTTGCAAGTTCTTCTTGCATTTGGTCAAGGCCATCGAAACCAGTTTTTAAGTACAACATACCTAGAATTTTGTGCAATAGTTTGAACTCAGTTGTTTCAATTGTCAATTAAACAAATTTGATTTGGGATTACTCAAGAAGATTGTCTCTTATCTAATTAGATGGCTTGTTACATTACTTACCAGTACTAATGTGCTTGGTGTTTAGCCTTTTTACTTTAAAGTGTTGTTGGAAAATTATTTTAGTAAAAGTAACAATGGAATTTCATTTCAACAAACTTACTCTCAAAGGAGAACAAGTTCGGTGACATTATGACTAACAATACCGACACTGAGCCTGTTATGATTGTGTGATCTCACCTCGTGTAAATCGGATGCCTCCGCAGGAAAATTCTATCAAAATTTTCACCCATGACAGAATGATGAAAGATTTTTTACTGAATTTAGGGTATTTTGTGCCCCCTTGCTAAATAAAATACCACAATGAAATGCAAAAGTGAATGATTTTTTTGTAAAAACATGTTAAAAAGTTACCATTATCCACCGAAGCCCCTGGTATAGACCTAGCCAAAGACACCTGAACCTTATCCTCTACGTCATCATCTGCTGTCAGGATTCGATATGAGTAACTTCTACCGACTTGAGTAAGAAGAACTCCGTCTTCATTCAGACCAGGGTGACCTGGGTCAGGTGAAATCTCATTGATGTCAATGAAACGTGGAGCGTGATTGGCTGGGGAATAAAATACAACTCAGTATTTGACGAAAAGTTTTAACATGGACAGTGGCGGCCCTACGAGAGAGGGTCGCTAAGAGGGGGTATTTGTCTCCCAGAATTTTTCCTTCTCCCCACTTGCCCTCAGTTAGGTCAGTCAATAAAAGTAAATAACATACCGTTCCAGAGAATTAATTTTCCATCCAGAGATATGCTAAAACCCCAGAGTTTCAGAAGGCTTCGTTCCCTTGACTCCCAACCCCCAGGAACGGGAGCTTTAGGCTCAGTTTCACGCTGCTCCCAAAATTTCCCCAACCTCATCCTTTGCCCTTAGTTTTTCCCGCAAGTTCGACACTCTGGCACCGCCACTGAACATGGGGATATTAAGATACATGTTTTCTTGCTATGGGTAGATTATTTATTACGGGTCTTTAAGTAATTAAGTGGTTATTATAGGTCAAGATTGATGCTTGAGAAAATCTC
Source organism: Holothuria scabra (assembly GCA_037179385.1). Classification (NCBI taxonomy): domain Eukaryota; kingdom Metazoa; phylum Echinodermata; class Holothuroidea; order Aspidochirotida; family Holothuriidae; genus Holothuria; species Holothuria scabra. The sequence goes on along the minus strand of CM074187.1, from coordinate 4,342,296 downwards.
GTTATGATAGAAAAGTACAGGATTTTCCCTACCCATAATCCTCTACAGATGCACGCATCCAAGAGCGTCTTTAGCTGTTGACTTGGATATGCTTACCCACGACTCAGGATTTGCATGCGTTTGAAAGAACTGGGTTTAAGAGGTCACTTCAAAAAAAAAAAAAAAAAACGAAAAAAAAAAAAAAAAACGAACTGTACTGTTGTCTTAGCAGTTTGTTGTGAATTATTGAGTAAAATTTGGCAAGAACGCTCAAGTGCAACAAGTTTCTTTTGCAGTTCAGTAACACAGCATGGTGGATTCGTCAGAGTAAAGAAGTAAATACTAACTTTCTCGACTTACTCTGTGTTCTGTTTCCCCTTTCCAAGACTTCTTTAATACGTCTACTCGAAGCGGCGACATTTCTATCTTCCAGAATCAGGAAGTCGTACATACATTCTGTTATTCTTTCACACAGATCCGAAGCTTCTCTAAATAGCGATGAATCTGGAACAATTTCGCTGTAAAACGTCGGTTGGAAATTAACATCGTTGCTTGTAAACCAAGAAGCTGGTGTCTCGTGTTCAAAAACGGTATTGACAGGAGTAGTTCTCCCTAATGAAAAAAGGAACAACCCAGAATACTTGGATATTACCAGAACCCACAACACTAGAACTTAAGCATGACCCTCTGAGTCACGAAGGAGTCTCGGGATGGAGCAAGATAAAGTTTAGTTTAGACTTTTACTTGTCTATATTATTGTAAATGGTGTTCAAGAATGAGAGCGTATTTATTGGAAAATCGCAAAGTTTCAGAGCTGAGGTACCAGCCTTCTCAATTTAAGAAACCTTCTGCCAACCTTGGAAGTTGATGTTGACAAATTAAATCCACTTATGAATACAACTAAGTTGCCGTCATGGTACTTATAATTGCATTTACTAAGTCAGAATTGTTTTACGGAAAGAACTTAAGGATGATTTCATATCAAAACCATTGGTCGTGGCATACAAATATGATTTGAAGATGCATTACGTACGAGAACTCGAAATATTTGATATAATCATGCTACTTTTGGAGAGTTTGGTGAAGTAAAATTTAAGGCTATTCAAGGAATTGTATTTTAAGATAAATTTAAAAAGAGTTAGTGATGAAGTTAAAATTTTATGCCATTTTGCCGGCAGCTTTATCACCTGCTCACGGACGTCTTTTTGGTTTTTTCAGCCATTCTTGGGAATGATCCCACAGTTTTCCGCCAAACGTAATATTCTTGTTTCATTTATTAAAAAGTAGGAACAAAATAAAAGAATCTTACAAAGTTCACCGAATGTAAAAACAAACTCATCGGTCAATTCTTCCTGATCTGTGAAGTCCAATTGGCCTCCGTCTGGAAACCGAAGGTCATTTGAAGAATCGTCGTTGAAAACTCCTAAAACATTGAAGAGAAAAGAAATGGAAGTCGTAGGTCAACCATTATGTTACTTTCTGCGGCAATACATCTTTCGTTTTCCCTCGAGGGAAAAACTGAAACATGAACAAGATTTATGCATTTTTATTGATAATTAGGTGACATATGTTTTTATATTTTGCAGCCTCTTGGACTAAATAAAGGAATTTTTCGACCTGCTATTTACTTATTCTAAATCGACATATCAAAACTGTACTGATATGGTAACATGGTCATGGTCAGTTACAATAAAGACCACTAACGATGAAGAAGAATTAAAGTGACAAGGTCGTGACAAGGTCGTTATTAGGACAGCAGCTGCATGAGGGGGGATGTCGAAACACCGCGTGCATGGCCCTTTAATGAGGCTAATGAACCACATAAAGCAAACAGGCGATCAAAGTTGATCAGTTCAAAAGACAGTGGCCGTGACCGGCTCGACTTGCACGAATTGGTTGGAAACTGTGCCGTAAAACTCAAAAGTATGGAACTGAAGCATTATTTTTCCTTCTCATATGAAACACATCTAAATCAAGAAAAATGTGTATAAGAGGTATCTGTCCAATACTGTTAAGCAGGAAAGGAAACCAGCAAACATTTGAAATGAATAAAACAGTAAACATAACGACATACCAAACAATCCTTCAGTGCTTCCTCTTGCAAAAACTGCTTTTTCCATCGTCATAAGGTAAACCATTGAATCGGCAACCTTACGTATTTGGATGAATATCTCGCCAGTGAGACTGGTTGCAAATTGAGGTATTAAAACGACATCAAGTACATTTGTAGTAGTATTCCATGGATCTGATCCCCACGATACCAGGATTTCATTGTTAATGGAATACCCTGTGGAGAGATGTACAATTAGCATGGTTTTTAAATTCCCCAATGTCTTTTCCTACCAGTAACAGTCTGCAACCGATAGCAAGCATTCTTCTCTCGAACTTTGTCATGAAAAGCAACTTTTTTGTATATTTAGTCAGCAGATGGGTAGGCTTGCTGTCTCATCCTTTATACATTTACAGCAGAAAAAATGTAGGTTCTCTCCCTATAAGCATTCATACACTCCGTTAACATTCGAAAGCATGCAATGACACCTTTAAAATGATTTTAATTTTTTAATGATATCATTAAGGAACGGTTCTCAATATTGACTATTGACTCCAGATTATCAAAAAGTTTCACCTTTGATTTTTTACCGATACCGTCCGTAAATGAATAAATATGAAAAATTGTCCAAATGAATATCATGGGTTGTAGGTTCATTCACCTTCATAAAACTGAATCAAGCATCAATACTCTCATATGATTAAGACCTGATGAAAATAACTATTTCCTCATTAGCAATACAATGAATGATCTGACACAGCTCTTTTCGTGGTGTGTTTGACAATGACTGTGACAAATACAACGCATTCGTGGCGCATTTACAGGGAGAGGGGGTTAGGGCGACAGAATAATTCGATCATTTTCCACTGTGACAACAGTCAACTATAGTGTGGTTTATCCAACTCTTTTTCATGAAATTACGAATCCTCTTCAATACAAGGTCCATTGTATCTAGTTGTTAAAAAATAAAATAATAAAAAAATAAAATCCGCCCGTTTCGGGGGCCGAAAATTGCACTTCCTAATGCAGTAGTGCTCGAACATGAATCAGTTTGGGGAACTTGGCCTAGCTCTGGAAATGACAAAATCGAACATTTGCCGTATGTGATACCGGATTATCAAGTGCCACCGGCAACTAAAGTGCTATTGTCATTGGGCCTAATAAAATTTAGTTCCAAATTTTCTACATTTTGAATGTTTTTGTCTACAAAAAGTTTTGGAGACTGTAAAATATCGTCTCAAATCAGATATAATCTCAGGTTTGTGCAATAGGAAGTGCAGATTCTTCAATAATCCCCAACTTTTTCAGTTTTTAAACTTCCTTGCAGTAAACCCGAATCCAAAGTTTGCTGCAAAAAAAAAAAAAAAAAAAACTCAGTATTTTCGAATATATTTGGTTCGAAAAGGGCTTAAAATTCGGCGCGCTCCGCCTATTGCAGTGGTATTCATACCTAAAAAACATCGGAAAATTTGGGTGCTTCCCCCCAGAAAAGTCTCCCTACACCACTGCGACGCATAGTAATCCAGGTATCCTTGGCAACGTGGTACCAATACTTGGAAAAGGGCAGGACTATTGAATTCTTTTTTGGCTATAGAAGCTTGCCTGATGTTGTAAACTGGGATGGAAAGGATGTTTGTTATTATCGCATAATTTCCTACTCATGTCTAATTTTTGTCTTTTTCCCTACTTTGTCTCATTATTGATAGTTTAGTTCCCTAAGCCTGACAATCTCATCAATTTTCATAAGTTTGAATTCCAAAGAATCTGGTTGATCTCAGAAGGAGTCCTTTCTGATATTGGTTTTGGTTTTTTTTTTATAAGTTGTACCCACGCCCACTCTTAAGTTTACCAAAAGGAAGACAAAAAGAATGAAGACATTTTCCATATTACCCCAGCATATATTCTAAAATTTTCGGTCTGACCTGGACCATTATCAGAATACAACTGATAATAAAAAGGAAATAAAAAGCTAGTTCAAGTACAAGTCACTCAGGCTGATGATGGTCGAGATCAGAACGGAAATTTAAGAAAATATACTGGAGAAATATGCATGGAAAATGAATGCATGTTAATTCTATCTGTCTTCCTTGAAGTAAACTTGAGTAGGCAAGGCTGAAAAATAAAAAAAAAACTTATCAATTCTATTAGGTCATAATCTAGTAATGTTGCATTAAGCCACTGACTCAACAGATAAAGTGCGTTACACCTAATCTATATCGACTTGTACCTTTTAATTCCGTCAGAGGAATCACGTTGCCATTAATTTTCACTTGTACTTCAGGATCGTTGTTGGTTAAAAGCACTTCGATCTGCGGTAAAAAGTATGCATTGGGTTACACCTTGTGTAGGCTATAGAAGATTTGTGCCTTTATGTTTGGGCCTGTTATGGTTTAATGAACAATCTAATATGTTATTGTTTAGCTAAAACGTATGGTCTTATGTCCCTGGGACTTAAGGTGAAGTGGTGTTGCTCTCCTTCGTATTTTACGACGAAATTTAGAACAAAAAGTTAAATGCAACTACCTTTCTTCCTCTCGCGAGTGGAATGTGGAGGACACCCTCTCCAGGTTCCTCCAAATTCCTTTGGGATAAATTTCGGTCAAATTTATTCAAAGTTTTTTCTATCTTTGATATTATTATCAACTTTTTAATCAGTTTTGTAAACTGAACTCAAATTGTAAAATTATGCCCTCAAGTTGATTGTGGCAGTTGTAGCAGAACTAATTGGTTGGGAACTGGGCCGTTAAATTACATCTACCTAACCTAATCTTGTAATGTCAAACATACCCGATCATTCTCCAGCTCAATAGCAATTCCGGTGATTATTGTTGTTCGTGTTTCTGCAGGTGGTCCTGTTACACGTGACTCTGATCTTGCCTGAATTTCAAGTCCCGCCTCCTCCATTCGTAACAATACATACTCACCAAGTCCGTTAAATGAATAACTTAATCCATCAAAAGTTTTGTAATGGCCGGCACCATACACCCCTGTAATATTATAAAGATTCATTTCACTAAATTCTGCCGATAAAACTAGGGGTTAGGCTATTCGGGGGGGGGGGGGGTCCATTCTCCACGAATGAAATGGAATATATTCAAAGTGAAACGATATAAGAAAGGAGATCGCTTTAAGGACAGGAGCCTTAAATAGGTGGAAGCACTCCATCTGCTTTGGGTCATCTGGGCTTAATCAAACACCTGCGTTGTAAATTATTCCCTGAATTTCGGTCGTTTTTGAAGTTTATCCCACATAAAGACAACGACATTTTGAGAAAGGTCTTTAAAAAGGTTTTATCAACCTCCATCAGGCAAAAAGTTGAAAGTGTGTCGAAAAAAATTAACTTTTATCCTTAAAATGCTCAAACGTAATGACAAAGTTTTCTTATACTTTATGATCATTTCCAATCTCCAAAGGGCACGGTTCACTAACTATTTAAGGTTAAGGGCTGTAGTTTATACTCACCCGCGGAAGCATATTCTATACGAGTTCCCTCAGATGGCGAGGGTCTTACTGATGTATACAAGTTACAAAAGTCTTCACTTTCGGAAGCAATACAGCATTGGTATCTAAAATCGATATCTTGACCTGCAAAAACAATATAAAAACGTTATGCCAGTACTGTTAATGAAGGTCACTTCAACAAATATTTGTTTTAATATTTTCAAACAATTGTTGTAAATTGAGTTTGGGTTGATTACACGAGCTTTAATCGGGGTCCTAGTCTTTATTAACGAGCAGTGACGGGAATCTTTGATTAATATTTTATAAGTTCCATATTCAGCCTTTGTTCAAAGTTCCATCACCCTTTCATAGAAAATGGACTATTTAGAAACCAGCTGTTTTGAAGCTGTTCATAAACAAAGACTTCTTGTAATGTACGAAACAGTTCGATATGCAAAAATCTCACGTTACCTTGCCAATCATAACTATCATCAGTGTAGCTGAACTGACGGTATCTCGGGGGAAACTTTTGGACAATACTGCTGTTCCAGACACTATGGTGGCTTACAGAAGTCATCAAGAAACCATTGCTATCATACGAACAATACGATCCAGGAGTCACGGCAGGATTTGTGTGTATTATCTTCTGAGTCAAACACATGTCAAGTTGAGGGTATCCTGCAAAAGATCGGAATGCATAAGAGACTTCTTTCCTTATAAAACTAAGCGGAAAACAACTCAAGAAGGGTTTTTAAATAATTAATTTAAACATAGATGTCCATAATGTAAAGATAAGCCTGATTCCATTGAAAACTAAAATCTTTCGACTTTTGTAAGCTCAGAAAACTACGTTTAGCTACAATTTGGGATGTTGGGGATGCATGACTACTTTATCTTTCACTTCGTCGTCTGGATGCATTTTAAAACAATTTGAGGCAATTGTGGCACCTTTAAACCTCTCTTTTGTTTGTAAGGGTGAACGACGCTAGTATCACGGAGCTCTGTTAAAAGTGGTATTGGATCCTTGAAGTGTACCTCAGATCTAGAATTTTGGAAGATATATATTTTGAAGTTGAAAAATTATCCTATTCATTCAAAGCCAATATTCATAGCTCGTTCCATTGTTGAGATATTAAATATTGAAACTCATTCACTCAAAACAAATAAGTCCATGGCGCAATAATTAGTGATTTTTTGTTGTACAACTCACATTACCTTCTTTGTTTCCCTAAAATGTTTAATAACATTAAACATTTCCTGTTTGCGCGCATAGCACGATGCACACAGACGAAATAACTAATTACATCACACAATAAAAGTAAGATTTCTATCACACATTGGTACAAGGTGCAGTAACGTTCATTTTTTTTTTTAAAGGAAGTAAATTTTTTTTTTAAAAAAAAGGAAGTAAAAAGATTGTAATTTGGGTAGTACAACTATTGCACAATTATTAAATTTTAAGTTGAGTGAAAAAAAGACTTCAACTCTTTACGTTTCGGCTCAAGAATAACCTATGAAGATGAGAGATGAACTACTGCAATTCGTTTTTGACTTGCGGTGCAACTTAATTTACTAATGACGCTTGCGAACCCAAAATTGCCCAGTTGTCAAGTGTTTGAATTTTGACGTACATTAGACCTAACCTCTGCTTTAACGTTATGATGGGATCGGTTACTACAGTAAAGGGGGGGGGGTGGGGGGTGGTAAGAGTATGTTTTTAGATTTTACAATTGTCGCAATCAAAGGGGCTAGGAAAGGTGTTAATCTCAAACAGAAGTTTGATTTGGCGACAATTTTTAGAGGGCCAAGCTATTCCCTCTGGAAAATCCATTCACTGGAAGCCTTGTACTACTGAGTAAAGTAGGAATATGTTACCGTGATTGTAACATAACATATTCCTACCATACTTTGGTTTCTAAGGGCACGTAACTTCAGTATATATCTTACCAAAGCTCCAAGAAGGATTGGACGGTGGAACATAAAAATCACATCCTTGAAACTGTAAACTCTCCACAGAGACGATGCGGTCCGGACATTGCTTCACTACATCGAGATCCAAACGCATGTCTTTGTTTTGGGTATAATATTCACAGCAAATATTCTTCGCTTCTTGGTGTTGGCCATTGTTGGAATCTAATCTAAACAACCATTTTCCAGGTAAACCAGAGTTTCCAATCGCGTTATGAAGCTGATAAACTCGTTCTCCTTTTTGTTGAGATATTGCTTCACCAAATTGACCTAGGTCAATATCGTCAAATTCATTGTCAGAAAAGGAACCCAAAATAAGCCGTTCAGACACAGGCCAAGATACTGACACGAACGTTTGAAGGGCGAAGGTATAAACACCATCTGTTGCTAATATAACTTGAACGTGACTTCCATCCTATTAAATTGGAAAATATTTACAATTGTTATTATTTAGAAGCTAGAGAGTTCAATCCCAGCTTTTACAAAGTGTTCAATTCAACCCTACCTAATAGAAAACCTTATAATATCAAATATTTCTTACCTTTACCCAAGCATGGCCAACCGCTCATGGCCTAATCATAACAGTTCAATTTAAAGTTTTATAATTCTGTTAAAGTGGCAAATGTTTCCCAAGAATATTCCACCTTTACCATCTTTAAAAGTTGTAAGTTCTCCTTATGGAATTTCTTGTCTAATCTTCCCCATCCCACAATACAGTGGATACGTCTGAAACTCCAATAGTTTGCTTCCAATGTAACCGAAGGAACTGACACCTTTGTACACCCTTTTTATCGCAGATTTCGTTTTATGCCACAAACGCTTACGATATAAAGATTCATGTACTAATTTTTAATGAATATGACTTTTTAATGTTCTTCATTTGCATGAAAATTACATAATACCTGGTTTGCATCTGTAGAAATCAGAGAAACATGCCCCGTTTAGCCAGACAAGGTCCCGGGGACAGAACCTTTCCAGTTAGCAGAGAAGTTTGTCAGGGGCCGAATATTTGCCAATATGTACAAATATGTGCAAGGACACTCTTCAAAGCCTCTAATGGGTGAATAATTTTTCAGGGGAGTTCGTCCTCTTAACTTCTTGGCTACAAGCCTGCAAAGTAAGCTTTTTTAATCATAATTCCTCCTGGATAAGCCAAGCAAATGCGCCTAGAATGTAAACTACAATTCTAATCCTCATGAACTGAAAAGCAGACACTTTGACAGATTGAGCTCATTATTAACGTCTGACCTTAAAGGCATGTTCTGGTGGCTTTTTGCCTCTGTCTTGAAAAAAAAAACCAAAAACAAAAGTATTCCACACCATGTCCTTCAAACCCTATCACAATACCATTTTCCTAACTCAAGATATCTCACCTTAAAGATTGGTTATTTTTGTTAAAAAATACCTCTGATTTTGAACAAAGCCTCAGAAAGTTATGTAATGTGGGCACATTGCTTCATATTCCCTTTGCTTTTCTTTATAATTGAACATCCTGTTTGTCCTTGAAATATTATACAGTTGGAATGTTTAAATACCATTTCCTGTAGGTCTAGCAACACCCTTCACCATACATAGAATACAACCAACAATATTGCTTAATATTGCCTGCAGCGGCATCAAAATTTATTAACAAATTGAACGCAATGTCAAATTAATGTGCCACGATGACATCACAGATTCCCTTGGTTCATCAAATACTATCATCCTACATCAGCAGAAAGCTAAGAAAGGGATATAGTCCTTATTCTAATGAACAATGTCACGGAACAAACTGAACCTCCCTCGTTTACAGTGAAAAAACAACATTGCAAGTTACACCTACCAAAACAGACTCCTGATTATGAAATAATAGGGATGCTTACTATACAAGCCGGTCACGTCTATTGCTTGCGACCAACGTACTTCATTGTTGTCCCCCAAAATGACATTGCGTAACGTCAATGGGTAAGTCTAGGGAATACTTACAAGATCAGGATAATCAAGGTGTTTAAGGTTCTCCCACATGATTCCAACAGCCCAAGTTGGAACAAATGAAACACTGGAAGCAAACTGAGTATCATCCCATTTCCTGATATATCCACTTATCGTCATCAAGGTTGCCATATCGTCAGCATCATCAGCATTGTCGTAAACCTATGGGGCAAATTTTTAACAGTAGGCTTTGAATATGACATGCATGAGTCAATTAGTTAAGATGGGATAGGTTAAGGTAAGATAAAAAGGAAAACACAACACCTTTTCCTGAGGATTTTAACTGGAAAACGTTCGATGTACCGAGAGTTAAGAGTGATGTGTAATCGGGAGGTGGGTTCGGTAGTAAGACGGTATTAGATGAACATCGCCTCGGGCGGAAGTTTACGATAGTATGCAATTTAACTTGAAAAAATTCCTACATCTGACCATATTTAAAGTATAATTAAAGCTGTAAAGTTACAATTTGGTATGTAGACCTAATGCATTTCCGACTTATTCTTGTTCAAACCACTGCAGGATGAAGGAAGATCGCCTATCGTATATGGGGAATTTTTCCCATTTTTATTTGCTCAAGAATGAAGTGTTTGCAGAAAACAGAGGAAGAACTAAAATAAACATACCAAAAGGAGTTTCGAAAGACATTTTAACAAGCAGCTACTTACCTGATATCGAACGCTTGAAGAAATTCGGGAACCCCAGAAAGCGGCAAACAATGGGACTTTTAGTCCATTCTCCTCAGCAGGATAGGCGTATTCAGCAGCATTCAGTGCGTCGTCATTCGTTCTGACGAACGAAATCACCCCGTTCTCGGTGAACTGTTCATTAAATTAAATGACAACAAATGTGCTAATGGTGCTGATCTGTTTATTAAAATGAGGAGGAAATGATGGAGGTTGGGACTTAATTCTAAAAATCTGATAACACTAATTTTTTAGCGATGTAGTATGATATTTCCTATTCCATGAAGTGTTTAACGGATTCACACATTTACAACTGGACAGCTACAACCAAGAAGGATCAAAGTGGACAGAAGATTGAATATTAGCATGCCTCTTGAAGCACCGAATGTCCTATAAAACGTGTAGTAGTTATCTTAATGAGCAAAATATGAAAGCAAACTATCTAATTGTTGGTTTGTTGGGAATATACACTGTCACGTTTTAATATGAACCACATGCTAATATGTTACCGCAATTGATCAAACATTAAGAAAGTCCATAACATAAAGCTACTACTATCGGCCCACTATTATCGTCAGTGTAAGGATTCTACCCTTTTCTTTGACCTAATGAGATATAAATAGTAAAGAAAAAATCTTAAATCGTACAAAACAAAACTTCTGATCCAGTATTGAAACATAGAAAGGGTCTGGTAGCGGAATGAGAGGTGAGATGTATGGCAAGTCTTGTCCCGTAGTATCTGTGTCGATCTGTTGGTTCAGTGGAAATGCTACCAATAGAGGATCTAAATAGTAAAATGAAAAGCAACAAAAACATTATTTTGAGGGAAAGGAAATAAATGTAACCGTCTAAGTTTTTTATTTTATTAAACTATGGCAATAACGATTCAATGTACATCAATCGGTCCGATAAGTCAGAATTTCCAAAAAAAAAAAAAAAAAGAAAAGAAAAGAAAAGACGGAATGAAAAAAAAAAAAAACAATCAAATTCTTAGAAACAATCATTACATTGTTTCATATAACTTACTTCCACATGTAAAGCTTCCCTGTGCGTTTACACACTCTCCTGTAGTAACGCAGTTGTGTGTTCCTTCAGTGCATTCATTGATGTCTTGTAAATAGGTAAAAGGAATATGATGAAAAGAGAAACACAACACGTGCATGTTAAATTTATTGGTTAATTTTCTCTAAAACAGAAGGTGGGAAGATAATCTATATCTTGAAAAGCAGTTGCAGATGCACATGACATTGACGTAAGTAGCTAGGAGAAAGGATGGGTTGAGGAGGGGTGTTCATCCCCTCTGTGTCTAATTGGAGGGAAGCTGTTTCGTCTCCCACATTTGCACAGTCCGCAATGGAGGGTTATATGCTATTGTCACACCAGAAAATGAAGATGACATTTAGTCACCCAAAGTGGCAAGCAATTTAATTATTTGCACACCACCATTATAGAATGCAATTGTTCAGGTTGATATTTGTGTTAAATTGTTCTTCCTGGTCGAGAAACACTAGAAAAATTCAACATGAAAAGGTAAATGTTTTCATCTAGTTGTAGATGAGGTGCACAGTTCTAAAATTATTCAAATTCTCTATAGCTCCCTATGACTATACGTGGAAAAATCTGTACTAAATAGCTACTGACCAAAAACTATTACTTCGCACGAACTAGCCATCAAATTTAGTTTACAAATTAGAGAAGAATTGTCTGTTTAAAGTTTTATCACAGAGTTAACATTTCCAAAGCAAGAACAGTTTATTGTCATTGTTATTCGTAATAGTCTTTTTAGTCGAATTTCAATCTCATTTTCCTTCATTAGGGAACCCGCTGGAAACATCATGTAACAACATATTTCTTTATGGTAAATCTTAGTTTTTATTAAACTCAATAGGTGTTAGGCTAAATTACACAAAACAGTAAGAAATAGTTCATGAAAATAAGGCTTTTACTGCCTTTTGTTAGTACCTGCGCAAAGAGTACCATTCCATAAATAACCGTCGTTACACTGACACCAAGAACCGTCCAGGCTTTCTTCGCAATGCGCATTGTCACTACAGGTTTCAGAAGAACAGCCAATATCTAAAAAAGGAAGATTAAAGCAAATAAAAAGGCTGGTACAAGTGATTTTTTTTATTGCCGGCAATATGAAGTAAACGACTTACGCTAATTTTGAAAATGAAGAACCCCATAACCAAAACCCAGTTTCCGACTTTAATAGTACACGAGAGAAGAGGGTGTAACGTCCAATCTTTCATTACATCAAATGACATTGTTGTAATGCTAAAATAATGAAGAAGTGCTTACCTGTACAGAAGGGAAAGTGTAATGTATCGTCCCATGTCCCATCCAAGCAGGTTATTGTGACGGGAGGACCATAAAAGCCCTTGGAACACTTATAAAGGACGATACTTCCGTGCGAAAAATTTTGACTCGTGGGTTCAGAGTGTGAATTGACTATGTCTGGTGGAAATGAGCAGTCCGCTGTAGAAATGAAAGTTATTTTTAGTAGTATAGAAGATATGTTCCAAATAATACAGAATTCGAATAGGTATTGGATTTTTGAAGGATGGTTGTTTGAATATGGTAATACAGAAATCTATACATTTACCAACCACAGTAGAGTCTAATGATGCGGTACCCATCCGTAAGTCCCCTAACGTTTGCTGATGGCATGCAATGATGAAGGAAGGAAACTGGTCGGCAAAGGTTGACAGAAAGATTTCAGAAAATATGAAGTTCAATTACGCATTAAAAATGTCAAACTATGTATATTTTTAGTGAGTTTCCTTTCTGATGATCTTTCCAGGTTTCTGTCTACAATCTCAAAGCTAAGACTAATTTTTAGTTTTAAATATATTTAGCCAAATCATTGATATACAGCCAATGAAAAGAAACGTGTAAGCCTACATAATTGACTATTCAAATCAAACGTTGTTGTACCGTAAGCTCTTACAAATATAAAAGTATTTTGCATGCAATGTTCCAAAACGAGAAAATTTGAGGAGTTCATATTCGTTTATCCATTTTTATGCTTTCTGGAGCAAAATTAGGAACATTTGTTTCATTTTCTACCGTACACAATCTTAAACTAGTTAGAACAAGTCAAGCCTTGTCATAAAGCCCCTTTGCCTAAAGTCAGAAAATGATACCTCATACCGAAAAAGTATAGGCCTCTTGTAAATGATCGCAAGTGTGTTGACAAACAACGCATATTTTAAGTCCGTCAATTCTATAAAAACATCCAGGTACGACAACAAAATTTACAGACGGGGTACTTTACCTTTGCATTCAGGAACCTCCCCAAAGCCAGTTGTTTGACAGGTCAAACTTTCTGATCCAACTAAGGTAAAGCCTGGGAAGCATGCGAATGTAATATTTGAGCCCTCGGGATAAAGTGCACGACCGACGCCTTCCCTGTAAACTTGAAAACCATTTAAAGGAGGTGCTACCGCTGGACAGGATCCTGAAAATTCCAAAACCAAAAAATATTCTTAAGTTAAAATAGTTAAAAGCAAAATTGATGAAGCATTTTAGAGTTTACCTCGTTCTAGATCAAATACGTATTTAATTTATGATATTAAAATATATCAGCAAAACTAAAAATTTCTTTTAAAACACACTCAAAATGCACCGGGGTTAAATTCAACCAGGATCGGTGGTCTATGTACTTCGACACAATCCTGGTTAAATTTTAAAGCAGATCCTGATTAAACTAAGTCAAATCCTTGTTGTTATAACAAAACTTTGTGTTAGCTTAAGCAGGATTTTCATTAAAATTTAACTAGAATTGTGTTAGAGTAAATAGAACACCGATCATAGTTAAATTGAACACCGTTTCTTGAAGAGGGCATTTTAAGCAAATACTTACTATAACATCGAAGAGACTCAGTTCAAAGAGAATTTTCTAGGAATTAAGCTAATTAAAGGTGGGAGCTAATAAAACGCTCTTAATTTTCACATGATGACTGAATGGAGAAGATTTATCAGTTCAAACAATATCACTTTTCTTGTGCAATTATTTTTTCGTTAAAAATTGTAAAATTTTTTTTGTTATTGATACATTTCGTCACAGTTCAATTAATGTCAATGAAAAATTACATTTTCACATTCAGTACTTATCACAGACAATGAAATGTTTTTGACAACCAACAGGGGTTTTTCAAGGAAATAACATTCATCCCAATTTTCTAAACAACTCTGCTAAATCTTACATGTCTATATTATTTTGCTTAAAATCTATTTTCATAACATTTCTGTATACAAGTACTGAATGTAAAACAAGAAGCTTTTCTGCATTAATTGAACAAATTGATTAAACACAAGGTTGTCACTTGATCAAAATCAGCAATTCCAGAAAAGGCATATATAACGAGGTACTCTAATAGAAAATGCTGTCACTATATTTTTCGTGTAAGAATGCACTTCCGTAAGCTACAAAGGGTGTAAGTTGAATCTCATATAAAGTATACTAACCTGCACAATTGGATTCATCACCTTCACAATGTGATATTTCGTCACAGATTCTTGCCTCCTCTATGCAAAACCCATCGGAACACTGGAAGGAACCTGCAGGGCAGCCCAGTTGTCGACCATCCACTGATTCTGGGGATGAAGAAAACATTGGAAGAAAGATTTTCCTGGTTTCTAAAAAACGTGCTATTTTATCATAATTATAACGTCGAGTATCATAAAGAGAACATTTGTTTTGCAAAAGAAATACAAAGAATAAAATTGTTTTCAAACATACAGCAAAACTACAATTTTTCAGGAAACTAGTTAAAGATATATTGAGGAACGATGGTGTAGCGTATGTTGGAAGGAAAGCTTACCAACTGGAGATGTAGTGAAACTATCGGCATTTGTAGTCATGCCCGTTGCCGTTCCCGTTGTAACTTCACTGCCATCAGTCGTTACATCGGTTTCAGGTGATTGCTGAGTGGCGGTTTGGGTTTGCTGCTGTGAGGTGGTGGGTGACCCCTGTCCAGTGGTGAGCTGCTGATCGGTAGTGGGTTGCTGATCGGTGATGGGCGTTACACCCGTCGTAGGAATAACCACTGTTGTAGGTTCCGCTTGAGTTGTGATGTCTAAGGTAGTTGTCCTAAAAACTGGTGGAGTACTCGTATGGAACGTTGTTGAAGCCGGTGCTGTTGTACTGGCTTGTTCCGATGTGGAGGCCGGTGCTGTTGTACTGGCTTGCTCCGATGTCGAGGCGGGTGCTGTCGAACTTGCTTGCTCACTTGTTGAAGCTGGTGCAGTTGAACTGACCTGTCTACTTGTGGAACCGGCTGCCGTTGAACTGGGCTGGTCAGTTGTAGAAACGGGTGCTGTTGTACTTGGGTATGCCATGGTTGAAAGGGGTTCTTCTGCTTCTTCTGAATGAGCAAAATGTAAATGAAATTGAAATTTGTTTCCGCACAATGACATCAAAGTGAACAAATTAATAATATAAACGAAGAGTTTTTCTGAATTTTGACCCAAAGACAGGTACTAGGAAAAGAAGAAAAAAAGAAGAAGAAGGAAAAAACAAACAAATAAAACAATGAAATAGAAAATTAAATGAGCCAGAGTGAATATTTTTTTTTTTGCATCAAGTACCTTTATCATCGTCAATGATACATATTGTCGTATTGAAGAAAACGTTGGTTGGGATGGCTGTGTTGCACTGAACGAATACGATGAAATATTCCGGTAGTTCCACCAAAGAATCCTGTAGTATGCTTACATAGACATAGTTGGTTCGTGGGTCTACATTTAACATGAAGTCAACGTTATGTTGCGCACTCCGTCCTTCTGCTGCTAAGACAAATTCTAAGCAAAAGATGATGAAAATTGTGTTGAGGCAGAATACTGAAATACAATTAACGAAACTGTCTCATGGGCCAACGAAAAATCTATCCCACATTTCTTTGTAACTGCTATTATTTCGAAAAAAATATGGTAGATATACGTGCAACCATTTTCTAAAAACAGTAAATGCTTTCAAATAAGAGAGATCGTAAATGAAAGCCACAATGTAAAGATATCACAGATCATGAAATAAACACCAGGGTTTCGATGACCTCTTATCCTAGCGACCTGAATATGTTGTAACTTTTCTCGGTATTTTTACTCCTTTAGTAGTAGATACATAATGGGGGAAGGGGGAGGGGGTCGTGACTCCTTTCTGTAGGGTCACTGTTTTGACCCAATTCATCCTCCTCCTCCTTTTTCCTACCGACTTCAATTGGAGGTCTTCTATTCGCGATTACCCTATAATTGTTCGTATCCTTACATGTCATACGAGAGGTAGCCGCCGTGTTAGTAAACTCAGCTCCATGGTTATCTATTCATACACATCAATTTTTTAAGACCTTGTGCATTGACGACACATTGACGTCATCCTTGGGGGCAAAACAATGGAACACGTGGCCGCACGCATAAGAATTCGCCTCACACGTGTGCAGCAGACTATGCGCGTATTCGACTGGTTATCAAATCAGCTGTCTGCATTTGTTTGTGTTGGTTTGTTTTGCCCCAAAGGAGGGCGCACTTTCGCTCTGTGACATCATATGCACAAGGTCTTTTCTGTTCCAACGTTAACGACTTCTTGTCTATACTAGACCTCACATGTGTGCTCTTCGTTCTATCTTTCTGAACTCTCTTATACTCACCTGGTTGGAGACCATTTGCCAGTAACGCGTCTTGGAATGCAAAGAGTTCTGGTATATAAAAGTCCTCTCCTTCACAAGCAAAGTGTTTGTTTCCATTACCAGCCATCAAAGTCGAGGAAAAATCCAACGCTGGGGTGAAAAAGTAAAAAATTAAAATGCGGCTTTCTTCATCTCAGACATGTCATTTTTTAATCGAAGAATACGATGATGTTATCGTAAAATATCAGCAAAACTTGTTATTCTTAAATCTAAAAAACTGTGAAATATGCCTCGGTAGTCCCCATCCCAAAAGGAACAAGTAAATTTCTACGACTTTCATCAAATTTTGAAAGCGATCCAGTTCTGATTTGAACTAATCAATTATTGACATCGGTATGTGCATTCCAACATACGCTCTTACGACTAGGCTTTAAATACAGAATGTGTAGAACTTCTGCAGTAACTTACTATAATTTCCACAAGAATATTTATAACCACTTGAACAAAATTTCAATACTTTGATAGCTTTTTGAATAATCTCACTTCTCTCTCTTTAATGGTGTTTATGGTTTAAATCTTCAGAAAGTTAAATATGAGTAGCTAATGAAACGAGTTGACTGATTCAAGGTCTTACCTTACTTTTTGGTTAAAGGTAAAGACCAGTCACCCAAAACTTATTTTGAAGAAAAAGCTAAATAGCACAATTTTCGTCTTATTTCTCTTCAAAGTATCTTTCATTACATTTTATGCTTTAACTATTGCATATTCAAGGTAAACCAAGCAGTTATTTCCAGTAAATTTCACATTTGAAGAAAAAAACATTGTCACGTGACTCTTAACAGCCAATCATGAAACTGGACAGTGTACTATACTATTTCAATTTGGGATGACTGCTCCTGCCCTTTAAGTAGGCAAGTCGCACTAAATTAGTTGCATGTTACTAAGCTAATGCTACTTAAAGGGCAAGACGAGTCACCCAAACTTATTTTGAAGAAAGAGCCTAAAGCTGACAATTTTCTTCTTAATTATCTTTAAAGTATCTTTCATCATATTTTAGAAATTCATTATTGCATATTTAAGGTAGACCAGGCAATTTATTCCACATTCGAGCTGAAATAATGTTGTCACATGACTCCCAGGAGCCAATCAAGGAGCAGGACAGTCTACTACACTACTTCGAGTTGGTGTGACTGCATTTCCCCTTTAAAAACCACTCTATTCCGTTCGTTCGGGTAAAGTTACGTACATGCGTATCAGTTTCGCACTATATTAAATGCCAAACCCATGACATTATTTCTCATTTGAAACAAACTGTAACTGTTGATATATATGTGCCAGATGCATGGCATGTGCTGATATGCATAACACATAATTTAAACTGATACATTCAGCAGGAAACACAAGGTTTGTGCGATTTTAGCGAAAAATAACAGACGTGCAAATTCAATGTAGCTAGTTTGTTAGGTGGAGTTTCACTGCCCAGTTTCTAACCAATTGGTTTTAGTCGAGTCGGCCACTGCTTTTCAGCCACGCTAACAGGTTCCGTGAACTTTAAAATATGATCACTACACTGAAATGTCACGAAGCTATTTTTATGCTAAAAATCATATTGTTTCGTTGCTTCGTGTGACTTGGTTCTAACGTGTTTTTTTCTTGAGGAAGTGTTACTACAATGATGGGGAAGTTGGGAGACGAGTGGGACGGGTCGACAAAGCCTTGGACAACAGTTTCAAATATTTCCTAAAGTTCTCTTTCGACTCTCTCGCTGGGAATGTAGTATTAAGGGAGATCTTCCCAATGGAAATCTTAGACCGAACATTTTGTAGTAAAATGAAAGGTGGCACTTTTGACATCCCGTGGCCGTTCTTTGCTTAAATAACCTTATGACTGTACTCAACTAGCGGTTCCTAGCCACTTTTCCATATTCAAGATGGTTTCCAGCCATCTCAAAAAGACATCAATTTCGAACTATTTTTAGCAGTTTTTAGTTGAAAGCTTCGCGTGCAAAATTTCAGTTTGTGAAGCGTAAAATTTGTTTTCAACTCATGTATCTTGTTGTTACCCACTTTTTATATTTATAGAAGTAAGTATTAATATTCATACATGGTAACCTTCATAATTGGCAGTCATTTTTTCGCCATGTAAGTTGAGCTGAATTTCCACAAAAATGATTTTGAAGTAGCATTTGAGGTTATTTGGAATGAGATAAGACCGGATCTAAATAAACATATGCATTTTTCCAAATAGTTTTCATTATTATTTTAATAAAATCAAATTTAAACAATGGCGGCCATTCTGATTTAACATTATCTTTGTTGAATTGTGTCAGTATGATATCGAACTCATCTGGTTTGTTTGTTGGTCAAAACTCGTCTTTTTAGATGACAAGACAGATGACAAGACAGTATCCGAAAAATAAAATAGGCATACCACGAAAGTCATTCCGAGAAACGGATTGAGGCAGATATGCTCTCAGTGATTTGACTTAAAGCGGCTCATTGAGTTGCTTCATGAGATTAAACAATTTTTTCCAAATCTATTGAATTTTCTTCACATACCAATGATAAATGGTCAATCTTAGACAATCCTTATACACTACACACAAATAAGTGTTTCATGAGTGAGTGCTTAACGGTTCAAGTCGGTTTTCAAAAATGTGTCACCAGACACTTTTTCAAATTATTGACAAAACCGTTACAAGTCATAGCACAAGAAATTCAAAATTTTAGCGTGTTCTGTGACTTTGTGACTTGAAACTTGACTTTTTATGCTAACTATAAGCATGTTATGTGACAATGACCGTTTGAGAATTTCATTAAGTTATCGATATCAACTCATTGAACATCTTTTAAATGAAAGTTGTGATTCTATGAAGGGTTGCCTAGGGAAAGAACACTGATACACATACTCTGTAAAGGTAAAGATGGTATGTTGATGACAGAGATTGTTCCTAAGGTATCATCTAAACATATCTGGTATTCTTCCACAAACTGAGGAGCACTATTCGCTATCAACGTTTTGGAGAGACCTGCAGGAGTTTGTAATTCTGGATTTGGAGAGCTCCCAGTCACTGCCGTGTCAAAGGTCACAGAAGTAGGTGGTGGGTAATCGACGGTTTCAAAAGATGTGACGTCTTTAAAAGTGGCCGCTGTAAAAAATACCAAACAGTTTTTCATTTAAAAATGTTACAACTTTGTGCAGACTACTTGGCGAAAATAATCTGAGGACTGGTGCAGGGTATAAGATGGAACATTTTAGGGAACGTAGAATGCCGGGAACATTATAGCTATACGGTATCTATTCATTAGTTCATCCCAAAAAGTTAAGCCGTTTAACAGCAATCACAAATATGTTCGTTAAAGGGGAATATAGCCTATTTCTTTTACAAGGAAATTTCATCCTCTTTAAAACCAATATATTTATTGGCAAAGAGTGATAAATAGTTACAAATTAGGCAGTGTGGTAGCCTTCTTTTCAAGAAATAAGTTTGCCTCAGATAGAAATTCAGTTTTTGTTGCTCAAGAATAATTTGTTCACCCAAAATTTTAACATTTTTAAAGGTGCAACGTCCACAACTCTTCTTGTGAATAATATTTTGAGGAGATGAAGCCGCTGCTGGAGTTAATTGTTGAGCCCGAATTATCTGAGAATGACTAGAGCTATTTAATTTTAATGTTGGAATATTTTTAACGAAGTATTTCCCTTTAAGAAAAGGCAAATAATTCAGATGCTTCTGGAGGTTTAACACCTTGACACCACCTTGAAAGGATGAATATAAATCCCACATATTCATTTGTTAACTCAGGTAAAAAGTAGTTTTATAACATTTTGCATGAGTTTCAATGCATGAAATTTCTATAGCAAATTCTTTGCGTACAAGGAAGAGTATAAACTAATCATGCGGAGTGCAAGTAACAATTGTTCGATACCGTGAGTATGGAAGAACGTATTCACTTCAAGTCTGGTATAAGTTATTTCAGTACTTTGGAAAAGTCTCTACATTAAAACTTACCTTGAGAAGTTTCACCACCAGTCACCACACACAAGCTGACATCACAAGCCGAACCAGCGAAACAAGGAAAAAAGTCCTGAGCTGGTTGATAATCTGTTAAGGTAATACAACAATGACAAATGCTTGTTAAACTCAATTGGAAAGATAAACAATGTGATTAGTACACTGGAACGAAAGCTAGCCCAGAACGAGCTGTGAAGGTGTAAATCAAAATATGGGTCATGTATGGATTTCCTATGTAAACACATGGGTTTCGAATAAGGCATACGATGAGTCATGCCCCATATCAGATGTTTATAAGAGACTGCTACATGAGTCACTATTCTCTTAGAGGGTAGGAACAGTCATCCCAATTTGAAGAAGTGTAGTAGACTGTCCAGTTTCATGATTGGTTGTTGGGAGTCACATGACAATGTTTTTTCCCTTCAAATGTGAAATTTACCAGAAATAACTGATTGGTTTACCTTGAATATGCAATAGTAAAATCATTAAATGTAATGAAAGATACTTTGAAGAGAAATAAGATGAAAATTGTGTTATTTAGCTTTTTCTTCAAAATAAGTTTTGGAGGAACTGATCTTTACCTTTAAATGCCAACGTCAAGAACGGCACACTTGTGTTTACTTTCAAGTTGGTTTCGTGATGAATATCTTCTGTCCTATATCTTATATTTCTCATCCTCAACTCAACATTATCACAATATTGGGTAACTTAAACCCCTCCCACAATTGTCTGAAATTCATCCTCATCCAGATACAATCTCAGTTTATTGCCTCAACGTGAGTAATAGAAAAACTCAATTTGTATAATCAAATCACTCTCAGTACACTTCATGTTGTGTAACATAAGCTTTGGTATATATTCTGCATTGTTTGAATTAGCTGTCAATCAAAGAGCTGAGCCAATTGAGAATTTTGATACCCCTGTACCAAAATTGTAGTTTGGGGTGATAGGTTTGGCCCTTTGAAGCCATAATCAAACCGAGGAACAGAAACTCACTTCCACTTACACCCCCTATGTATACTTGTCATTTGTTCTTTGGTCGAACATGTCAAAAAATTACACATAAAATCGCCAATTTTTACGTGTATGCTTTGTGCAGAAAATGCTCGTTTAATTATCCTGGCATCTTGACGTGCAACTATTGATTTGCTACATTTCTATAAGGAAGATTTTTAAACTTTTAATCCTTCATACCATTTTTGGATCTATTTATGATGGCATGTAATTTGGTGTTACCTGCAGAGTCAAGGGAAGGAGTAACTGAAAGTATAATACATATTGCAGTTGGTAGTATCATTGAAACAATTTACATTTTCGTATTGTATAGCCTATAAACTATGCATACTAAGGAAACCACACCAGTTAACAGGTTTACAGTAAAAAGTTTCATAAAATGCAATAAAGAATACCCACAATGAAGTAATATAATTTTTAGGATTCGATTTGTGTTTGCCCATCAACGTGCTAAGCGCCTTAGAACGTGCATCACTGGCTCATAATTTCATTGGGCCATGGGCAAATGAGGCCAAGTACTAGTTCACACTGTACTGTAATGCATAATACTGAGACGGTTAGATTACCCACAAGTGATAACCTTACAAGTAGATCAACTGGGATGCGCATGCGCGAGGAGCGTCAAAGAGTAGTAGAGTTCTTAATGTTTTTATGTTTATTGAGAGTGTTCATTTCACCTTTTGCAAGTTCATTTTTCGTGTAATATTAATTTATTTTAATTTTCGTTATTTCAATTTCTTTGTTTGATTTACTATTTTTGCCTCCCGCCATGTTTCAGGCAGAGACACCTGTATCATATCCTACCATCCCTTTTTTGAAGGGGGGGGGGGGTAATCTCTTATGTCCTAAGATCATCATCCTAGTTAAAACGGCCTTTAACTAGACAAACATAACTATTGATACTTAGATAACCACGACGAAATCACTGTTCACTTCCACTTTTGTAATCGTTCTGTTGTGGTTCTCAAAGTTTTGAGGACGAGTTTCGGGAAATAACGAACAGTAATTTTGTCGTCCATCTCCAAGCACTTACAAGTGTTTTAAAATCTCTTTAAGGGCACCAAGTGTGAAACAGGTGTAAGTCAGAGCATTCTTGAACTTACCGTCTTTTTCTTGACACGTTTAACATTTTAAACACCTGACTACTTTCATACATAAACCCATTTCCAACTGTTATTCCATACGATTGTGGGTAAAACTTTGGCTTGCATTGTTTTGTCAACAGTTAAAAGTCATTGGCACTCGAGACCATTAGCCTACCAAAATTCTGTGGAAGGCCTTTTGCCATATCGGTATTTTTTTTTTTGGAAAAGGGTCGTTAATGTAAAATGTAATTTTTCGGCTTGTGCAAGTGACGAGCTTCAACCCAATGAACGCACAAAGATTTACCCACAAAACATTAGTGAAGTTACTGTTATATCATCGCCTAGTTGTGGTATGTCAGTACTTACTAGGAGGAGTAGCATCGTAACTCTGTATAGTAATATCTACAAGTTCAGTAGCCATTGTTGATCCCGCAGAGCCAGTAAGTTGCACCTGGAATGACCCAAAGCCAGCTGTTGAGAGCGACAAAACTGGGGTACAAGTTAGGGTCACAAAACCGTCCACAGAAATAGTAGCCGAGTCTAAGCTGCATGAGATATCCGCGGTGATGCCGTTGATAACGGATTGTGCTGAAAGGATGAAAGATTCGCCAAACTATTATCTCATCATGGGAGACCAATTAAAAAAAACAAGACGCGTTTACAGCGTTAATGGTACTATAGCAGTCGACAAACATAAAAGGATTTCTAATTGAAGTCATCTTTTATCTTATGAACCAACCGCAAATGGGTACAAGTTGACAAAAAGTGTGACCATCACTTTTCTCATACTTCTGTATAAGACCTTTTTACAATTTCATATTAAAATTTAAATAAGTGCTTAAACAGAGAAGCTCATCATTTCAGTCACATTTTCTTTATTTTGTACTAAAGGAATACAAAAGCAAGAAATCAAAATTGTATTATGTTCATGTACTTCAACAAACAACACCTGCGTTGACATCAATGCTTTTCGCCCTACGTTCTGAAGTGGTGGGCGGCCTACTAACCATTTGTTTTCTATAGACGTGTCCCATTTAAGAGGACGTTTCGCCAAACTTAACTTTCTCTTTTTAAGGCGGGGGGGGGGGGGGGGGTGGTGCAACTTGGTCATGGTAGAGGTAGCAGTAACACAACGGTAACGGGAGGTTGGCACGACAGTTAAATCCCAAAGCCTGACTCATTTGTGTGGTTCTTTTCATCCTTGCGATAGTTTACACTTTGTCACTACATGAAGGTGTCAACCTGGCGATGAATTTTATGGGGAGAGGATTATTTTGTAGATATTTTATATGGATGTTACCTCCGGAGAAATTTTGAACTTAACACTCAACTTCATAATGATCATGATAGGAAGTGCAAACCACGAAGAATGAAGCAAAGAGCGCTGAAATTTTGAAACTAGCCTAATGCCATTTTCATGACAGACTTGCATTAAGGATTTTAGACAACCTTTATTAATTCCAGGGTTGAAGTCGAGTCCGGAGAGTCCGGCTATTTTTAGTTTTCATGGACTCGATTCCGGACTCGGAATCGGGTCCCTGTACTTTCTCAATGGGGAAAAAATCAACCTCTCTAGCCGAGTCCTTCAAATTCTGAAATAAAGAGTCCTAGTCCGGACTCAACTACAGCCCTGATAAATTCCCCAACCAAAGTTGAAATCAGAAGCAATGCTGATGATAAGGGCAACATTGAGGCCAGTTGAATGGAGTGCACCAAAATTTTCCTTCATTTTCCTTAGTTCAACAGGCATTTTAGAAAGGTCTGATACTGTGAGGACCATTTAGGATATGTGATTAAAATAGATCATTGGGCCTATACCAAATATCAAATATGTGTGACGCAAGTTACACGACACTCTCGGTTTTTTTCTTCTGAGAGGAGGGGGCGGTGCAAAAGGCACGCGGCCACTGGCTCTTAATAAGGTGACCCAATAAAAAATTGAGGAACTCGAGCTTAATTTGAATTCAATATACTTCATCATAAAGGCGCCCTGGTTACTACGATTAATTTTACAACTAATTTTACAGTATTTACTCCACTGAACCCTCTTGAGACCCGTTTTATACCCAGCGATTCTGTACACTTCAAAATAGCCTAAACAGAGGAAATTGACTTTAACTAGCAAGAAAGCTTACGAATGATTGAAAGACCCAGTTGCTTTTAACAACATTTGGTCATGTTTTAGTAGGAATCATACTCACTTATTGTCACTGATGTTGTTTGACCTTTTACAAAAATCTTTGCTTCCACCGGACAGTTTTCAAATCCAGAAATGGTTGTTGGGTAAACGGCTAGACCTTAATGTAAAGAACAAAATGCTTAAAACTAACGGAAAGTTCACTGTCAAAATTCTGTTAAATCAAAGTGTTTTTATGACAGGCTTCAACTTTCTTTTATGCTAGTGAGGTGATAGAAACAGCTTTGAAAATTGGTTTCCTTATAAATCTAGGTAAAATACTCTCGAAGAGTGTTTCAATTCGTGGTATGATCACTTTATGCTTAAAAATGTTATAAAGGTCTTCCCAAGACGTACATGTAATCAAAAATATTATACTCTGCGTTAAACGGTGGTTGTTTTGTCTCGAGATTTGACCTCACCAACAACTGTACTAACTTTTAAACAGTGCTAGTTTGTTTAGAACACATTAAAGTAACGGTTTCAAGTTTCAAAGTGTTTACAAGTCCACTGAGCTATTCCTGTTAGAGTCAGACCTGAACTTTTTAAGTTCTTTATAATCTTGTTCCAGGTCGTATAACAAAATTCTTCTCTCTCAGTTAACTTTGGCCCATTCTATTTGAACACGTACAAAACAAAGCCACTGTAGCCTGTACTAAGTTTAAATTGCCTAAAGCAATATTATGGTTCAGACACCCACAGGCATACGGGGGTAATTTGCTATATGGGGGAAAGAGCATTTTTGTCCGAATAATGTCACAATATCTGTGAAAACTTACTGATCCGCTGACTGTACATTAATGGTTGGATAGTTCTGCCAGTGAGAGCCGTGACAGGACATCAACGTGCTGTTTGGAAGGGCCCAACGGAGTTGTAGGCATCTTATTGAAATGTTTTTTTTTTTTTTTTGAGGGGTGGGGGAGGGAGGAATATTCCAGTTAAAGTGCAGGTATTACTCCATAACTCACGAACACTCATCTAACTGTAGGGGTTTTGCAGAAGTACAATCTGTAACTTGAAAGCATGTCGACGTCACATTTAAGTACGTAAAGTTAGTCAAGGTTTGGATGAGCTTTCTTATTGGACCTAGACCTCTCATGAAAAGATTTTCATGACGCCAAACTTAATTCGATATAGCTTACCAAAATCATCATCTGTCCATGATATAACGAGATCAGTAACCGAAGCACTGATTTGAACTGGAGACATAAAGGGAATAAGAGTGACCGTTTCCATCACTTCGTACTCATTATCGTTAATTATGTCAAAAGTGATAGTTTGAGACATTTCGTTATTGAAAACAGCGCCACCTCCATCAAATTGATAGTCCACACCGAATTCAGCGGTACCAGCTATGGCTACTAGTTCTAAGGAGAAAAGAAAAAGTAAACAAAGTTTTTTTTGCATAGTTTCTCTAATTTTGTTAGCTAATAAAGTGATGAAGTGTAATTTAGAAGCTTACCAACGGTACCGGTTATTGCTACGCTTGCGGTGATTGTAATCATAAATGAAGATCCGTCCTCTGTCAACCCCGTCGCTGATGTAGTTATGGAATCAATTGTGGCTTGATCTATCAGATAAAAGTTTAGATTTAACAATTTGAAGCGGACGCACATAAAATCATTTTTAGATGTGTCGTCTGACGTCACCAAGCTTATTCAGTTAGTTTACACAATTATAGGTAGTTGGTAGTTCCCGACATATGAAAGCAACAAATTAAGTTCACTTCATATTGAAAAGAAAAAAGATCTTAAATGTTCCGGTTAAGATCATTTCTGGTTGCAAGGCTTTTTGCCCCTGTCTGGTAAATTAGCTTCCCTGAACAGTTCGGGAAATAACACCTTTCGAGGGAAAATGGGTGTTCTCCAGATCGGGGGGACATTTGCCTGTCTCAACGGTATGAATATTTATGAGTAATTAGTATCTACCTCTTCAAAGTCATGGATTTGTTTAATGAAAATGAGTGCAGTCAAATGTGAGGTAATAGATCAGACAGAGTGCGAAACCGCACGAGACCTTCAATAACGTATTTACAAACATAGGTGCTGACAACACCCACTTGCGCACCGTTATGTGGCACATAGTGCACAAAACCTGCGGCTCTATGGAGTCTATAGTCGAGCTCATAACAAAGAACGTGGCAAATTTGCTCGATTTCCCAAAATCGGCGTGGTGAATACTCAAACAGGACTAAGCCTTTTTGTTCCACTACCAACAAAGAATTAGTCCGAATTTCTCTTCCATAAAATCTATGAAAATTGGAAGGTGAACGTCCGTCTCCGTTGTATTTAAGCGATAGGATCGCAATGTCTCATGGGAGATGTTTGTTTTGAAAATGGCGCCATCCATGGTAAAATAGTCCCCCGAAAGCGTTATCTCCTGAACTGCTGATAGGCTCTGCAAATGTGTTACTATAGTTATTTCCCTTCCTTAAAATGTCCTACCTTTCCATTCATTGTTTAAGCATGATGCAGATTGAGCGACTGTAGAAGAGCTGGTTTAGGGAAACAATGACATATACTTAGACATCAAGCAAACAGGCTGACATCAACCACTGTTAAAATAGGATATCCTCACCAAACCTGCAAACAATACCATGGAATTTGTGTGCCAGCGTGACAAATGACATCCTAAGCAGGGAATTGTTAGAGAGTATATTAAGACCCTGTAAATGATCATTTATTCGTTAATTGATGTAAATTTATTAATGTCAATTAATTGTCGTTTCTCACAAACGATCAATGTTTTCCAACTTTACTGTCAATTTTCATTCTAATAAATTGTTTGCCATGAAAGAATTCATCGATATTTAGTTACTGCCCTACCCCAAACCATCTGACCATAAAAAGAGCAAAAAAGAGGTCGAAAAAAATGAAGAGCCGTCCATAAATATCAAAGGAACTTTGATCCGTCAATAGATGCTTCAATAAAATTGTTTTAGTATACTCGCCCTCAATGTCCCCCACACACGATGATTTTTTCGTCAATTTTTTTTTATATCAATTAACTGACATCAATTAACTGGCCATAATATTGACCGTTATATGGAAGCCTTTTCAACTTTCTGTCCTTAGGCACCCAATATACCTACAGTTCGCCGTTACTAACAGTTCCTGTCATGAGAACTGACTGCCTAAGAAGTCGGACAGTTGTCCTTTTTATACTAGATCGAGATCTGAATGATGGGTTTGAGAAAAAAGATTACCTTACATGTTTAGTCTAATACCACACCTTAAAAACCCTCGGGTTAAATTTAACCTGGGATCGGTCTTCTATTTACTCCAACATAAAAATGGTTAAATTTTCCATCAAATGCTGGTTAAACTAATCCAAATTCTGGTTGAAGTAGCCAGGTAACTAGGATTTGATTTAGTTTAACTAAGAATCTTAACCATGATTGTGTTGGAGCAAATAGAACACCGATCCTGGTTGAATTTAGCCCCGTTGCTTTTAGAGAGCAGATGATCCCTTTAAACTTGGATTCATCAGCAATCTTACCGTTATTGGAGGAGTCATCATCTAGAATTCTCACTCGTACTAACTGAGAAGTTATCTGCGACAATTCAGGTGGCACGTGAACAATGAAAAAGTCCTCTGTGTCTTCCGGGACCAAATCATCGAATATACAGAAGCAAAGACCTGTACTACAACTATGAGTCGGGATCTCGTATGTGCACATGGGGACGATATCTCTAGAGTCCATGACTCGTGACCCAGATGCATCACATACGAACCAGTCTGCAAAACATTAAAAGGGTTTTTGGCATGATGAAAATTTGGATTTTGAAGTCTCATATTCTCATATTGTTAAGATGCTTGACATCTATCTAAAACCTGAATACCATGTTTTGTAAGTCAAAGGCCTACGCCGTATGGTAATACCTTTTCATATTTTAATTTTTTTTAAATATTTACTATTTCAAGTTTCATTATTACTTAGTCTTTGTGGTGTAATACTTAATCCCTAAAACAAATACTTATGGCTGGACAAAGAACAAGAATCTGGTCAAATACCTGACAAAGTCAAAAGAATTAATTTTGAACAACTTGAGAAAATTTTGTCAAATAAGCACTCTCAGAGTTAGTACCTGGTTTAACCATGACAAATTAGACAAATCCAAAGTAAACTTCACTAGTTCTCTTCAATAAGAACAAGATTACACCATTTACTGTAACCAATGAAATCAAACATTAATGAACCTTTACATCAATTGTGCATTTCATTTTATTTGAAGCAACTTCTTAAGATTGTTTAAAACTGTTTTAAAAATAGTTATTAAAGAAGACTGTTGCTCTGATATCTAATAGTTCAAGCCATTTACCTCCTCTTTGAGACAGACCCACTGGGGAATCAAAGTTTAAAGATAGGTCGTAACAATCATCGCCCTCAGTCAGACAGACGTCCCTATCAGGGATTTCAACGGAGGCTGAAAGATACCGAGTTTTAAATTTTGTTTTACTAGATATACATTGAAAGAAAAAATATATCATTGGACAGTTGATTCATAGGAAATATAGCTTAAAGGTTGTGTGACATGAAAATGAACAAATTGGGTATTCAATGTAAAAAGCACTACACTGTTAAAAATTTCTGTAAATTTACAGACTTTTTTTAACTTAAACTTTTTGTATTTTACTTTTAATAGAGATATTCTGTATCTTTACAGAAACTTTTTATTGCTACAATAAAAAAAAGGTTGTTTAACATGTATTTTCTGTTTATTTGAAAAACCATTTCTGTCTGTTTTTTTAACCAAATTTTACTGCTTTGTAAAAATTTTTCTGTAAATTTACAGAAATTTTAACAGAATTTTGTATTTTTCTGATTTCACATAAATATACTGTCATTTAACAAACATTCATTTTGTTTTTAAGCTGAAAAAGAAACAAAAATAAGCCCAAACAAACAAACAAATAAGAAATAGCCAGAAAATTTTCAATATATAACATGCATCGTTCTGCGAAGTTTCAGTTAAAAAAGAAAACATTTTTGGCAAATTTATGGCCTATTTGAAAATTAACTTACATTTATTATACTGACAATTGGTATACTGATGTCAACTCATCGCCACAGGCGCTCATGCACTTGATCGAATTAAAAACGTTTCACAAATTTACTTGAAAGAGTCTGTAAATTTACCACTTTATGACGTATATCTCATTTTGCATAAATGGGTGGAGCTTATTTTGTAGGCATTTTCCTAACAAAAGGATTGCTGTTGCTTTGAATAATATCTTTTTTGGCGTTTTTTAATCAGGAAGTGATAAACTTATTGTTTACCTTGTCTGGAAATGTTTGCAACCAATGTATTTGCATCCTTTGTCATATTTATTTTAAAAACAATTATTATATTGTACAAAAAATGTGACTTTCCAATTACAAAGTTCCTAGAGATAGCAGTCTACTGGACAACAATGTGATAACAAAGTATCCTCATTGTGTTTTGAATGAAAATAACTTCGTAACGACACATTACGTTGATAAGCAAATACCTGATCTACGTAATGGTGAAGTGTATGTTACGTAATAACATATGAAAGGAAAAAAAGCGATATTATAATAAATATTAAAACGCCGAGAATGAAAACAGTAGGCTGTAAATTCACGTAAAATTAAGGAAAAAAGAAAAAAACAGAACAATTCTGTAATTCGATTTTACAGTAGACATTTGTAAACTAATTTACATGCAAAAACTGTAAAGAAAAAACAAACACTTAATGTTTTTTCATGATTACAGTCTGGCTGTAAAAAAAAACATTATTTGGTTGGAAAAAAGTTTGTCATAAAAATTATGTAAATTTTACAGAGAAATTTTTAACAGTGTAAAAACCGAGAAAATAGTCGCAATCCATCACTATCCATCCAAAATTTACCATTTTACGTGATAATTTCTGATTTGCAGTTTATCGTGCAGAAACATGAGCTCAACATGTAAATCTTGTGATGTCATGGGAGGGACATGCCAAATATGGCTAATGTTATCCTTTGTTTTTCCAATCTCCATTTTAATAACAACTGTAACATTGGTGTATCAATGGGGTTTATTTTGGAAGTGTGAATGGTATCCTTGTATATCATCAGTATCAATTACAAACTGTAAACTATCTGATAAGTAATTAGGAGATAATTAATATAGGAAAAACAAAAGAAATGTCAACATTGCGCAACATTCTTCATCATTATTTTTGCATAAGCAATAGGTTTCTTCAGAAACATCCAAACTTTAGGGGGGGGGGGTATATCTCGAGGACCCTGAAAGATATTGGCGTAATTCCAACGGATGTTTGCATAGGAATGTGTACTCCTTAACTGCCAAGTAAAACATGCATATTTTTATTGCTGACATGTCACACTACCTTTAAACCAGTGCAATAAAAATTTAAGAGAAGTGAAATAATTTAAGAATGGATTATTTTATATTTTGTCGGAAAATTAAAAAAAAAAGTGTTGATTTTGAAATAGTGATCCACCTCCAATTACCTGGGTACTGAAAATAATGTGTCAGTTGCCTTATAGTTTGACGCCAGATGTTTCTCACGCAACACAAGCATGAGATGAATGATAACCATGATTTTATCCATCCCAGAAAAAATTCCATTGCATGGAGAGCCTGGGGGACGCGGAATGGATTTGATCATGTTAGCCTCTTTCGCAAACCGTTACGGAATAATACGTAACTGTTTCATATTAAACTTTGCAATGTTTTTATTCTACAGAATGAAACTCGATAACGAAGAAAAGAAGGCATTAACTTGACTGCACAACGAGGAACGATTTCAGGGCTTTGCATTTAGGTCTAAAAGATGTTCTTATCAAGACATGGGACCCTCATTCATTTGACAGGCTGCTGTTCTTGATCAAAACGTAGGATAACATAGCGATAGTAAAAGGGCACCACGGTACAAGGGTGTGATATGTCTGTTGCTACCATTAGTAGGCTGCTCATCATGCGGCTTTCGAGTTCTCGCGCCCCTTTTGCCATCTTCTGCGACCTCGAGATGGAGGCCCCATTAGAACTCGCATATAGGTACTCCAATATTGAATTGAGATTGCTATTCAGGTGATAGGAAAATTTGAATTAAAGGAAAGTTGCATATTTTATTACTGTTAAATAAATATATTTATACCCTGTACAACAAATTAGCAAAAGTGTACAAATGTAGGTTTTCTTCATCTACGTTTAGCATTACCACACTCTAAAACACGTGTTTTGGAATTAGACACTTTTTTGTCTCCACTTTGAAAACACGTTTAGATTCTTAACATGTTAAGCATTTGAAAACCACAGGTTCAGGAATTAAACGTGTTTTAAAACGGAATTTTTAAGAAAAAACGCATATTTTGCATTTAAACATGAACAGGAAGTGGAAGCGTTGAATTCCTAAACACCTTTTTAGTGTGCAGTTTGCAATAATAGCGAGCAATTTTGAACTGAGTACTGAATTTAAATATTTAAATAGCAAACCTCCAAAGCATACTTAGTGTAATTTGATTTAAATTGCTGATAGAAACAAAGAAAAAAATAAACGTGAATTGCACCGAGCACCTTCATTTGAATAATTCAGTTTGCATAAAAAGACGTGATAGAAAAACGAATTCTTCTTATCTTACCAATATCGTCATCCACAATAACAAAGAGCATGCCTTCATTCTGAGCTTTCACAGATGGCTGGTTGGTTATTTCTGTCGAAGTTAATATTTTAATCCGGAAACTCTCCATGATCCCTTCGTCGACGGTGTCATCTATAACTGTGACTGTTGCTGTAGCAACGACGTTCCCAGGGTTTACGTCAATGATAAGTGGTGATACTATGTAAGAACTAAGATTTTCTGGTTCCACTTCCAACTCTGAGTAAAGAATTGATCTAACTCTGGTCAGTTTACCATGAAATTCAACTTCAGTCTTGACAGACCCTTTCCGAACATACAACTACCACTATATGCAGCTTCTTCACCCGGTGCGGGCGTAC
This sequence comes from Holothuria scabra, assembly GCA_037179385.1. Lineage (NCBI taxonomy): Eukaryota > Metazoa > Echinodermata > Holothuroidea > Aspidochirotida > Holothuriidae > Holothuria > Holothuria scabra. The sequence continues at coordinate 4,309,317 of CM074187.1, read as the reverse complement.
GAAAAAGGTGTGAGCTGAAGCTTGGTCAACAGATTTAATTATTCATTTAGCCAATAAATAACTCGAACAATTCGAAACGTTGATCTAAAGTATTGAAGCATTGCCGGACTGATTTAAAGGGGAATACGAGCACCTCTATATAACAATGAAATCCTAACAGAAAGACTTCTTATTTTAGTTTACGTGTGCAAAGATTAAAGAGGTTCTCGGAAATAAAATGAGAGCCAAGACAATTTCAATTTTAAAAGTGTGAAAATATGAAAATTCACAACATGATTGTCAAATTCATTGGTTTCTTTACAGATTGCTACAGAATAAATTCACCATATTTGAATTTAAACTAAATCACAAAATGAGTTAAATTGTCTCAACACAATTTGAACAATATGCAATCTTAAAGTTAAACAATACCAGGTATGAGACATTGAAAGAAAATGACATTTCTATCAGCTAACCTATCGTTCCAGGTACATCGATAGGCGTCGGGAAGGCTATTTTAATTTCAACTGTGCCAACACTTTCTTCAACAACCTTCAACCCCTGGAAGAAGAAGAGGTCAGTGCTGCTATCCACTGTGGAAAAAATATTAATAACGGCTTTGTAAGCTCTGAAGAAATTACACTTTTAATATATCACATTTACTGAAGAAAGATCCATTTTTCTCTAATCTTTACAGAATTACATTGAGCAGTCCTGCACTTATGTATTAAATACTTAGTTTATTATAGGAGGTTTATCTAGAATGCAGTACGGTATTAAACAAATCACTATATTAACTTATTTTGGGTGACTATGATTCTCTTTTTATATGACGTCACCGCAGTTGCATTGGTTGATAACTGCAACTTTATCACAACGTGTAATTTGAAAGTGATTCCATTTATGTCGACACAATTTTATATCGGCAATCTTGTTAGCATTATATCTAGGTTAAGCTTCCATTTTGTGTCACGAATGACAATCTTGGCAGTAAAAAGGGAAAAGAATCAAGAAATCAATAAGAGCACACATTGAAATGAAATCGAAGGCAATGCGTTTCAACAAAGTACTAGTTATCTGTAAGAAAGCGATAAGTAAGAATTTCATACTTGTGCTATCGACTACGGAGTAGTACGCATTCGCAGAAGCGGCTATCGTTCCACTCATACTTGCTGCTTGTAAGGATACATCTACGTTTTTCCCGCCAGTTCCCAGACCACTTGTACTTGTGACGTCTTGAACACATGTCACAAAGATATCTCCAGGTTGGATACTGCAGGTACCAGATGTACTTAAAGTATTCGTTACGTCATCGACGTCGTAATCTGAAAATTATTGGAAAGAAATATTTATTAAAGTGTACCTTGGGTCAAAAGATTCAAAAATGTATAATAAAGAGCATTAAAGGTGAATTCGTAAAGTCCAACTCCCATCTTCACAGCACATTCCTGAGCTGAGATGTAAAATGTTGAAGTTTATTCACTTGGCAAAATAATTGGTAACTTTCTTGTTGAACAACTCACATAACCTGCCTTGTTTCTCTTTAAAATTAAAAATGCTTTTATGACCTCGAACACTTCCTGTGTGCTTGCACAGCATGTTGAACAGAGAGGGCTTAATTAATTACATCACCCCATTAGAGTAAAAGTGCTATCACACCTTGGTAGAAGGTGCAGTAACTTTCAGAAAAACAAGGAAATACAAAGATTGTAATTTCAGTAGTACAACAATGACATCACAAATTACTGCGCAATGTACCATTTTCAGTTGAGTGAATAAATTTCAAGATTTTATATCTTGACTATGGAGATAGATGTTTCCAGTGTTTAAGAGGACCGACCAAGGGCGAATTCAGCCTGTGGCTCATGTACACTTTTTTATCCTGCTAGAAAGACTATCTAGGCGGAGGTTTAACGGTTGCAGGGTACAGGAAATTTTGAAAATTGCAGCCCCTCAGACAACCTCAGAAGTAGCGTTTCCCATGCTTGTAAGTAGAACTAATCCCCAGTTTAAGTATTTTTTGCAGGTTTTTTTTTTGCAGGAAGATGTTCACTTCAATAACAGATGAGAAAATTGCCGAAAGATCAATAAATAACGAGATAAAATGAGCTACTGTCATTTTAGGGCAAAACTTTTGGCACGTTTTACACAATTTTCTTATAAGTAGGAGTCGCATATTGGCATATTTTATGACAAGACGTGCACTATTTTAAGCGGGGTGCCACAGTCATCAGTCGCGAGCGCAGAGGAAGTCTTTATGGTGAAATAGCCTCCCATATCTCCGGAAATGACGTTTCCGAACCCGTTTGAATTCATTTTTTCTTTTTCTAAAGTTCTCCCGACTCTCCGTCAAACAGCCGTTGAATGAAACCAAACAATGAAACTGCTTCCAAAGGAAGCTACATCCACTAAAGGACAGCACTTGAAGGCATATTTTCATCATCCCAAACAGTTCCAATCCTCCCAACCTACTTACTTCTGGCCCCTCCCACATTTATCTAAAACTCATCTTTATCCAGACTCAATCCTAGTTTATTGCTTCATGGCTTGTCCCAGTGGCCATGCAAGTCCGTAGTGTGTAACCAAGACACTCTCCGTGCCCATGCTGTGTAATTTAGCTATGATGCATTGTTTGAATGTGATGCCAATCAAAGAGCTGTGCCAATTGAGAGTTCTGATATATGTACACTGAAATTGTAGTTTGGGGTGACGAATGACTGCCTTTAACTGACCAACCTTCCGGCCCTCAGACCATTTACATCATTGGTCTATCATGTATGGCTCCATTCTAGACTGGATGAAAAGAACAGATATACTTCACATGGTTTTAACAAAAAAGCCGTCAACCGAATTCATTTTCTCTGTTTATTTACACCTCACAACTGCCACAAGTTAACGTCGTCTAAATTCCTTGAACAAATTTATATTTAGGGTCAATCATTGATCCGAGCAGCTCCCTGATCCCAGGGCACCTAAATGTCCCGTGGCGGTGAAGCGGTGCAGCTATTTATACACCTGTACACCCTCCCGTCTAATGTGTAAAGAGGAAGTTCAAGCAAAAATTTAATTTTCATGTGTGATCGAATGAGGACCCAAATCTGTACCCCTGTTTTGTTCGCCTATGGTTTGGACCTTAAAAATATCAGTAGTTTATCTGAAACATGTTATTAAACCCATTTTAATATTTTAAGAATCTTTAACAACGTGTTGTGTTTGCCAGGATGAAACTGTGTACTTTGGGGTTGTCAGTATTTTGTAACAATTCCATGACAATACTTAATGATGTTCAAACAACAAGCCAAGCTGACCTATCAACGAAAGTAAAACATTTAACCGTGGGATATATTAGGAGCCGGAGTGCGCCCTCCAAATTCGCCCCTGTCTTTGATTCACCCCAAATTCAAACAGTATAGAACAGCTCATATGACGCACCATGCACTGAGAATGTGCTAATTAAACATTAGGGTCTGTCTGGGTGATGAATGTAAGCCTTTAGGTGACACATCTAAAAGGACCTTTTTTTGATCGGATCCAACGGCGCGTAAAGTTCAAGTCAAAGTACTGTCTTCTGGATGGTAATACCTACTGGTTGCACGTGCTTCATTTTCAAATGATATCAAGTAAAAATGGCTTAATCACCAAATCGCCCACAGCCAGGAAAGGTATTTGTTGGTGGGGACTGGGGAGGCTTTAGAAATCGTTTATTTTTGGGGCTGAAACTAACAAATGAACTCAGGGTTGTTCATATCAATTTTCTAATGGGAGGAGAGAAAAAGTCTAAATAACGTCTCCACGTTCCCATAAAATGACAGAAATAATCTTTAAATAAGTTATTTTTAAGGGTATCCGACTTCATAGAGTAGCAATCTTAAGTAACCCACAATTATAGGCATAATATTGGGCAATATTTAAAGCTACTTAAGACATTCTGTTTTTATGCTGCGGCACTAGTGGACCAGAACTGGAAAAGGCAATTTTGATGATACTAACATTTTTTCGAATCCTTAGTCACTTATTTGATGTTGTTCAAGGCCATTTACAGGCAAATACCGTAAGAACTCACTTCTGCTTTGGGGAGAGACCATTTCTGCCCGAAATATAACAGCATTTGCCCGAATTTCCGCAAATGATGACACACCCAAAAGTTCAAAATTGGAAATGGAATAGAAGAACGTTCGGAAACAGTGCAATTTAACAATATGTTGTATAAACTTCATTGCCAAATGGGAGAAAGAGGATTCTTTGTACGAAAATTGTCACCCTGATCGAAAAACTGTCAAAGCGGAGCGTCCGGAAAAAATGTGAAAAATTTCAACGTTTCAGACAGCCAGGATGGAACTGGTATTTCCTAGGTTTGTTATAGTTCAATAGGGCCTGTGGTTATTTTGAGGTTTTGCGTTTTCAGTTTGCAACAAAGGTTTTCCCTCTTCCCGATAAAGTGCATCGCTGCCCGAAAAACATGAATGGAGGAGAGGCGTTTGTTACCCTGTCCCCAGCCCATATGCCGGTGCATATAGGTGCGTTTAGTAAAAACTCCCTCCCTTCCATAGGCCTATAGGTTAGCCAAGTTTAAAAGCCTGTTGGTCCATTTGAAAAAAAATGTCTTATTTATGACACATCATGCACCAACGTGTAGGCTATAAAATACAGTTCACCCAAGATGAACAGAGTGATTTAAATATAGCAAGAGCCAAATATCTCCAAAAATTGGATGGGTTTGGTATAAACCATATTTCACATTTTCCAATCGTGATTTTGAATGATCAAACCATCTTTCACTTTTTAAAAATCTTTTTCGCTGAAAACATTTTTTGAAATCAAGCCTCGTTTTAAGGAGAGATGCAGACACCACAATTTGAATTATTACATAAGACTATCCTATTTTGTAATTGACTCTGCTCGAGAGAATCATGTGACAATATTTTTCCACATCAATGGTGAAATTCACTTGGAGGAAATACGTGACTCCTTTGAATACCGGTAAACAATATTGAATTAAAAATTTTATGAAAGATTCTCTGAAGAGAAATAAAAAGGTGAGAGATTTAGCTGTTCCTTCAAGATAAGCTGGGAGCATGTTCTTACCTTTTAGAGGTCCTAATCATCTCAGCTCAAACAGTGCCAAGTTTCCTAACCTTCTTACTTAAGCCCCTCCAAAATTGTCTAAAGCTCATCCCAACTCAGACACAACCTCAGTTTATTGTTTCTTGGTGACTTCATAAGACCAGTATATAATCAAAACACTCTCAGTACAGTACGTGCTACGTATATAATCTAGAGTATCTGTGTTTGTAACTTGTTGGCAGTCAAAGTAGGGAGGTGTTATTAGACCTCCCTGGTCAAACAGTTATGCCTATTAAGACTAAGGTAGACTTAGTCTCTCTCATTGACTAAACCTCAAACAATGACGTTTGGGGTCCTTTTAAAGGATGCCCTGAAAGAATTAGTCGAACTACTTTAATACCTATGCAAGTAATAGAACAGGTAAGCCCTATTCAAGAAATAGAACAGGTAAGTCCGGTTATTAAAAACTGTTCAACGAAGCATAGAAGTACAAGGACTGTAGGCTATACTAAAAGAAGTCACTACAGACAGGGAGTTACCGAGGCTAGACAACTCCCTAGCAACTTCCATTTTGGAGCAACTGCAAGAACAATGAACATACAAAGAGCTACGTGAATACTTTACCTTGATTCTTCAGCAGGAGTTGAAGAATTAGCAGCTGTTCCTTTGTCGAAACTTTAAAAATCACTCAGAGACTGTCCAAGAACAAAGATTTTACAATCGGAAATAATATTCCGTATACATCAACAGCTGCTCACAGTGGCGGCGAAAGCATAAAAATTTAGGGGGGGGGGACAATCAGTGAACAAGATAGAATGGTTGGACCGGTGAAACGAACCCTATGTGCGCGTAGCGCAAATCACGAGCGCGAAGCCCCACTGGCGTGGGTCCAGGGCCCACCTTAGGGCCCTGGAAGCTCTGAGATTCTACAAGCTCTCTCGTGCAATCTAAGCCGTTTTTGGAACATTTTACGGTGAATCCAATGAACAAAAATGTGCGAAACATTTGCGTTCACAGATAGCCTATAGGCTATTTCTTGGACATCAACAGTTGCGTTGTTATGTTTGTAATTTTGGTTTTGTTAAAATCATTTTTCAGATCCAAAGGAAAAGAGGCGCAGTTACCTAACTACTCGAAAATCAGTTGCCCCCCCCCTGTACTCGCCCTTTGTTTGGTACTGCACCTGTAAGTTTGTTTTGATTTTGTATTTTAATTGAAGTTCTATTTCTTGAAATTCTTGTACTTTCACCGGGATTCATTTTAACATTCAATCTGGTGTAAATTCATTAATATTTATCTTGGAATCAGTCTGAATCTGCCTATGCAGACCTATCTGATCAGGATGAATCCGAACTTCTGAACAATGTGTAAGCTAGCTCGGTATAATACCGAGGTAGCTTACTCTTCCAACCGGACGGTCATGTACGTACACACACGTCATGCGAACGGAGCTACCATTCGGCGATTTTCCCATAGATATAACGCAACGACATAAGCCTAAGCAGCTAAGCATGTGACATCAATTACGCAACATTACATTGGATGAACAAATGTAGTGGAAATAGCCTACTGTAAGTGAATGACTCACGTATGATGAGTGAATACTGGTCAACTGTTCGTTCACGTAATGGCAATGGCAATGCTTCACTTCTCGCGGAGGGAAAATACTAGTACAGTAAAGGTTCGGTTTCACTAGACAAGTGATATACTACATACACCTGGTTTGCGGACCGGGCGAGGTTGCCAGATTCTTGTAATGATTTGTAGCCAAATACTAGGTCACAGGCATAGAGCATGGTCGCAGGGGACCGTGACAATAATCAGCCAAACAATGGCAGAACATAGGCTAAGTCAATTTCGGCTGCTCTGTTCGGTGGTGGGTTAACTATAGTCTCAACTTTGAATTGGTTCAAGGCTCCCAAGTTTCTTTTACTTCTTCTCTGATTTTTTTTTTTTGGGGGGGGGGGGGGCGTGTCCCCCGTTCCCCCGCTTCCGTCGCCAGTAGCTGCTCACAAATGAAGCTTATTGAGACATAACAGCTAAACTGAACACTGCGAACATAAGATCAATAAATAAATCAAGCAAGCAAGCAAAAAACAAAATAAAAACAGCAACAAACAAACTAAACCAAACAATTAAACAGATAGACGAAAGAGACAAACAATTCAAAAATTAGCAGAAAAATATAAAAACTTACCGATATCGGAAGACGCGGTCTGTTCCTGACTAATGAAAATGTAGAATTCAAAGCAGTCATTTTCAAATGTCTCTATTCTCATATCAGAGTCAGGGTAAATGGTTGTAGGCAAGGAAGCCTCTGCAAATGAACAGAAAACTAGCTTGAAGTGTGGATTAATTTGTTTCAATTTAATTTCTTAAATCCCCTCGGAAAAAGATTGGCTTTATGTATGCAATGGCTCATTCTGGTAACATGCTTCGATAGAATAATTATTAGAATAAAAAAATGAGAAAGCTCTTGAGAAAGCGACTTGATCCAATATGTCCCATATCCGAAGCGCAACGAAGTATATAAAACGGTGCAGTCAATCATATATGAAGCTGGGACGCAATATATCGAACTAATTTTGCTATTGACTCACGATCAATAAAATTACTACGCCTAGTGATGCTTAAAGGTCACAAAACACAATGTAATGATATTCAAATTCACTGAAATAGATATGAATGCGTAAAAAGTGGCTAGGAGTGACATACCTTTAACAGGTGTCCTTTAAATGTATATAATATGTCCCTCCTCAATACATTTATATGTTTTTAATATATGAAACATCTGCTCTCAATGTATGAAAAAGAATTAATATTGACGAAGAAGTTTGTTATCATGTCTACAACGATAAACGATAAACATTGTGTCCCGACATGGTTCTGCACGCGTACTGCACACGTCCAATTGTAAAAATTGGTACGTGGTTTTAGGTTTTCTACAACAGTTCAAAATCCAGTAATGTAAAATAAGTAGAACACCACTTTTATCTATTTCAGAAACAGTGGGGTAAGCAGGATTTCTCTGAAGGGGGAATGTAGTTTACTGATCGATCGCCGGCCTGGGGCGGAGGGGTCAAAGGGGATGGGGTAACATTTTTGGCCTTTTTCAAGGAGCCTAGATGCAAAATGGTGCAAAATTTTCGACTTTGACAGCAACAGTGTTAAAAGTTAAATTGTGGTGGTTCGTGAGGATAAAACTGAAAATTTTGCCTCTTTACATGCAATCCCAGTGCCATTTACGCTACGGAACCTTTCGAAGTAAAATTTGTTTTTTTAAACTTGCATCTAAGCGGAGCGTCATCATCAGTTGGCGCGGGCGTAGAAAAAAAAATCAGACCCCTCAGATGGCCCGATACAGCATTTTCCAGACTTATAAGAAGGATCCAACGAGTCGCTTTCTTCTTTTGTCATTTGCAATTAAATGCTTACTTCAAATTAGTTTCGAAAAACTACCAAGTGATCAGAAACTTATGAATACATACTTTGACCCGAAAAGAGTATTTAAGCGGAGGGAAACCAGTAGTAGGCGGAGCGTAAAGAAAATTTTGAAAAATTGCGTTCCCTCAGATGGCCGAAAATAACATTTTCATGGAAAGAGAATCTAATAATCTTTATCTTCAGCTTTTGGTTGCAGTAAAAAAATCAGCAACATGCTAAGTGATCAGAATATTATCACATAACATGTTATACCGCTATTATTTAATGGTCTTGATTCTTTTCAGGGAAACATTACAAGGGAATTGAAAATATGCTAAAACTTTCCTACTGTGACTCTTGGCTAAATTCAAGATCCCCTGAATTGATGAAATTGTCTGCGACTGCTCGAACACCCGACTGTTAGTGATTTTACCCCTAATATCTCTTGCATGATAGGCCTAAGAGGCAAACTATTGCTCAACGCTCCTGCTAACGCTCCGCTTGCATACCCCCGTCACTTCCGCCTCTGCCGGCGGGGAAAGGAGTCATTGGATGGACCCCTCCCTTTTAAGAAGTCTTAAAAAGTTAGATGTCCTCAGAGGCAATCGGTGCCTCCAGGGTGTTGCACGGTCTATCTTTTCAAGTAAACTTGGGAACTTGACGACATTTGCTTATTTTTTTACGAAATGCAAAAGAATTGCATCACTGAAGGGACTTCCAGAGACAATCCTTACACCTTTGTCAATTTTTGAGAAATTGGGTGTATTTACATGCAATCTGGTGCCATATATGCTACTTCTGTAAGAAGAGTACGGCTACGAACTTTTAGGATCTTAAACAAATTGGCATCCGTGAGGGGGGCATGGCCCAATGCCCCCTCCGTATGCCACTGTTCAGAAAGGACTTTAATTATCGGGCTTGTAAAATTAAATTCCAAAAATGGAAATTTAAGAAATTTCTTTACAATCATTTGTTAAGATGCACTTGCTTTGATTTCTCGTATGTTATTGAGACCTTGAGAGTTTTTTGTAAGCATGATTAAATTGAATGGCGCTGTACATAATTACTTCTTGATTGTTATTATGCAATGATTTACTATTCTCCACTTTCCCACTCATGTGAAAAGAGTTCATATTTTAAAAGTCTACTAATGTTACCCATTTACCAACTTCTGCCCATGTTCGCCCAATCGGCTCTTTTCCACATTGTAATTGCAAAGTTGTGGAATAGAATGTTTTTGTGGAATATTATCTTGCTACAGTGAAATACCATTGACAAAAATGGCACATAGGCGTACCAAAACCCTATCTCACAATCCTTTGTAATTTCTATGTGGAAGAAGGGTCTATGTATGGTGCTTAAATATTTAAATGTAATAATACGTTGTCTTGTTTCACAATTTGTCTTTAAAAACGCACAAGTAAGAAATTGTCTAGGAATGTTATACATGCATTAAAGAAACATTTCAAAGTAGACGGTGTATGTTTTTCAGTCTGCTAATCTCCGATTCGATATCCATGAGGTGGACAACTGCTTTGAAGTTCGCAAACTATGATTAATCCGAAAGTGGTCACCTGTTATCCTCTGCTTTCTCCCATCAGCTGATCAGCGAAGAGGGTGATTTTTTGCTTCAACAGCTTATCTTCGTTTATGCTTGGGTGACTCCTAAGTTTATCTGGTAATAAATAGCAATCAAGGGTCCCCGTCCAAATGCCCGATACGTCGAGTTTGTGGATTATTGTGTTCTAAAACAACTTTCTTCGTAAATGAAATAAAATCACTGAAAAACAACAAAAAGTTCCAAAATTTGAGCAGGACTGTTTGAACAAAGTCTTACCATAGATTGCAGATGTAACAAGGAAACGTGTGGAAAACATCTGTCCAATTAGGAGATTGTCTAATGTCGTGGAGCTGCCTGTTTCTGAAAATCCCGTTATAAAGAAATCTACTACTTGTTTATCCGATGAGGTACTTGTGACTGTTACCGTTGCCTCCCCTGATTCTGTGTTTACGGGCACCACGACTCCAACAGTGACAGTGGAAACTGTGATGCCATCCGAAGAACAGCTCGCTATATCTGTGGATAGTGTGGAAAAATATTTAAGTCTTTATGAAACAAGAGTCTCGGTTGATTTAGGGGATGTCAGGTCTGGAGGGTATCGGACGTATCTTGTAAAGTAGAGCACTCTCAACCGTAAGTCTTTGGTCTCGTCCCCTGGCTAGAGCGTCGAAGGAACCGTAGAAAAATAGTAAAGGAACGAGCTAATTGACTGACTGACTAACTAACTATTGTCTGGCCAGTGGGGCTTAATTGCCGCAGGGACCGCTTTCCTCTCTTTAGGCCTATTTAACGAACCATTTAGTGGTTCCGAATATTTAGCTCTGGCTGGGTACATACCAATTTGCACTTCACTGGTGACTGGCCGTGATGTCGTGATTGCCAACGTAACCACATCTCCGGATGCTACAGCACCTGATGTCGACATAAAGTTGACGATAACCGCTGTGTGGGTAAAAAATGAAACACTTTGTTACTATTAAAACAGATCATCATTATTGCAGTAATTATTGTATGGAAGGATCATATTTTTATTTAACCAGTTTGTCGTATTCGGTATCTAATGAGGGTGTGTTCACACTATGATCGAAACCCGGTCTTCTTGTGGGCGGAACGCAAAAGTTGTTTATCCAATGGAAAATAGTAGTCTTGGTTCAAGACCCTAATAACAGTCAGTATGACATTTGCCTTTTTAAAGTCCTCCCAACCCTCTGCCAAAAGGCCGTTCGGCGAAAACAAACTTTGGTGTGCATGGAACCATACATCACAGCAAGGGCGGAGAAGGATTTTTTTTTTTTTTTTGGGGGGGGGGGGGGGGGGGGAGAGGGCAAACTCAATTTGAGACCCAGACGTCTCAAATAGTATCAGGTGGTGTCGTGCAAAAATATTTTCGCAGGGGCGGGGCACGAAAAGTGCTGACTGAATGCCCGAAAGATTATCTAAGCGGAGCGCCACCAACAGTTGGCGCGGAGCGTACAGAAAATTTTGAAAAATCGCGACCTTTCAGATAGCCGGAAATTGCATTTGCCAGGCTCGTAAGTAGAATTTAAGCAGTTGTTATTTTGAGCTTTCCTTTGCAATAAAATCTTCATTTTAATAAAAAGAAAATCAAATTGCAAAATGATAAGAAAATTACCAGATAAAATGTACTGGCCCCTTTACCAGACGATGTGACATTTTAACATTTTCTTTGTGGCAAAGTAAAATCTCCATTAAATAAATAGACCGGAACCAAATTTTTGTTTTACATGTTAAAGACGAAAATATTCTAAGCTTTCTGGTGAAGTTTTCATTCATTTCTCACGTTCGGTTCTCGAGATATTAACAACTGAATTTGACACATTTTCTACAAAAGGTTAACTTGAACCAAGCAGGTGCTTTGTCATGTATTCATATTCATGGTCAATGTTTTGTTTTGTTTTTTATTTATTTTTGATCCTGCTGTTTGATCTTGAATTAATTAGGGATGTTATATTGCCCTAAAAGCAAATAAAGTTTTTAAACTTCCATTGCTAGGGATGCACTCATGATAACAACATATCAGAGTTAAGTTGTATAAATATGGTGTTAAAGTTTAGAGAAAAACAATTAAAAATTTTTAACAATGTGAATACATGACGTCACGTCTTCTTGTTGCAAGTTCACTCTTTGTAGAAAATATGTCAACTTCAATTCTAATATCTCGATAACCAAACATGGAAAATGCGTAAAAATTTCCCCAGTAAGCTATGCCTAGAATATGTTCCTCTTCAAAATATCAAACATAAATTTGTCCTGGACTTTTTTGTTTCAATGAGCTGCACACCGTTGGAAATAAATTGAACTGAGAACTTCTCGAATCGTATTAACTCATATGTCCAGTGGTCAAATGAGCCTGTAAACCTTAACCGGCCACACAGAAGCATTGGTAGCGCTACCAGCACCAATAACAGTACTGATTCAGTACTGCTTTTGGTGGTAGTAGCGATATCAACGCTTCTGGGCGGCCGGTACTGGGCTAAAATTTTGATACAATTACAGACTATATCCTTGACAATAACGCACTAATTTATACTTTATAAATAATATATGACATTTGTATGAGAGAGAAGGCTGGGATGCTTTGCCCAGAATAAGAAAAAGGCCACTTTTTATTCATGTCATATCGAAAAACGTTATTTTTGGAAAATCGACGACCATGCGTTGGAAATGTTTTTTTTTTTGGGGGGGGGGGCAATGGCGGGCCGCTAATGCATGACAGACAAGTAATGTGAATGGTCTGAGGGCCGTGAGGTTGATCAAGTGTTGTCCTTGAGTGGACGTATAACTTCGTCGGTAAGCAGTTAAAAGTCAATACAGTATTTGCAACTCTGTTGTGAGTACACGATCTATTACCTTTAGAAAATGTCAGCCCTGTGTTAGGTTATTACTGCAGCCAGGGAGGTGCTCCCTTCTGCAGCAGATCTCCCTACAATATAGTCAAGTTCAAAGCCCGCCTGCTATTTGAGTTTTGGGGAAAAAGGCGTGAACACGCCTTGCCCAACACTAGGGAATAGAAGGGTTTCTTTTTCAGGAAATTTTTAAAAACTGTTTTTAGTTGTACTAAGATTAAAAGCTTTGCGTCCCGTCGACAAAATGCTACAGAAGTTTCGCCTTTCATGTAAACGCACCTTAAATCAGGTTATGGATACCTAAGAAACGATATCCTCTTGAGTCCAGAGCGGTTACACAGGTAACATTTTAGAGAGCCGAAGATCGCAAAACAGCTTAAAGCTTTGGGGTAACTCTGGCTCCCTGAACTACCTCTGACATGAAACTAATAGCACCATACTCTGATAAACGAGGGAACAAAACCTTTAAAATATAATGTGGGGGGCATCTTACCTGTTAGTGGCGTAACAGCATAGTATGGTCAGGTCCCTTCTATAAGAAGGAGGGACAACATACGTCTGGGAAATGGACAGCTAGGGCATTGGACAGCGATGTCCCATGTGGGCGGGAGAACCTTGTTTCCCTCGGTTATGCATAAAAGTGAGTGGGAAAATCTCTTCTAGTGGATGAAACATTGACCAAAGAGGAATTCAAAGATACATTCTCATTTGCAAGCCTTGTTAAGTCTACATTCTCCAGTTTCTTACATTTGCTGCTTAAGGTTTTCGCATTTTAGGCATTTGAAACACACACAGTAGTTGCTGTTCATGTCCAAGCAGAAACTCACCCATAAAACATGCATATCAATGGGGGAATTAAAGACCCAGTTCTCTCACCCTAAACACTACCAATTCTTCTAACCTTCTGGCTAAAGGCCCTCTCACAATTGTCTGTAATTCCTCCTCATCCAGACACAATCTGTTTATTGCTTCAGGGTGGGTACCAAATTTGTAGTTTAGGGTGAGAGGTTTGGCCCTTTAAGGTGGAAGACATTTTTTCATCAACCCAGACTGTTCCAATTCTCTCAACCACACACACCTTGTCCTTACACGGCTGTATAAAACCTACATGCTTACTCATTTAAAGACAGTCTTGAATGGTTCATTGCTTTAGGGCATACCCTGGTGAGCATACAAGGCCCTAAATGTGTAATCATGACGCTGTCAGGGCATTGTGTATTGCATGAGCTATTATACATATTTTGAATGTGATGTTAATGAAAGATCTGCACCAATTGAGAATTTTGGAAGACTTTGGTTAAAATTGTATTTTTAGTGAGGAATGACAGCCTTTCCAAACTTGTTCAAATCAAGGGCCGAGTGATGGAATCTTCAATTTATTTAGGTGAGAATATGTGCAATTACATATTTCACATTGCTTTACGGTTACGTCACTGGTTTAAACTGGTTGACCTAAAGCATGCGCAAGAAAATTTGCGTGCATGTTAGGTTTTGCGCGTCTAACGATCTCGCAACTTAGTATGTACGTCTTCATAGTCAGTGTGGAACATGCACTGTACACTTGGCGTTTTGGATATTTGGTCTAGGATTTGTAATTCGAGGACTCACACGCGAAGGTAAGTGCCATTATCTATCCCAGTCTATATTATCTAAGGTAGAATACCAAAGCCTCGATTCGTAATAGACACCCAGGGTTTCGTGGTGAATTCTGTTGCTAAGGTATCGTTTTGTAAACTTGCTTTAGGCCTAGGCTACATTCACGCTATATGCGTCGTAACAAGTCAAACGAAGACAGTGGTTAACATTAACAGTGTCTAGGCTATTCCTTTATAAGCGAGGCGGTCTTTACCTTATACCTTCGCTTTACGACTCTGAAAGTTGAAAATAAATCTCAAATATTGGCGACATGCTACAAATTTGTGACGCCAACTTTGGCATTGTTGAACTCAATGTAAAATGATGTTCCTACAGCAAAAAGGTATAGCTGTTCATTTACTCTTCGAGAATTGAGAGGGAAAATACACCTCTTCCGATGTTTCGAAAATCGCCATAATGTTGTCGCCACCGTGCAACGGTTGACCATCGGAGACTAGATCGTTTTGTACCTTGCTCCTGCTTTCAAATCGGCCGAAATTTTGTACAGGGCATGTATTAGACCGTGTCTAGTTAATAAATACTCTTAGCCACAGAGCAGAAAGTACGCCCTCCTTTTGAGTCAAAACAAACCAACAGAGACGAATGCAGACAGCTGATTTGTCAACCAGTCGAATACGCGCAGAGTCTGCTACACGTGCAGGGCGAATTCTTATGGGTGCGGCCACGTGATACATTGGTTTTCCTTCAAGGATGACGTCAATGTGTCGTCAAGGAATACTGCCTATTAGAATTAATATGTTACTGTGATAAAAATGTAAGCGCACCTCATCAACTCTGTTATCAAGTAGCCGTGGCGCCATTTCTTTGTAAACATGAATGAGTCTATTGTCATACCAAAAGTAAAAGAAAAAAGTCACAAATAACAAATAATATGGTATACAGTCTTATATCGTTTTAAAATTTAAGCGTACCAGACAATAGAAATCTGACTAAATAAAACATCCAAAGTACAACCACTTTATGCTGAAATGTTAATGCCCTTTCACAAATCCCTCATCTAATTGACGCAAGTGGACATACTATTATATTCTGATGAACCTTTTGGGTCGGGGTTTGATGAACAAAACAATCTGGCAATTTACTCAATATTAGAATATAGAAATGTGTGAATCACCTGATGGCTATTATAAAGGTAAAGAAGACGACCCTACTAAGCATATTTTAACTTGGTTCTTGTTGGGAAATACAAAGCACTTTTGTGGCAAACTCGATGGACCTTGAAATATTTAATTCATTGACCACGTAATGAATGAAAGAAACTGTAGTGTAAAATTGTCCCGTTTAGAATTTAATCAGGCTGACATACTGGATACTCCCTTCAATAGTTCCCTTGAACAGGAATTGTGACAGGTAGAAAAGTTGCACTTTGTCGAGACTTGAGAAAAGATCGTTCACTCCAGTTACCCAATATCTGTTTCAGCAAGGGCTAAGGTAGTATTTGCCCCTTTCAGCCAGTCTGGAAAGGAGCCATGCATGACGGACCCTTCATTTTTGAGTATCATCTTTCAAAATTTTGCAATTTCGTCAAAAAAAAATCATAAAAAATAACAAATAATAAGGGTCGAGGGAACTTGTAAAAGATATGAAGGCTCTTTTCAAGCACTGTCGGAGTAGCTTTTTACAATTATAGCTATCCAGTCTACCCAGTGGCGAAGCCACAGGGGGGCGATTTCCCCATGGCTCGAAAAGTGAAAAAATCGGAAAATTGCCATTTGATACACGAATCAACTACAGTGCGGTTTTCCCAACTTTTCCTTCATAAAATTCCGAGTACTTTCTAATAAAAGCTCCATTTTTGTAATTATTAGTTACAAAAAGGCAAAATTTTTCCCTCGTTTTGTGCTCCCCAAGTTGCAATCTCTAATGCAGTATGTGGTCGCTCATAAATCAGTCTAGTGTTTCTTTTTCCCGGCCGCTACATTGCTGTTTCCCTACATTTCCTTCAAATATAGACTCTTAAGTTTTAATAATTTCGTCTAAACAGGGTAAGAAAGCATCGAAAGCTTTTTGAATGTCGCCGAGAAGCCTCAGTCCACACTTCTTACATAACATTATGTAACAACAACTTCAGTCGACATTCTGTCTCAGATATGCTAATTGTAAATGCAGATTCTATGATAGTCCCCCAAATTTTCAAATTTCCTAATAGAAAACCCATAGTCTAAACTATTTCTGCAATACAAGTTCCATATTTACAATATTTGTTGAAAAGAACCTGCGCGCCGCAAAATACATTCCTAATACACCATTAGTTGTGTCCATCAGCCTTTAATCGTCTTCATCTATTATATACGTGAATTTCAAATCCTCATATTCAGTGAAGTTGAGAAAATCAAGATATACTTCAGTGTACAACTATCCATGGAACAGTTGAGGAAGAAAATTTAAAGATTAATGGTGATGGAACCCAAGAATGGCCGACTAAAATCAAACCATCACAATCTGTCCGGATTCGTCTATATTTATAGTAGATATGTAGCTGTTAGTATTCTTTTTTCAGTAATTTTAAGGGTCATGAGTTGTTACCTATTATTACAACTCGACTGAAGAGATTATGCACGTGACAACAGATTCTTCCTGTCTTCTTCAGGTGTCGTTAAACAGTCTATAGGAAGTAAAAAACAATTCTCTATAATGACTAAAAAATTGTGGTCACTGAAACGTAACGAAGGTACACACATACTAACTCACGGACGTACAAAATAATTTAGTTTGTCTATGTGTTTATTCTTGTTTGTTGTTCTGTATTTCTGATTTATATATATATATATATATATATATATATATATATATATATATATATATATATATATATATATATAAATATATATGTATATACATATATATATATACATATATATATATATATATATAACCGTAATAGTAAAAAATAATTAATAATGTCAACCAGGCAATGGTAAAGTGCTCAACCCTGTGAAGGGAGCTGTAATATTGAAAAGGTTGCAATAAGTTCTTACAACATAGCTTTACAGAACTGTTTCGTAAGGGCCAATAATGTAGGTCCTCACTCCTCAGAAGCCTGAAGTAGAATGATGTCAATAACGTTAAATACGTATGTGTTCGCTGCTTTTGAACGAGTCCGTTTTAAAGCACGTGTTCGTTCCGTGTTCGTTGTGAACAGGCAAGAACTGTCTACAGCGAGCCAAGATACATTACCTTTTAGAATAATTACACAGTAAATGTTTGTTCCTGTGTCTACAAGAGCTTATCAGTTCGTTTCTTTTATTTAGAGTTGCTAAGGAAGGTTTGAGTATAATGAAGAACTTTTCTTCCAGACAGAGATTACAAGTTTTAGAGGATGTGGAGTATGCTCGGGCTTTGTTCATGAGTTTCCATTTTACAGAGTGTTCTACATTTGAATCCTTTAGTTTCCAGATGTATTCACTGAGTGCAGTTGCGTTTCTTTTGTCTTTGTGTTAAAAGCTAGACTTGTGGGCGGTGTATCTTGTTTTGAATGTGTTCTCTGTTAGACCAATGTATGTTTCTTCGTTGTGGTTGTCGTGGCGTGTTACGGTTGCTTGGTACACAATGTTGTTCGTGAGGCAGTTGCCTTCCAATGGGCACTCGCTTTGGGTCACCATGGGTAGTTTCGACGGTGCTGAAACTTGTGAACTAGTAGGATTGTACCTCCTGTCACAACTTCAGCACATTAACATGAATGTCGGCCTATACAGAGACGACGGTTTGGCTGTTTGCAAAGCAACACCAAGGAAAACAGAAAAAATAAAGAAAGAAATATGCAAGATATTCTCAAAAAACAAGCTTAAAATAGAAATTGAAGCAAACAAAAAAATAGTGAACTTCTTAGACCTTACCCTTGAGCTTAGCACAAGCACATACAAGCCATACATGAAACCCAACAACACCCCTCTCTATGTGCACAAACAGAGCAACCACCCCCCACTTATCAAAAAGAACATCCCAGAAAGCATCAACAGGAGACTATCCAACATTTCTTCCGACGAAGACACATTCAACACATCATCGCCCGTGTACCAAGAAGCATTACAAAGAAGTGGCTATGGGTACAACCTAAAGTACGAGACCCAATCCCCTAGCACCACTCATCCCAAGGGAGCCCCGAAACGAAGACGAAATAGGAACATAACCTGGTTCAACCCCCCGTATAGTGACAGTGTCACAACCAACATTGGCAAGAAATTCTTTTACCTCTTGGACAGCTGCTTCCCACCTGGGCACAAACTACACACATTACTCAACAGAAACACGGTGAAACTGAGTTACAGCTGCATGGCAAACATAGACCAAATTATATCAGCGCACAACAAATACATACTGGCGAAACAGGAAGTACAACCAGCAACGCGAAGCAACTGCAATTGCAGAAAGCAAAGCGAGTGCCCATTGGAAGGCAACTGCCTCACGAACAACATTGTGTACCAAGCAACCGTAACACGCCACGACAACCACAACGAAGACAGAGAACACATTCAAAACAAGATACACCGCCCACAAGTCTAGCTTTAAACACAAAGACAAAACAAACGCAACTGCACTCAGTGAATACATCTGGAAACTAAAGGATTCAAATGTAGAACACTCTGTAAAATGGAAACTCATGAACAAAGCCCGAGCATACTCCACATCCTCTAAAACTTGTAATCTCTGTCTGGAAGAAAAGTTCTTCATTATACTCAAACCTTCCTTAGCAACTCTAAATAAAAGAAACGAACTGATAAGCTCTTGTAGACACAGGAACAAACATTTACTGTGTAATTATTCTAAAAGGTAATGTATCTTGGTTCGCTGTAGACAGTTCTTGCCTGTTCACAACGAACACGTGCTTTAAAACGGACACGTTCAAAAGCAGCGAACATATACGTATTTAACGTTATTGACATCATTCTACTTCAGGCTTCTGAGGAGTGAGGACCTACATTATTGGCCCTTACGAAACAGTTCTGTAAAGCTATGTTGTAAGAACTTATTGCAACCTTTTCAATATATATATATATATATATATATATATATATTTATATATATATATATCTATATATATATATATATATATATATATATATATATATATATATATATATATATATTTATATATATATATATAACTACATGAATAAACATATACCGTGTTTTGGAAATCATACAGCGAAAGTACGATGTCATTGTGGGATTGTTCTTCAGCAAATCAATTGAGTGAATCAACACTGATTCCAACAAAGTGCTACAGAACAAAGTGCTACAGAAATAGGTGACTAAATAAATAGAACAAAATACGGAACGCCTTCGAACACTTGGCATACAACAAAGAATAGTTTTACCCCATTGCAATACAAACTGAAGACTAAACAACAAACCAAAAGCATACTTGCTAGGGTGAAATATTTAACCAATCAAAGAAACGGTGATAAAAGAGCAAATTGCCACAATGAATATCACAATCAATGAGATATTTTGTACTTGGACAGTTCCTCGGTGCCCAGTGGCGTAGCTAGGATTTTTTCCAGGGGGGGCAAAGGTATGAAATTTCCCCAAAATTTTTCCCGGTCAATGTGTATGTATTTCATATAAAAAATGCAAATTTACAAGTATAACAACATTACCATGTCATTATGTAATATTACCTGCATTTTTAATCTTAAAGTATAACATAGAGCAATTGGAAATAACAGCTCTTAGTATATTATTTTGGTCAACAATATCTGGTTTATTTGCATGTGCTAACGCAGTGATGTAACCCAGGATTTCTCTGAAGGGGGGGGGGGGGGCATGCGGTATGGTCTAAGGGTTAAGGGTTAAGGGAAGGGGTGTCCCGAAATTTTTTGACATTTTCAAGGAGCCTAGATGCAAAATGGTGCAAGATTTTCGACTTTGACAGGAACAGTGTAAAAAGTTGAATCGTGGTGGTTCATGAGGATAAAACTGAAACTTTTGTGTCTTTACATGCATTCCTATGCCATTTATGCTACCTTACGTAGTAAAACTTACCAAAAAACGTTATTTTGCCAGAAAGATTATCTAAGCAGAGCGCCACCATTAATTGGCGCGGAGCGTAGAGAAAATTTTGAAAAATCAGACCCCTCCGATGGCCGGAAATAGCATTTTCCAGACGTATACGAATAATCTACCCAGTCACTACCTTCTTTTGTCGTTTGCAAATCAGAGAGTTAAGGGGTAATCTGACCCCAAAAAGTAATTTTGCCCAAAAGACTGAGCGAAACGCCACCATTGGTTGGCGCGAAGGGTAAAAAAAATTTCGAAAAATCAGACCCCCTCAGATGGTCAAAAATAGCGTATTCATACTTGTAAAGAGAATCTTAACATGTAGTCTTTATTTTTATCCATGCCACCATTGGGAAACAGAGTCTACCTTTAAAAGTAAAAATTGGAATTCGACAGAATTTGCCTATTTGTAGGAATTAAAATATTGGCATCACTGAGGGACGTACTTGCAGAGACAATCCTTCTCCTTTGAAAATTTTTGAAAAATTGGGTGTCCTTATATGCAACCTGGTGCCACATATGCTATCTTTAGAAGTAAAATCTGTGTTACTAAAGTTTAACTACTTATTTTTAAGAACAAAGAAAAAATGGCATTTGTGAGGGGGGCATGGCCCAATGGTTCCCCCTTCGTACGCCACTAAAAGGAGGCCTAATAGTGGCTCGACCACACAGGATATCCTGTTAGAACAGCAGTCTGTTAAGTGAAGAAGGCTACAAGGTACTCATGGACCCGTTTATTGTTACACCCCAAGTGAGCAGAAAGCTTTTTCCCGAACTAGCCTGTAAGCCTCCAAGGATTAGGCTAAGTAACAAAATCTAAGTATGCCAATGGATCCTGTTCATTCTAATTTCTAGACTAAGTTTAACTTAATCGTTGGTCATGGATTGCTTCAGTCCCATATACCGTTATGTACACAGAGTTGAGTCGGTATGGCTACTACTAGCTTGCGGGACAATATAATGAACTCGGGGAAGGGGGGGGGGGTGTCTACGTTAGTGACTTGTCAGTTTTCACATCCTTTTACTGAATTCCCCAAGTGTACAACGCAGAGACTACGTGCAAGGGGATAAGTTCGGGTTTGCAGCCTTTCAGTGTTAGTTGTACTGTATCAGCTGTTGTTAAAGTCCTGTATAACAGCTTCATGTGCACTGAAATGCACTGATCATAAAAACCGCGCGTATGCAAGAGAACATTCAATCTGCTACGCGGCGAGGACATTTCTGTGGAACGCGAGTAGGGCCGGTTCATGCGACACTGAGGAAATCTCAAATCTGGGTTAATTTGTTGCATGAAAATACGAATTATGTATGAAAAATGTCTCACAAGTTGTTATTCTAACAACAATTTTGAGAAATTTTTGTTAGAGTAAGAAAATTCATCAAATTTCAATTTACAAGAAAACGTTTGTAGTGGTTAGCTTAATTAAACTGAGTACAGGGCAGCATATCCCTCTTATTAATGATGTATTAGTGCGTGCGTTTGTTCGCTTTCAGATAAAGTAACTCTTACGATATGTTAAAATGAGTTGCTTTGTAACTACGTATACAGCTTGAAATTGTATTTACTGAAAGTACTTGTGGCATTGGCGTAGCAACAGGGGGGGGGGGAAGGGGAAGGAGTGGGGGGGGGGGGTCAGGGTCAGAACCCCCATGACCTAGCCTGCGTAGCAGACTCTGTAGCAGTCGAAAGATGGCGCTCTCTCAAAATCATAATACACCTCTCTTAACAGTATACTATACAGAGTCTGGAAACCTTCGTCCAGTTTCCATTTACAGGAATTCCGCATTTTGAGGGACAAATTAGTAAACATGAGATGGTCACGTGGTGCACGAAACAAGTATGAATAGTGTATTTTGGTACATAAGACTGATACAACGAACGGCGAACAACCTTATTAGCTTTTGTAGGTGGAAAATGTGTACCAGGCCGAACGGTCGATGCATAAATATTACCTATTACGAGAGACATAATTTAATATTTTAATTTTTGTCGTGACGTCATATTTGGTGGTCGTGAATGAGATTCGCTAGAAAGTTGGCAGGCTATTGTAAACCGTAGGTACGCCATGTAACTTAGTTGGAAACGTGGGCTGTTCAACAGTGAAGCGGTTGAAATACTCATATTATTATTTATAGTAGCGAAAGTAAGTTTTTGATATTTGAATGTAGTAGTTGAAACGCAAACACAATAGCCTGCTTACAACAGGCTACCCATGACCTAACCTTGTAATGCAAAAAACACCTTAAGTAGCGGTTTTTCTCTCTATCCTTAGACTTTTCCCTCATGTTTTGCCCTAACCTCCCATGACACCACCCCCCATGACACAGTTCTGGCTACGCGCCTGACTAGTGGTGACAAATTGGATGGATTGAAGCAATTTGGTAGAAATTAGGGCTTTAGAAGCTGGTAGAAATATACCAAACTTTTAGTGAACACAAGGTTTGGAAAAGGGTGAGTGAGCTGAAATATCCAGACCTCTTCACTGTTATAATAGACAATTGAAATTGTCATGAAAGGCCACCTTGTCAGTTTTCACATGAGTGGAAGCTTATAGGTCAGTTTACCTTTCGGTTTTTCAAGTCAATGGTGCAATAAACGGGGGTACACTACCACAGGTGCAATATGTATCCGTCAGAGTCATTAACAATGGCAATGGGAAAATAAGATCATAAACATCTTTTGGTACGCAGTGGGGTGCACTTTGTGGGGAAGGGGTTCATGGCCCGAACTTTGCGAGGGGAAATAATTCGGAAGCAGTCCGACCGTGAGTAAAAGGAGCGCACCCATATTGACCGTTAGTTTGCTTTTTAAATGTGCTTTAAAATGTTTCAAACATAGCATAATTTTCCATCTCAGCCTTGGAGAAAATGCCAAAATTTTCCAAGTAAGGAGAGGAAAACTTCTTCCCCTTAAACCCTCCCAGGATAGCGAATACTCAAGTTAGCCAACTCTGTGTTGAAAATGCTATGAATATTTTCCTTTTAAACTTATTAACCATGGACAAACCACCAAAACGATTAGCAGTTCCCAACGTCTCCAGTACACTGAGCACGCTATCTACCTACCTGTTGATCACTAGCTAGGACTAAGATATCCTTGAGCGTTCAGCCCGTTTCGATGGAGGAACAGTTTCCGTTTCCCCGGTAGACCTCTACTCATGTCAGCAAATTCACCACTTGGCCTCCCCATTACAATTTCTTGATACGCCACTGAAGACACGTATTTGAACAAAATTTGCCGTTTTCATTACTACGTTATCCCTGCATCATATGTGTAATTCGTGTACCTTTTCCTACAGATTGTGCCAGTGAATACAAACAGCAAATTTGTTTTACCCACCTCACTTTTTGCTCATAACTGGCTCATGTTTGCCGGCCAGGTGTGCTTAAAACAGGGTGTCACACCAAATTTCGATATATTAGATGGGTACTTGTTCCAATCATTTTGGTGAAATTTGCTCAGTGGAAATCCGGCCTGTGGTTCTCAAGATATGAGCTGGTAAAGTTGTCACATTTCCAACAAAAAGCTAACTTGAAGCAAGCGCTTAAGACATCCCATCCTCACATTAATGGTCAGTCTTTTGTTTTTCTTTAAAGACCAATTCTCTAACCTTAAACTACAATTCTCGTAGTAGTATACAGAATTACCCAATTGGCTAAGCTCTTTGTTGACAGCTAGTTCAAAAATGCAGAACACAGAGTTCTGAGTAAACTGAAGTTGTGTCTGGATGAGGACGAATTTTCAGACAGTTGTGGGAGTGGCTCAAGTAAGAATGTTAGAAGAATTGATACTGTTTGGAGTGAGAATTTGAACTTCCCAACCAATTTTTTTCTAAGTACCCCCATATTATCACATTGTGATTGAAAAATTGTTATAGAGCGTCGGGAGACCACCTCATAGTTTTTCTATTTTTTTTTTTTTTTGGAAGGGGGGGGGGTAGGCATTTTCACGACGAACAACAGGGTTGTAACCAGGAACTCTGATATGGAAGAGGGGCACCCGCAAAGGATTATAAATTTCCAGTACTGACACCATATGGTAATAATTTGCCCGAAACAAACGATACCCCAAGCCTGTCATGGATAGTCTAGCGGTGTCGATGCGGCTCATGGTGTGCACATGCGTGCAATACAGCATGGAGCTTTGAGCAGGGCATTAAACGCAGATGATTAATATAGTGGTTTCACTTTGAACAATTTTTTCACGATTGAGAGGAAAGATAAACTGAAATATATTTGTGGTACGTGTATGAGCGCAAAATTAGTACCGCATCCCACTTCACGTGAAGCATGTTTGTTTTGCACTCAATGAAGCAGGCTACGTGAAACCCATGTGGTGATGCCCGGGAACTAACTTTGAGCATTTCCCTCGTTTTGTTTGGAACAGTTTACTGTTAATCTGTTTAAAGTTAATATTAATACAGTTTAAAGTTGGTTCAGCTTCGGCTGCGAGTCTAACGGGCAAAGAACCGACATTTTGCAAGAAATTTATTTTCCACATAACAAAAGTGGTCAAGAAAGGATATAGTCGATAAGGGGGCAGGGGGCTGGATCCTCTATTCCATTAAGGATCCAGCAACCCGAAGTTGGGCCAGGAGTGACGGGTTTTCCAAAACAATGTCATGAAAACTCCCCGATTTTGCTCGAGAAATGTTTAAAATATTTGACTCATCTTCATGATATGGAAGAACGTTTCCAGTTCTTACACCAAACAACTCCAAATATTCCTAGTCGCTCCCAAAGCTGTCTCGAAATCTTTCTTGTGCAGGTTCAAACCATATTAGATTGTTCCCAAAATTTTCCCGAGGAGCATGCAAGCCCATAATTTGTCATCAGCTGACTCTCTGTACATGTAAAAGGTATAATCTATCCTGCACCTTATGACTTTGATGACGGTCACAATATTCTGTCTCTAACTCCGTCGACTAATTGTGACGCCAAGTACATCCAGAAGGAATACCGGAATACATCACTTATTGTGAACGTATTTAAAAGTTTATTTTACAAGTTTATTAATCCGGCTATCTTCTCGCAGTGACCCGCTACCTAAATTTCCAATAAAGTTTACCCCTCGCTATTTTCTCATTCAAATTCACTCTTGATTTGGTTTTTGTAATGAATGTCAGTCAGCCTGAGTGCAATTGTTTCATAGATCTGTTGTCCGTGTACAGATCACACGGTAGTACATGTACGCCTCATCTTTTGTTAATCAGTCCCATGTACCAACCTTTAGGCCATCTAGTTTGATACAAAACAAACAGGAAAGGAAAAAGTAAACTGTAATTTGCCATGATTCTGCCACCACAATTTACTCACTGCAACCATAATTGTACCTTTGCAATTTCCCTGATCTGTACACCCAAGTCCCACAATTAGTTTCATATATAGGTGGAATTACGTGGGGGGGCAAGGGGGGCACTTTTTTCCAGATC
The DNA here is from genome assembly GCA_037179385.1 of Holothuria scabra. NCBI lineage: Eukaryota > Metazoa > Echinodermata > Holothuroidea > Aspidochirotida > Holothuriidae > Holothuria > Holothuria scabra. The sequence continues at coordinate 4,283,335 of CM074187.1, read as the reverse complement.
TTAGTTTTTGCGTCTAACTCTGATTGCTTTTGCTACAGAAATACAAACTGGAACTGACAGAGCTACGCGAGTGATTCTTAATTAAGTTGTATCATGTTTAAACAGGTCATATACTGCATTGAAAAATATATTTGAGATGAAGTAAAAATTCATTTTTTCGGCGCGCTCCGCGCGCCCTTTTACATGAGACGGCTCTGTGAAAGTCACCTGAAAAAGACTATATAGGAAACCATAGTATATTTGTGCTTCAGTAAGAATGACTTAAGGGGAGGGGGGGGGGGCACCGTTATTCAGCTAAGGTTAAAAGTGGCCCAGCCTTTCTCTATCTTTCATTCAGTTTCGTTATTGAGATGTCTTAAACGTTAAAATTTTCGGCGCGCTTCGTGCGCCCCATTACAGACAAGGGCTGAATTCACATCATATAAAGAGTCCCCTAGCTTTCTGAAAAGAAAATCTGAGGCATCGAGGAGGGGGCCCTTGAAGAAACCTCAATTTAAAGTAATCCGCACACTCTGTATTATCGATTCCGGAACTTGAAACATACGGAGTAAGGATATAATTCAAGAAAGTTGAAGATAAAATGCATCATTTTAATGCCTACAGTTTCGTAAATACCCTGGAGCTTCCAGGGGCTTCGCCCCCTGGACCCCAACCAATTGACACGTACGTTTCTTTGACCTTGCTTCAGAACCGCCAAGTTATAAGGGCACATCTTTTTGTTAAGATAGGTAGGCCCTATGCCTAAACTTATGTTAGTCACCCACAGTTTCATATCTTGGGTAATAGCTCAAACCTATGAATGGCGTAGGTTTAGCCATGCCTAAGCCCCAGATCTAGCCTACATACCGTTAACCAGCTTCAGATTTCAAGTCTAGGCCACTTTAACTTTCGTTCTACTAGGCCTAACAGTTACAGCAACGTTGGAGTGAAAACAACTGTCTGCATAGACCATATGGGAATACTCTACACTCTAAAAAAGTTGGTTAAAAAAATTTACCAACACCGGTCATGTATGTCAAATACCTGAAATTGGTTAAGGTTTACCCAATAATTGTTGATTAATAGGTTATCCAAAGGGTTTTTTACCACTTAATTGGGTAACCAGCCTGTGGGGTAACCAAATAAACAACACTTATTGGGGAAAATTTAACCAATTTCAGGTATTTGACATACGTGACCAGTGTTGGTGATTTTTTTAACCAGCCTTTTAAGAGTGTAGATATAAGGGCTATCAAAGTGAAGTACGAAAAGGAACTTAAAAATCTCACTGCAGCATACAAGCTAGTGAAACAAGAATTTGGGTTGTGAAGACGAAGCTGCTACTACGAAGTACTAGACTAGGCCTGAGGCCCAGTCTAGCTTCTTTATTGAATTAATAGATGAAAAATAGGCTAGTTGCAAAACATTAACCTTTGACCATCTGTAACGTGAACTATGACCTTGGTTGCCATGGCAACCACACATATCGGTACAACTTGTCATGCCTAGGTCATTACACTTAAACTTTCAGGTTTGTGGGATGCTTCCGTTAAGAGTTACAGTAAATACAAAAAAGTATTTGACCCCTGTCACGTGACCTTTGTCCTTGGTTGCCATGGAAACTACATATTTTGGTGTAGGACTAATCTACCCTATTATACTTTTGAAGTTTCGTGTAAAATCATTTTTTTTCTTTTGAAGTATTAGCACAAAATAGTAAAAAAGTGGTCTTTTGCAATATGTGACCTCTGACCTCTATTCTTTGATCTTTACTTCCGAGGGTCTAAGAGACATAAGTTCCCACCCTGGGGTACCCACCTACCAATTTTGAAAAGAATCGGTCAAGCTCACTTGGAGGAGTTTAAAAGAAAAAAAGGTTGTTTAACGAACAAATTATCACTTGAAAAATTTCTGTTCCACTCTCCCACTTGACCTTTAGCCTGTGTTGCTATGACAACCCCATATTTTGGTAGGTCTAGATGCAATCATCATATGTGTGACGTTTCGTGTTGGGAGGACTTTTCGTTTTGGAAATAAAGCGAAAAATGTGATTTCTCTAAATTTGACCTTTGACATGTACCCTTTAACCTTTACTTCCGGTTGTGTATTAAAATGCAATTGTTCTTCCTAAGGTACCATCCTCCCAAGTTTGAAGAAAATCAGCCTAGCCGTTTACAAGATATTAGGAAAAAAAAATTGGACACACACACACACACACTCACCCACCAACACGCACACACACAGACAGGTTTTGACCCCTCTCTCATCCCTGGACCTTCAGTCACCCCGGGGAACCTCACCATGGGTTAGACCTTGAGACTAGTAAATTGGGAAAATTTACCGCTACCATGGTAACCATTGCGATTTAGGCTGGCATTGCCATATATAGCCCCATAGGCAGAGTGACTACAAATATCGATCCTCCTCACAGAGCGATGAGATAAAAACAAAGGGGAAACAAAACATATGCTTGTCGTTGCCATTGTCCTCCTCAATTGCTTTATGAAATTGTAGTTGTAGTAGTAATTGTAGAATGAGTTTCTTAATGCAGTGAAAAAATGCAGCGCAAATACTTTCTCTGAAATATAGGAGATTATAACCTGGCTTTAGAGACATTTATAGATACCATATATAGCTTTTTACTGCTCAACTCATAACACTCAGCGACTGCAATCACGATTTAATATTTGCCCATACTAAGTGACAACTGTCATAGACTGAAAATTAATATTAAGTCCATTAAAACTGAAACGGTAGTAGGCTACTGAACAAAACGACCGACCTACCGAAGTGAAAAACTCCTTAACTTTAATTTTGTAAAGCAGACAAAATAACACCAAATCACTTTGTGACCTTGGTACAATAACTTCTTTTCTTCTGACTCCTTAGCCGAGGAATTCCTTTGAATAAAGGATCATCGGATAAAAAAGTTAGTCGTAATCCATGCAAACTCATTAATACCCGGTTTTCTTTGAAAGGAAATATACCAACCTTGCTGTTGTATGATGGCTGGCCAGTTGCTGTTAGACGGTCGATACGACTCATTGTTTTGAAGTTCGAGATTGCCATTAACTGACTGACAGTTGCAAGACCAAGAGGTATTGGCACTAAACTAAAAGTGCAAGTGAGTGGTTTTACAAGGAATTTTCTTGGTTCTAATAATTACCGCGAAATTTTTTAACGCGTGAAATATGCAGCAAGGGTCATTGCTACCACTTAATGAGGGAGAAAAGACCCCATAATATCTCTAAAATGCACATTTGTGAATTTTTTTACAGCTGCATTGAATTTTGCAGATAAGTGAGAAAAAGAAAAAACTGCCTGCAGTTAGCCGAGTTCGAATTTTTCAAGTTGAACCTCTATTATGTACCACTAATCAAATGAAGTATGAATTGACAAAAGAATTGACGAAATTGACGAGAAATTCACAAATACATGTAATAGTAAAGTAGTAGTAGCCATTTTATACCACCGCCAATAAATTGTTACTCTAATACTGGGGTAGCAATTAGGTTTGAGCTCACACCAGGTGGCATGGGGAATTTGCCTCCCCCAGTGAGAACCTTTGCCTCCGTTTTCTCCCCTCCCCAGGCACTCATTTCCCCAAGTACCGTGGCATGACGGGAGAGTCTAGCCAAAGTGATTCGAAAATACTCCTCCAGACAGTTGAGCCATTCCAAAACTTTTCAAAGTAAAACCATGTAAGCCATCTTTTATAGCTTCCTGTCATTGGAACTTATCACTGTAGATAAAGCTTGAGTGCATGCTATTTCTACGTTAACCTCCGGCCCATTATCCTCAGACCAAAATTGCTGGATACTCTGTGCAGTCATGCAGGCATAGGCTTCTGATTTAGTTGATTAAATAGGCTATCCCTGCCCTCAAAACTGTACCTGTTTAAAATAAGCTTGTAGCACTCTTTCAGTCACTGATTACTGCTTATTTATGACTTGTTAGTATATGTTTACCAAGGCAGATTCCACATCATACCATTATGTGAAACTTCACTTAGCAAGTTTCATCATCACATGAGCATATATCAGTATAATGCGTCATTTTTTATTTCGATTAATTTGATTTGTTTTCCTAATTTATTCAGGTCGAACACACTACCGATGGATTATGAACCAGAATATTAGAGTTTTCACGCTCATGTTTCTGTATGGCATTGGTTGGCATAGAGCATGCTCGAAAACATATGCGTGTGCATGTAGGTGTTACGCATGCTAACGCTTGCGCAATTGCACGCAAAGAGTAGACAAATCGGAACCTACCTTTCACTGTGACGACAGTGTAAGCACATCCGAGTTGTGACGACATTTGTTTGTTAACACCGAACGAGTCTAAACCTATCTCGTGGCTTAATTTCTGTCCTAAAGATATGCTTAAACATTAGAGCCTTCGGAGACTTCACATCTTGCACCCCGCCAGGGTTTTGCCCCTGAACTCCAACACGGGCACTTAGGCTGGTCCCAGGACCACCCATGTAGAATCGCGCTCAGCACCAGATTTCGCGCTTCGCTTGAAATTGGTTCCCCCACACCAGTCTCTTGAGCCCTCCTTTTCCCCCACTTTTGAAACCATGGAGCGAATGGTCATCTGGTTCAAGTGGGACTCGACCGAGTCTAGACTTTTACATGTAAGACAAACCAAACACTTATACACAATAACAATACACCATAATAAAAAAACACTAGTTTAACAAACAACCCTTTAGCGCAAAACACTTTAAAAATTATCACGGCTTCTGTCTAGTGTAAAACTTAATTCTTATTCCAAACACTCATGCAAATACTGATCTTATGGGCAAAGTATTTTTGTTTGGATGTCAAACCAGTGTCCGTTTGCCTGCAAAGGGCCGATGGCCCATTCTCTTACGTTGGAAACCAGGGAAAGCGAAATTATAAACATTGAGTCCGATTTGCTGAGTTGAACAGATCAGTTGTTGAAAAATGCGAGCCACAAAGTTAAATAAATGTGATGAAGTAATAAAATTCCGAACAAGGTCTGTGACTTGTAATATACTTATAGAGCTGGCTTTATTTTCTTTTTTCCTCATTTTTGCTAACTAAACCCGTAGTATTATGCAGCATCCCAATACTGTAAAGGGGTCGGGACTGTCGTGATGCCTTAGAGCGTGCATTGCTTTCGGCTCCCTGCTTGCCCTCCATGAAGCAGATCAGGGAGGTAAGTTACTACATATCACTGTTAAGATACTGTCAAACTATAGCCCATTCCGACGGATAAGACATAGCCGTTCCACTTTCGGAAAAGGGATGCAACACATTGGGTTAAATACAGCCTACCTCTATTATTCTTGACAATCGGACGTCGTAACTATACCCCACCATTTGGAATCAAACCCCATTTAAGGTCTTTCAGTATTTCAGTGCTAACAGCAGCTCCCTGCTGTAACATATTAACAGAAAAGCTGTAGGGTGTTTACTGTTTAGCAGTGATTAAGAGGAGTGCGGAGACTTCTAGCCAAGCAATTTTCATCTTTCAAGCTAATCCGCGTCTCGCCCTGTTCTTTCTCAATGAGGAAAAATAACCCCTCTGATAGAGTCCTTTAAATAACGAGTCGAATCCAGCCTCGACTGCACCACTCGTGTTCAGTTTCTGATGAAGTTTTAATTAAACTGGACATGTTACAGGCGATTTTGAAGAAATAACGCGTTAAGGAAACCACTCGGTAATTAATTATTGCTTTTGTTGTCCACGTACAAGGTAAAGAGCATTAAAGACTACCCGACTGTAACTAGATAAAGATTAACCCTGGATGACCAGGTTTAAATAGGTGAGTGTCTACTAGGTAAAAACCTATATCGAAGCTTAAAACATGGAGATAATATCCGGAGGTCAAGATTGGTAGCTCTTTGCATTAAATCCTGCATATTACTAATTGCAATAGCTATATCTAGGTAAAAAGAGTAACAATGTTGCTTTAGCTCAGCTTTTCACAGGGACGAAAAATGATATGATTCTCGATGTTTTAGATAAGATAATAGGTATAGTTCATGTTCTTTTTCATCTAGTCCAGAAAGAAGCCATGTACGCATAACAGACCTAAAGGTTGGGATACCAGGCCATTGATCAGTTAAGTTTGGTGCTCTATCGTAGCTTTTAGGAAGGTCTTTTGGGAGCACACATTTGGTTTTCCTGTCAAGATGATTCCGCAGAACTGACCTTCGACAGAGCTGGTAATGAATTTGGAGAGTCTGGCAACTAATTGATAGATTTGTCAGTCACTGCCAGATATTTAAAGGACTTCTCGCGGTACTGGTTGATTCTCGATGTTTTGGATAAGATCATGGGTAGTTAGTGCTCTTTCTAGTCCAGAAAGAAGCCATGTACGCATAACAGACCTAAAGGTTGGAATACTGGGCTATCGATCAGTTAAGTTTGGTAATCTATCGTAGCTTTTAGGAAGGCCTTTTGGGAGCACACATTTGGTTTTCCTGTCAAGATGATTCCTCAGAACTGACCTTCGTCAGAGCTGGTAATGAATTTGGAGAGTCTGGCAACTAATTGATAGATTTGTCACTCACTGCCAGATATTTTAAGGACTTCTCACGGTACTGGTTCTTTTGATTCAGGATTTTCTGGAAGACGTAGCATTACGCAAGTTTTGTTAATAAATTCAGATTCTTTGGAGAACTGACACTTTTCTTGATGTAAAGTTTGTAAAAGTCAAGTTAAATGAACATTTTAAAAGGAAGGAAAAAAGTAGTAGCAAAAGATCACAATAACTATGCACCTGTTGAAGTAGATTTATGACTAGATATTTAAGCTAGTACACATGTACGAATGCATGTTTGTTCGGTGGGATCAACCTCTCGCACCGTTGACTCATTAAATTATTTTCCAGTTTGCAGGCAAATGCAGTTTTTAATGGCGGATACCCCAGATAACTTAACTCTAACCATTTTCTGTAGGTAGACGTCTACCTTCAGGTGTCATCTAACACTGAATTTAAATTCCCGTTTGTGAAACGTTTCATGAATCAAAACATTTCATTTATCTTAAAAACATCTAGCTTTGATGATCACTTTGCTGATAATTTATGAATTATTCAAGTTTTAATTACAGGTTAGATCTCTTTGATCAGTAGCGTAGCTACAAGGAAGAAGGGATTGGGGAAGTTTCCTCTCCTCTGCTGTCGGAAATTGCCATTTTTGTGGCACACAAGATTATTAAGTAGCACCCCGGGCAACTACAGTGCGGGTTTCCCATTTATTTTTCATAAAATTCCAAATTTGCAATGTAAAGTCCTGCTTTTGGAATATTTTTTTCTGTAAAAGACAACAAAATTCGAAAGAATTTAAAATTTCTGCAGGCAGAGCAAATCCGCAGGCATCAGATAACATTTCGTAACAGCATTGCTCTTAAGTTGCTGTGCTCATTTTGTCCAGTATGACTGCATGGTCAAATGGTAGCATCCAATTTGCAGACGTACAGCCGGAACGTCTGGAGTTCGAATTCTTGCAAGGTTATACCGAAAGTCTACTGCAATTGCACTCGGTGCTCAGCATGGACGACCCGCGACTCACAAGAAAGAGGGTTTGAGGTAAAACCACGTTTCAAACTTTAGAGAGGTACTCATTTTAAACATTGCGGTGAAATTTGCATTGAAATCTGATGTGTGGTTTTGAAGATATGCGTAGGTAAAGTTGACATATCTTAAACAAGAAGTCAACTTCAAGCAATCATATTTGACGTCATGTTCTCAAAATGATGAAGAGCCTTTTGTTATTCTTTAAAGCTTACAACCAACTTTCTCTCAGCAATCCCATGTTAACAGGTATCATACGTGGCTTTAAAAACTGTATAACCCACAGAGAGATTCATAGCCTACAAACACAACAATTTAAAAGAAACATGGAAATAAAGCCTTTCTTGAAATAGGAGGAAGTGATGTAAACTCTGCTGCCCTCAAGTTCACTTTGGAACACACTGGTATCTTAAAAAATACATGTCCGATTTGAATAGAAAATTTACCAAATTGTATATTTTTAGTCCCCCTTTCACATATGAAAACTAAAGTTTTGCTCAAACTTCTCCTCTAAATCAATTGGCTGTAGCAATAAAAATTAATCTTATTAACTTGTCGAGAGAGTAAGTACTTGATTGTGAGGGCCAACTGTGCAGAAAACGTTGACATGCCAGACTGAGGTCGTTCGCTGGTTAGAAAATTATTTGCGCCCTTGATTGTTTTGGGTGCGTATGATACTTAACATGCATTTATGCTACTCCACTTTTCGGGTGAAACGCGCGAACATAAACTTAATTTAGTTTTGGAAGAACCATGCAATTTTCACTAAGGTGGAGGTAAATTCGGTTCAGTAGGCTCCTGAGTCTGCATTCTTCTCAAACACATGAGTCAATAATTAAACAGGACGGTGTACTTAACTACTTGCAGCCAAAGGTTCTTGAGCTCGACTCCTGTCCTAAACTTTGTTGCTAACTACACTACTTTATTTTGAGGCGACTGTGTTTTGCCTTTTGACGCGGAGTCAACACATTTTAAAGGCATATTCTGGAGACAAAATTCATTAACTTTAAAATAGGGAGAAAAATGTTCTCTTTCGGAAGGTGAAAACTCCATTTCAATAGCAGATAGCATTCAGAAGATATAGATTTTTAACGTAATTCAAGATTTCTTGAAATTTGGTGCATCATGGGTAATCTGTAATATAATCGTGGCACATTAATTTGACATTGCGTTCAATTTATTCATGATAGTGATTCTGTTGCAGGCAATATTAAGCAACACTGTTGGTTGTACTCTACATGATGAAGGGTAATGCTAGATCTATAGGAAAAAACATTCAAACATTCCAACAGGATCGAATTTCAAGGACAAATAGGACGTTCAATTTTAAAGGAAAACAAAAGGAATTTGATGCAATGTGCCCACATTACATAACTTCCAGATGCTTTGTTGAACAGCAGAGGTATTTTTTTTAACAAAAATTCCCAATCTTTAAAATGAGATATCTTGAGTTAGGAAAAAAGTGTTTAGACAGGGTTTGAAAGGACATGGTGTAGAATATTTTTGCTTTTCTTACAACACCCATGTGAAAGGCCACCAAAATATGCCTTTAAGTTGAACGATATTTTGAGGTTTTGGCAGGTATCCTTTAGGTTGGCTTCCTTGTTAAATATTGTGCTTCTGTAGCTTGTACAAATTTGTAACCAACGTCATTCAGGAATGGTTTTCTTTGATGATACAATTCCTATTCTCACAAATTCTTTCTTTGAAATAGGTCGTTTTGAAGGTCATCGAAGCATTTTGATTTCAAAAGAAAGCAACACCACAGTCAACGTGAACTGGTGAATGGTACGCAATTACGCAAACATCACAACTGCAATCCGTACTCTCATTTTGTGACGATTTTGAATATCAAGTTCTTACACTTCAGTAATGAACGTGACAAGATGGTATAACGACAAAATATATACAAAGCATACAAAATATACCACTATGAACAGTGACGGTAGCTTATCGTAAATTGGTGGATCACACGAAAATATGTGCAGAATATTTTGGATTCATCGCCTTGCGTCTTATAAGTTAAAAAATAATTATGTCTTGACATTGTAACTTTGAGAGTTTCTTGTAGAGACGTAGTTTTTTGTACTTTTAAGAAATTTCACGCATATGCCATATTATTTGAAGGGGCAAATGTTCATGGCCATTTGTGTGTATATAGTCTTTTAGTGCCGAAAACGTTAAGTGGAATCATTATGCCTTGACCATTGGTTCCTAATTCCTCTCAGATTAATTCTTTCCCCTAAATCTTAAACCCTTTAAAGGCATATTTTCATCATCCCAAACAGTTCCAATTCTCCCAACCTACTTACTTCTAGCTCCTCCCACATTTATCTAAAACTCATCTTTATCCAGACACAATCCTTGTTTATTGCTTCATGGCTTGTCCCAGTGGCCATACAAGTCCATAATGTATAATCAAGACACTCTCAGTGCCCATGCTGTGTAATTTGATGTATTGTTTGAATATGATGCCAATCAAAGAACTTTACCAATTAAGATTTTTGATATATGTATACTGAAACTGTAGTTTAGGGTGACGAATGACTGCCTTTAAATGTATGGAGTCATACTCCCAACATTGCAACATATTACTGAATATTCACTGGCATGTTTAAGGCAGTCAACTCTGTCTCGGGCTACTATTTTTGAAGTAGTCTACAGAAATTCCCATTTATTAATCTATTTGATTGACACCAAATCCCAAAAGTGCAGAGTACTGCTGCTCATATTACACAACATGTGCCGTACTGAGAGTTCTTAATTACACATTCTGAGGTCTTGTACATCAATTAACTGTGTCTGGATGAGTTTAAGACAGTTGTGGAAAGGGCTTAATTAAGTAGGTTGTGAGAATTTGTACTGCTGGGAGAAACAGGATTACACTGTTATAAAAAAGTGTTTCTTGATTTCCATTGTATTGCATCGATTGAATTCTTTGTTAGGATTAGGGATTAGGTTGGGAATTATGGCTATCTTTAGCCAGTAAGGAAATTTCTTGTTAAACAGTGCGCATCGCCCCATTTCACCTGTAAAATTTAGGGAAGTTGGCCCTGCACATGATGGTTGATTAAAAGTTGAGGGTGGATACCTTGTGGTTTGAAAAACGAGGCAGTGAATTCGAATTTTCACCAAATGATGGAAGACTTTGCATATCTTCTCATTATAAGAAATGCACCTGTCACGTTCTGTACCATTCCGTACAACTACAGTGATCAAAAGCTGGCGAATTCGATGCTTCAAATGGGTTTGTCTTGTGGGTGAGAAAGGAGGTGGACATTAGAATTTGCATATGGATTTGATAACTGACATCTCGTAAGCTGCCCGTTATAACGATAAAGCAGAGTTTGACTGTTGGAAAGATTTTTCAAGAAGTCGTACTTCATTTTGTATGGCTTCCACTTTAAAACAGTTACCTGCTATGTCACACTTCTCGGTGTGTTCGGCCAATGGAAGCACTGTAAAAATTACGGTATATTTACAAAACATGATTGAAAATTGTCCCACCAGGGTTACTTCGAATTTACATTTACCTGTTTACAGAACAAAAAATAGGAGAAACATGATGATTATAAAAACGTTCTATAGATATACATTTTCAGAACTTTTCTGCAATCCTTATCTCTTTATTTTGTGTTTTGTAAATATACAGTAATTTTTACAGTGCATCCGTAGGCCGAACACACCGAGAAGTGTGACATTGCAGGTAACTGTTTTAAAGTGGGACAATTTTCAATCGTGCTCCACTTCTTCCCGCGATGATTGAGGAGGTGGTCAGGGACCTTTCCAGGAAGTTCGTCATTATTACAGTTACGCCTACTGAGATATCTTGGCACCTAACGATGATTTCACAAAATTGAAGTGCGCTGAAAGGTATAGCATGTTTCTGAAATATTTGACTTCATGGATTTCCATTTTATTTACACTTAGGGGAAACTATTGTAGCCACATTGTGACATTATGTAGCTTTTTTAAACACCTTTACCCAAAGGGGTCAGTTCATTCCTGAGTTACGAAACTACTGAGAAAGATGCTTTGGAAAACTAGACACCTGGCTAGCTTTAAAGCAACTTACTCATATTTAACAATTGATGTGAACACACATTATTTTCTCATACTTAATACTTATAAAGAGATGGATATTACTATCCATCTATCGCTATCTTCTCATTGAGAGGTAAGATGAATGTATGGGGTAGGTGTAAAAGGTTTGATAGTCCAGCTGGCTGTTTATCTTTATCAAGCGGGTGGAGGCGCAACTGTCTGTTTTGGGCAGGATGAATCTATATCATGCCGGCTTAGGTCATGAATGTCGGTAAATCTGAAGGTTCTCTCCTAAACTGTTGTGAACACACAAGGCCGGAATTACTGTTTGGGCTATAGACACAAATAATTGTATGCATACTGTATCATAATTGTCCTTATGACTGATGACACAAGTCACAAAAAAGAGGGAAAAAATTGTGGAAATCTCCAACCATGACCACTCGAAAGACTAAACCAGAGACAGTGATGTTCCTAGGATTTAGACCAGGGTGGGACTGAGAACAGTGAGAGAACTATCTCAGCTGATCGTCACCATCAGTTGGTGCAGAGCGTTTCGGAATTACTTTGCCAAAAAAATCTTCCAGATCGCTGGAAAGGATACTTCCTAGCCAGTTTGAATGAAATTCTTTCTGTTTCTTTACAAATTCACCTCTATTCTTATATATATGTCGCTCAAATACATTTTCAAGTAATTTAATAATTTTCCGTCAAAATGTGATTGGAATCTTGCGCTTCCCATCCCATAAGTACATTCAAAGATTAACCTTTGGCAATTGCGAGAAAGCAGACAAAATTGTTGCTCTCAAACTTTCGAAAAACCTAATACGTTGAACAATTTTAACGCGATTGAAACGGGATTAAAGCAAACAATGGGAGAGAAGAAGATGTACGAAGCGAACAGAATGTTTGGCAATTTGGGAAACACTTTGATAGATACAACAAAAATGTTATATTCGTCTAAAAGAGACGGTTCTGTACCTCCCGCAGACAGAGGATGAAGATTTAAAATAAGATTTTAGATGGAAGTGTAAAAGCTCTAGTGAAATTTTATTTTCCCATTAATGCTCAAAGATCTACGTTGCTAATCATGACAAATAAGCCACAGACTGAAAACGTTGCACTTAACGCCAAGATATCTTCGGTTCCCTAATAACGTGTTTGCCAAAAAATAAGGTGAATCTGCAGTAATCCGATAACGCTTTCAATTTCAATTAACCATAACTTTACAAAGGGAGAGGTAAGCAAGGGTTCCCGTGCTTTGCGTTATTGAGTACCGAACTCCTCCACAACAACTTAGGCGCAGGAAGGGCGGGGCTGGGGGGACAGCCCCCAGTGAAAAATGAGGGGGGAGCGGCGGCGGAAGCCCCACTTCCCAGGTCAGAAAATCCCCTTTTTATTTTTTCAAATCTCAAAAAAGCAAAATTTCCGGCCAGCTTCGCGGGCCGCAAAAATGTAATTTAAGATGCATTAGTTCTCGCTCATAAATCAGTTTGATAAACTTTCCCTAGCTATGGAAATGACAAAATCGAATATTTACCATATCTGACAGCACATCATCAAGAGACACCGGCAGCTATATTGCTATTTTTCATAGAATTCCAAAATTTCTGCAATAAAAGCTCTTTATTTTGAAATATTTTGTCAAAAATTTCAACAAAGTTTGGGAATGGCATCGGTTACTTAGTTAGTTAGAGTTTAACAGCCCATTTTCCAACCTATTGGTTCAAGTCGAGCCGGCAACGGCCTTTTTGCAGCTGTGGCTCACTGGCTTGTTTTCCCCACTCCATTGCTTATGCGGAGCATTATGCACTACGGCAGTAGGTTCCATTTTTGAAGTATTTATTATGTCATCGGAGAGTGTCAGTTCGTAGGCCTTAGATAACATTATGTAGCAAAAACGATTCAGTTGTCGTGCAATCATTCTTAGATTTGCCACAAATATGTCACGGAAGTGCAGATTATCCAGTAATCTCCAAACATTTTAGATTTTCCTTAAAGGAAACCCAGAATCCAAAGCTCCGCGCGCCCCAAATTACGTCCCTGATACAGCGGTGTTCACGCTTGAAAAAAAGAAAATAGGAAAACTTAGCTACTACTTACAAACCCGAGACATGACATTTCCAGTTGCCTGAGGGGTCCCGATTTTTTTTTTTCAAAATTTTCTGTACGCTCCGCGCCAACTACACATAGTCTTTCGAGCAATACTTCATATTTCAGACAGGGAACCACTGCCCTGCCGTACTCAAATGCTCTCATGGTGCACACCTATCATCGGATACCTTTCAACCCTGTCAGTTGAGTAGTCTGTGTAGATGGGTTCTTTAGTTATTGAAGTGTCAAAATTTTATCAATGTTCAATGACGCAGAGCAGTGACGTAGATATACAGGAGGCAGGGGCGATTGCCCCTGGCTCGAAAAAAAGGAAAAATTAAGAAATTTTCAATTTGAGACATCAGTCAACTACAGTGCGGTTTCCCAACTTTTTCTAATTCTATTTTTTAAATAAATCTCCATATTTGTTATTATTAGTTTTTCAAAGGGCAAAATTTTGCGCCCGCTCGTCGCGCGCCCTGAATTGCAACCACTAATGCGGTAAGTGGTCGCCCATTAAGCAGTCAGTGGTAAACTTTTTCGTGCCGCTGCAGTGCCGCATCCCTAAAATTTTCTCCAATATGGGCTCTTAATTTTTAAATATTTTGTCTAAAAAGGCAACAGATTTTGCTTTTTGAATTCCGAAAAGCCTCAAACCGCACTCCTTAGATAACATTAAATGGTACAACAACGATCGTCAGTCAACATGCTATCTCAGATATATGCTAATAGGAAACGCAGATTCTCCGATAGTCCTCCAAATATTTAAATTTCCTTAGAAGAAACCCTGAATATAAACTATTTTCTGCGATACAAGAAAAAAATCTAGCTGCCCTACTGTTGCAGAGTACATAGATTTACTGTTAGTGTTGTCTAGTGTAGCATGGTTGCAAAAAAAAAAAAATCCGCTTTTTTTAGCTCAGTTTCATTTGAAAAATGAGTTATGGCATTTAATTTTTTATTTAGAAATCGTTCTCGTTCTTAGAAAAATGGGAAACTTAGCAAAAAATTTACTTTTTGTCAATGAACTAGGGTAAGGTGCATGGTCCAAAATTGTTCCACCCAACCAGTGGCGGAGCTAGGGATTTCGGTCAGATAGGGCGAAAATGGTCTGCACGGACGCTTCGAAGTAGTAAATACCTTGAGCCTCAGCACGATCGAAACCAAGGCTTTTCAGTCTTTCCATTTGATTTTTCCGCCTCTGGTAGAAGACTACTTTGCCATTTCTCCTCAGCAAGTTTTTCTATTAAAACATATTTATATTTTCTATCCATGGGCCTCCGCGGGAGAAAATTCGGGGGGTGGGTGGGTGGGACAAAATTCTTTTAGGGGGAATCTCCGCGCCGCCATGAGTTGGCGCGGAGCAAAAGAAAATTTTGTCCCAAAAGTCTCCCAGATCGCTGAAAATGTCATTTCTAATGCCTGCTTACCGCATATAAATAGGAAAAACACTGAGTGAACTGTAAAGACTGTTGATATTAATTTTTCTTCCTCTTTTTCTTTATGTTTCCTTCGTTTTTTCAGGTTTTTTATTTTCCAGGGGAGGGCAAGTTCTCCCCTTGCCCCTACCTGCGGACGCCCATGTTTCTATAACAAGTCTCGATTTAAGATTCTAATGTAATAATGGGCTACTTTGAGAAAATAAAGACTAAACCCGTTAGAGCCAAATAGCAAACAATCTTACAGGGGGAAAAGGTTTTGGAAATTAATCACCGTAAGGCTTATTAGATGCAATTTTCTAGTTTTTGAGACCACGAAAGTACAGAAATAAGCATTTTCATGGGATTATCGTTCAGTGTCAGAGACAGCCATTTTTCGTGAGAATAGTCACTTGAAAAGCAATATGGAAACTGCTCATTAAACTCTTACACGATAACCACTATTATAACAGTTTTTTTTATTTTAACCTGAATGTTCTCTCCAAATGATTTTGAAAAATGTTGTGGTAGCTATTTTGGTTTCTTTATAAACTCTTTTTATTTTCTATGTTGAAAATTATCCCCGACAATAAGAGGGCTATTTGAGCTACAATTATTGTTGCGCCCTTTGCAACATCTTTTATTGGCCGGGGGGGGGGGGGTAAATTTAATGTCAGTCTCTGTATTTTGTTAGCTTATAATCACGCTTAGTGTGGAAGCAATTAACTTAGCACAGCGACGACATTAGTGCGTATTAAGTTTGAAGATCGGTTTGATGCGCACTGTTTAACAAGGTGTTTCTTGATTGGCTGTTGCCATTGTATTGTATCGATTGTATTCTTTGTTCGGGCTAGGGATTAGGTTAGGTTCAGAGCTATCGCTACCAGTAAGGATTTTTTTTTTTTGTTAAACAGTGCGCATCAACCCTGAAGATACGTCTCGGAAAAACCTATCCCTATATTACAGGAAATGACTCTTTTCATCAGAGTAAAGTGCAGATAATACAGTTACTGGTGGCTGTTTGAGCATTTTGTTATCTGGACCTTAAACCAAAGCTATTAAATTATGTCTTTTGCCAACAATGGTGCAAGAGTAAAGTACGCTAAAAACCTAAAAAGGGCGCCGACAGACAATTTTGGTCCGTGGGGGGGGGGGGGGGGACCGCCCCCTCTGACCATATAGCAGGTCCACCACTGCACCCAACCACTTTCCCATTGCTTCATGGCATACACCCCCGCATTTAAACATTCATTAAAGGTGTGGTAACGTCGACCTAAGCGGGCTAATTCATTGCGTAATATAGATACTGTCGAGAAGCCACCATTCATGATTCATACATCAAAGAATCTCATAGGGCGAAGAGCGCCCCAAAATATTGGTAACTTGAGAAGGATCCGCGAAATAGGATTTTTTTGGTGCTATTCTCAATGAATGAGTGCAACACGCGAACATCTACGGCACGGATCTACTTTGAGAGTGTATTGGCCTACTACGTCGATGGGCTCGGACAGAAAATAGAGGGGGGGGGGGGGGTGAGACAACCGGTCACGACGACCCTTACAACTGATACGTACATTAAATTCTAAGAAAGCAGATTCGTCCGTGATAAAAAGTTGTCATTAGTCTTAGATTTCGGATACGTCTGATTGCTCTTCACTAGACGTTTTGTGGACGAATACTCAATGCAGGGAGAGACCTAAATATTCTTCACAATTTTAGCGATTGTCCCGAAAGAACACGAAACGCCCGTTGTCAGTTTGTAACTCCCTGAACAGATGTTCTTACATACTTCACCCAAGTTCTGTGCACTACAGTCAAGATATGCATGCTTTAGGCAACAACAAAAAATTCCATGTTGCAGTTCAAAGTTTATGCAAACAAGATGAAAATAGGTTTCTGTAAGAAAAAAAATTGAAATTACTCACGAGCTTGGTCTCCGGTACTTGCTCTGACAATGTAAACACATATTGTTAAGGCGAGTGTAATCTCCCTTAGATACATGTCCTAATCCAGGCTTGATTTTTAAATTTATTTGCAATACGCTATGTTTGATCTTTCCTTCATTTCGTTCCAGTCAGATGTTTCAGATCGATCAGAATCTTCAATAATTATTGTTCTGCTAACGATGAAGTGGTGTCTCTCCACACTGCTACACTGCCACTCTACTCGTAAAATGTGATTGCACCGTAAATGCTTCCAATGGTTTAACAAAAAAGTCACCCTTACGAGAATGGTCACGCAAGGGTGAAAGCCGGCACCACCCTTAAAGAATGACGCTTTTGTCTGTAACCAGAGAAGTGACCCGGAATATTTCATTTCAATAAATTGATACTTTCTCGAGCGTAAATAAGGCTTAGTGTGCGCACAATATATTTTTCTCTTATCAATTAATTGAAAGGTTATAAAATGGTTGATTTATACAGACCTAACCCAGAAATAAGGTGCTTCTGGTAATACTAACGGTTTCGCGACCTTCAGTGTACTACTGCTACTGTTTGCAAGTAGCTGTAAGCATTAGTACCTAGTATAGGATATAACGATATTATATAGAAGGAGGCCAACTTTAAAGGAAAATATTGCGTTTGTTTTTACATGGAAATGACATCTTTTCTAACACAAATGTTTATTAGCAAAGAGTGAACAATAATAACAATTAAGACAGTACGGTAGCCTTCTTTTCAAGAAACAAACTTCCCTCAGATGGAAATACAGTTGCTTGTTGCTCAATAATTTGTCCACCCAAACTTTAAACAATTCAAAAGATGCAAATTCCATAACTCTTCTTGTGCATAATATTTTTAAGAGACGAAGCTATCGCTGGGGTTTATTGTTGAGACCGAATGATTTGAAAATGATTAGAGCTATTTACTTTTAGTGCTATGTTGGAGCATTTTAAACGTAAAATTTCCTTTAAAGGGTCCTGTTCTCTTTGCAAGAGTAATTAAAAACGAGGAGAAGAAATGCTTTTAACATATTGGTTTACCCTTTGAATTTACTTTTTGTGGAGAAAAAACTTTAATATTTTGTAATTTTTGTTTTTCATCCAATAATCACATTGTCTGCAGGTATTGGAAATTTTTGAGCGTACTCGACTCCAAAGAAACATGGAAAGATATTTCACATGAAACAGAAGGAGTTTTCTAAGACTTTGTCACAACTTGAAATTGACAGCAGTGACAAGATGAAATCTGCCCTGATATCAAGGCTTCAAAACAGGTATGGTTGTCTCTGCTCCCCACCTCATATACGTTTCGGTTTGAAACAAACCTGTTACGACTGTTCGAGAGCGATGTGCTTGGTTGGCATAATTTTAATCTACTTTAGATCATGTCAAAGACCTTTTAAGTGTTGGAGTGTAATGATTTGTGGGGCAAATGTTATTATCGTGTTTTGGTTCATTTTACTTGACTGCAAATGGTAAAAAATCTTTTATTTGACCTTCGATGAGAATATGAAAAAATGACAAATAGTGAGGACAGGCATAAGAAATGGACGGTGAAGCGGAACTCTTTAGGTATACCTGGAGTTCTGTGTTGGCCCAGTCCATATTCACTTGAAACCTGTTATAAAAGCAGTATGCTAAATACGTGTGATAAGTTGAGGGAGGAGAGAGCCGTAAGTTGTAAATTGCTGGTAGCCGATCAAGAGTAATTTGAATTTATCAGCTGGTACGCACTGTTTAAGAAGTAATTTCTCGATTGGCTTTTGTCATGGTACTGTTTGGAGTGAATTCTTTGTTAGGGGTAAGGACTGAGGTAAATAGGGATTGGCGTTATCGTGGAGAAATTAGGAAATATCTCGCTAAACAATGCACATCGAATACATCCAGAGAAGTTTACTGCATCAATGTATATTATTACGCATGGAAGTACTGTCTCCGTTAGTGCCTCCATATGGATGATCCACCGTTTTGCAGGCTCCACAAAGCTTATATACTGCTGAACATTATTCAGCACTTTTATAATGGATACATTGTTTTAGAAATATTGAAGGCCAGGACGGTTTTCCCCAGTAACTAATTTTAAGAAGGTCAATCAGCGACGATTTCTTTAAGTCGCATATCAAAGGACGATTCTATTTTTAGGAGCTTTAGTTTAATTCTTCACCATCTATGATCGTAAAGAAACTAAACTTCTTCAATTTGTGGAAATAGACTATCATAAGACTAGTAAAATCAACTTTTCACTAATTAATTATTCACCTACATCTCATCGACAGACCAGGGAGCTTACCCCTGGACATACCACGACTTACAAAGCGTGTACGATAAAATCTGTGTACCGGTGTAAAGTCATTTTTGCAATTCTCTGATTTCATTTATATGTTTACTTAACAACTTTAACATTTTTTTGCTCCATTCAACCAGAATTGGTGACATGTTTCACCCCACCCCCTAAAAAATTGCCCCACCCCCCTAAAAAAATTGAAAAAAAAATTGGAGTGTAATCGGATCCGAAATCGCTGAAGTTCCTCCATCTGGTTTTTGTTTATCATAAAGCGGGGAACAGTGAATGCTAAGGGTGCAACTAAGGTATTTCTCCTTAATTCCTCTGCTTATTGCTTCTCCGGTGTAAGTCTGCTACGTCGATCAGACAATTGGTACTTCAAAGTGTGGGGTAAAAGGGGGAAGAGGGTCACTAACGAACAATACCCTTACGTCTGTCATTCGATAACGCCCTCCAGCTTTTGTCAGGCTCCAAACTTTTGTCGGAGGCTTAGTTCATTGGACATCTGTATTGTGATTCCATGACCTACTCGGTGCTCCTTTCAAGAACCTACGGTCCCCTCTGCCTCCTTGATTTTTCATCTGTAGATTTTTCACCGTCGAGTTTGTGATGCTCATTTGAAAAGGTTACTTTCATTCGTTTGCAATATGTAGTATTTTGGGGATCGTAGTGACGTCATACGTTTCCAATACCTTTGTATTTATTGTTGAAATAAAGGAGACAAGCAAACAAAGAAAATTGCACACCTTTTTATTCACAAACTCCTGGACGGTCTACAAATTTTCACAAAAGAACAATTCTGTTGGGGAACTAACACCCTTACTTTGACAGAACAACACTATATCAACAAAAACTATTGAAATGGAAATGAAATAGAGAGAATTCCTCAAAGGGGAAATTTTGCCAAAAAATTTGTAAGGGTCCATATCACTAAAAATCAGTAATAAAACAACTTGAAGAATGTGGATTGTTATTAATCAGCAAATTCTTCAAGGAAAGGGTTAATAAAAAGGTTATTTAGCGTTAAGTGGGCGCAATTTATCGACAGAAAAATTCTCTTAGCAGCGTATCATGCTAAGATGTCACGGGGAAGCCATAACTCCCCGTGGGCTTTGACAATTCTCGTTGGAAAGTAACAAGTCCAAATGGGTTTTTTTATTTTTCCATGAGGACTATGATGCACTCTTGGCATGCAGTGCACATTTGTGATTCACTGTAAATATCATAGGCCTAATAAAGAGCAAGAAGAAGAAGAAGAAGAAGAAGAAGAAGAAGAAGAAGAAGAAGAAGAAGAAGAAGAAGAAGAAGAAGAAGAAGAAGAAGAAGAAGAAGAAGAAGAAGAAGAAGAAGAAGAAGAAGAAGAAGAAGAAGAAGAAGAAGAAGAAGAAGAAGAAGAAGAAGAAGAAGAAGAAGAAGAAGAAGAAGAAGAAGAAGAAGAAGAAGAAGAAGAAGAAGAAGAAGAAGAAGAAGAAGAAGAAGAAGAAGAAGAAGAAGAAGAAGAAGAAGAAGAAGAAGAAGAAGAAGAAGAAGAAGAAGAAGAAGAAGAAGAAGAAGAAGAAGAAGAAGAAGAAGAAGAAGAAGAAGAAGAAGAAGAAGAAGAAGAAGAAGAAGAAGAAGAAGAAGAAGAAGAAGAAGAAGAAGAAGAAGAAGAAGAAGAAGAAGAAGAAGAAGAAGAAGAAGAAGAAGAAGAAGAAGAAGAAGAAGAAGAAGAAGAAGAAGAAGAAGAAGAAGAAGAAGAAGAAGAAGAAGAAGAAGAAGAAGAAGAAGAAGAAGAAGAAGAAGAAGAAGAAGAAGAAGAAGAAGAAGAAGAAGAAGAAGAAGAAGAAGAAGAAGAAGAAGAAGAAGAAGAAGAAGAAGAAGAAGAAGAAGAAGAAGAAGAAGAAGAAGAAGAAGAAGAAGAAGAAGAAGAAGAAGAAGAAGAAGAAGAAGAAGAAGAAGAAGAAGAAGAAGAAGAAGAAGAAGAAGAAGAAGAAGAAGAAGAAGAAGAAGAAGAAGAAGAAGAAGAAGAAGAAGAAGAAGAAGAAGAAGAAGAAGAAGAAGAAGAAGAAGAAGAAGAAGAAGAACAACAACAACAACAAAAAGAACAACAAAAAGAACAACAAAAAGAACAACAAAAAGAACAACAAGCACACTGGAAGACAGAAGACGTCCCGACAGAAGACGGGAGTGAATTCCAACGCCGAATGGCTCGATTACGAAGACAGTTGTGCTGTAAAGAACTTTGAATAGTGTCCAGATGTAGGGAAGCAGATTGTCGAGTGTTATGATTATGGACTGAGAAGTTGTGAGAAAAGTAATTTTAAAATTGATTGGACAGCAGGTCGTGTAGCGGGCGAAAGGTGAATGTGGCAATATTGGTATTAAAAATATCACAGAGTTTCAGAAGGTTTAGTGACTTGAACAAGGAACTGGCATGGTCACGTGGTTTCGAGCAAGTGATGTGACGAATTGTTCTCTTTTGTAAGACATTTAACTTATCGAAAAGAGTACGACTTGTTCTGGACCAAGCGATGGAACAATAATAAAGTTAAGGGTAGATTAAAGCAAGGTAAATGGAACGAAGAGAATTCTCAGGTACAATATACTTAAGTCTTCCTAACATACCAACCACCTTAGCGATCTGGTACGAAATATTGCATACATGTTCATTCCAAGAAAGCTTAGAATCAATATGAATCCCCAGGAATTTAACATTATCCACACGTTTTAAGCAATTGCAATCAACAGAAATTTGAAAGTCATGACCTTTGTTAAGAATGTCATTATTAAAAACAATAAAGTTCGTTTTTGTATCATTTAAAGAAAGTTTGTTCACAGTAAACCAGTCAAGGTGAAGTTTAAGTTCACGGCACACTTGCTCCTCTAGGCGCTGGGGATCAGAGTCACAAAAAATATATTAGTGTCATCTGCAAACAGTACAAGTGAAGCATTCTTGGAAACATTGGCAATATCATTTACATAAATTATAAAAAGGAGAGGTCCAAGGATAGACCCCTGTGGAACACCACATTTTACTTTTCACCAAATTTAATAAATTAACACCATTGAGAGAAGTAAATTGTTCCCTATCAGAAAGGTAACTTTTGATCCAGTTATAGGACACACCTCTCAAACCATAATGCGATAATTGATTGAGCAGGATACCATGGTCAATTGCATCAAAAGCTTTGGACAAGTCGAGAAAAATTCCAATGGAAGTCTGCCTCGTAGCCGCGGCTTTGTTTAAGTTATCCAGGGCATCTACGAGAGCGAGTTCTGTTGAACGACCGGGACGAAAACCGCATTGACAAGTTGAAAGTATGTTATGCTCACTAAGGAATGAATAAATTCTATTGTACATGACTCTTTCTAAGAGAATTACGCATATGCCCAAGCTTATTACTAATACAAACTGCGAAGAGAAATGAAAGGGTGAGCAAATTCTTCTATGTATGGTACTCCTACTGTGTGTAATTAATTGCAGCACCCGGGCCTGGCCACGTGTTTGTAATTTGGTCCGGTCCATTTTACACATCATATCGTTTAATGTGGACGAGCTGTCCATATTACACAGCATGGGTGGTTCAAATTACACGATGTTACTAATTTTACCCAAACTCCTCTAGCCTAGCCAAGTGTAGTTTTTACCGAAATGTAACAGCCCAGCGCTCAATAGGAATTATTATGTTTTGTCATAATCATTATGTCATGGGGGTGAACAAATCATTTCCGAGTAAAAACCCAACAAAGGGTCAACTCGAAAATAAGATCAGTTCACCAGTTTTTAATGAAAACCATACAGAATTGTGGAAATAACCTTAATCTCATCGATTGCGAAGTCAAACGTGAGTGTTCTGAGTTAGGTATCAATGACACATAAAAGTAAGATACCCTCTCCTTCTGTGTTGGAATAATGCCGGCGGTTCAATTTTTACACCGGTCCAAATAACACGGATTTCTCCATATAATCAAAACACTCTCAGTACCGTTTATGCTGTGTAATATAAGCTTTGGTACTCTGCATTGTTTGAACTAGCTATCAATCAAGGAGCTGAGCCAAATTTCGGGCCCCCACCAAAACTGTAGTTGGGGTGAGAAGTTTGGCCCTTTAACTAATTGGAATTGTTTTTGATAGATGTTGTGAACAATATACAGTATAGTGAAGACATACTGTTTATATAAATGTAGCCCTACATGGCCTCTTTTATATATGACACTAGTATAGGCTCTCTTTTCAGTCCGATATGTATGTTAACCTATACCAATAAACCAGCAATTCAATATACAAATAAAGTAGCACACTGAAGCCATATAAAGCAAATAGTATGGACTGTTCAATCATGCCAGTAGTGCATGAGAAGATCATTGTGATTGGCTGATGAGATCCAGATAAAGAGAGGGCTTTTCAAATGTACGCAATGCTATTGTTAGGGATGCTCACACAGACTGTTTGCATGCATACAGTTTACTACATGCACTGAGTGTACAGTGAACATAGCTACATAGTGCTGTACATCATGTAAAGGCTTACAGTGCATACAGATTTAAAGGCAGTCATTCGTCACCCCAAACCACAGTTTCAGTATTCATATATCAAAACTCTCAATTGGTTCAGCTCTTTGATTGGCATCACATTCAAACAACGCATCATAGCTAAATTACACAGCATGGGCACTGAGAGTGTCTTGATTACACATTATGGACTTGTATTACCATGGGGCAAGCCACGAAGCAATAAACTAGGATTGTGTCTGGATAAAGATGAGTTTTACGTAAATGTGGGAGGGGCTAGAAGTAAGTAGGTTGGGAGAATTGGAACTGTTTGGGATGATGAAAATATGCCTTTACACAGTGTGCATAATGGCCGCAAGCTCTGCAATCGGAATAAATTATCATTCAGCCAGGAAAGAAGTTTGCAAGTGCAAAATGTTGTAATCATTTTATGTTACATTTTTGTTGCAAGTATGCAACCAATGCATACCAATGAGTATTACCAATGTTCAACAATGTCATATATTCTGCATGGACTGATGAAGCAATGTGCATGGCCGAATCAACTTGAATGGACCATTTGTGTCTTTAAAAGCAGTTGGAATCATATGCTGGAAAGTGCATGGACTAATGGATTTACATCTTTGTCTGAAAAGGATTGATTAAATTAATTTGGATGTTGACATAAAAGAACAATCTACGCATCGCTACGAATTTAATGTGGAGTTATATATTGTGCCACGCAAGACTACAGTGTACATGATTATCAGTGCTAAACATTTTCAGGTTTGCACCTATTATTTTGAACATGATGATAGAAGAAATTTGGGATATAGTCATGCATCTCCAGCACTTAGCTCTGGACTACTGGAACATCATATCTGGTCAAAAAGTGATTTTACAGACAGTGTGTGTACATGTCAATTCAGGAAAACTCACATTAAGTCCCCATGGGGGAGCTTCCCCCGTGGGAAGCAAGTACTGTATTCCCCGTGGGAATTGTCCCCGTGGGAAGTTTTCCCCGTGGGAATTATTCCCCGAGGGAATGATTCCTGTGGGAAATATTTCCCATGGGAATCATTTCCTGTGTGCCAAAACCCCATGGAGAAATTTCCCATGGGATTTTTATGGGAAATTCCACTGTTTTTTTTGTAAGGGAAGACTTTTCTTCCCTCCTCCGTGCAGCCTTCACACCAAATATGGCTACACCTTAAAACGTGTTCAGCAAATAAACACTTATTAAACACTCACTTTGTATACACTATGAATTTTCAACATGTACAGCTACCGTATTTAACACTAAATATTTCGCAATAAACGTGTTTAAAAGCGAATTAAAAGGAAATTAGACACAGGTGTTCAGCGTGTACAGTTGTTTACAAAGTAGGGGCAAAAGTGTTAAGAAAAACGGCTATTACCCAAAACACCTTTATACAGTGGATTAGCTGCACTGTATTAGGCAAATGTCTGATCATTTTGTCATTTTCATTTGGTTTACCAGAATATCTCCAGAATATTTACGTAAGAATATTCTGGAGGGTGATGATTATCAGCAAGATTTAAATAGAGGCCGCGGAGCCAATTTTGAGGCGCGGGGGCAATTCATCGAAGCGGCCCAATATGTCCAATAAAATAAATGCAGTTTAAGATGGCCCAAAATGCAGTCTAAGGCGGCCCAAAATGCCCACAGCAAAGAAGTGCGGGGGCTAAAGCCCCCTTGCCTCCCGCCTCCGCGGTCCCTGTATAAGTGTAGCACCTCTATAAGTTGGCGCAGCGTGTATCGGAAAATTGTTTGCTTTACAAACACTATAGATTGCCGGAAAAGGCATGTACTATGCATAAAATATGATCTCATGTATTAAATTTCTCAATCATTGATTTAATGGACTGCGTGGGTAGGGTTTAAAGGATATATGTCACCCTGTTAACATCCTCACATGTAAGACATGGGTAGCCATTTCCAGTGGCGTAGCCAAGGGAGGGTTGCGGGGGGGGGGGGGGGGTTAAAAGCCGCCCCCATGACCCAACCAAGAAACACCTAAAATAACGGTTTTCTCTCTCTATCCCTAGACTATTCCCTTATATAGTGCCCCCAAACCCATCCCCACGACACCAAAGCCCTCCCCATGACACAATCCTGGCTATGCGTCTGGCCGTTTCCGTAACCGCCTCCCCACTTGGAATTTTATTACGATTTTCAAGGGCTTCCAGTGAAAATCATGCAATAGTTGTTGCGCTTAGCAGCGTATGGAAATATTGGTTGCTCTTTGGCAGAAAAGCTTCCATTTTTGTTTAGTAAAATAGCGACGTTAGCTTTAATTTAAATTCATGATGGCCTGTATTCGTTATGTTAGATTTAAATTTAGGTAAGCCTCTAGTCATCATGCATGAAAATTAACTATTAAGTATACTGAAGGAAACGACTTTGATGAGCCTTTCCCTGGCTTTAGCTATAGTTCACTTGAACTTAAATTAAAAAAGTATTTATGGACGGTACAACTTCTGTTGTAACTGTTGAATACGAAGCGTGCCGACATTTGAAAATGGTCAATATTTATCTGACATGGTGAAACCTGCGAAACCATCTCGAAAAGGGTAGCCAAACAGTATACCCGGCGAGGAAGCCAAGCTTCCGTTAGGAATTCAGCAACCCGAAGCCGGCCTGAAGGGACAGTTTGCCTTAAGAATTCCGAAAGAAAAGTATAGACGAATGAAGCGCTCCAAAGCTATGGGTTCTAGTTCGTGTTAGGGAAAGCTGAAAAAGTTGAGTTTTATGAAAGAGATCTCCCTTTTGCAATGTCATTGTTCCAGCTACTGTAAGTTGTTCCATACCGGGCACGGACTTCCTATACATGGACAGAGCATACTGCACGGTACATTGTCGCTACGGTGCTTGTGAGAAAAAGAGCATCAAGATGGCTGTCTGCTATGATTTTCTGTAAAAGTTTGGACTTGCTTAAGTTTATAATATTTGGCAAGAAAGTTAAACTATTTTTGAAATATGGCAATACAAGGTCAAAATCACTACACGTATAGCAGTAATATGATATTTTTTTCCCATTCAAGTTCAAATTTTGTTTAAAATATTACAGGATCATCATACAAATTATAACTTCACGGCGGCCATCTTGGTGCGTCTTTTTTTGTCCCAGTCGGTGGCGACCATCTACGGATATGACGTACACGTTACATGCTGTGTCCATGTATATAAGTCCGTGTTCCCAACACTGAAAATTGTCTTGACACCCTCCAAGTCCTAATGCAGATTTAGCAAACCCTAGTGAACTGGCATTGCATACAGAACCTAAATATGTAATTAGAACGCTTTCTGTGTATATTTTGTATTATGCGACAATTGCTTTAACTGTGATATCAAATCCAAAAGGTACAAAGGTGGAAAAGGCCTTTCAACAACCAAAAGCTCCGAAAGGAGACACTTAAGTGTTAGACGAAAGATAATGTTGCATTTTTTGTTATGAATCTTACACAAACTAATAAAACGAGAACAGAACGTAGTCTTATCGATTCCAAATGGTGTTCCTTCAGAATCATTCTCATAAGAAAGAACAACATCCTAATTGTGAGACTATGCCTTTATACAACCAAATTATCTGAAACTGGATTTAACTTAAGATGAACGCGAGCGAAACACGCAAAATTTGTGCGTCTACTTCTCCTTTGTAATTTACGTGGAAGACAGAATAGTCAAGCGACTTTTAGCAACTTTTCCGTGATGCTGTCAATAGAAAAACCAAAGGTTTGAGTTTCAATATTTTTTGTGACCTCGTTTAGTAACAAGCTGTAGGAAGGTGTGCTATCGCTAAACGCGTTTCGCCCAGAAAGATTAGTTGCGGGCCTCATCAGTAGCAGGGAAGTATAAGCTTTGAACAGTCCTCCTCTAAATCTTAGAGGAAAACCTCTCAGGGAGGGTTCTGTCCCTTGCTTCCTTCCATTGGCAATGATTTTGGGCCCTTTTCCTAGGGTAGCCACCTTGGATTCAAAAGGCATGCTCTGTTTATGAATACATCCAAAAAGAGTAGCTGGTCTACTACATGTAAAGAATTCACGTTTGTCTGCTAATCACAAATACTCCAATCGGGACGGTGGAAGGGGTACAACACGTAAAAGAAAATACAAACCCTGCTTCCCGTTTGAAAAAAACAGTGTATTTCCAGAAAATCCGTTACATATATAAGCGCAAAATATTAATCTTAAAAAGAGAATGTGCGAGGTTTAGCAAAAAAATGTTGAGAGTAATACAACGAGTTGGTTTTCTTTTCAGCTGTTAATGAATTTGACATTTTCACCTGAGGAGACGAAGTAGATTCTAGATGGAATGGATGCTCATTCTCATGAGAAAAGCAGAAGCATGAACAGAACCAAGTCATCTCAAACATTAATTGACATAAGAAGATTCTTTGGCAATAATTGTGAAAATGGCGACATATTTTTTTGCGTTCACTCCAAAGATCACTTTTCGAGTGATCGTTTTAACCCTTTACCGTTGTTTGGGCCCTTTTGGACCCATGCAGAGAGCTCGGTCACAACAACGAGAGAGACAATAGTTTAAGGTCACGGGGTCAATGGCCTACGGAAGCCGATGCGGGGCGGGCTATGTCCGCTTTTCCGCCCACTCCCGAGGCGCGCAAATATGCCCCGATCGGAGCACAACGGTAAAGGGTTAAAACCCAAACATATCAGATTGGGTCAGACTAGGCGGAAAGGTAAAACATTAGAGAGGGGGTGCTGGCAGGATTATTGCAGCGGATCGCCACCATCAGTTGGTTCGGAGCGCACACGAAAATTTTTGATTTTGCAAACCCCCAAACCCCCCGGAAATTTCACTTCCCGAGTGTTCTAGGCTGCATGTACGCAGCCTCAAAATATGAATTTAATGTTTTTAATTTCGCATTAGCTCCCACTCTAAAATTATCCTAGCTGTTGTCACTTCTAGGAGCACTTTGCAAATATTGACGGCGGATGGAAGAGGGGCTGACCATGCCTTTAACCCCCACTTTTTCCATGGGTTGATGGAAGAACTGATGCCCTCAAGCCCCACAGTATTATATAGTACAAAGTTATAGGACTGAACCAATTGGAAAGAAATAAAAGCCATGCATATATGTTTCTTAAAGTTAATTTAGAAAAGCCATCGTGAAGAATTACTTTTCAATGTTGCAAATGAAGAATTTATTAAAGGTAAAGGCAACAAGACCAGTTACATTCAATTTCTTCGACTATATTTACCATGCTTCCATTAGCAATTTATCTCATTACTGAAGTAAAACCATTAATGCCGACAGACACGACGGAAAGGAGTTTTCTAAAGTAATGGAGGGGTGCGTGGGCATACCATGAACCAGAATCGAAGAGCCTCTGGATGGAAGGATCTGGTTAGATTTTCAATTTATAAACCCAACTACTGTAGGAAGGAAACAAAACAGAAAGTACCATTCTAAATGAACTACATATAATACCAGAGGTTGTGATGGAAAACATGTCAAAAGAAGAATGTAATCACTGTGAGGTATGCATTTCGAACTAACCACCATAGCCATAACACAAATGAGAGTTGATCCTCGTAGTAACTGAGTATCCGACTCAGTAGCCATTGGACACAATAATGAGCTGAACTGAAATATCAAAATAACGCAAGGAAACTCAAAATAAAAGTGACTATTTGCTACTGTATCTTCCGGGTGATTCCCTGGAAATTTTAAGGTCCACATGACTGCCGCATTTTCGAATTAGTATAGGGACCATACTTCCGGATACAAGTTACATGTAAATCCGATCAAAAACTTGATTCCGAAGAGATTGATCCGTCTGGTTTGAAGACAGAGTTGGATGAACTCTCTGAGAGGGCAACGTATTCTTCCATTCTCGCTGAAAGCTGAAATAGAATGATAAAAACTTGGTGTAATTGTCTTTGTCAAATGCCAAATATATTATCTAACATGTTTCAAACTTCAGTTGCAATATGTCATCTTAAGGCTTGCATAGCAAAGGTAAACTCCTTTTGAAAGACGAAGAGAACGGGGTCAATACTTTGGTGATTGAAGAAAAGCAATGGACGAATGCATGGTAGGATATGACTAAACACCTCTCCAATAACTGATGTGAAAGGTCTCATTTATTTTGCAGAAAAAATTACTCCCCTTGTGAAATCTTATCTGTTGCTTAGAATTTTATCTTCTGTGTGAATTTGTTTTCTTAAAGTTTCGACCACCACAATCCTATCTGGCACGTAAAATTTCCAAACTTATTTTGGTTTTCTTATAAACCAACTTTAAATCCGGATTTTAACTACATTCATTTGCTACTGCCCTTTTAATCAATCTAGAAGACATTACAGATGGTTCACTAATCCCCATGCTTTGTAAATCTCAGTCAAGTTGCATGTTTTGTTAAAAGAGTGTAGAAATGATTTGATGTGTATTTATCTGACGAGGCTTTTTGACTTTCGTACACTTACAGATGGAACCTTTGCCTCAGAGCCGTCAACAAGGTGAGGACGAGTAAACTCCCGAGCTTGTTCACTCGCAACATCTATGTAATGGTTATAAACAACATCATCGGGTCCGTTTTCTGCCCTGTTCCTCATGCGGTTCTGTTAAAAAAGAGTAAGAAATAGTTAATGTTCAAAGCCTGTGCGATTAGTGTCTAAATGATTTTAGGTAGCTCTAAATTCCCCTACTGAAACGGAAAGGGAAGTAACGGGGTCAAAACATAGCGAGGCAGGCTTAAAACCCATGTTATAAAATGTGCTGGGGTCGAAGCACGCTTCCGCTCTAAGCAAAGACGAAAACTAATTGGTTCCTTTTGTAAAACAAAAAGGAATAAACTAGCAAAACTTTACACTGTAGTTGCTCAGGTTTTGCACCAAATTGCACCGAGGGATGTAAAATATTCTCCATCCCCACGCTTCCGCCAAACCGAAGACAAAGTTCTTATTGGTAGCCAAGTTTCAAAAAGGAAAAGGTAAAAAACGGCATAGTTTCCATTAAAGTTGCCCAGGTTTTGCACCAAACTGCACCTACGGCAGTAAAACATTTTCCATCAAATAACAGCTTTTTCCATTATGGCTTTCTCAAATAACGAGAAGCCTACTTGTCGAGAACAGCCAAAAATGTTTTTTGTTTTCTGATTTGTATCACCACTGGAGAATTATGGAATTCTGAAGAAATACTACCATTTGTCTGTCAGCTGTTGGTTAATGGGGTCACTGTTAATCCACCAACCTGGGGAGTACAGAATTTTTGTAAAAACGAAACGGCCTCAGAAGTTTGATATACTTGCTCTGTGTTGGTAAACATTTCACCTAACCCTAAATTGGAAATACCGTAACTACTCAGAACCTACACGAATCTGTAACACCGGATAATAGTTCTTTGTTTAGAACTAGACATAAATATTAAATTATAGGGATTTTGTTTGTCCAAAAGGTAACACCGTACGTTAAGTACAAATAGTTTTAAGTACAAATAGTGTATAAAATGAGGTGTTTTTTTTATTACATTCTGAAGTTGAGATTGCAGCAATGTTGGGGATAACATGCTGAACTACGTTAAGACGGCGATGCTTTTTCCATAGTTGATAAAGCTTTTATTGCATTACGATAGTAGTACATAACTAGCAAATGAAATGATTGGTAGAAATATTTGTATTGTCTTTACTTAAAATATCACCCTGCACTGGCCGCAAATAAAGCCTTAACCACCAATCATTTCTTCTTTTCACTTAGAAGTCTTTGATGCTTTAGAAATAAATTTCCCTTTAGTAAGAGTCGAAATAATTATCGAAGCGTTTACCGAATTTGCTTGGTAAAGAGTAGATTAATATGTGACTGAATATTATTTTTGAAGTGGTGTAAAGAACAAAACAATATCAGCAGGAAAGTTACATGCTACACAATAGTCTCTAATTCTCCTTTTCAGTTCCGTTGATCTTTCGTGGTTGAAAACGATTAGGCCTAACGAGGAAAAACATATAGAATAAATAAAAGTGTGCGATCTATAGAACAAGGTCTTGTAATATAAGTTAACATACATTAAGGAACTCAGCGTGATTTAGGATATCTGAAAGCTGCTGCATTTTCTTCTGGTCCCGGGCCTCCAATCTCGAGCCCTCGTCATCATCATCAATACTGTACAGCGGATTACGACAAGGTACTTCTCTAACCTCCCGTCTAGCTTGTATAAGACGGTTTCGTAAGGGAACAGACTCTCGTACTCCTCGCAATGGTTGTTGATAATAGTACATTCCTTTGCTGCTTCCGACTCCACGTCTAGTTGACAGAAACAAGCAAGCACAGCATACACAGAGACAGAAGGACAAAATGGCGGCAAGAGCTAGTAAAGCAATGCTCCAAGCTGGAAATTCGTTACCTTCGACAAGGGGTGGCGCCAATGTCGTGGAAGGCTGAGGTTCTGTAATGACAAGACCAAATCGCAGTTTTTTCTCAGAAAAGTGCGATTTGTTTTCGTTGCAGTACAAAGTACCGTAAGTTTAAAAATTAAATAAAATAAAATAAGAAATAAAAAATTGAAGTTAAAAGCTC
Source organism: Holothuria scabra (assembly GCA_037179385.1). NCBI lineage: Eukaryota > Metazoa > Echinodermata > Holothuroidea > Aspidochirotida > Holothuriidae > Holothuria > Holothuria scabra. Next base: position 4,250,992 of record CM074187.1, on the reverse strand, counting down.
GTGCCGACCAGCTTCTCATCCAGAGTTGTAATAAAAGTGTACCCAGACCCCCTGTCATGGCTAATATAATACAATGAGAAATGGAATGAATCTGGAGGCGAACCTAAAGCCAACTTTTCAATAACAGATAGTATTAGGTTCTTATTCTTCAGATTCTTATATGCATAACTTTGTTTCTGAATACAAAATTTGGATATTGATTCATTAAATTTGAAATAGTCCACTGTGCAATAACTCATATCGCCTACTGCTGTTTCTTTTTAAAATTGAAAAATTAATTCAAACTCGGTGAAAAATTATTTGACGGTTTGTACTGACACGTCAACCTTAACACTAATACTTTGATCACATTAATATATAAATTAAGCGCAGTGACTTTCACAAAAACGAAGGTTATTCGAGTCGCACAAGAATGGCATAACGAATCATTATGCAATGTACCAATTTCAATAAAGTGAACACGAAGCGTTACCGTGATTTTACATCTCAGATCATGAAGGTAATAAAGTGAGCGGAATTAAATGCAACCCTTCTCAAGTTTTGTAACAAATGTTTGTTAAATTTTAACCTTTTTATTTCACTTTGATGAACCGGTCCACTTTTGTTCCCTGATAAAAAGGTTTGTAAGTTTTGGAAATGGGCAGACAACGGCAGCAGCATATTGATAATTGTAGTTTCGACCAATGGATAATAAATTTCAGATTCCCAAAAGGCCAAAACGGCGCCATTCCATACAAAATAAAAACCATGATTATGCGTATGATAGTGAATACCACAAATTCTATTTAATTGAAGTACCTCCAGATTTTTTACTTCCGACACGCACCCCTTCCACAAATTCACAGTGCCTTCAATTTTTTTTGCATCATGTATTTTAATAAAGTACGGTACTTGTTTTCTGTTCGATTAATGTGGCACACACGAAAGTTTGTTAGTTAGATAGAGTATTACGACTCATGCAGTTTCCAACGTATTGGTTCAGCTCGAGCCGACAACGGTCAATTTTTCAGCTGTGGCTCACTGGCTTGTTTCCCATACTCCATTGATTAACCCGATCATCACGCACAACGACAGTAGCTTGCTTATTTAAAGTCTTTGGTACACACGAATGAAACATATTTCTTTCGGGCATTAATTTCTACTTATGCCTCTAACTCCGCTTTCAGTTCGCAATTAAACCATAATATAACAAAGACTCTACAATTCCAGTACTCATTGTTGCAAAATCGGAAAAACAAAGTTTCACATTTAAATTTTAGATAAAATGTTTTGATCTTTCCATATTTCCCCTTCGTTCCATTTTGGATAAATCATCAATAGACAAGGTGAGATGACGTTACTGCATTAATTTAACCTGAAATCTGGCAGTGAAACTTTACTAAATCACACTTACGGCTACTGTTTGCGACCATCTGGCAAAACTTTCCTTGAAAATTAGGAGGACACCTGAAGAAAAAGGAAAATAAAATCAAATTTCCAGCTATAGATTCAGTTTTTTAACATTCCCTCGTTTGCCTTATTTATTTGTGATTCCGTCGGCATCACGGTGCTCATATATATAGATGTTTTCACCGACGTCACTGCCTTGCACGTCTATGTTGACGGCCATTTTACAACAGTTTCACACAAACCTCTACGGTAACACACCCACTGCACATGAACAGTGACCGCTATTATATTATTTGGAGACCACTGAAGTCACATTAACGTTTCAAAATTTTCATTATCCCAAAATGAGAGAATCGTTTTCTGGTCATATATTGATCATCAGCACAAGTCAATAAGATAGCTCAGAGTGTAATAAAGGGGTGGTATTAGGTGATAGTACTTAGTTTTCTCAAATCAAGGTATGAACAGTACCACTATGTGATCATTTTCAAGTGTAAAAAATTCTTCAATTTTCCCTCATTCCAAGTATGGTAAGCTAAAGGATATAAATACTGGGACACCCTGTTCAACAAATGTGAAGTTGTGATTGGTTCCTGGTTAAATATGGAATTCTACTAAAAGTGCATTTACCTGCAATGATACTCATAAACCATCGTGTCTTCTACACATGTCCCTCCATTTGTGCAAACGCCGTTGCGGTTGCAGCCGTACGTACTCGTATCTAAAACGATGGTTTAAAAGAGATAACATGAATGATTATTAACGTATTGAACTTATTCAAGAAGTATTTTACAATTCTACTTATTCATGAAAAACTGGTCATTATGAAATTTACAACACAAATACAACTGCTAAACATCAATTAAATTAAAGGGTCAAAACTCTCACCCTAAACTACAGTTTTGGTACGGGGGTACCGAAATTCTCAATTGGCTCAGCTCTCTGATTGACAGCTAATTCAAACAATGCAGAATAACAAAGCTTATATTACACAGCATGAACGGTACTGATAGTGTTTTAATTATGTAAATTGAGTTTTTCTTTTAACACCTTGAAGCAGTAAACAGATTGTGTCTGGATGAGGATGAATTTCAGACAATTGTGGGAGGGGCTTCAGAAAGAACTTAGGAGAATTGGTACTGTTCGGGGTGAGAGAACTGGACCTTTAAAAAATTGAATGATATTGAAATCTGCTTTTATAAGGGCCCTCCGTTTCTGCGTTTGAGAACCGCTTGGGGAAACCAAACAGATACTCCCTAAGGGCTTTTGCTTGCCATGGAAGATAAATCTTAAAGGACACAAAGCTGAACTGGCCAATCTCTTGCCTTTCTTCCTATTAATGCTATAGCTCTGTCATGTATGATTTTGCTCTGGACTGAATGAAAAGAAAACATACTACAATTGATCTTAACTACAATACGGATCCAAATTTTCTAATACTTTTGCAAGTCCCATTTATTTGAAAAGCGAGCATTGTCTGATACTGTTCGACTTTTTACAGGCTTATTCCTTTTTTGAAAACATTCTCTCGTCATGGTTAAATAGTAACTAAGGAAGAATAATAACATATCTTGTCCTAACCTAGGAATTCAACTGAGTCAGTTTCAACCAAAATATTTCCACTTCGATCTGTGTTCGATAAAAGCAATCCTTCTGGTGTTGTCTGTCCAGATCTGACCAATGCTTCTTTTAATCTGATACTAAGGTCAGATGTGATTTCGTTTTGAAGAAAGTCAACAGCAAAGTAAGGGATAATAGATCCGTTCCGATATTGGTAGACGAAACAATCATCGTAATTCTGGTTACCTAAGTAGTTTTGTGACGATAGTACATGAGACATCTACAGGAAAATCGACAGAAATCAACTATAAATCATCCATGCTTACATAAGTAGTTTTGTGATGATATTACATGAGACATCTACAAGAATCATCAACAGAAATTATTGTGGTTTTATGCAATAACTTTTAGTAAATGATGAGGTATTCCTTACTGCTACCGTCTAAGTTATTTTAGAACTAGCTGAAAAAAATACGTGTTGGGTAAAGTTCACTTCTCAAAATGGGAGTGATTAAATTACTGTAACTTCAGCTGATATATGTCTTCTAAATTTTGCTTTGCAAGACTGGAAAAGACGATAGATATGCTGAGTCATTGTCACAAATGCTCCGCCGATAATCTCAAGAAAGGTTGTAATTTATTCACTCATTCATTAATTATTCCAGTTGATGTCAGTGCACTTACTATACTGCAGATGTGGTGTTCATACACTTTGAAGATACTAGTGTCGGTTTTTGCTAATTCTTCGCTGTAAGCTGCCAGTGATGACGAGTCATTCATCGCAGTTATTCTCATTTTTCCACGATAACGCTTCACAGGTGATTCTACAAAAAAAAAAAAAATCAAGCTTTCGAACATCAGATTTGCCAACAACTGTATGGAATGGCTGTTTAAAGGGGAGGTCTACGCATAAAAGTAATTTTTATATATGAAAGAGGAACCGAATCTCCAGTGTGGTGAGGCTCCCATTCAAATCTGACATGTATTTCTCGAGATATCAGTCGCCCGGCCTAAATGAAGTCACTACATTGTTCCGAAGAAAGTTAAGGGCAGCAGAGGTTATATCACTTCCTTACAATGACAATGAATGCTCTGTTTCCTTTTTTCTTCAAAGTGTTGTGGGTGGAGAAAATTGGTTGCCGAGTTTAAAGAAAAACAAAAGACTGCCCATTAATGTGAGGATATGATGTCTCATGTGCTTGCTTCAAATTTATTTTTGTTGAAAATATACTTCTTTACTTGCTCATACCTTGATAACCACACATCGGATTTTAGAACCAATTTCACCAACAACCTTTCAACAAGTACCCCTTTAGCATACGAATACTTGATTGACCTTCGGTCTTTTTTAAATAGAGAAAACATACATGATCAAGTTCATGTAGAAATATTGGTGCAGTGAAAGTCTTTTGTTTTTTTGATGCCGTATTACGTGAACTACCCCGTTGACTTTGCTGATTATAGTCCCCGAATAAATGGGCTTTATAACTCAAGTGGTGTCACATAACAGAAAGAACATTTGTGACTGCGTATAGACAGACTTAGGAACTTATGAAAATGGTAGGTATCCTGAATGATATCATACTTTCAGTATGCACCGCTTATTACTAACCTTGTTTCTAACTTTGATAAACAGTTGATATTCCACTTATACTTCCCATTTACTGTTAAACATTGTAGAAATCATTATTTTGTCAGATCATTAATTTGTCAGACACCAATGTGCACGAGACTCCTAATTTTTAATAAATAACAAAATAGTATTAGGTTCCGTATAGCTTCTTATTCAGTATTTATTCAAGCTCCATTCGCTTGAAAAAGATGTAAATTCCCTTATTTGGTGGAAATATAAGGGCTAATCTAAGCAGTTACTGTGGTGGAAGATATAAAATATCCATAAACCTACGAGGTAATGTAGCAACAAGAAATAACCTTTATATATACACTCGAAGTCCCTGAGCTCATAACCAGCCTGGCACTTCTCACAGTTATACAGTCCTCCCGATTCATATCGACATCTTTCGAAATTCCTCTCACGACAATCATTTTGACCGACTTGACAGGGATCAGCAATACACACCTCAGACTCTTGGCGGTAACCAGACAAACATTTTTCACAGTGGTATTTTCCATCACCATCAAACACGCACGTTTGGAAGTTTCTTTCCTGGCAGGTATTCTCCAGTGAAGTGCAAGGGTTATCTTCTAGATTTTTTAAAATAAATGTGGAAAATCTAATTAACGAAGCAAAGGAGAAGCATATTGGGATATTTTTGTAGTCAGGAACATACTTCCCATGAAAGACATGGAATTAATCACATCGTAGGACTACCATGCACCGTTCTTTCAATATATATGTAATGTTCCTAGCAAAACATGCAATATGTTAAACGCATAGCCGTCATTTCTTTCAAGTGCTGGGAGTCCCAATCTGAAAACGACAAGGCTAGTCGAGCGAAATCCATGGGCAAACCCAAGAAAGCTTCTGCTTTCCTCAACTTTAATGTTTACCATGTTGTTTTTCTTGTATATGGTCAGTTATACTGTTTGGCGTTGAAAAAAAAAATAAATAAACAACAGTATTCCACACCCTGTTCGTGACTGTCACTCTGGAACACAACGAAAACACATGATAACTCATTCTGCCGCGTGGACCTCATACAGGCAGTGACAGTGCTATGGGGAGAGGGCACCGAAAAACAGAAAAAACATTAATAATATATCTCTTCCGAGACTTCACTCCAGACTTCACCCCAGTGGACCCCACTCACAGGAGCGCGCGCTTTTGGCTCGCCTTCGATCTGTGCCAAAAAATTGCCCCCAGCATGATCCTTTGCCCTTAGTTTGTCCCTCTACATGTTCAAATTCCAGCGTCGCCAATGCTTACAGGTACAGTTACTGTGGACACAAGTTACTCTAGGCTCGGTCCAATGACGTGCTGTCGTAAGGTTTCATATAACCCTTGCTACCTTCTCTTATTTTCAAAATTTATCCCAAAACCTGTTGTTCTAATTGTTTATTCCTGTTGGACACATGCTCTACTTAAATTGCCTTTGTTCTGTTTCCATAGCATTGATTCAATCTTAAAACTGCTTCGCCATCGTTGTTTATGTTCGTTCTTGCTGAACTACCATAGGGTTCTTAGGCCTTGAGAACAGTGTTTCAGTTCCTTAGTTAGATGTCCCAGTTTCCAACCAGTCGAGCTGGCCACGGCTTTTTTCCAGCTGTGGCTCACCGGCTCGTTTTCCATACTCCAACGCTTATGCGGAGCACCACGCACAATGGAAGTAGGGTGAAAACATGGGAAGCAGGGTGAAAACAGACTGTCGAACACAGTTTAAAGGAGTAATGCTAGGTATTTGATTTTGGCAACAAAAGATGTAAATACATGTAAATTGAAGTGCTTCCGTTTGAAAGAGACATTTGATAAACCTATGCAAATTTGTTGAGGAATATATCAATTATTTGAACCGAAAATAGCTAAAATTTTGCATACCATTTACGGGAGTACATCCTCCATTCTGAAGTTCAAATCCAGGTTTGCAAGTTTCACAGTGGAATTGGTTATTACCGTCTGAAATGCATTGTCTAAAGTTAAGTTTGTCACAAGTTCTTATCCCCGTCTCACAAGGATCTGGCACGCACCTTGTCTCCGTTTGGAAAAACCCACTCTGACAGTTTTCACAAGAAAATTGTCCATTACCACTATACTGACATGAGTCGTAAAACCTATCTGAACAGTCATTAGCACCAGTTATGCACGGATCAGATAAACAGCTTCCATTTTCGAGTCTGTACCCAAACTGGCAGCCTTCGCAAATGTAAGTTCCACCTTCTGTTGGGATACACCTCTCATACCCTCGTTGGTAACAATCATGACGGCCATCCAAACAGAGGTTCGATTCTGAATCGAAAACGAAGTAAGAAAATAAAAAAAACGACATGCCTTTTTCGATAAACAAAACAGTCAATGTTATCGCTCAGATTCAACCAAAAAATGAAGTAAATTAATGGAACCTTCTCTTCTTGCAGTCTCAATGGTGATACGGAACCAAAGGATAACATCCAAAAAATGGTAGAATCCCCAAAACTCAATGGTTTGGGAGTCTATGAGCGACGATACTTACCTCCTATTTACATATGTATTTCCCCTAATTGCCTAACAATACCCATCTGGCAGACTCTTAGAACAGGTGGCGCCCTAGCTCTTCCAACTATCTCACCAGCTCATTCCTCCTATTGCCCGCTTGGAGCCCGGACCACTGGAACCGAGAAGCGACAGCTACGAGGTGCACGAGGTAAGTAGGTTAGACACTAAGCCACCACAACGTACGTCCACTGAACAAAACCGACATGGTACACACGATAACCAAAGATGAGAAGTAAAAACCATTGCTCACCTGGGAAGGAGCTGGATAATATGTTCGGCGGTTTCGGAGATGTGGTATGCTACGTCAGTAGTGAGTGTGTGTAAGACAACGACACATGCTTCTCGTACCGGCTCGGAGTCCAAGCGGGGTCGGGAGGTGGGATGTAAATAGGAGGTAAGTATCGTCGCTCATAGACTCCCAAACCATTGAGTTTTGGGGAGTCTATGTCGCTCCTCCTTACCTCCTATTTACATATGTATTGACTAGCACCGGTGAGTCGGAGGGAGGCGAGATCCAGAGCCTTGAAGAACCGCCGTAGCAAAAGCTCCTTCCGTTGACAAGACGTCCGTCAAGTAAGAGGCTACAAAGGATGGTGGTGTTTTTCAGGCGGCCGCCTTCATAATTTCCACCCCCTGAACCAAGCTGTAGACGACGCATGCGCCCGTACGTCATGGCCTTTGACCCTGTCGTCCTCCTGAGCATGTTTAGTAATCAGCATCTTGGAGGCTGGGCCGAATGGAGATTTCGGGATGATGAAGAGCCTGCCGGAAGTCCGGACGGATTTTGTTCTCTCCAGATACCATTTCAGCGCCCGCACCGGGCAAACAAGACGGTCCTCCCGAATTGAGGAAGAGGCGCCCATCGATGGTAAAAAGATCTCCGCAGGAGTGAAAGAGGCGGTCTGGTTCTTGGTGAGGAAGGACGGGTCGGGGAGGAGTCTGGCGCCGGACGGGTCAAGTCTTAGAAAACCCTTCTTGATCGTGAGAGCGTGGAGTTCACTCCTGCGCTTCGCGGATGCTGCTGCCACCAGGAACAATGTCTTGATGGTGAGGTGCTCCAACGTTGCATTCTGCATCGGTTCATAAGGCGCCCGGGACAGTGTAGAGAGGACGTCATTTATTGACCAAGAAGGTGGAAGGCGGCGGCATTGTGGACGTCTGTGGAACATACCCCGCAGGAGTTGACTAATCACCGGATTTGTCCCGATAGAAGTACCATCTGAAAAGCCCCGAGGAACGGCCGCAATGGCTGAACAGTAGTATCGGATGGTCGCGGTCTGTTTCCCTTCCTGGAAGAGCATCATGACGAACTCTGCCAATTGGTTAACTGATGCGCCCATGGGATTGACATCGTTGTCCTGTGCCCACTGCGTGAATCTGGCCAGTCTACTGTTATAGGTGCACACTGTGGAGGGTCTACGGGCATCGGCTGCAATCTGTGCAGCTTCCTGAGAAAGGCCTGCCTCCTGGAAACGTCGGATGACAACTTCCATGCGCACAGGTGAAGGAGCGAAGGATCGTTGTGCCACACCCGGCCCTGTCGCTAGAGAAGAAGGCGTCTGCTGGACGGGAGCTTCAGAGGTAGGTCCACTAGCATCGAGAGCAGTTTGGGAAACCAGTGCTGGTTGTGCCAGTGAGAAGCTATGAGGAGGAGGTCCATTGTTGAGTTCCTGAGCTTCTGAAGAACCCTGTTGAGGAGGCAGAACGGCGGGAACGCATATGCGAAGAGACCGTCCCACGGTATGGATAACCCGTCGGTGGCCCAGGCTTCCGGGTGAAACCGTCTGGTGCAGAAGATCGGAAGCCTGGTGTTGTCGTGAGTGGTGAATAGATCCACAAGCGACTTCCCGAAGCGATGGAAAACGTGGTCCGCCCACACCTGATTGAGGCCCCATTCGTTACCGTCGAGATGGCCCCTGGAGAGGGCTTCCGGCATTCCTTGCCTGCTAAGTGGGATGCTCGCAGCAGAATGTCCCATCGTCGGCAGAGATGGAGAAGATGCCAGGTGCGACGACACACGCGTGCAGATCTCGTCCCTCCCTGACGATTGATATAAGCCACTGTGGTTGTGAGGCGGTGCGACAACTGGAAAGGTACCCCTACCGACAGGTTGGTCTGAATGACCCACCAGGTTAGGTGCTCCTTCACTGTAGACAGTACCGGGACCCGAGCGATAGCGGGTGATGACTCGGCTTGTAGAATCTGAGTCGGTGCATCTGGACAGGCCTCATGAACAGACGGCAGTATGGGAGGATGTCCACTAGACTCGCACATTATGCCTAAGAGTTTCAGCCAGTCTCTGGCTTTGAGGAACGGCTTCTTGATGGCCTCCGCTGCCAAGGTCGAGAGCGCCAAGATCCTGTCCTGAGAGGGATAAGCCCTGCCTCACGTGAAGTCCAGAATAGCCGTTATACGCTGGGATGGGGACAGAGACGACTTCTTGTGGTTTACTATCCAGCCAAGCTCCTGAAGAAGGTAGAGGACCTGCCGGGTGGACTCCCTGCAACGGGTTTCCGTGTCCGCCACGATGAGCCAATCGTCCAGGTAAGCGTAAACCTGAACCTCTTTGCTGCGTAGAAAGGCCAGTACGGCACGAGTCACTCTGGTGAAAACCCTCGTGGCCGTCGACAAGCCGAAGGGAAGAGCCCCGAAACAGTAGTCGGTGTTCCGTTAGCGGAATGCTAGAAATCTGTGGTGCTGAGGGTGTATTGGAACATGGAGGTAAGCATCCTTGAGATCTATGGAGGAGGTCCAAGCGTTCTGGAACCAGGCAGGGCGGACATACATCTTGTTGAGGGGTTTTAGGTTGAGTATTGGACGCCAAAGGTTTTGTTTGGGGAGGGGGGCAGGAAGAACGATGAACGGTAGAAAGGGCTGTCTCCGTGAACGACGTAGATGGCTTCTTTTTGGAGGAGGCCACGGATTTCTTCTTCTAGTGCGGCTCGCTGCTCCGGAAGAGTAGGTACTGGAGTTGACCTTACAATGTTTCGGGAAGGTGTGGCCACCGTAAACTCTATTAGATAGCCTTGCCTGACGACTCCCAGAACCCAAGCGTCCGGCAGAATCTTCTCCCGGTTCTGTGCGAAGTGAGAAAGTCTCCCCGCACCGCCGGGAGAGATGCGGTGGGGTGGGCATCCCTAGGGCTTCTGAAAACCTCCACGGCCTCTAGAAGAACCGCTCTGGAACCTTCCTCTGGGTGGCTGCCCCGGGGGGAAGGAAGAACGCCCGTTACGCCCGCCTCTGGAAGATGACTGTCGAGGTTCGAAGGAACGACGACCGCTGGACGGAGGATCCGAGGGAGGTCTTGGGCGAGAGGGTCTTCTACGCTCTCGAGATCGCCTACGAGAAGAAAAGGAACTTCCTCAAGTCCTTTTGCCGTTTGATCTCCGTCTGTAACTCCCACCAGTCACCTGACTGGGGGAGTTGCAGAAACCTACGTTTGATGTCCTGCGACGGCCAGACCAAGGCGTCCATGACTAGGTCCCGGCTTTCCTTGACAGACCTGACAGCAATGCGGGAGAACTGGTCGAAAATAAGTGTGGAGAGGGGGCCCAATAGGTTGACCCCGCTCCTGTGTCCTTCCTTGACACATCCTCTTCCCCAATTTGACCAAAGGACCTAGACAGGACCTCAGCAACTATCAGGAGAGCAGAAGAGGATTTCATGCCAGCCCTGGCGGCCTCGTCCAATCCAGTAAAGGCGAGGTTCGACTTTCTTGCAGGGCCAGACTTAAATTTACCCTTTGCGTCCATAGCCCCAGCATTCTCGAGGTGGTCCACGGCCCCAACTGGGATTCAAGGGGACTTGAAACAGTCTTTCCATTCTTTTTCCTCTAACTTGAATTCAGAGCATTGTTTCCTTGGGAAAGGGGACCACTTTTTCGCCTCTGCGGCAGCCTTAAAGCGATCCAGGCATTCCGCATCCACAGGAAGGAGGAGCTCCTTTTCGGAGGCCTGTTGGTTGAGAGTCAACTTTGATCTCTTAGGGGGTGGGGCCTGGGCTACTTCCGGGTCTTCTTCAAAACCAAGCTGTTGACGCAGGACTTCCAGGGCCTTATTGAATGCCTCCTTCGTTATGGCTGTCCCGAAAAGAGGAGGTTCGTCCTCATCATCTGACGCAGAGACATCTGGATCGTACCCCGACGACCGATCGTGGGGTACATGAACAGCAGGGTGCAGGACTGGCATCGACTCCGATGGTGGTCCGGCCCTTGGGCCCGGGGTATTGAAGTCTTGAGCTGTAGCATGCAGGTCCTGAGAGGCCGAACCCGGCCCGGGCTGGTCCGCTGGATGCGGGGCTGGTTGAGGCTGGCTACCCTGCGTCACCTTAGTGGGGAGAGACAGAATTTGGGACAGGGCGTCCGACTGATCGTTGCTTCTCCGCTCACGGAGCCGCCTCCTGCGACGGCCGTCATCAGACCCCGATGGTGGGGGGATGAGGAAGACTCATGGCGACGTCCCTTCTTTGTGTGGGAGGACCGAGTCTGGGAGCGGGTACGGTGTCCTGAAACCTGAAACCTGGGCCTGGTTCTGGCCCTGAACCGAAACTAGGCCCGTGGGATCCTCAGAGTCCCGCTGGGATGAGGCAATAGATTCCGTGTCTGAAAGGCCCGAAGCGGCCGCATCCATAGCCTGGCTTGATCTGGGCTGGTCCACGGCCAGGGTGGTTGTTGGGTTCCGTGTGGAAGCGTGGCTCCGGTCCAAGGATGGCATGTGGGATTTATGGCCCGTATCCGAGGCCGACTCCACTGGTGCACGGCCCGTATCTGAGGCCGATCTGGCTGGAGCACGGCCCATATCTGAGGCCGGCTCCTTTGGTTTACGGCCCGTATCTGAGGCCGGTCTGGTGGAAGCGCGGCCCGTACCTGAGGCCGGCTTGGTTAGGCTCGGGTCCAAGGATGGCATGTGGGATTTATGGCCCGTATCCGAGGCCGACTCCACTGGTGCACGGCCCGTATCTGAGGCCGATCTGGCTGGAGCGCGGCCCGTATCTGAGGCCGGCCTCTTTGATTTACGGCCCGTATCTGAGGCCGGTCTGGTGGAAGCGCGGCCCGTATCTGAGGCCGGCTTGGATAGGCGGGTTGGTGACAGCCTTTTTCCCGTCCTGGGAAGCCTTGCTCTTGGCCTTCTCGGCAGCCTTGGCTTTTTTCTTGGCCTCCTTGGCTTCAGAACGCTGGCGGATCCAATCCCATTCCACCGACCAAGTTCGGCAGACCTTACACCGGTTATGCACATCGCAGGGGCGGCAATTCGGACAAAGAGCGTGGCCGTCCCAATCTCCACAGGACAGAAAACGTTTACACCGGAGGTACCGTGGTCGATCCGTACCTGAGCTTGAGGCATCCATAGTTCTGTAGAAGAAAGAGAACAAGAACACATGCATGCAAGTCCCGCCACAAACAACGTCTGTGGGGGGCAAATGAGAAGTCAACAAAACTTAGCATACTTCGCATACCGAACAGAACGAGATCGGTAACCTAAATTAAGGAGGCCATGTATACTACGAGAGAGTTACAGACTTAACAAAGCAAAACATGCAAGAAATAACGACGGCTACCGGCCTAACAAAGCAAGGTATGCATAATACAAGGCTTAACAATGGAAGATAACTTAGATTGAAGCAATACAACCTAGTAGTAATAGGCAAAGCTATACAAAGGAATGATCGAACGAGAGTCTGAACCTAAGGAGAGGCTAGCCGAAACGGCCGCGTACCTCTCAAAACGAACTAAAAACGCTAAGAAGAAGTTAAGGAATCAATTAAATGGTACTCAACACTACTCCAAAGGTTGAACGAATTCGAAAAACGATGACGAATATCTTGAAAGACTCGAAGAACAGACGGGTGAATTCCAAAAGGCAAGCTAGCAGCTCGAAACGCGTGCGTCCTCACTGCAAGCGTGGCAATAGAGGAATGAGCTGGTGAGATAGTTGGAAGAGCTAGGGCGCCACCTGTTCTAAGAGTCTGCCAGATGGGTATTGTTAGGCAATTAGGGGAAATACATATGTAAATAAGAGGTAAGGAGGAGCGACATAGACCCAGGATTTCAAAGAGAGGGGTGGAGGTGAAGAGCAGGAAATTGCCCTGTAGGTTGCACGAAACCTAGCACGAAGGGCGGATTTTGAGGATGGGTACCGGGATTCACCCGGTAGGTGTCAGGGACGAAGCCCTGTATTTTGGCATATCGCTGGGTGAAAAGTAGGTCTCAGGTTTGAAGTACTTTAGAATGGGGGAATCTTGGGGAAGAGACTCTGACAGGACGTACAAATGGAACCTATCCCAAATTTCCTCACTGTATTTATCACAATTACACAAGCCAGACGGTTTGACTGACCCTCTACCTTCTTCATCTAACTATAAACTTCTGTAGGTGAAATAGTAATTTCTTTCAGGGAAATGATGTGACCATAGTAAAAGTTAGAAAGACAGACTTTGATCGCTGCCATGACCCACATCTTTGAATGGCACAATGCGCTATGTTTAACTATTTTTGAAACATATTTCTTAATTTTTTGAGACGAGGATAATGATGGAATATCATGTTATTCATGTTACGATTCAGGGGTGGGACAATATTTCCTACGAAACTAGCATTGGCTGCAGGTACCAACTTTTAACGCGTTGTTCAACTTCATGTCATACACCTCTTAGCCCATGTGTGCGACGCTGCGAACGAGCATTAGGGTAGGGACAACAATCCAGTTATCAATTACTCGGAAATATGTAGAGGGAGCTACGGAAGCCTTATCCGTAAAGTCACCTTTTGAGAAACTTCTTGCATAAAGTGATATTGAGAAAAGGGTGACTCGAACTAAAGACTCTTTAGTAAAGTATACAATAGTCTTTGAAATAATTACCTGCATAAAACACGGAATAATCATTCACTATACTATCTGGTGGAACGATATTCCTGTTACGCCCAACAAGGACATTTCCAAATAAGTTGCTGGCTGTTTGAATCGTCATGTTGGCTTTCAGATCAAAATCGATTCTTACTGTGACCAATCCCATATGATTATCAGACCTGATGACATCTATAGCAAGGACCTGATGTACGTATTCGGAAACAATAGATCCAGAAAACAGATTTTTAATCTGAAAACAAAGTAGAGAACGAAAAAGAAAAAGAAGTAATAGTAAAAATTGACTCAACGTGCATGTACTCTTGTACGCTCAGGTTTTGAAGTTGTGATAAAACATTTAAAAGGATTATAATTACAAATTTTTAAGTTGCTTTATTAAAAGTTATTACCATAGACCATCAAACGGTTAAAGATCAGGACAAATTAGTACTCACATCTTTCGACAATTCCTCAAGTACATCTTCGGTTACCAGTTCCAACGCGAACTGTGTTCTTATTCCTTTAATATCAGAGAATTCAATGCGTAGTTCAATTGAGTTGGAATCTAGATGAGACAATGATATTACAATCTTTTTTAAATATTTGTATGTACCATTCGTCCAAACGCCGCTGTCATCGTTGGTTGAATTAAATTAAATCAATGGGCACATTTTTGCTTTAATATTAAGTAGGAACATTTTTTTGAATGAGTGATCAATTGACCCAGATTTCAGATGCATTGTAGGGACACACCTTTTTTGAAACACTTAAAATAACATAATTCAGGTATAAAAGTTACCACAAGAAAAGGCGAAAGCAAAAGCTCCGGTAACTTTAAAAGAATAGAAAACTGTTCAACACTTGATCAATTTTACCAATTTGTTTAAAAGTGATTAGCAACATTTTGCGTATATGTATATTTGAACGTCTCATAAATATAGCAAATAATATAACCTAGTCAAAAGACTATTTTGGGGTTAAACCCAGAGAGTAACCGCACTAAAATCGTGATGATGAACAAATATAAAACAGAACAGAAAGTAAAGTAAAAGCAAATTTGAAAACAAAAGAAAACAAAATGAAATGAGAATGGGAATTATTGTCCATTTTTTTTTTTGAATGAGTGATCAATTAACCCGGATTTCAGATGCATTGTAGGGACATACCTTTTTGAAACACTTAAAGTAACATAATTTAGGTTTAAAAGTTACCACAAGAAAAAGCGAAAGCGAAAGCTTCAGTAACTTTAAAGAATAGAAAACTCTTCAACACTTGATCAATTTTACCCATTTGCTTAAAAGTGATTAGCAACATTTTGCGTATATGTATATTTGAACACGTCTCATAATTATAGCAAATAATATAACCTAGTCAAAAGACTATGGTGGGGTTAACCCAGAGAGCAATCGCACTAAAACCGTGATGACGAACAAATATAAAACAGAACAGAAAGTAAAGTAAAAGCAAATTTGAAAATAAAAGAAAAGAAAATGAAATGAGAATGGGAATTATTGTCCATTGATTATATTAATGGATTAGATAGGGTTAGGAACAATGCTAAAGGCGAAATGGCTTGGTAAATTAAATTGCCCACATTGCATGGCCGGGCAACGTAAGCTCTAAAAAAGGAACCTGCTGCCGTTGTGCGTGATGCTGCGCATAAGCAATGGAGAAGGGAAATCAAACCAGTGAGCCACAACTGGAAAAAAGGCCGTGGTCAGCTTGACTTGAAACCCAAAGGTTGGAAACTGGGCCCTAAAACTACTTCTAACATCTAACTAAGTGCAAGGGATGGAACCAGACAAAAAAAAGCAAAGGATAGAGGAAGGAATGAGGAATCAAAGAACGCAAATCGATCGGAAAGACGGATCAAGAAGGAGATAACATTAGAACGCTGTCGTAAAGGAGGAAGGAACAACCACTCAGCCGAAGTTGCGAGTGATTGAGAGAAAGGAAAGGCAGGTTTACCTTCCTTATAATGAAACACTTCAAATAACCTTTCGGTTCAAGATATTCAGGCACACGTGAGGCCGGTTGCGTCAAAATTTCTATATAGAACTGAAAACATCTCTAGCATTTTAGAAGGTAAGATCGTTCAATAACCGGGATACATTTTGATCAGCAATTTACTTAGTACGCCAACTTTCTAGGAAAATGGTTGGATCCTTCCTGCCCCTCACCAGGCACCTTGGTCAAACCGATCGACATTTCGTCCGAATAAGGTTGTCATGAAATATGGTTTTCTTGCAATCATCGCGATTTGAAAGAATGCTTAATAAAAAGACCAATTAAATATGAAATAAATTTTTTATTATTTTGCAACTACTGCATAGAAATTGGGGCTTTTCGTAACCTCATGGAGTGGTGACCTGAAACCAAACGGGGCCACCTCCTACATAAAATTGATTAGCCATAAATTCTGTCTTGTGCCCTTTTCGTGTGCTCACATCTGGTTCATCTTTCAAAATGGACACAAAATGTCAGTCTAGATATGAAGTGATGTAGTAAAAAGAAGTACTACACAAAAGTATAACTCATCACATGTCAAGTGACTACGTCGAAAACACTGTAAGAACCAAGGAAGCCCGAACAACAACAACAACAACAACAACAACAAAAACACGTAAATATAAACTAAAATTAAAATACATAGGCAAACATGTTTATGGAAATCTTTTAACAAATTGCAAGGAAGATGAAACAAAAATCTTGATGTATCGTTACCAGTACCACATGTTTTGAACTGCCAAGAGTGTGTTGGCAACAGCGTTAAGGCATAATCCGTTGGATTTACATTTAGGTCTTGTAAGAAGGACAAAAGAAATCTAAACCATTTCTTCAAAACTCTACAGCAATATCCTTTTAAAGGTATGCCACCTTAGGAAATGGTTGAAAAGGCCTTCACTTTTCAGCAAAGCCACCAAAAGTCATGTCATGTAGGCATATTTTGTAGGATTACTAATATTTTTTCTCTATATTTTAATGTACATTTTTTGCTTTGGAATTTGATACCGCGGTTGGAATGTCTGAATACCTTTTCCTGTAGATCTGTGTTTACCCTACACTAAACACGTCGTCTAACAATGTAACTTAAGATTCTCTGCGACGGCATCAAAACTACAAATTAACTGAATGTAATTTTTAATCAATTTGTCCAACTACATTGGAAATTTCCCATTATGAACTAAAACTCAAGACAAAATTACATTACTTTGAAAATTGTCATTTTCCGAACGCTGCATGCTATTATTATGCAGTTTTCACCTCCTTAAAGAAAACACTTTCCAGTCTATTTTGAAGTCAATGAATATTGGCTCAGGATATTGCAGTTAAAGGGCCAAACCTCTCACCCCAAACTACAATTTTGGTGAGGGGGTACCGAAATTCTCAATTGGCTCAGCTCTTTGATGGACAGAGAATTCAAACAACGCAGAGTACCAAAGCTTGTATTACACAGCCTGGACGGTACTGAGAGTATTTTGATTATATAAATTGAGTTTTTCTATACTCACCTTGAAGCAATAAACTGAGATTGTATTTGGATGAGGATGAATTTCAAACAATTGTATGAGGGGCTTCAGAAAGAAGTTAGGAGAATTGGTACTGTTTATGGTAAGAGAACTGGACCTTTAAACTTTGTATTCATACCTACGCATGAACCGCTCTCATCCTGGTAGGATCCAACTTCACATATGCAACGATAACTCCCTATTCTGTTCAAGCAAGAACGCCTCGGGCGATTAGAACAAGGCTGTTCAGACCGACATTCGTTAGTATCTGAGAAATTAAACAAAGTTTAGCAACAGTAAACTAAAATGGTAGCTTCAGAGTGAGTGAAAGTAAGAGGAACTAAATAGAGAGTAAGCATCAGCCGAAGGCTCATCATGTCATCAAGAGTTATGAGAATAAGCAACGGACCAATTTGTCTGAATTTTAACCTTAATTAAACCATTGTAGTAAGCAAAACGTCATTTAGCTGAATCAAATGTCAGGTCCATTGCATATTCCGATAGCCCTTTATAGGAATATGTGGTTGGCTAAATCTAGTCCTTAAGTAACAGATTGGGAACCTATAAGGACTATTGCGAATTCTTTTTATCTGTTTTCCCATTAACAGTCGATAAAAGAACTGAGTAGTATGTACTTCGAGCTCAATATTTACCCCTAACAAAAACCATTGCTTATATGAGTTATTATTTTCTCCACCTCAGCGAATTTAAAAAGACAAAAAGCCTGATATACTAGCCTGTACAGAACGTTCCGTTGCCCAAGAATCCTTCTTTGCAAGAACAGGAATAGCTACCGGCCTCATTTTGACAAACAGCGTTTTCAGAGCACTGGAATGTTCCAAGTGCACATTCATCAATATCTATAACATTGTTAGGAAGACAAACGAAATAATATTTAAATAAATTTAATTCATCTTGGGGCATTTAATTTTTAGAGTATTACCTTGTTAACAATGACATTTCGGAAAAAAATTCAGATACTGAAAGCCCTTTCTCGCTGGAGAGAAGATGACTGTGGAAGCCCAGAAACGAAAGAACTTGCTAATGCGGTGTGAATGGAATACAAGTATTTACAAGGTGATAGGATATAACAGTTAAATGACTATGGACATAAAATCAGTTCTACAATTGCCAATTGGTAGTCGAGTTTGCGCCTCCCTGGTATGTCAGAGTCCACGGGGTGCTTAAGTTTAACATGCTCCAATAGCGTCACAGTTAAACGTAAGTATGAATCCGAACGGTAAGGCCATGGTCTGATTTAGTTCGACTTTTATAGGTTCTAACAAATTTAATTTTTCAGATTCTTTGCTAACTTGTATAATGGATGGTTGTACAATAAAGTACCTCGATTCTCTTCATTCCACTGAATATGAGGATTTAGTATTGTATAAAGATATAAAAGAAAGTAAGACGAATTAAGACTGAAGGACCCAACTAATGACCGCCTTTACTAGCTGTCCGTAGGTCTAGCATAATTTGTGAATCAACGGTCATATGAGTGCCTTATCAGAGAAGTATATCGGTTTACACAATAGAGGATACTGTAAGAAATTGCACTTAAGAATAGGAGTGGGTGGTACTTACCATCAAGCATTATAATATGTCAAATTGTAAACAACCTGCAAGTTCTCCCTTTTAAATATTTTTTTTTTATATTGGTTCATCAATCAAACCATTAACATTTACAGGCATATTCCGTTTTCTATCCATTAATACACATGTCGGCGTTTTCAAAACAACTGAAGGAATGGTATATACCTTTACAAGTTCCAACGGTGGCGTACCCAATTTGAGGTTGTGTCTCCTGATGAAAGAAACCGATGTTGCATCGACAAGTATATGTCGCTGGAAGGTTTATACAAGTTGCATTGCCATCGCAGTCATGGCTGCCTTCCGAACATTCATCAATATCTACAAAAAATCAAACGGAGTAAAGGGATCTGTTTGGAAAACATGACTTCCATTACAGCAATGTGTTGAAGTGAAATTAAATGCTTTGCACGTATCCTGAACGTGGGATCGTTTTCAACGTGCAGGGATTACTTTCTCTCCAGCAGAGTTATGCTCCCGTATGGCCAACATTGGCGGAGCTAGGGATTTCGGTCAGAGGGGGCGAAAATGGTTTGCTGGGGCGCTTCGAAGGAGTAAATACCCTGAGCCTCAGCACGATCGGGACCACGGCTTTTCAGACTTCCCATTTGATTTTCGAACCTGGTAGAAGACTAATTTGCCATTTCTCCTTCGCAAGTTTTTCTATCAAAACATGTTTAAATTTTCTATCCATGGGTCTCCGCATAAGAAAATTCGGGGGGGGGACAAAATTCTATTAGGCAAAATTCTACAAGGTGGAAAGCTCCCCATGAGTTGGGGTGGAGCACAAGAAAATTTTGTCCCAAAATGTCTCCCAGATCGCTGGAAATGTCATTTCTAATGCCTGTTTACCGTATATAAATAGGGAAAACACTGGGTGAACTGTTAAGAAATGTTGATGTTAATATTTCTTGGTCTTTTTCTTTATGTTTTTTCGTTTTTTTTTCAGGTTTTTTTTATATTTAAGGGGAGTTCCCCCTTGCCCCTACCTGCGGACGTCCATGTTTCTATCTCTCTCTTTCACATTCTAGCATAAAGGCGGTCATTTTATTTTGTGTGTTATTGTCAGGCCTCGATTTAAGATTCTAATGTAATAATGGGCTATTTTGTGAAGATAAAGATTAAACCTGTTAGAGCCAAATAGCAAGCAGATCTTATACGGAGAAAATGTTATGGAAATTAGTCACCGTTAGGTGTACATTTTTGGTATCTGGAAATCAAGATGAGTGCACGAAGAAACATTACTTGACGTATTTTACATCCTGTGACCACTCTGAAATAGCCATTTATTAAGTTCATTGCAAGAAATATCCAAGACAAAAGGTCTGCCTGGCTTTCTAGATACCGAATGCGTACTAAATAAAAGTAGCATAAACCTAAGCTTATTAGATGCAATTTTCTGGCTTTTGAGACCAAGAAAGTACAGAAATAAGCATTTTCATTGCATTATCGTGCATTGTCAGAAAACACCAAAGAATTGCCATTTATCATGATGACAGTTTTATTTTATTTTATCCTGAATGTTCTCTTCAAATGATGTTAAAAATTATTGTGGAAGCTATTTTGGTATCTTTATAAACTCTTTTTAGTGTCTATGTTGACAAATTTCCCCGACAACAAGAGGGCTATTTGCACTTCAATTATTGTTGCGCCCTTTGCAACATCTGTTATTGACCGGGATGATTAATTTAATGTCAGTTTGTGTATTTTGTAAGCTTATACATCAGGCTTGGTGTGGAAGCAATGAACTTAGCACAGCGACAACATTCATTAGTGCGTATAAAGCATGAGCATACGTCTCGGCAAAACCTATCCTTATAATACAGAAGATGGACCTTTTCATCAGAATAAAGTGCAGATAGTACAGTTACTGGTGGCTGTTTGGGCATTTTGTTATCTGGGCCTTTAAACAACTCTATTAAATTATGTGTTTTGCCAAAAATGGTGCAAGAGTAAAGTATGTTAAAAACCTAAAAAGGGCGCCGACAGACGATTTTAGTCCGTCAAGGGGGGGGGGGGGACCGCCCCCTGACCATATGGCAGCTCCGCCCCTGATGACCACTCTGCCGTTACATGTTGTTTTCACTCCAGCGTTGCAACAGGGTAACAACAACAACAACAACAAAAAAAAAAAACAATTACCGACTGACCCCATCGGATCGAAAATATCGTCAACTTAATGACTTATTTTTTTCAGATGACATAATAGTCTAGTTTGATATATGGAACATTATATCTAGGTAGGGTCTCACATCAAGTATAACTTCAAACGCTGTGACTTTTAACACTTTTTTGCATTAGCGGTTCTGCGAAACAATTATACTAAAAACTATCTAGACATTGCTCTGTTGAAGAAAAACTATCCTCAGCACTGCAAAATCGTTGCAAGAGGAAAAACCTTCAAGGCGGAACAAAACATCATTAAATTGTTAATTTGTAGATTTAACTGGAGTTTGTACAAAAGGTACCTTTTAGATAATAATCTTTGTAAACTTTTAAAGTACATAGCAAGGCTAATAGGTTTACCAAAGCAGAAGTCGCCTTCAAGTTTGAAGCCCTCTCGACAATAACAGTTGTAGATTCCTTCTCCGTTTTCACAAATGGAATTTTCAGGGCACACTGCCAAACCTACTTGACATTCGTTGATATCTTGGCACCCAGCTCCCTCAATTCGGCCATCACCAAAGTACCCATATGAGCAAGAGCAATAAAAGGAACCGTCTGTGTTGTGACAGGTTGCATTCTCAGCGCATGGATTGTTAGTACACTCATCAATGTCTGTGTAGAAAACACTAAGTAAAATAAGAGATGGCGGAAAATGAGGCTTTAATCTCGACCTACTTTCATAGAATATTCAATATATTCCGTCAATTTGCTGTCATCAGTAAGTATTTTTTAAAAACTGAATGGAGGTATACCTTTTTAAGTTAAGGATGATCAATCGGATAGTCTGATCATTGCCACTATTCAATGTGATCCTCTGTCAACATGTGGCGTTAGTAACCAGAAGGTGGTTTAAGCTGGAACGTTTTCTAACATTAAAACGTTTTTGATTTGTTGCCCATACAATAATAATAAGACCAGGAAAACATTTTGATAGTTTTGTTTCAGAAATTCATAAACAAAGTAGTTATGGATTTAAAGTTCATTTCGAATTCATTGCTGTACCAATGCAATTGCCATCATCAGCTTGGAAACCTCTCGGACAGTCGCATCTAAACCCTGGATCCTCTTCAATACATACGGAGTTCACTGGACAAATCCCCTCTTCATCACAGTTGTGCTTACCTAAAAACAAATGTCAGAATGTAGAAGATTATTAAGGTTATATGATTGCACGAAGTGAAGTATGACCTTGGTTGGTGACTCGAAATGACTTTATTTTATCTTAAGTGAGAGCTATAGAAAACTTCACAATTATGTTCAAGTTTATTACCGATCTCTTTGAATTCTGTTATTACGATGGTATTTTGTAAGAAGGCAATTGCATGCCGAAAGAAGAAGGAATATTGTAAATATTCAGCAACCATGGTTTTGTGAACTCCAGAGCTTAAGGTGAAAAGCTGAAAGCATTTTTGCTACACTCTAAAATCAAAAGAGTGAACTTAGTCACTCTTTGATCGAGGGAAAATTGTAAATTCACTCCATTAGAGTGATATTTCACTCCAAGAGGAGTGAAGTTCACTCCAAAAAGAGTGAATTTCACTCCCAAAAGAGTGAACTTCACTAAAGGGAGAGAGAAACTTCACTCTTCCACGAGTGCTTGCAATGATCGCTCTTTTTTTAAGAGCGATCACTGTGGGCACTCCATCAAGAGTGAAACTTCGCTCGTTTTAAGGGAATTTCACTCTTTTTGAAGTGAACTTCACTCTCTTTGAGGGGAACTTCACTCCTCTTGGAGTGAATTTTCACTCTAATGGAGTGAATTTACACTTTTCACTCGATCAAAGAGTGACTAAGTTCACTCTTTTGATTTTAGAGTGTAGTTTTGTTTATCATCACGTTTTTCTCAAAGGGATGGATACTTGCGTGTTACGTAAAGCCCATCTTTGTATGAATATTTAAATTTGTACAAATTTAAGCTATGATTACCAATAATGCAGGTAGAGATTGCTTAAGCATTAGTAAACACTGTTGCTTTTGGACGTAAAAAGGAGATATAGGAGAGTTGTTTCAAATTCACCGAAACAGGGCATTCCGAACAGAATAAGGATAAGAAAAGCTTTTTCATGTCATTTCATGATGAAAGGACAAGTTGAGGGAGATGACAAATCACAAAGATATGTTTAGCAATAAAGGTAGGCCCTGTGTTTTTAACAAATTTATTCCAGTTTAAAGCATGAAAGATTAACTATCGATCTCCTAATGACCGTTTGGTGTAAAGAAAACCACAAAGTCAGTTAAAGTTTGAAGCAATACCAACCGACACAACTTTCTCCATTTCCTTGGAATCCTTCTTGACATACACAGTGATATGAACCTGGTAGTTCTTGACATCTGGAGTTTTCATTACAAAGATTTCCATCATCGCACTCCAGTTTATCTGTGATAAGTGTGGAATAGGTAAAGACGTTATAAAAAGGAGTATATATATGCATGGAGAGAATGTTTACCAACATTACGTTATGCTGTAGTGCAGGCGCGTAGCAAGAATTGTGTCATGGGGGGGGGGGGGGTTGTTGGGGGCACCACATGAGGGGAAGTCTAAGGCTAAATATAGGGGGAAAACCGCTTCATTAGGTGTTTTTGCATTGCCAGGTTGGATCATGGAGGGTTCTAACCCCAACCCCCTCCTACCCCGTGGCTGCGTCACTGCTGTAGGGTTAAACGTGTATTTTTAAAGATACATTACTACACAAGGAATGGTAAGATACGGTTCATGTAATTGTGCCCAACAACACGTTCAATATGTTCAGTCATTTAATGTTAAAGTAAAGTATTTGCGTGCTCCTGAGAAAGAAGTGAATTGTCTAAAATACTTGAAAGTAAAATACATATTGGTTTAATCCATCATAAAAAACAGATAGTTGCATGAGGTTTCACTTTTTAGTTTTCACTTCGGAATTTTATGGATAGGATTTTGAACATTTATTATTTAAACGTTTTCTCACAATAACTAAATACACAGGCTGATTTTAAGTTACAAAAGAATCTACATATATTTAAGTTCAGCTCATAATTGAAAACTATGATCAGAAGGAAACATTTTTTTTTTTATAAAGCAGCAGACACAGAACAGAATTTTATGGATAGGATTTTGAACATTTATTATTTAAACGTTTTCTCACAATAACTAAATACACAGGCTGATTTTAAGTTACAAAAGAATCTACATATATTTAAGTTCAGCTCATAATTGAAAACTATGATCAGAAGGAAACATTTTTTTTTTTTTATAAAGCAGCAGACACAGAACTTGTCAAACTCGCTAACTTCACACAAATAAGGAAACATCTCAAACCTTCACACAGTGTTCCATTGCCAGTGTATCCTTCATTACAAGTACATGTGTAACTGCCAGGAATATTTGTGCAATATGCATCTTCATCACAATCATGGCTGTGTTCTTCACATTCATCAGAATCTATATGAAAAGTATTGTTCGGGCGAAAACATTCGGGTAGTCAATTCGATTATCAAATTATGTTTTTCTAATGTGCGATAATGTTTTGGAAATTGCATAATCACGATTTTTGCGTCCCCACGAGAAATCTGCAACTTATTGTCAGAAACACCGTGAGGACTAAACTTTGCAAACTTTTAAATTTCAAGAACTTGTTAAACTTATAACTATACAAGATGAAACTTTCCTTCTTATTTTTTGTAACATCCTCCTTCTCTATACCTGAATACCTCTTATCGCTTCAGGGAGAAAATGAAGCTCACTATACCCACAATTGACACTAGTCAAATTTCACATGTGCTTAGTTGACAGTAAGAGATATATTAAAATACATTAAGTATCTAACGTTTGGAGTTAGCTAACAAGCCAGTCAAGAATGTGTTAATTGACCATCACCCGATGTCAACAAAATGAAGCTTAAATCATTTGAGGGCATAGGTCATGTAACAAATTCAGATACTAGTTACACTCCACATCGCCTTTGATCAGGGGGGTTTTCTTTGTTGCTTTCTCAAGAAGCACATCACGGCATGTAAATGTTGAGGAATATTAATTTAAAACTCCACTGAAAAAGCAACAACAATTTCTGTTGGTAGAGTAATCTTACCTATACACTGTCCAGTTAAATCGTCCATGAAAAAGCCCTCTTCGCAGGAACATGTTTCATCTATGCAAGTTGGGTTTTTGCATAAAGCACTGCCGGAACACTCTTCCGTAATTGCTGTTCATTGAAAAGAATGCTATATTAAAGGCTAAGTTGGTAACACAATGTTAGTGCTCTTAAATCACAGAAGTGAGGCAACTGCAGTTCTTATCATATATTGTGCGCTATGTTGCTTTCTACAGTATTTATTTTTGAAAGTGATTTGGAAACCTTGTTTATAAATAACGTAAACACTACCCCATTATTCATTACGACAAAAAATGTTTCAATGGCATCATTTTCGGAAGAATAAACAGAATATCTCTGTTAGCAATGTCACTTGACAGAGTTTGATAATGTTCTTGTTGTGAAACGAACTTACATAAACACTCCCCATCTTCTTTGAAGTATCCAGCCAAACAGGAACAACGAAAAGATCCTGGACTATCTATGCACTCGCTGTTTGTCGGGCAGGGAGACTGGTTGCACTCATTTATATCTGCAAGAAGAGCCCATTTAAAGTTACAGTGAACAGGTATTTTGATTTTTATTTTTCATTAATTTGTCTGGTTTTGCTGGCGTCTGAGTTTGCATAACATTCTGTGAAAACAAAATGAACAAAAGCACACCTACTGATCCAGCAAACACGATCTATATTTTGTGAGGTTTCGTTTGGTAAAACAAAGAGACATTCGTTGACAAGTTTCGCTCACTTGCACAGTGTACATAGTTTCACTTACTTGCACAGTGTCCATCACCATCGACTGAGAATCCAATGTCACATTCACAAAGGTAATAGCCAACTCTGTTGATGCATATCTCGTTGTCAGCACAATTGAAAATGCCTAGGTGACACTCATCAATATCTGGGTATTTGAACATTTAAAGAAGGAATCCTTAAGAAGTGAAAATATTGTTTGTATAGTTTGGTTCACAGCATTAATTGTGACAGAGGTAACGACAGATTGTACGTGAACCGGCAATCCATACTATCAGATGGGCCATAATAAGTATTGTTATCTTTAAAAGATGATGGCTGAAAACAAAATTCTTCTACGAATAATGTTGCTATATGCAGCTCCCTGCTTGAAGGCACCAAGATAATTTAGCTGATAAATATTCCCCCTGAAGATATTCAAATTTGTCATAGAACCAAAGCTAACCACAGGTGAGGAAACAGTTTGAGATTTCGTGTTTAGTGGCTATTGCTACATGCAACTATTTCACTCTACTCTAGTAGGATAATATCATTCTATATTTGAAATACTGCGAATCCATTGAACATCTACTTTGCCAAGTGACAGGGATACAGTGATGTAACATTTTCTTACCAAAACAGTCATCACCGTTGCCGTCAAATCCTGTCGGACAGGAGCAAATGTAACTTCCCTCTGTGTTTTCACAATCAAATCTTGGATGGCAATAGAAAGGGCTGATGTGACACTCTTCAATGTCTCTGCAAACACGACCGTTTCCTTGGTAGCCTTCCTTACATGTACATTTGTATGATCCAATAAGATTAGTACAGGTCGCATGGTTATGACAATCATTTAACGAAGGAGAAAAACATTCATTAAGATCTGAAAAAAAAAAAAAAAAACCAAAAGACGCAATTTCAAATATCAATGAAAAGTACGACAAACTATATGAATCAAACATTCAGGTTTTTACATTGAGTTTGTCACACATCGAAAAAGTTGCTATTTGCGCGACGGTTAACGCTTGCCTCTGAAATTGCTTTTGGGAGAACGGATGTAATTGTTTATGTAAATATGACGTACATGTACATTACACCACCTCTTAAAAAGACCAACCATTAAATAAATTGACGTAGTGTATGTTGACTAGAGTGTCCCTATATGTCTACAGGCTGGTGCTTTATTGATAAAGCAATACACTGCATCAGAGCTACAGCCAGACAAGATGCAGAATGGATAAAGACATCTGATATGTGGGAATATTTTCAGGAGAAAATACAAACTAGGTGAAATATGCTTTACGTATCAGGATACCTGTAGTTAGAAAGAATGAACACCTTAGACATCATGTAGAACCATGCTATGGGAATACTTCCCAGTAATCATCGCACTTATAAAGGTCAAACTTATTTTGAGCAATAGTTTAACCTCAAAATTTTCTTCTCATTTCCCTTTAAAGTGTCTTTAATCATATTTTAGGACTTTTGTGTTGCATATTCAAGGTGAAGCAAGCAGTAACTTCTTGTAAATTTCACATTTGATGAGGAAATGTGTTGTCACATGACTCTCAAGAACCAATCATGAAACAGGACAGTCTGCTACACTACTTCAAGTTGGGACGACTGCTGGTCCTTAAAAAACTGTGCACCTTCATTGTTTATTTATTGCACTCAGACCAAAACTGTACTCCAGAACTGAGAATTAATGTAATATCTGCTGATATATGTTCGGAAAATGTTGCTAGTTGACACACACAGCACAATGTTTCGTATTTCGCAGAATGCTCAATGAAATGCTCATCGCACTTTTGTTTTAACTGTTTGTGATGAACGAAAATTCTATCAACAAAGTTCAAAATCACTTACGAAAACTAGTCTCAGGTGACAGAAAAAGTTATATCCCCCTATAAAAAATTAAGTGAAAACGCCATCCTATTCCCGACCCTACCTCCCCCGCCCCTGCCAGTTTCTTGTCCCTTGACCCCTAGGATCAAATGAAGATCAAATGTTTTATATCTTACCGACACAACGATTGTTTACTCTTATGAACCCTGCTTCACATTCACAATGATACGAACCATCGTCGTTCACACAGATCTCGTTTTCATCACAAGGATTCTCATTTCGACACTCGTCAATGTCTATCGAACAAAATGCAAGAGTTTATACATTGCGATCTGTTCAAATGTAGGTCATGCAAACTTACAAGCTTTGGGAATCCTTATTTAAATTACATTTGCATGTGAAATGTATGAAATGATAACACCAACCGCACCATTCAATACAACTATCTGTTGATATATTCTAATTAAAAGTATATCGGAAGAAGACGTAAAGCTAATTAGTCCATTGTTCTTTCTTAAAGTTAATGTCCTGGAGGTTTTTGACTAAGGAGCGCTCATTTAAAATAACAGCTCTCTGATGTATTCATAAAAAATCCAAAGTGATGTATTTGGTGAATGAAATATGTTTTGATCAAATGTCCAATATCAACAGATCAATCAACACGTAAAAATAATTTCCCTACCGCGAAAATTCAACGGATAGAACGTTCAAAACAACCAATTTTTATTGATTTGTGGAAAGATTATTTCAGGCACATTTAAAATCTCTGTTGATAGAGGAATAAAAAAGCTTTGTCCTCTTCGGTTGTTCACCGCGCCGGTTTTGAGATATCGAGCATTTTTGCTATGTTCTTAGTCCGAAACTTAATTTACAGACTTGACACAGCC
Organism: Holothuria scabra; assembly: GCA_037179385.1. Lineage (NCBI taxonomy): Eukaryota > Metazoa > Echinodermata > Holothuroidea > Aspidochirotida > Holothuriidae > Holothuria > Holothuria scabra. The sequence continues at coordinate 4,222,257 of CM074187.1, read as the reverse complement.
GAAGTTTTGTGCAATATTTTCCGCATAAAGGTGTGCAAGTGCATCGTGCCAGCATTTGTGTTTGTAAATAAGTTGTTGAAGATCCCTTTTGGTTTCGCCCTTCGTGTCTTTACGTCGATGTCACATTCGAATACGTACATATTTATTGAGCAAATCGATTACTTTAATTTTAATCATGTAACATTCTGAATCTTTACATACTGAATATAAAATATCAACGAAAAGTATAACGAAAAGTATAACGAATATGGACGAAAAATATGTAACAAAAATGCGATACTCGACTATTATCATTTGATATCTGTATTCATTTTCCCAGCAAGGTCATTTAATTCGGTTTTCTTACCTAAGCATATCAACGTGCCTTCTAGTGATCTATATCCTGGTCTACATATGCAATGATAGCTCCCTTCTGTGTTTCGGCAGATACTTTTGTAGTCACAAAGACTTTCTTGTCGTTTACATTCGTCAATATCTTTAAATATGAATGAAAACAGAATGAGTTCATTTGATGATCCATTCAGGCAAACATTTATTTCAAAACTAACACTTTACAAGGACAAGAATATTTATAGAATGCTTATTGCTTAAACCATTTGTGACAACAAAGTTTTAGAGGAAGGAAGTTTGGATTTCTACTTTGACTTGAAATGTAGTCACAAATGGAAACCAGCACGTTCCTATATTAGACATGGCAAAGGGCTCGCAGCATCACATATGGGGACTGTTATTCGAAATACCAGCTCCCCGATCAAATAAATAAAATGGGGTGACTGAATTTGTAAATCCTGAAGAGTAGTCGTTGCGTTCGAAAGCATTTGCCATGGCTTGGCATGGCCTGTTTTGACTCTACACAGAGGTAAGGCAAGGTTATATGGAGTTTCACGGTCCAGCTTCTAACCAATTGTTTAAAGTCGAGCCGAATACGGTTTTTCCAGTTGTGACTCACTGGTTTGTTTCCCCGTTCCATTGTTTATGCTGAGCACCAAGAACAAGGGCAATAGGTATCATTTTGAGAGTCTTTGGTATCAGCCGGCCAGGACTAGTACTCCCGACCTTCTGACCGGAAGTCTGATGCTGTAACCATTTGATTATGCAGCCGGCCCCCCTACACAGAGAGAGAAAGACTTTAATATGGAATAAGCGAGTTAAGTTGTGATAAAACAAGAGTTTTACGGCACAATTTTTAAGTTATGAGAACATCCGAGTTATATGCTTTCCAAAACAATCATATTTTAGATCACAGCTGACAACATACATCGTGCGCGCTTCCAACAAGTTAAGCAACGAAAACAATATATGTACCCTGACAACTGTATCCATTTGGTAGTAGCTCAAATCCGCTCCTGCAGCTGCAGACAAAATGTTCGGGGGTATCGTTGCAGAGTTGTTCACAAGTGTTTTGACCAGCACAGTCGTTGGAAACTGTAGATTGGAGACGAAGGTTTATAATATGAGATAATCCTCATGAAAACAAACCAAACAAGCTGATGTTATGCCGTATTATAAATACATTACATGCAGGCTATAAATTTTGCGTTCAAGTTCCCATATTGCATACATGATGTTATCTTCCTTTCAGCTCAATATAAAGAAAGTTTACCTACTAACGGACCACAATCTCTTGGGTCAAAAACTATGTTTTTTGTTCACAACCATACTCATCCCAATGTTTATTAACACATGCGATTAATGCTTTACTCATAGAGAGTGCACTCAAGTTTTCAACTGTGTTGTGTTCAAAATAATATTTTCAACTACACACTGCAAACAATGCTGCTGAGAAGGCAAAACCATACATCCAGAGTTACCAACAGGACTGCTAAGCCTCTTTTTAGGACCCATTGGGTACAATTCGGGGATGGAATCTTTTGGGTAGTTCCGTATGTAACATGTGCGAGTGATGCCATACACGCATATGAGTGATATTCAGACGACATGGGGGAATCTTACATAGCGAAATAAATCGAGCAAGAGGGAATTGGGAGAAAAGTGACAAACCTTGGCAATGAAAACCATCTCCCACCATGCCAGTTGGACAATCACTACATTGAACTGGTTCCGGTCGACCAGGATCAATGCAAGTAACACCAGGGTAACACGGATTCTGTTCACAGCGATCTTCGTCAAATGAACATGACCGAGCAATAAAACCGTCTTCACATAAACAATACGCTTTCTGTAAAGGAAAGACACAATCATATGAATCAATATGATCCCTGCATCCGGGTACTACTGCCTTAAAAGTCTTGGTCACACCTATATCCGCATTGCGACGACTACTGTGTACGGATTATGGAATCATTATTTCTTCCATATCATGCAGGAATGTTCAGTTTACTTATCAATACATCGTGTCAATTGACTGCCAATTAATTATTCAGCTTCTATTTACAAATGTAATTCATACAAATTCTAAAAAAAAAACTATATTAAAAAAAACTTTATCATGAAAGCTGGATAAAATATTGACGGTACATGAATTCAGAGATTGGTATCTAAACTATGAACAATTTCCCTAGTTCAGATAAAATTTTCACATTTATTCAAACATAGTGATTGGTTTGCTATCAAAAGTGAGGTGTATCTACCAGCTTGCTTGGTAGGTGAGGGGCGCTTTGCTGAAAGTGTCATAATTCAAAGTTATGAAAGCATTATGACGTAGAAAACGAAAATTAGCAGTATAAGTTGTAAAAATACCAACAAAAGTGTTGCGATGTTTGCAGTTACATGAGAATTACTTAAAAGTTACTTATTAAGCATCATAACAGTTGCAAAAGATGGGACAGCAAGACAATATTTTCCTATCAAATCTCACCGAAAATGTGTGTGGACGAACAACATCCTCTTCCCAAAGTCGACCATAAAAGCACTCTCCGTTGAAGTCACATTCGCAGACCCAAACAGTCAGTTTGTGTAAGGTAGAACTGAGCCCGTCGGAGACACGAAGAACTAACTCAAAAGCATCGCTATTGTGTAGAGTTAGTAGTAATGTTCCATCTGAAAAAACATCATTACCCATGTATTTATTCCCTTAGGTTTTGTTCAAATTTATGGTGCGGGGGGGGGGGGTAGTAAGATAGGGACCTAACTCATATCACACAGGATTTATTGTATAGGAATATCCCAAGCAATAAAATTGAATGTACTTCACATGAAGATGAGTTTAAGACAACTGTGGGAGGGGTAATAAATAAGTAGTTGCGAGAGTAAATTGGGAGGATTCGGGTTCCGCAAGGATTTTCCAGGTAGTGGGACTATAACCTGAAGTCCCGACAAGGACGGCACCAAAAGAAGAGAAAAGGAAGACAAGCCCGCCTAAAACCCTTCGGCTTGTATTGCACCTCTATACTCCATTCATGGCGCCGGAGGCGCCACCGAGCGCAAGGCGCGAGGCTTAACGGGTGGGGTCCAGGAGCCCGCCTTAGGGCCCCTGGTGGGGTCCAGGGGGCGAAGCCCGCGGAAGCTCCTGGGTTTTGGCGTGTTTGTGAGGTATTAAAGACGTTATTTTAGGGGAATTTTTTTAACTTAACACTAATCTAAAAATACGCAGTGTACCAAAAATGTGTAAAATTTGTTTTTTCTCTGCAGAAAAGTCTACAGGTGGGGTATTCAAGAAAATGTGGGTATTTTCCTTTAAGAATATTGTCCTTCATTTGAGCAAAATGAAGCACTTGTTGCGGCTTTTGTGATTACATTCGTTACACTACGAATGAAGTCTTCCCCCACGAAGTCGGAAATATACCTCAACGATAGGGGACTTGCCTTTCCCGACGGAGACAAAGAACAATACCCACCCCCTCTTCCCGCTCTAGCCACCCTACAAAGGGAAAAGAGGAAAACAATGAAAACGAAAACAAAAATGTACGCGTCGCTGTTCTGGGAAGGGTTAGGCGCGCATTAAATTGATGGACATAATCGGGAAAATGATACATGCCACATAACTGCTCAAGTGTTTCACCACCAAGCTAAATTTTCCACGCAATTTGATGAAAGACTGCAACGTCTACATAGCCTCATTTACTGTAAATTCTACTACGTTTCTCTCTTTTCTCTAGAGCAAATGCGAATTTTGTCGCAGCTGCTCGCAAACAACTTCTCTTTTGTGAACACTCTATCGTCCTTCCAAAATTTTGATTAACTTTTTAATGATGACAACCTGTTGCTCAAATGTGTAACAAAATGTGTCGGCAACCTTTCTTTAGCGTTATACTAGACAAACTTTATGTGTCCACAACACATAAAAGTGTGTGTAAGCAACATGTATCATTGCTTTGTACATGTCCCGAAATGTCTGAAAATGTACAGAGGCCTTTTTACTCCTATTGAAAATTTAAATCATCTAGGGAGTTTCTATTTGTAAAATTTATTTCATGTATCTTAAACGGTGAATAGAAGAATATCAATATAGGAAAGGCAAGCGATGAATGAAAAAATTGGCGTAATATTTGCAAACCTTCTTCAATATTTGCTCCAAGAGGTCCCTCGTCGAGAGAAATGATGACGGTATCATCATTATCTTGATCTTCTGTTTCAATGCTGTACTTGTAGGTCCTACCTACTGCAATAAGTAACACACCTTCTTCATTTATACCCGGTGATGTGGTATCTCCCTCCACTTCACTGATACCAATTACACGGGGTGGATGATTCTCTGTTAGAGTGAAATGATCAGTTTTCTAAGGTTCTGCGTGACAATATGATCACCGTGGCTTACAAAATGACCTATATCATATTTGTCGAATGCAGATATTTGTAACTGCATCGAAGACTATATCAATCAATATTTGCTTATGTCCTGTCGAGTATGTCATTGTAACTATTCACATTGCAGATTTGGCAAATATGGAAAATAGAAAGAGCGACCACATGTCAGGATACAAAGAGTATAAATAACAGCTCTTCTAGCAGTCTAGCCCAAACCGAAGAAAATTTAACTTACCTTTCGCTCTTTTCTCGTTTTGGAAAATTTCGTGGATATATTTAGTAGAAAGAGCTATATCTGAATTTTCAAGTGTTATGAAGTCATATACGCAATCTTGAATTTCGTTGCACATTTCAGAGGCTTGCTCAAACTCCGACGACAAATCTGAGCGAGTCAGGAGATCCTCGTAAAATGTTGCTGAAAAATCGACATCATTGTACATTGACCATTCCTCGTTTGATCCGTAAGAGAAAATTGAAGTGCTTGGGGTAGTTCTCCCTGCGGTAAAACGATTGGGAAAATCAGGAAAATGCAAAAAGCCTTTTTGAAGGAATGTAGCTTCTATCATATTTTAAACCCAAATGAATTATAAGGTGTATGGATTTCTTTACCTAAAGCATTGTTTTTACTGTTGTTGAAACTTCATTCTCATATTTTTCAAGTCTCATGAACAGATATTCGCTGTTGGAGATCATCATCTAAATTCTTACCTTTCCAACCTCCAAATTCTGCGACCAAGGTTTATGGGAACATATTTTTCATTTTTGTTTGTTTTCTAAGTCTATTTGCGTAATTTCAGTGTAATTGTTATGCAACTGTTTTAACTATACAGGGATATCAAAACAGTCAGGTAATCTTAGCAACTTAGAAAGGAAGTTTCCTTTCACTTCTTAAAACTTTTTGGTTAGAACTGTTTCACCTAAAACTTACACGAATTCCCAAATTGTTCTATTTCCTCGCCACTTACTATCCCATCTCCAGTGATAAGATGGTGTCCATCGGGGAACAAAAAGTCATCGGAAGAATTACCGTTGTAAACACCTGCATTATAACAAAGATTGGGACAAGTTAAAAAAAACTCAAAAGTAGTAGTAGCTTAAACACTTTTACTTCTAGAGCAGTTCAATTCATTAGTAACATAAGATAAGATACATTTTGGAAGAAGTGGAAAGAAGGAGGGAGATGAAATAGAGAAAAAGATATTCCAACAACAGTGGTGTAAGAGGCAACAGGTCAATTTAAGGGCACTTTGCATGGGAAAGGTGAACCCGAGTTTTTTGAAAATGGTAAAATTTGCCCCTATGAAAAAAGAAACCTGTTCAATTGCAGACATGCATAAACAAATAAATGTAGCATTTTAATGAATACCCTTTAGATTTTATGTCCATCTTTTACTCTTCGATATATTGCCACTCCCTTATCTTCGTTTTTCTACAATAGTTTAAATACACGGAACATCAAAGTCACTGATGTAATATTTTCATCATGCACGTGAAAAATATTGGAGTTTGCTAAAATATTGACGGCTGATACAAAATGTTTAACAAGCTGTTTCTCTATTGGATGCTGCCATTGAAGTCTATTTTATCTATTGAATTCTTTATTAGGGCTAGGAATTCGGTCAGAAATTAGGAGTACCGTTAGCCAGTTAGGAAATTTCTTGTTAAGCAATGCGCATCCCGGCAAAATTGGTTGTCTATTGCCAAAAAAATAGGAAAACTTATTTCTCAATTTTTTAAGCGGCAAATAATTCCTAACACATTATCACGATAGTTAAGAATATTCACAACACAAGGTTCTCTGCCATTTGTGATGGTCAAACCTGATCTCTGTCGTTCGACCTTATACTAACTGCTTCCCTTGTCTTAAAGGGGAAATGGAGCCACCCCACTCTGGATTAGTGTAAAGTCTCACCTGTTCCGTGATTGGTTCTTTGGAGTCACATGACAATATGCTTCACTGAATTATGAAATTTAAGGTGGTTTACCTTTAATACACATTATTGTAGTCCTTAAATATAATGAATGATATTTTGAAGTGAATAACATGGAAAATTGTAAGATGTAGCTATTCATTCCAAATGAGTCTGGGACGACTGCTCTTGCCCTTTAAGGTTCATGCTCATGTGGATGTAAATTAACCATACAGGTGTTTCATACCTAAAAGACCCTCTGTGCTTCCTCGTTGCATTGCATTTTCGCTGACAGTCATCAAATAATTCAAAGATCCTGAAACGATGTTTATACGCACAAAGATCTCTACGGCGACATTTGACGTGTACGTTGGCAGCATAACAACATCCATCACTTCAATGGAATGATTCACTGCATCAGGACCCAGGGATACCGAAAGTCTTCCAGAGGCTTTGTAACCTGCGGATAGAAAAAAAAATTGAAGATTTAAAGCATACAAGGCTTCTAAAAGTCTTTACTGAGAAACCAGTTAGAACCCAGTTTGGTTTCAGAAGGGTGTGTCAGTACCTATCAAACTTCTCATTTTGCTTAGGTAGCATGTTTAAGTAAGTTAACGGAAATAATTATGAAGGTAAGCAAGCACAATTCGCTTGGTAGAGGGCAAAGAAAAGTGATAAATGACCCTGCAAAAACAGTGGTAAAAACTGCATACGCTGAAGGATTTTTAGCCCGAAAGCATCTTTAGCACAATTCTTTTTACCTTTGGTCAATTCGCTAGTGGCAATTTCGACTCCGTTTGAAAAGGTTTTCATCGTTGAACCATCACTTCCAGCCGTGAATTCAATCTGAAGTATGCATAAATGAAGAAACATTTCAGAAATGGTAGTAATAGGTGGCGGGATTTTTGGGGTGGGAGGTGGTTGGGTTGGGTTGGAACTGGGTGGTGTGTGTGGGGTGGGGTAGGTGGGGCTTCAGATAGTAGTAAAGGTGGTGACCGACTTCAGCAAGCTATTAAAAAAGTTTGTCCTGGGCGTTATGACATTTAATCGATAGAAAAAGCGCAAATAACAGTTTGACTATGGTATTTCTACTAGGTGTTAACAACCCAAACAAATACTAGGGGTGGGCCTAACTGTTGCAAAATATCAAGAAATAATGCTCGTTTGTGATATTGAAAACAAGAATTTCGTTAACCCAGTATGGATTACCTATTTGATATGTTCTTTGATTCGTTGTCCCAAATTTGGAAATTTTGTTTTCTATTCCCGCCTTTTTTAAATTTTATTTTTGAGTATAACTTCACTAAATCTGTACAAGTTTTCATACTTCAAGATTAATTTGGTAGCTAAATTAGCCACTGTATTCCATTCTAGTCCCATTATACGTGGAAATACAAGTCAGTTCTTACAAATCGTTTGAAGGCGGATGCTCAGTATCATAAGTATAACCGCAAAGACTACTGGATTCGGGAACTTGTGAAGCACAAAATATAATTGTCCAGGGTTAAAAGAACAAAATTTTTTAATGATGTTCACAAATGTAGGCTTCCATATTTAACTCAGTGTTCAGAAAAGTCATACATGATAGTTAAAATGCTGGCATAGAATTATTTGAATGAACAAAAGTTGGAAAGGCTCTCACCAAATCATTTTCTAGCTGGACAGCAATTCTTGTGATTATTGTAGCGTTGCCCCTTGAAGCGGTCCTAGGAATCTGTGACCTCGCTTGTATCTGTACTGCAGCCTCCTCGATTCGTAGTAGTACAAATTCTCCAATCCCGTTAAATGTGTAACTCTGACCGTCCAAGGTTACAAAATGACCGGCACCGTACACACCTGTAAAGGAGAAAACAATACCACATCGTGACAGCAATTTAACACTTATTTTTTTAATATTCTGTGCCACGAAATGATCATATTCAAATTATAACCTAACTGCATTTCGAAGACAGACTCTCTCATTAAGGGTATGCAACTGGGGTTATATGTTAAAGCGAGGGAAGAGTACGTTATGTTAATAATGAGACGTCAGACATATATACACTGATGTTGCAATTGATGTAAATTAAAACGAAGGACGAACCTGAAGGAGAGTACTCCGTAGAACCTTCTCCAGCACTAGGCGACGGTCGTATGGATTCATATAAATCACAGTGATCATCACTATCTGACGCAACGCAACAATGATACCGAAATTCAATGTCATTCCCTAAACGCACGAAAAGAAAGAGATGAAACAAATTTACCTTTGTCTTGAGAAAACAACTTAGTGATCCTAGTCTTTTAACTGGGTAACGAAAGTGCGAAAACGTTTCGCAGCAAAACATCTGAATGAAAGGGATCTTTTTGCCAAAAGTATTTTTGGAAATGTAGAGACAACTGTTAAATAATTATTTTTTTTAAATTTAAGGGAATTTACTACCAAATTATTTTACTTGCAAGTTTCATCTCCATCGAATCAGGTATTATCAATATTGTTGAGAAGATTTTCAGTTCTTGCCTGATTGTCCTACCACAATTATTCTCACAAATGAACCCAACAATTTAGTAATAAAAATTAAGTTAAGAGCATCTTAAGAAACTCGTACTTATCCACTCCGCCTCTTGACTTGCTTTCTGGAAGATTCGTTGTCTAGGATGGATCCTTTGGACCACAGTACTCTCCCAAACATTACGGTTGCTTATGGTGTCCATAAGATATCCATCAGAGTCATACCAACAATACGAACCAGGAGACGAATCAGGGTACGTACTTAGTATTTTTTGGCTGAGACAAAAACTCTGTTTTGGACGACCTTTCAATAAACAGACAAAATGTTAAAAATCGGTGACGTGCCTTTATAGGGAAGGGATGTTTCCATGATACCCTTTTGGGTTTGAGAAAACAACAAAAAATAAGGGCACAAAAGTATGGGGGAGACTTGGCCCAGCAGCATAAAAATATTTAAAATCTTGTTCGCCCATTTGAGTGAAAAAGCAAAAGCAGTCGACCGAACGAATTTAAAAACAAGAACTAAATCTGGCAAATTTTCTTTTATTTCTCTGCTCAAACATTTTTCTCGATATTTAATGACTTCAGTGGTGTATGATCAAGGTAAACCAGGGAATAACCCCCTTTTCTCTCGTGTAAATATCATATTCCAGGTAAAACTTAATTGTCACATGAATTGTCTTCAGAGCCATTCATAGAATGATAATCATAGAATTATAACATGGGTTTACTACTTCACCAATCCAACTTGATACATATGCCTTTTCCCTTTAAGAAACATGCTACCATATATAACAATCCTTAAAATGTAAAATCTCCCGGGAAAAGGAGAACAACATGTAATATTTATTGTAAAGGCCTAAGTACCCTTTTGTGCATTTTACTTTTGCAACTCAGTTCCTCGCATCTCAGCTCGGGACGTTGCCAGGTATTTGCAAGGGGGAGCACGTTTGCAATAATACGGATCTAGACTGTCCCTTCCTCCTTTGAGAACTTCCCTTTTTTCTTCGTTATCATATATCATATCAGCAGATTTTTTGCTCTAATTGAGGATATGCACAAAATAATAATAAAAAATGACGACCCCACTCTTTTGCTGGGACGAAGAGAAAAATTTGTATTACACTACGGCGAATTAGTCCAGAATTCATTTGTTAGATAACAGAATCAGGGGTCTTGTTCCTGACCCTCTAAGTGATTTCAGCGTGTAGGTCTAAGCACTGAATTCAAGAAACGGCAACCGTAAGGAAGACCCCGGGAAGGCTAATTGAAGCTGCGTGTTACTTCTACTTCTTAAGTTTATTTAAGCTTCTTATTGTATTGAATGTACTCCTGCCATTTGAGTCAAAACATCATCATACCCGTACATTTGTATAGAACATAGTAGTTTGTTAGTTAGATCGAGTTTTACGGCCTAGTTTCTAACCAATTGCTTTCTCCATGTATGGCCCAGCTGCTTTTTTACCTAATTCATTTTTTTTACTGAGCACCAAGCGTACTTGCGGTAGTATGGGTTCCATTTTTTTGAGTATTTGGTATGACCCGGCCAGTAATCGGGTTCCCAACCTCCGGACCGCAAGTCGAATGCTCTAACCTCCTGACTATGCAGAACAGTAGTTTATGAATAAATTACTGCTACGTAGTCAAATGACATTAAAAATTAAAATGTTTCATATTTGTTTCTTGAAATTTAACGACACACCAACAAGAATGTCTTGTATAGTGTCAAATAAATAAAAAGTGAAATAAGTGTACGACTTCAGATGAGATGTAAGTTCAAGTTCGGTTTCAAACAAATTTCAAACAGTGTGCAAGTCCTTCCCTTTAGTCGCCTCGTACGCAGTGGCGCTAAAGGACTTTTAATTCTAGAGCGCGCTGGAGGGCGGAAGATTTTTCAGGGAAGGGGACTGCCCGACACACTCATGGCGCCGGGGACGCTAACAAGTGCGAAGCGTAAGGACCTAAAGTATGAGGTCCAAGGGCCCGCTTAGGGACCTTGGTGGGATCTCCGAATGCTCAGAAGTTCCTAATTTTAAGAGTATCTCTGAGGTATTAAAGTCGTCAAGTAAAGGGTAATTTATAAAGAGAGTTACGTAACTTGAGGTAAGATTTTATTGGTTACAAAACTACTGCCAGGAGCGAATCTGGCAGAACCGCAACTGGGAAATGAACTGTACGGAAATCAGTTGATCCGCATTGAATGTGATCCTCTTGAGGAAACATTGTTTCTTGCCTGAAAGATTACATGAGCCGATTCCCGCCTTAAATTGGTGGGGAGCGTACAGATAAATTTGAAAAACCTCTTAGAGGGCCGGAAAGTACATTTCGGCTTTCGGTTATTTCATTAGAAAAGAATAGAAATTACTGCTTTTTCTAATCCGAAGAAAAATCAATTACCACGAAATCTGGTATGCTAAGGGAGACATTTTTTGTGGATCACCCAAATCCCATTTGCGGGACATAAGCGAGGCAAAAAGTTTTCCAGGGGGTACGTGCCTCCTGACCGCTTGGTTACGCCACTGCAGAGTCTTAAGACAGACGGGAAACGCCGTTGACGTATCCTAAAGCCCCTAGCACGACCGGTGCTTTCAGAGGAATACTCACCGTAAATTGTCGCATCGTCCTGAGATGAGAGCACAAACGAACATGTATCGAATTGAAATCCTTTCATAGAAGATATGTAGCTTGGACATTCTTTAACATTCTCTAATGTTGGAACGTGGTCCAAATTTTCTTTGAAAATGCTGACACAACTCTGCTTTTCTTTGGTGTTGCTGGGATCATTCGAGTCCAACCGGAACACCCACCTCCCTGGTAAATTAGAATTTCCTATTGCTTCATGAAGGTCATAAACAGGTTCATCCATTTCTTCGTTTATGACGTTTTCTAGTTGATCGATTTCATAAAAATCTGTTCCGGTATTGTAACCAAGGACAAGTTTTTCAGCCGCAGGCCATTGGACCGATTGGTAGGTCATTAGAGCAAAGGTGTGTGAGCCATCGTTAGTAATCGCACACTGAAGATAGGTTCCCTGTAAGTAATTGAGATGTAATATTAAATTCAAGGGAAATTGAAAGACATCATAGTTTTTACAATAAATAACAACAAAATGAACTTTTAACATCGAAGTAAATTTTGTCCAGAGCCTCACAATTTTTAAAAACAGCATAACAGTGTCATTTGTTTGTATAGCTGTCCTTACAACTAGGTTAATTTATCGAATAAACTTGTACAAAATAAAATTATAACGGAATGTATTGCCGTTGCTTTACAAAAAATGTTTCATATTTCTAATACCACATTCATGAACAAAATATGAGATCATTCAGAGTGAGGCATTGCGGTACCCATCTTTTAGGTGAAAGTTTTTCACAGATACAAATTCAGCTTTATTCGTAGCTCAGGAAAAAAATTTCACTAAGAATTTCAGAAATCCAAAAGACGGAACTCCCGTTTTCCTTTTATTGCATAATATTTTGAAAACAAGAAGCGATTGAAAGGAGAGACTAATTGAATTTTAGGTGTATCTCAAATGCGACATTTCCCCTTATAAAACAGTCTATTAATTCATCTACACCTGATTGGAAGATTGGTGGTCACGTGGTATGGGTGATTGACAACTTCCACACCGTCGAAATATTAGTACAGATTAACACAATTCATTTTGTAATACCGAACTAACCACGTTATGATGAGCAAGCGATAACTGTGATTTACGTGTACAAGTTACGCCACGACTCAATCAACTACAGGATTGGAAATCCCCTATCGTTGACTCAAGTTTGAAAAGAGAGTAATGTAATGTTAAATAGATAATTCGTAATATTTCAACTCATGAAATTGTTCATACTTTTGCACCCAAACATTCATTATTTGAATATAAACTCACCGGAAGTGAATATTTTGTATGCTTAGCGTTCTCCCAACTTATTACTATTGCCCATGTTGGAATGAACGGTAAACTGGATGCAAAGTCGCTTTTGTCCCACTCCCTAACGTAAGTACCAATAACTGTTAGCGATGCCTTGTCCTCTGGGTTCTGTGCCTTGTAAATCTAATAAAAGAGAACAACTTTATTTCAGGTGCGCGAAGCAGATCTAAGAATGACTGAAAAAGTGTATAAGTAAAACTTCCGATCACCGGCCTGAACAAAGTGCTGAATTTGAAAACACGAGCTTAGTACATATAAGTTATCTAGATAAGAAGTACGAAGGGTCTCTTCTCACAGTTTCAGATAAAATGAAAAACAATTTAATTAACAGGAAATTTGAAGACATTCATTCTCTCATATATTATAAAAAAAAAGCTTGTGTTAATGGACAAAACACTTTGTACAAACAGGACATTTTAAAATTGGATTAATTAATGTTTTAGCTAGTAACCTTAGCAAGAAAATAAAATAAAATACAGCATATCTTGAAACAAATAGATAAATGCGTCACGACTCTTTTTTAACCTACCGCACGGATGTGTCCAGTCATAAGCGTACGATGTGGGGTGCAGTGGATAGCTTATTTTTTACATTTTCATAAATAAACGATACTAACCCGATGTTTTAACTGTGCTGATATAAAGCTGCCCCAGAATGGTGCAACTAATGGATCAGTCAGCCTGTATATATCCACCGGATTGCTGAACTCAAAGCTATTTGGAGGATCCATACCTTCACTTAAGAAGGATATCACTCCATTCTCAGTAAACTAAAGAAAATGAAATAAAATGAACGTAAGTGTTATCAACGAAAAAACAACTTCCAAGGCTATTGACTAAGCACACGTTCGAAAATTAGTTTTGCAGCTTTATCCTCCAGATGAGATTTAATTGGTGTAAGGAACTATATAGGGAATGAAATTAAATGTGATTCTCTTCAGGAAACATGTAATCCTGTATGAGAGGTTACTTGCAAGGAGCTGCGCGTCACCTTCAACTGGAGCAGAGCGTACAGAAAATGTTAAAAAAGCAAACCCTCAGACAGTCGTAAATGGTATTTCTCAGGTGTTCTATCATTCAAAGGAAAAAAAATGGTTGCACTTTTACCAAGAAAGGATCATCTCATACGAAATCTATTTGTCACAATCTGACAAAGGAGGACAAAGTTTTCCAGGCCGAGCGTGCCCCACTAACCCCCCCCCCCCCCGGCGACGCCTTTGGCTGTTTGGTTGGAACGATTCAACTAAACGAAGGCGAACTTACACTCTCAAGCTTCAATCGATTACGTGATGGTCTAAGGGGAGCAATACGTAGAAAAAGACCGTGACGCTATACCTCTACTTGTATTCTCTGGATTACTTAATCAACATGAGGCCAAGTATTAAAATAAGTTTAAAATAAGGCTCCGAGTGTGCGGAATTTAGCTTTCTCGAGGAGGGGATGCACCGTGGAATTGAAATTTGATAATGTGCACTTGCTGATTTGTGCTGCTAGATAGGATTGGCCTTCTGATAAATCATTTTAATAAAACCTTCCTTCTTAGAGTTTTACAACGTTGAGCCGGTATTCTTGCAAACTGTGGCAACATTTGTAATATCTTGCCATAAACAATTGGTATTTCGTGCATATAAAATCTTAGAATGTGTTGAACATATTAAAACACATTGAAACAGAGGCACCTGCGTATTTTAAGGGATAGTGAACCTGTTCTTCCGGGGAGAAAGAACAGTCCAAACTCTCAAAAAGATAGATTCAGTTTGTACAGAACATTTAATTCCATGTTAACTAAAACCTAGCATCGGCTTTGAAATAATATTCTACACAAAAAAACCAATGGTATTTTAGTGTAGAAACATTATGAAACATTGACTTACAAGTAAATGTTTTTTCTCAAGTATAGATATATAGAACGATTCTGGTAACTGAATGAGCTCTGAAAGTATGGGTTCATATTCGCTGTTGTTATCCCTTCTCAACGAGAATGCAGTGAGTTGCGGATCTAGGAGAAAACAAAAGTAATTTTTATATTTTAAAATAGTATTTTTGCATCCTGTCGGATCTCCGATCATTAAGAAAGAAATTAAATATTTGCTCTCTATTTTTGATTTTAACAAACAATAAGATTACATACCAGCAATCTGAACTTGGTCAAACTATTATTTTTTTAAGTCTTTATCCTGGAAATGATCGCTTAATTTACCGTTGAAAAATATAAATAACATTCCACACTATCCAAATACCTGAACTGGAAACGTTTTTTTGACTTAAAGTTTCTTTTTCGGATGAAATTGAAACGCAGTAGCTCCAGACTTTGCAGGTGCTACTTATATTTAAATTATATCTCAAGTGCTGGTCGTGTTATCCTCTTGAATCCATCTATTGGCTAAAAAAGAGTAACCCTTCACATTGGCGTCACGAGACTTTTCATTCGGGGGGGGGGGGGGCACTGGGGCACAACGATTTTGCGGGGGGACACTGCTTGACTCCACTCATGGCGTCCTAGGCGCCACCGAACGCGAAGCGCGATGCTCAACTGGAGGGGTGCAGGTGTCGGCCCAAGAGCCCCTGGTGGGATTCAGGGGTACATTGCGGTGGGGCTTCAGGGGGCAAAAGCCCCGGAAATTTCTTGGTTTAAGCGTGTTTTTGAGGTATTTAAAGTATTTAAGCCTTTATTAAAGGGTTATTTTATTGACATAACACTGGCTTAAAAATTAACTCAAGGGTAACTCCAAGTAAGACCTTCGGTAAAAAAGCCACTGATTAAACTACCAAGAGCGGATCAGGCTAGCATTTTGAAAAAAGGGTAAGATGAACTATAGAGAAAGAAGTTGATGGGCAGTTCAATGTGAGTCTTGTTGGGAGTCCAGGGAGAGAAGTCTCCTGGGTCCCAGCGTGTTTGTGAGGTATTAAAGTCGTTTTTTAAGGGTTGTCTTTATACTGGCCTCAAAATTACTTTGTGCATGGTGCAATTGAAGAATATTCTTTACCAAGACTTTCGGTACGTGCATTTACTTCAGGATAATTGGACTGATAAACATGTCTACCTTGTACATATATATGTACATATATATATATATATATATATATATATATATATATATATATATATATATATATATATATATATATATATATATATATATATATATATATATATATATATATATATATATATATATATATATATATATATTCTGCATATAATTTAGGAAGTCCACTACTTCACTGTCATTTACATGTGTCTTAAAACATGTTGTGGCCTATAGGATACCTTTGCAAATTCGTCAAGACATTGAGATTAACATCACAATGCCGGCATTATGTGTCGAGGATGGAACATTAACTTATACATACACATTAGTATTTTATTGATAATGGATTCTTGATGCATACTGCAGAACTCAAATTGGATTCCAGTGCTCCACTGGAAATCCATTCCAATTTGTCATTTTTTTTTCCAAAATATGAAGAACCGGACAATATCCGTTGTTGCAAGACCTACATTTGGCGATATACCTACATCGGGAAAAATTGATTCCTAAGTGAAATGATACTTAATATGTCAATAAAAACTCACTTCCACAAGTAAAGCTCCCAGGTGGAGAGTTGATGCAAACACTTGGGGCTTCGCAATCATGACTGCCTTCCTGGCATTCGTCTACGTCTAAATGAAAGAGACAAAGAAGAGGAAGAAGGAACATAAAAACTGGCTCAGCATGTTGAAGCATTTCAATTAACCATTTGAATAGAAACAATGTGTGAAGAAAACCGGCCTTTTAATTCTGAAGCTAGAGGTTTTAATTTTAAGCTAATACACAAATGCTTCATTAACAAATGGTTATTTGTTCATATATATATATATCTAAATTAATATTAGTCGTTTCACAAAAATATAAAATATCAAAGTTATATGGACTGAAATGTATTTCCCTTTTTGCCAATAACAGTCATCTTATTTGATAAACCACGCAGTCATGGTATAATTTTCTTCGACGAAATTTTCGACTCCTGTTGATAAAATTTGTGTAAAGTAAAATAAAATTACTCATCAAAATTTATCATTCTTTCGGTATTACATTTATAAAATCAATATTCTTTTTCAGCTTTATTTTCATGCTTGTCCTTTTTCTGCCAGCAAAATCTACCACTTAAAGTCTTTGGGAATTTGAAACACTCCGTTTTGAAAATGTGGGAAAAATATTCTTACCTGTACACACTGTACCATTGCCGGAGAATCCCGAGTTGCATGTGCAAAAAGGGTTATGATTGTCATCGATTTGGCATTGTGCGTTCTCATCACATTCAATGGATGAACACCAATCTGGAGATCAAAGTTAAAAGGTAAAATTGAATTGTCTAACGTGAAAGCGCTCTCATTAACTTTTCAACCACGCCCTCACAACTTTTATTTAGTAAATTAATGTCCTCCCTTATGAAAAATAACTCATTACTAATGAGTGCTTTTTAATCTGGTAACTTTCATCGGAACTTCTAATTCAATTCGACTTTTATCCACTCAAGAACTTGGTATTTGACTTTCAAAATTGTTTTTCTTATTAAATGTTTACAAAAGATTGAATTAATCTCATTTTTATATTATGTACACTATCATGTTATCCTTATTAAATTTCCTTGCCATAACCTTAATTTGGAGAACTTTTTACACCATAATTTTTATCAAAGCCATGCATGTCACTACATGAAAGCTCACAAACTACCATTCCTCTGAAGTTTCAAATTTAACTGATTGAGTTGTTGCCATATAATTTATCTGTTGTCATAGGCACGTCCATATTATTATCATTTTCTTTCTCTTCTTTTTGTTTTGCAATACGGTATTTCTACGTTGGTCCTTAACTTTAGCGCAAATGTTTTCCAAGGACGTTTTACCATCTTCTGGTTCTGAAGTGCCTTTGTTTAGTATTTTTCAAAACGTAGAATTCTAATTTCTCATGCTGTGGTACTGTATTCTCTGTAGAAACATATTAACGTGACTTAAATGTCTGTTAATCTTGACCTTGGGTTTTTCTTACTATCATATCTAGTAAACAATTGAAAATGAAACAACATTTGGAAATGAAACAACCAAATCTATTTAATACGCACTTCATCGGGAGGCTGGCATAAACTTTTGGGAAGATTATGTGAAAAAAGACTGAAACTGGACTGGTCAGAACACACCAATCAAGTACATTGGTAAGTTAGGTAATAAATCAGAAATAGGATGACACATTCTATATAACTTTATGCGTTTAGAAGAGGAAATTGAATATGATAAACTGTTCGTTTATATCTGGTAGAGAGCAAAATTATTTATACCAGGACAATCCGGAAATGTTCCATCCCAATTGCCATTGTTGCAGGTTAACGTTGTTTCAAAAGTACCGGAACATGTGTAGTCGATAGTACTTCCATGATCGAAAGATGACGACATGACTGATGGGGTGGCGTCAGGATCGACATTTTCCGGTGGAGGGCAGTTCTCTAAATAATATACAGAGTTAAGCATTTTATACAATAAAATAATTAATGTGAATACTTTTTATTTTAACTTGTTTATTATAATTGTAATGTGTTGAACCTATTATCATATTTCAAGTAAGCGAGTATCCTTTTCTATGATTTGTACAATTAAAACCATGCGACCTTGTTTAGAAGATGTGAAAAACACCGGTATATTTAATTGAAAGACAGTCAAATCTCATCAAAAAAAGCAATTTTTGTAGTACGTCTACAACAATTCTCAATTGGTACATCTCTTTGATGTTTGAAGTTAAAAAAAGCAGAGTATTGTGAAGTACTGTGGCTCATACTGCACAACATTCACTGTAATAAGAGTGTTTTGATTACGTATATGTGCACCCTGAAGCAATGGACTGAGATTATGTTTGAATGAGGATGAGCTTCATGCAGTTGTGCATAAGAGTGGCGTAGCTAAGTAGATTAGGAGGATTGGAACTGTTTGGGGTGGAATGGTTAGGCTTGCAAAGGGAAAGTCAATCGCTCCAGTTTTACTTCAAAACAAGAATTAAATTCCTTAAATGTTCTCCTACTACGCTCCTGCAAGTATCTTTTAGTATATTGTGGGACATAATGGACATACGGTTGGCCTACTTACAGTAATCTATACATTGAATCCTTTCTAGGTGCAAAAATAAATTATAAAACTAGTATCTTATAATTCTAAAGAGTCATTTACAAAACGGGATAGTTTACTTCACTAATCCAAACAAGAATGACTGCATTTTCCCTTAGACTGCAACCAAAACCTGAGTAACATATGTTCTTCTTAACATAATGATGTCAGTTCCAGAGCGGGATCTTTGCTCACATAAAATGTACACGCTTCTTGAGTACAAAGAGGTCACCTTGCAACTATTTAGACTAAAAAATAAAAAAGGTTCTGAACTTGATACTTAAAATGCCTCAGAATGGTCCTTTTGGTGAGTATTC
Organism: Holothuria scabra; assembly: GCA_037179385.1. Classification (NCBI taxonomy): domain Eukaryota; kingdom Metazoa; phylum Echinodermata; class Holothuroidea; order Aspidochirotida; family Holothuriidae; genus Holothuria; species Holothuria scabra. The sequence continues at coordinate 4,202,766 of CM074187.1, read as the reverse complement.
TGATACACGAAAGTCATACATATGGTAGACTTGCCGCAAGTCTCTCGAGATGTTCCCTGTCAGCTGTAAGGATTCTCCTCTGTCACTTTTTCTCTCTACGTGTCACCCCTTTGATCTCCCCCATTTAGCTTTGCAGACAAACCAACTTCTCAGTCTTCTCTTTCCACTTCAAATCAAAACGTTATAACGCCAATACACAGTGCACTAACCAACACACGTCGAACGGTAATGACCGCTAAAAAGTTTTTGCATTCACCGCTTCGAACGTCGCTACACTGAGTCATTGCAACGATCTTGCGTGGCAGGTTCTTGTTTATACGCTGTGCACATATCAACAAGCGGGGAACTAGCTTACTCGAGAGACTTGTAGCGTTTGCTGGTGACATGGCATTTTGGGCGGTCCGATTTTTAATCACTAATCTCTGGAGCCAATGAAAAGCTTTCTATTTGTAAACAGACAGAACGATGCACTGTTCATCACACGATGATCTTAATGAGTATCTAGCAAAAGTCGCAAAATGCCGAAGCTGATTGGATAATACAGTAAATCATCTTGAAATATATTCATCAAGATTGTTAGATGAATTAAAAAATATAGAAGTTAAAGATGATGACGTAAACAGCTGCAAAAGACACAACTCTCTTACGGCAAGCCGCAAGTTTGAACTGGCCGCTCAGCAGGCTCGTGTGTATGAACTGTCTTCGCGAACCGTTGTAAACAGGTGTTACAGCACTCGCTCGTGGAGGTTGCAGCAACGGGGCAGTGAGAAGTAATCTCAATAGTTGCATATATCTGCACAATGCGATAGGATCACCGTGAAGAGTAGGAACAGAAATAAAATGAAAGGTGGATGGAAGGAATTCGTGACAGACATGGGGCAAGTCTATACCTATGGAAATCGGGGCATGCAACTGCATGCAACGACCAACTGCTGAAAACAACTTGTGCTATTGGAACATCATTTAAAACCTAATTTGGTGCGTACTAGAAATCGCATTTAAACTGTTCCTATTTATCTAGTTGACACAATGTAACACATTCTAGTGGAAGTGTTGCTAAATATCATTTACTTCAGAAACAAATTAACTGCAAATATATTACATTTGATTTTACACCATTTCAGGAGTATTTGAATAATTAGATAATTAGTAGTCCACGTTTAACTGTTCTGTCTGCGATTACATAAATTCGACGTATCTCAGACTGAAATGTTTTCTCTAGACTATCATTCTTCTAAAAAGCACATTCCTTGTAGAGTCTTGTCTTGTGGGGCTTTTGAACTTGGTACCCTTGCCTATCGTAACAGAGAGCAATTAGGAGAAGTTTCAACACAATGGAACAGTATATTTATGAGTTCGCTCTATGTGAGACAGTAATCGTCTGGTTACCATACCTTAATAAATCGAGAACGTGACTAAGTCAGTTTCGGGAATCCGTTTCCTGCAATCAGTTTTGTTTACCACTTTTCTCATGGGTACACCAAAATTTTAAATAATACACTTGCCGCGCTTGGTGGAGGCAGAACTCTGGAGGCAACGTATTTTCGTAAAGAATTTTGATCAAATATAAGCTGTCCATGGTTCGCCGAAAAAAAATCAGGGGGGGGGGCAAAATTTCTAGACGGGGCAAAACCTCCCAGTCACCATAAAATGACATGAAACGTGCGAAAATTACAGCCCAAAATGCCTCCCAGATCGCCGGAAATGGCATTTCTAAAGCCTATTTTTGGCATAGAAATTCGGTAAACACGTTTTGTTCAGGTTTTTGCTTAAATTTTTATACGTTTTTTCAAATTTTTGATTTTCCGGGGGGGGGGGGGCAAGTGCCCCCCAGCCCTTACCTGCGGACGCCCGTGAAGCTGTCCGAATAGTTCAAACTTCACAAGGGTCCAATCATGGGGGAGGTGAGGGTGAGTTGGTCGAATAAAATTTTTGAAAAATTTAAAGTCTGCCTTAAATTGAATTACCGGCTTATTAAATGTTTAGCCTTACTCTGTTTGCACATGCCGGCTCAGCGTCTGGACCTCTTTAAGAAAGTACGAATGTATACCTCCTAAATTTCCCTGCGGTCTAAATGCACATTTATCCGTAACTTTCAAATAAGATTGCACATTTCATGTCGAGTGCAAAATAAGTTTTGCTTAGTTTAACAGAATGGTATTGTTTCATCTGACATCCGAGGTTGATAGGTATCTATGAGGTATCCTGTACACGTTTTTACATAGCTTTTCTTTGCTTTCACTGTGCCTTTCGTGTCCTTACACATTTACTGATAATTTGAACATTAAGCCTAAATATGGTTGATTGAACTCTAAAACAAGTTGGATCGGCACATCATCTCCTAAGATGTTGCGTTAAGTACTAGCTAGGGTTGGTAACACACCTAACCTCGGGTGAATATTTCTTTAGTTGAGTTTTTGGAGTTCATTGCCCGACATTTTTGGAGGTTGCGTTTACGGACCAATCCTTCGTAAAAATGTTATACTCAACTGCTTTAGAGATAAAACACCTCTATAGATTTCCAAGGATGGATAATATGCAGTGAGAGGAGGATGGTGAATTATTAAAGTTGTGGGTATGTTAAATAGTGATTCATTATTAAAAGACAGAGATTCTGTTTACCTCTACACACTGGGACTTGACCAAAGTTAGAATTCTCACATGTCAATACTGCATTGCCAACAAGTGTGTAACCAGAGTTACAATCAAACGATACTGTCATTCCCTCCAGGTACAGACGTCTACCTGTTGTCTGACTGTACACCTGAAAGCCGTTTGCGGGAGGCATTACGGCAGCACAAGAACCTGGTGAAAGAAATATAATGGTCTTATACATTATCTGAATTAAAGGAAATGCGCATTCTCGTCAAATCCAACCGGTAGGTAGATTTGAAAATATATGTGTTTATGTGCGTGTATGAATTATTGTGTAGTTACGCATTCATTCCTGACTGCGAGCTTGAAAAATATAGAAAAATGATAAAAGGAAAGACTGTAAAGACATTGCAGGAACAGCCATTGCCTTGTTCGACCGACATATATTACTCTGCAATTTTGCAGCTTGTATTGGATTATAGTAATCTCTGCCCATTCCTGTGTTGATTTCAATTTGATCTTCCCGTTACCAACAATTCATGCATTCAATCACAAAACCGACAAATAATTGCAATTGGATTCGGTTGAATTGTCATGCAACCCATTTATTGGTAACTTTTCCCAGCGAAAACTCTCCCAGAAGATCTCTGGTGTCAAAACATGCTTAAACACGCTACACTGTGTCGTCCTTATCCGCGGAATGATATGCAAAATTTAAACTACTACTTAAACACCTTGACTAACTAACTGATAAAGTAAGTTTTTTTCGCAATGTAATGTTTTTTACTGACACTACGCGTAGTTGTATTCTCACAGGCCAAAATTATTTCTATAAAAGACGAAAATATCCCCCATAGCAAATGCAACTTTCCAAAAAAGGTAAACTTCTCAAATTATCCAAATTTTATACAAACACATCCCACGTAAGTTTTTCCTCATCAAGTTGCACAAAAAGTGAATTACTCCTTGTAGCATACTGCATAATAACAGTGACAATCATCATCGGCTGGCGCAACTCTTTCCATCTTAAAACTGATGGTGCTTATTTGGACGGAGTAAAATAGAGCAATCCCTGCTATTGGTTTTGGTTTCGATCAACTATTTCCCTTATGTACTAAATGAAACTAAGAGAAAGTTTTCGAGCGATGTACATGTTTCTGTTCATCTTTCTATAAATATTTACTAGATACCTCTATTCGTATTCAGAAATACACTGTCAGGAAGCGTTACCATGAGTAGGCCTACGGTTCGTTATATTCTGTCTGAACCCTCATACCTAGGGCATGCAATATGATCTGATATGTTCACTGAGTGTGCCTTTGAGCGGGTATTGGAAGTCTGAATGATAGGCTTTACTCTCAATAGAGGGGAATAACAACCATATATTATACAACGGTGACAAATGCCAATTTCTGCATTATAAATACCTTCGCAGTTAGTTTCATCGTCGGAACAGTCCGGCAAATCATCACATAGCAGATCTCCTTCTATACAAGTACCGTCAGAACAGGAGAATTGACCAGTTAGACAGTTACCTCGAAAAGCTATGTCAACAAGAAAAAAACGTAAAATAAAAAGAAAATATGTTAGTGGTGAAGGAATATTATTCTAAACATATTAAAAGTGCTTCCAAAGTCATTTTGAGGTGATCTGTAAGAAAACAGGATACTGTCGAAAGTACGAAATTTAGACATTCTCTCCTCTACTTCTGCATTACAAATATTAAATGCTTAATTAGGTACATTTTCTCGCTAATTCCCATAAGGGTAATGTTTTAATTCGCCTTTTTCACAGATAATGCACACGCACTGCCTTCTCCATTTTGTATTTCCGCGTGACCGAGCAAACCTTCGGGAAAGGTCAACAAATTATGTTAATTATACAGTTGAAGCATGAAGCTAAGTATTAGCTCCATAGTTAAAGCTTTATTATTATTGTTATTGTTACTGTTACTGCTACTGGCTACTACAACTATTACTACTACTGTTACTATAACTCCTACTATTATTGGTATTTTTGTTCTGGTTGCTGGTAAAGTTGAGTTGCGTAGCAATTGTAACTAAGAAGCAAATTATTGATCATACTTAAAGATAGCACGAAAACAAAAGAATAAACTCTTTCGAATACATTTTTCGAATGGAATGTTCTATTGTAGAATCTCAAGTACCAAAGAAAAGGGCAGAACAACAAAAGGACCAGAAATAGTTTCTTGTGGAAAAGTTTGACTAAAAAAGAAACTAGAACTGAAAAAATCTTTCATTTAGAAAAGTCATTTAACTTTGTGTGTTGGATTTAAAATTGTGTTTGAAAGTTAAAGAAAGGAACTGATTAGGTTCAACTCGTATTATTTCAGAATTAGTTCAGGGGCCCGTTCCACAAAGAGTTAAGCACGATCTTAAGTTTGATTTACGGTTGACTTAAGTATGGGGAATCAAACTTAAGATTGTGCGTAACTTTTTGTGGAATGGGCCCCAGTAGAGTGAGATAAAGAATTAAAATTATCCACTTAACCTGCTTAATTTTTAGTAGAAGCCTAACAATATTTTTGTGATATACCTTTGTACCAATTTAATGGCTCTATATAAAGTTACTTCTACTGATTTTCACAATTGAAGAGGAAATTATTGTCCAATAACTCTCAAGGTCCAATCATGAAGCATGACAGTAAGTTAGCACACTACTCCAAGTTAGGGTGACTGCATTTTTTCTTTAAATGTAATAAAGTCGAGTTGAATAACAATACTAATTACATCACAAACTTCCACAAAACGTAACATTTTAGATTCACTATGCTGGATTTCTGTGATAAACTATGACATCTTAATAGCATATTTCTGCAACGTATTTATCAATTGATTTTTTTACTTGATAGCTTAAACTAGATTGTTTATTTTAACTGACAATTGATGCACATATGACGTCATATCTCCAGTATCAACCATGACATATATGAGATCGTCTGTAACGTATGCAGTTAAACTTTTCACGTCACTTCAAAGTCACTCCTAATATCTAAAAAATCCTTCTTCTCTGTAGACAAGGTTATTACACTTTATTACAGCTGTTGTTTTGTCTTTCCCTGATTTCGGCAATCCTCTCACCTCTCACCTCAAGCTACAATTTCTGTACTAGTCCACGGAAAATTCCTAATTGGCACATCTCTTTGACTGACAGAAAGTTCAATAACTGCAGGCTACCGAAACTCATATTTCACCGCATATGTTGTTCTGAGAGTGTTCTGATACACATTGGGGTATTGCATTCTCGTCCTGAAGCAATAAACTGAGATTGCGTCTGGATGAGGATAAGTTTGAAATAGTTGTGGGAGGGGCTTAAGTAAATAGATTAGGAGAATTAGGTGACATGATTAGGCCTTTTTAGTTACTCGAGAATAAAGACAAGTGATTTAAATAAACTACACTTGCGATGATAAGGACAATAAAAATGAACATTTTGAAGTATTCCCACCAACATGTATAAAATAATTTAGATACACACGTCTTGTGTTTCTAAAATACTTTTAATTCTTCAAACTAAATTTTTCCTTAATAAATGTTCCCTTTTGTTGGGAATGTCATGTTTAACCGCGAACAACATCCTCTACAACACACTTCTGCATAGTATCAAGTATTCCAAAGGAAACAAAATATTGCTCTTAAAAAATTAAACGACTTGCAGATTTTTTGAGCAACTGCCCATGCATATTCAAGTTATTCATCTTACCGGTGGAAAATTCGATTGTAGTTATTTCCACGGAAGGTCCCGTAGTATCACCTGTTGTCATACTCGTTGTTACATCCCGCGTAGGTTCTGAAACACCCGTTGTGGCTTCTAGCGCACCCGTTGTGGCTTCTGGCGCACCCGTTGTGGCTTCTGGGGCACTGGCACCCGTTGAGGCATCCGGCCCGGCTGTTGTGGCTTCTGCCACTGTTGTGATAACCCCCTGCGTGGTCTGCATAATAGTTGTTGTTGGTTCAAGTGTAGTCGACTGTTTTAACGTCGTACTTTCACCCAAAGTTGTACTCACAAAAGTAGTGCTTATTCCCACGGTAGTGCTACGTGAATCGGTTGTGCTTTCTCTGGCCGTCGAACTGGGGTCCAGAGTAGTACTTACGTGATCGGTGGTACTTTGAGCATTGGTTGTACTTGGGTTTTCTGTGCTACTGAGCATATTTGTGGTACTCCTTGCATTTGTCGTACTCTGGATGTCAGTAGTACTTCTTAATTCTGTGGTACTCTCTCCCTGAGTCGTACTTGGTATGTTCGTTGTACTTCCAACATTAGTCGTACTTTCTTCTCGTGTCGTACTTGGTATATTTGTTGTACTTGGTACTTCCGTTGTACTTTCCACCTTTGTCGTACTTGGTATGATTGTTGAACTCTCTACTTTCGTTGTACTTGGCACATTCGTTGTACTCTCTTCCTTTGTGGTACTTGGTATATTTGTTGTACTCTCTATTCGCGTTGTACTTGGTACATCAGTTGTGGATGGAATATCGGTTGTGCTTCCAAAATCGGTGGTACTAGCTTGGTCTGTGGTACTTTGATACGCTTCTGTAGACACTTCAAACTTCTTTTCTTCTGAAATAGTGAAAACATTCTTTTACAGTAATAGCGATGAAAATCATAAAAATAATAGGCATTTCGTTCTATTTGGTATCTTTGAGAATAGAAATAAATTACACTGAAACTATTTACAGCTACAGAAACCTCAGAATAGTAATCCAAGGCTGGAAAATGGTGCAATTTAAAATGTGATCGGGTTTTGTTTAAAAAGCAGAATAAATTGATATGAAATTAGTCAAAAGAGGAATATAGACACTAATACGTCTACAATGACAGTAGCAAAGAAAGGCACGGTCACACTGTAACGAATTCGGATCGGATTCAGATCAGAATTGTAGTGAAGGGTTTTTATTATTCATCTCTGTTCTGAGAGAACCACAACTTTGCCATGCAACATGGGTAAATATGATATTTGTATTATACTCATTCATTTTTAACATTGGATCGACAAACAGCTTTAATCTGAAAAAGAATGCCCGTTAAAACCTGTTTGCTGGTTTAATGTCACGAGAAAATGAGTACATTTCATTTTTCAAAGAATTCTGATGCGAATCATATAATCTACACTGGATGGCATTTTTTCTTCTTTCCGACCATATATGGAGAAGATTTTAAGGAAAACTAAACCCACAATTCCATTAGAAATCGCTTTAGAGTGACCGGGGTTCAAGAACGTGAAAGAATTTCCAGTTATTCAGTGATATTTTGACTGCCCTTTTATCTCAACCTTTTACTGCAATGAAATACGTTGAATAATTTTTCTTATTTTTCGCAATCATAACTTTACGTCAAAAATATTTTAAGATTACACCACCTGACTACCGGTGTGATCTCACGAATGTTTGTTAATGCTTGAGACTCGACTTTTGCCAAAACATCTGTGCGGCAAATATAACATTCGTGAATGTGCAACCTTTTAAATTCAAGGTTTTTAGCAATGTAGCTATTTAAGCCTAAGGACAGAAACTTTGAACCTCTCTAGGCAGCTAGGGCTTGAAGTGTTATGGAGGAAACCGCCAAAAGTTGACCGTACTCTCCTATTCCAGGATAAGCCTTAATACTGTTTTATAAATTCAGACTTAAGTTCCAAAGGACAACGGAAAAATACGAAAGATTTGTTTTTAATTGGTTCAGTTGAGCTCAAGCTTTGGTGAATTGATTTGTTTGTGGAGTTGTTTAATCGTGGAGCGTATATGAAAAAGGACCCGTAGAAATTTCTCTTCTTCAGATTTTGGGATACGTTTACAAAATAGGTTTGAAATAAATTTTATGGATCTCTGCATTTACGATTAATTTGAATAAGGTGAAGTTAGAACTTTGTGGCATTATTTGAATTCTCCATTTAGTGCACCATTTTTGGAAAATATCAGTATCATTGTAGTGTATTTCAAGTCTTGTATTTACATCGTTATTTAAAAATGTACACAAAGATACAGTACTCAGATTTCCTCGTTTCCAGTATTTGTACAAATTTTCCCGGTGTACGTAATTTTTGTCCAACTATCTTTCAGTGTATTCGAATCCTTGACTAGAATTCATGGCAGGTTGAACCACGTAAAACATCTCAAAACAGCAAATTTCAAAAGAATAGCTCCGAAATTAAGCTTCCTGTTGTAGGCCTACTGTTGCATTTTTAAAAAGTATACTTGTGATATACCTTTGTCATCATCCACGATGCATATTGTTGCGCTGAAAAATACAGCAGTTGGGTAAGCGACATTGCAGTCAATGAAAACCACAAATTCTTCAATTCCTTCTATTTCACCATCTTGAAGAATGTTAACATATACAAGTCCGGACTGCGGATCCTCTACTAGCTTAAAGTCACAATCAGCCGTGGCCGTTATTTCACGGGTCCCAAAGAAACCAACTGTAAAATGAATAACAATAGCTTCACATGACAAAAGAAACATCGGTTCTTCAAGACCAGGACTGCGACCTCTGCTTATAAAAAATTTGTCACAAACTTTGAAAAAACACAACATGAATAAAACTGCTGCTCACAAGGATGATTATTACAGACCTCACCTCCTTCGGGCCAAACAAATCAAAACCGAAAAATACACTGGCAGACAGCTGGATTGTCATTTATACAGTACAATACGTACATAGCCTGCTACACGTGCGGGGCGAATTCTTATGCGTGGGGCCACGTGGTCCGTTGTTTTGTCCTCCAAGATGACGTTAGTATGAAGTCAATGCATAAGGTCTATTCAGGCCCTCTAATGAAATTGGGAAATTTCCCGAAAAATTTTGGCTTCGGACTTTAAACAATTCAACACATACTTGAAAAATGGAGCTTATATATTAAAGGAATTTTATTGCAGAAAATTTAGAAAAATGTTTTTATCTGTAGGGGAAAATTCAAAAATTGGATTCCTTATTAACGATCAATCTGCCTAAGTTCATATGGGCAAAATGAAAGCGAAAGTATGTTGAGGTTCAATTCTTTGTCGTGTGTTAAACATTAGAAAGTGTTTTCTTTTCTTTTCAAAACGTTTGAAAACCTGGAGTTTAGATTTAATTATTTTGGATTTTTATAAGGAAAATTGGACATTTTCAGTTTTCTGGAAGAATATCTACTTGTAAGCAAAATCATGAAGAAGGTCAGGGTTGGGGAAGCTGAAGTTGATCAGGCTTTCTTCTTTTATCGTATGGATGAAGGGCCCACAACTAAATTGGATCTTCATCCCGACGGGGGAGGGGGCGGGCATGCAACGACACGCTTGCGCGTCCCTTAGCTCTCACAAATGGTAGATCCAACATTTTTTTTAAGTGGTCTCGTTTTGGTGCCCCCCAGAGGTGGCACCCATGGCATCGTTACCATTAACACTGGATCTAGTGGCAACGTTATAAATCAGTGGAGTCTTGCCTGAGTCTTGCCTGAGTCTTGCCTATTTTGGGAGAGCAGACGAAGATAAAAGTTCAACAGTTTTCACTTTTTCCATCGGTCTACCTGTACTGTCTGACTGTCTGATGATGTGTATGTCTGTAAAAACGTATTCAAAGACACCAGTATTTACCTAATTATGAATACTAGATTACACTAAGTGTGATTCGTAGAGAGAGTTGCCAGGTAGTTTCAAAAGCATAAGTTAGAGAGGGGTAAAAGGGTATGGCTTATACGTATATGGTGACATGCCAGCAACTATTACCCTCACTATTTCCTCGCTGATCTGTATCATGGAAGGTTGTACATTAAATTGTATCTTAATTCCTTCAATATTATTAGTAGACAATAAGTTTAAGACCATTTAAGATTGATGGACCCCACCAATGGCTACATACAGTCACTAAATACATGTTCTGATCGGATTCGTTTATACTTCAAGGCTGAAAGGTAGGAAATCCCAGGGAAAAACCCGTTGCAATAATGGCAATACCTTGTATTGTGTGCGAGCTATGCCTCTTTAAACTCTGGATGATTTTGGAACAACTTGTTAATTATGCAAAACTAATTATATGTGAAGTGGTACACAGTGATGACGTACTTTTTTGTTTACCCTCTATTAATTATCTCTTGATTACTCATCAGATAGTCTACAATTTTGTGATTGATACTGATTAAACCTCCACTGTCACACCAATCCTTAAAATGATCGTAAAACAAAGGATGACATGTCCCTTTTTCGACTTCACAGGATTTGCATATTTAGCCATGCTTATCCATGGTTATGTGAGCATCAGAAAAAAATCACGTAAAATAGTCGGTTTTTCAGTATTGGATTTTGATGTGAATCAGTGACTATTTTCTAGGTGTTCAATCCATTTTACTCAGCTGTAGCTGTATATCGATAAATGTATAATATGTATCATTCAATTTTAGCTTTATAAACGATATCCATTTTTGAACAATATACATATATAGAAAACACTATATTATAGAAAACATCGAGGTCTTCTACAAACTGATTCAACTAAAATGTTGATAAAATCGAAATTGTTCACAAATATTTTTAATAATAAGCTGTAGCTGTATATCGATAATGTGTGTTACATGTTTAATTCAATTTTAGCTAAATTTTCGATATCCATTTTTGAACGATATACATATGTAGACAACACTATATTAAAGAAAATATCGATATCTATTCATTTCAAACTGTGATTTACTGATTCAAGTAAAATATTGATAAAATCAAAGTTGTTCACAAATATTTATATTGTGCAGCAGTGATTCATGACTGACATCCTGGTGTGTACATTCACTGATACTCAATGCATTGATACTGTCACGTTTCAATGAAGCTTATGCCTAGCCCAAAATCTTATGGCAAAAATATATATAGTATATATTTTATACATATTTTGTCACAGATGTGTTAGTATTGTGTTTTGGCAATATCGCTACTGCTTACTTTTTACATCAAATACACAAATTGCTCATTTTTATGTCACCAGACCTTTAGGAGGAATAGATTTTAAGGCGTGAACTTTTAAGGCGTGAACTGCAATCCAGCCATGACTTTGTTTGTCTTTTGTTTAGTTGTGCGCTTCGCAACTAGATTTGAAATTATTCAAAATGAAGCTAAGTACAACCAAATTTACAAAACTGTGCTTATTAGTTATGATGAAATGTTTTCCTGTTCCATTTCCTTGCTAAGTTCAGGTGATTTTATCAATAACCTATCATATTTATTTAACTTACACTCTGTACTTGTTAACCATTTACCGTTGTGCTCCAATCGGGGCATATTTGCGCGGATCGGGAGTGGGCGGAAAAGCGGACGTAGCACGCCCCGCATCAGCTTCCGTAGGCTATTGACCACTTGACCTGAAACTATTGTCTCTCTCGTTGTTGTGGCTGAATTTTCGGGTAGATTCTCGCAGTTTCGAGCTCCGCGTGAAACAGCAAAGATGGGTGACAGCCGCGCTCTGCTCATGGGCCCAAAAGGACCCAAACAACGGTAAAGGGTTAAAATAAGCCTGTGGAGTGTGTTTACAGCAAAGCTGACGCCGCTGTATCTGCGTGTGTGCACAGCCCCGTGGCGCAGGTACTTTAGATTAATAGTTAGGACAGACTGTGATTTAATTTAAGTGCCAAGAATGGACTTAAACCAGTTAATATTTGATGAACATTAATATTCATAATTGTGTGCGGGATGCACATTGTTTTGCTTCAATTAGGCAACTACAAGGAACAAAACGAGTAGTGTAAACAAATTTTAAACCATGGGCAGACCTAACTCGTCGACTATGCTGCAATTCACTGTAAAGAATGGCTCAAAATTTCTGTAAATTCACAGAATAAAAAAAAAGAAATTTTAGTATTACAGAAAAGGTCTGGTAGTAAGTTTCCAGAATTTTCCTGTAAACCTTATTTTTCTCTTTATTAATTTTTCTTTTTTTTTGCTCTGTAAATCTACTGTTATTTTTACAGTGAAGTGTGTTCAGCGAAGAAACAGAGAACTAGCTTTGCTAGTTTGAAGAAACAGTGTTGTAACCCTAATAAAGCTCCCTCTGCAGACGGAGTTAAGTACAGTATCACTGATAATCTCCACATCGCAGTATCTTGTCGAAAGTTAGACAAAGAGAGTCACTACGATTAATCGCATAAATAACAGAAAAAAGACAAGGCTATGTATGCTACGCAATGCATGGCACTAAATTTGTACACGGAGGCGACTTTCATCCTCTCCCTTCCATGGATGGAGGGAAGACTGTTAATGACGAAAGTTTCTTTAAAAATTTTCGAATACTTTAAAAAATTTCAAAACGTCCTTATGATTTTCCTTTCTTTTGATATGAAGTACCGGTACAATATTTTTCGGAAGTTGCAAACTGAAAATCCTAATATGAACAAATAATTTTAAAAGTGTGAAGTTTCATATAAAGGGTCAAAAAGTATCTTGACAAGAAAGATATGCGTGACCCTAATTTTGCGTGCCCCCTTCACTTTCCTCATAAAGAGCACATTGATTTTTTCTTGTAAAATCTCGTATTTATGATACCTTATAATATGAAAATATTGTTGATACAGTTTTTAATATGCAAACAAACAAAAAGTGGCGCGAGGTGTAAGCAACTCCTAAAGAAAAAGTGAAATTTGAAGAGGTTTAGTTGACTATTCTTATAGAAAGGCACTTGAGAATTATGTGAAAATACCTCTCACAAAGGTGAAATTTAAGAAAAAACACAAGTTCCATTAATCACGATGCGCCTACAGTATCAATATATCAAAGTCTAGCTGCATAAAACCTGTGGTGAATAATGATTATAAAAGATAATACCTCGGGAACCGAACATGGAAAAGAAAAAAAAATCACTATAATACGTCCTTCATCAACATATCAAAAATAAAGTTGGCTCTGGACTATTTTTTCAGTTTAGGGAGGTTGCCTTTGCAGTTTTTGCAGACTTTTGAACGAGAATGGGAAGCGATTTTTAGCCCCAACACCTCATCCCCTTCCCCTAACCCAATTCCTGTACATTCACCTTGTCATTCCCATCCCTTCATTCCTATCCCTTTCCAATCTGCTTCATACTCCTTTGTCAAAGCAGTGAGTAACAATACCCTGGTCAAAGGTCGTTTGTTTTCATTGGCAATTAACTTCAGTTCCTCGATATTTCTAATTTTTAACCATAATGTTACAGTTAATCAAAAAGGAAAAGGAGACTTACATGGATTTATGTTGTCACTTTCGATACGATTTATCTGAAAGTCCGAAAGCTCAGGTATGAAAAATAAATCTCCTTCCAGTACATAATGCTTGAAGCCATCAGATGTAATTGATGGAGGGGCTGTTCGAACTGTAGAGCAAAATTACATCAATCCTTAAAATAAGTTTTAAATCCGATGTTTAATTACATTTATATATATATTTTTAGTTTTATTCTCACGTGATGATATGTGTGTTTCGTAGCCGACTGGATCTTACTGCAGAGAAGACATCACACATTCAATCATTAAATAAGGTCTACGGGAAACCGTTACAGATACTTTTGACTCCCTTAAGTCGGATGTCAACTTCACGACCAACGCTTGCAAAATCTTGTGAATTCTCGAGACCTGTAGAATGTTGAATGTGGCAGGAAGTTGCTCATCTGGTCGCATGAACACGCTCGGTTGGTAGTGTGCTTTAATCGCTTTAAAAAACTTTAAGACATACTAAAAATTTAAACCAGCGCTTTGTTCTATAAAGTTAAAAGATCGGTCTTTAATGTAATCATCACAATGAAATGGTCTTAAGAGACCAAACTTCCCAACGAACGTGATCTGTTTAAAAACAAGGCCTTGATTTACTTCTGACGTTATACTCTGAACGAACAACACACTTTAAGAATTGACCATATAGGCAAGCACACGAGATCTCATCGTCTATACGTCAGCAGGACCTTGGCAAATTCGAATGGAATTCAGGATTCTAGAAATTAAATTTCCTCGCGTAGGTGGTTTTGTTTAACTAAAACCTTTTCGGTAAAATATTTACAAATAAATCTTTTGCCCGATCATCCCTGCAGTTCATGAATCTTTGAACGCCACTTATTTCTTGTGGTTTCTAAATATCATTTTCATTAAACGCTATTTTACCGCTACTAAATTAAAACCAGTTTTAATCCATCCAAAGTTTAGGGCCCTTCTGTACAGATTCTGAGTAATAATGTACTTCTTGGAGTTTAGGGTCACTGTGAGCAGTACACAATATTACTTTATTATCCTCAAATGCGAAATTGGATATTCACTCTAAAGTTGTGAGAAAGAATCTGATTTGATTCAAGGTTTTATCGCCAAAAATAGATCGGTGCCTTATTTACTATGAAGGTGTATTGTTCTATTATGAAGGTCGCAGATAGCTCAATGAGGGAGTTCGGACTTACCTGCCGCTCCAAAAGCATTTGGATATTGTAATTAAATTTATCCTAAAGAGACTTAAGTCGACCAAATATAAGTTGAGATTATAAGTTGAGAAAAGGCTTTATAAATAAGCAATCGGTTCTATTAAAACACCCGCTTTTCGAGCTCTCTAACTTTCTATTGATTAAACTTATTTTTTTATCACCACACGATAGATCTTTCCCAGGTAGGTTAAAATTGCAACAACATATCAGTGCCTACTATTTAAGGGAAATATTGAGTTTGTTTTGCAAGAAAATTAATTCTTTTAAAAGTTATATTTTTGACACAGGGTGATAGATTATCAAAAATAAGGCAACTTGATAGCCTTCTTTACAAGAAATAAGTTTCCCACCGATAGAAATTCAGTTGTTTGTTGCTCAAGAATAATTTGTTCACCCTAACTTTCAACATTTCAAATGATACAACGTCCATGGCTCTTCTTGCGCATAGTATTTTGAAGAGGTGTAGCTATTACTGGGGTTTATGATTAAGACTGAATTGTTGGCTAGTGTCTCAGCCTTTTTTCTTTGTACTCTTTGTTCGATCATTGTAAACACAATATTTCCCTTTAACCGTTTCCGCTCCTCTGGTGATGATGATGGGTGATGGAGACGGATGATGGATGATGGATGATGGAGACGGATGATTGATGATGGATGATGACGGTGACGATGACGATGAAGATGACGATGATGATGGTGATTAAGCATTTATATAGCGCATAAATGTTAAAAACCTCTCAATGCGCTTAACAGAGAAGAAAACATACAAACAATTACAAAGAAAAGGCTGATTTAAACAGGTAGCACTTAAGACCGGTCTTAAAGATGTTTAGAGTAGAAGAATACTGACTGTGTTCAGGAATACTGTTCCAGAGACGGGGCGCAATAATTGAGAATGCCCTTAGGCCGTAAGTACTAGTTCTAGAGGCTTTGGAAGCATGAGCGCAGAAATCTATTAGGGGTGTAAGGAGTGATAAATTCCATAAGATAACCTGGCGACATATGATGAAGCATTTTGAAGGTGAGGATTAAAATTTTGTAAGCAATCCTCTGATTGACAGGCAGCCAATGAAAGTCACGAATAACCGAATTAATATGTTCATTTTTCGCTGCAAGTAAAATAAGGTGAGCTGCAGAATTTTGAAATCGTTGAAGTTTTGAGATATCGTTTTGTGCTAGACTAATGAGTAGCCCGTTGTAATTGTCCAGCCTGGATGTTACGAATGCGTGAACTAGTTTTTCGGTTGTTGATTTATCAAGATAATTTCAAATCTTACTAATTTTTCTCAAGACACAGGACGCCCCACGACATATATTATTGATGTGAGACGTCATTTGAAAGTTGGTGTCAAAAATAGCCCCGAGATTACGGACAGACTGAGCCAGCTGAGATGCGATATAAAGCACCTCGGTCTTACTGTCATTTAACATAGTAAGGAAGTTAATAACCATCCATGCCTAAATATCGTGAAAACAATCATCAATTTTCTTTACCGTAGATGCTCTATCTAGAAATTTCATAGTGATATATAACTGAGTGTCGTCAGCATACATGACACATGAAAGCCCGTGAGCTCTGATAATATTTTCTACAGGAGCAGTATAGGTTATAAACAAAATCGGACCTACTATTAAGCCTTGGGGCTCATAAAAGACACAATGCAAGTTGCACATTTAGAAACAACCTGTTAAATGGCAATGGGCAGTTATTAGATATGTGAATACATGCGTTTCCCAGAACGTTTCAATTCAGTTGTCTTCATGGGTATTTGACCATTTCCGGTTACGCCACTGGTTGGCAAAGATAATGCGCAGGATGCATGATAGGTGTTGCGCGTGGAGAGATCTCGCGATTGCTCGCAGAATGTGGACGAATTAGAATTTCCATTTCATTGTAGGGAAACTGTTAGCGAATCTCATCAATTCTGTTGTCTAGAGGCCCTTTACGCCATTTGCTTGAAAAAATGAATGAGTCTGTTATCGTTGTTGCATGTCATTTTGCAGAGTTACATGAACAGACCTAAGCTTTTGCTGCAGTGAGAGTAAACGACGGAGCTGGAAATGTCAAAAGAATCAGTCGTCGTAATTTGAATGAAATTAGAAGGAGGGGGAGGCGAAAGGGTTATCGATTTGATTCAAAGATGCTTTTAACAAATTTGTGGCAATAAAACAAAATGGGAAAACACCACACATTACCTATCGTGGTTGCTTTCAAAACTTTTTGTTCGAAGGAATAGAATATTTCATAGCAGCAGTCAGTAATAAACAGCAGAAAGCCTTAACCTTGTCCTTAATTTGCTTGAGTCATTGACTTGTAACTCATTAAAGATAAAACGGAGCCAATAATGAAATTAGAAAATTATGTATTTTAAGGTTTCCTTCTGGAAGCTATGCCAGTTTTGCTTACTTGCTTGATCAGGATCTGGAAGTATAATAACCGTTACGGATTCGGAAATAGCTGTGAGTTCAACAGTAAAGTCTTCAGCAAGTTCAACGAAGGTTGCTGTGTCGATTGTAACCGTCACAGGTGTTTCTATTCCTACCATATCTGTGCTATCTGCTAAAGCGAAAGTTCCAGACACAGATGTGTAGTCACCAGGAGAGACAGCTGTACCGTCCATGGAATCGTACGCTGAAACAATAATTGAAAACGAGTTTTTTTTTTTATGAAGAGGCTTATTTTGACATATTTCACCACATGCTAAGTAATTTATTTCCGTTTTCTAAAACCATTTTCGTCCGAATGATGCGCCTCTTCATACGTGATCTATACATCTTTAAGACATGTTACAGACTCCAAAAAGACGAAAAACGTTGTTTCCATTTTGTACTTCGGAAGAAACGAGTCTGCCTCATTAATATTTGTAAGGTCTATTCTATGAGATCATGGATTCACTTTGGCTAGTAAACTATGATCAGGGATATATGTATAGGAATTCTGTGTGTGTGCTGCATTATTGGAAACATGCATATGTGTCACATGGGGCTAGGGAAAGGACCTCACCCCTGTCGTCATATTTTTACTAAAGTTAAGGTGTGTAAGTTTTCAATTATTGATTGGAATCATACGCTTCTTCTATTAGAAAGAAGCGGAAACAGTCAAATAATTTTAAAATCGCATAGAATTTGACATCCACCACCTGCTGCCTTTGCCTTATTATGATAGAAGTTACTATTGAAAGATGAAAATAACGGGACTTGACCTATACACTTTGTGTGATAAACAAGGAGGGAAAAATTAAGTCGGCAAAATTTTTTAATTTGTATCTAGCCTGAAATCACGTTAGTGCAGTTGGTAATGCACTCGCCTGGCAAGCGAGCCAGGTTCAAATTCCCGCTTCGCTGACTTGACTTCTGGTCTTTTCTGTCTTTCTTTCCTTGTGCAAAAGGCAAGGCAAGGCCTAAGCTGAACCTTTAATTCACGATGGAATCATTATAAAAGCAATTACCAATTACCAGTTATTCGTGACATAGACATGTATGGGTGTGAATGGGTGTGTATGGGTGGGTATATTATACCTTCTGAAGGTAATGCTGTCATCGTTCTTCTACAAATAGGAACGTCACATGAAGGGGACGCTACTTCAAAGCAGGCCAGCTGGTCTTGGGCAGCATGATACTCTGTAAAAAACAGCAACAATATGAGAAATTAAATAACACTTTTAAATGAATATGGCAGAGCAATGTCAATGAAAAGAAATAGGAATCACTTTCGCTAATATCGGTCACTTTGTTGGGTGTTCGTGTTAAAAATTTTCGCTAGAGATTAGTTAAAATGGTGCGCTGCACGGTGAGTTAAAATGGTGCCCTGCACGGTGCAAAATAGTCAGTGAAAATGATGCTCTGCATGATGCTCATGAACCACAGAAACGACTGTGTGGCAGGTGCGAGATTAACATGGAGCACATTTTTCTTTTCAAGTGAGAAGAATATGGGGCAAATATTTCTTTTCAATTGTCTTTTTCTCTTGTCTGTATCATTGGAGGATGATTGCATGGGCCAATCCCCTTATCAAATGTTAGGGGAATGTCCCCTTTCCCCGCGAGATCTAGTCAGTCCTTACCTCTTTGAAAGGCAAAACTTCGTTAAATTAGACTCAGTGTTTCCATAAACTATCAAACTTTTCAATCAACTTCATACTGTCTAACACTTTCGGTTAATCTTTCAGCCCAGGACAGCCTAAGCCTCAACTAGTAACCATTCTGTGTATAGGGCTTAGGCTAAGTGCCCTATTTTTTCGATAACTCATTCTCCTGTAAAACAATGCCTCATCAAGAGGTAAAACTGTGTCGTATGAGGTCTATGAGGAACCAGGTAGGTTTTTCTTTTATCAGTTAATAACAGAGTTAATAATAACTTAGAAAGTAAAAGAGACAAAAGAAAGTGAAAAAATGACAAAGTTAATAGGAGAAGCAGTGGAGGATCTACAGGGGGAGGGGGGTATGGGGGTATGCATACCCCCCCCCCCCCGGGACGGTAAACATTGTATAGATAGTCAGGCTAATTGTAGCCTAGGCCTTATCACTTTTTAAAAATACAGTGATATTGTTGTTACATTATTTGATTACCGTTTTTTGTGTTATATTCTTCAAAAAAGGAAAAATGTAAATTATAATGCATCTATCTTCCGTATCATTTGGAAAAGTCCCGTTTTGTTTAGACATTGGGCAATGACGAATGCTTAATCTAGCGTTTTCCGCCAACGACCGTTAGTAACGCTGTTTGTGCCATCGCATGTGTGTCTATGTCAATACGTTAATAAGAAGGTTTGTACGGGGATGTTGCAGAGTGTATAGGCGATAGGAGCTGAGATACGAATGAAAAGATGAGAAGAAGATTTAGTTCTGATTCAAGATGATTGACAGTTCTATTCCGGCAAAGAAAAAAAAAAAAGAATTAGTAAAATTTAACTATATACAGATTGCCTCAAGTGCTCGTCGTCTGAGGTCTTCTGCAACAGTGTATGAGTGTGACCAAGCTCGGGGCTTTGATGTAAGGGGGCGATCGGAACACATGCAGTCTCCTGATTGGTTAAAAGTTGTGACCCACCAAAGGATTGTGCTGATCTTCAAAATGACCAAAGAGAAGGCTGTAGAGGGTGAAACTTGCCACACCTTGAAAATATTGGATACAACATACAAGTGGAACTAGGGCGAGGTAGTTTGTCACATTAACCGGTAACAAGTGACGGGAAACAGGAAGATCACTGGGAATCTAGGACAAAAGGAAGGGAGAGTTGCTCTTAAACAAAAATATGGCGTTCCTGTTAAAGGTAATGGAGGGTGTACCATACTACATGACACTACGAACAATTTACACATGGCATAGCCTACAACCGTGTAACGGTTATAGAGTACACACGGATTTAAATTCACATTGACCGTGTAGCCCGTTGAAGTAATGATTACCCACACTTTCAAGACCATGTTTTGAAAGCTTCGTAGTTTCATAGTGGCTCAAAATATTGAAACATTTAGCACCACATTGCATCTCGGTTCCCTTTTCTTTGACACCCAGGAGGGGCAGGGGGTTCTGAAAATGAAGAATTCGGATATTTGCCAATTGTTAGACCAGTCTACCGTGTAATTTTGACAACTCATGAAATTACGAAATTCCCAATCAATTTTCTTTAATACAAGCTCCTTATTCGTCATTATTTTATTCAAGAAAGCAAAATTTTCCGCGCGCTTCTCCAGCCGCAAATTTCAATTCCTTAGCAGAAGTGCTCACTCATACCTTCACTTTGGTAAACTTATCCGAACTTTGGAAGTGAAAAAATCGGAATTTGCTACGCTTGTGACACTAGATGACCAAGTGACACCGTTAACTATATAAAGTGATATTTTCATAAATTTTCTTCCATAAATTCCATACTTTCTCCAATATAAGCTCAAAAAATTTCGTCGGAGAGCCTCATTACGTTGGCGTTGGATAACATTATGTAGCAACAACGATCTTTGGTCACCGCCCCACCTCAGATTTGCTGATCTATTTGTAAAGGGCGAAAATTTCAGCGAGTTCCGCTCGCTGCAAATTACACCTCTTGTAGAGTGCTAATCACACTTAAAAATCGGGTCAAATTTGGATGCCTGCCTACCACCCCCATTTCCCATTTCCTGAATTCTAATAGGCATCAGAGTCTAAACAACAGGCATATACATGGTGGCGCTTCGCTCAGTATACATTTGATGTTCCATCCACATGCAGACCCCCACTGAAAATTCCTGGATCCGCCACTGAGGAGAAGATTCGGGAAAGCAGACACCAGTGCACTGACAATCAAATTACTTACTTATTCACTGTCTTAAACTTTCAAAAAGTAGCTTTAATATTTTTTAATACCTTTTGAACATGTTACATTAAAGTGCATATCAGGATAGACGTTTATTTAAACAAAACACCCTTCCCTCTAAACCATCCCTCAGGAGGGCAGTCCGAACTATTCGGCCCAAGTCTATCGGTCTATGGCAGCCTATGAGTATTGTATGATGCAAAAATGTTTTTGTATATACGAAGTCAAGTATTTCAATATAAATGCATCCTTGCTTTTAGCTAAAACAGCTTACCGTTATTGCTTGGTGCAGTGTTGAAAGGTTTTACAGTGAACGTTGCAGTTTCTTTCGAAGTAAAACCAGTTCCCGTGGCGGTAATTTCAACCTCATAGAAGCTCTCCAGTGATGTTAAAGATGTCGTTACTATGCAACTCAACGTGCTGAATCCTAACCCATTTGTTAACACGGCACTTGATAATGTACAATCGGCGTCATTTAGACCGTTTATAATCTGTTCAGCTGTAAAACGTAAAAAACATTGTTAAACGTAAAATCCGTCATTTTACTTGAATAAGATTTCAATACTTCTTGGTTGTTGAATATGAAATACATATTTGAGACGAGATAACTTAGTCAATTCAAACATCAAATGCCTGATCTGAATAAAAGGAACATTTGTGTGGAAATACTTCCAAACTGTGTAGTAGTTAGAGAGTTATGGTACGATTCATTTTGACGGACGACCAAATTAACTTGAAAGGGAAAATGCAGTCATCCTAACATGAATAGTGGACTACCCTGTTTCATGAGTCGTTCCTGCAAATCATCTGATCATGTAACTATGTTTTCCTTCTGAAATATGAAATTAATTGGGGGCGCTGCATGGTTTACCTTGGATCGCAAACTAAAAGTCATGAAAAGACGCTTGGGAGAGAAATAAGAGGAAAATGATAAATGTAGCTTTTATTTCAAACCAAGTTTTTGTCGGCGGTTTTAATTCTTTAAGGACAAGAAATTTCAACCACAAAGAGAGTGATTAACAGCTGAAATATTAAGAAGCAATTCCTGTCTGAAATTCCCTGCTCCTTGCTCATTAAGTGACTACTTTATTGGCATAAGCCTGACCTACTTTTCGAGGTTTTATTTAAATCGTTTAGCTGTGAGTGAGCGTCCAAACAAAGTATCGTTCTTTGCATTCATAGTAAATTCATAGAGTATAGAAGCATTTCAGTTTGGGAAGCAAACAATCATAAGTCAGAAAATTATTGTCTACCCAAAAGACCACCAATCAGTTGGCGCGGAACGTACAGAAAGTTTTGAAAAATCGCAACCACTTCCATAAAGAAGAGTAAATTGCAACTGAACTCTCCAAACTTGATCTGATGTCTAACGCATAGTTTGGCAATTACTTAACTTTCAATGGAAACAGGCTTTGCCAAAACAGTCCAAAAGTTCCTCCACAAGCTCATATCGTGAATATCAGACATTTATTAAACCCATCTCATCTCATTAAAAATTTCAGTTTTCGTAAATTAGTCAGTAATGCATGATGACTGGGTGACTTCAGCTTGATATAAGACCGGTCCGTCTTTACCTGTTCTCAAGAAGCTCAAAATATTTAGCAGGTCAAAGGTCAATTTCGCAAATAGCTGCCCGTAGCTTCATTCCATTTTTATATGGCAGTTTGAATATTGCATCGATTGTGATTTCTTGAAGCCAATTCAACAGAATACAACATGAAAAACTCCGGAAAACTGACACTTCATCTTTCAGTTCAGTCCTACCTAATTTTTCTATTTATTTTTTCCCTTATATTCTAACTTTCCTCCTTGGATTCCTAAGTTCACCTATGATAACACTTTCGTCGGCTTTCCACGAGGTCCGGTCCAGCTTTTCGGTCGGGCTCGCTTTCCCTTGCCCACTTTTGGTATGCCTATTATTACTCAAAATCGATAATGTTCAAGAATTTTGGAAGTTCCGTACGTGTATAAACGTTAAAGAGGATAGCTGAAACTGTACCAAAAAGTTTGCTCACGGTTGCTCTGAGTAAAGCAAGGAAACTTTTATTTATTGACATCAAGGACGAAAACCTCCTCATGCGAATATTACAAGAATAAATAGAAATATAAAAATTATGTCCCTGTTCCTTATCACGACTTTCATTAAGTAGATGAAAACGGATTTTCAGCATTTACTTATCTGGAAACACTTGTCACCAGCAGTGACGTATCTACAGTACAGCCGGAGATATTGCGGCAATATCCCCATGAGAGTTTTTCTCCCCCACTCGTCCTACTAACCCCAATGCAGTTTCAAATTTCGACATATTAAAGGCAAACCGTTGTCCTTACGGGTTGTTGTCAACACGCCCTACACCTTTGAGTCCCTACTGAAAGAAATGGCAACCTTCTGTCGTCCATTTTTTTTACTTACATAACATAATATTGCCAGCATTCTTTGACGATTTACTAAAGACTACGAAGTTGATACTACATCCGACGTAGCCAACGGCGCTTTCGGGATAGAGACCAATAGCTGTGAAGGCAAGAAAAGTACAAACAAACTCCATCAATGAAGCTACAAAAACTGAAATGGACCAAATTTCAAACACTGTATTGCAGCATCCACCCTGCAGTAATTGGGCTGTCAGATTCATAACATTTACACTTTTAATGATTACATACATGTTCCACCAAACTGGGTGAAATGGGCCCACGAAATGGGTCACGTAAAAAGCATCTTCAACCAGCTGTAAGTCAAATGTTATCAACCACTTGGTCATATTTTTTTTAAAACTTGTTAGTTAAATGACGTTTGAATGACACACCAACACAAAAGCGTTATTTTCAAGGTTATTTTCTAATACAGTTCAAATACGATGCAAACCCTTAAATTTAGTCGTATCTAACGTCAGGCAGGATATACCGTGGATATATTCTACACCCCCCCCCCCAGCCAACATGGGGAACATAGGTTTTTAAGGGACCAAGTATTAGGCACGTCTATCCAATCAGAGCTGGTCAAAAAGTTTGCATATCTCTCTATTGACTGGTTGTTATAATACAACCTTTAGTAGTAATGGTTGTCGGTTGCTAGTTACCGGGGCCTGTTTTTCTAAATATGCGGTTTAAGAAAATCTGAGAGCATTTTTCCCTTTTTTCTTGAATCGTACCTTATGAATCAAGAAAGAAGTAGACATTACATTATGAATATGTGGAGACCAATTTCATGCAAATTGAAACAATCAAACGCTTCTAGGCCACGAAAATGTATAGGCTGCAAATGGTGCAGTTTAATTAGGACATCTCCTTGTTATCGTTTAACGTAACTATATACACGACGTAATAGGATCCAAATCATCTACAAAACTTGAAAATGGACAACACACCTTACCAATGGCACAGGAGTACCCATAATGGTATTAAATATCTATGTTTTCACTTTCTAGGAAAAAAGGCTGTAATTTAGTATAAAGCCCCGGTCACATCAATCCATGATACGATATAAGAATAATAGCACAAAGGTAATTCCCATGCAATTCACTGCAGTGATCACACCTTGTACCGTTCACGAAACATATTAAGACGACTTACTATATTTAATGAGAGCTTACGGTAACTAGTTTTTTTATGATGAAATCGTTAAAATGTCAAATTAGTTATCGTTGATTGGTGTGGGCAAGGCCCAAACCGCGGTCACACTACAATGAATTCGGGTCGGATTCCGTTCCGATATTGTAAGTTTTTATATTAAAACCTTCCACCCCTTTTCGGAATGAGCCAACAATTTGCAAACGTGACTTGCATCAAAGGTCTGTGATACTGACGTGGTAACTGAATTTTCCGTGACTTTACATCGACAGACAGCTTTAATAGGACCCTAGTTGTCCTGTAAAAGCTGTCTTTCGATGTGACCTCACGAAATAACTAGCAATTTAATTTTAGTAGTCCATGGGCACAAATGACGTATTAACATTAACCTGGCACCGGTTGGCATATCTTGGGTTCATTCCGATTAGAGACAGAGAAGACTACCACATTCACAAAAGTCGTATAGGAATCCCATATGAATTTGGTGTATTGTGACCGAGATTTAAACACGTTTTTTTTTTCGGAACAGGCCATGTGTAATTATGATATGGAAAGACAGAGGCCTAGCTAGACTTTAAAGGGACAGGCAACCACCGACATTTTCGACTTTTTTAAGGTGTGAGCGATACTAAGAAACGGAATTTGCGGCGTGCGAAAGTGCTTCGCTGTTTTAAACAGTTACTTGAAAATATGAAGCTTGTATGGAAAAAATTTGTATTCTTTACAAAGAAGAAAACTTTGATGACATAAAAAGTAAAAGGATTGTTGGAAAATCTGCCATCCGGGTAGCAAAATCCGAGATTTCGGGCTTTTACAGATCGTTTGCCCGGGTTTACATGATGTCTGTAATACTTACGGATTCAGGACATCCGACGACATTTAAAAAAATTCAAAATCTTTGACGGTTCTAATTTTAAATCAAGAGCTCATATTGCAGAAAGTTTGTACTTTTATGGAGGAAAAATCGGAAAACTGCACTGTAGTTGCCCGGTGTAATATCACATATGACAAACTTCGAAGCATAGTCAGGATTTTGTCAATTCAGCTTTCCTACCCACTTTTGTTTGGGGTAGAGTACAGAAATTTTTGGCTTAAAATAATTCTCAGATCGCTAAAAATGTCACTTTCCGGTGGCTATGTAGGTCACCGCTTTTAAGTAAGGGGAATACTATCATTATAAAAACAAAACAACCACAAAAACAGCAGCAGCAGCAACAACAACAACAAAAAACATTGAAAATGAACAAAGTTAACCGGGATATCTCTCCACCCCCTCCACCTAAGTTTCAACTTCAAAACTGGATATTCAAAATAATTGTTTGGTCATCATTTGCATGAAATTCATTTTTGCTATGGAATTCATGCCGAAATACCACAGTTGCACTTTTACCAGTAACCTCCGACTATTTTTCACACGTGTGATAAGTAGTGGGCTGAAACATCACCCAGGTGCGACAAGAACACATTATCGTTTCCATAACACAATATATGCAGAGGAAATATTCTGGCAGCCTCTTCTTCTTTGAGAGAAAGCCACTTTTACTAATTATCACCGCATGCATGTGGAACAAAGAATCTGTTTTTTTTCTCAAGCCTCTTCCAAACTATGCGACTCTTCGGAAAGCGAGTCCTTACGACGAGTTTGCTCAAACACGTCGCTAAGTAGGAAATATTTTACAACTAGTTGCAAGCATTCGCACAATACAGACTAATCAGTCGCGTAACACCTGAACACAGTCTCATGAAACCTAACATGCTCGGTGGCATAAACTGACAACATTAGCAAACTTCGGGAATGAAGCCGTTGACGATCAGTTTTTTGTGGAGGCTTTGGAAATAACAATAAATTGGGTAGTCGCACCTCAGGTTGTTGTGTTCTGTGCAGCCCCGTCAATACCGTTGAAACAATATGGCGTCACAACGGAACCTCGTGTCCTCGCGAACGAATCTTAGCTGTTGCAAAAGCGGCACTTTGGCTCCACTCAACACTACAGTCCCAAGTAAAGTAATAAATGTCGAGCTGCCAGCTGCTGCCCGACGCACGAGACTGTCCGTGTTGGTGGCTTTTTACGTGCTTCGAAACGGACACGAGTTGTTGATGAAATTAGCTCCGAGATTTCAAGTGGTACACTTCTAGTAAAATGGCCTAGTTGGCTAAGTAATATTTCCACAAAGGCAGCTGGTTTCAGCGAAGCCGGTGGCTTACTTCAGCGTCCTTTTGTTGTGGTTGGCTAGAGTAGTAATCACTAGAAGTAGATGTTCCGCGTGCGAGAGCTACACTGTTAAAAATTTCTGTAAATTTACAGACTTTTTTTAACTTAAACTTTTTGTATTTTACTTTTAATAGAGATTTTCTGTATCTTTACAGACACTTTGTATTGCTACAATAAAAAAAGGTTGTTTAACATGTATTTTCTGTTTATTTGAAAAACCATTTCTGTCTGCTTTTTTAACCAAATTTTACTGCTTTGTAAAACTTTTTCTGTAAATTTACAGAAATTTTAACAGAATTTTGTATTTTTCTGATTTCACATAAATATACTGTCATTTAACAAACATTCATTTTGTTTTTAAGCTGAAAAAGAAACAAAAATAAGCCCAAACAAACAAACAAATAAGAAATAGCCAGAAAATTTTCAATATATAACATGCATCGTTCTGCGAAGTTTCAGTTAAAAAAGAAAACATTTTTGGCAAATTTATGGCCTATTTGAAAATTAACTTACATTTATTATACTGACAATTGGTATACTGATGTCAACTTATCGCCACAGGCGCTCATGCACTTGATCGAATTAAAAACGTTTCACAAATTTACTTGAAAGAGTCTGTAAATTTACCACTTTATGACGTATATCTCATTTTGCATAAATGGGTGGAGCTTATTTTGTAGGCATTTTCCTAACAAAAGGATTGCTGTTGCTTTGAATAATATCTTTTTTGGCGTTTTTTAATCAGGAAGTGATAAACTTATTGTTTACCTTGTCTGGAAATGTTTGCAACCAATGTATTTGCATTCTTTGTCATATTTATTTTAAAAACAATTATTATATTGTACAAAAAATGTGACTTTCCAATTACAAAGTTCCTAGAGATAGCAGTCTACTTGACAACAATGTGATAACAAAGTATCCTCATTGTGTATTGATTGAAAATAACTGGAGGGCGTACTTGTCCATTTGGGACGTTAAGCTCCTTCTGGGAGCAGAACTCCTCCGGGAGTAATCGTTTGGTTTTCGCCCCTTGGCTCTTCGCCAGAGAGTCGTGGGGACTTTTAGAAAAAAGCTGATTGAAAATAACTTCGTAACGACACATTACGTTGATAAGCAAATACCTGATCTACGTAATGGTGAAGTGTATGTTACGTAATAACATATGAAAGGAAAAAAAGCGATATTATAATAAATATTAAAACGCCGAGAATGAAAACAGTAGGCTGTAAATTCACATAAAATTAAGGTAAAAAAAAAAAAAAAAACAGAACAATTCTGTAATTCGATTTTACAGTAGACATTTGTAAACTAATTTACATGCAAAAACTGTAAAGAAAAAACAAACACTTAATGTTTTTTCATGATTACAGTCTGGCTGTAAAAAAAACATTATTTGGTTGGAAAAAAATTTGCCATAAAAATTATGTAAATTTTACAGAGAAATTTTTAACAGTGTAGAGTGGTTCTGGGGAGAGCATGCTGTCCGGCACATGTTGGACTCTCCCACAGAAATTTTGGGGACGCGATGGGCGATGTTGAAAAAATGAAGGAGAGCCCCCCCCCAAAATACTAAAAAAAAAAGATAAACGACAAGAGGATGGAGGGAATCGGGGTATTTTTTACCGCTTTTTTTTTGGGGGGGGGGGGGGCTCTTAGTCGTTTCGATAAAGTATGCAGTCCCCGACTTTGACTAGTCTCCTCGATGGTTTACATGTTTTTTGCTCTCAAGGGACAATTTCCCTAATAAGAACTCCAAATTTTCGGCGCGCTACGCCCGCTGTAGGGCTCACTCCAGTTTTTTTCAATATTTCCATTCTACATATCTAGGGAGTGTCTGTCAACCTTACCAAGTAACGGGTAGGCACAGTACACAGGTTATGTAGAGGTCGTAAATTTCATCCCATATCACAAAGCCTAGTTGCTGTACTCTTGTGTGTGTCATGCGATAGGTCAGTTGGTGAGCGACTCACGGAGCATAGGTTGGCTATTTTATCAGGTATTCCAGGTGGTTTCGACACAATGTGGTCTACAACACCTATAGTTTCTATTTTTTATTGTTCTTCATGATTACATAGGCTATGTTATTTTTGTAAGCCTACCGCGCGCTTTGCAATTTCACGATTCAGACTCAAAAGAACACTATCAGAGCGCAACTCGGCTATTAAAATATTAAGTGGTATTGGGCAAAATGTGTCCCAGGCTGCAATGACATGGGATAGTTAGGCTCCTTCATATTCCCTTCTCACCACGGGCTGGGACACGGGCTGTCGGAACTTGTAGGCGTTGGCATGGCCCGCCCCTTGTCGGGAATAATCTGTCGCCTTCCCATGGTCGGTTTAGTTATTTTGGCTTTCAAAAGAGTTATTTCTGCAATATAACCCAAAATGTTCTGTACGCTTTGCACTCTCTTCCTCAGTTCCGTTACCTAGAGCTAATAAATTACAAACCCTTCCCATCTTTTCAAGTAAATTGATAAGTAGAATAAATGGATTAATGTACATGTTGGGAATTTTATCTCATTTCGCTTAACTTAGTTAATAATCTCTTGTGTCAGTCGTGCGGTACGGACTCGAAGAAGGAAGTGCAATATAAGTTGTGCCCGATAGGGCCCAAATGCTGGGACAGTTGACCTATATAAGCTTTAAACAAATACAGATTCTTTTTAGTATAGCCTAATCCAAAAAAATTCGCCCGCTTTTCCACGGTTAAATCAGTGCGGAAATATCTTCCTCCAGCGTATACAAATTTTATGTCGTGTATGACTCGCAATGGCAGGTATAGTGCACAGGTTTTCTTCAAATCTCCCTAACCAACACATCGATGGCATCCTGGCTGTCGGAGCTTGGGGTCGCTACCCACCCTACCCCTCTCCCGTTCGGAGAGTGGCCCTTCGTCGGGCAAATCCTGGCGCCAAGCCTGGAGAGAAAACACATTTTTCCAGTTATGATTTGTATATGTGTAATGAAGCAATGAACTAAAAATGGAAGCTGCATTTTTTGGCGAGCGGCAACTACTCTGGAGGGGCGGCCAATTTCGCTAGGAGGGCGTGTCGCCCCTCTTAAACCCCCCGTGGAGTACACTGGAATCTAGTATAAAAAGAACAAAATATAGCCCCATATTGCATGTTAGCTCTTCGAGACAGCAAAAAATTCCAAAAAGGGGGGGGGGTGGACACCCAGGGAGACAGGCCCGTAGCCAGGGGTACGCACTTACCCCCGCCCAGACCTTTTTTTTTATTTAAATGGAGTTTTGGCGTTTTCAGGGCAAAATGTCAATTCCGTCGGTTTAGCCAATATAAGCCTTATGAGTAGCTGTTTTGTTTCAGTGCAACAGAATTCCCTAGGGCCCCATTGACTCGTACAGTAACTCTCTTACAGTCACATACTAAATCTCCAGGAAATAAGGAAAACATTGATAAAAGATTGAAAATGTCAAAAATTTCAGCTAAGGTGTTCACCAAATCTCTCAATTTTGATGTAAAATTGCAAAATCTCCTTGGGGTAGGAGGAGGAGAACCACACCCTCTCCCCGTTCGGTCGCTCGGCTCCTTACTTGGGCGCTTCACTCCCTCAAGAAAATGCCACACCCCAGTGGCGCGGATGAAAAATAGAAAGTGGAGGCTAAAGGTATGTTCAGCACCTCAATATTTAACAAGTGCTCCAATTAAGAAGCGGAGAAAAATTCGAAGTCGGGCTGAACATATTCTTGCTTAGAACACTAGGGAAGTGCCGTTTCCGGCCATCTAACTGTCTAAGGGGTTTGTAAAGCCAAAAATTTCCTGGTACACTCCGCGCCAATCGATGGTAGAGCTCCGCTTAGAAACATGTATTAACATTTTTCACAGACTGTTTTTTTTTTTTTTTTGCATTAATTGAGAAATTTCAGAAATGAGATCCATATTTCCAGGCTGGGAACATGCAACATTAAACATTCGGGAAGTGCCGTTTCCTGCCATCTGAGGGGTTTCTAAAATCAAAAATTTTCTTGAACGCTCCGCGCCAACCGATGGTGGCGCTCCGCTTAGATAGACCTGTCGGTCAAGATTGGGGACGATGAGTCGACTTTGCCCCCCCCCCCACAAGAAAATCCTGGCTACGCCCTGGCTCATCACAAAGGGGGCAGGACTTGTGACGTCATTTCCCAACACGCAATTGTGTTACCTACCTACATCAGTGTCGTCCCAACAGATTTCAACATTATCCACCGTGTCGTCGATCTCAACAGGTGATGTACGTGGAACTAAAGTAACGCATTGTTCACCTTCATACACATCATCTTGGAGAATGGTAAGGGTTGCAGTTGCCATTGCTTCATTTGAAAATGTTGCACTACTAATGGTATAGTCAACATTCAACTCTGCTGTACCGAACAAAGGTGCCAGTTCTGTGTGCAAAATGATCAGTACACGATCTTAAAGAGACAATCAGATTTAGAGAAAATGAAACTTTGGTTCCAGTGCCTCGTTTTTTTTCTTTTTGAACAGATCGTTTGATAGAATATAGACACATAGACAAATATTTCATATATGAAGAAGTGTTAAATATTGTTTAATGAAAACCTTAATATTTTTCTGGTAAAAAATCCACGTTTAAATAACAGCGAGACAGTCTTTTCTATGTAATGAACAATCGTATCTTAAACCGTGGTGTGTCACCGTCTTCGAAGTTGGTGGTGACCTAACATACATGAATATCCATGAGCGGATACGGTATGCCACTCAATGTGTAGGCTACTATTTTCAGATTTCTCTTTCTTAAGCTCGAGAAAATGTAAATCTTAATTTTTAAATGTAGCACTTTTAGAAATGTGTCATATTTCACGCTATGAAGCTACAAGGAATACATTTCCTATCGTGCGAATTCTTTGGATGGGTATGTTCTGTCTATGGCGTAACCAAGCTTTTCTTGCATTGTGAAATGTTAGATAGCTGCCGAAGTAGCAGTTTGCTGTGAAAATATTCTTACAATGCAACATACACACCGGGCGCCGACCCAGGATGGGGGGGGGGGGGGTCCAGGGGACCGGACCTCTCCCTGCTCTTGGCCACCAAAATTTTTGAAACGCAAATTCTAAACATGTGTGTCACGTTATCCTCACAAGTTATGTATGTCTTTTTATCCAACCAACGAACCATAGCATGCACGAGACCTCAAAAGGTCTTAAAAATCTTAATTCTGAAGTTTCAATTAAGTTACCGTGTATGCATCATATCAAAGCAGCTCGACGTTGCCTATATGTGGACATAATTCCACCTTGAATGCCTGACAGCCAAGACCTAAAGAGTCTTGGGTTGTGGAGTGGTGGAGTGATTTATTCTAGCTGCTAGTGCACCAATGTGATTTACATATTTACGGGATCAAATCTCGTTCGATTTAACTGGGTTTTTGGCCGGGTACTCTGGCCTTAACTCCTAACAGGCAAAATAATTGATACTTAAAGTTGTTTTCCAGCCTAAGAAGTGGATTGCGCGTCGCACTGAAGATCTATTGCTAGCCGACTTTGCCCGACAGGGCCGTTGAGGCTCTCGCCCCAGTGAAAATAATGGAGGCAAAATTATCGGTATCTCGGCCATGTTGAGGTTAAAAATATATTTCGGGCTACTTTCTCCTCAATTCCCATCCATTTTCAGTGATGAAAATTAAGTCTTCCATATGCTTGAGTGCGCTAAATTGCATTTCATGACCTTCGAATTTGCATCCCCTCATATCCCTTCTCCGGGCCACATTACACTTTGAACCATTCTCGGAAAAAATTGGTTCCGCTACTGCACTCAATTAATTTACCGTTGGTCACACATTTGAATGAAACCGAATCAGCTGTTAACATGCCTTCTTTAGGCACGTTCCATTTCTGTATATGGTATTCCAACCTTCTTGCACATCATTAAAGGGATAGCATCCGATTTTTATTTGCACAGAAACCTGAGGGGTTCGTTGAAAGCTGATACATTAGATATCACATATTGTGTAACGATACCAGTTTCTGTTGGTAAGACCCTTCTAATCAATGCACGATGGTGGTGCAGAATTATTTGCAAATATTGTTCAAAGAAAGGCTGATCGTCAAGGGCGTCGATCTGTTATCAACTACTCCTTTCGCCTCGGTCTCTCAGCCCGTATGCGTGACGTCACAGCCTGTTCGAATCTGATGTACAGACATGGGCACCATTGACTTTTTTCCCCATTAGGAGAGGGGAATGTTCACGATAGGCGGTTAGTCAGGATTTCAAATAAGGGGGAGGGTCAACCAGCTATGATTCTTGTCAGTAGTGACATCCTGTGAAAATCACTGTGTGGGAGAATCACATAGTCTGCCATAAATAGCCTAGCGGTGTCGAAAGTGTTTTTTTTTTGTTGTGAGACTTTCTATCTCCGTTTGCAACACAGCATGGAACTGTTAACAGGACATTGAATGGCATAGTCTCCAATACGGATGGTTAGTATAGTGGTTTTACTTTGAACACCTTTTTCAGGATAAAGTAAGAAGTTAAATTGTGGAGTACATCCAAAACATATATAAAAAAATTGTGGTTTGATTTCGGGTTCAAAATCAAGTATCTTAGTCATTATGTTTCGCAGGCTAGTTTAGTTTCACAATGAGGCTGCTACATGAACCCCCAAATGATAACGCACGGCAGGCCCGGCATGAAGGAGAACATATTGCTGACTGCCACTCAGCAAAGACTATCTAAGCGGAGCGCAACCATCAGTTAGCGGGGGAAAATTTTTGACTTTTCAAGCCCCCGAGTGGCCGGAAACGGTACTTCCCGAGGATTCTTGCAAATATTGTGGGGGGGGGGGGGTTGCTCGAGAAATACTGAAAATGTTTTACTTATGTTTATTAACTGGAAGAATATTCCAGTTCTCCTATCAGACAAGCTCAATTTCCCCAACAAATTTATCCCTAGCCCCTCCCCAAAATTTGCCTTGAGCTTTTCCGTGTACAGATCCAAACCCTATTGCATTTTTCACAAAATTATCTTAAGGGACATGCAAGTCCATAATAGGTAATCAGCGAACTCTCTGTCCATTCTAAAAATGACAGCTATCCTGCACCTATCGACTTTTATGACGATCAAAGATCATTCAGCAATTAGGAAGTTTGACTTCTCCTAAAATATATTATTGCATGAAAAACCGAAGCTTTGGATTTGGGGGAGTTATCCCTTTTTACTACCCTGAACTTATTATCATTGAGACAGTTAACATTTTCTACACAATATGATATTATGTCTGAATAAAGAATCCTCCCTTTGGCCGTTCTTTTTAGTCAGTCTAGAATGGGACCATAAATGACAGACCAATGATGTGAATGGACTTAGGACGTGGGGTTTGTCAGCCTACGTGTTGTTCTGTATTGGACGTAGTCCCTATAGGGAACTGACCTTTTGGAGTACCGTCTGGTTTAGCTAAACTGTTCTCCCCGCCAGAGAGTCAAAATAACTTAAAAAAAAAACCCAAATAGCAGCAAAAAGAGGACTTTTATCGATTTAATATGGTGTTTCGGTAGGACAGCGAGACTTCTCACAGGCTGTTTGCGAAAATAATACTTTTATTAAAATCAACATATCTGACAATCACACTAAACAGTTGAAAGCAAATGTAACTCTGAAGAAAAGCGCGCCAGGCGCACAAAAATGTTTCTAATTCAAGAACAAAATGTTTTAGGAATGTAGAATACATGTCACATCAAGCGTAAAATATGAAAAACAAGCCCTCTGGTTATAATCAAAAATAAATCGGCTACTGTTATTTTTCGTCATGAGTCGATATGATACCCCTTTAAAATACGTATCGGGCGACATGTTCCACCGCAATTGCCGCCCATTCTAAGATTCTGGTTGTATCTTTTTGAGGAAAGAGGCGTATTCTAGAAGTTTTAAAGAAGAGGTTCAAATTTTGATTGATATCTGTCGCAGGGAAGCAATTAAATGGTATATGTGACACACTTTAAACACGTTTGAGGAATAATAGAGCCGAGTGCGTCTATCCCCCCCCCCGCAAGATTCAGCATGTTTTCGCCGAAAACCATTTCAGTTCGTATAACGTTCGTTTTGGGTTATTACAATTCATTACTTACTAGAGCACCAGAAGGTACGGGCAGAAACGATGTACACCAGATAAGTTTTTTAAAGGGGAATAAAGATAAGGAACATAATAATACCCGAATTATAACTGAGATAAACACATGTTTTAGTTACATCTCTACCACTCCGTGCATTGTGAATTAGTAAGCAACAAAATTAGTTACGGCTAGTGGATAATGAAATTGAAGTCAATGTATATGGACTGTTCCATCTTACCGAATAAACCACTAATGGAACCAGAGGCTGCTATCACAATCTCTACGTTTCCGCTATCTTCATTAAGACTGGATCCCGTGCTAGAAACTGAGGTAATCAATTTCGTTGCTATGAAGAAAAATGTTATGGTTATAATTTACAATTACAATAACTTGATAAATCTCTTCGCAAACAGTATCTATAATGCTACTAGTAAAATGTTTAAAGGGGAAGAAAGAGTTTTGTGATTTCTTCTGCTATGAGTATCCTCTATTGAAAGGAAAGCCACACCCAAGCCGCTCTCCAAACAAAACAAACAAACGATCAAATAAAAAAAAAAAAAGAAGAAGAGAGAGAGAGAGAGAGACTCGTGTCCAGTATAAACATTTCAAAAGAAAGACTTATAGCATGGAGTTATCACCTCGGACTCATGCTTATAGCCGTTTCATAGAACGCCAGTGTCTCAGATCAATATTTACAGGACTGGAGAATTCCAAATGGCAATTTCGTTGTTATGTGTCATTCGGTTATATAATTTGCGAAGCATGTTTAAATACGTTTCTACTAAAGGAACATTGGTGTAAGAGTCAATTTATTGCCACAAGAGTATTTTGAGGGGTAAAATATCCTATCCAGAGAAGGCATCACTTATCCTGAATATCCAGATTTTAATACAGATCGATCTCAAAACCATGCAGATTGGCATGAGGGCATGAAAGGGTTAAAATAAATTTACGTAATTTCTTAGCACAGGGTCTGCTCGGATCCAATTTTCCAAAACAGAGAAAATACTGTTATCATGTATAAGTGTTTGTGTGTATTCTGTAAATAGATCAATTGGAAATTTCAGCATTTCGGCTGGGTCACAAAGTAAAATGAACCGTTCGCCTCTTTACGCATAAATGTAAGTATATCTGTCTACCCAGCGAGTGTTTATGATTTATCCTCTTGCTTTGCATTTTTTAGAGTACAAGTCCACAAAAGTCTGAAACCGTCTTGAAAAGTCAAGGAACACTTGGCACGTTTTAAAGTATTCCGTACACAGATTTCTCAATATTTCTATAGTTACACATTTGCATATATAGTCAGGAAATAAGTCTCCAGCTAATTTTCACTGAAACGTGGTTACGCTGTCTACTAGATCAGAAATGTTTATAGAAGGGCGCCAGTGTGGGACGTCCTCAAAGATATTATAAACATAGATACCAAACTTAAAATGGCGCAGTGACTCCTCATAAAGGCCGAAACGGAGGGGCGGAACTGCTGAACACTAATCAGTCGTTTTAAAAGCTAACAGTTAATTGATATCTTCCGGTATAGTATCAATACGTGTGATTTTAAAATAATGCAATTCTTGCAAACACCGTTCTTCAAAAAATCACTTTCATGAAACAGTTTTAGGCTTCTTCGAGGCTCTCTACTTAAGAATATTTGAATATTAACGCACAACACCGGGTGTGAAGTTCATTGACTTACTGATTGTTCAGTTTCTATGGTATCTTCACAAGCGCACATCTATGGACGCGGTTACATTCTTACGTCCTTACTACACAAAATCAACTACTGCGTTCTTTTTCCAAGCACGCGGATGTATGCGTCAATTACTCCGGACTGAACACGGAGAAATACATTGTGCGCGTACAGAACTTGCTTTGGAAATGCACGTACGCTGACATTTTGTCATGATGGAATTTTCTGTTACGCATACGTAATTTTGCACGCAGATAACCAATGGAACTGTGCGCATTTCAAATGAACACTTCCGCCCATCCGATTGAGCCTCCGTGAGGCGTCAGCGCGTCTAAGAGTATTTACGTTCGTAATATCTTTGGACTCCTGGGGGCCGTTCCACAAAGAGTTACGCACAATCTTAAGTTTGATTCACCATACTTAAGCCAACAGTAAATCAAACTTAAGATCGTGCGTAACTTTTTGTGGAACAGGCCCCTGGACTCTCAGTGCTCACTTCTGGGTACCTGGGATGGTCGAAAGTGTTTAAGGTCCGTTTGGACCTTACAAACAAATGGAGAACTTTTCAAAATTTCTACAATTGTGGTTCCGTTGTCTCTTTGTTTTATTACACATAATTAATATCGAGAAAAATGAATTTATTTGGCCAAAACTCTACTTGTTGCAGCCATATTCCATCAAATATCCTAAAATTTGGTATCCTAAATCAGAACCTAAGCAGGATCCACCATTTCTACGCTTTACCGTTGAAATTAAACATCTATTGAATATATTTTATCGAGATCCAGGTTTTTGATGAATCCAATTATCATGAGTTATGTTTTTACTCATATTCCAAACAAGTCTATTGATTTTAAGCTGTTTCAAGTGCGACTGGTTTTCAAACACTACATGACACTTTTTAAAATACGAATAAAATAAATTAAAAAGTGGGAGTTGACTGCCATCAATATTTCTTTTGAAATACATGCGTTGATGCAAAAAAAGAATTCTTTAAAAATTCTCCGAATTATTCACCGGCTGATTGCTTTTTTTGTTGCTCTTGCTCACACTAAAAATGAAACGTTTGCAAAATTTTCAGAAGGGTATCAACTCGGACAAAATCACCCTCAAATAAGATAACATCTGAAGATTGATACTAACACTTGCTTTGGTAAATATATTGGGCAGAAAATTCCAAAGAATTGGTGAAAATAATAAATTCCAGTAAAATTTCATTGTGAGAAAAGGTTAAGCGTTTTGGAATAATTGCTTGAGTTTATAATAGATTTTTTTTAATTTGTCAATCACTTTAATTGCCCGACTTTAAGTTACTTGCTTTTCCAGGGATTTGGTAAGAATTAAGTCCTCATCGTTAAATATTGATTTCTGTAAGCATGGATACAATAATAGCTGGGCAATATTGAAAATTTTACAGCTGAAATCATCAGCGTAAGGAGTTGTTGTGCATGTCATCATCCATAGTTGTGTGGCTTCAAACAACTCTGTGACATAAGGTGTGTTATCACTCTTAATGGTTGACTCAAACTTTGGTCAAAAGTGACCATTTTGTGGTCAGATTTGACCATTAATTGGTCACTTTAACTTAAGATGTGGTTAAAAATTTGACCATAGTTTAGGTCGGTGCATATGTGACCAAACCAATGGTCAAATTGACCATAGTCTTTTTAGAGTGTACAGTTACAACTGTTAAGAAATCCATTACTTTAATGGGAAATGCAGTGACTCCATCTTGACTTAATGCACACTGTTTCTTGATTGGATTTTGTGAGTCATGTGACAACATTTTTTCTCCACAAAT
The DNA here is from genome assembly GCA_037179385.1 of Holothuria scabra. Lineage (NCBI taxonomy): Eukaryota > Metazoa > Echinodermata > Holothuroidea > Aspidochirotida > Holothuriidae > Holothuria > Holothuria scabra. Next base: position 4,164,139 of record CM074187.1, on the reverse strand, counting down.
GTAAAATTTACTACGAGTAACTGCTTGTTTATCTTTAATTGTTACTTTAAAATATAAGAAATTGGTGAGATTTAACTGTTGCTTCGAAATAAGTTTGAGATGAATCATCTTGCTCCTGACATTGCTGGAGGTGTCCTGAGTATTCTTTTACAGGGAAATATTGCGTCTAAAATGCTCCAACATGGCATTAAAGAAAATAGCTCTAGTCATTATCAAATCATTTGGTCTCAACAATAATCCCAACAATAGCTTTATCTCCTGAAAATATTATGCACAAGAAGAGTTACGGAAGCTGTATCATTTGAAATGTTGAATGTTTGGGTGAACGAACTAATCTTCAGCAATAAGCAACTGAATTTCTACATGAGGGAAACTTATTTCTTGAAAAGAAGGCTACCATACTGCCTTATTTTTAATTACTTACCACTCTGCCAATATATATTGGTTTTAAAAGGATGAAATTTCCTTGCAAAATTAAAGCAATATTTCCCTTTAATAAACTCATTCTTTATACTCTGCGTACTTGTGAGGTTTTATCTTACTTTTTGTCACACAAACTTGCAAATGTTAGGTTGAAATGGTCCAGTCACATTTAGTATTGATGTATGCAATTCCCAGTGAAACTAGGGGTTGCTTTCCTTCTATTTAATTGCTTCAACTTTAGGCCTACTAGGTCACCAGATTTCCGTGTAGGTTCCTTTAAGAACAACAGAGGTGGTTGCTACCTATTGACGAATCCGAAGAGACAAGTGATGTCTGATTAAATCAGCCATAACTGAGGTCCGTCAGCTTTAATCGTTCCAATTCCTTGCTGGAATGTATCATTGATGATTGTACACAAAACACTAACATACCGCTTGATTCCCTTAACTTCACTGAATGTTAAAGTTGTAACGTTGCATGTGAACAATAAATTAATACGATTTTAGGCTAAAGGACCCTACTTATTGCCGCCTATAGCTGTTCGCATTCGTCAATAGTTTCCAGCGTTAAGTTGTATCACTTAGTCTCAGCAATAAAAATCGAATCTCTACCGTACCTCCTGTTCCCCGCCCCAACCTTTCGGACCCGTCAATGAAAACTACAAAGAACTTTCTCGTCATTAAATAACCTCTAAGACCCACCTGAATTCAACAGACGTTTATTATTGACTAATTTTACTTTTCGAAGCCTTACCATCGTTACTAAAGTCGTCGTCTTCAATCGTCACTCTGAGAACTTGACCGGAAGTACTTGATACTTCCGGTGGAATGGGAAATATGAAGAATGTCTCTGTTTGTTCTGGGATCAAGTCATCGAAAGTGCAGAAACACAGACTTGATTTACAGCTATGTTCTGGTATGTCGTATGAACAGGAATAAACAATGTCACGATCGTCTGACTTTGACTGTAGAAGCACTCCATCACTGCTGCATACACGGTACTCTGGTAGATGGTTATTATGAATAAAATATTAAACTGATAAAATTGTGATCAGTTTAAGGAATAAGCATGGCTGTCTGACGAGTCATGCAGGTCAGAAATAAATTATGAAAGATAGACCTCTATACGCGTACTAACGAACTGTCATTTCAAAAGGTAGCCTATATGATTGGGTGGAGTAATTGCATAACCTGCCTATTTTTAAGTATACATACATATAGGGACACACAGAAAATACTTTTGTTTACTTATTTAGATCGTCCGACTTTCACTGCTCTCTATCTACGCTAGTTCCAAAACCATCCATGGACCGAGTATTTGAGTGTAATATGCAGGATTCTTCTGTCAAAAAAGTCATTAAAGTGTTTGTGCATGTTGTGGATAGCTATGAAAATCCACACTTTAGCAGCCCTAACATTTTTCATAAGAAATTTTTTTACTACAAGATTTCACTCTGAAGAAAAAATGACTTAAAACATTAGACTTAAAGCAACGCGAGGGGGGGGGGGGGGGGCTAGAGGCATGGGTGATGGGCCTTGTCACGTAGGACTATCATTCGCAGTCAAACTAAAGTTTAAAATAAGGTGAAACTTATTTTTTCAACAGTAACCTTTTACCCGCAAACACGAATGCAATGTTGTTAACCATTATTTTCCATAAATACCAACCCTTTGTTTTGCCCCTTTTGATAACATCTTAGTAATTCCTTGTTAAAAATGGCATTGGATATAACAAAATAATCAGCTTCTCCAGGGAGGTGTAACTACTTTGAAAATTACACCCTGCATATGGATATTAATGCTTGCAGTAACATTTGGGCAAAATACAATTTTACTGTGAGTGTAACAAAGGCTGTATATCCCTACTTTATCTCACATTGTTAAGTAACCCTCTAAAAAAGTTGTAAACTTGCCTTAAAAAAATCAAAACTATTTGATATAATTGCATTTCACTCACAAATACAACCAAACATGCGGGATATAGGCATAACGAATAGCCTTCCTATGCAAAAATTGTATTTATGACCGCATTTATACTGTTTACGGTGGCGGTACAGTTTTGAAAGTCTCGGCAGTAATTCTTTTAAACTAGAACTTATTATCAGTATTTATTAAAGCGATGAAAAAACTAACCGCCTCTCTGAGACACCGCCGCAGGAGAATCAAATTCAAGTTTGACATCATAACAGTCATTATCTTCTGTCAGGCGAACTTCAGTTGTTTCTGGCGTTACTTCAGCTGTAGGAGAGAAGACTTGAAAAATGTAAACTTTGTAACCGGGAAGCTCCGGTTCGATCCCAAACCTAGCCTAAGTGACATAGTGTTTTACAGGGAACAAGGAAAGTTGTAAAGTATGCTACAGGAGAAAGCTTTTCCGTTCTTAGCTGTATAGCTTGTCCTTCAATAGGTCTATCTGGTAAACTGTACAGATGGTCGTATGTGGGAAACGATACATGGATGGAACGAGTGGTGAATACTGAACTGGATCAATACTTCCAAATTCATAAACATTGAATTAATCTGGGTTCAATCTCTTATCAACTTATCCAAGCAAAAACGAGAGGCTCTAGAACCCAAATGGATTTATAGACTTGGCAGCATTTCTCCTGCATGCATCAATGTAAAAGTATAGATAATCCCTCTTTTCAATTTTTCGACTCTGTTAGTTTTTTTCTTTTTCTTTGTCTTGGGATCTTGTTTTTTATTTGTATTTGGCACAGCATGTTTTGCGCATTTGATTTCTTGCTTTTCTGAATCACTTTCTGTGTATTGACATGGATAAACACCGTGAAGTAAAGTTTACAGTAACAAAGAAACTACGACCTTATCGTGTAGTTTACGTGCGCACAAGCTCTGGACAATAAATGACAAAAATCAGGTCTAGAGGATTTGACTTTTGACCTTTTTATCTGTGATCAGTCTTGCATTATCAATTAGGCTACGTAATCATATTTTCCATGATTTTGCACCTGCCAGCGAAGTCAGTGAACTTGATCCGACATTAGGATCCATATGAGTTGGCGTGACTAGATTTTTATTCCTTGCCGAAAGCAAAAGTTAGATTACGAGAGCGACTGAGTGTATGAATGTCAGATGTGTCACACTATGACCGTTCAATCGATTATGTCAAGCTTGTAAACGAAGTATCCCAAGATATCAACAATGTGTACCTGTAACAAATGACGTGTATTTTTTTACATGAGAGAAATATTTTTGTTGTTTTTGATGAAAAGCGAAGGTCCCTGAGGCATCGAGAAACCCAGAACTTCAGAACCACAAAAATTTTGATCACGGCATTTCAAAGATTTCATTTGACTTGTGGGATTTAACATCCTAAATTATAAACCTCTGAAGGGTCTCTTTTCTAGTTGTGAAGAACATAGGCTAATGGAATGATTGCATACCAGTTCATTTTTTCAGTACTATCAATTCCAAGTACTTCATTTCCAATATATTTTACAAAGTTTACGCAATTCAGTGAATGCAGAATATAAGATATATACATGTGATGGACATCAGATGAACAAATTAGATTGTTATTTATGCTAGTGTTCCTAAAGAGAATTAAAACCAGTGAGGTCCCTACATAGCACTATATATATTGACAGCACTGTATTTCTTGACAAATAATAAAATTCTCCAGAATAAGTTAAGAAGACCACTATGAAACCACATGTCTAATGCAACCTTGTGCGATTTATTCTTGACATGTCGTAAACTTCATTTGGGTGGTCGTGGGAGCACACGGGACACTTAAAATGTACGTAATGGTAAATACAGTGTGGTATACTTTGCTGTATAAAAATTGACTTTTTTTCTATGTTTATAATTCATATTTTAATCATTGTTGTTCAATGGAATAATTCTGTTACACTGAGCTAATTTTTTACCGTAACTTAGAGTAAAAGTTGCATTCTAAATGTAAAACTCTCCGAGTCAATCTTACATTTACATTTGTATTCGTTCTATCGAATCATGGAATATACTTCGACTGCTCTGTAATTACGGCTATTTAGTAACTGCAGTATACTTAATATTAAGTATAACTTTGTATTAGCCCAATATCGGCTTTACGTACTGAACGGTGCTTCCAACCAGCCCGTAGCTATAAAGGAAGGGTACGCGTGATCGATCCTTCCATAGGTAATTTGAAGCGATTTTTGTCTAAGGGAGTTTTATTCATCTCACCCCTCCTCAAACATATTTAGCTAAGGCATTCGATAAGTAATCAAGTTATTGGCCAGGTTGCAAGAAGTTAAACAGCAGTTTCCGTGTCAACAAGGTCACTCAATGACGAACGGACTGTCGTGCTCTTTACCGGTAGTTTCAAAAGGTGGAGGGGGAAAACTGGGGGTGACTGGAAATGCAGGGCTGGGTCAAAAATTTCGTTGCCCGAAACCTAGGCGTGAATTTAAGCTGGTGAGGATCAGACACCAGCTTAAAAACTCATTGTGGAGTAAAGGGACAAAGTCCGCCTATGCGTCAAGAGGCTACAGTCCCCCGAATGTTTGACGTTTAAGTAAATGTGGTCATGGAAATTCAGGTAACAGGATACGTCATTTTGGTTCAAGAGCTGATCGAGTGGGGGAATATGAGGTTAAGACTCTTACAGGGAAATTTCCACTATTCAACCTAATTTCCCCCTCCCATGGTTTGAGAGGACTATGGTCTTACCTATATCATCATCAACAATGACAAACCGGAGACCTTCGTCGCTGGCAAATGTACTTGCTACATTAGAAGCTCCATTTATATCAGCAATTTTTATGCGGAATGATTCATACTCTCCCTCGTCTATGTCGTCATTAATCACAGTAACAGTGACGGTGGCCACCGTTGCTCCAGACGCGACGCTTATGGTAGTCGGTGAAACGATGTAAGAATTCGGATTTTCGGGAAAAACTTCCAATTCTAGAGTAAAACATTAAAAGGAATAAGCAATTCATCATTTATAGCTCATCCAAACTTAACATTTATCAGCCTATCTACTTAAAATCCACGATGGACCGGAAAAATTGCTTAAGTTGCAGGCAACGTGTGTGTGTACTATAGGGTAGGTGTTAGTTTGGTCAGGGAGCTGTAAGGGAATTAAAACAACGCGTGCTCCTACTTTGTCCTATGTGTGTAACCGTCACTTAAGTTTTGCATTGTTTGATTCCTGAAATTCCTCTTAACTAACAGGGATTTGGCTTTGAAGACAACTGTTTTCGTCGTTTGCTACATCTGAAAGAACTCATAGGATGATTTTCCTCATAGTATTACATTGCCAGCCGTCAAAGAAAGCAAAATTTATTTCAACAAGTGCCGCAAAGTGCCACTTTTTAAAAGGGTAGTGTACAATTTATTTCCTTATTACTTTTTAAGAAAAGATACCGGCATTATTTACTATTTCAGGAACAATCCGGAATTGTTTGAAATACCCGGTTCATCGAAATTTTTTTTAGTTTTCAAACAGGTTCATTCCCTTTTTAATAAAAAAAGATTAGAATAATGATGGAATTGTGCAACTTAAAAGTAACTGTCAGTCGGTTTAATCAAAGACTGTGAAAACGTTTCACATGTATAGGCTGAGCAGATATCTTTAAAAGCATCATCTTCACAGTGGTCTTTGTAACAGGATTACTGCAATTGACAACAAGGTGAACTGTCAATCAAATTTCGGTGCTTGAGGGTGATTTAATTATTTTCAAGTACATTTTGTCTGACCATAGTTGTTATACCTTACCCTGGTTTGGAAACTCCGCGAAATGACTGCATTTGTTGAGATTTCGGTTTTCGTCAATCACGTGATAGTACACGAGAGCCTTGTTGTCGGACTCTCCTTATGTACTGTATATATGTAGACAGGTTTAACTGATTTCTTCGAGAGTCTCTTGTGAACAATTTTCAAACTGTAGTGACTTCAGTTAGGGCGTATATTATTGCGAAAGGTTGTATGAAGATTTTTGTCTTAAATTAGAACGGCCGTAAACCGAGAATAACTGTACCCACACTAAAATAGTGGGACAATTGAAGGCTGGTCTAGCAACACAAACTTGATAAGCACTCTCAACAATTCCGCAAAATTGCGAAGCACGTCGCAATCGCACTGTATAACGTTAATGCCTGTGTACACGAGCAACATTTGCAAAATATTCTCAAAACACTTTACCAGCAACACACCCAAAACATGCTTGTTTTCGGTTTGTTGCACAGTGTAGGCAGAGTAAAACATTTTGAAAGCATTTTGAAAATGTTTTGAGAATGTTTTGAGAAGAATTGACAGGACATTTCTTTTTGCAACTTTTCAAAACAGGCCCTAATGCTGTATACCTTGTCTACACTGTGCAACAAACCGAAAACAAGCATGCTGTTGGATTTGTTGCCAATGGATGTTTTGCAAATGTTGCTCCTGTATACAGGCCTTAGACTTGTTTGATTAAACCACTTTTAACAATCGAATGTAACGGTTCATCAGACGAATAAATTATACAATATTTATCGGTAACTGTGGTCGTACAAAATTTTAGGAAGCCCACCTAGAGTAATGAAGTAGGTCTTCTTCGCCGATTCCGCACACTGACTGCGGTGTGATAAGCCCGTAGGACCTACTGAATGTCCTCAGCGAAGGTCTCCAAACGCCAGGCCTTGGAACCAGTATTTTAAAATGAAACCCGAGAATATAGGATTTCTTCATTTATTCAAAAATCTTAAAAAACCTCCTGATAAGCAGGCCTTTTGCAGTCCCCTTTTAGCCCTTGTGTCAACATCACTCAATGGAGCCATATCGCTACCGATCGTTCGTGTGCATCTTCAAAGTCACCTGATGAACATTTTTGAAGAGCTCAACACGCTTTTATGGTAACGGACGCACCATGCAAAATCTATGAAGGTATACACACAGCTTATACGTCTCTGCATACACAGTGTACGCAAGGCGTTTCCCAACAAGGGAAAGGTATAATAACTATGGTCTGACAGATTAAGAAGCTGTTTCTTCTTCCCTAGCTTACAGCTCACTGGCTTGAAAACTTGTGTCTTGCTCATTTTTATCGCCCACGCGGAGCTCACAATTGGCGTACCCACCCGAAAATTCTGTCACTTTGTCACGTGACTTTTCACGTGATAACTCGGAACCCGCCCTCCCTTCAGGCATTCATTTGTTGCATGCACTCACGTTCTAATGGGGGTTCCAAAGGTTTCCTTACCGGGAACTTTTCATAAATCCCGATAAGGCACAGGGGCGTAAATCTGGTTTATGAATGGGGAAAAACATTTTCAAACAAGGGGAATACCAGATCGTGTCCGCGATCCACCAACACGTACGAAAACACCAACCTATAAACAATAAACAAAAAAGAATACACACTCACATTACCGATGCAGTACTATTGCTTTAAAATAGGCTCAAATTGCACTCTCTAGAAACCCTCCAGTGATCTGTACAACAAAACGATAAATTTGGTTTATTCTGTCTAATGTTTTTTAAATCTGCCTGAATTATTTGGGTGGGGGGACCATGATTGTCACCCAATAGTTTCATTAGTGGGTCGATTACCCCTTTTCCCCCAAGATCGACGCCTCTGTTAAGGCAGTGAGTGCCCAGATGTATGTTGTGAGTGGGTTGTGGTCACTTGTATGTGTGTGTGTGTGTGTGGAGTGCCATGTGCATTTTTATTGGGACGATTTTTTAAACTTTGTTGGGAGATACTGAGAGAGACACTGAAAGAGATACTATAAACCGTGAATTATTGGAAGTAAAGGTGAAAAATCAATTTTAATGAAAATCATGTCTTGTACTGTTCAATTTTTGTGATGAAACATCCCAATCACTCACACATGCTACCAAAGAATATTTAAACCTACCAAAGTATATGGTTACCAAGTCAACGCGTGTTATGAAGGTCACGAAATTGAAAGAAAATAAGCCCTTTCTATCACAATTTCTAATACGAACACCTTTAATCTGTCGGATAGATCCCTGTCAAATTTAATTGCAACGTGCTCAAAGTTCGGTAGTGAACTAGTACGTGATCCGTGACACTTAGAAGTACTAGGTCAAAGTGGACTTACGTATAGCTTCTTTGGGAAGCAGTTTAAATTTTGGTTTCGCTAAATAATTTAATTTAGCGGGGAAAAGCTAACTGTTGAAAATGAAGGCTTCAAGTTATACTGAAGAAAACAAAGGGCATGGTAATGGTGAATCTGATAGTGATGAGGGCAAGCTTATGGTGGGCCTGATAGTGATGAGGGAGTGGTTATGGTGCTCCTGGTAGTGATGGGCATGGTGAGCCTGATGATGAGTGCATGCTATGATGAGCCTGATAGTGATGAGGGCATATTTATGTTGCACCTGAAACTGATGAGGGCATGGTTATGGTGAGCCTTATAGTGATGAGATAAGCAACTCCGCTGATTGTCGTTTGTTTTACTTTGATTTCTTTCAGTTACAATAAGAACTTTTATTCTCATGAAGTGTATATTTGTAATTACCAATCGCTCCATTTGCCGAAAACCCGTCTTCAGTTACAATGGTAATTTCCACCTCATCGGCGTCTTCTTTGACAACTTTTAGGCCATTGTTGAAGTGAACAATAGTTCCATCGGCCTGACCTGTTAATGAATGGAAAAGGAACTCTAGACTGAAACTTATGTGTTAATGAAGCGTTTGAAAAAAACTTAATGAAAGCTAAAAGAAAACTTTTATTAACTGAAAAAGAGTAACTGAATGACAACTTTACGATGACATTCCCAAGCCGCTCGTGCGTGTTCCCATGGGAAGCTGACAAGTATAGACGAATCCGATTAGGACTTGTGTTTAGTGACTGTAGGCAGCCATTAGTGGGCTCCATCAGTGTTAAATCGCTTGATTTATTGTCTACGTGAATTTCAAACGCTCATATTCAGTGAAGTTGAAAAAATTAAGATACGCTTCAGTGTATAACCAACCATGGGACAGGTAAGGAAGGAAATTTAAAGGCATATTTTCATCATCCCAAACAGTTCCAATTCTCCCAACCTACTTACTTCTAGCCCCTCCCACATTTATCTAAAACTCATCTTTATCCAGATACAATCCTAGTTTATTGCTTCATGGCTTGTCCCAGTGGCCATACAAGTCCATAATGTGCAATCAAGACACTCTCAGTGCCCATGCTGTGTAATTTAGCTATGATACATTGTTTGAATGTGATGCCAGTCAAAGAGCTGTACCAATTGAGAGTTTTGATATATGTATACTGAAACTGTAGTTTGGGGTGACGAATGACTGCCTTTAAAGATTAAAGATGATGGACCCAAGTAATGGCCAACTAGAACCAGACCATCACAATCTGTCCGGATTCGTCGAAAGACACCCGAGCGGTCAAGTAATGGTATGATCTAGTCAGGGAGTAGTAACACCTCCCTGATTTAGTCGGGTAAAATGGGTGTCCGACAGCTTTAATCTTTCAAATTCGTTGTTTTACTGTATGAATACTGTGCATTTGCATGCTTTAGTAATACTGACATTCTGATTCATGAAAGAGTTAACCCATTGAGTTCAAAAATAAACCTAATTAATTGATGAATTCCATGGTACTCGATGAATATTAATTTTACCCTGAATTAGTGCACTCCAGTGTATTCTAACCCATTGTAATGATGTAGTGAAACTAGACAACCCGTACTTGCAGGCAAGTACAAATCGAAGCCTCTGAAGATGGTACGAAGCAAAGATGAAACGTCCATATACGCTGCCTGATTTTATTATTGAAAACTGAGTGAGATGCAATAAGTTGCAAATGGCTTGCCAAGCTCACTTCTTGAGAGCAAAAAATATTATGCTGCCAAATTTTTATACTCAACCTGTGAAAGAAGCGTATCTTCCAAGCAGTAAACAGAAAGCCGTGACACGGTTCTAGCCCATATTTTACCATTTGAGCATGCCGGTCAAAGCCGAGACTGCTAGAGTGAATAAAGGTTTGCGTGTTAAACAAACGGACATTTTCAAAAGAGTTGTCGTTGCGTCAAAAGCAGCCTTAGACTGCGCAGCGGAGTTCAAGTCAGTACGTCAGAGTAACAGTCGGTCAATCATTCGACCACAGTGTACTTAACGGCAAGGCACTGAAGTCAGACGGCATTGAAGTACAGGTAAGCAGTATACGTTTTGTTTGCGTTCCCATTCCTATACGTGTACGTCCATAATGAACGTATTTGCTTGATGACGGATGGATTTTGAAGAATTCTGCAATTCGCGTGCGTAGCAGTTTGCTTGGCCAATAATTTAATGTTGTACTTGTGCACAGGAGAACCTAACCTAGCAAGCAGGCGAAAAACTCTTTTTTCATGCGTAGCGGTTCGTTTTGGCAATACGTTCATGCGGAATTTGTGTGCACGAGAAGGTATACCGAGTCGCATAAGCAGTTGAAAAAGCACGTGAAAAGTAGAGCAATCCCTAAAATCGAAGCTGTAGGCTTCGATTAAATATTTTTGAAGCCGAATCACTAGGTGCATGCAGAATAGCACGTAGTCTTACTTCTAAAGGAGAATAACAGTCATTGTTTAATCACTCAGAACTCATGACTTGCAACAACTGCTGCGGTTATCATTGGCGCACGGAATGATCAGCTTGTGGCCTGTGGGGCAGATCGTGGGATACATAGAAGTTTAAAATAGAGTTAGGCGTTCAATTCTTTTCGTGCAGTATATACGTGCCTACAACACTTAGCATAAGTCTAATTGCATAGAAACATTGAAGGAAAATAGGCCCACTTAACGGCAAATTAAAATCCAAATTTTACCTCTAAGAGGCAGTCTAGACATGGTTGACTGCACAAAATCACGCTTAAGATTCCTCCTTATGTCATCGGTGGTTTAAGAAAGGCTGATATCACCAAATTTTCATGTAAACTCAAAATCTGGCACACGTTTTAAGCATGGGATTTGTTTTTTCTCCCAAGACTTGGAGGAATAGCGCTTGAGCATACTCTCATTGTAAGATTTTAATATTGGAGTTAAAAGACTGGGCGCCCGAGTTCGGAGGGAGAGTTAACAGGATATTTGACAAGTTAAGGTGACTTGTTTTAACGTTTCACTGATAAGTAGGTGTAACGATATTAGATAAATGATAAATGTGTATGGAGTGAGAAACATGTATCCAAACCTACCTGTCGAAGGGAACAAAGAATAATACGCATCACGAAGATATGAAGGTGGACGGATTCGGTCTCCAAAGGAACTCATCAAGTCCAGTGTAACAGGGGCTTCGGTAGTTATATGCGTAGTCAAGTCAAGCGTACATACTACTAATGTTTCCGAAACAGTCGCCGTGCACACCTGCGTTGTTTGAGTACCATCAACATCTAACTCAATATCTGTATAATTATGAAAGTAATAGTGTAAGTTATATGTACATTTTAACAGCTGCTGCATGCCAGCTAATGAATATTTGGAGGTCAAACAAGTGCGATGAGCAGTGCTTGAAGTAATGGTAAACTTAACGATGGATCGGGTTGAAAAAAGTGTTGCACAAGGGAGCAGAGCAAGTATATGCAGATATTGCTTTGACATTATCCTGTAGCTAACGCAAGGGTCCATACGCGCACATATAATATCATCAGGGGCTATCAAACTGGACAACAAAAGGCAAATGGACACGGCAAACACACTCCTTACTAACGACTCGTATGTTGCTGTACCTCTTATTACTTTTTCTTTCTGTTTTACGTAGTTGCGTCTCGAAGTAGGCGCAAACAACATTTATAAGCCGCGGTCCACCTTTATAATTCACTGACACTCGGACCTAAGTCTAATTCTAAGAGAGGGTTAACAGTATTAGAGTCAGTAGCGTACCTACAGGCAAGGAGGACAGGGACGATTGCCCCCTGGCTCTGAAAAGTGAAAAATAGGAAAATTGTCAATTGTGACTCCCGTCATCTACGGCGTGGTCTTTCCCTTCATTGAAAGCTCAAATTTTTGGTAATTATTAAAAATGCAAAATTTTCGACAATTTGCATTTCCCAATGTTTGCTCATAAATCATTTTGGTATTTTTTTCCAAAATTGGGAGACATCGGCAACTACAGCCTACTTTTATTAATTTTCTTTCATAAAATTACAAAGTTTCCCTAATATTAGAATTTAAACTTCTATACTATCGTACACTCTAACAACTTTCGGTTCAGATCGAACAGAAAATTAACGGATCAAATGGGCACTTAACCGACAAAGATCAAATATTTGACTACTAGATTAGGTTCCTTTTAAACAGAAAATGGTTAGTTTTGAACCGAAACTAACCAAATATTTTATCCTTTTTCGGTTGAACCGGACGTTTTTAGATTGAAGAACATAGATAACATCGTGTAGGAGCAGCGATCTTCGGTTGCCGCGCAAGCTCATACTTGCCAATGAGAAATACAGATTCTAAAGTAATACCCCAACTTTTCAAATATTCTTAGGAAATCCAAATGTTTCTCCAATACAAAACTCATTAGTTTGAAATATTTGGTTGAAAACAGGCCAAAACTTTCGTTCCCACAAAAAGTGTCCACACTTTGGAAAAAAGAAATAGGAAAATATGGGTGCCCCCCGCCCCCCCCCCCCCGCCGTAAAAATGTCTAGCTGCGCCACTAGTTAGAGTCTAGCAGGATACACTTGAGATTGGATAATTAAGCTTGAAACATACATATCAATGGATTAAAGTTGGATTTGGGTGTTGTGAGGGATTTTCCCTTTCCATTCCTGGTGAAGAGTGAATGCGTGTCTGAGCTTTTACTACAAGTGTCCTGTTGAGTACAGGAACTACAAGTTTTCCAATAAGGCTTTGTATACCGGTAATCTTCATGTTGTGCCTCAAATGCCTGTTTAGGAATAATCCAATGCTTCTTTCTAATAACGACCCCAATTTTGCAAAACGAGTTCAGGTTAGTTTTGCACTGACCACGTCGTGTTCATACCGTGATACCCTAGGAACTATTGTCTCTAATGATTTCCATCCCTTTATTTTGGCGAACCCTTCATTCGATTGTCTTTTTAAGGGACGAGACATCTTTAACCTTCAGTGTTTACACTTACCGAGTCCTGTCCGGGTCATACCGAACTTCCGAAGACTAAAAAAAGGAACTGCTAATCAGTATAAGTAATGGAGCAGACAAAACAAGCCAGTGACTCGCACCTGGAAAAGGTCGTGGCCGGCTTGATTTGAACCAATTGGTGCGAAATCGGCCGTAAAACTCCAGCTTTCTGCACTTACCGATTTGTGTTGTGGATGCGCCACTCTGCAGAGGACTTTCGAGAAATACGAAATATTCAAAACTGGAACTTTCGATGGCTTCAAATGCAGCTCCGTCACTTCCGTCTGGGTAAATATCGTTTGGAAAGAATGGCGCTGGATGGAAATTAAAAATTGGACAACGTAACGGGCTATGTTTCAGTATTTTTTCATAGTTCAATTTAAAAGTCAATCATTCCGGCAAAATTTTTCAGCCTTAGACTACCATATACTGCTTCTAACGTGGGTCAATTATTATTCTCAAGTGTCCAGAGGTATATCAAGTAGTTGCCTGTGACAAAATTGATTTCAAAATATGCAGAAAATGATCCCTTCCAAGATGTAAAATCTGGATCTCGATTGCTTGAAGAGTTGGGAATATACTTTTCTTTTTTTTTTGAAATGCAGTGCATTGTGGGAAATAAAAACTTAAATGTCATTGCGGCACATTGATTTGACTTTGAACCAATTTATGTATAATTCTGGTGCCGCTGCAGGGAATGTTAAGCAACATTGTTTCCTATACCCTACATATGGTATAGGCTTATGCTCTATCTGCAGGAAATAATATTTGAACATTCCAACACTATCAAACTTCCTGGAGAATAAGGACATCCAATTATTATGATAAACAAAAAAGATTATAAGGCGAGGTGTCCATATTACATAATATTCTGTGGGTTTGTTGGAATGTGATGGTTTTAGTAAAAAAATATCTGTCAAGTGAAACATCTCGAGTTAGAAGAGGGTTCCCAGGTAGCATTCCCATGTGGGCCCCATATACGTCAAACCATATGTGTCCCATATTATTCTGCACCCAAGACCCATATGGGGCCCATATGGGCCAGCCGGGTATGCCCTAATGCCCACATGGGATAGTACTGGGGCCCATTTGGCGCAATTGCCCAAATGGGTCCCAGCACTATCCCATATGCCTCATATGGGTTTCCTGGGCTGGCCCATGTGGGTCCCATATGGGTCTTGGGTGCAAAAGGTATATGGGCCCCATATGTTTGTCGATATGGGGCCATATGGGGCCCATATGGGAATACTACCAGGGTTATTGAAACAGGGTTTGAAGGACATAGCTTTACAGACGGTTTTACTTTTCTCAAAAGACTGAAGTAAAACAGCCATCAAAGTATGCCACTATGTCTCATAATCGTAATCATTCCTAGACTTATTCAAAATATTTCAATCTCCGTGTATCACAGGTAATGACAAAAACCATCAATCTCTCATTGGTTATATTTGCACAACTACACTATCATTTTGATACGCATTGGCAGTACTTTACCCGATACACTCCATGTAAATATCCTTCACTTATAATTGCTTACATATCACTCTAAATCTACAATGGTCAAATCTGACCAAAGTATGGTCAATTTTTGACCATTGCATTGGTTAACTATGCACCGATACAAGTATGGTCGATTTAAACCATCGTCCATTGGTCATGGAAATGACCATTAATCAATGGTCAAAACATTGACCATAAAAATGGTCAAAATCCATCCAAATCCCGAAACCTTTAACCTTTCTTAATGGTACGTAACGAGTCAAACACTTAAAAGCAAATATTTCTTTGTTGGACTTCTTTTATTCAGAGACTGTTGCAAATGAACTCTACCAATGACGAATCAGTTTTCATATATGCAAAAGGGAACTTTAATTTGCTAAACATATGTATAAATGGAATTATCTAAAGGCAGGAATAAAGGGCAATTCCATGCAAAGGGAGACCCCCCCCCCCCCATAACGCTCCGTATAAACATTCTGTAACATTGGAGAAGAATGGCTAAGATTGGAGTTTTGTGACACAATTTCTTACCAATTTGTTTAAGTCAGGCTAACCACAGTCATTGGTAATACATACGCTAAAACCACATTTTTCACATGAAGTTCATTCCGTTGTTAGAAAACTTAAAAAATCAGTGAAATAAAGTTATTAGATGTAAAGAAATGGTAATGTTTACAGAGTTGTGCCTAAATAACAAAAACTGGAACAAAAAAAAAAAAAAAAATCAGTAGAGCAGGTATGCTGAGGAATCCCAATACCTTAGTAAATGTATGATCAATTATAACCTTGATGCAGTGGTACTGTGGATTTAAGTTTTTAATGATATAGCAGAAAAGAGAGAAGATCATTCCAATGGTCATATACAATACAGTATTATGCACAAAAATGAAACATATGAAACAGATTTCTCATATCATGCATACAGTATAGTACAGGTAAGCTGAGCTGTTGTGATGAGGCCATTCAAATATTCATTATGGAATTTAAATACCCTGATATTGCCCATTTAATGCTCCAAAATTAAGATGGTTATCAAATACTAAAAACAAGAAATTCAATTATGAAACTGTTATTCTATAAGTGATAATAATAATCATAGTAAGGCATATGGAAAATTTAAAGCACAAGCAATTATCCAGCTCAGCGGTTCTTAAACTTGGTAGATCGGCGGACCCCGTATCTGTATATCTTGTAATCTGCGGAACCCGGTGGTTTTGCCCGTAAGCTATAGGTCGGGGAAAATTTTGTAACTACAAGTCTTTAAAACAGTTTTAAAGTTACCGCAACCATGCATATGCGGTAGGAGGGGTAGGTGAAATATCTCACCCGATGAATGCGATTTTCATCAACCCCCGAGGTCCAGTACTGTCGCGTTTCGTGAGACTGGCTGTTTCACAATGAATACAGTCACGTGGCGTGTTTTGTTTACTCAAGAAACTTAAATAAATATTGGTTTTTCGAACTCTTACTTGCTGAATATAAATCAGATGATATTCTCATCGAAATTCTTCTTTCTAATCTAAACTTCCCATAACTTAAGATTCAAATCTTATATTCCACGTGCTGTTCCTCAATATAATGGACACAAAACTGAAAAACAGAGGTTATCGATGTATTATTTTTATTTTCTTCTTTCTTGAGGCTAAGACCTTTGCGGACCCCCTGCGTAGTGTCTTAATGTATTTCAGACACCTCCTACAATAAGAAAACACTAAACAGTTGGCGTTGAACAGCTGTACACAAGTCTAAACCATGTGAAACTCCATGCCAGACTAAATTGACGAACAATTCGAACAGGCTTGCTTAAAAAATTCGAAACTGTCAAGTAAGGTTCTTTAAAACCTTCAAAACGTCTTGATGAAATTAATTGCGTTATTCTCGACAATAAACATTATGACAAGTTCAAATGATGATTATTAGAGAGAGTTGTAATTGGCACATGGAACTGTAAGTGGGGCGGAAGCATGCCTCTGGGTTTTCTTTTTGACCAATACTTAAAAATCTGGAGTTTTTCGAAAGAGATTTGGTTTTGGCTAGTAGCATAAAAAAATTTGGGTATATATTGAAGAATCTGTCCTTCAAATGACAAAGAGAAAAAACGTTATATAGCTGAAATTCTTTTGAGGTTACGCGTTAAATCGAGACGAGACTACAAGTTTGTCCGGAAAGTTTTCCCTTTTTGAACGAAGATTTGAAAATGAAGTGCTTATTAAATTGGAGAAATTTTGGTTGTTGGTAAGGTTAAAATGAATATTTGGCCTTTTTTAAGTTATAGGCCTATGCCTTTCAAGAGCAAAATTAGGTAGTATGCCGGGTGATTAACAGAGTTGGCTTTGGTTATTTATTGTATGGAGTATCCATCGGAATTGGCAAATTTTGCCACTTTTAACAATTTGAAGCTTCTATTGAAGAAAAAATTCTAAAGCTTATGACAGTTTGGGAGTTTTATGGAAGAATCTTACCTTCTCATGAGAAAAAATCAAGTAGGGGATGATCTGTAGTTTTGGCTACTGAATATCATCATGCAGATTCAGACCCTCAGACAATATTGGAACATTCTCCCGAGGAAAAAGTTTGGCCTCGCACATATTGTAAGTTTCATATTTTATTTTATTGTCATAGGCGTACGGGAGTGTTTCAGTTTGGGAGGGAGAAGAATTGTTTTTTGTCCGAAAAGTAAAATACTCCCCGAAAAGCCATCTAAATCGAGCGCAAAGAAATTTTGGAAAAATTGAGAACCCCAAGACAGGAGGAAATGGCAGTTTTCGTGTTCGAACTAGAATTTAAGAAGTTAGCTTTCGAGCTTTTTTTCGCAATAAAATTTTCACTTCATAGTTTCCCCAAAACGAAGAATAATTTACAAGCATGCTTTGTTCTGTTAAGTAATCTGTTAGACCAAAATACTATCCATGCGGAGTGCCACCATCAGTTGGCGCGGAGTGTACAGAAAATTGATAAAAAATCTAACCCCTCAGAAAGCCGGAATGGCATTTCCCAGACTTGTAACTAGAAATGAAGCAGTCGTTATTTTGAACTTTCCTTTGTAATGCAAGTTTCACTTCAATAGAAAAACCCCAATTGCTAAATGATCAGAACTGCAGAAAGTACCAGATAAACGGTACTTCTACAAGTTAATGTAATGGTCTTCTCTCTTGGGGGGGGGGGGGGGGGAGGGGGACTATTCAACGGAATTACTATAATTGCAAGGTTCACTAAATAAATGAAATTTTTTACGTGACTGCCTGAATTCAGAATATAAATGGTTTTAAGTTCCAACGTATTTGAAAATATGTCACGTTACAAGGTACTTTCAAATAAATTTGTCAGTCAGACTTATGGGGGAAACATTCTCACATTACTGTTTATCAGTAAGTGTAACTGAAAACGGGCTCGTCGATTTTCTTTACCGTTGCTAGAATTCGGCTGTCGGGGCAGGCCAGATGGCAGACCATTGGGCGCACTGCATGCATTTGATCAACCTCTGGTCTGTTTTTGTCCAGAAAATTCGGAATTGTGAGTTTCCTTGAAGAATATGGTCTTCTAGTGAGCAAAATCAAGAAGAACTTTCGGGTGACTGAAGTTTATCAGACCCGCATCTTTTATCAGTTTACCGTGGGCATGAAGATGAAGGCCCCCGACGAAATTGGGTTTCTCAACAACAGGGGAAAGGCCGGCAGCATGACCTTGCGGATTGAAGATGGAATGAGGAATGGCAGAGCTAGTAATAATTGATTGAAACAGAATTCAGATAGGCTTTAAACTACCATTACAAAAGAATAGAATAATGAAAAAAGAAGGAGAAGAAGAAGAAAAAAAAAAAACAGTTGAAGATCATCCAGCCAGTAACTTTAAGTCCTTTACGTTCATTTTAGGCCTCCCCGAAGGAAACCACCGTCCTTCCCGACGGGGGAGGAGATAGGACATGGGTACATGGAATGTGGTATAATGGAGCAAAGAAGAAGTGATTGAAAATCGATTCCGATATGTATTAAAATATCATTTCAAAACAAAAAATATGTTCCCCCATCAAGTTACTTCAGTCCTGGTAGGCTTTTTTTCTTTTTTTATTATTTTTTATTATTATTTTGGGCCTCCCCCGACGGGGGGGGGGGGCAGTGTTCCCCGAAGGTGGGCCATGCCCCCTCCCCCGCTGGCGCCACGCCTGGTGGAGTAGTATGGGTAGATGGATTCTTTAATTATTGAAGTGTCAAATATTTTTAAAATTTTCAATGTTACAGAGCAGTGACTTAGCTACAGGAGGCAGGGGGCGATGGCCCTTGGCTCGAAAAATTGAAAAATTCGTAAATTTGCATTTGAGGCACCAGTCAAATACAGTGCGGTTTTCCCAACTTTTTCTCCATAAATTCCGAATTCTTCCTACTACAAGCTCCATGTTTGTATTAATAGTTTTAAAAAGGCAAAATTTTCGAGCGCTTTGCGCGGACTAAATTGCAACCCTTAATGCAGTAACTGCACGGTCTCTCATAAAGCAGTCCATGCATGGTAAACTTTTCAGAGCCGCTACAGTGCCGTTTCCCTAAAATTTTCTTCCATATATAGGCTTTTAATTTTTAAATTATTTTGTCTAAAAAAGGCAACAAATTTCGCTCTGTGATTGTCGCCGAAAAGCCTCAATCCGCACTCCTTAGAAAACATTATGCAACAACAACAATCTTCAGTCGGCATGCTATCTCAGATATATGTTCACAGAAAAGGCAGATTCTCCGAAAGTCCTTCAAATATTCAAATTTACTCACAGGAAACCCTGAATCTAAATCTAGTTTTTGCAATGCAAGCTCCATATTTACAAATGTGTAAAAGAACCCAAATTTTCTGCGGACCCCGAGCGCCTCCAATCACCTTCCTAATACAGTAGTGTTCAAACTAAGGAAAAAATCAGATGTTTTTTTATTTAAAAATATATGTTCTTGCTCGTAGAAAAAAGCGAAAAAATTTAGCATCAAGAGTTTACCTTTTGGTCAATGGGGTAAAGTGAGGTGCATGGTTCAGAATTTTTCCGCAAGCCCCCCCCCCCAATTTCATATGACTCCCTACGACACTGCTGCCTACAGCAACTAATCACTAGCGCTGATCGGACTCGTCTGTTCTATCCTGATTGTCTCCGGTCATATGAAAGACAGACAAGCACATATGGTATGCATTTAGTGATTTAGGAAACGAAATCTAGAGAGGGCATCCTTCTTTGCAGGTAATTCTGTGTGTAGTAATATTAAAATCCTTAGAACAGTCGCCTACTACAACAATATCATTATCCTTTGAACTAATTTTTCATTGAGATTTTAAGTCCATTTTGAAATATCCCGCAGTTGCATTTCCGTTTTTATATTAAGGTAAACTGAGCCTCTACTGATATGAAGCAGTTTATCCACCACAAATGAACCACAATAATAATTTGCGGGAATCGATCTGTAATTGCAGCGAGATTAGGCATTCAACATGTCAAAAGAGATTTAAACTTTTCAATGGCAGAAGAAGTCCTTTTTCGACTTTGGTTCATTCTTTAAAAGTTTTCTTACAAAAAATGTCAAAGGGGGTTCGTTCTCACCCCGCCCCCCTTCCCCCTTGGTGACGCCCAATGATATAGGCCTAGTTATACCTTTTGCTATGTTTGGTGCATTATGAAAAGAACATTTTTTTAAAAATAATAACAAAACTGAAGAAATATCGTTTCATTGAGCGAGTGTGTTTTCATACTCACTCCATTCATTCGTGTTGATAATATAACGCAACCAAGTAGTTTCCCCTGTTGCAAACTCGTCAGATGTAGCCATAGTTGGAGTAATGTGAGTAATGTAAAAATCAACCACACGCGATTTCACTGATGAAGACTGGGCAACGATGTTAGTAGTTTGTCCACTGGTAGAGGAGGCTATGAACTGCACAGTGGTGAGAGTCAACGCAGACCCACCGATGAGGAGAGTGACGTCATCATCGTAACACGCACGTACCCCTGGAAACAACAGTTATTGAGGTGAAATTTATGAATGTGTTCAACAGTTTCAATTAGATATGAAAATGGTGCAATTTTGGTTAAAATTATCTAAAAGAGAATAAATGATGGAAGGAAAGCATTAGAGTGCACAGCCAATGGTGTGTTTAATTGTAATGAAGCTTAGTTGGAGGATGGAAAACTTAGAATTACGTGATCTTAAATTTTTCGAAACTTCAGCGGTACACACGATGTTTTGCGCTAGGAAGAGCAAATCATGGTATTTAAAAACTTTCGAAGAATATACCAGCACATCTGTCGCATATGACGTCACAGAGCAAAAAGTGCCTCCCATAGTAAAGTGAAGTGTCTTAAAGGCATGCCTAACCAGTGTATATGTAGCACCTTCCTGCTTTATATATATATATATATATATATATATATATATATATATATATATATATATATATATATATATATATATATATATATATATATATATATATATATATATATATATATATATATATATATATATATATATATATATATATATATATATATATATATTTATATATATATATATATATATATATATATATATTTATATATATATATATATATTAGCTCATTATTGGCTTCGTATAGGAACAATTAGAGATTTTGAAACAATGTACTCACAATGCAACTATCCTGTGATGTCAATTGCAACTAAGAAGAAGATCCAAGTGCAGCTATTGTGCAGGCTTTCAGCCGCACGGCCTGACGTTAAACTGCATCCAGGGTGTGGCTTCTGTTCTATTCAGCCAGTTTAGAGCAGGACCACACATGTTTGCCCTTTAGAGGGCGTAATTGTCCATTTGGGACGTTTAGCTCCTTAAGGGAGCAGAACTCCTCCGGGAGTAAATGTTTGGTTTTCGCCCCTTGGCTCTTCGCCAGAGAGTCGAGGGGACTTTTAGAAAAAAGAAGATCCAAGTGAGAGTAGATTTCAACTTAGAAAAGAAGCTTTTTGTGTTTGTCTGCAGTCTGCTTGTTGTTGTTGTTTTTAAGGAATGCACGTTCTCAAGTCCCCCGGGGTTTTGTGAACTTCCTTTCGCTTTTATATGTCCTTTGATTCTTTGTTGTATTTATACCTTATATTTGTATGTATATATGCTAAAGAGATAAAACAATAAACGAAACGAAAACTTCTAGGCTGTCATTCGTCACTCCGGCAAACTCGATTGACATCAAATTCATAAAATGCAAATCGGCTCATACTGAACACTGTGTTCCCATTATGCCCTGAAGCAATAACCTGGATGTTTATTAGACAGTTGTGGGAGGGGCTTAAAGGAAGTTTGTTTCGAGAATTGGAAATGTCTGGTGTGGTGAATAATTGCTTTTCTTTGACTAAAAGACGAATTTCAACATGAAGTATTATAATGAGAGATTAACTTAAATCAAGCGAAGTACGAGTTTCTTCACAACTGCAATCGGCAAATGACAGGTTTTGCTCTATGTTCTCCACACAAAAATATAATCACACGAATGTTTTAAGCGGAAAATGACTATCAAAAGGGGATAAAACAAAAGCAGTTTGAAAAAGAGTCCAATAATTTAAGTGACTATGCAGTTTGCAGTTCGTTTCGTCTGTAGGCCAGTCATTGGCACTTTATAAATATCAGGCGTGGATCCAGACATTTCCAAAAGGGGGACTGAACTTAGAGAACGCGGATGATGGGGACGAACCAGTGACGTACGCATGATTTTCTGGAAGGGGGCATGTAGCGCGTTTAATGATCGCCGCCCTGGGCGAGGAGGGGTCCCTCTTCCCCTTGAAAATTTTTGGCGATTTCAAGGGGCCTAGATGCAAAATGGTGCAATATTTTCGACTTTGACGGTGGTTCATGAGGAAAAAACTGAAACTTTTGTGTCTTTACATGCAGTCTTATTCCATTTACACTACCTTTTGAAGTAAACTTGTCTTAATTTGCTTACTTTTAGGAGTCAAAATAAAAGAGCATCGATCGGTATAGGCGAACGGGAGCATTTTAGTTGGCGGTTTTTTCTTTGCCACAAAACGATATTCTGCCATAAAAATTTATATAGGCGGAGTGTCATCACTAATCAACGATGAATGTACGGCTACGCAATTTGCTGCCCGGAAAATGTGCAGCTGTAGGGCTTTACTGTGTTCATGCTTGTAGTCTAAGACTTTGTTGCCTCGCTGTCTCAGTCAACTTTCACCCAGTTATTCCACAGTGACTTTTAGGTGACAAATTCCTCCTTTTTCATGTTATTAGGCAACAAATTGGTTCTCTTTGGTTATGCTTTTTACTACAATTCAAATCTAAAACTAACGTTCCTAACCTGAGTATAGGCCTAGGCTGTTTGGTTATAGGCCATTCAGCGAATACACAAAGGAACGCTCTGCACTATTCACGTGTGTTCTTGCATTTCGCTTTCAAGTTAGCATGACGGCATGGCACCCAAAGTTGTTTATTCATGGAAAATCATTAACATAGTTTTATTGTTTCATATACTTCTGGTTGATGTGCTCATTACGTAGGAAGAACTCGGATTTCAATTGGCAAACCGAATTCAACATCTGCATTTCGGACAAAGATTACTCCCGAAAGAAGTTCAGCTAAAACTGTTCTTTTAAGTATATTAGAACGATTTAAACAGTTTCCCAGGTCACCTGTTCGGCTCTCTTGCTATCACGATTTTTGGAGATTGAAGTATTTCTTTCTTGCAAACTCGTATTTGCGCTGTATTTCCTGCAACTTTCAAATGAAGAGTTGTTCATGTGAATTTGAAAGGGAACAAGAATTTTTAAATACAGGTCTTACCTACGAGGACGGGCACGGTTAGAGTTTGTGATGCTTCAAGCCTTAAAGTAAACGTTTCTCCAGATAAAACTTCACCAGAAGTATCCACGAAAGAAAAGAATATCGCTAACAAAGAAAAAAAAAGATATGATTTTGAACAGAAATTATTAAGTGTGAAGGATATGCATTAAACATAATTCTACTGACATTCGTTTGTACGAGTAACTTACATTTTGAAATCAAAAGAGTCAAAGCCACTCTAAGAATCTGCTGAATGACCAGTCCTGGTAAGGGTGGAGTTTCACCCGGCGGGCATCATGTGGAAATTCACCTTCCAAATAGCTTCAATTTACATACTTGGAATGACTTTTAGTTCTTTTTGGAGATAATTTTCACCATACACCGAGTAAAATTCTGTTCTTATATATATATATATATATATATATATATATATATATATATGCGGAACATTTCCAGAGTAGCGGGCACACAGGTGACGACTTGAGGTTTACCATTGCCCTCGGTAGGTTCCGATGCAGTGAAGACCGTAAGCGCCACGAACTCAAACTAATTTTACGTCTTAATAGCCACAGGCAAGGTCTTAATAGAGATTTTTCTTATTTATCAGGATACAGTTTCTTCAAGTAATTCAGTAATTCTGTTTCCTTCTTTTGTACAACTGTGCTACCTTGTCATTTACTCCCGCTTCTTCAATTTTTTACTATTTAATATAGCATCTCACATTCTGTAAAGTTACGCCAATTTTTTTTTTTTTTTTTTTTTTTTTTTAAACTCGGACGCTTTGTTATTTAATATTATTTGTAATGTACAATTTAGTGCTTTATTTTTATGTAGATATGAACAGTTTTTATTTGTCAGTAAGACAGTTTTATTATTTGAAAATATCTCACGCACTCGCATCTTGTCGCTTTGATAAACTGTTTAGTTACCATGGAGTTTTGAATATGTGCATACGCTTCCATTCAAACAACGAAATTAGGTACGCACACTACAATTTTAGATTGTCTCGTCACTTTACATTATTTTGGCTAATCAAGCTTGCCATGGTTATGATGTTCGCGCTTTGCATTAATTACTATGTGAGAACGTGCGTTCTTTGTAACTACGTACTTTTCGATCATCATCATTATGACGTCACTTTACAACTTTTCAAACTTATTTTAATATTACGCGGTACTGTACGCATTCAACTCTATCTTGTTTGTATGTAACGGTTGATTTCCATAACACAGTTGACAAAGCCGCCAGGAGGCGGCGAAAATTTCTGTTTCAATAAATCATTCGTTGGATCTATATGCACACTCTGTTTTCCATTTTTCCTTATATATATATATATATATATATATATATATATATATATATATATATATATATATATATATATATATATATATATATATATATATATATATATATATATATATATATATATATATATATATAATTGCAAGAAATTGCTTTGGTCCAAAACGTAACTGGTGCCAAGTCATAATAATATAGAGTGAGACAACAGAAAAATAAAAACTCGGCAGACGTAGCTTTGCGTTACTCAGATATTAAGATTTAACCAAGCTTTCGGCCAGTATGTATCGGCCTTCTTCAGGATACTATATAGGAGAGAAGGGAGAAGGGAAAACAGTATTTACAGTAGCAAAAATAGAGAAAATAACTAAAAAACGGGTAGGTTTTTTTTGTCAAATTAACGAACACGAACGGATGGCTGGCCATGGAAATAACGTTGTTTATATGTTTAGACGTCAGGGCGAATTCTTTTTCTTCTGTATTTTGGTGTTATTTTTCGCCCTATTCACAAGAAGAAACAACAATTTCCCCCTAAGGTGGGTATAAGCGTTACATATATATACGAGCTATATGTAAGTGTCCAAAAAACAAGGCGTTACCCTCTCTTTTTTTATTTTATATATATATATATATATATATATATATATATATATATATATAAAGTACAAAAAATATGCAATAAAGGGCATGACTGGTTGATTTTAGGAGTATGAAAGATTACAAATATATTTCGAAATTTTCAGTCCCCCTGGGACTTTCCTCAGCGAGTATTAAAGACAAAATGAGCACAAAAATTAAAAATGAGTACATAAATTAAAAAGAACGGAAATCTACAGTTAACTGCAGTGTCAGGAGGGAAGATTAAATTGTTTGTTGAAACGTGTAATGATTTAAAACACCAAGGTCCTTATTGAGTCCGGTAATGTGTGACTTAAGCCTCATTATCCAAATAAGTTCGGTACGCTTTCGTTGTTCGGCGCAAATAAAGTTATTTGCAATGAGGATTATTTTAAGATTCTCAATAGAATGGTGCGGAAGATTAAAGTGCTCCGCTACTGGGAATCCAAGAGTGTTGTCACGGATAGACTGTTTATGGTTATTGAACCTTAGACGAAAGGAAGTACCAGTTTCACCGACGTACAACTTATTTTTTACAAAGATTACAAGACATTAATTTTCCGATTATTCCCCCCAACCTTAACTGTGATTCTTGTAATGTTGTATACATTCTATCTTGTAATCTTTGTAAAAATAAGTTGTACGTCGGTGAAACTGGTACTTCCTTTCGTCTAAGGTTCAATAACCATAAACAGTCTATCCGTGACAACACTCTTGGATTCCCAGTAGCGGAGCACTTTAATCTTCCGCACCATTCTATTGAGAATCTTAAAATAATCCTCATTGCAAATAACTTTATTTGCGCCGAACAACGAAAGCGTACCGAACTTATTTGGATAATGAGGCTTAAGTCACACATTACCGGACTCAATAAGGACCTTGGTATTTTAAATCATTACACGTTTCAACAAACAATTTAATCTTCCCTCCTGACACTGCAGTTAACTGTAGATTTCCGTTCTTTTTAATTTATGTACTCATTTTTAATTTTTGTGCTCATTTTGTCTTTAATACTCGCTGAGGAAAGTCCCAGGGGGACTGAAAATTTCGAAATATATTTGTAATCTTTCATACTCCTAAAATCAACCAGTCATGCCCTTTATTGCATATTTTTTGTACTTTATTTATTTCTCGGAGTATACGTGGAACTTTTCTGTTTTAATATATATATATATATATATATATATATATATATATTTATTTATATATAAGGACTAAGGTTGAAGGGTATGTAACCCGAAACGTCGTAATTTGTATTTTTCGTTCAACTCCATTTTTTGTTCAACTCCATTTTTGGTTCAATTATATTGCACTGTGTATTACCATGTTTTTGCATCGACCTATATTTATATATATATATATATTTATATATAAACCAAATGGAAAAGCACCACACCAGTAAAAACATAAAACAAAAAGTAAAAACTGGTAAAACAAGAGCATATATTTAGCTTTCAGGACCACCGGCCTTTTCCTCAGAACAAAGGACAATATCACCAATAAACCTGAGCCACACGTCTGGTTTATAAGGAAAGGACACAAGCGCTTGTTCCTCAAACACACTCATAAAAATATTGGCATAAGAGGGGGCCATTTTAGTACCTATGGCGGTACGTGAGGTTTGTAAAAAGAACTCTTCATTAAATTCGAAGACATTATTGTTTAGGACAAAATGAGCCATTTTACACACAGCACTAACAACCTGGGTTTGGAGGTGTCTATGGCTCAAGAAACTCCGAAGAGCTTCGAGCCCATCCTTATGAGGAATACTGGGGTAGAGAGACACCACATCTATGGTAGCGATGATGGCCTCTTTGGGAAGGGGGCCAAGCTAACGTAACTTATCAAGAAAGTCCATTGTATCCCTAACATAAGAAGGAACAGTAGGCACAAGGGGTTTTATAAAAGAATCAACTAATTCTGAAATCCCCTCAGTGGCAGAAATAACGGGCCTCCCGGGCACCCCATTTTTGTGGACCTTAGGTAAAAGATAGAACCGGGCAGCTCTAGAATCAGTGGGGGTAGCAAACTCACACATATCTTCAGAAATAGCATTCTGGCTGACCAAAGACTGGAGCATCAAGGATGCTTCATTTTCAACATTGCTAATAAAACTACTGTCAACCCTTTTATATACAGAACCATCACTCAAATGACGATAGCCTTCTTTAACATACCTTTCTTTGTCCATAATGACAACCCCTGAACCTTTGTCAGCTTCCTTAATTACCAGTTCACTGTTATTTTGTCATTCTGTAATAACGGAACGTTCCTTAAAAGATAAATTACTGAAAAAACTGCGGCATGGCCCTTCCAATAATTCTTTTTCAACCACATCGATGAAAGCGTCAAGATGTTTGTCTCTGTTAATTGGAGGAATCCAGGATGACTTTCTACGAAATTTTAAGTCACCGTCATCAGTGGAAGTTTCCCTGTCGTGGAAATACTCAGCTAAGCGTAACGAGCGTCCAAACCTCGATATACTTTCTTTGAGGGCGAGACGGTCAACATGAGGGGGCACCGGAGCAGACGTTAAGCCTTTCGCAAGAAGATCCAACTGGGCAAACGACAGGTCTTTAGAAGACATATTAATAACTGTTGAATATTTGTCTCCCCTCAAAGTGACCGGTTCCATATCCCTGCTGAGGTAACCCGAACATTTTTCTACCGGCTGGATACTTGATTCTCCCAGGAGTGAATCAGTCGGACCATCAGGAACACTCCCGGTTATCCTGGTACTGGTATTATCAAAAACTGTATTCAACCCAGAAAATGGTCTGGGGTCATCTATATGATCAGCCGAATCGAAAGAATCATCCTTATCGACAACTAAATCGGAATTGGAGGGTGCTGAATCCTCGTTACGGTTTTTACGTCTGGATGAACGCTTTATGTTCTTAACAGAGTGGTGATTGCAGTCAACATTAGTCCATGCAATATTAAGGACGGGTTGACTCGCTTTGTTTAAAACACAGTCCGAAGGTTCGGGGTGTAAATCGTACTCAGTGGCTCCTTTCTGAGGCGAAAGCTCACAGTGTCTATCAGTGAAACCCGACCCAATGTTATCAGGCGAGGCTGGGGAAACGGAAGGGATGAAAGATGACAGTCCCTCATCCCACCAGTCAAGGGTACTCGAGTCCGTTGAACGATGTCTAGGTAACAAAGGATGACGTTTAAACTTGAGCAATTTAGATTGATGCTTGATACGGATAGAACCCATAAAATGACTAGTTGTAGAATCCACTTCATGCTTAAATTCGAAGTACACAGTTAAACCTTTCCCATCGATAACTTCATTACTTAACTTCTCAATAGCAGCCTCACACTTACGCAATTGTACTAACCTTTCAGAGATAGTCAAATTCAAAAGTTCAAGAGATCCCCCAAACAATGCTTTATTCCAAAGGCGACGGAACTCATGGGAGACGGCCCCTAGCTGGGGAGTAACAGAAGATTGAAGTCCATACGGAATAACACCACAGTCTTTACAGTTCCTCAGAAACTCAATATGACACTTTATACTAGCAAGTCGTTTCTCCGCGTCAAGAAGCCTGGTAAAATCGTTCACCATAATAGATTGTCGGTGCACAGAATATGACAGTTAAAACCGTCATTTATGTTGAAACCCTTTGGGTAGACACAATCCAAATTCCAAATCCACCCCCTCTCCTTTTTATCCAAAAGATTATCCCTATCCGAATTACGAGAAGAATGCACTAAATCTAAAATTTTAAAATAGAACTTGGTAGGGGAATGTGCCTTGAGATGCTTGTAAAGCTCTGAGCAATGTTTAAAATCAGAACCACCCTTAACACATTTTGAAAGATCTGACTTATGAGCATTCATACGGGTTCTTAAGTTATTGGTTTGACCCACATATTGATAATAACAAGTCGGAACAAACATCTTCTGTGTAATTATTCTAATAGGTAATGTATCTTGGCTCGCTGTAGACCGTTCTTGCCTGTTCACAACGAACACGGAACGAACGCGTGCTTTAAAACGGACACGTTCAAAAGCAGCGAACACATACGTATTTTACGTTATTGACATCATTCTACTTCTGAGGACTGGGAACCTACATTATTGGCCCTTACGAAACAGTTCTGTAAAGCTATGTTGTAAGAACTTATTGCAACCTTTTCAATATTACAGCTCCCTTCACAGGGTTGAGCACTTTACCATTGCCTGGTTGACATTATTAATTATTAATTATTTTTTACTATTACGGTTATATATATATATATATATATTATATATATATATATATATATATATATATATATATATATATATATATATATATATATATATATATATATAATAAAAATGTTTTCCGTGTATTGGTCAATAGTTAAATAGACAAGACAGAAATTAATAATACTGATGACCATTTTGTTATCGCTGTACGTTCTCCGTCTAATCCGCTGAGGAAGATCCCAGGTGGGATTGAAATATATTCGGATATCTATCAATCTTGTTGGTCATCAGTATTATTAATTTCTCAGTCTTGTATATTTATATATATATATATATATATATATATATATATATATATATATATATATATATATATATATGGAAAAATGGAAAACAGAGTGTGCATATAGATCCAACGAATGATTTATTGAAACAGAAATTTTCGCCGCCTCCTGGCGGCTTTGTCAACTGTGTTATATATATATATATAACAACACACAAACACACACACACATATATATATATATGTGTGTGTGTGTGTGTGTGTGTGTGTTTGTGTGTTGTTATTTCCAAGAAACAAACGTCTTCCTTTGATACTTACTGTTGCTACCTGACGTTAACACTAGCCATTCTGATAACACTATCAAAATACTAGCTGCTAATCTGCACAGATTCATTCTTGAATAAAAAACCGTTATGCTTTTACTATTATTCCAAAAGGTGTCCTGTGCGGTTACAAGCTACATCTTCTAACATTATTTTATGTTTAATAACAATAAAACGCACTTGATCCTTTGCAAACGAGAGAGTATTCCAAATGCACTTTTTACGTCCAGCAGGAAAATCAAATGTGCACAATAATTTGAATAGGGTTCCTTTTCACCTGTTAACTCCACCTATGCTTGCTCGTAATATTTTATGGAACAGCTCATCCATGAAGTCACTGTTCACGAATCGTAGAATTCGTTGTTTTCATTGTTTGTTTCTAGTGCTGAAAATAGAAAATCACCAGGATGGTTTCATTCAAAGGACCTTTTTTTGTTCTATTCAAGTAGAGAAATATTGAATTGGGCACCAATGGACCGCATATTTTTTAAAAACTTTATACTGTACTCTTAGCTATATGCATCATACACTACAGGTTCATAAACATGGCGTCTTATGGTCACGGGTATGGTTCAATCCCGTAACCCTCCTGTGTTCCGCTCTCCTGATCTGGGAACATTTCAACAACGTTTGCCATTGTCAGATTTCCAGCATATTTTAAACCTCCTTGTTTTCAAGTTCTTAGGCAAGAATAGTGTTTACAGCTTAAACATAGGTTTCTCTATAGTATTTTGTTAAAAAAGACGGCTGATTGAGTTGGTTCATGAGATTAAACAATTTTTTGCAAAGCTGTTCAGATTTCTGCACACACACACCAATGACAAGTGGTCAAACTTAGATAATCTCCATAACCTAAATAAAAGCAACTGTTTTTTTAAGTGAGTATTGAAGAGCTAAATTTGGTTTTCAAATATTCGTGACCCGACAGTTTTTCAAATTATGCACAAATCCAATACAAGTCAGGACACTACAAGATTCAAAATTTTAAGTCTTTTGTAACTATTAGATATGAAACTTGTCTAGCTAGTGGGAGTGGCCTGTAAACACTCTCATTATGGTTTCAATATCAACTCAGTGAGCCCTTTTAATGTAACTATTGGCAAGGAAGAAGGAATAAACTCACTGGGTGCAGTTTCTGCAGCTTGTGCACACTTTGTTTTCCTGATTTCAAGGGGAAAAAGACAATGTAATGCAATGTGAGTTTAAAAATACAGCATTTACAGATCGGCTGCGATGTTTCGATTTCGATTCGCTTAGCGTGGTTTTAATTTGGTACTTTGGCAATGTATAGCAGAACTTCCATCTTCGCTGTTATTTAGATACTCCCGTAATTCAACCAAGGCCAGATTTCGCCTTTGATCGAGCCCTGGACGCGAATAGCTTGGAACCCTTCGCACATTAGGTCCTCTAAGTAATCGCCAACATAGGTTAGCGTGAAAAAATGTAAAAGTGTCTACCAGATCATTGGAGATTATTCTTCGAAGGCCTTGCAAGTTGCGTATAAACTGTTTTTATTAAGTCCCATATTCTGAAAATTTACCTATGTCAAAATTTCGAAAATGCCGTAAAGCAGTAAGCAGGAAGAAAGACCACACGTCCTTGTAGAACTCTGTGTTAATCACTTTATTGTTTATGGAATGACGACTTCTGGTCCGTGTAAAGTTCGAATAAGAGTTCATAGTTTACATTCGACCACCTACGAACGGAAAGGTGATTTTAGTCCATTTTAGACAAATGGGCACTCATGGGCCGTAATCTGACCCTGTCTCCACCACATCTGAAACTTGCCAAGTATCATTCTTTTTAATTTCATAGAGTTTTCTTCGAGGAAGTCAAAATACCTTATTAAATGTGTGGTTGATTTTTTTCAAGCTTCACTCTAATTTGTGGTTTGGATTCGCATGGTCCAAGCCAAAACATTTAGTGAGGCTTAAATAAAGCTAATTGCGTAATGTTATAACGTAAAAGGGACGATATTGTGACTTGGAGAATGAAAGCTATCGAGTGCAGATCTTTTTTGAACACACCAGACGTTTACCGATAGCGTACTATGCCTATTATGACACCACTGATGGTAACTTGTCTACCTGAATCTAAGCAATTAAATCGAACTTTGTAGGAACAATTGCTACTCAGCCTTAAACAAAGTGAAAGCTGAAAAGGTTGGTTCATGTTCAGTGGCTTTCATGAATAAGTCAGAAGAAATTTAAATTGCAAAGTTAATCGTAAATATGATTAGGAGGACAATGAAATTCAAACCCTTTGACTTTGCCTACTTCTACTTACAAATTAACTGCCTGAAATACAAGTACATATTTCTGAAATATTCCTAGAAATTATCGATTACAATAGGACAGGGCCGTCTACCCTTAAGGAGAGGGGGGGGGGGGCAATAGCCCCGCCAATGAAAATATTCCGTACAAACACATCGTTGTGCCCCCCCCCCCATAATTCGCTCAGATTAAAAAACACAACAGACACATTAACACACGCGTAGCCAGGATTGTGTCATGGGGGGGGGGGCTCGACATGTGGGAAAAGTCTAAAGATAGAGAGAAAACCCGCTATTTTAGGTGTTTTTTTTGCATTGCAAGGTTGGGTCATGGGAGGATTCTGATCCCCCCCCCACCCCCCCGTGGCTACGCAACTGCAGAGTAATCATATCTAACACCAGTCAAATACAATGTGCTTTCACCAACCCTGTTTCATAAAATTCTGAATTTTCTTCAATAAAAATTCAATATTTGTAATTATTTGTCTCCAAAAATCAAAATTTTCCACGCCCTTCCCGCGCTGCAAATTGTCATTCCTAATGCAGTACAGCTCACCCATAAATCATTAGGGTAAACTTCTCCACGCTCTGGAGATGACTAGGAAATTTGCCATATGTGACAGCAGATCATCAACTGATGCCGGCGACTTAAGTGCTCTTTCCATAATTTCCTTTCATATAAAGTTCAAAATTTTCTCCAATATAAGCTCTTATCTTTTAAAATGTAATGCAAAAATTTGACACACGTGTGTTTAGCATTTTAAGGTGTTTACAAACTGGGGCAAAAAGTGAGTAGAAAAAAGTTTAAACGTTTAATTCCTAAACACCTTTCTTAGAGTGTTTAGCATTCGATGTATCTCATTATTTCAACCTCACGGAGGAATCTTAAAGAAATGTCCTATACACAGTTAAATAAATGGTGCAAAATAATGCCGCTAATACGTCCAAATATATACAATGTGAAAACGGAACACTCTGTGCCAATCGAAGAGCAGTGCCAATTCAATATGAAAATTTTTCGGCCATTTATGAAATTATCATATTATTATGAAAGGGTATGAGTGCCTGTCTAGCCTAATTCTTCCATGTTAGCAGCCACTGTTAGTATGTAGTTTTCAACGAAAATCATGAAAAAAAACTATGAATCCCTCTGTCCTAACCGTCTGGCTAAATGTGGTATAATACATAATTGCGAATTATTGGCGTCTCCGTATAGCTAATCCAGTGAAGGTCGTCTGTTGTGTTTGTTTGTAAAAACAATGTGGGATTACTGTAGACGTAACGGCACAATTTGAATTCAAACCTTGGTCAGTTGCAATAAAATTTAACAAATCTACTTCTATTGTCAGACTCGTCATGGCCCGTTGAATAAAATTAGCAGCCCATTAAAATAACTACAACACTGTGGTGTTCATCTGGCGCCATTGCAAAGTCAAGGCCAGCAGTTTGACCGAAAATCCTAGTATAGGAGAATGTGTAGTGCCTACTCTGAATTTTTTGAATCAGGTATTGCACGTTCAACACTTTCAACAAGATACAACGGTCCTGTGTACTGATTTTGGAGCCGACATTTACTTGAAGTCACAAATTCGTTACGTTTGCGGTCATAAAGTAAAGTCTTAAAAGTAACGTGTTCCTTTAAAGACCCTTTGTAATTTTAACCATGAGCTGTTCTATGAGGGGAGGGGGACTTTGCATGGGGACCCAAATAATAATGCTCAAGCCCCTCAAATTTTAAAAGGCTGTGTATACCTTCTTCGTTTCTTTGCGTATGTTTGAAAAAGCACTGCCCTCTCCAGCCTAATTTCCCGCAGAACACAGTAACAAGTGGTTGAGCCTTATTCGATGAAAACCACCGGTTTAACTTCATATCTCTTCAATTATAGGCGACAGTTTTGTGCTTGGTGCAGGGAGTTAAATGTCCTCGTTGAACACCACACTTTACGCCATGTACTAGTGATATATCTTGACTGACTGTATGTATAAAATCATCGACAAACGCTACTGTATAATGTACGGAAACCTAGCGCGGGCAATTGCGTTGCTTACCCTGATATTTTTTGCGTTCGACGCCATGTGTCTGCAAATTTGAAAGCGACACAGTCAGAGGCGCAGCTACCGGCGGGATGGGACAGGAGGGCGTTTGCCTCACTGGCTCTGCTTAATGAAAAAATGCGGACGTTTTCTAACCTACATGTGACACCAGATTATCAAGTACTTGTTACACCAGACAACTAAATTGCGGTTTCCCAACTTTCCTGTCATAAAATTCCCAATTCTGTCAAATACAGACATTTTTTAATATTTCTGTAATGAAAACGAAGTTTTCGGCGATCTTTGAGCGTCGCATATTATAGCTCCTAATACAGAAATGTTCACACTTCAAAACAAATCGAAGTCTTGAACCTATACCGCGCAGATTTTGAAAATCAAAAAAATTGATATATGCGACAACTGATTCATCGAATAAGACGGCAACCACAGTATTATTTTTCCGGAAATATTCTTTTATAAATTCCAACTTTTCTCTTATATGAGCCCTTGATTTTCAAATATAGGTCTACAGAAGACAGCAAAGTTTCGAAACCATTTTAAAATGCCGTAAGGAGCCTCAGTCCGGAGGCCTAAGGTAAGATTTTCTGTAATAGAAGCTCCATATTTTTAATATATATGTTTAAGAAAGGCAAAATTTTCTGTACGCTTCGCTCGCCGACAATCTTGCCTCTTTTCCACTAGCGTAGCCAGCGGGGGGGGGGGGGGCATGGGGGGCAGAGTGCCCCCCCCCACAGAAATTTTGGGGACGCGATGGGCGATGCTGAAAAAATGAAGGAGAGCAAAATAAAAAAAAATAAAATAAGATAAGATATATATATAGATAGATATAGAAATAAGATAAACGTCAAGAGGAGGGAGGGAATCGGGGGCATTTTTTTTTTACAGTTTTTCGGGGGGGGGGGGGGAGGGAAGCTCTTAGTCGTTACGATAAAGTATGCAGTCCCCGACGGCGGCTAGTGTCCCCGATAGTTTACCTTTTTTTTGCCCTTAAGGGACAATTTCCCTAATAAGAACCCCAAATTTTCGGCGCGCTACGCGCGCTGTAGATTCACTCCAGTTTTTTTAATACTTCCATTCCACATATCTAGAGAGTGTAAGTCCTGTCAACCTTACCAAGAAACAGGGAGGCAGAGTACAGAGGTTATTTAGAGGTCTTAAATTTCATCCCATATCACAAAGCCTAGTTGCTGTTCTCTTGTGTGTGTCATGTGATAGGTCAGTTGGTGAGCGACTCACGGACAGACGGAGCATAGTTTGGTTATTTTATCGGGTATTCCAGGTGTTTTCGACGCAATGTATGTTATCCCCGATACGGTTTACATCCCCCACAGTTTCTATTTTTTTCTTTTTGTTTTTAATTATTACATAGGCTATGTTATTTTTGTAAGTCTACCAAAAATTTTCGCGCGCTTTGCAATTTCACGATTCAGACTCAACAGAACACTATCAGTGCGCAACTCTGCTTTTAAAATATTAAGTGATATTGTGCAAAATGTGCCAAGGGGTTCAATAACATGGGATAGTAAGGCTCCTTCATATCCCCTTCTCACCACCCCCTCGACATAGGGGCCGTCGGAATTTGTGATTGCTGACATGGCCTGCCCCCTGTCGGGAATAATCTGTCTTCTTCCCATGGTCGGTTTGATTATTTTGGCTTTCAAAAGAGTTATTTCTGCGATAAAACCCAAAATGTTCAGAATGCTTTTCACACTCTTCCTCAGTTCCGTTACCTAGAGCTAATAAATTACAAACCCTTCCCATCTTTTCAAGTAAATTAATATGTAGAATAAATGGATTAATGAACATGTCGGGAATTTCATCTCATTTCGCTAAACCAGGGAGCTGTGATCTCTTGTGTCAGTCGTGCGGTACGGACTCGAAGAGGGAAGTACAATATAAGTTGTGCCCGATAGGGCCAAAAGGCCGTGACAATTGATCTATATAAGCTTTCAATAAGTACAGATTCTTTTTAGTGTAGGCTAACCCCAAAAAATTTCGCCCGCTTTTCCACGGTTAAATCAGTGCGGAAATATCTTCCTCTAGCATATTCAAATTTTATGTCGTATATGACTCGCAATGGCAGGTATAGTGCACAGGTTTTCTTCAAATCTCCCTCACCAACTCATCGACGGCATCCTGGCTGTCGGGGCTTGGGGTCGCTACCCACCCTACCCCTCCCCCGTTTGGAGAGTGGCCCTTCGTCGGGCAAATCCTGGCGCCAAGCCTGGAGGGAAGACACATTTTCCAGTTATGACTTGTATATGTGTAATGAAGCAATGAACTAAAGGTGGAAGCTGCATTTTTTGGAGAGCGGCAACTATTTTGGAGGGGCGGCCAATTTCACTAGGAGGGCGTGTCGCCCCTCTAAAACCCCCCTGTGGAGAACACTAGAATCTAGTATAAAAAGAACAAAATATAGCACCACGTTGCATCTAAGCTCTTCGAGACAGCAAAAAATTCCAAAAGGGGAGGGGGACACCCAGGAAGACAGGCCCGTAGCCAGGGGGTTCGCACTTACTCCCGCCCAGACCTATTTTTTATTATTTTTTTTTTATTTAAATGGAGTTTTGGCGTTTTTCAAGGTAAAATGTCAATTCCGCTGGTTTAGCCAATGTAAGTCTTATGAGTAGCTGTTTTGTTTCAGTGCAACACAATTTCCTAGGGCTCCATTGACTCGTACAGTAACCCTCTTACAGGCACACACTTACTCTCGGGGGAATAAGGAAAACATTGATACAAGATTGAAAATGTCCAAAAATTCCAGCTAAGGTGTTCACCAGATCGCTCAATTTTGATGTAAAATTGCAACATCTCCTTGAGGTAGGAGTGGGAGAACCACACCCTCTCCGCGTTCGGATGCTGGGCTCCTCACTTGGGCGCTTCGCTCCCTCAAGAAAATGCCACACCCCAGTGGCGGCGATGAAAAAGGAAAAAGTGAGGGCTAAAGGTATGTGCAGCCCCTCAATATTTGTCAAGTGCTCCAATTAAGAAGCGGGGAGGATTTCAAAGTTGGGCTGAACATATTCGTGCTCTGAACACTCGGGAAGTGCCGTTTCCGGCCATCTGAGGGGTTTGTAAAACCAAAAATTTCCTGGTTCGCTCCGCACCAATCGATGGTAGAGCTCCGCTTAGAAACATGTATTGACATTTTTTGTAGATTGTTTTTTTTTTTGTTGCATTAATTGAGAAATTTCAGAAATGAGATCCATTTCCAGGTTGGGAACATGCAGCATAAAACACTCGGGAAGTGCCGTTTCCTGCCATCTGAGGGGTTTCTAAAACCAAAAATTTTCTTGTACGCTCCGCGCCAACCGATGGTGGCGCTCCGCTTAGATAGTCCTGTCGGTCAAGATTGGGGACGATGAGTCGACATTGCCCCCCCCACAAGAAAATCCTGGCTACGCCCCTGCTCTTTTCTGTCTTTTAACGCCTGATTATCATGTGAACCTTAAACTGTTAAGAGCATAATGTGCTCTCGCTAAAGTAAAAACAAAAAAACTCAGAATTAAACATTTCCAGTAATACAACTCTAAATTTTGAAAAAAAATTCCGGCTCGCTTAGCGGGCCTTAAGTTGCGAACCTATTGCTCACAGATAAGTTCATTGGTTGTAAAACAAAAGTAGAAAGTACAAAAAGTACAGGTGCTTGCTTTACTTGAAAAAAGTTTTATATATGCCACGCGGGGCACAATAACTAGTAATTCTCGTTTCTCTCGTCGTGATTTACTTTTGTTGAATGAATAAATACAAGGTTAATTACGTCATATATGAAACTTTGGGACAGATGCCGTAAGGGGCATCCTACATAAAATTACCCTGTACGACATGACGTGGATATAGGCCTATTAAATGAATGCAGTATGTATGTTGTGATACTGTATATTTAATCATGGTCTTCAGCCTGTTTGTGCAGATTTTCGTATTTAGAAAAGTTATATTCTTCCGTTTCAAGCCCCTCTAAGCCCCCAAATAACAAAGTCTGGTAATGCATAGGCTAACTCCTGAAGAGGGATGTGTATTGAAATATTTGTAGCAATTATCAGATCATTAAGAGATAAATCAAATCAACACAATACTCGTTATGGCGTATATCACATTCATGTTCTTCCAGTTGTGATTCTAAATCTTTACACATAAGCAACCGACTGCCATAACGTTTAATTCTTTCGGATTCAAAACTTCACAGATATTGAAATAGTCCAAATTCAATTATCAAAGCCTATCATCTGAAAACTTCTGCAGAGTTAGATTGCAATCTTGGTCAAAACTGTATTCCTATTCCAGATCCAGGTGGTTCCCAAGGTTTTCATATCCGAAAGTAAATCAACAACGAAATATAATCGTGCATAGCAAACCCGAGTGCTCAGATTTCTGTTTTGTTAACTTTTCTAACAAGGTAGTGCAAAAGTCAAATCAATCAGGCGATCTTTGCACCTTCTTGTGGCCTCCTTAGTACCATTTCAGAAACTTTTGTTCATGGTCTTGCAAAAATCTATTTATGTCACACATGATGGTCAATAACAAAATGGGTCACTCAGATGTATTCAAGTTTTGTAACAACTGTTTCACTTAGATTTTACGTCATAAATCAAAGCGTGAATTACACGTCGTCCACACAAAGGTCTTGAGGTCTCTTTCCCCCTAAGTCTATTGTTGTCAAGATTTTCCCCGGGGCCAATTTTGACGACTGCACTTTTTGGCAATCCATAAAGGTCTGAAATTTGTTTTGGAAAGTTGTCCGGGTAGACTGGAATTTAGGTCCGCATAGAATAATTATAGTAATTTGTGTCATGGGGACAAATATTTTTAAATTGCTACGCATCATCGTTCCCCCTTACCTATTTTCCAATGTTGTCCGATGGGAAACGGAACGACTCTAAAGAACTCCGAGTGCAATTTAGTGTTTCCATTTTTTCAGCCTATTGAAGCTCATACCACATCCCTAATGGATGCTTTATGGAATTGTTTGAAAATTCCACACAATTTTCCCTGGGTAGTGGGCCATTAGAAGTATTTCAGAAATTTGTAGTCCAAGGTCCAATGTGGGCCCTAGGGCCCTTCTCGTGATTTTTGTTTGGCAAAATGCTTCTCATAAGGACATTTTCGTTAAATGTCGATGCATTGTAGTTAGGTTGCTCAGTGAGTGGTATCGTGTTGTTATACATACACCTTGGGCCCAAGGCACCGAGAAGATGTACCCAACGGCCCATTATGTGGAATAGTGCAAAACGGTTAGCTCTTCTTTCAGTTAGTTTTAAGCTGATGTTTGATCCTCTTTAGAATGATATTTCGTCCATGATAGTTATGGTTTCTGGAAGAATCAGTCCAAGACCATGCAGGGTAGCCCAATGGTCTTTTCTTAAAAAGTACGAAAATTTCACAACATTCATATTCTATGAAACTATATTAAGGTTTCTCAAAAAAGTTGTTCCCTTGGGTGTGGGACCAAAGTTTAAGATGGACTATAGATTTCATTTGGTGAAATGTTGCAAAGGGTTTTACTTTTCTTCCTATTGAGCCTTGAGGTAAGAAAGGCGATAATAATGCTTGGTCAATGATCTGTTAGTGGTATTCTGGAACTAACTTTAGGCCTGGCCATGTAGGCCTTATGGCCCACGTCATCAAAATCTACAGAATGCTTGTAAAAATTCTTTTGTACCTTATTAGTGGGTCATTACGTTACTCAGTTTGTGTTTACTTCATGGTGTACAGGAATTATGGGTCCAAGGTCCGGCATGGGCCACACGGTCCACTTAATGTTAAGCAGAAAAGAGGGCCTTTCTTCATAATGTTCGGTCAGTGATTAATTTTGGATTGTTCGGTCATTTGTTTGGTGCAAAGTTCCCTGTGGGCCCCAGGGTTTTCACTATGAAATTCGGCCGGCTCGATTTGAACCAATAGGTTGGAAACTGGGCCGTAAAACTGCATCCAACTCACCGACCGACCGACCGACCGACCGACCAGCCAACTAACTAACTAAAAACTAACTAACGACTATGAATTTCTGCGAAACTTTCCCTACAAGTTCCCTTAGGTGTCAAAAAATTCCATTCATCTATTTAACCACTTTTCCAAAAACAGTTTAACGCAATTGATTGATGGAATCAAAGACAGGGGTGTATATATATATGAGGCATAACACAGCCCTGACCGACGTTCAATGCATTGGTATCAGACAATTATCCAGACAAGGTTCTGGATAAGGAGAAATTTTTGAAGGGAAAAATGAGTAAAATTGTAATTAGGAAGTCGATTCTCACCC
This sequence comes from Holothuria scabra, assembly GCA_037179385.1. Classification (NCBI taxonomy): domain Eukaryota; kingdom Metazoa; phylum Echinodermata; class Holothuroidea; order Aspidochirotida; family Holothuriidae; genus Holothuria; species Holothuria scabra. The sequence continues at coordinate 4,123,085 of CM074187.1, read as the reverse complement.
CAAACTATATTTTTCGGAGTAGTCTACAGGGATTGTCAAGTAACACAGCTCTTTTGATCAACAACAAATTCGAAAAAAAAAAGAAAAAAAAAATGCAGAGTAATGTAGCACATATTACACAGCATGTACTGTACTGAGTGTCCTGATGACACAGTGGGTCATAAATGCTCACTCTGAAGCAATAACCTGAGATTGTTTCTGGTTTGGGATGAGTTTCAGTAGCCAGGTCCCGGGAGGGAGAAACGTTTGGATGGGGGCTTGCCCCATCCCCTCCCACACACCCTGACAGGCAATCTATTGTTCTGATAAGATGATATTTCGTTTCTAATGTTGAGTTAATAATAACCAACATGAACCAATGGACCAATAAACAAGGCGCGGATGGGGTTGTTAATAGCCAGTTAGCAGGTAAGTGCGCATCGCCCTAGTTTTTCGATGAAAATGCAAAATAATTCCAAAGATTAGGTTCTTAACTCTGAAATCTTAAGCATAAAAAACAATTTTATTTCAGCCTCTCTTCATAGTCTTGCACAATTTTTCCGAAATGATAGAAAATTGTGATGAAAGTTGCGAAAGAGAGTTGATTTTTTTTCAATTGCTTTTTTACTCTAAGACGCGAGGATGCGCCGGGCATCCGTGTGCAAAAAGTGGCACCGCCATTGAAAGGGTTAGACGTTATAGACCTCATATATTAAATGAATTCAACAAATTTAAGCTACATATTAAATTCCGCCGATCATAAATTGACTCAAAATATGTATTATTGCCAGCTTGTTTAATTAATATTTAGTTTGCAGGGTTGGTGTTTAGGTGTAAACAAACAGAAAATATCAATTCAAACGGGCTCGGAAAATGCCATTTCAAGGCAACTGGGAAGTTTCGGCAAAAAGTTCCGCTGTGCTCCGCGTGAACTAATGGTATAGAGCTCCGCTTTGACTTTGAGATTAGAAGAGGTAAGGTTAGGTTAGATGGAGTTTAACGGCCGAGTTTCTATTGTTCTAAGCCTTTATATTTCCTATCATAGACATAGGGCAATATGCGATCCCTGTTAACAGCATAGCCCATTGCGACACTCCTGTGTGTAATAGTGCACAAAGTTTTGCCCGAAAAATGGAATTGCTAAATCTAACCTGGAAAATTTCTGAGCAGTTTTCGATGTTATGCTCATGTTTCATTAAGGTGAACATATTTTTTTTGAGTTAAATGCTCAAAGTAGCTATTGATTTAACTTTAGTCAGTTAGTTAAAGGCTTGGAAAATGTCACTTCCGACGGGAACGTTGCAATTTTTTGTACGACTAATAGTGGCGCCCCGCTTAGAGATACTTTCGGAGCAGCGTAAAGCATTTTATCCCAAACATGCAACTCATTTTCAAAAAGACAATGATCCAGAGTGCGATTTCACCCTCCATCGGACTTTTTTTAAACACTGGAAAACCTGTTTCCAACACATGCTACTCATAGGAAATCGGTGCCCTCAACAGCAAAATTTTAGACTCCTGCCCCGTACACCTTGAAGCAATCATTGGGTATTTTTTCACGCATTGTATCGCGTGGTATGAACAGGGTTAGGTAAGGTAAGATGGAGTTTTAAGGCCCAGTTTCCAACCAGCTGGTTCAGGTCGAGTCGGTCACGGCCTGTTTTCCAGTTGCGGCTCTCTAGAAGCCTATAAATGTATCAGTCTTTAGAGGAGGACCTGAGACTATGGGTGAGTGTATTCACGACATAAGCTCACAAGCACTTTTGTGCGAATGTTAACGCCACAGTCTTGGCATTCTGTAACCCTCAAACATGCCTATTACCTCCTATTGTATCTAGGATAGCTAAGATAGCTTTTCTGGGGCTAAATGTTGTTTCAGATTGCCATCCTGGTGAGAGAGGGAGAGGGGGGAGGGGTCTTTTTTATCCAGCTGACACTATAAAACTCGTTCATGTTGATGTGTCGTTATACTCCATCTAACTTCCTCAATTGGACTTAAAGTCGTTTGAGATTGTCAACCTGATTGAGGGGGTGGGGAAGGGGAATTTTTTATCCAGCTAACACTCTTACGTGCTCGTGTTGATCTTTCGTTTAACCCGATAGATCTTCTTAACCGATTGGGGCTAAACATTGTTTCAGGCTGCCGTCATGGTGGCGGAGTGTGGTGGGGGAAGTTGAGTCCCGTTTTTCAAAATATTTGAAGATCCTAAGATGCAATTTGATTCAGTGTTTGATAAAAGTAAAAGGAACTTAGAACAATGGTTTGATTTTTGTGGAGTATTAATTACACACAAGGGTTTTTGAACTGAATTGAGAGGAAAGCATTTTTTGACTGTGGATTTAAATTAGCAATCTGCTTCATCCCTTTGGTTCGGCACGGAATAGAAATAAAATGGTTAATGAAAGATTCAAGCCGTGAGTCTCTTTTAGAGTTTTTGGCTATATGATGGGCAGCATTTATTACTGTGCCTACCATTCCATGGGTCAATTGAGCTGAACTCATATTTGAGATGGTTGACTGCTTAACCACTGAATAACACTTACTGAAGTTCACGTTAGCAAAAGTAAAATAAGAAGTATGGACGCAATATGGGTCTGCATTTTGCATAGTACATTTCAGTTCAACTGGAAACAATAATAGTGCTTTTTGGTTTGTAACCGAATTCCAAAGTAGCCTTTCACAAAGTAGCGTGGCAAAGTGAGTCCCAGAAATAAGACATATACCTATATATACACTACAGGGGCCCATTCCACAAACAGTTACGCACAATCTTAAGTTTGATTTCCCATACTTAAGTCAACAGTAAATCATACTTAAGATTGTGCGTTACTCTTTGTGGAATGGGTCTCAGCTGACAAAATGGACGACAAAATGTACCCAAAAAATATTCCCAAAAAGCAAACCAGGAAAAATGAAACGTTTGGTACAGGAGCATAGCCACTGTGAGATGAGAGAGATTTTTGGTGTGTGATGAGAGGGATTTTAATTTGGAGGTTCCCCTTTCCCTTTGGAAGAAAACAATATTTAAGGTCTCCATATGTCAAATGGTGCGATAATTGTGCATTAACCACATTTAGCGTATACTGATTCCTTTTTGCTATTTTGTAACTCATGGGGATTCAACCGCAACAACCCGCACTGGCTACATGTCTAAAGCCGAGGTTACGCTACCAACGAGTTCGGATCGGATTCCGGTCTGATTTTTTAGGGTTTTTGTTAAGTCTTTTCCCTGTCTGGTCAGAAAGAGCCAAACATTTGTCCGCCGGTGTTTATATACGATTGGCATCTGATGTCTATGTATGAAAATAAAATGCAAACGGATTTTTCTCGTGACGCCACACCGACAAATACTTATATTGGACAGCCTTCTCATATAAAATCTGTTTATAGACGTGACGTCACGGAACAATTAGCATATAGTTGATGTTCATAGCACAACTCCTACTTTTACGCAGATTGGCAAAATTTGGCTCTTTCTGACCAGAGATGCCGAAGATTTTAGCTAAAACTTGCAAAAATCGGGTAAGAATCCGATCCGAATTGAAATGTAGGCCTACATATAATTACAAAATATACTCATACTGCAATACTCGAAAAGAAATTCTATACTCTGCATTCACAACCCCACTTTCATGTCAGCTTTACAATCTGCATATTGCAAGATAGCTTACAAACTCAAGGAGCTTTGAAATGTTTTCAGAAACATTTACCAACATTTTACCATTTGCTGGTTTCATTGCTTGCAGTGAACACAAGGTGTATACGATGCATTCTAAGCTATTTCTCCCATGTAATATCTGTTTAAATGACAAGTCCAAAACGATTTGTTTGCTTGAAAATTTCACTAATAATTTCACTAAAAGTAATACCGAAGCCAACATTGCATCGATGCAAACTTTTTAAGATATTGTCAAACCATGTGTGAGGAAACAAACATCCTCTAGGCCTACTTTGTGGTGAAGTACAAACTTACAAGGTAACAATGCTTTGTATATGAAAGATGTACGTAAGAGTTTTAAGCATATACATACATGGACGTCCGCAGAAAAAAAAAAAGTCGGGGGGGGGGGGGGCAAATTTCTAGGGAGGGGCAAAACCTCCAAGTCACCATGAATTAACACAAAGCATGCGAAAATTTCAGCCCAAAATGCCTCCCAGATCGCCGTAAATGGCATTCCTAAAGCCTATTTTTCGCATAGAAACTTGGAAAACACATTTTGTTCGGGTTTTTGCTTTGATTTTTATATGTTATTTCAAATTTTTGATTTTCCAGGAGGGGGGGGCAAGTGCCCCCCTTGCCCATACCCGCGGACGCCCATGTATACATATTACAAATACCATGCACCCTTCTATGTCAAAATTTTTTTGTCTGCCATTTATGTCTCAGACTGACACATTTAATAAGAGAGTTGGGTAATTCGTCGCCACATATATGGAACAGTGAGTAATATTACACTCCAAATGCGCCCATGCCCCCATGAGTGGTTTAAGCATGACTTACAACCCTGTGACATGACCAAAAGTACAACATTTTTTATACCTCACTACACCATGAAAGACATGATAGCAGTCTCAAACAATAGCTGATTTACTGTAGTTTTCTAACTGTGGACATAGGTGAACCTAAGAAAATACATGCCAAACCAACGGTATAAATACCCATGTCACAGCCATGTCCATCATAGGAGATTCTTGGTAGGACATGGCATGCCAATGACATGGGCGTAACTGAAATGCTCTTATTCTTGGGGAGGTTTTGTCCAAGAATATGAGAGCGTGGTGGCCTATTGGTTAAGGTATTGGACTTGTTATCTTAGGATTGCTGGTTCGATTCCCACCTGGGTCATTATGTTGTGTCTTTGAGAAAGTTGCTCTATCTCAATTGCTCCTCTCCAGCCAGGTTTTAAATTGTAGCTTGTAGAGTGATGGCTGTATGTGGCTGCTCCTATGGGAAGTCCCCCAAGGGACACCATGAAATGGCATTGTGCCTGGCAGGAACAGCAAGGGATGTGCACTTTTATAGTGTGGGTTTGATGAGTTACCAATGACCAGGGGTAATGATTGTGAAGTGCTTTGAGATGTTGAACATCCATATAAGGCGCTATATAATCCAATCATTTTTATTTAAATACCCAAGAAATGCCTTAGCTGGACCCAAAGAATTGGAACCATTTTTTGTGAGGGTTGATTCTCTTGTTTCGGTGCAGTACGTGCGCACAACACTAAGCATAAAGCTACGTTTTTGCCTTACTTTACACCAGATTTAATGCAAATTTCACACTGGCCAGGCAGCTTCACTCCAATGGTATTTAACGAACCATTCAGAAATCTGTTCACCAATCATCATTCACTTCTCTTGTCTCTTTTGTCAAATGCTGTAAAGGTTTACTAAGTAGGTGATTTGATATCTTCAACACTTATTACCCATTCTCAGGCTAGTGAACAAAAAGGGTTGAACAGATTGGACTAACCTGTAAATCCCTCACCCCCCTTTTAGGGGGTTTGACTCTGGTTACCTCTTGGCTCATAACTTGAGCCAAAATTTTGAAAACTGCTGCACCACTTGACATTGCTTCAAAAGCAAAATAAATGACTTCCCCTCAGTTACAACCCGCTTGATAAATGACATAGTCACAGTTGTAAAAAGACTACAAAACATACCTCAAAGAACCATACCATACCAATCTCCCCTACATTATACCAATTTTCTCATTTTGTGCGTATACTTGGGGGTGGAGAGGACTGAAAGCTTCAAACAAAAGACGCAAAAATTACTAAAAATGTCCCTAGACTGAGCCAAAGGTTAGGAAAATTGGTTTCAAATGGTTTACAATATATTTATCCAGAATGTTAAAGTTACACACAGACATCACACAATATCACACAATATCATTTTGTAGGTAAACGCAAGAAGCTCACATGGTGTAAGCTTTAGACTTCTTCGCATGCACAGCTAAGACTTTTTCAGGTTTAATATTTAATATTTAAATGTTGAGCATTTGAAGAAAACTGTACCACATTTTGTAATTGGCGACATTTTTCGCACAATCTTGTCACATACCCCTCTCCTTTGTTGTAAAAATCTTTTCCCAAAAGATCAGTTTGTTGTTTTTTGATGGGAGTCGTCCGATAAACTAAATGAGAGAAATGTGGTCATGTGATCATCAGAAATATGCGACCAACCACAATAATGGACATGCTGATATGTCCATTAAAAATGGAAAACAGTGACGAACACCAAGGAAGATTAAATGATCTTTCTATAAAGTTCAACCCAAATAAGAAATCATAAAATAAACCAAAATAATGTCATAAACAAGCTGCAGCTCACAGACTGTCTTTACATTGTTTTGTTTTACCTGAAATGATGTACTAACAACATAAGACAACAAATTGAACAATAGAAAGGAATAGGTAGTGAGAAATATTCCTCTCAAATGGAAAAAAACATACATACGCATGGGGATAAGGACCACAGGAGATGAAATACGAGAAAAAAGAATTTTGTCTCTGAGAACAGAAAATTTTCCACTCTTGGATACCCTGAACCACAGACAAGTCTAAAATTTGATTCAAAGATCAGAAAAGAAGACCTAAATCCATCAAAACTCTTTGACAAAATAATAGTTGTGCAATAGTTGTCTCCTGATGTCCCACACAAATGGTGATAATTTCCAATGAGTCAACACTCTTTGGTACCCACGGAACACATGCAAATATACTTTGATACCACTACGTACTAAGGCTTGTCATCAGTATAATGTTTAGAGGGTTTATACCTTATAGGGTGTTTCAGTATTAGGAATGGACACCACACAATATATATTTCTTAAACCCAAAACATGCAGCTTAAGTAGACTCCTTTAGATAAAACCTCTAGGGTTAAAGTTGACTGTCCACATATGTGGCAACATTGATGACCTAACACTGTGTAGAACAGTTAGGTTTGATGAAGTTTTACACATCAACTTGGACACTTCTGGTTTGTTCTAGCAAAGCCTTTGGTCTTTTCTCCAGTTGTGGGTCACTGGATTGTTTGTCCTGATAAAATGCTAAGCCCAGCACAACATCAGCTGGTTCCATTTCAAAAGTCTTTGTTATGACTTGGTCTGGGAATTTAACCCTGACCTCCCAAGTGACCTTCCCGTTAAAGGAAAATTCTCTATCATTAGATCAAGTGCAGCATACATCCTACACCCGTGACCAGGAACGTGAGTTAAAATGAAGCCGCAAATTCTCACTTTTACCATAAATGTGCTAGGAGTTTACAGTACCACCAAATCTCTTCCAGCAATTTCCAACCTACCCAAGAAAACTATTCCAAACAAAGTGCTACTGCTCTAACTATAAAATGGGAAAAGGACACAAGATATGTCATGTCTTGGCATCTGGAAAGCATAGTTTTGTCAAATGTTATATGCATGCTCCTAACCAATTGAATGTAGTGATATACTTTGAATCTTCAATGCAATCTGTGTCCCACACATAGATCTTTCTGTCTATAACCCTGCACATAACATTACACGATTGATACACAAACTACAAAGATGACATGTGTCATTGTAAAGGTTTGGATGTGTTATAATGATTTTGGGTACCATTATGATATCACAATAAACATCAATATGTCTTTTCATATTTCATCAAGTTCCTGTACTTCAACCAATGACTATGAAGGAAAAGTATCATCGACTACAGTTGTATATGACTAAGTACATTTAATATGCACTCTACTATTCCCTTTTTTCATAACATGACAAAATTGTCGAAACAGACGAAAAAAAAAACAGGAATAAATTTGATACTCTAATTGTCAATCCACAACACTGCAGGCTCTGGTAACAGGGTTACATAACCTTTACTTGAAAAAACAGATCTAAGATTCTTTGCCAACACCAAAATGCCCATTAAAATATGATAACCCATATTGCAGCCATCTTTAATATGTTTGTTGACCTCACTTTACATCCTGTTAAATCTGAAATTGGAAAGACATTTTGCTAAGTTTATGAAGATGCTCAAGTTTAGAATTCAATACTTTGCAGCTGAACGAGTACCAATGATTAAAATGTACACCATGAGGTCTTTGTTCTGCAGTTCCACACCAATATATGCAGAGATGGGGCTCTTGCTCATCAAAAGAAAGAGGTTGTAACATTTACTTTCTTAAGTTAATAAAGTAGGCCTTCACTTTTTGTTAAATGTGAAGGAACACAAATGAAAGTATAGTATTGTGCAGAAGTTATAAAAGATAAATTTGTGCTTAAGCTGACCTATCAGTGCATAAACAACAGCAATCAGAATATAGTTTAACCTAAATATTCTAAAATAAATCTTAGTGTTGGGATCAAACAGCGAGTATCTTCTCTTTATAATTTGCAATTAGGTTGACATTGCTACACAAATTGTTCAGGTGAATACTCACAAAGAACATTTTGTTCACTAGATTGAGGGACAAAATAAAAAACATTAGCAATCATTGCATCTTGTCTGTTTACTGTACACAGTGGCATAGTTGATGGATCCCTAAATTCTTCATCATTGAGCCAGTGTGACAAGTGATAAAGATGGAAGATTTTAATCCTGGCTACTATTTTGACATGTAAATGAATTTTTTCATGCACAATAGAGGTTATACACCGACATCACTGCATTGCTCGTCTCTCGGTTTTGCCATCCAAGTGTCCATTTTACAACATTTTTTACACAGGGGGGTTGTCTGCGCATTTCAGTAGGACACATACTGTGCATAATCAGTTCCATCCGGTGTGCCAAACTGAAACGCACTGACGTCATGTGCATAACCTCTATGGACCAAAATTCTACCATCGGGTTATCCTACCCAAGAAATAGTAATACCTTGCCTAACATTAGCATTATGGTTGTCCTTTAAACTAAACTAAGCCTTTGTTGATTTAGGCTGATACACTGATGCAACTATACTAAAGCAACAATGCACCAGCTTGAAGGAATATTTCTGCATGGTGTCTTTTGTCTTCCATAGTTGCCAATACAAGCTATGGGTATTAAGTGATTCACTTTTTACCCATTCAACCTTAAAAGCAACAGTGCAATGTTTAGCACGCCAAATTAAGACACCCCAATATATATCGCCACTGTTAAATAATAATTGTTTCACAATATACATACATACTTGTTACATTTTATTGGCAACATATTCTGGAGCATGAAACATTCCCCTTCAATTGCACAAAGATCATGATATCTTAAAGGGGCAATCAGAGTTTGACAGATATAAGTAACAGAAATTGAAGATATCTTTCATTTGAAAAGAAACATCAATTCTGTGTTAATGGCAATTTTGTAACACTTTTCTGGTATTAACAAAATTCTACACCAATGAAAAACTAGACAGCCTTGTCCATATGGTGACCAATCATAACATCAGACCACAATGAAACATTTTTGTCAGTTTCAAAAAAAAATTGCAATGCAAAATTAAAGTCAAGAAAACTTTTAAAGACAAACTCTTATTGCCCCTTTAAGCATTAATGTTTAAATAATGCAGTCTGGACTAGAAAATAAATTCAAAACATTTACATGACATAACACTTGTACCAAAGGTCTTACCTTTGCGTAACACAGAATGATTTTATGATAATGCTTCAAACAAAAACAAATCCAATTTGAAAACAGTACCTCATTATTTCTGAGGCATAAAGGTACACTTGGAAACTTCTGACAATGTGTCTAAACAATCAAATACTTGGTGAATTTTCATAGAAAATAGATGGGCAAGAAAAATATATAAAACTAACATTTTGAGTTTTTTAGCCTGAACACACAGGTACATGCAATGACCACATCTTACTACAAACGTGATTATGCTTTAGTCTTTTAACAACCTTGACTGACATAATTTTGCCAATGCTGCAGTTTCTCTTAACTGCAAGAATCCATTCGCTTTCTCCACCTGACTTGGCCCATACTCCTATAAAATATATTTAGACTTCAAACTGACCAACCAAACCTAACAGATCTGGTTTGAATGAACCCATTTAAGTACAAGCCACACCAACCACTGTCTATTTTGGTTTAAATCATCATAAACATGAGATCTTGCCCATGAAAACCATAATATAACACAATAACGTCACTCTCCTCCAAAAGAATGATGCCCTGAAATAGTTTCACAATTTATGCTTAACTGCTTAGATGTCTAATAGCACACATCTGCTGTAACTCATTTGACCCCCTGACCCCCCCCAAAAAAAAAAAAACAGAAAAAAATACAAATGGATTCATGCAATAATTTCAATCAATCAGTTTTGTGACAAAAGCAACTTTGGCAAAACACAATACTTTCTTCTCACTGCAATATGACACTGAATGGATTTCCTTTATTCATCTGACTCTCAAAGCATCACAACTCTGGTGCAAATTAGTGATCACAAATGGAATATTTTTCCAACAAAATTGCATGTTTTCACCATTTTAATAGCATCACATACAGGCAAAGGATTCTTCACTTGGAGCTGCAGCTTCTATGGTCCATGTTTTGCAACGCTCACTCAATCAAATTCCCAATCCTCTGTTAGCTGTAAGTTCTCCAGGGTCTTCACAGAATCATCTGTATCTCTTGATAAAGAATGACCTGTCAGTTAGAGAAAAGAAAAAGGACTATGTAAAACTTCCTTAAAGTTACTGCAAACACCTGGAGACCTGAGTACCCTCCATCCAATTTGTTTTCCTAAGGTCTTAGCACAATTGATTTAATTGTTTTCTCATGGACAGAGTCCTTAGCATTAATCCTTGGAGACACATTTAAAAATACACCCACTGACTTCAGACTTTTACACAGTAAATTTTTGATGAAGGTGGTCATGTACCCCCACATAGAAGAAAAGATTTATGCCACTGACCTGAATACCCATGGTCCAATTTGTTTTCCTATGACTATGGAGACTCAGGATGAGAAGCAGAAAGCAGCTTGGTGAGTTTATTAATGGCCCTCATAATCACAACAAGCCTACAGTACCTATACCATATCTGGTATAAAATTATGGATTCAAAAATGATTTAAAGCAAGTTTAGGTTATTATTCATTTTCAGGATGTATTACTGGTAAGTTACAAGCTGTGCTCTTCTTATAAGAACATGACTAGTTGACACATTGAAGTATTGTGTGTACAAACTAGAACTAGGCTATTTTGAAGCAAAATTGATTAGACCATTGGCCCTGAATGAAAACATACTGCAAGTAGTGGTCTGGTTTCTGCTCATAACACTGATAAAGTATTTCCTTTACTTCATTACCATATGATGGTCACACTGGACACAAATCAAAGCTGTTTTACAGGATTAACAGGTATACTTCATAACTTCATCACACCATGTGAAGATTAACAGAGACGCCAACCTTATGATAACTTAACTATCTGGAAAAATTATAATTTTCAGTGAAAAGTCGGACTCTTCAAAAAAGCTGGTGACTGAAATAAATAATGCAATCCTTTCAGTACCAGTACCCCACCCTACAATAATACAATTATGTTTAATAGAAATATAAGGGTGAAAATGCACACACTTCACTGTTGTGGTGCATCTTGAGGCAGCCTTATTACAGTTGTACAATATGTTCTACCTAATTTCATTAACACGCTTTCCAGTGAGTGAACATGGGCCATGTCCAAGTTGTTTAGTGTGTCAAAGAGAACTCATCAACTGCCAAGATACATCAACTCTTATAGTCTCCTTTGATCTCCCCCAGAGCATGGGTCAACGAAGAGGAGTCATATTGGAAATGGGGATGTTACAGACTTGTGTAACATTTTCTACTTTTCTTCAACCATGTAAGTGCATGTCAACAACATGAGTGTCAGCTTGCTAAGTAGTTGGTATATTTTCATGGTGAAATAAATAGCCACAATATAGGTTAACTTCTAAGTATACTAAAGATGCAGGAAACATGTCCAAAGTAAAGCAATTTCTCCAATTAAATGACCAGTGACAGATATTTTTGAAAGTCAATCCCAGCTGTACAAAACAGATGACAAGGAGGGAAACTAGCATGCATTCTTGCCAGTTCATCTCTTTCCAGAAATTCTGTGAACTCACACATGTGAAAAAATGTTGCAATTCGAAACGAATTGAAAAGCCATCATGGACAAATTCTTGATTTGGCTAGTGGACGAGGGAGATGGCGTGACACGTGCAGAGGCTCAAACTGACATAGTCTTGTAGCAACTAATCAGGTCAAAGTACAAATTAAATGCTTCCTATTTTGTAGCACAAAACATATTTTGACAGAGGAAACCATCTTTAGGGTCAAAATGTCAGTAAGGAACAGAACTGCAAGCTTTGAACATGCAGTTCCATGCTTGATGGCCTCCACCCTTTAATGGACATAAATTTCCAGGCTTTTGAAGGTCTCTAACCATTCCTTCAGAGTATGTCATTTTGAACGGTCACCATATCTTGCAGATCTTCAAAAATGGTTCACAGAGTCCACATGCAGCCGCAACCCTCGCAAAAAGCCTCAACATTCAGCTATGTCGAAGTAAATGCCGAGGGCGAATGAATTTGACATCGCCAAAAATTTTACCATGGCGATACATTGCATGACATTTCGCGAGAACGTAACAGTACAAAAGTTGCACAATACACGGCTTGAAATTAGGCCTAAGCTTTGAGTAATGATTTGAAGAGAAGTTGTTTCATGATAAAATTTCCTCTGTGATAGAAATTTGAGCAAATGTATTCAGTATTATTTCTTTACAAACAATACATAGCTGCAATTTTTAAGTTTTAACAGAAATTCTTGATTGAGAAAGTTCACTATGATCTGTATTTATGGAACGTATGTAACTCACCACTGTCAAGAAGTTATTACTGCACACAACACATGAATTTGACACTGCAGAGAATGACCTTTAGATTAAAGAACCAGCCGTTTTAACTTTTTGATACATAATTATATGGGGAAAAATTCTCAAAGTGGCTGTGTTGGTTTTATCTATGGAATTCCAGAAATTCTGAAACAAATTACATTTACACACAGTACAGTTCCATACCAAGTGTGTGAACCTTTATTGTTAACTTGCAACAAACATTTTGCATGACTTTTACTGTTATTTGCATTGATATAAAGTTACCTAATAAAAATGCTGAGGAAAAGTGTATTTTTGCTGAAGACAGACCTTTTCACTTCAGCAAATTTTTGGCCGAAGCCAATTTCTTGTTTGCACGGGGTGGGCCTTAGAACGAAATTGCCTAAAGGGAGGGTCATTTTTCTAACCGGCCAGTATGGGCAGTTGGACCAGTTAGACAAACAACCCAGCCCTAATTCCATAAACGGATCAATAACTAAGCAGTGTTATGAAAGACCATAAAATTAACATTTTGTGGAGAATGGCTTTACAACTTAGCAGTATTCTTTCACAAAAATCTATAGACAGGACTACTCCCTAAAGAAAACACCAACTAAGTATGGTTATGAAAAGCCATTGGCATTATACAGAGCAATTTGTAGAAGGTTAACCTTTTGGACCCATACAGAGAGCGCGGCTGTCATCCATCTTTGCTGTTTCAAGCGGAGCTCGAAACTGCGAGTAGCTACCCCAAAATTTGGCCACAACGACGAGAGGGACAATAGTTTAAGGTCACGGGGTCAATAACCTACAGATGCTGATGCGGGGCGTGCTATGTCCGCTTTTCCGCCCACTCCCGAGGCGCCCAAATATGCCCCCATTGGAGCACAACGGTAAAGGGTTAATCTAAAGTATCTGCAGCACGGGTCTGTGCATACACGCAGAGAGAGCGCATCAGCTTTGCAGCAAACACACTCCACAGGCTTATTTTAACCCTTTACCGTTGTTTGGGTCCTTTTGGACCCATACAGAGAGCACGGCTGTCACCCATCTTTGCTGTTTCACGCGGAGCTTGAAACTGCGAGCAGTTACCCAAAAATTCGGCCACTCCAGAGGCGCGCAACGGTAAAGGGTTAAGCATTTGCATGTCAAAGAGGGGCAATGCACACTGTTTAACAAAAAATTTCCCTACTGGCTAACAATAGCTCTAATCCTAACCTAATCCCTAACCCGAACAAAGAATACAATTGATACAATAAAATGGCAACAGCCAATCAAGAAACACCTTGTTAAACAGTGCACATCAACCCACCAAAGAGCCTGCATACATGCAGTTCCTTCCAAAATGTCCCACCATGCAAAAAGAAAAAATTATTCTGTTTTTAGTTTCAAATGAATTTACAATAGTACATGGGAAAAGAAGCATGTTGAACAATTGCTTGCAGACAGATGTAATGGATAGGTGTTGCCCTGTGAACACAACACAGTAACTCACAAGAGGTTTGCTGGTATCCACTATAAAGAAATTTTCAAAAATAAATAAGAGTTTTAATTCCACCAGCACATCTCCCAAAGTCTAGTTTGAGTAATGTTTGACTTCAAGATACTGTACAGTAAAATAACAGTAACAGTATAATAGCCTGGGCCTAGTGTACACTTCCTTCCTTTCATGGTAGTCAGCTCAAAATGGAAAACTAAGAGGCATTCAAAATTATTTACAATGCAATAACCTTAAAAAAAGGTATTGAGGCATGTGTAAATACTCAGTCTTAGTGATGAACCGTAGCTTCAATGCTATACCAAGAAAGTTCTAAGTAAAGATTTTAGAGCTTAGCCTAGTCTCATGAGTTAACTTATCTAAGTGAGAGTAGCTGTTTTGATTTGAGTATGGCTTGGTGCTGAGTTGCCGTGCATGCCATAGAAAAGCACAGTGGCTCATAATGATTTGGGCAAGTTGAAAATAGGTCAATAGATAACTTAAAACCGTGTTTTTGGCTAAAAATATCCTTCTGTTGTATTTCATTTGTTTTTTGCAAACTTACTATGATAAAATCATACTGGTTGGCATCTCTGGGATAAGATGCTACCCTTTTCAGAGGAATTACAACTCATCATAACCATTACTCACAGTAACTTCATCCTTCATCTGAATGTAGCAAAATACTTGGGAATGACGAATGGTTGCTTATGCGAACAAACCATAATTTCAAGCTACTACTTGATCAACTTACATGGGGTGTATGATACTGGCTTAACAGATTGGAACATTGAACATAACACTTCTTGGGTTGTTTTTGAGCTGACTTGCTTAAAAAAGTCATGTTCAAGAAGTTCAGCTGCACTTGGTCTGAAAAATGAAGAAAAGAAATATATATATAACAACAGTCAAGTATAAACCATTTCCAGAGGAGTTAACTTACATGGAAACAGTCACAATTGATTTGAAATTACTTCTCATACTTAGGCCTGATTTACAACCACTGTGTATAAAATTATG
The DNA here is from genome assembly GCA_037179385.1 of Holothuria scabra. NCBI lineage: Eukaryota > Metazoa > Echinodermata > Holothuroidea > Aspidochirotida > Holothuriidae > Holothuria > Holothuria scabra. Next base: position 4,107,778 of record CM074187.1, on the reverse strand, counting down.
GCTGGAAATCAACAAAGGTCACAGAGATTAATCGACTGACATGTATATTTACCTTTCACTTGGATCATGTCTCAAGCAGACTTCTATAAAATCATGAAACTCTAATGAAAACTGCCTATTATAAGGGTTAGGTTCATTTCCAAGGGACGGGTATGAACTTTCTCCAAGACCACTGTCTCGACGTGTCTGACTGTCACTAGTTTCCCCTTCATTCTCACCCAGAGTAACACTATCAAGAAGCTTCGGTGTAGTGCTGTTGATTTTCTCCAGTAACATCTGGAAGAAAGAATAAAACAGTCTTACTTTGAAGGGGGAAACAACTTAAATTTACAGCTTTAAATGAAGCATTCTACTACACCAAGACTTAGCCGTCCCATATTTAACACTGACATGTACATAATTACAATATGCTAACAGGATTTCCAAACTTTTGAAAACTTAAATTTAAAACATTTACCAGACTTTCTGAAGAATATAAATGGAAATATTCATTTCTGAAAAATAAAAAATTGAACAATATTCATTTGATTTTTGCCAGCAAAGACAGGTACTAACTAGAGCAGCTATGCTGCAGAATCTCAATAATTTTATGCATGATCAGTGTTAATTATGAAGCAGTCGAATGATGTGTTTAAGTTTTTCATGATACAGCAGAAAAGAGCAAACATCCTTTTGGTGATCAGGTACAGTATCAAACATAGAAATGAAATATGACACAAACTTTCCATATCACATAGTCTACACTACAGGTTGGTAAAGCTATTATGGTGCACTGCTGTCATTCAAATATTTATAGCAGAGATTTATAACATGATACTGTACATTTTTATGCTAAAAATTGAAAATGTTATCAATTAAAACATAAAAATCAATAATGATACTTTTATACTAAAAAATGATCTTTGTAAAGCACACAAACACTACAAAGCACAAGTAATTATCCAACTAGATGAAGATCAGTCTTATAAGAAAAAAAAAAACTTTCTGGACAGTTCCAACAAAACAAGTTTTCCTACTACTACTTTTCCACCTAGTTTTCCTAACATCAACCTCATATCTCCTATAATCTTACTGAAACCTCTTGGTGAAGAGCACAACTTTTGAAGGTTGAGAGCTACTGGCATCCTGTTTGGAAACTCAATCAACTGTAAATAAACTTCTCTATTACAAGACAATGGCTGGGCAAACATCTTTATCAGACCAGACAAAGTCATGTTAACAGTTACTCTATGCTTGACTTAACAGAGGCTTGAAGTCAAAGACAAAACTACAGCAGACTTAAACACACATAAGTGCATGGTGGGAAAAAAGAGAGTATAAAACAATGGGCAAAAAAGAAACTTTTTCTTTTGCACAACTTTTTCACCACTTGTCAGAGAAAAAATAACTAAATTTTCAACCTATTAGATTATCAAGTTAAAATTCTGACTGCATAAGTAATTGTAAAAAAGGGTGCTCTACAAGATATTATGGTCAAAATGTAAATTCTACCAAACATGGCCATGCTGAATAGGATTTTAGCTTACAGCTAGCAACCAGCTAGTGTGATAATATCCCAATACATGTTATGTATTGAGATAAAAATGACCACAAGTATCCAAATTGTATGGTTTCATACTTCTCTATAATATTTTTCTGAACCAAACACCTAAAGTTCAAGGATTTTCAAAAACATGATAGAATTCCAGACTTTTCTCATTTTCCCAACTGCACAGGAATCCTTTTGTAAACAAATCTAGGAGTAATTTCATTCTGGTCTAATGAAAAATTGTTCATTGTGGTTGTTGCATTCAATGCACTCTAACATTAATTCCAATAATTAAGAACATTGTTTTTACAACCACACCACCATTGTAGGTGAATTTTTTAGTTAGTTTAGTTAGATTTTTCCAGTCCAGCAATACAGTAGGGAAAACAAGCCAGTGAGCCAAATTTTGGATAAAGACTATGGCTGACCCAGATTTAACCAATTAGTTAGAAACTGAGCCATCAGACCTTGTCTATCTAACTAATTGGTTAAATCTGGGTCAGCCATAGCCTTCATCCAAAATCTGGCTCCCTGGCTTGTTTCCCCTACTGTATTGCTGGACTGGGAAATTCCAACTAAACTGGTTTTGTTCAAAAACATCAATTTAATTTGCATGGAACTTAAAGGTGGATTACATTTTCCATAACTCTGAATGCACATTAATGTATAAATAAAGCAGTATACTGATGTATAAATTCCCTGAGTATTGTTAGGTTAGATGGAGGTTTTAAACACCCTGTTTCTAATCAATTGGTTTTAAATTGGGATGGCTTTGCCTTTTTTCTGTTGTGGCTCACTGGGTTGTTTTTCCTACTCCATTGCTAGGTGGCAACGTAGAAACTGTACACAAAAGTTCACTATTTCCTGGTGTAAAGCTGTTAATGTGACAGTCAGTACCTCTTGATTGAACCAGAATGCAAAACTGCATTGAGGTTTCGATGACACACAAATGTTCCATTTCAAATAATCCCATCATCAGATGACCTTTGACCTCCTCTTAAAAAATAGGGAGAGAGACAATAGTTTAGGGTCACGGGTCAATGGCCTACAGAAGCCGATGCGGGGCGGGCAACGTCCGCTTTTCCGCCCACTCCCGAGACGCGCAAATATGCCCCGATCGGAGCACAATGGTAAAGGGTTAAATGTGAAAATAAATATTAACCACATGGTGTGCCATTCGGTTTATACAAACATTCCAAAAAATTAAACTACAACCACAAACACATGTCCAAATAAAGAAGCACTCCATTCTGACTTCAATTCACAATTTAATTATACACTTACAAAAATAACTTCAAATTAGCTCTTTCCAAATATGCAATGTCTCAAGGGCATTCATTGAGGGGAAACTTTTCATGGTTTATTTAAACAAAGAAAGCAACACTACCTGTGAACGCCAAGGCATAAACTTACTGTGTGAACCAAGTAAGTGATTCATGCAGAATACACAAAAGAAATGTAGGAGGACACATTTCAGTTTGACCTTATTTATAAACTACATTTCATGTAATGAGAAAATAAAGTTTGATGTATTCACATCAACTGGTTCAGAGGCTGGTACAAGTACTATGGCTGCTTACCTTCATAGGAACCATGTCTGAAAATGGTATACAGCCGTTTGCTAGTTCACAGGCAGCTATACCCAGGCTATATATGTCAGACTTGGTGTCATATCCTAAAATATTCTGTAGGATAAAATAGATAGTGGTGACAAAATATCGTTATAGATTTACAAATTGCAAATATAACCCAATGGGAAATGCTCTAGGGTTTCATCATCATAAATCCCTTCCATTTTTAGAACTAATTTCCAACTGCTTGAATCCCTTTACATCCCCCCACCCAAGAAAGGGGTGTCATTATCATATGTAATCGGCATCATATGTTAACTGTGACTTTTAACACAAAGAAATATGTACCAAAGTAACATTTTAGAATTTTCAAACCCATTTTCACCATGTCTCTAAGAAAGAGCCTGAATTTTAACCACACACCCCAAACAGCTTGCACATAAAACCAAGGAAGTGACAGACATATGAGGTGAAGTGACTAAAGTCAATTTTTGTCATTCTAGTGACAGCCAGGTTTAGTTCCTTATATAAGTTTCTCTATCATGTTATTGGGCCCCTCTTCAGGGCAGAACTATAGGCATTGTCCAGAGCAAGTTAAGTAAAATTTATCAGCCAAAATGAACTCTGAATGTCACCAACCAACTGGGCAAGTTGTTTTTAAAGCTAATGTACAGTATGCTGCTCTCAATTTAAGTTGAGTGTTTGGCCATGGGTAGGAGACAGGGTCTTCTAACCCACTCTTAGATTTGACCACCCTCACCACACTCTACTCTCCAATTAAATGAATACTACCCTCAATTTCACCTTGTGTGTTATGAGGAAAACCCATCATTTTCACTAAGCAGTAAAGTTAAAATTTGCTGCTTTTATTCTCTGCCATTTCAGGGCTGGTAAAAATTTATCTGGGCAAGTAAAACTTTATCAGGGCAAGTAAAAATTTATCAGGGCAAGTAAGTTCTGAATACCACTTGCTTCCCCTCTACAAGGTGCATTTAAATTTACTGTTCAAAACCACCCTTTCGAGGGGACAAGATCTTACCTGTTCAAGCGTCTCTGGTGCCAACCAGTGAAGGTTCTGAACAGTATCAGCTGGAAAGTCATGTATTGCTCTGAGTCTCTGGCCATCCTTGATCATAGTAATAGCTGTTCTAAAGCCACTCAGATACACACCCCCTGAACGAGATAAGAATATGTGGCTTGCCTTAACACTCCTGAAAGAAAATGAAATGTATTCAGATGCTAATATGTAATAAAACATGCTACATTGTCCTGTACTTTACTACTTTGGTGGGCTGGCCCTTGGGGCATGTCACAATGAGAGCATATATGTTTTACCTTATAAAGTGGAGGTGCCCATCACTGTATAATCCTTATGCACATGATGTCACTGAGCTAAAAGTGCCCCCTCCTTGGAGGAAGATATTTATTATTTCAAGCTTCACCACCAGTCAATGCAGACAGCTAACTTGACAAATCACCATTACATTCAAGTCTCATGGATTCGTTTAAAGACAGATTGGGTTATTGATGACCAAATGAAAGCCTTGAGAGTAGAGTCCAGGGTGATTAGCTGCCAAAACATGTAAAAATAGACCCCAAAACCTAGTCAGAAGGTCAAAACAGCCAATATATTCAGTGGAGAAAAGGGTCATTTTGAATTCAAAATATTGGCTCAAGGGTAAAAAAAGCCCCTATATCCTGAAACCTAATTTTTACCCTATGCTGATTATGTACGTGTCGTCCAACCTTAAAATCTACATATAAAGCAGATGACAATAATCATTAGCACAAAAAGAGCCAGTGCAGTAGATCTGCAACAGTGCAACTTAAAAAGGACAGGCTCGGCCCCTTTGAAAAGTAAATATGCACATATATTTCACAGTTTGCACAAGCAGTAACATCCAGGGCTGAATGCCAGCAGGCATAATAGGTGACACATCAAATACAATATCTCCATTCAAACTGAATTCACACGGCTGAACCTTTTGTTGTAGGGACAATTCTTACCGTAAACAATAGATCCAATAACCCAGATCCAATAACCCTCCTGAACAAATGATTTAATTTTACCGTTGCTTATACCACTTCATTCACAATGTTATTTGATATTACAACATTTGTTGGGAGGTGATACAGAATAAATACACTTACCTATGAATGTAACCCATATTATGCATGTAATCTAAAGCTAAGAGTACATCATGAAGTATAAGAGCTATTGCAGTTTCTCCCAAACCATCTGGAAAATGTTTGTCCAATAAATCTCTAGCTGACCCTACCAAGAAAAGAAAACATTTAATGTGTTGGTATTAAGATCCTGCATGTTATGTCAGGACATTTCAATTTGGCATAATGGATGGTAATGATCATGAATAGTGGGTGTGGTACCAATACACACACAAACAACACCCACGTAACAATTGTTGTGTAATGGAAGCCTGAATGGTAAAATAGAGGGCTGCACAACACCATGACGTCAATACATAGTCTCTATATACATACAATACAGCTCAGATATGTTCCATTCAGCATCTTTGGTGAAAATTTACGCAAAAGAGCCATACTTTATCTTATGATTTTTTTTTATGTATAGACAGATAAAATTAATTTAAAAGAACAAGGTTTTTGATCATTTTTTGGAATCATTTGTCTTTGGTAATACAAAGCAGATCGGTATGTGATGTGTAACACCAGATCAGTTATCATAAGAGTCATAGGTCATTTTTAATTGGCTATATACATCCAATAAAATGGTATTGTTACCAGCTTTCCTTTGTTATTGAAATCAAATCAGTGCATATTTTTAAAATGTGATTTCAATGGTAAAATTTAAAGTTACAGTAACTAGCATTGGAACAAGAAGTCACTTTTATTACATGCTTTTCACTACAGACAGGATGTCCAATGTATCACAACACATGCAAAAGTAAGATCATCCATATTTAAATTTGTGAAGTTTAATTTAAACATACTAAACTCTACCAATGAAACATGCAACGAGTCCAGTACCACCACATCAGGGTACATTAGACATCTGGTATGGGAGGGAAATATAACATTTCACTAATTCAAAAAAGATTTTCTCCTTTTTTTTTTTTTTTTGGTGGGATCTTCCAGTTTATTTTCATCATGACCTCGCTTACAATATTCACCAAAAATCATAACCAAAACCTTGGCCTTTGATATTACATGTCAAGTGTTAAAGTGGGGAAAAATACAAATGATTCTTAGTACCTTGTTCCATAAGAGGCAATACTACCCACAATTCCCTGCCAGCAACAAATGCACAGTAGTAGGGCAAGATGTGTTCATGCTGCATTAGCCTCATGAGGCTTAGCTCTCTCTGTGAAGAACGGAATAAAAGAAGTCATGATATCAAACTTGTAAACATGTAAAAAATGTTACCAAACATTGAAAAGCATTCCAATAAATGTAAAATAAATGGAACACAAAGAACCAACAACAGCACCAATGGTGCAGTAGCTAAAACCATGTGCAGTAAATATCTGTCATCTCAAAATTCAGCCAGGTGATGTGGTATGGAACAGATGTTTTATGATGTGCATGACCTTGGGTATATACAGCAGCATCTTGAACGAGCACTGCAAGTCAGACTAGACACCGACACTGAAGGCTTTGACGAGCATCTGCAAGAAACCATTTAATTGGAAGTGATACTAGACAACACCTTGGCAGGTTTTGGCTAGTATTTTTATTACCAATTTTAAGATGTTGAAACTACATGCTGCCATAGTGATTGCATTTGAAGTGAAATGTGGCATGATGGGTTCGTTAGTTAAAAGAGGTTTACAACTTAAGTTTCCAACCAAATGGTTTTAGTCAGAATAGCCACAGTCGTGTTTCCCTACTTCATTGTTCCATATGCTGAGTGTCAAGCACAATGGCACTAGGTTCCAGTTTTAAAGTCTTTGGTATGACCTGACCATGGGTTAATCAAAGTTTTCAAAGAATTAATCAAAGGTTCAAAATCCTGTCTAAAATCAGGCAAGTCAGCTGAGTTTGATGAAATCATGTCTTCTGTTGTTACCCAGATTATCTCTTGTGTTTGCAAACCTTGGATACTTACGCTTTTAACCTGCGATTGTCCCCGATAAACTCAAAATTGCCAAGGCAGGAATGGTGATCCAAACTGTTTTGTAAATTATAGACCTATTTCTGTTCTGCCCTGTTTTTCTAAGTCTTGAACATATTGTTTACATAAGGCTCTCAAAATTTCTAGATAAGCTGAACATTCTATCTGATGGTTGATATGGTTTTAAAATAGGTCTATTTACTAAAATGGGCATTATTTGATGCTACTGATAATTTAACAGAGGCCCTCCACAAAAACCAAACTGCTGTAGGTGTAATTCTTGATTTGTCTAAGGCCTTTGACACTATTGACCATACAATCCTTTGTCATAAATTGTTCCACTACAGGGTCCAATAAATTTTCTCACTTGGCTTATTAATTATCTTTCAAACAGACAACAAGTTATCTTTCTTGAAGGTGTTACTCCGATGTTACTAATGTTCAGTGTGGTGTTCCACAAGGCCATTAAGGCAAGGCTTATTAATTATCTTTCAAACAGACAACAATTTATCTTTCTTGAAGGTGTTACTCCGATATTACTAATGTTCAGTGTGGTGTTCCACAAGGTTCTATATTCTCGGACCCATCCTTTTTATTATCTATATGAATGATGTCAGCAAAATCACTTCTAATGGGTCCATCACTTCATTCCCTGATGATACAAACATTTTCTTTTCTGACAGTGATTCTGCCAATATTTAAGAAACCATTCAGAATGACTTAAATCCTTTTTCTGATTGGCTTACTGTAAACAAACCTTTGCAAAGCACTGATAAAACAAATTTTATCAATATTTTATATACTTCACATATTCATTCACATGATACAAGACAAGTTGATCACCTGCACACTAGGAATTACCACAACAATCTGTACAAGAAAAGTGTCCATTACCGGGCAATTACACTCTGGAATCCTTTACCTCAAACACTAAAGGCCAAGCCTTCGTTAGCATCCTTCAGAAAAAATCTTCATATGTACTTCATGAATTTGCATTAATTCCCATGATTTCCTACTACCAGTAACATTTATCTGCACCTCTTCTAGTTTTCCATGGATGGGTAACTGGGATTGGGTTAGGTGTTAGGTACCTGGAATTATAGTGACAGGGTTGGCTTTGTACTGAGATTGGGAGGGGGGATGACTAGGCCTGGAATAATAAGTTAATAGTATTAATAGCTTTAATGTGTAGCATTTACTTTCTTTCCATGCAACTGTGCTTTGTTTCTTTTTGGGAGTGACACTTCGCCCCTAAAGGGTGTCTGAGTGCACTTCCTATCACACCTTTTCTTATTAATCTGCTAATTTAACTTGTAAATTTCTGTGTTGTGAATGAATGAACAAATGAGCGAGCGAGCAAGCGAACGAACGAACAAACGAACCAACCAACCAACCAACGAACAAATGAGTTGAACTCCGGTGGAACTTCAAACACTTTGTAACCAAAGTTTAGTGAAGATGTTTGTTGACCATAGAACACTACATGGGGAACATTGTGACGTCACATAAAACATTTAATGCTTGCAGTCCCCATTCATGTTGGTGGCATGTATTTATGCTGAGATAAAAAAGTGAGTGCTTGGAGGGGAAGGGGGTTGCATGGGCAAAAGTGTTATGGTTCACCTATTTGACTATTTGACTTATTCTAACAATGTGGCTCTTCAACTTCTTGACTCCTTTACAGCTGGGAAAGTCCCTGCTGGCTGAAACATTGGCTGCAGCTTTCCTTTCAATCAAGGACCGAAAAATGTGTGAGTCAGAGACATTTGGGCAAAAGCTGGAATAACTGAAGATACTTCTTACATGCAATGAGCTCAAGCCAGATTCCTCTCTATCAAGCATATCCAAATCTACTTTTCTGATGGAGATGTAACGGCCACTTGGGATGTGCCTGGCGACATGAATTGAGGCAGATCCATCATAAACTTGACCTGTTTTCAAAATGATAAGATAAATTCACTATAAGCAAATTCAAAGGTATAACTTACAGTAAGCATAAAAGAGAATATCAGCTATCATTGGGAAAATTAATGGTCCAAAAATAAGAAAGTTGTCTTGATACTTCTGATATCTCTACTCTTACCCAATGCATGCCTCCCATGAAATATTCAAACATACGCATGTGTTCATACAATACTGCACTTGCAGGAAACTTCACACTCTGCCAAATCTCATTAAACTCAACTTCCCATAGATGACTTCTGTACCAGCCTTGCAATTCTGACAAATACCACATGTATTGACAACTTGCTGTCCCCTGCCAACCCCAGATAGCTCTATCAGTCAAATTTACTACAAAGGGAGAATTCGCAAAAATGCCATACGATACATGCAAACATGTCATGATAGCATTAATATTCTTTCAAAGCTAGAACTACTGATATCAGATGAATAAAATATCATACTTAGTGTAAAGAGTTAAGACTGGAGCTTGTTTATTTAACTTAGTTAAAGGAAGAAAGAAATGACATTGATGTGGAATGAAAGTACTTACAAATCACTCCAAGAAACTGGTAATCATTTGGGCTGGGATTAAGATCCAAGACTTCCATCACTGTAAATGTCATAAAATTAGGGTCATCTACTGGTAACACCTAAAAAATGGTAACAAATGAAAACATAATGCACTTCAAGTCAGCAGAAATGTGAATTCACAACTTCCTGATAATGTTCTGTAATCAAAGGTAGCAGAAGATGTTTTTTATTGGGGGGGCCTACAAGCTTCCGCAGCAGACATAATGGTGACGCCGTAAGGCCTTCAGTTTTGCACAAAACCCCATTGGCGTGGGGTCCAGGGAAAAAGCCCTGGTGGGGGTCCAAGGGGCAAAGACCCCGGAAGCTTAGTGATTTTAAAGGCTCAAAATGGTCCAAAAATCATATTCAAATTTAGGACTCTAAACTATGAATTTAATTCAGGGGTGGGGCGAGATAAGGGACGAGAATGGAATCGTGAAGTACTATGGCTTTTGATTGAGTACATATTTTACAGTAATTTTAGGGGGCAAAGCCAAAATGTTGAAGCTACTCAAAACTGCATGTATGTGATTGATAATTTGAGACAGCATTTTTAAGAGATCCAAAGTGCTTTGGGGCATTTTATCAATAGAGAGTTTTATTTTCAATCCTGGGGCAATATGCATGGGGTTCAGCGGCCCACAACAGGGCCCCTGAGAGCCCTGAAATTTTTGGCTTTTTAGTGGACTTAATGGAAGCAAAAAAGTACCTTTGTATAGGTATTATTAATAATCCTAAAAGGGACATTGTAACTGGGGTAAAATGTGTTATTGGGGGGCTAGGGGGACTCAGGACATGCCCCTGGCTCAGTATGTTTAAAAGGTCCCGATTTGAAAAGAAGATAATTTGAAAAAGAAAGATAGCTTGTTAAAATTTTTGTTTTAACTGTTTGAAGGGCAAAAGTAAACTCTACTACAGTTTATCATTAAAATGGGGGTCCAAAGGCAAAACCCCCAGAACCTTTGCAACTCTTGCACTCTGAAAAGAAAAAATTGAGCCAAAGAATATCCGAAAGGTAATAAAAGCAACTGAAAATTTACTTTGCGACATTCAGTTATTGGGGGGCCATGCCCCCCAAAATCTCATAAAAAATACTGGGGTCACTGCTCCCCCCCCCCTTCCGCCGCCTATGGTGATAATTGAGCAATACTGTACTTTACTGATCTAATTTTTCAAAAGGTCACTGTAGACATGAACCAGGTCCCAACCAGTGTTTCCGCTACTGTAAGCTGCTATGACGCCATTTTGACGCCATGTCTTATTGATTTGATGCACTGATGTTTGTGGTGAAAAATAAAAAAAGAGGGTTTCATTTTGCTCCCCAAATCAATACCGTGAAAACAGCAAAAAGTACGTCGACGTACACCATATATAAAAAACACATTTCAACTAATGGCACAGTATGCAGAGCTTGAAGGTCACTTAATATTATGTGAAATTAAAGATCATTTACTTACGTTTGCAGATTTTATTCGACTAGTTATAGTCTAGTTAGCGCAGGTAGCACTAAGTTAACGTAAGTTGCAGAGAGCTGTCAAGGCACACTGACAGCGAATGTGACAATGCATAGCAGACACTGCCGAATAGATCAAGACTTTCACGATCCCATTTCTATGTTACGTTAGGGAGATAATCCTTTTCTTTCATTCTTGAAATGATTTTCATAAGGTTTAGGAATGGAAATATTACCAACAGGCCATTCTTTTGAACGTTTTTCCAGGAAACTTTTACACCGTTAAGTCAATGTGACCTATCCATTGAGTTAACTGTGTTAAGGGAATTCCCAAAATTACGTTGTTCCAAAGATTTGCACGCCCACAGTTTACTACGAAATGCCAGCATTCAGTGCGTACAGCTAACCTGGATTTACGTGAGACTGCAAGTAAAGCATAGAACTGCACTGATCGTGACTCTGTAGGTACATTAATATGTGTGAACATGCAGGCAGACAGTATGCTACGGAGAGGCTGCTTAATTATGAGGTGAGGTGTGAGGCTATTGTCGATGAATCTTGCCCTGCAACTTCTTGGCAAATTCTTGGAAAATTATTCGGTGCAGAAGGTAAAACAGGTTTAGATCAAGGAAACCAAGTTTTGGGCATGAAAACTAAGTTCTGCTAACCTCTGGTTACACTTTTGTCCAACATTTTCATATGCTTTTTATCATCACCTAGCATAAACATACAAAAATACAGGAGCATTATAAAAGAAATTTCACCCCTGGAAACAGTCTTTTTATGCCTTCAAAACCCCCAAAACTCAGGAGCTTCCGGGGGTTTCACCCCTGGACCCCCACCCATGCTTTGCCCCTAGACCCCACTAGGGGCCCTAAGGCAGGCCCCTGGACCCCAACCAGCCAGGGATCGCGCTTCACACTCGCATGCACAGTTCCATGCTGCTAATAATTCTACTGAGTCAAAGTTTTCTGGACTGGTCCTTTTGACGCAATGGTTAATTTCTTAGAGGAAACACTGGTCCCAACGTTTCCCAAAAAATTGCTACGAGGTACTGGTGGGGAAAGCAAAGTTCTCCCCCATATGTACTGTAGCCACGGCTGGAAAATGACACAGGTGAGGCAAAGATATTTAACAATTTTCTCAGAACATTCCAACTGTTGAAACCATTTTCACCTATTTTGGGGTATCATATACTTTTTGTAAATCATCTCAACTGAAGTGAATAGACACAGGTCTTCTAATGCTGTTAACTCCAGGATGTGCAGCCAATTCATCTCTCTCTAGGAGTCTATTCATATCCGACTGAAGTCTGAAGTAACCATACATCTCCTTTTTTGGGGACAAAAAGTGCAATGACTGTTTGTAACAAAAACGTAAAGAATTCAAACGATGAAACATGTCCCTGAAAAACAAACAACTCTGCTTCTTTTTACAAACTTTACCAAATGTTTCCATCTCAATCAAGATCTCTGAATTCAATAATTCCCTAGTATGTTTTGCAAGGATAAACTTTCACATTTGTTAATTGAGAAAGAAAATAGCTATCTGATTCACTAACTTTGATATTCTGCTCCTCAGGAGGTTTCCTTGAAGTTGGTAAACTGTCTAGCTCCTCACTGCTACCAGTGTAACCAATGCGGGACTTCTTTAAACAACAGCATGGCTATTAAGAGAGAAAATACAAATAGCTGAAAACTTAATTCAAATTCAATCTTCAATCCAGTAGGAAATTCAATAAGAAATGGTGGGTGCACCACTTAGGAATACCCATTACATAATGATGCAAGAGAAGAAAAGGCTTACTCTCTTTTTTCAATGACTGAACATGGTAATTTTTCAAGCAAGTCTTTTCTGCCATATACTGTATTTAATACACACATCCACATAACCCAGTGAAAGCTCAACAAGGACCATGTCAATTAAGTTATGAATATTTTAAACACAGAAAGAGTACAGTATAAAATTTAACTTAAATTTAACTATTCTAAAACCATGGGCCCAGAGAACAAGTGATTCAGGAATTTTCTTGCACACCAAATGTGGCATTTGGAGGGAAATTCTGCATGGAAAACCATTTGAATTCCTTGCAAGAAAAAAAAAAGTTTTCCTGCCCATGACAAGGACCACTCTGGCTTATCAACATGGCATTTTATGTCCTCCCAATCATCATTTGAACTAGATATTCTAGTTCAAATGTTCATATTCTTCCTGGTAAATTGAGGTTGACAGCCTGTTCTTAGAACATCCTTCTAAAAGAATCTCAGCATACAATGTGGAATATCAGTCTTAGAGTATATATTGACTACAGGCCAAGGTTGAAATGGCAGAATGTCCATGCATGGAGGCAAAAGCAAGTTCCAAATTTGTGGTGTCTCCAACCACCAGTCGTTTCTTTCTTGTGTATACTTTCAGTGACATGCAATACATGCCACTCTTATAGTTTGCCTGAATATCCAGTTTGCCTGCATATGATGTGCACGAATTCATAGCCAATTTGGAGGTATCACCTCTCTCTTGGGAGCATATACACTACTTTGTGTAGCCAGTTGACGCCCTGTGCATAAACTGATAACTTTCAGTGTGCCAGCATATGTGTGACTGTGTGTGTCCTTAACAAAACAATATCTGTGTGTAGATGAATTCTCAAGTACGCCTGCTGTTTACCAGTCATATCATTCATCCTACATACTTTACAACTAACAGTAGTAGGCATTTGCGTCGAAATAGTGTACGTTTGTTGTTGTCTATCCTTTTACTATGTAGGCTATGCTTAGCATTTAGAAACACTTAGCCTTTGATTTGTTATTCACAGAGACCATGACAAGCTTAAGGTAAGAGCCCATATTATTCAAGAGAACATGAGCTTTATTCCTTCGTAATCATCACAGGTTAAGATATCGTTTTATTACCCATAGTCTACTTCAATGCTGTATGTATCTATGCCTTTTGAAAAATGTTTCAAAGGTAGGCAGAAATACATACTGTTGCACAATCTATGCGTAAGTGAGGCGGCTTAATAGGCAACAGAGCTCTTTCCATTGCTTTGCAACTCTGAAAGGAAAAAAAAAATCTCAGAAACAGGAACCCCAACCCTGGCATAACGGAAATGAAGACAAAATGACATTCATTTGGCTTTGAAAGCGCTGCTGTTCATTTGGTAAAACGAAAGAAAAAATGCTTTTTCTTCAGTAACTGGAAGTGTCAAAGTATTTTTGTCATTTTTGGCACACTTGATGCACACAGCACAATGACTGACCCTCAGAGACTAAACCACTTTGGACCATTGGACCTAACTTTTGCTTTGAAATTTTCCAAAATTTTGTACAGGACATCTACTAGACCTTGGCCTCTAGTTAATACAGTATATACCCTTACTGTAGATATTAAAAAACCATGTAATGTACTAAAGGGAAGGAAGTTGCTACTAACAGCAGCCCATGAAAAATGCTTTTAGGGTCAGAGCTCCTTTACAGAATACAAAAAAAAAAAGATTTTATCTCATGATACTCAAACTTGCCAGTCTTGATGAGAATGTCATTTGATTGATATAAAAAAATTACAGGCCAAAAGGTAGAGTGATCAGACTTTATGGCAGACCTCATTCTTTTATGGTGATCATATGATGTTCAAACCAACTATACCGTATTTATAGTAAGTGCTTGAACAAAAAAAGTAAACCTACAACAAACTTACAAACGGAATTACTTACATTTTTGAAAACCATTGAACCTCCTGAGTAGCAAGTCTGACGGCAGCAAACCAGGACCTGCAAGAGTAAAGCACGTGGGTATAACTGAATGAATGTACAGTACAGTACATAACATAAGTTTAATTTGTTTTTGTCACACAACCACAGTGCATACAGTATTTATGCACCATATCTTCAGGTCCCAGTTTGACCAACCAGGAAATATCAAAATTGAACCATATTAAAGACTGGACTGAATAGATTTTAATGAATGGTTCAGTTATACTTCAGGTTGCTTGATATTGCAAAATATAAATCCCCCTGCTTTGTGAATGGTTCCATTGCGTTGATCCTACTGTAGCTAGCAAATCACAACTTAAGACACTGCCTATGTGATTTAGTGTGCAAAAATACCTTGAAACAAATTTTCCCATTTTCCCACTTCTCATGCTTTCATAGCCAACAGACAGCCAGCCAAACCCCATGTTAAATTCACCAAGAAATGAAATCACAAATCTCTAAGTGCGTGAATTTTTGGGGGATAAGACTTACATGCATTTTATTTGCAGAATCTTTTTGAACAAGACATAAGTTTCCGACAAGAAGTGCCAAAATATACAGGTTTACTGCATAATTTACTGTATACTGTACTAGGAAGGAACCATACTGTAAAATCAATTGATAGGTTAATTTAGTGCAATTTTTCTGCTGCCAGAACCTCTAAGATAGATAGTTGCATATTTTACATGGGCCTTGTTGGAGCAGGCTTCTACGGTACATCAAAGTGTGCCGTCCTCAAATAAAAATTCAAAAAAATAAATAAGAACAGCATGAAAAATAAATTCTAACAGTCCAACTCCCATCCTTATAGGACATTCTTGAGCTGAGCAATAAAATGAAGAAATTTATTCATTTAAAGCAAATTGGTCATTGAACAATAATTTATAACTTTCTTGTTGTACAACTCACATTACCTGCTTTGTTTTCCTTTAAAATTAAAAATATTTTTATGACCTTAAACACTTCCTGTTTGCTTGCATATCATGTTGCAGAGAGAGAGTAATTTGAGTAGTGCAACAATGACATCACAAAATGCAATGAATGATTTTAATTTGAGTGAATAAACTTAGAACATTTTATATTGTAGCATGGGTTTTAGTTCCCAAGGAACGGCAGGAACATGGCCATGCACTGGTAGGTAAGGTCCAAATCAATTACGGCATGCGGAGATAGGCTGGGTGTGAGCAGCAGCTTTATTCGTACTGTATGAGCTTCTCAGCTCTCTCGAGGACAACTGTACAGTAAATATACACAACAATACCTCGAAAGAAGAACAAATTAGGCTGAATAACAATTTACATAACAAAGCATAACAGAAATAGTATACTCCCTAATTTGCATACACAACATAACACAGATAACTGTACAAAACAGACATGGAATGAACTTCAACCTCACAACATCTGAACTTGAGAATGTCCTATGAAGATGCATGTGAAGGTACATAGTACATGGATGTTACCACTAGTCAGTGCTTTGCAATCTTTAAGCAATTAAAACACTGTACAGTATCAAGTTTTAACCAAAAAGCCAAAAGGCTTAGTGATTCCTTGCCATGAAATACCTTCTTTCTTTCAAATTGATGGTATTTCATAGATTTTTCTTTACAATTTAGGCACAGAAAATCAAGGATTCATTTAACAAATCCCAACAAACACTGACCCCCAGTTACCCCAGATGACCTTTGACCTCAACCAAAAGGGCTCTTTGATTCTCTCATGACCTGTGAATACCTTGCATATCACGTGACAGAGCTCATTGCAGTGTCCGAATTTTTGGGTAGCTACACCAGTTACAAGCTCCGCGTGAGCGAGGAAAGACATGTGAGGCCTTAGCTCTCGTGAGCGGCTTGTACCCGGCAAGGTATCGTTTGCAGGCTCACACACACACATGACATCACCATCGCATAGGTTCCTTGCCTGCCTGTGGCAAGGAATCAACAAGGACCGACAACTGAACCTTGGGTTACTCCACTAGTGACTTCTTTCCAAGAAAAGACATTACCATTGACAACATCTTTCTGGGACCTACCTTGTAAGCTCCACACTTTTATCCAGTCCACTCATTCACTGAGAATATCTACAGTTTAACCATATGTCTACCTAATGGAACTTTATCATGGCTTTTGAAAAATTCAGGAGACATTCACACTGTGGCCAGAATTTACAGTGTATAGACAAAGAGACATCCTCAAGAAGGCTCAATAAGTTGGTACCACAAGAGCAATTTGGCAGGAAGCCATGCTGAGAGAGATTTAGCAAGAAATTATCTAGAAGATACGGAAGTACAAACAATTGTTACTGTAATAAAGGATTCTATAGACAAATCCCATGAGTGCTTGTTTTTAGTGACTGTAGGCAGCCATTAGTGGGGTACATCAGCTTTTAATCATCTTCATTTATTGTCTACGTGAATTTCAAATCTTCATATTCAGTGAAGTTTAGACATTTAAGATACACTTCATGGAACAGGTAAGGAAGAAAATCTAAAGATTCAAGGTGATGAACCCCAGTAATGGCCGACCAAAATCTAACCATCACGATCTGTCCGGATTCGTCTATAGGCCTAACTTTTTGCACAACACTGACTGAATAATGGCTAGCTTTGATCCCCGTTTTTTTTTTGCAATTTTGAATATTTGCTGTCAGCCAATCAGAGGGGACAGAGTTGGAAGAAGCATATGAGATTTTTTCTTTGCCCTCCCAGTCCCCCCCCCCCCCAAAAAAAAAAATAAAGTTACTGGTAGGTGTTCAAATAATAGAAATACCACAAGGAGCACAAGGAGGAAGCATAAGTGAGGAGGAGCCCTTCCACTAAGACAAATAGAAATTAAAAGAAAAAGACCAACAGAAGAGAAAAAATGTACTGTACATAGTAAGATAAGACAAGAGGAAGAAGCAAGTTCTCGACTTTTCTATTTTAATGCAAGGAGCATCATGAATAAAATTAATCTGCTGCAAGCTAATTTGACTGAATTTAATTTCCATATTGTGTTCATCACAGAAACATGTTTAAATGATGAAGTTAAAGATGTTGTTCAAGTACAAATATAAAACTTTAAATGTTATAGAAGAGATAGACAAGGTAGGAGTGGAGGCGGTGTAGCTATCTATGTCAAAAATGAAACTCAAGGCATAAGAATTGAGAAAGTTGGACAGTTTCAGAAAGCCCTCTTTTACAAATAATGAAACAAAGGGAGACAATTTTATGGTAGGAGTGGTACTGTATATAGAAAACCGAGCATAACTCAAGAAGAGGAAGAGAATTAATCAGGATCACTGCAAGCTTTGGAGAAGTACAAAAGAGTGATGGTGGTAGGAGATTTTAACTACCTGGACATAGAGTGGGAGACTTGGAGGCAGATAAGAGTGAATCAAAGTGTTTTCTACAGCTAGTGCAAGATAACTTTTGAAACCAACATATAAAGGAGGATGAGGAGGAGAGGTGGGAGAGCAAGTTGAAACATCAGATCATAACTGTACTACTGTATACAGAAGTGCATAGTGAGCAAAGTATGTAGACAACAAACAAAGGAAATAATAGACTGGAAGAAAGCTGATTGGGGAAAAATGAAACAAGAGTATAGTAAAGTGAATTGGGAGGATTACAAGAACTTGTCACTCAACCAAATATGGGATAAATGGTGCAGATGTGTACAAATCATGTACAGAAGTATGTACCAAAGAAAATTAAGCAAGAGTATAACAAACCAAAGTGGATGACAAAGAAGATAAAAAGGTTGATATATCAAAAAAGGAAAGCATGGAGGAACTATAGGGAAACCTTGTTTGATTGGGAAACTTTCAAGGAACTAGAAAGCCAACAGGCTTAGTGATTCCTTGCCATATGATATATCATAGCAAACATGGATGCAAACATGACATGCATGAGATCCCATACAATTATCCTACTTAATTGATATATTATACTAGTAAGGCCAAAACTTTTTGACCTCATGTGACCTAAAATGACCTTTTGATCCCATTTAAAACAATAGTGATCACCTCACCAACACGTCCATCAACATGAGCAATTCAAAAGCTTAGTACAGTATGAGCATGGAAGTACTACCTCCATGGTATGAGATCCCTCACAGTTATCACCCCAAAAATATTATGTCTACAAGGTTTGATCTTTTATCATCCCAAACCCTTGATCTCCACAAACAAGACGAATTTCTCACACAGCTTCAATATGCCAGAAAACTATGTTTTGCCTCATTACTTGATAAAGCCGTATTTTTACACCATTTTAATCAAAAGTTTGGATAATGGGGACAGCTCCCCATTCTGAAGTCTCTATGTTCTGATGCCTCCATATTTCGAAAAGTCTGCTTTGAGGTTAGTGTTAAAACAAGCCCTCATCCAAACACTCTCCTACATGCATTGGACCACAGAGACATCTGAACAGAGATATGTAACCTTGGCTATTAGTGGCGTCAATTTTTGCTTTATGGGGGAAATGTCCCACCCATTGTCTTGATAAAAGCTGATATCCTTATTAATCCATAATTTAAACAAGACTTTTAATTTGCCTTTTGTCTACTTAAACTGTAGGTGCAGCATAAAACACAGTACAAGTGATTTCCTCTTTGTTTGATACACAGTATACAACGTTATGCTTGCTCTTATTACCTGAACTACTTTTAAGCGACAGCAGCAATGCAAAAAAAAGAAAATCTCAATACTTTTGAAAAGTGTCATTAAGGGTAATCTTGAAGCAATGGTTCTATGCATGTACACTTTTTTTTTTTTTTTTTTTGGGGGGGGGGGGGGATACAAACACACTAGTTGTTCAATTCCACCAGCTTCTATGTAAAGGACACTATTTCTGAAGGGTGTCAGGCTACAGTATTCCTATTAAGATGACTTTCAGTTTAGAAACTTTACCAAGTGTACATGAACTTCTCCATCTCCAGACAATGGCTAGGCAAACAACTTTTATTTGTGGTCAGATGAGACAAGATAATGTGGACAGTTATTTTACGTGTATGCTTGATTTAGCAGAGGTGTGACTTTCACAGAAGTCTGACATTTTGAACACAAACAGAGGACTGAATGCCTGCAGGGAATGGGAATAGGAGTATGTACAAACAATGGGCTGTCATGGTTGTTGTGTACTGAGAAAAAAATAAGCCTTCTTCAGAGGGTTTATATATATAAGAGTCAATTAACACCACCTATACAGTAAAAAGCTTTAGACAATTGAGCTGCATGTTTGTATGAGGTAATCCTTCAGGACACTGTGGGGATAACTGGCAGTCAACTATGAAAAATTATGCCAGATAACTGTGACCAAATGGCAAAGAATGGGTCAGTCACAATTTGATTCACTCTATTAGGCAATGACAGTTCATGTGCGCTGAAGGGTATTTGATACCAAATGATCAGTATAAACTTAAGTTCTTTTTTGTAAAACTAATTAACTGTGGTATATCTAATATAATCAATTCCCACTTTCAATTCATGCATGCTTGCATGCCCATGTCCTCATGAGGACAGTAGGCACAAGGTTTGCCAAATATTAGCAATTTTTGCCACTAAATTTGATGTTTTCTTCAGGTTTTCTTTAAGGTTATTGAAAAAGCAATGTAAATATGTCATAAAAGAGATTCTTGTGCATCACACAGAGTACTCTCTGTTCAAAGTTTACACCTATAAAGTTCCACATCGGTCATCTACTGTACTTAGTGTGCATAGAAGCATCTTCTAATATTTTCAGACTATGTCCCTAAACTTTACGTGCTCATATCTTGAGAAGCACGCATCTGATTTCAATGCAAATTTCACCAAAATGCTCAGAATAGGTACTCCTCTTACATACCAAATCCTGTTGTGACCTTAAACCCTTCTTTTAAGATCTTCTTCCTATGTGTTTGCTTCAGTACTTTACAAATACATTTTCAAAATGACCTCGCTAAAGAATTAACATAGAGAAGTTAATAAACTGTTCCAAAAAAATTATATACCTATGCCTATTGCATTACCCATGCCAAATTATTCTTACCCTTTCACCCTATTCGCTCATGGATATTAGCTTCAACAGTTATACACTCTTTTGAGATGTAGTGTTTGCAAGGTTTAGATGTTCTGAACTCTGAAGACCCCAAATGACCTTTGACATCCAATAAACACAATAGGGGTCATCTACTCAATATGGACAATCTACTTGGTAAGTATGAGATTCCTGGCAGTTACCTTTCTTGACATATGGTGTTTACAAGTTTTTGAGCTTTTCATCTCTGATGACCCCAAATGACCTTTGACCTCCACCAAAAATGATAGTGATCATCTACTTAATATGGGCAATTCACATGCTATATATGAGACCCCTCACGTTTACCCTTCTTGAGATACAGTGTTTACAAGGTTTTGACCTTTTTACCTCTGGTGACCCCAAATGACCTTTGAACTCCATCAAAAACAATAGGGACCATCTGCTCAATAACCAGCATGGTAAGTATGAAATTGCTCACATTTTCCCTTCTGGAGATATCGTGTTTACAAGCAGGCGTCACACACATATACACACACACACACACACACACATACACACACACGACATCACCATCGCATAGATTCCTTGCCTGCCTTCGGCAAGGAATCAAAAATAGAAAGAAGTTAAGGAAGAAATAAGAGTGGCAAAGAGAAATTTTGAGGTATTATTGGCTGGAAAAATAAAGGATGACCCCAAAACATTTTGTTCGTATGTAAGGTCAAAACAACACTTTTAAGTCAAGTGGGTCCATTGAAAGATGAGGAGGGGAATATTACAGCTACAGACAGTGGTACAGCAAGAGCATTAAATAACTTTTTTAAGGAAGTTTTTACAACTGAAGATGTGGATACAGTATACCTGATGCCCCTGAAATTTATAAGGGAAATGAAGAAGGGAAATTAAGGTTCCTGGAAATTACAGAGGAGATGGTTATGTCCAAAATAAATAAATTAAAACTAAGTATTAAAAGCAGCAGGACCAGATGAAGTGAGACCTGATTATATTAAAGAATTAGCAGAGGTTGCAGTTAAACCACTGACAATGATATTCCAGAAGTCACTGAGTGAAACAAATATTCCTTGGGAATGGAAACATGCTAATATAACACCCTTATACAAAAAGGGTCCAAGTTCAGATGTTTCAAATTATACACCAGTAAACTTGATATCTGTACCAGGAAAGCTTATGGAGAACGTATTAAGAGACATAATTGTTAAGCACTTACAGGAGAACAAGCTAATTAGTGATACTCAGCATGGATTTCGGAAAGCCAAATCTTGTGTTAGTAACTTATTGTTATATTGGAATGAGATTACGGATTATATTTATAAGGGAATAACAGTAGACATAGTATATCTGGACCTACAGGAAGCCTTTGATACTGCACCCCACGAGAGGTTAATCTGCAAAATTAAAGCACATGGGATGGATGGCAAGATATTGGAATGGTTATCAAAGAGGAAACAGAGAGTCATATTGAATGGAGAGAAATCTGACTGGAAGGAGGTTACAAGTTTTGTACTGCAAGGGTCAGTCTTAGACCATGTGTGTTTTACAATGTACATGAACGATATGGAAAGAGAATTGGGTTCAACAGTGAGTATGTTTGCAGACAATACAAAAATTATTAGACCAATCAAGACTGAAGTGGATAGTGACATATTGCAAAAGGATATTGATAAACTTATGATATGGACAAAAAAGGTGGCAGGTTAAATTTAATGTGGGCAAATGTTCAGTATTACATTTTGGATACAACAACCCAAGATTCACCTATGAAATGGATGGCAATAAAATACAAAGTAAGAAGGAAGAGAAGATCTCGGAGTATATAAGCACAACTATGAAATTCAGGAAGAAATGTGCAGAATCGCTGCAAAAAGCAAATAGAGTAATTGGAATGATTAGGGGGAATTTTGTTAATTTTGACAGGAAAGTGCTCATAAAATTGTACAAGTCATTAGTCAGACCGCACCTAGTCCTAGACTATGCCATAGAGGTTTGGAGACCACATTTAAGAAAACACCTTAATTTAATGGAAAGAGTGCAAAGAAGAATGACCAGACTGATTCCTGGAATGAAAGACAAGTTATTGGAAATGAGACAACAAGGGGAAACTCACTGAAAATAAGACCAAAATATGCCAGATTGGAAACTAGACGCAACATTGTTTTAATAGGATTTGGGAGCAGTGGAACAAATTACCGGAAGAAGTGGTTAAGGCACGCCACATCAATACTTTTAAAGACATAATGCAGTGGAACATGATCATCAAGGGCTTTTTGCCTCATATCTGTAAGCCAGCCTCTAGAGGGCAACAATTTCCAGATGAGGGTGGCTCTTCGAGGTGAACTCAATCTGAGCTATGTGTGTGCGTTGGGGGTGAGGGTGGGAGTGCACTGGGGCCTGGCTGGACTTGCAATTGATAAGTTCTGTTGAGAAGCGTGCCTACATGCCCTTTGGGTAGGCCTACCATATATCCTTCCCAGTTAGGTCAGCGGTTTCCAGTCTACATGTGACCAGTAAATGTATATACCACTAATGATACAAAGTTGCCCTGTCTTGGCAGTTCGTGGGGTGGTACTGTACATAGCATGCTTCATTTATTTTTCTATTGTTTTTTATTCTCCCTCATGCATCCATCAATTATCTCTGGAGAGTAGGCTGCATGTCAACTGATGATTGTGTTCTGATGGTGTCGGTGGCACAGCGCAAATGTGGAATGACACTCCCAAAGAAAAAAACTGTTAACCTTGGAGACTTTGAATCAACTGAAAAATCAAATATAGCCCTCCTGGGACTTAATTTTTCACCCAGAGAACCTCAGAGCTTTTGGGAGCCCCGCCCTCCCAGACCCCTAGCAGGGCTTGGCACCTGGACCTCAGCAGGGGTCCTAAGGCAGGACCCTGGACCCCACCAGCAAGACCTTGTGCTTCGCACTTGGTTTCATGCTGCGCACAAAAATCTTTGCCCCCGAGCACTTTTCTTTGCCCTCAGTTTTCCCCAAAAAATTATACAGTACATTCTGACACCACCCCTGTTACAGTACTAAGGCCTAGAATCTAGGCACTAGATAAAATTCTAGGCTAGAACCTTTACAGGAGGACCGACTCTTTGCAAGCACACCACTCATTCATTTTTCTCCACCTGGAGTGTTGCAGTGTATATCCAGATCCGACATAGGCTAGGCCTATGCCAAAGTATTTGCATGAGGTCGTTTTGACCAATGGCAAGACCTTCTGGTACAGGGAGGTTTTGGTCATTGGACATTTTAACTAATAAATGGCAAACTGGGCACAGGCCTAATGTTACAAATAAAACTTAGCCTAGGCTAGGGGCAATTGCAGAATGCAATGCCTCTCCTGATATAACATTGACAATAGACTATTGAGTTAGGCTACTCATTTTCCCTTGCTATGGCCGAGTGGATAAGGGCACTGGTATTTGAAGCGATGAAGCTTAGCAACCAGGAGGTCTGGAGTTCGATTCCTGGCCCTGTCAAAGCAAGGTGGGTTTTTCATTCAAGAGCAATCTACGGTTTTCCCATCTGAACTGGCCTTTCAAAAAAATACCAAATTTGATCCAAATTGTTGAACTGGTTGCCACCCGACGTGAAGTTGTAATTAATTAATAGGCCAACTTGGCTTGCTCCCACATTTGAGGTCGCTTAGCGTCGTAAAACAACTGCCCTTTGTCCAAGAAACTCAAAACTCAAACTCGGACTGGAACAAAAACGAACGTAACAGAAGAAACAAAATAAGGAAACAAAGAACCTTCTCCGGTAAGCGCTACTTGGCAAGTGCCGCCCGATCTTTCTTTATTGCTATTGCTCGTGCCAAAACAATACAACAATACAAGCTACAGAAACAGACTAAATACCAAATACAAAGAATTACACATAACCTACATTTACAACACAATTCGGAAGAACGAAAGGCATGCGTTACTGTAGGTCTGAAGCGGAATCTATAACACCCTTCAAGGCCTGATATTATCATTATTGTCAAAGTGCATTCAAGCAAGACATTGTTTTGCGAACGACCCAAAGTTTGACTTTGAGTGGGGCGTTGCACTCTGCAGTAGTACTACAACTGACAGTACTTTGCCTAGGCTCTAATGTTTGGCCTAGCCTAGGCCAATGGGTCAGGGATTGTGACGCCGCGATTGAATGTGATAATTGTAAGAAGTGGATTCATAACAGGTGTTCCCTGGTGGACGACTCACACTATAATCATATACAGGCAACAAACTGTGTGTGGATCTGTCCCAATTGTGACAATAGTAATATAGCAAGCATAGGGGGTCAAACAGCCTCCCGGCTGAGTAACAGCTTTGATGCCCTTGATCCTTCTGACCTGTCCAACATTAACACCATGGCAACTTCGGTGCGGCAACCTTGTCAATCTGCCGGTGGTAAGACAGCTCTCAAGAAGGAGATTTCCATTGTCTCAATTAATATTAATGGTATTAGGGGGAAAAAACTAGATCTCCAAGCCACCCTTAGCTTATCAGACCCTGATGTTATGGCACTTCAGGAGACCAAGATTGACAATTCTGTCACCAGCTCTGAACTTATTCCTGTTTGTTTAGGCTATGATATCTTTCGGAATGACCGCACTTTAGGGGGGGGCGGAACCATGTTATTAATCAAAAGTTGCTTGGCTCCAACCCAAGTTTGCTTTTCTGGGGATGGGTCTGAATCTGTCTGGGCTAAGGTCTCCATTAATGGGACCTGGCATTATTTTGCCTCGTGGTATAGAGATCCTGATGCCCATGCTGAGCATATATCTCTGTTACGGGACCAACTTACCAAAATTATGACCTGGCATAAGAATTCAAAGATGCCGTGTCTTCATGTCCTGGGTGATTTTAACTTTAACAAAATTGACTGGACCAGTAGATTACACAAGGAAAGTGGTGGCTGTTTATCCAATTGCTCAGGTAAATTACTTTTGGACATAATTAATGACTTTGCTGCTGACCAACTTGTGAATTTTCCCACTAGAGGGGATAGTACACTTGACTTGGTTATCTCAAATATTCCTAGTCAATACACTGATGTTAGTGCCATCGATTCTCCAAGTGATCATGAGGGTATCTCTTGTAAATTGAAGTGTTTGTTTCCTGATTCTAAGCAACCTCGTAGGCTCATTTTACAGTACTCTAAGGGGAATTTTGTTGCTATGAGGGAGGACACACGGGGTTTCTCATCTACTTATTTTAACGGGGGGCAAGATAATCGTACTGTGGAAGAAAATTGGCAACTCATTAAGTCCTTTCTTGAAAGAACTGTGAAGGATAATATTCCAACTAGATTGGCCAAATCCAGAAAATCTCTTCCATGGATAACCGACAGTATTCACAGGCTAGTTAGGCGTAGGAACAGATTGCATGCCCTTTTTAAAAAAAACCCAGAAGACTGGTATTTATGGGAGATGGGCTCATCTGCGAACTAAAATCAAAAGAGAGATTTACACCTCCCATAAAAAGTACATTAATGGAATGATCGGCGATATCAAAGCCGATGCCAAACCCTTCTGGAGATATATTAATGGTCAGAAGAAAGATAGGCATAATCTCCCCCCTCTTAAGAACGATGATAAGCTAGCTGTCACCGCCTTGGACAAAGTCCGTGCTCTCAATAACCAGTTCTGTAGTGTATTTACTAAAACAGTGTTTCATACTGTTCCCCTCATCAGACCCACATGTAAGAGAATGAGTGATATAACTATATCCACCTTTGGCGTTGAAAAGCTTTTGCATGGTCTTAAAATCAATAAGGCCATGGGACCAGATGGCATCCATCCTTGGGTCCTGAGAGAGATTGCCACTGATTTTGCACCTGTTCTAAGCCATCTCTTTCAGCAATCCCTTACAAAAGGATGCATTCCAGAGGATTGGAAGACTGCAAATGTTTGCCCTATTTTCAAAAAAGGTGACAGTTCCCTACCTTGTTATTACAGGCCTGTTTCTCTTACATGTGTCTGATGTAAATTGTTAGAGCATATTATTGCCTCAAACCTTATGAACCATTTTGAAATACATAACTTACTCTCTCCCACCCAGCACGCCTTTCGTAAGTCTCATAGTTGCGAAACACAACTTGTGTCGATAATTGAGGACTGGGCTTCCTCCCTTGATGCCCATAAACAAATCGATGTGTTTATCTTGGATTTTGAGAAGGCCTTCGATACTGTTCCTCATGAACTGCTGAAGACCAAGCTGTATACACTTGGTGTTTCAAATCAGATTCTTCGTTGGGTTGATGGCTTTCTTGTTGATCGTAAACAATCTGTTGTTGTCAATGGAACCCGGTCTTCCCCGATGCAAGTTCTGTCTGGAGTTCCCCAGGGGTCTGTCCTAGGACCGATTCTCTTCTTGGTTCATATCAATGATATCGTCGATGGTGTTTCTTCCAAGGTTCGCCTCTTTGCAGATGATTGTGTCTGTTACCGTATTATTGAGTCCGATGAGGATTGTCATAAACTTCAGAATGATATCAAGCAGTTGGGGCTGTGGGCTTCCACGTGGGGAATGAGATTTCAGCCCACTAAGTGTAGCGTTATTACTTTTGCTCGGAAAAAAAGTCCTATACTTTTTAGGTATGTTCTAAATAGGATTGAGCTCCCGAGGGTAGATAGTATTAAGTATCTCGGAATTACCATCACTAAAGATCTGAACTGGGAGAAGCATATTCAAAACATCTGTAACAAGGGAAATAAGATTCTTGGTATTCTGTATAGAAATCTATCTTCCTGCCCTGGTGATGTCAAGTTAATGGCTTATAAAGGAATCCTTCGGCCTGTGCTGGAGTACGCCAGTAGTGTTTGGGACCCCCACCAGGTTTACCTGCGTGACAAGCTTGAGAGTATACAAAAACTGTCTGCTAGATTCATTGCCTCTGACTATTCAAGGGAGCCAGGATCAATGACCAGGCTCCTTAAAGAACTAAACCTTCTGCCCTTAACTGAAAGGCGGAGGAAAAGTAGACTGATCCTTTTTTCCAAAGGTATGTTTGGCCTGGCTCAATTACCTGTTGATTGTCTCCAGCGGCCTACTCGTAGAACCCGTTTAATGCATGACCTTCATGTCTGTCTCCCACATACTAGTACTAACTGTTATAAATTTAGCTTCCTGCCTCGAACCATTAAGGATTGGAATCATCTCCCCCTGAATGTAATGAGGGTTGCCTCTGTCCATAAGGACCCTATCACCTATATTACTGGGCATATTTAGCCTCTCGACGCATGCGTGGTGAAAGAATGTCCTTTGGATGTGTCACCTTTATTGAAGATGAAGAAGAATGTAACTTCTGCTAAGGGAAGTGAAGCCTTGGCCTAGCTAAGTAACTTAGTAGCCTAGCCTAGGCCTAGTCTCGGCCTAACGTTAGGCTAGACCAGGTAGGGCCTAGGCAGGTCCTTAACCTGTTTAATGCCAATGGGGAGACCTTAGGCCCTATGTATTCTAACTTCTAAGTCCACCCTATGAGAAATGATATATGGTATAGGCTCGGCGTATTGTCCTATTCATATGTTTTAACCTAGGCATAACATTAGGCCTCATTTACAAAGTCTAACTTAGGCCTTACGTTTTAGGCGTTAGAAGTTGAACGTTATCTCACCCTAAGCCTTGCCTAGGCTAGCCTAAATGAGCCCAGAATGTAGGCAACCCTACAGTGGGCTAACGCTAGCCTATACTTTTAGGCTATGCATGTTTCGTGCAAGGCCTAGTCCTCAGTACTGAGGACCAGTTTCGTGCATGGCCCGCTCGTTCAAGGAATAAACAACTCTCTATCCTTCTTACCAAAGCGCTTTATTTTCCTGTCGGATATTTTAATGATACAAGAAGATACAGTAACCAAAGCAAACGTCAGAGGCAAAAATTTGAAAAATAACCAGACCTGCGAGACTCAGTGTTTGAGATCGCTAGCCAAAAATGTAAACATGCACGCACGTACGTACGTACAACACAATATGTGGCGCTCTACCGAAATGCTTCTTCACTCATTTCATATGTTCACATTGACGCTGGCGTAGGGAGGGCTTCTGGAGTCACTACCTTTACCTACCTATCCTCTTCGTGCCGAGTGACGCATAAGGCCTCCACGCTCTTTTTTTTTTAAATACTCTATCCCTTGCCTGAAACCAATGCAAATTCATCCCAAGTTCTCCACAAGTACTACCCAAACTCCTTTCAATTTCTTCTGTTCTTTTCCATGTTGTTTTAGGTCTTCCGACTCTCCTTCTACCTTCAGGTTCCCATGTCAATGCAGTCATACAGTAGCTTTTATTATCTTTTCTCAATATGTGACTCGACCAGTTCCATCTTCTTCTTTTCACTTCTAGGCTGATTTTCTTTACTTGAATTATGTCGTTTAATTCGTCATCCGAGATGACATGATTTGCCAAAATATTTGCATTCATTCTCATAAGGCACTGATATTAAAATGAGAGTCCAGTTACTCTTCGTCACTTATATTCATTTTCCAGGTTTCACAACCATAAAGCAAAACTTGTCTCACAATGGGTTTGTACAGTTTAATTTTCGTTTTCCTGCTAAACTGCTTCGACTTCCATATATATATTCTTTGTTTCACTTTGTGAACGCCAATCCCCCTTTATTAATTCTACCTTTCATATCGTTTCCTGCACCTCCTTCTTTGCTCACGTTTGCCCCAAGGTAAGTAAATTCCTCCACATCCTCTAATCTTTCCGTTTAAGTTAACAGCTTCAGCACTATTCTAATCTTTTCTCATGACTTTTGTCTTTTTGTCATTTATTTAGTTCAGACCGACTTTGCTTGCCAATTTTGATATACTGTTAGTTTTCCTCTGCATGTAGGAGTGGTTGCATGGATGAAAGTAATAGGCAATATGTCATCCCCAAAGTCAAGATCTTCTAGCTTTGACATCATCTTCCATCTCACCCCTGTGTTGTTTCCCTGCGTAGTCTTTCTCATCACCCAATCAATCACAAGAAGGAATAAACTGAAACCCAGACATCACACAACCCTGCTTAACACCTGTCTTAAAATCAAACCAATCTGTGATTTTTTATTTTTCCATCCTACTTCTGGGGTCAGAACATCTCAATAAAAAAAGCAAAATGCAATATAAAACCCATTAGGCTCGCTCCTTAATCACTGTCCCGTAAACTTTTCCGACCTCTGGATAAGACAAAATCGGATATTTACCATATGTGACACCCATCGTCAAGAGACGACGGAAACGACATTGCAATTTTAATGAACTGTCTTCATTTAGAACCTTATTCCAAATTTTCTCTCTTGATTTTAAAAATATATTGAATAAAAAGGAAAACAAAGTTTGGGAATTAAACTTTTGATATGTCATCGGAGGGTGTTAGTCCGTATGTAATATTAAGCTATGTAGAAACAACGATTCAGACGCGTCTTGCAATCATTATCATAATCGCTTCTCGGCCTTTTGGCTAATATAAGGTCCAGTGGCGGAGCTGCCATATGGTCAGGGGTCGCCCCCTGACGGACCAAAATCGTCTGTCGGCGCCCTTTTGGGGTTTTCAACACACTTTACTCTTGCACCATTTTTGGCAAAAGACAAAATTTAATAGCGTTGTTTTAAGGCCCAGATAACAAAATGCTCAAACAGCCACCGATAAATGTACTAACTGCATTTCATTCTGATGAAAAGGGTAATCTTCTGTAACATAGGGTTGGGTTTTGCCGCAAACGTATCTTCATGCTTTATACGCACTAATGAATGTTGTCGCTGTGCTAAGTTCATTGCTTCCACACCAAGCGTGATTATAAGCTTACAAAATACACAGACTGACATTAAATCAACCCTCCCGGCCGGTAAAAGATGTTGCAAAGGGCGCAGCAATAATTGTAGCGCAAATAGCCCTATTGTTGTCGGGGATAAATGTCAACATAGTTTTTCAAGATCATTTGAAGAGAACATTCAGGTTAAAATAAAATAACACTGTTAAAATAGTGGTAATGATTTAAGAGTTGTAATGAGTAATTTTCATTTTGCTTTCCTTCAAGTGACCATTATCATAATAAATGGCTATTTCTGACACTGCACAATAATTCTATGAAAATGCTCATTTCTGTACTTCCGAGGTCTAAAATGCCAGAACATTGTATCAAAAAAGCTAAAGTTTAGGAGACTTTTATTTATTATGAATTTGGTATCTAGAAAGCCAAGCAGACCTCTTGTCTTGGCTATTTCTTTTGATGTACTTAAAAAGGGGCTATTTCAGAGTGGTCGCATGATATGAATTACCTCATTTAATTTTTCTTCGTGTACTTATCTTGATTTCCAGGTGCCAAAAATGTACACCTAACGGTGATTAATTTCCATAACTTTTTTCCTCAGTAGGATTGCTTGCTTTTTTGCTCTAGCAGGTTTAATCTTTACCTTCAAAGAGTGGCCCATTATTACATTAAAATCTTGAATCGAGACCTGACAATAACACACAAAATATAATGACTGCCTTCATACTAGAATATGGAAGAGAGGATAGAAACATGCGCGTCCGCAGGTAGGGGCACGGAGGGGGGGGGAACTCTCCCTCCCCTGGAAAATAAATAAAAAACCTGAAAAAACGAAGAAAACATAAAGAAAAAGACGAAGGAAAATTAACATCAATATTTCTTAACAGTTCACTCAGTGTTTTCCCTATTTATATGCGGTAAATAGGCCTTAGAAATGTCATTTCCATCGATCTGAGCTGCATTTTGGGCCAAAATTTTCTTGCGCTCCGCTCCAACTCATGGTGGCGCGGAGCTTTCCCCCTTACAAGTATTTAGCCCCCCTCCCCCCGAATTTTCTTCAGCGGAAGCCATGGATAGAAATTTTAACATGTTTTAATAGAAACACTTGCTGAGGAGAAATGTCAAAGTAGTCTTCTACCAGGTGAAAATCAAAATAATGGAAAATCTGAAAAGCCGTGGCTTCGATCGTGCGGAGGATCAGGGTATTTACTCCTTACAAGCGCCCCTGCAGACCATTTTCGCCCCCTCTGACCGAAACCCCTAGCTCCGCCACTGATATGGTCATGTGTATATTGCCCTTTTCATCCAGTCTAGAATGGAGCCATACATAACGAACCAATGATGCAAATGGTCTGAGGGCCGTGAAGTTGGTCACGTATTGACCTTCGGTGGAAGAATAGCTTCTTCGGGAAGCAGTGAAAGTTTTGCCGTTTCGCCGAATGGTCCTTTGCCAGAGAATCGGGAGGATTTTAGAAAAAACAATCATTCTAAATCTAAATGGTCTGAGGGTCGTGGTTTTTTACCATCTTCTTTATTCTGATTGATCATATTATACATACAAATTTACATGGCACATATTTTGAAATTGCGTTATGTCATATTGTCGTTATACTAAATGATTCCAAAGTTGGCTTCTAACATAATGAGATAGCATAAAAAACACAGCTCAATAAATAGCACAGGTCAATAATTATCATATTTATATATAGATATGTCTTAAATGTTTAAGTTTACTCAGTTGATTCACATATATTGAAGTGTGCTTTTGATCAATTCATGGGCCGTAAAACTTCATCTAACTAACTTGATCAAATCATGGATATACTTTACCTTCTGGTTTTACAAATGGTTCCTTACTACTGTAGCTTTTTCACAAATCCTTCGCAAACTATCACAATTTCCGTTGTGATTCTAATTACATATAGAGTACAAGCGATATTTAAATTCTCATTGGCCGTAATCCATTTAAGTAATTATCCCCCACTTTCAAGACCATGTTTTGAAAACTTTGTAGTTTCCTATAAGCTCAAAATATTAAAACGTTTAGCACCATTTTTCATCTGTGCCCCTTTAATTGTATTAGACACCCAGTGGAGTAGCTTCAGGGGGCAGGCGTCTCTGAAAATGGTCAATTGCCGTTTGTGAAACCAGTCCACTTCGTGGTTTTGACAGCGCATGACATTGCAAAATCTCTCCAATAAAAGCTCCATATCGTCATTCTTTGTTTCAGAAAAGCGAAATTTTCCGCGCGATTTGCGCGCCGCAATTTGCAACTCCTTAGCAGAACTGCTCTCTCATACCTTCAGTTTGGTAACTTTTTCCGAGCTCTAGAAGCGACAATATCGCAAATTTGCTATGTGTGTTGCCAGATAATCAAGGGACACCGTTAACTACCGTGATCTTTTCATAAATTTTCTTTCATAAAAGTCCCAATTTTCTCCAATTAAACGCTTGACTCATACTAGTAAAAATTCGTCAGAGAGCCTCATTTCGTAGGCTTTGGATAATATTATGTACAACAACGAACTTTGGTCGCCATTAAGTCTCCGATTTGTCAATAGGAAATACAAATTCTTCAGTATCCCCCAACTTTTGAAATTTTCTTACAGGAAACCCAGGATACAAACTTTTCTGCAATACAAGCGCCATATTTTTAAATAACTTAAAAGGAGAAAAAAATTTCAGCGAGCTTCAGGCGCCGGAAATTATGTCCCTAGTAGAGTAATGTTCATACTTAAAAAAAAAAATCCTAAAATTAGGATGCTTGCCCACGCCTCCCTCCCCCCTTTTCGCAAAAATGTCTAGCTTCGCCCCCTACACTTTGAAAATCAACTCGACGCCTCTGCATATATTTGTTCAAAATGGGCCAAAGTTTGGGCGCGCTTCGCGCACCCCAAGTTTGTCCCTGATACAGTGCATTGTGTTATCACTTGAAATAAAACATCAGACACCTTAACTACTCCTTACAAGCCCAAGACATGCTATTTCCAGCTGTCTGCGGAGTCCAGGGGTGGCGCCAGCCGGGGGGGGGGGGAGGGGGCAACTTCCCCCTGTCGGGGACCACTGCCCCCCCCCACCCGTCGGGGACGGTCGGCGGTTTCGTCGGGGAGGTCTGAAAATAAAAAATCAATAAAGAAAAAGGGAAAAAAAAAGAAAAAAAACCCTACAAGGACCGAAAATACTGGATGGGTGAACATACTTTTTGTTTTGAAATGCTATTTTTATACATATTGGAATCGATTTTCAATCACTTCTTCTTTCCTAGGTTAAACCTCATTTCATGTAACTTGTCCTATCTCCACCCGTGCCGTGGAAGGACGGCAATTTCCTTTGGGGAGGCCTAACAATGAATGTAAAGGACTGAAGTTTCTGGATGGATGATCAAGAACTTTTTTTTCTTTTTGAAATATTTTATTCTTTTGTAACGGTATTTTAATGCCTATCTGGGTATGTTATAATCCGACTTCTCACTAGCTCTGTTATCCCTTATCCCCTGTCCTTCCCCCTGTTGTTGAGAAATCTCAATTTCGTCGGGGAGCCTTCATCTGCATGCTCACGTTAAACTGATAAAAGGTGCTGGTCTTATAATCTTCAGTCATCAGGACGGTCTTCTTGATTTTGCTCATTAGACTACTAGAAGACAATATTCTTCAAGGAAACTCACAATTCCGAAGTTTCCTGACAAAAACAGACGAGAAGTTGTTCAGGTGCATGCGGTGGCCAATGTTCTGCCACCTGGCCTGCCCCGACAGCCGAATTCTAGTAACGGAAATGAAAATCAGACGGGCCGTTTCAGTTACACATAGGCTGATGATAAACAGTAATGTGAAAATGTCTCCCAATAAGTCTGACTGAAAATTCATTTGGAGCCACCTTGTAACGTGACATATTTTCAAAAATTCAAATACATAGAAAGGAAAATCATTTATGGTCTGGAGTTCAGAAAATCACGTAGAAAATCTCATCTTTTTAGCGGGCCTTGCAATGGACTACAACGAAGATTCCTAATAGAGGCAAAAGCACAAGAATGTTTTCAATTCCGTTGCAGAATTTTCCCTCCCAAAAGAGGCAAGAACATTACATCTAATTAATTGCAGCAGTACCCTTTTATTTGGTAATTTTCTGATCACTTAGCAAGTTGTGTTTTTTCTGTTGAAGTGAAACTTTCCTTTAAAGGAAAACTCAGATAACGACTGTTTCATTACTAGTTACAAGTCTTGGAAATGCCTGTTCTGGCTGTCTGAGGGGTTAGAATTTTTAACAATTTTCTGTACGCTCCGCGCCAACTGCACTGAAAAAATTTTTCGGCTAGAATTACTCAAAAAACGCGAGTAAAGCTGTCCCCTATAGTATGCACCATTTGCGTAAGTTTACTCTGTTATGGTGAGTATATTTACTCATCCAAAGCTTTAAATACTCAGCACGTGCGTTTCGGTCACTTGTCCGCTATAGTATTCATTTGCCACTTATTTTACGCACATGTGTTTAAAATTAGACACGCACGGAGTATTCATAGCTATAAGTGAGTAAATGTACACACTATAGTGGGATAAACTTATGCAGAATGTGCATACTACAAGGGAGAGCTTTACTCGCGTTTTCGGAGTGTTTTTAACCAAACATATTTCTAGTATAGACACACGCATAAAAGTGTCAGCATTTATCCATTTTGTTGAGCCAATCCATCTACCATTACGTCTTAATGCCGTATTACATAGTCATGAATGTCCTGTGAAGCTGAGCTGAGACCATAAACATGAGTGTTAAAAGCTTTAGAAAATATACTATAACTTAAAGGTTTGCCCAGTGAGACCTCACGCCCCTTCTATATGCAAACAAAATTCATAAATCTGTCCTTGATCGTCTTCATAATGTTTAAAGAAAATGGGAAGATGAATTACGTTCCTTCTCCGGCCTAACACCGCCATTATCTGTTTTGCCACATTAATGTTGTATATAACTCTTGGGAATGTCTACATGGGCTAGTATACCACATACAATTATTTACGTTTGCCCTCCCTGGTAGAATTGCTATAATAAATAGGCTATGTTCATATGCCTAGCCTAACGCCAGGTTAGAGGTAGGCTATCAGGCTTACGTATGTTTAACGTTAGGAGTGTGATAGCCTAAGCTTAACAGTGATCAAAGTCCTCGCACTCGTGCTCTCCCAGTGTCCCAAACATTCACATTTTAACGCCTTAGCTGCTCCATGAAGAGGTTGTTCTCAATAGTACACGGAAAACATGTAACCTTCTTGTTATATCAGTAAATATTAAATGGAAAAGGATGAATTTGTTTAGCTTCGTACGATATTTACCTGTGAAAAACAGCAATGTTTTGGTCACTTGAAAGACAGCGGGGCTGTTCGTACACGCGTTCGAGTAAATGAATACCATTATGTGTAATATTACCCGGGAAGAGTTTAGTTTTACTTGGTTAAGGCATAGATGTACACAGGTTGGTGTAGCAATTACTCCCTTCTGAGTTTTTTTTATTGCGTCAATGAAATACTTGCAGTACTCACTTTGAGTAACTCTAAACAATGCCGAGAAAATTTACCAAACTGACGAGTAAAGAAATTTACGGTTGTGTCAATTCCTTTATGGCAGGTTAAAATTACTCGACAGGTACTAAATTATGGTGATGGAGTTGTTAAATTAAACAAGATATGAATTAAAACACTACAGAAATTGAGTTCCTTGGAGGTTTACTCGTGGTTTGTGCGTTAAGACACTCATTTCAGCTAAAAAATTTTTACAGTGTGATGGTGGCGCTCCTCTTAGATAGAGTGTTTTGGTCGAACAAATTACTTAACAGAACATTGCAAGCTTGCAAATTTTTCTTCGCTTTGGGACAATACTATGAAGTTGAAAATTTAATTGCTAAAGAAAGCTCAAAATAATGACTGATTTGCTTTTATGTACGAGCTCGGGAAATGCCATTTCCTGCTATCTGGAGGTTCTCAATTTTTTAAAAATTACTGTGTTCTGAACTTTGATAGTCTTTCGGGCAAAATTACATCTTTTGGACAAAAGAGACAATTCTGCCCCTCCCAAAATGAAACGCTCCCGTACGTCTATGTCAATATATAAAATATAAAACTTCAAATGTATGGCAAGCCAAACTGTTTCTGCGGGAGAATTCTCCCAATATGGTCCGAGGGTCTTAATCTGGATGATGATATTCAGAAACCCCAACCAAACTACAGATCACGTCCTACTTCATTTTCTTGTAAGAAGACTAAATTCTTCCATAAAACCGGTAAATCTGTCACAAAATTACAAGTTCTTTCCAGTATATGCTTCAGATTGTTAAAATTGGCAAAATTTTCCAATTTCGACGGATACTTCGTACAATAACTAACCAAAGCCAACTCTGTTAATCATCCCAACACTCTATCTAATTTCGCTCTTGAAAGTCATATAACTTAATAAATAACCCAAATATTTCATAATAACTGTACCCCCAAACTAAATTTTCTTCCATTAAATTCCAAAATTTCTCCAATAAAATAAGGCTCTAAATTTTCAAATCTTCGTTCAAAAAGGGTAAAAAATGTCGGGCAACCTAGTAACTTATTAATGGTTCTCACACAGGCAAAATTTTTTAAAAAAAATTTAAATTTTATCTTCAAAATAAACTCCAGATTTTTGAGTATTTGTTGAAAAGAAGGCCAAAACTGCGCGCGCCTCAAAACTGTTAATTCACGTCCCACCGGGACTAACTCAAATTGTCGGGCCCTGAAATGCTGCCCTTCTCAGGTCGGGGAGCTTGGCCCCCCCCTTTCGGGGGAAATCCTGGCCCCACCCCTGACGGAGTCGCGGTTTTCAACTTTTCGTAGCTATGATCCGCGGCAACTGAAGATAGTCTTTCGAGCGAGACTTCATGCATGATTCCAGGCAGGGAACATTTGACCTACCATACTCAAACAGTCAGATGTTCTAATACACCCCTATTATCGGAAACATTCCTGTCAACCCTGTCAGTTGAGTAGCCTATGTAGATGGATTCTTTAGTTATTGAAGTATCAAAATGTTATCAATGTTCAGTAATGAACAGTAACGTACAGTAGCTACCGGCTCGAAAAAGTGAGAAATTCGGAAATTTGTCATTTGAGACGCAAGTCATCTACTGTGCGGTTTCCCTCTCTTTTACTTCATAAAATTCTTCTTAATAAAAGCTGCATACTTGTAATTATTAGTTTAAAATTAAAATGGGAAAATTTTCAGCACGCTTCGAGCGCCTTAATAATGTAACCTCTAAAGCAGTAGGTGGTCGCTCATAGACTAGTTCAGTCAGTGGTTAACTTTGGAGAGCCATTATACAGTGCCGGCTCCCTCAAATTTTCCTCAGTTTCTTAATTTTTAAATATTTTGTCTAAAAAGGGCAGTTTTCTGAATGTCGCCAAGAAACCTCAATCCGCCAATCCGCACTCCTTAAATAGGCCTAACATTATGAATCAACAACGAACTTCAGTCGATTTGCTATTTCAGATATACGTTAATAGGAAACGCAGACTCTTCGATAGTTCCCGAAATATTCAAATTTCCTTACAGAAAACCCTGAATATAAACTATTTTTTTGCAATAAAGGCTTCATACTAACAAAATTGTAAAAGGACCCAAATTTTCGACGGGCTTCGCGCGCCGCAAATACTTTCCTACTATAGTAATGTTGGCACTTTAGAAAATTCAGAAAATTTTGGTGCTTGCTCCCTGGAAAAAAAGTCTAGATACTGCACTTTTCCAGAGTGCATAGATACACTGGAATTGTTGTCTATTATAAAATGGATAGAACACAATCTTGCCCCTTCACCGTAACAAATAAAGAGTATGTTAAAATTAGTTAGAATTTTGCATGAATCTCTTCATGGACCTGCGACTTGTTGCCAGGCCTGCTTGTTGCATAATGTGGACACCATGCTCTAAAAACTAGTTATTCGTCAGTCCCTCATCACGACAAGACAGTCTTGTTGCAATAAGTCGCGACCGCGGAGACGGGGGAGGGGGGGGGGCAGGGGGCTTTAGCCCCGCACATTTTTGCTGTGGGCATTTGGGCCGCCTTAAAACTGCATTTTGGGCCCCCTTAAACAAGACATATTGAGCCGCTTCGATGATTAGTCCCGGCACTTTAAAATTGGCTCCGCGGTCCCTGTGTGAACAGGGCTTTAAGCCTTTCCAGACTTTTCCTTTTGTTCCCTCACAAGGTACAAGTAGGCTTTTCCATTTCTTCTCCCGATTAGTGCAGTGTACTGCAACAAATTTGAAGGCCTAAATCACTTACCCCAAACGACTGTTTTTTAGCTGTCCACATATCTAAGTTCTCAATTGTCACAGCTTCTTTGATTGACATCAAGTCCAAAAAATGCAGAGTAGGTCATACACAAAGTTTACTGTCCGAATGTTGATTACACATTTGGGTTTCGCATTCTGGCCCGACGCAATGGTTGCTACTTGGTGAGGTATAATGAGTTTTCGACAGTTGTACCATTTTGGGTTATGAAAACTGGAGCCGTCTGGGTGAGAGGAAAAAATCTCATTCTTTATTCAACTAGTATAAAGGTGGCAAATGAAAATTAGCCTGTTAAGCGTTTCCCAGGGCTTGATATTAGAACGTTCAGTTTCTCCTATCAGCCCATAGAGTTGTCAACGAGTGGAATTGTCTGCCAGAATGGGTAGTTAACTCTGTGCAATGCTTTATCTCTTTATAAGGTTATATTGAAAAGGCTTCCATGACTGTCATTGTTCAGTACGTTGTTACTTGGTTATAATTGCTTGATTTTTAGGGTTTGACCTACAGGGCACGGGGCCTTTGTCCTATAACCTGATTTGCTTTATTATGTTAATTGTAATTTGTGCTTTTCAAAATTCATCATTTTTTGTAAAAAGGGACAGAGAGGGGCTACTTAATTTGTGTAAGCCAATTAGAGTTCCCTGCTGAGACTTCCATCAATAACAGGTTATTGGTGTCAGATTTTAACTGACACCTGACTAGATCTGTTAAAGTCAGTAGAAATTCCAGTCACGTAACAGGAAATTGGTGCCATGTACATGACGAAATCAGTTAAAACCCATGAAAACCCGTCAAAATCCCAACAAAACCAGAAAAACCCAACAAAACATGGCTAACCCTAACACGCCAGTAACAGGCAGACTGGAATTTATAGAAAGGTTAGTAAAGGGATTTAGTGATTCAACAACCCCTAAATTTTAGCTTACGCCATATATGTACACTGCACAGATTTCAGGTCAGACGTGTCGAAATATGTTGCCAAAATACCTTGTGTCCGAAAATATTGCCAGTGTGTACAGACGGAGCAGACAGCACATGCGGCAACTTGTGTGACAACTTGTGACCAATACTTCAAATTTCAATTTTCCCGGAACTTGTATCCACGATGTGACCTATCGAAAATTCT
Organism: Holothuria scabra; assembly: GCA_037179385.1. Lineage (NCBI taxonomy): Eukaryota > Metazoa > Echinodermata > Holothuroidea > Aspidochirotida > Holothuriidae > Holothuria > Holothuria scabra. The sequence continues at coordinate 4,067,693 of CM074187.1, read as the reverse complement.
ATCTGAATCAGCTGATCCACCACCTGATCTTGCTTTCTTTAAAGTGCATGGCTTGCCCTATTTTACCACTAAATTACATAAAATGTGTTTGATTATATTTTCCAAATAGTGCTCAGGTTTTTCATTGCAACTAATTGTGCAGACTAAATTTAAAGGACAAGAGTATAGACTGCAGTCTGCAGACCCCAATTAGAAGTAGTATGTAGCCGACTGGCATGTTTCATTATATTTGCTATTGAAGGTCATGTGACAATATATTCTTCTCCTCAAATGTGAAATTCACTAGTTATAACTGGTTTGCCTGGAATATGCAATATAAAATCAAGAAATAATTATGGAAGATACTTTGAAGAGAAATGAGAAGAAATTGTGAGATTTAGCTGTTTTTTAAGTAAGTTTGGAGCGACTGCCCTGGCCTTCAACAGACCACAAATTTGCGATGTCTCAGTGCTAATGTCGAATAATGGGCCAATCGTATAACGAAGGCTTGGTACGAGATCTTGAGGTGTAGCTCGGGAAACACAGTAAAACAGACGAGGCGAGAGTTCCAATTGATTAAGAGGATCGATTTATTCGGTGATTGAGTTTCCATTAAAAGAGATGATCAAGTTTGATTATTAGGCAGGTCTTAAAATTAGTTATATATGTACAAGTTGCTCAAATTCTTATCATCTGAAGTCTGCCGCACGAGTTCCCCAACACGAGTGACCAAGGTTGCAGCGGGGTTCGGCGGGGCTTGCAAACCTCGTGGATATCGGAACAGGTATGCAGGCAGTGCCCTGATTGGTCAAAAGTTGTGACGCACCAAATTAAATGAAAATAAATGAGTACATGTGCTGATCGAAGTGACAAATGAGGACGCTCTAGAGGGTGAAATTGGCCACAGTTTGTCGTACACTTGGAACTAGAACGAAGCAGTTTGTCACATTCAACGGTAACACGTGACGGGAAGGGCACTGGGAATCTAGGACAAAAGGAAAGGAGAGTTGCTCATAAAGAACAAGATGGCGTCCCTGTTAACATGTGGCATGTATCAGGCACACCGGCAACGGTTGGAATTGTCACTTGTTCATTAGCAAGGAACCAACATCTGCATGAAAAATCGTTTGTGTTACAAGTTTTTTTTTCACTAGATGGATACGGTCATGGTAAGAGCTCGAGATAATGCCTAAATGCATGACTCTCAGGCTGAACGCTTCAGAACTGACGGTCCTTAAAATGGCCTTCCCCAGCAAACAATTGGACTAAAATGATGCTCTTATCTTGAACATACTTCCATTGAGCTTTTTATTTAATTTCGCATAGTAACTTGTAAAATGTCATTTGAGACAAAATTTTTTATCACACCCTCAAAGAAAAAGGGGCCTAGGACCTCCAGGGTCGCAACGGGACATGTATACAATGCCTCTGTCTGCTTTTTTTTATTTTTTGTTTACCTTACTTTTTCTCATGGAGTATGTGGAGGCCCGTTTTTGTGGAGACTCATGGGCAACTGCCCACGTTGTCAGTTCCTAAATCCGGCTTTTAAAGTCTCCAAATTTGCAAAAGCGACAATCACCATTTCAAAAGTCATGGTTAACATTTTGCACTGTTATCGAAAAATTTTCCCTTTTCGCGTTGCATATGGAGGTTCCTACTATATGCGATCACAGCTATTTGCACACTGCAGTTCCGTCCCAAGTTCCACTACCTAGATGCCACTGATCTTCTCTTCTTTTAAAACACGGTGAGACATCCAGTTAAGGACATTAGTACAACACGTACGCGCCGTGAGGTCGGTCAGGCCCTAAGACTAAGAATTGGTTATGAATTCTACGCGGCTAAGGGTGGCTAACTACCCCCTCGATGAGACTGATGGGAAGATCATTCCAATCCCGAATAGTGTTGGGGTAAAACTGTATTTAAAGCAATTTGTCCTAGCAGGGGGGGGGGGGGGGACGGAAGTGCAAAGCATGCATATTACGAGTAATACGGGTGGGTTTTCAAAGGTCAGAGAAAGGTATATTAGCTTGACCGTTGATACCTTTTGCGAGGATTTGAAGCCTACAACGCATGCGGCGATCAGAAAGCATGCCAAGACCGAGATCTTTCAAAAGATTGTCATTGATCCAACATCACGGGAGTAGTACTCATTGGCTATAAACCGAGCAGATCTTCTTTGTACTCCCTCTAGTTTATCTTGAAATGAAACCTGATTTGCAACCCAAACAAAAAAAGCTTACTCTAATGAAGGCCTTACCAAACCTTTATAGGCTGGCAATTTTAACTTCCTAGGAACAAAAAGAAAGGTTCCTGCCTAGTAGACCGAGAACCGTATTTCCTTTATTACAAGCAGACTGTATGTGCTTACTCCAACTGAGATTCTTTCTTCTCACCCCCAAATACTTAAAATATCGAAAAGTTTCGATCATAAATCTCACAAATGCGTTACAGTGTGTAGGAGCATGTTGTATTTTTCGGTTTTTCGCTTAATCAATGTAGTACTCGCCATCGGGGTTGTGTTTTAAAGAGCTGGCCAATTTGGAATTCCGATGTTCGTACTACTACACACCCAGTGAATACTTCTTGGATTGGGCATGCCCTTCAGATTTGTCGTATATCATGAATTTATGTGAACTGATGTCTATTTGGACATAAATTCCCATAAATTAATGATATACGACAAAATTAAAGGGTGTGCCCAATCAAAAAAGTATACACTGGGTGTGTGCTGGTCACCCCAAATTTACATAATTTAAAAGGATGAATAATTCTAGCCCCAAAAATATCGAAATGGCTAAACGCGTTTCTGGTAGATACATGTCATAGGTGGCAGGAGAAAAGGAGTTGGTTTTATTTGGATCTAGTTGTCGTAAATCGTGTTTGTGTGACACGAAATGACGCTTTATTTTGGGGAGATTCCCCCAAATTATGACCTCACAAAATTTGGAAATAGTCAAAAATCATGTATTTTGAATGAAAATTGACGTTTCAGTGGTTGCTTTCACCGAGATATATCATTTCGAAGCATAACTGATTAAGTTTACCTTAGTTAGGAAAATTTAAAAATTTTGGTGTAAAATGAGCAAATGATCGTTTTTGTACAAAACTTTTCGATATGAAGAGTCCACCCTCTTCAGATTAGCACCATGGAGAGTATACATGAAAATTCTTGGATTATGTTTCCTAATAACAGACATAACATTGCACCGCGACTATGCCGGATGAAATCTCATGCCCCAGGTTTTGTCTCATTGGCCCAGGTGCATGAGTAATGTCTCTCTGTAGAACGCTGCAGTCGTTTTGATCTTCAGTGACTCTATAACAAACACAATCATCAGCAAACAACCTAACTTCAGAAGAAGCAGTTTCAACAATATCGTTTATATGAGACAGAAAGAAAACTGGACCTAGAACAGACCCGTGAGGAAAACCAGAAAGAACTGGAGTAGGAGCAGATTTTGTACCATTTACAACAACAGATTGTGAGTGATCAGAAAGGAAGTTCTCCACCCAATTAACGATTTGTCTAGAGACCCATAAAGAATATAACTTTGTCTTGAGGAGTTCGTTGGGGGGGGGGGGGGGGGCAGTGTCGAAGGCCTTCACGAAATCTAAAATAAAGACGTCGACCTGTTTGTTTTTATCCAAGGCCGGATCCCAATCATTAATAATAACAGACACCAACTGAGTATCACAACTGTGATTTTTTCTTAAAGCATGCTGCTTGGTGGAAAGGATTTTTTTACTTCATAGTGATTGAGCAGATCATGAAATGCTCCAACAACTTACAGCAAATACAAGTCAGAGAGACAGGGCGATATAGTTGGATGGGGGAAAGCTATCATTTTTCTTAAAAATCGGACAAACATTTGCAGTTTTCCAGTCCCTGGGAATGTAACCACTGGTTATTGACTGCTGGAAAAGATGACTGATCATTGGTGCTTGATCGGTTAATTTGCAAGCTCTCTGAGAACACATGGGTGTATGTTGTCAAGTCCCATGGCTTTGCTAACCTTTAGGTTTTTCAACAACTTCTCAACCCCTAAAGTAGAAATAGAAATAGCCTATTACTCATTCTAGTACAAGTAGGTCTCTAGAGAGGCACAGAATCGAGTGGCTCTCTTCATTAGCGGCTCCTCATAGGGGCCCGGGGGGGGGGGGCACCCCCAAACATTTCCAAAGCAATTTTCCAAAAATAACGTTATTCGATATGACATGAATAAAAATAGCCCTTTCCTTAATCTGAGCAAAGTATCCCAGCCTTCTCTCTCATACAAATGTCATAAATTATTCATAAAGTATAAACTAATGCGTTATGATTGTCAAGGATATAGTTCGTAATTGTATCAAACTTTTAGCCCAGTAGCGGCACCAATAGCAGTACTGAATCAGTATTGCTATTGGTGCTGGTACCGCCACCAATGCTTCTGTGTGGCCGGTTCAGGTTTAAAGGCCCATTCGAACACTGGTCATATGAGTTAATATGATTCGAAAAGTTATGATTTCAATAATTTATTTCCAACGGTGTGCAGCTCCTTGAAACAAAATATTCCAGAACAAATTTATGTTTGATATTTTGAAAAGGAACATATTCTAGGCATTTAATCATTTCCCATGTTTGGTTCTCGATATATTAGAATTGAAGTTGACTTATTTTCTACAAAGAGGGAACTTGCAACAAGTAGACGTGATGTCATGTATTCACATTGATGAATATGTTTTTTGTTTTTCTCTAAAAGTTAACATCATATTTATACAATTTCATTGTGATATGTTGTAACCATAAGTACATCCCTAATCGATTCAAGATCAAACAGCAGGATCAAAAATAAATTAAAAACAAAACAAAACATTGACCATTAATATGAATACATGACATAGCACCTGCTTCGTTCAAGTTTATCTTTTGTAGAAGATGTGTCGATTTCAGTTGCTAATATCTCGAGAATCGAACATTAGAAATGGATGAAAACTTCACCAGAGTGCTCAGAATATGTTCGTCTTTAACATATTAAACAAAAATTTGGTTCTAGTCTATTCTTTTTAATGGAGATTTTACTTTGCAACAAAGAAAATGATAAAATGTCACATCGTCCTGTAAAGGAGCCAGTACGTACATTATATCTGGTAATTTTCTGATCATTTTGCAATTTGATTTTCTTTTTATTAAAATGGAGATTTTATTGCAAAGGATAGCTCAAAATAACTACTGCTTAAATTCTACTTACAAGCCTGGCAAATGCAATTTCCGGCTATTTGAGAGTTTGCGATTTTTCAAAATTTTCTGTACGCTCAGCGCCAACTGATGGTGGCGCTCCGCTTAGATAGCCTTTCGGGCAGTCAGTCACCAATTCTAATGATCCTCCCCCAAAGAAGAAAGCATTTGTGCACGAAACCCCTGATACTTTTATAGACATTTGCCGCCCCAAACAAATTTCCTTATATCCGCCTTTGGCTCTGTTGTGAAAACACTGAGCCTCGGCCTTATCCCTGTCACTATTGGCATATTTACCATCTAATGTCTGTAGAGGGGGAATACTATGTTGATCCTTCCGCTGGTCATTACTTTACTTCCACAATGGTTTGAAATCATAGGTAATATAATAGGTAATGTCATTCCATTGATATAATCCCTGTCTGTGCGAATAAACATCTCCTTCTTGATACTTAGCACGAAGGTTAAAGGCAGGGGGTCATCCCAAACTGAACTAGTGTATAGTAGACTGTCCAGTTTCATGATTGGCTGTTGGGAGTCACGTGAAAAAATGTTTTTTCTCTTCAAATGTGATTGTAAGGTTGTAGATGAAACTTAATCTGACACCTTCACTTGGTTGTTAACTTTGAATCTCAAACTGTATTAACGCCTTGTGTATAAAAGACATTAAGTCTGGTCTTGTTCGAAATCTGCAACAATAAAACATAACAATTTAAGAAACTGACACTAATCACCCAACAAGCACAAACCATACAGCAGCACACATCACACAACACACGTCACACCTCAGAAACCAATGTAACAGTGATAGACTAGCACACCGCACCAAATTCACTGAGTTTCCCAAACACTCACCACAGAATTCACACTGCCCCACATACTGCTGATCGATAACTCGAACACAACAAACTAACGTTATGCGAATAATGCAGTACAACGGGTTTGATTAGGCCTAGTACGGTTTTATGACCTAGCCAAGTTGAAGCAAGTCTTCAACCACGCAGAAATTCTCTACGTTTATATGTGGCTTATTTTGTCGATAGATTATCCCCTAAGAACATGGCATGTACCAAACAAACCTTTAAAACTCTCTCAAACTCAAAAACCAATACCCAAACCTTCTACTTACTTCGTAAGCCCTCAAAACAACCAAATAGTTTTCACAACTTTATCAACAAAAGTTAATGCGAGCGTCCATTTTGAACAACTAACAATTGATGGCGCTCTTCAAAAATATCTCCAACGATACACTCCCCCCACCAAAAGTACTCTAATTTACACCCACGGGAACCAATACAACCAACCTTTGGGCAGCCCGCTTAATACTAGATTGACCACCATTGCCTTTACATACTTTCACCTGAACATTGCGGACTTTGCCAGCTTCATCTGGGTAGACTTCAGTAATAACGCCCAAACGCCATTTACGCCTAACTACGCTGGCATCCTAAACCAACACAACATCCCCTTCTGGAGATTGCGTTTAACAGTATGCCACTTTTGCCTAACTATTAGCGATGGAAAATAATCACGTGTCCATTTTCTCCAAAACCCATTCACAAGACTTTGAATGAATTGCAACCTCTGTTTTGGGCTCACATTGTCACTAAATGGCCCATCTGGTACCCTAATAGATGACCTTCCCAGCAAAAGATCATTTGGACAGAGATATGAACCATCCTCAGGCTCCGTCGGATGTCGCCCAATTGGTCTTTCGTTTATTAAATTTGCCACCTCATACATTACAGTTTGAAGTTCACTGTACATCAACACCTGGTCTCCAATAGAATGTTGCAGCGCTTTCTTGACCCCTCTGATTAAGCTCTCTGTTGCACCATTTTGCCACGGGGCGTCTGGGGTGGAAAACTTCCAAGTTATCCCATTCTCAGCTCCAAACCCTTTAAGCTGAGTTGCTGCGGCACTAAGCTGTGTGCCGGAGTCACTGAAAATCTCCTCTGGATATCCTCGAACCGTCACAAACCTCCTCATTACTTGCAGAAATGCATCTGCCCCATAATCAGCTGCCACATCAAGGTAAACGGCTCTTATGACAAGGCAGTTGAAAATAACACCATAGGCTTTACCTCTGGCCCGCTTGTTTACTTCTCCTCTGGTTGTAAATGGACCAAATAGGTCTACGCCCACATACATCCATGGCGGAGATGGCTTTAGCCGTTTTATTGGGAGAGGTGCCATCTGTTGTCCAGCCAGTTTCCTTTCATAACGTCTGCATGTCACGCAATGGTATTTAATGCCTTTGACCATTCTCTGGACGCCTATAATCCAGTATCGGGAACGAATCTTTGAGACTGTTGACTGAATGCCCAAGTGTCCTCTACCATGTGCATTCATGGCATACAACCTTGAGAAAGGGTGATTTTCTGGCAACAATGCTACCTCCTCCTTGTTGTAGCTAAAGTGAACATGCTCTTTAATTCTGGCCCCAACAACAATAATCCCATCTTCACGTTTTCTAGGGCCAAGCCGAGCATACAACTTGTTAAACTGGCTCAAGTTCTCTTCAAATAGTCTCAACATTGGTCTCTGGGCTTCTCTCACCCAAAACACTTCCGCCCTACATATCTCCTCGGCAGTAGGTTCACCCACTGGACCATTGAGCTTTCTTTTGCTGTATAGTGACAGAACTCTGGCCGTTACCCTTAACAGCCTGTTATAACTGCTGTATTTTCTGATGTTGATTCTGTTTGCCAGTGTATCAATTTCATTGACATCTTCAACCATTACGACCTTCACTCTCTCTGGCAGGGTTTTTTCGTTACATCCCTGACTAATAGGCCACTGTTCAAAAGGAAGTGTCAGGAACTCAGGACCCCTTTGCCATGTACTACTTGTTGAAATTTCCTGCGGCATTCTACCCCTTGTAACGAAGTCTGCCACATTCAATTCACCTTTGCACCACCACCAGTCATTTGGTTCAGTCTCTTGCCTAATTTCGCCAATTCTGGTTGCAGCAAATGTTTTGTATCCATAACTTTCCTTTTGTATCATCGCCCTGACAATTTCACTGTCAACAATATAAAACACTTTGTCAAAGTCAATCCGCATCTCTTTCAGGATGTAACTCGCCAATCTCTTGCTCATTACTGCTGCACTAAGCTCCAATCGAACGATACTGACAATTTCGATTGGTGCCACCCTGCTCTTGCTGGACACAAGTTGTGATGCATACTGACCATCTTGCATCTTGTATCTAATATAGGCTGCCGTCCCAAGGGCCTGTTCCGATGCATCAGAGAACATAACCAGGGTAGGTAAGACTCCTGGCTCTGCGTTGAGCGGCTTTACACATCGTTTGAACTCCAGTTGTGAGCTGTTACTCAAATCTTCAAACAACTTAACCCAGTCTGCCCTTGCTGTATCACTTAGGGTTCGTCCCATTCCAGTTTCGCTCCCCATAATTTTCTGAGCAGGATTTTTAGCTCGAACTGTTACTGGTGTAAGCAGTCCCAAAGGATCATACACTGAATTTATCTTGCTCAGACAAATTCTCTTCGTTAATATCTCTGGCACTTCCTTGAATGTCTCTACATTGTCACTGAATGAGAGCACGTCTTCTCCTGGCTCCCAGCTGATGCCCAGCACCTTTTCGTTCTTTGGCACCCATGATTCCCCATCATTGCCCTTGCCTGAGAAGGTCCATTTCTTAACGGAGAAGTTGCCATGTTCAAGCAGCTCTTCTATTTCGTGAGCTCTTTGCACCGCTTCACTTTCTAACGGTACGCACTCAAGAATGTCATCCATATACACATTTGTCAGAACGGTTTCTGCTGCCTCTGGAAGTCGTGTTTTCTCTCCCTCTGCTGTCTTTCTCAGTGCCACTGTTGCTATAGTGGCGGATGGCCGATCACCAAAGTTCACAGCAGTTACACAAAACGTCTTAGGGGGTATGGCAGGGTTCATTCCCCTCCACAGGAAACGGTGACAGTGTTGGTCCTGCAACGAAATTGCAACACTGTGGAACATCTTTCGTATGTCCCCCACAAGAGCATTATTTTCTTCTCTGAACCTCAAGAGCACGGAGAGAAGGTTGTTCACTAGATCTGGCCCCTTTGCCCAATATTCGTTCAAGACATGACCTCTGTAATTAGCACTGCTGTTAAATACAATACGGAGCGGAGTGCTCTCACTTTCCGGTTTTTCCACAGCATGGTGTGCAATGTAATGTACAGGTCCTTTATAGTCCTTTAATTCTTCCTTACTGATTTCTCTCGCCACGCCCCTTTGTAACATGTCATCTATCTGCATACCATATGCTTTGGCTTTGTCTGGGTCTCTCCACAGCCTCTTCTCCAGTGATTTTAGGGTTGCCACAGCCACCTCTCGATTATCTGGAAGGTCTTTTGGGTTTTTTATCCAGGGGTATTTTGCCACCCATCTTCCATCAATACAGGTCATGTTGCTTTCAATAAGGTGTAGCTCCCTCTCTTCCTGCAGTGTAAGATTCCTTGATCCCACTGGACATTTTGCCACATTTGCAGCCACCACACCTTGGTACACAACTGATACCCATGCTTTCGATGGAAAGAAATTCATCAAACTTCGTAGTTTTGATATGATGGATGTGGATCCCCACGGCTTGTTCCCGCTCCAGTGAGGGATGAGACCCACTAATACATCGGCCGAACTGGTTTTCTAGTAGGACAAGGTGGCCACACGCCTGTGACTTCACTGGGTGGTACCCTGCATACTCATATCCCACCAACAATTCCACTTCTCCACTTGGCCTGCTAACTTCTTCTGCAGAGACTCCTTTAAACAATTTTGCCAAGTGAGTTAAATCTTTGTTTGCCACCTTTGCAGTAATGCAATCGATCCCATAGGCCTCTATATTGCATGTATTCCCCTTCTTGTCGATAAGCGGGACCCTGTATTTGAGGCTGTCAATAATTTCTGTCGTGCCCCCTACTTTAGTCATTTGAACTCTGACTGGAGAACCCTTGGCATTAATTTTGCCAGCTGCAGCAAAGGTAATAAGTGATGCAGTTGCACAACTGTCCCATAAAGTTACAAGACATCCATGCCTACTCTTAACCTCCATCAATTGCAGCAAGCATGGGTCAGTACTTGTCTGCATTCCATTCTGAACAGAGAAGACTAAAGGTGTGTTACCTTTCCCACCCGAGGTGTCTCCTCTCTCCATTGTACCATCAGATTCCTCCTTGCGGTGAAGACTGTTGTGGTGAAGTCTAGTACATCCCTCTACACCACACTGCCTTTTTCTATTGCACCTGGCCACTGTGTGGCCAGTGCCCAGACAACAGAAGCAAGCTTTATTCTCTCTAATTACCTTCATCCTTTCCTCTGCAGTTTTTGCCAAGTATGTACGACAAAGCTCAGTGCTATGTTGCGATCTCTTGTGAATCACACAGCTTGTCACTATCTTAGGCAATTCAACTTCAACCGCATGCAACACAGCCTTTGAGGTGTGGCTACTTCTTATACCCTCCATCGAGTATTCCGAACTTCTTCTCTCCTTAACAAGGAACTTTAACAGATCTGGAAGCCTGTCAGTCTTATCAATATTATTCTTATCCTCGTGCATATGTCTTACCCATCTGCCAAATACTGAAGGTGGCAACTTGCGTTCAATTTCTCCCACTACTCTGGAGTTGGACATCTCCTTCTCAAGTCCAGCCCTTTTTAAGTCGTTGTAACTTGTTGTTTCGACATCATCTATGAATGCCACCAACTTTCTACTTTCCCCATCTTTGACCTCACGTTTCCTTTCGATGTCATTCACTATTACATCTACTAATTTAATTTTGTCATCATACTTCTCATCCAGCCTTTCCCACATTTTACTGATATCATCTTCAATGGGCCCAATAACTTTTCTGGGTTCTGGGCCTAATGCTTGTCTCAAGGCAAAGGTTACCTGATCAGCGTTGGTGACCGGAATGACAAATTTGGTGAAGTCTTCCTTAAATCGTGCATATTCTCTCAAGTTACCTTCAAATTTAGGCAAGTCCATTTTCTTTAGCTGCAGTCCTATGTGGGGTAGGCCGACCTTTGGCCCCTTGCTGGGTTTGTCACCCTCCTCAGGAACGTCTTTGGCCCTATACTTTATTACCTCATGGCGTGAGACTTGTTATATCTATCTTCCAATTCAGTGATCCATTGTTCTTGTTCTTCATCCTCAGGGTCACCTAGCATAAGAACTGCTTCATGTGCATTTTGGACCTTTTTCCATCCCTCTAATAAGTCATTATGGAGTATGTTCACGTACTCAACAGAAGCTCCTTCTTGGATGGCAGTTTGCAAAGTCCTGATAATTCTGGTCATGGCTCCCTTTTTGTACACTTCTTTTCTTTTTAGCCTCTTCCATGATGAGACTACACAGTTTCCGTTGAAACTTAGCAAGAAATTTCGAATGTAAGGTTGTAGATGAAACTTAATCTGACACCTTCACTTGGTTGTTAACTTTGAATCTCAAACTGTATTAACGCCTTGTGTATAAAAAGACATTAAGTCTGGTCTTGTTCGAAATCTGCAACAATAAAACATAACAATTTAAGAAACTGACACTAATCACCCAACAAGCACAAACCATACAGCAGCACACATCACACAACACACGTCACACCTCAGAAACCAATGTAACAGTGATAGACTAGCACACCGCACCAAATTCACTGAGTTTCCCAAACACTCACCACAGAATTCACACTGCCCCACATACTGCTGATCGATAACTCGAACACAACAAACTAACGTTATGCGAATAATGCAGTACAACGGGTTTGATTAGGCCTAGTACGGTTTTATGACCTAGCCAAGTTGAAGCAAGTCTTCAACCACGCAGAAATTCTCTACGTTTATATGTGGCTTATTTTGTCGATAGATTATCCCCTAAGAACATGGCATGTACCAAACAAACCTTTAATAATCTCTCAAACTCAAAACCAATACCCAAACCTTCTACTTACTTCGTAAGCCCTCAAAACAACCAAATAGTTTTCACAACTTCATCAACAAAAGTTAATGCGAGCGTCCATTTTGAACAACTAACAATTGATGGCGCTCTTCAAAAATATCTCCAACGATACAGTGATATTTACCAGAACTTAACTGCTTGTTTACCTTGAAGAGAAATAAGACGATAACTGCGCTACTTAGCTCTTTCTTCAGAATAAGTTTTGGGACTGCTCTTTACCTTTAATTAACCCACTTGTTGTAAATATGGGCTATCATTGACCCAGGGAAGGGATTTCCTAGTTTTCGAGAATTCTGGAGGGATGTTTTTCTCCATAGTTCTCTCGAGAAAGGACCTAATGATCTACACAAGTACTGATCTACACATGTAGATCAGTTACCTGTGCAAGTCAAGCAAAAGACACATGAACAGCTGCGTAGGCTGTTATAGCTGATCTCCTTTTCAGCGAATGCTTGAAATAGGTAAAATTTTCATAACTAGCCTATAATAGATATCTGTATCTGTATCTGTATCTGTATAGATATGTGCAATTTTGAGAAATTATTTCAAAAGTTAACATTTTGATTGAAGGCAGATTTTGAAACAAATCTAATGAATTGTTTTGATTTAGAAACCTTTATATTAGTCATTTACAGGACATAACTGGATTTTCAGAAACTCATTGGTACATGATGGGAAATTTTCAACCCAAATATGGAAGCGCTGGAATGCTTACGAACAACAACATCGTCTGCAGATTTTGACATTGAGCAGGGCTAACGTTAGGGTGGTTGAAGATTTTCAGTACGATTGAGCCTCTACCGTTTTATTTAGAAGTGATATTTTGCTGAGAGCTGTATCTGACGAATAAGTACCGTGGTTTTGGTTGAAAAAGTCGTTTTGAGTGTTGAGGTTTTGCAATACGTAGCCTAAGTCAATCGACACTGACTGCAGTGACAAGCTGTGGTCGGATCAGGTAGCGTTATATAGCCTACTATGTACCAGCATACCGTAGGCATAGGCATAGGCCTAGCCTAGGTTAGTTCAGGACCGTAGTGGATAACGTAGTAACGTTATCCATGCATATCTAGGCCTAGAAGAATCCGGACAGATTGTGATGGGCTGGTTTAGTCGGCCATTACTGGGGTTCATCACCTTTAATCTTTAAATTTCCTTCTTTACCTGTGCCATGGATGGTTGTACACTGAAAAGTGTCTTGATTTTCTCAACTTCTTTGAATTTTCTCAACTTCTTAGAGGGTGGAGACTGAAGGTCCCCGGATCAAATCCCGGTGGAACCACTTGGAAATTTTGGATCTTGTCCCAGATCTTGCCGGTTCGTATACATTGGATTATTCCATTATATATAAGGTGTCCATTGTATGAGCATTAAGTGTGCACACAATAGCAGTCTGCATTACGGTGGTGCGGTAACGTTGTACCATCAAAGTCAATATGCTATCAATAAGAAGATTAAACGGCATATTTCATGTAATAAACACTACAGTAGTGTAATAAACACTACGTATATCTGACACAATTATCATCCTTTACAATTGCTCGATGATCTGATGAACACCTTGAAGGTTTCTTGCATATCACCTGTTGGAAACAGAAATATACCAGTGTTTATTGCATGAAATATGTCGAAACATGCCGTTTAATCTTCTTATTGATAGCATATTGACTTTGATGGTACAATGTTACCGCACCACAGCAATGCAGACTTCTGTTGTGTGCATACTTAATGCTCACACAATGTACACCTTATATATAATGGAATAATCCAATGTATACGAACCGGCAAGATCTGGGACAAGATCCGAAATTTTCCTTGGTCTTAAAATTGGCTTGTTCAGCATAGCTGTTTACAGTGATGCTGAGTGGGTTTAAAAACAAAATTGGGTATTTGTCCGTTTCAGGAAGTTGTCCATTTCAGGAAGTTGTCCGACTCAGTTCAGCTGTTGAGCAGTGGTGCAGAGCAAGTATAACCTCTACCCCCTCCAGCTTTTGGGAAAGTGGCTAAAGACTGGAGATACTCTCACGTTTGTCGGATGGGTACGTTTGATTAGCATCAACCTGTTATGCTATATGAGGATTTGAAATTCGCCTAGGCTGATGCACAGGTCGCCCTAGCGTTATATAGTATATATAGTATATATATATAAAAAGGAAAAGAAATCCGGTTCTCCCATTGGATAGTTCGAACTGCTTTCAAATCTGTCAACGACCAGACTGTATTTTTTTTTCTGCGTGGGGAACGTGAACAAGAAAGGGAAAACACAAGCTTACAATTCCCAAAGCTGTGCTACGAAAAAAAAAATTGTGTGCGGCTTACGTGCGGTCTTTACATCAAACACCATGCATACAACAGGCGTTCTCAGCATTTACATGCACTGGGTTAACAGGGAGTACCGGATTCGTAGGGCAATTCTCCTTACGTAAATAGTGACGTCAGGAATTGGAGAAGAGTGATCTAGGTTGTGGTTAAGGAAGAATCAGATGAGAAGATTTCTTGCATTAGATGTCAGTTTTTTCTCAACGCTTGTTTTGTTTTGTCAGAGAAAGATGTAGGAATGTTTTCGAGAGATTTGAAGGGATAAAATGTAGTGGAAGGTGAGGAATCATAAACAGTTTTGTGCGAAACACTGCATTGGTGTTAGGCGATGTGACCAACCTTTTCCTTTTTGATTCCTTGCCGTAGGCAGGCAAGGAATCTATGCGATGGTGATGTCGTGTGTATGTGTGTGTGTGTGTGTGTGTGTGTGTGTGCGTATGTGACGCTTTGGCTTGTAAACACGATATCTCAAGAAGGGTAAGTCCGAGGGATCTCATACTTGGCATGTGGATTGCCCATATTGAGTAGATGATCCCTATTGTTTTTGGTGGACGTCAAAGGTCACTTGGGGTCACGAGAGGTCAAAAGGTCAAAATCTTGTAAACACGATATCTCGAGAACGGTACATGTGACTATGCTCATATTTGGTGTGTGGATTGGTCATATTGAGTAGATGATCCCTATCGATTTTCTTGGAGGTCAAAGGTCATTTGGGGTCACGAGAGGTCAATAGATAAATTCCTTAGAAATTGCTTGTAAACACGGTATCTCAAGAAGGGTAAGTGTGACTAATCTCATATTTGGTGTGTGCATTGGCCATATTGAGTACATGATCCCTATTGTTTTTGGTGTAGATCAAAGGTCATTTGGGGTCACGAGAGGTCAAAAGGTCAAAACTTCGTAAACACGATATCTCGAGAACGGTACATGTGACTATGCTCATATTTGGTGTGTGGATTGGTCATATTGAGTAGATGATCCCTATTGATTTTTGTGGAGGTCAAAGGTCATTTGGGGTCACGAGAGGTCAATAGGTAAATTCCTTAGAAATTGCTTGTAAACACGGTATCTCAAGAAGGGTAAGTGTGACTAATCTCATATTTGGTGTGTGCATTGGCCATAATGAGTAGTTGATCCCTATTGTTTTTGGTGGAGATCAAAGGTCATTTGGGGTCACGAGAGGTCAAAAGGTCAAAACTTCGTAAACACGATATCTCGAACACGGTACATGTGACTATGCTCATATTTGGTGTGTGGATTGGTCATATTGAGTAGATAATCCCTATTGATTTTTGTGGAGGTCAAAGGTCATTTGGGGTCACGAGAGGTCAATAGGTGAATTCCTTAAAAATTGCTTTTAAACACCGTATCTCAAGAAGAGTAAGTGTGACTAATCTCATATTCGGTGTGTGCCTTGGCCATATTGAGTAGATGATCCCTACTGTTTTTGGTGGAGATCAAAGGTCATTTGGGGTCACGAGAGGTCAAAAGGTCAAAATTTCGTAAACACGATATCTCGAACACGGTACATGTGACTATACTCATATTTGGCGAGTGTGTTGGCCATATTGAGTAGATGATCCCTATTGTTTTAAGTGGAGGTCAAAGGTCATTTGTGGTCATGAGAGGTCAAAAGGTCAAAATTTCGTAAACACGATATCTCAAGAACGGTACATGTGACTGTGCTCATATTTAGTGTGTGGATTGGTCATATTGAGTAGATGATCCCTATTGATTTTCTGAAAGGTCAAAGTTCATTTGGAGTCAGCATGTTCAAAGCCTGACAAGCTTTCCTGCACAGTCTTTCAAGAAATGTCACTTGTAGGGTCCTGTAACTTGTCCTGTAGATGGCACATAGTGAATACATGGTCCCAGAAGTTTTTGGTGGAGGTCAAATGTCATTTGGGTTCACAACGGGCAAGGGGGATCTCAATGTAAGAAGATTGGATGCCTTGCATGGGTACTTTGTGGGCACATTATGGAGCCCTGTTAATTGAAAAACATTGCCAAGCAATGTCAATGTGAAAAAAGGCTTTACATTTCAGTGGCAAGGAATCACTAAGCCTTTTGGCTTTCTGGTTAAACATATATACTATATAATGCTAGGACAACCTGTGGGCTGATGGACCCCACTAATGGCCTAGGCTATATTATAAGTCTAGTCAAGGTATTCACTACACTTTGTACAGTGAACCTAAATTACTTAAAATAATAATAATATCATACTGATTTTGTTACATGGACAGCATACTGCACTTTGAATTGTTGCTACCATATGTGTGAGCAGGCCTAACATCAGGCCTACGCCCTCGGCATGGCAAGGGGTCTGTTAATTTCCAGAGGAAAATTTTGTTGTAATTGTTGAAAGTTAAGAAAGGTAGGCCCCATTGTTTTAATTGCAAAACAGATATGATATGCAACTCAGTATAAAAAAAAAAGTAGGTTTCCTTCCCAAAAAACGTTAGTTTCCTCCCTTGCGTAAACTTAATTACAAGTGAGGAAAATTTTGTTGTACAGTAATTGTTGAAAGTTAAGAAAGGTAGGCCCCATTGTTTAAATTGCAAAACAGATATGATATGCAACTCTGTATATCTTAAAGGGCCAAACCTAACACCCCAAACTTAAATTTTGCTTCAGGGGTACCGAAATTCTCAATTGGCTCAGCTATTTGATTGGCAGCTAATTGGAACAATGCAGAGTACCAAAGCTTACATATTACACAGCATGAACGGTACTGAGCACGTCTGGATTATATACATTCAGGGAGGGGGAGGGGGTGTCAAACTCTTAAAGCGTTGTTTGCATGAAACCTAATGGTAGGAAGCCTGGATTGTTTTCAGACTTTGTTTGTTGATGAATTATGATAGGAGAGTGGACCTTTTGAATTTTGGTAGAGGTCAAAGTTCACCTGGGGTTATCCAAGGTCAACCTTGAAAACCTTTTCTACTTTGTATTTCAAGTTAGGAAAGTGGGATAGAGTTCAACATTAGAATGTGGATGTGTGATGGTAGGAAGATGGCATCTGTGGGCTTTGGTGGAGGTTGAAGGTCATTTGAGGTCATCAGAGGTCAAACTATTCTAACTTTTTTAGTAGGGATGCTCAAGGTATAAAACTTGGATGTATTTCATAATTAGTATGTGGATGCATTATGATGAGAAGATGGTTTTTATGTTTTTTGTGGAGGTGAAAGATCATCTGGCATCACCAAAGTTCAAACTTTAAAAACTTTGTCAATGAGATATCTCAAGGTAGGAAACTTGGATGGATTTCATAATTAATATGTGGATATGTTACGGTGAGTTGAAAGTCCCTGTTGTTTTTGTTTAGGTGGAGGTCAATGGTTTTCTGGTATCACCTGGCACCAAACTCTGAAATACTTGTTTGCAGAATATCCTAAGGCACTTGCCTTGTTTCCTACCTTGAGATATCCCATTGAGATTGAAATGTGGCTTTTTGAATGTAGAAGTGTTATGGATTTAAAGAAAAACCAGTTACTTAATGTTGGAGTCAAAGGTCACTTTGGGTCACTAGGTGTTACAATAAATGCAGCATTTTTTTGAAAAGAATTCTGGTTTATTTTTAGCCCCCAGTTGTTCAACCAACTTTCATGAGATAAGTAGTACTTTTAGTATTTGGCAATTGCACCAGATATTATGATATACTGTATCATATATCTACTGTATATCTACTGTATATCCTTTTATGATGCAATTTTCATTTTGTGAAAGAGAAGACTTCCCTACATATTTTAAAATGAATTTTGTTACGAGAAGATCCCTTAAAATTTATACTGGCACTTGCACTGCCACACATTAACTTTACTGTATATAACTACATCTCTCCTTCAGCTCACACAGGAAAATGTAAGAGGTAAACAAGGTTTGATAATTGCACAGTATTCGCACAGTATTCAAACAACCCTCTGCTACCTCAAGTTCTTTTACAAGAACAAGTAACTGTCATAGATGAATCTGGTAATCACTTGTTTTATACAGTATGACCGTGGGCAGCCATTAGTGGGGTCCATCAGCCTTGGACCGTCTTTTTGTATGCTCTACATGAGTTTCAAACCCTCATATTCAGTGAAATTGAAGGAATCTAGGTACAATTTAGTGTAAAACCATCCATGATACAGGTATGCAAAGAAATCAATAGATTAAAAGGTAATGGACCCCAGTTATGGCCGTCTGAAATCAGACCATC
Organism: Holothuria scabra; assembly: GCA_037179385.1. Classification (NCBI taxonomy): domain Eukaryota; kingdom Metazoa; phylum Echinodermata; class Holothuroidea; order Aspidochirotida; family Holothuriidae; genus Holothuria; species Holothuria scabra. Next base: position 4,049,021 of record CM074187.1, on the reverse strand, counting down.
ACTGTCTGTTCGGATTCATCTATTTGTTCACCCTTTTCCTTCACTGCTTAAGTAGTCTTTCCTGTTTCATCCTCAGTAAACTGGATCAGATTTGTACAAGTCCATCTCCATCATTATTAATCATCTTGTACAACCGCAATGATATATTAGAAGACTACAGTATATCTTATTACACCCTCGTCCCAAAATAACATTAGCACTCTACCCCTGCTATAGATATTATGTAAACTTTGTTATGTATTTGTGGAATGTTTGAAGGTTTAGGTTTACAGGCCAATAGCCAGGTATAGTACTGAAGGGGGAAAATATCCTGAAGGGGGAAAATATCCTGTAGGGGGCAAAAATATTTATGAAGTACTTAAGGTATACTAAATGCAGTAATTTAAAGGCAATGGCCATGTTTATCTTTTATGTCCAGGGGCAAATATTTTCCTCCAACCTGCAGCTATAGCCTTGTAGCCTTGCTTGGTTTGTTTTACAGGTCCTTGATGGAAAGTTTTGTCTGTGTTTGACTTTTTCAGTCAGCACTAATACTGTCACTGTGCCAGTTATAAAATCTTATGTGTGTGAATGTTTTTTTTTTTTTTTTCAGGCTCCAACAATATTTAAGAAAGAGAGAACAGGTTTTCCATTTTAACATCCTCATTCAGTGGAGAAGTCAAGCTTAAAATGTTGTGGGGTATGTGTACAGTGCTTAAGCTTTCTTGAATGTTTCTACCCCTGCCTTAGTGAACATGACAGAGCTCTATTTATGAGGTGTTTGGTTGTTCAGGGCAACATTAATAATACCATACAGGCAACCAAATAAATAAAAGCTAGTTGTCTGATGGACAATTTTTCTTTTCTTTGTGAGAATCTTACTAAAATACAAGTTTGTTTTTTTATCCAACTTATGGATCAACTCTGTCAAATTTCTTTAATCTTGATAGGAGTTCAGTGTTGCTGTAATGAAATTATTGTGTCTCAGACATTAAATAATAAACAGTAAATGATTCATGGACCCACAAACCCTGTTGAATTCCTGCCAAAAAATACTGTAAATATGAATTATTAAAACAAAGCTATGAACGAATGGACAAACAATTGCACAAATAATAAAGAACAGCTCACTACTGTAGGTACTTGTGAAACACATGGTTTTGCACTTGTGTGAAAATGTGCAAAACATGTTTCAACATCAAAGCTATTTTCTGAAAATTGAGACAGGCATGATCTTACAATATATTTGAGATTTACTGCAAATTCTTGATAGGGAGGCCAGTGTGGAGTATAAGTACCATAGTAATGATTCTGATGCAAACCTACTGTATAATAAGGCTATGGTAGTGACAAATAGTCCATTTTGGAAGTGCTGCCCAAAATACAGATCGATGGGTGTATTAATTAGTATTGCTAAAAATATTCCACTTTGACCACACAGGTCTACGGCACCAAACTACTGCACCACTATGTCACAATGTTATGTTCTCAGTTTTCACCAAACCTATAAAATTTTGTTTGTGAAGCTGCAAGGGGAAAAATGAATGAAGTAATCTTTGATGGAAAAAATTGTCTTGGTCATATTATATCTTCATTACTTAGATTGTAACATTCAATGTCCTGTTAAGTTTATCAGAAAAATATTTATGTTGTAGTATAGCACTGTGATAGGAATTTAGAAATTACAAATATGTGAATAGTAATTACCTTGATTTAATTACCTTAAAGTGATCATTATTTTGAAAGTTTGATTCTTGGATAGCTGCTGTTTGTTGATCAATTTGTTTCATGAATTAGTTAAAGGGGAACTTAAGTTTAGGCAGAAGATTAATTTTCACATGTGAAAGAAGGGTAAAATCTACTCAGTGTGGTGAAATTTTCTTTCAAATAAAACATGTATTTCTCAAAATATCAGCAAATGAAATTACTAGATTTGTGTTCCAAAGTGTAATTGTGGGCAGAAGAGGTAATATCACTTCCTCACAATGACAAGGAATGCTTTGTTTCTCTTTGTCTTTTCAGACTGTGATGTTGACCTTGATGTTAATAGGAATGGGACCTCCCCATGGGGATTGCAAAGTTTGAAAAGTTCTCATGCCACTTATGCAATCACATGTTGATAATATGGAACTGTTGAGGAGAAAATAGGCTGTAATGCTTAAAGGAAAGCAAAAGGCTGTCCATTATTGTTGGGATATGATGTCACATGTGCTTGCTTCAAGTTCACTGTTTGTCAAAAATGTGACAACTTTACTCACTCATATCTTGATAACCTCACATTGGATATCAATGCAAAAATTTCACCAAAATGCTTAGGTTATGTACCTCTCTAACATATCAAAACTTGATATTACCTTAAACCCTTCTTTTATGTTGGACATATGTATGATACTCCTAATTTATGATGTACAAATTTTGGGGGTAAGGAACTATTGGAAGACCTGGAGGTATATCTGGGTGGGTAATTGTTGATTAAAAAGTATTTACAGAGGACAACTCAAGTTCACTGTTACCTCAAAAGTCATTCACTAGCCACACTTATTGTTTTTTATTCCATATTCCTTTTACAATCAAGGTGTAAAATTAAACCCAGGGAAAACCTTCACACAAACAGCTGATGCTGACATCCATGTTTCAATGGCTGCCTTAGAAACAAGGGAAGGTTATGGTAAGTGAGAATCTCAAATGTATTCATGTGCACGTTTACTTGAACTCCTCTGCCTGGAATTTATTATAAGGCCTTCTCTCATAGAGTAATAATAAAAATAATAATAGTAATTACAGTAAGCATTTATGTAGTGCATTAGCACATAAATGTTAAAAAACATCTCAATGCTCTTTACAAAGAAGAAAACAAAACAAACAATTTACAAAGAAAATGCCAGTTTAAACAAGTGACCCTTAAGACAGGTTTTAAATGTGCTAAGAGTAGAAGAAAGCCTAATATGATTAGGAATATGGTTCCAGTGATAAGGCCCACAGGTTGGAAAGGCCCTTTGGCCACAAGTACTGGCTGTAGAGGAAGGAGTTTTCAAGATATTTTGAGGACCAGACTGCAGTAGCCTAGTGGGGATATATGGAGTAATCAATTCCATAAGATAGACATATGATGAAGAATTTTGAAGGTGAGGGTTAATATTTTGTAAGTAATCCTCTGATTGACAGGCAGCCAACACTTTTCAGTGTTGTTTCTATGAAGAAGGATATCCACAGGGTTGGAGCAATGGTATGGCAGACACCAATAGAAATGTCATATTTACCATGTCCACTGCCATTCCAACTGTCTTCTGCTAGAGCTGGGCTTACTGTTGAATACCTGTCACACAGTTAAAATTTTTTCAAGAACTTGGTTTAAACTAAACAAAAGGTTGCTTTGTTGCAATGTTGAACTGTGATGGTCAACTGGTTTTATTCTGTATATGTTAATGTGTACCCACCTCCTTACCCAAGTCATAAAAGGAAAAACAGATCTAGTAGCTAATCGGTGTAATAGATCTTCAATCTTTTGTGCACATTTCAGTGTTGTTTCCATTGAAGAAGGATATCCACAGGGTTGTTAGAGTAATGGTATGGCAGGCACCAACAGACATGTCACATTCACCATATTTTTAAAATAGGCATTAGATACAGTGCCGTTCATTGTCATGTTTGATAACAAAGGTGTCCTCTTTTTAGATAGGAAACCAAGATACTGGCATTTTTTCAAATTTGTACCGAAAAAAGGGGAATTTTACCACTCTGGAAGGGGGAGGGGAACACATCCTCACCTTTAGTTCCCTTGACAGAAACCCCTGATCTTATTTTGGGGGACTGTATACAGCTGTATGTCTAACTGTGCACTGGCTAGGAAAACAAGCTCTTTTGCTTTGGTTTGTTACCAGATCTACAGCCTATCAAATTGATTACTGAAACAGGGATTTAAGGATTAACATTTAAAAAAGGCTGGAAGGTCCACATTTATGTTGGGAAATCTTACTTTAATTTTTGCTAAATTTGATTTACTTAATAAAGGCTGTACAGAAGACTACTTTTTTCAAAGTGTGGTGCTTAAGGACATAGAATTACACTTCATTTTAATGTTTCAGTTGGTTTAATTGAATAGATTGCTGGCTACTCTACTCAGTTATTTTACTTTCAGACTAAAGTAAGAACCTTTGACAGAGACAAGTTTGTTTTCTCCCTATTGCGACTATGCACTATTACTCCTCTTTGGAACAAATTGTCAATGTTGTCAATAAGCTGGCAGTTTTCTGCTAACTCCAAGTTTCCTCTTATTTAATTATTACAGTGATCCCAGCTCCTGGTGTGCTGCTCAACCAACAAATTAGCTAAATAGTGAAGTGTAGACAGAGATATCCCCCCACCCCTGCTCTTAAATCTCTCTCATATTTTACTTTGCTAATCCCATGCAATTGAATGAAGCAGGGTTTCCGTTTCACACTCTTCTTCTCTACAGAAAAGGGGCTTTCTGGAAATACCCAAGTGATTGTTCACACAGAGAAGGGAAGTTTTGTTGTATGCACCTTGAAGCATGGGTTCATACTCCAACAAAATTTGGATATGCATATCAAAGCCAGAGAGACATTGACCCTTTCCTGTGAAGGCAAAGGTAATCCCTTTTTTTGTAGAGGTAGATAAATAGTTATAATTACTTGAAATGGACTAAAATTCGCAGTGCTCTAGACTGATTTTGGAGGGCAAGAGCAGTCATCCCAAACCTACTTTAAAGGGACAGCTAAGCCCCAGAATTTTTTTCATATTTCTCTTCAAAGTACTTTCATAAAATTTTAAGGTTTCAATATAACATTATCAAGGTAACCCAAACAGTTACTCCCAGTAAATTTCACTATTGAGGAGAAGAAAAATTTGCTTTTGATTCTTAAGAGCCAATCATGAAACAGGACAGTCTACTTCACTAATTTAAAGGGCAGGAGCAGTCATCCCAAATTGAAGAAGTGTAGTAGACTGTCCAGTTTCATGATTGGCTGTTGGGAGTCATGTGACAATGTTTTTTTCTCTTCAAATGTGAAATTTACCAGAAATAACTGCTTGGTTTACCTTGAATATGCAATAGTAAATTAATAAAATGTTAAGGAAGGAACTTTGAAGAGAAATAAGATGAAAATTGTGTTATTTAGTTTTTCTTCAAAATAAGTTTGGGTGACTGCTCTTTACTTTTAAGTTGGAGTAACTGCATTTTCCTTTTAAGTTGCTCAACAGTTGAGTTAGTACCCATGTTTCTATGAAATATTTATAAAACTAGGGAATGTCCCTTTAATGAAAGAGATTTTGATGAAGCACACATTGCTCAGGTGATCATGCTCAGCAAGGGAGGGAGATAATTAGTTAAGTTTGTCAGACTTCTAGAGTTTGGCCTGTGAAAGTCGTAAAAGTTGATCTTACTTTCTTGGATTATTTTGCTGTGAAATTTTGTAAACTGCAATGAAAATATAATTTTACCTAATTTCTTAGAATGCAGTAAGGGCTCTCTTTTCCTGTATTGGGATGACCAATAATATATTTTGAAAGTGCAATGTGGGGACAAACAGATAATAGTGTCATGCATAAAGAGAACAAAAAAATTTTTAAATTTTTGAGCCTATTAAGGATGATATATATTTTTAAATTTAATTTTAAAATTGCAAAGTTTGAAACACTTCTTCCGTGCAGATAATTTGTTTATTGGAAATACTCTTCATTTTCTTCGGCCAGCTTTCCAAAATTATTTAGTATCTTTTTGTAACTACTTCCAGTTCATTTTAACAGGTGTTATCCATTTGACTGGAGAAACTATAAATGACAGATACAGAAGGAATGCCTTAACAGAAGATGCACATCTCAGCCAAAGTAAGCAAAGTTTTGGTGTTGTTTTACATTATTGTTAAGCCTAAAAGCACAAGAGACTATATTTTAGAGTTTGGAAAATGAGCCTTTTCCCTCCAACTCCCATTGTCACATCCAACATGAAACATTGATCTAATATGAAGTAGTCTGTTGTGTTTGGACCTGACTGCAACCACATTTTGGGCAAAGTGCTATAGCCTTGTAAAAGAAATAAAGCTGTTAATTTGAGTATTACTGTCGCAACGTCACAAATTGTTGTACACTCTATAACCCCTTACTGACCATTATTTCATTTCCTGGATTCTGATTAGCTCACACAGTCCACATGACCATCCTATTTTTGATTCCTTGCCGTAGGCAGGCAAGGAATCTATGCGATGGTGATGTCGTGTGTGTGTGTGTGCGTATGTGACGCTTCGGCTTGTAAACACGATATCTCAAGAAGGGTAACTCCGAGGGATCTCATACTTGGCATGTGGATTGCCCATATTGGGTAGATGATTCCTATCGATTTTCTTGGAGGTCAAAGGTCATTTGGGGTCACAAGAGGTCAATAGGTAAATTCCTTAGAAATTGCTTGTAAACACGGTATCTCAAGAAGGGTAAGTGTGACTAATCTCATATTCGGTGTGTGCATTGGCCATATTGAGTAGATGATCCCAATTGTTTTTGGTGGAGATCAAAGGTCATTTGGGGTCATGAGAGGTCAAAAGGTCAAAACTTCGTAAACACGATATCTCGAGAACGGTACATGTGACTATGCTCATATTTAATGTGTGGGTTGGTCATATTGAGTAGATGATCCCTATTGATTTTCGTGGAGGTCAAAAGTCATTTGGGGTCACGAGAGGTCAATAGGTAAATTCCTTAGAAATTGCTTGTAAACACGGCATCTCAAGAAGGGTAAGTGTGACTAATCTCATATTTGGTGTGTGCATTGGCCATATTGAGTAGATGATCCCTAATGTTTTTAGTAGAGATCAAAGGTCGTTTGGGGTCACAATAGGTCAAAAGGACAAAACTTTGTAAACACGGTATCTCAGGAACGGTACATGTGACTATGCTCATATTTGGTGTGTTGGTTGTTCATATTGAGTAGATGATCTCTATTGATTTTCGTGGACGTCAAAGGTCATTTGGGGTCAGGAGAGGTCAAAAGGTCAAAACTTCGTAAACATGATATCTCGAGAATGGTACATGTGACTATACTCATATTTGGTGTGTGGGTTGGTCATATTGAGTAGACGATCCCTATTGATTTTCGTGGAGGTCAAAGGTCATTTGGGGTCACGAGAGGTCAATAGGTAAATTCCTTAGAAATTGCTGGTAAACATGGTATCTCAAGAAGAGTAAGTGTGACTAATCTCATATTCGGTGTGTGCATTGGCCATATTGAGTAGATGATCCCTAATGTTTTTGGTGGAGATCAAAGGTCGTTTGGGGTCATGAGAGGTCAAAAGGTCAAAACTTCGTAAACATGGTATCTCAGGAACGGTACATGTGACTGTGCTCATATTTGGCGAGTGTTTTGGCCATATTGAGTAGATGATCCCTATTGTTTTTGGTGGAGGTCAAAGGTCATTTGGGGTCATGAGAGGTCAAAAGGTTAAAACTACGTAAACACGATATCTCAAGAACGGTACATGTGACTGTGCTCATATTTAGTGTGTGGATTGGTCATATTGAGTAGATGATCCCTATTGATTTTCTGAAAGGTCAAAGTTCATTTGGAGTCAGCATGTTCAAAGCCTGACAAGCTCTCCTGCACAGTCTTTCAAGAAAGGTCACTTGTAGGGTCCTGTAACTTGTCCTGTAGATGGCACATAGTGAATACATGGTCCCAGAAGTTTTTGGTGGAGGTCAAATGTCATTTGGGTTCACAACGGGCAAGGGGGATCTCAATGTAAGAAGATTGGATGCCTTGCATGTGTACTTTGTGGGCACATTATGGAGCCCTGTTAATTGAAAAACATTGCAAAGCAATGTCAATGTGAAAAAAGGCCTTACAGCGGCAAGGAATCACTAAGCCTTTTGGCTTTCTGGTTTAAAATAACGGATAGTACCTCATAAGTATGCAAAAATCATTGGCAACACAGAATGTCTGAAGGGCATTGTGACTGTCTCCTGTTGCATAGCAACATGACTAGCACAGACTGGTCAAAACTTACCAAGGCAAATACCCAGTGCTAAATTATGCATGTTCTAGTGTAAACACAAAACTGCATGCCTCAAGCTAATATGGATGTTCCACTTCCCTGCTTCCTCTTAAAATTTGAGCCTTCTGACCTAGATAAGGGAGCAAAAATAAAAGAATTGTGCAACTGTCCAAAACTGATGTAGAAGGAATTGAAGGAAACAGACTGAAGGCATCCACTAAAAGAGCAACAAAGTGGGGAGTTCAAATTTTCAAAGGTCAGTCAACAAGCTATGTACAGGCCTAGGCCTAGACATTTTTAAGTAACACTACAGTTAAGGAAAGTATAATATAATTTGGCCCTCTATCGCTAAAACTATTGACAAATATTCGCAAAATAAACGATGCAGGGAGCTGAGTTTGTTATTTTGCCATGCAAATTTGAGGTTGGGACAGATACAGATGTTCACTGACCAACAGAATTAATGAAAAGCAAACACTTGTTTTCAGTAAAGAATAAAATAATCTTCAGTATAAAAGTATTGCAGTCACTGTGGTTAAGGATATATATTTTAATGTGCAGAATAAAAGAAGCATAATTTCTGCAACAAAAGTAATTTCAAAATTTCAAAATTTAAAGAAATTTGAGTAACAAAATAGTCCAGCTAGGTCTACTGTTAAATTTATAGTCAAGAACTTCAAGAAGGCTCATGAGAAAATGATACTGTTAGTTTCAGGAAAAGATTTCAATATTAAGACTGGGATTTTAAGCTGGGCCTATAGTATCCTCACAGATTGACTAAAGGAGAGAGAATATCTGAGTCATTTGAAGAGCTTCCAACAGACCAATTAGATGACCTCTTGTGACAGTTTTCTAAGGAAGTCAGAACAAAGAATTGACATTAGTATGAATAGTCAGCTATGGCTGGCATGAGGTTAGCAATAAACAGGCACCTCACAAGTGTTCCCTTCCATCGCTACAACATAATTTTAGATCCAGCATTCCGTTGGTCAAACAAGTTATTAGTTGAACTAATAAAACAAATGAAATGGGAAGGCTTAGACAAAACAAAGTATCACAACCCTATAAGTGATGTGTATGGTCTTACATAAATCATTAGAGCATTGGTCAAAAGCCTAAGCTGTCAGAAAGTTTGACTGGTGTTACTATGCGTAGGCCTACCTACTGTAACTTGTTCCTGTTAATGTCAGTGCTGATACGACGGTCAACAAAAACGCTTCCACTGCCAACAGCCTAGTGTTAACAAACATGGAAAACAATAATGGTGTCATACAACGTAGGGAAACAGAGAGCTTCACCAAAGTTAGTAATAGTAATGTTAGTGTACTAACCTTACTGTTTGTAAAACAGATCTGACAATGTTTTTCGATGAATAGAGACAAAGCATATCTCTTTCTTCAATATTCCTCAATTGCGGCTTTTGGGCTCCTGTTGATGTTATTATCAACAAGTTATCAAGAACCATTATTAATATACATACTTGTAAAAAGTTTAGTCTGTTAGTGTTCATGCTCAGCAGCCAAAAGACAGATACTGTTTGTGAACTGTTGTCTCTGCGATGAACAGTTATAAGTTCAGTTTGTTAACATGTTTGCAGCAAGTGTGTTTTGCACCATGCCAATTTAGGTCCCTCAGCCTTTCACAAAAATAGATCAATTTAAAGTTTTGAACAAATAAAATCTTGTTATTCAGAATTTCAAGTTTTTTCCACTCTCAAAATGTGTTGCAAGAAGTGTTGTTTGAATTATTCATTTCACTAAAATATTTGGAGAGTTTCAAAAACATGGTTTTGCACCTTTTGCTTTTTTGCCAAATATGTACAGTCACAGTTTTGTTATGCAATTTATATCTGTACTCTATATATACATGTAACAATGTGAACAATCTCATTAAAGTTGGTCATTTTGTTGATCCCTGGAAAAATAAAAATTGAAGAAATGATGATACTAGAAATCATCACAAATCCTGACTCTCATTGGCTAAAATTTAAAAATTGCCCTTGAAGCATTGTCTTTTAAAAGAAAAACTGGCTTTTTTCCTGTTTCTTCAAGATTTTCAGCAATTTTGGGTTGTAGAATAGGAATAAGCTACATAAACTATTGTTGGTGAATAAACCGTCACGATTCCAGTTTGGCAAAATATGACTTCACCTTGTCCATTATCTTGCCAAATTTGAAGTCTTGATGGTTTCATCTGTTATTTTGCCAAATTTGGAGTCTTGACAGTTTATTCACCAAAAATAGTTAGCCAAATGCAGTTGATTCCTTAAATCTACCATTTATTTTAAATTGATTGGATAAGCACCAACATTTTGTGACTCACCTCAGGAATGTCTTGGAAAGATCTTGTAAGTTGAACCGATTGAATTCATTTTTGAAGCTCAGTGATGTATATTTTTGAATTTTTAGACTTTTAGTGTGGTACCCTTTAACCTCATCAGAAAGATTCCTCATCATGTTCATAATTTTCCAATATCTCCCTAAGTAAGACACATTATATTTTCAGATTGCATATCAAGTCACCTTGCTGGTGGAAATAATGACAGTGATTCTGAGAAAGATAGTGAGGAGGATGAGGACTGCTGGAGGGCAGTCTTCAATCCAGGTATGGTATGATTTCAGAGCATATCACACAACTCTATCTTTTCTAGTAATATTTGTATTATGGAGGGAAATCACATGATTCTCACACTCCCTTCTCAACAACCCCTCAAAGTTTAAAAGCATGTGAGGGAATTTCTCACATCTATTGGGGATAAAAATTGTGAAAGAGTTTTCTTTCTATGTTGCTGTTTACTGAAAATCTACCTCATACCACTTTTTTGAACAAAACCCCATAACTTGAAACGGGTGGCCCCTTCATAGATTCCAGCACTGGCATTGGGTTGTTTTGTGCTTTTAACTTTGAGTGTTGCCATTTTTGGGATAGAGGGGAGCCTGATACATGCATATCTTTGGGTTTGCATGCATTGTGATTAATTGGTTAGTATTAGGGTAATAATAATCCAAGATGGCTTTACTTTAATACCATCTTTAATAACTATAAGGTGCTTGATAGTTTTTAGTGAACTTGGTAGTTATTGAGCATAACTACACCTTTTAAAATATAATAATAAATGTATTAATATGTATGTGCTACTTTGATTATTTTGTGCAAATATTGGCATGCTAAGAGCTGACAAATTATTCATTTTTCTGTTCTTCACTTAAAAGGTTGAGAGTAAGTCACAGAGTTGCTTGCAGGAACACAAGAAACCCAAATCAGAGAATATGCATTTGTTATGGCTATTGTAATCAGTCAGTATGTTTGGTCTAAAGACAACATAGCTAAGTAAGTAGAGATATTGTCTGCAACAACTGAGAGAGAAGATGTATGACTGTATCTTTAGGAAATGATACAGTTTTGCTTTCAAAGGGGAATGACTTGTCCTTACTACACTGACATGATTTCAGATTTCTTCATTTACAATTTAGCCCAAAATTCAGGGAGAGATTTCATTCCAACATAAATGTCTTTCTTTTCCTTGTATAAAAAAAAGATGTCTTACCTGCAGAAATTACTATCAAACAAGAACCACCTGATTCTGATGATAATCAGCAAGAAGGTCTTAATGTTAAATGCATGGAAAGGATGCAACCAGCAGAACAAAATAACTCTTTATTAGTACAGAATGACACCAGAGATAAATCTGAAGAAATGTCAATTGATCCAGTTGAAACAGGCAATGATACACAGGAATTACTGGATAATGAAGGTAAGTTTGCACTCTCAGAAGTTGTGTCATAGAATTCTAACAATCCAAACCAAATGTTAAGGTTTTCATTGTTTACGAGATCATACAAAAAAAAACTGGGGTGGGGCAGAGATATTGTACCATGGTGAAGGTACAAGAGCAACCTACAGAAGTTGGTGTTATGGGGTACTACACCTAAAACCTGCATAAATTTGTGTACCTTATGCCTTTTGTTTACACTAGTGGGGGAACTTTCATGTGTTACTATGTTCAGGTGCAAACCTGGGGAATGAAGGGTGGGGGGGGGGTGGACAAATTTTTTAATATTAATTGGCTTAGATTCCAATTCCAAAACGTGTAAAAACACGATTTTATTTGTGTAAAATTGTGAACTGTTTTTCTTCAGTAACGGTTATGGTCTTAAGTGCAAAAATATATGCTGGAATTTTACATTGGCAATTCCTTTGAATACAAAATTTGCATTTAGACTCAGTGTCACTGTGTGTGGCACGAAATGATTACACGGGAGACGTGTTCCGGGTTTCACCCCTTTATTTGCACTCATGCCGTTGAGGCAGGGTGAAACTAGAAGAAAACAACACAAAATTGATTAGAAAAGAACAATAATACGTCGCATGAAACATATGTACAGGTACGCTTAACAACGCAAATTTTAGACATAAAACAGGCAAACAGATACAGACAGAAACGAAACACGACAGAGGTAACTTGGTTAACATTTCCAGCCGAGTACACACACCCAGGCACACACACACATACACACGCAAACATACAACTCCTCCAAAAAATGCTAATTCTGCTATGACTTACAAAATCGTTACAGGGATATAGTGTCACACACAATGAGGCGACTTCGGGTAACTGGGTTGACTGGGGTGACTGGGATAACAGCGGTGACAGGGATAATGGCGTTGACTGGGGTAAACCTGTTACGGAAAATTAATGGATTCTGAGTAACCCTTGAACAAATACTCTACAAAGTTCATTACATGCAAGACATTTTAATCGGGCACTCACAAAACAGCTGCAGTCAGGAGGAGTAAAATATTTTTAACGACCCCTTGAAGCAGAAGATTAAAAACCGGCCTGAACGATTATCATACAGCAACTTGGTAAATCAATATAGTAACATACGAGGACAGACATTTCTTCCAAAAACTTAGTCTAATTAACTTACTGTAATTAATAAAAGATAAGGCTAATAAACTTACTCAAAAAATAAACGGGCGGTGCTAGAGGATGCGGGTAAACACAACGAGAAGGAGAACAGAAGTGAACAGCATTGACACGCGAGTCCACGCGACTCAAAGAGAAACACCTGTGTGCATTCCTGACATGCGTACATACTTGGAACCCGGCCAAGTGAGTAACAGAGGTCGACTGAGAAACTTATCGGTGACGATTACACTCAGCATCAAGACAGAAATATTCAACAAAACCCACCTGTCAGTCAGGTGATTCTATAATCTGGTACTCATAGAACAACTTTTAATCTTTGCTGCTGGTGCTTCTCCTGCAATGTAGTGCTAATGATTGAAGCAAGGAACATAATAAGAGCATAGTTAGGTTGGGTACCAATGATTGGTGAAAATTCTGATAGTTTGAGAATGATTTTTGATAGCACATTATTAAAATATATTCATCACACAGTTGAAAACACGTGCAACCTATTATATGGCACCCTTGAAAACTAGTTTAGGATCCTCAGTTCTCAAGGTTTTGACGGGCATAAAACTCTCCTTTTTTTATTCTTTCATTCTTGTTTGAAATTTAATTTGGGGGTGGACCTGTTGGGGCATGTACATGCTCGGCAACCACAGGAACTTAAATTATGTGAAAAAGGAGCACTGCCCTTTATGAAATTCATATGCTCACAGTCTCAAACATGGACCAAATAATGCACTTAGTCCTTGAGTTCTGAAAAGCTGAAGAAAGTTTTTTTGTGTGTGTGTAGAATCATCCTTTTCTGTATGATATCTTTTTATTATTTTTGCATTCTGAATTCACAAGTTGAATGTTCTGCATTATGGTTACATCAAATAGCCAGGTTCACTCTTACCCGAATGTTTCAAATTTCTTTGAGCTTGAGTGTTATTTCAATTACAGGAACCCAGCTGGCACCTACACACGTGTTAAAAAGATCAAGTCCTGCTTCTAAAACCACTGGGAAGAAAATAATGCCAAGGAGAAAAGTATCCAAAGAAAACAAGAAAGGTACTTAAAATAACATATTAAAGGAGAAGTTTAAGCAAAAATTTTATTTTCATATGTGAAAAAGAAACCAAATCTATAAAGTGTGATGAAACTCCCATCTGAATTGCGTATGTATTTCTCAAGGTACCAGTAAATATAGTTAGTAAATTTGTGTTCAAAAGTGAGCTTGAGGGCAGCAGAGGTTATATCACTTCCTCACATTGACAAGGAATGCTTTTTTTCTCTTTGTATTTTCAGACCATTGTATTAACTTTGAAGTTAATAGAAATACAACCTCACTGTGTGAAATGCAAAGTTTGTAAAATTATTTTGCCATTTATGCAATCACATTCTGATGATATTGGATTGTTGAGGATAAAGTTGGCTGTAAATTTTGAAGAAAAACAAAAAACTTTCCATTAATGTGGGGATATGATGTCATTTGAGCTTGCTTCAAGTTCACTTTTTATTGAGAATGTAACAAACTTTATGTGCTCATATCTGGATAGCCACACATAGGATTTCAATGCAAATTTCACTGAAGTTGTAAGTTGTTAGCATAAATACCCCACTAATATATCAAAACTTGATGTGACCTAAAACCCTTCTTTTAAATTAGGTTAAAGAAAAAGTTGGTTCAGAAATTAAGGTTAAAAAAAGGGAATAATGGTACTGTTTTTCAGGTACTATAGGAGTCCTCCACCGCTCTGTATTTTGCTGTTTTATTAGTGACAATTTTTCGAAGTTATTTGGATATTACTCTGAATTTCAGAAATTAACAAAAAAAGGAAAAGTTGTGCATGAGTTACTTTCTTCAGGTGTCTTGTGGTCTTTACAAATAGATATCTTGATATGCCACTTAAAAAGTGGCATTGGGCAATTGCTTTTGTTAAAGGGAGCCTCTACTGGAAGGCCTTGTACACATGGTGCTTAAAAGAAAGTCCTTAGTTCAAATCAAGCATTGATCTGCTATATAGCTCCAGAGCTGCACCTATTTCTCCAAGTACTCTGGTGAAATTTTCATTGAAATCCAGTTTGTAGATTTAAAAGTATCTGCAATTAAAGTTGTCACATTTTCAACACAATTTAAATTTTCAGCAAGCACAGATGATTACAATGTCTAACATTTACAATGGGCAAGTGTTTTGTGTTTCTTTAAACTCTGCAGCTAACTTTGTCCTTAATAATTCCATGTTATCAGAATGGGATTCCATGAGAGGTATGTGATCTTCTCAGACATGGAGTGGCCAGCTCAACTTGAACCAATTGGTTGGAAACTTGGCCATAAAACTCTATTTAACCTAACCTCAACAGGACATTTTTCAAGTGGGGTTGTATAACTGTTAAATGTACAGTTAACACAACAGAATGAAAAGAAAAGAAAAAAAATATTCCCTTTCAATTGAGGAAGGAATATAACCTATTCTTGACCGATATCTGATATATCAATGAAAAAAAAGGTGTTGAATTTGAATGAAAGTTCCACCAAATTGTGTAGATTTTGTTTCTCTTACACATATTAAAATTACATTTTTGGTTAAACATCCCATTTTAGAACATTTGAGATGACTTCATGAATGGATTTTATTTCATATTTGATAGAAGCTGTTCTGTTCCCATTTCATGCATGGATACACACTATCACATATAAATAGGTGTTGTCAGTCTTGCAAGGTATGCACTACATGTGCATGAGGCTGGCAGCTACCATCCCACCTGATAGCAGCAACAGAGGATCACATTATTGGGATGTCCTGTGTGTATCTACTCTCTAAATTGGAGATTCAGTCACATTTTCAGATCTTTTAAAATTTTGTCTAAAAAAATTACAATGATCAGAAAATCTGGAACTCCTTTGTTTTATCTTAAAGGAAAAAAATCATTCTGTATAAAGCATTTTTTCCATTGAAGAATACATTAAAAAGACAATCTTTTTCACTTTTTTGCAGTTGATTTTTACATTTAGTTTGAAGGATTAAAATGTAAGTCTTGTTATGTCATATAGCATGATTCATAAGGAGGCAACTTATCACACTTATATGGCTTTGGAAATGCATGTATCTTCTCCAAAGAGAAGTAGAAACGTTAACGTGGAGTATTATTCACTTATTAGAAATGAAGTTATGTGTAAAGAAATGTAAAATTCTTGCTGCATCCAAAAACACATGTAATTAAAACATGATTAGAAATTGGTGTGATGGTGTGAAATAGTCTATACACATAAATTATTATTTTAACAGCCTCTCTAACTGCCATCATGTGATTGTATGTCAAGGTGTAGTAGAGGTTTTCCACATGAAGTCGGCAAGTTTTAATTTGGCCTGCAGATTTGAATTGCAAAATGAATATCTGACTGTAAAAATGGAGAGAGATCCAAGACAGTGATGTCAGTGTGAAACCTCTATTAGACTGGTTGATGGATTCCCAAAAATACTTAACAATTAGGATTGACATTTAATAATTTTAGAAGTGAAACTTGATGCTGCTACTTACATTTTTGGAAATGTTTGGGTCATGGGATTTGGATGTATTATCTCTCTGTCTGATACTAACTTCTTCTTTATTTTCTCCATTAGATACAGAAAGTGAGCTCTTTACCTGTAAAACTTGTGGCAAGACATTTCAAAGTAAGACTAACCTAAGTCGACACCAACAGTCCCATTCAGAGGATAGACCTCACAAATGTTCC
Organism: Holothuria scabra; assembly: GCA_037179385.1. Taxonomy (NCBI): domain Eukaryota; kingdom Metazoa; phylum Echinodermata; class Holothuroidea; order Aspidochirotida; family Holothuriidae; genus Holothuria; species Holothuria scabra. The sequence continues at coordinate 4,032,406 of CM074187.1, read as the reverse complement.
TGGTGTGGTAAAGGATTTAAAGTTCTCTCATCTCTGCAGGCTCATCATCGTGTACACACAGGAGAGAAACCATTTGAATGTAAAGTGTGCTGCAAGGCATTTGGGGATCTTGGAAGCTGCAGGAGACATGAAAAGACTCATGATCGAAACACTCCTTTCCAATGTGAATACTGTGGGAAAGGGTTTTCTGAGAATTCACAGTTGGTTCGTCACATACGGATTCACACGGGGGAGAAACCTTATCCTTGTAATACTTGTGAGAAACGTTTCACAGACAAGGGCCAGCTGAAGAGACATGAACGGCGTCATTTGAAGGGACAAGAGAGGGCAGTATATAATGGACAATGTGATGTGTGTGGTAAAGTGCTGCAAGACGCTTCGTCTTTAAAAAGACACAGTTTGCTACATAGCAATGAAAAACCTTATACTTGTCAACTCTGTGGAAAAGCATTTAGAGAACGGTCTACTTTAAGGCAGCATGGTCAAATGCATGAACGCTTAGACAAGGATTCGATCAACTGTGTGAACTGTGGTAAAGGATTTAAAAATATTCAAACATTTAATGATCATACCAAAGTGTGTAATTATTCAAGTTTAGACCAATCAGTGTCCTTGGAAATTGAAAATGTGGCCTTAAATTCCTTTATCAAAGAAGAACGGTAAGGGGTTTGATTTGTACCATGGCTTTCATATTATATACCAAAGTAGAGTTCAGCCATCCGTCCTACTATTACTTGATAATATAATTGTATTCTGGGTCAGGGTAATTCTCCTTTCAAACCATTAAAGGTTGTTTGGGAAAATATGAAACCTGAGCATGTCATTTGTTTCCCATTTAAGTGAATATCCTACTTTTACAATCTCAATTCTGATTTCTACAAAAGTGATGCTTTGGTTTTTCAACTTTCGAAAATGTTTATCTTGAGTTATTTTATTCATTAGTCCGTTTGAGGGGAAAATTGAGTCATTTTCAATAAAATTAGTAACCTGATGTTTGAAGTATGTATGACAATAACTCCTGTGTTTTTGCTAGTAGCTTACATTTGTTGAGGGTATCTGATCATTTATGTTTACTAGTGTGCATTTGTAAACATACATGTGCATCATATAAACCGATGTTGGGTTTGGTTTGGTGTGATGTAGTTTAATGCTTGAACTTCTTCGACTACTAATATAGAAATGGCACCGTACAGTAATTGACACGGTACCATGAATGATGCACCCTTGAAAAATTACCAAGGAGCACATTTCTACGGTAAGTAGTGCAAGCCAAACTCTGTTGGAACTATGCAGTGATTCGTTCTACACGATGATGAATCCATTTCAGGTACATTTGTATCTTAATGTGATTAATTTTCAAGCTTTTCCCAACTACTACCTACATTTCCACCAAATAATGAAAATTACCTCGCTCTGGCGTACACTGCCCGAAGTACTCCTTCATCTGGCATAGTTACTCATGATTTATGTACTGTGTGCATCAACTAGGTTATTAGGTTATTTTGCTGGGTTTGTGACTTGACCAAACTTCACGTCTTTCTTAGGCAGGTTAGGTGAACAAGTAAAACAAGTTTTGCACGGTACTGTGCGCACGACTGCAAAACGCCTCAACTGTTGAGTATACTCTGTTGCTTAACACTTCTGTGCTACCCTGTTGATTCCTACCAAGGCCTAAACCATACAGCTTGCTACCTAAATACCGTACCTACGTAACTTTATAAAGTCAATATAAATAGTAGCACACTACATATATGGAAAATGCGTCACTAATGGTGCCATGTGGAGGTTGATGACGGAGAAACTTTCGAATCAAATCGAGCTCTCTTTACCTAAATTTTGGATTGGGGATTGAGAACTGTGGGTAACTGTGGGTACATTTGTGAGTTACTAACCATTTGAAAATGGCAAGCAGGAGAGTGTTAAGATTTGTTTCATTCCTTATATCAACTTTGAAATTGTCCGGTGCGTCATTCTCGGTCCCACCATGCTACTGGTTTATTCCAACAGCCTTTTTCCAGTTGCATGTCACTGGATGGTTTTTGTTTAGGAGGCACAGCATGCACAATAATAGCAGTCCCACTTTTAAAGTCTCTTGTACAGTATGCCTTGACCTGGTGAATTAAACTTGGACCTTCTGTTTTTTATTAATGAAGAACAGAATCCTTAAGGGTTCCTGTAGTCATAGAGGACTGGGAAAAATGTTGAAAATTTGGAAAATTATTTGAAGGCCTGGAACAGTTTTTAAACTCTGGGAAATTTTGTGAAAGCATGAAAAAGACAAGAAATTGTTTTAAATTTACCCTGTAAACACTGTAAACCTAAGTCTTTGGGCTTTCTGGTTATTTCTAAATTGGGTTTTGTTTGGAGATGAAAGTTGGATGTAGAATTTTGTAACCAATCACTTTGCTTAATTTTTACTCTATTAACTAAAAAATTTCAAAAAGAGGGAAAGAAGATAAAAATGAAAATCAATTCAAAGATTGCTGCATATGAAAATATATTTTTTAAGTTGAACTGTAACAATCCAGATATAATGGAACAAACTGTTAGTTTTAGTTTTAAGTAATAGTTCTAGAGATTATCTAGAGATAATCTAGAGATTAATTCGTTATGGACATTTGAATACATCCTTTCGATGCAGAATGACCCAGCTCCTTTACATTCAGTTAATAAGATGCGACATTCAGCTTCCACTCAAGTTTTTGTTGTTCGTAGAAGCATGAATAATGTCAAAAGATACTCATGTGCCCCAAACTGGGGTAAGTGTATCCAGGCTGTTGGAAAAATGAAATGTGCCTGTCTATGTCCTTTGGTTTAATATAACATTCCTTCTTTTGATATTGAAATGAATAGTTTTCATTTGCTGGTTAACTTCAGTTGTTACAGCAAAAACAATACATGCTTTCAGCCATGATGATATGTGACCAGTCTTTGGTTATTTGTTTGCAAAGTTGTATCTCTGCTTCCCCTGTTCATTAATTTTTTACAATTACTTTAAAAGTCACAACGACAATGACTCATTCCTCAAAGGCCAAAAGCCCTTAAAGACCCAGTTCTCTCACCCAAATAGTACCAAATCTCCTAACCTTCTTCCCTAAGCCCCTCCCACAATTGTCTGAAATTCATCCTCATCTCAGTTTATTGCTTCAGGGTGAGTTTAGAAAAAGTCAATTTATGTAATCAAAACACTCTTAGTACCGTTCATGCTGTGTAATATAAGCTTTGGCTCTCTGCATTGTTTGAATTAGCTGTCAATCAAAGAGCTGAACCAATTGAGAATTTCGGTACCCGGGTACCAAAATTGTAGTTTGGGGTGAGAGGTTTGGCCCTTTAAGGCCTTTAAGGTATATCAACAAAAGAAGCAGCAACCATACCAAGATCAGCCGTTGGTTTGTTCTATTGTAATTACGCAGAAAATGCACAACCGAAACGGAATGGAGATGGGTTACCCTGTCCTTGTTTCTGTGAGGCAGCCACCTCATAGGTTTGGACCACCTGACAGAAATTGTTTAAATTGCTACCCTATTAGAACAGGTGTAGAAGACGTTATAGATTCCTTCCCTGTTGGTTCCCATTTGGCATTATTTACCCCATGGACTAATACCACCTCACGATCCTCTAAAACCACAGAAGAAACCCTTAGGGGAATACAAATGAGATGCAACAACAGAAACTTACCAATATGAGGACGGTTAAGGCTCCCAAAGTGTTAGGTAGCGGGGTCGATCAGTGCTGATGCTAAGGTGCTCGGTCGCGCGATTCCCACACTCCAGTTAAGGAAACCTTATACTGTGCCTATTTCAAAACAATCGTCACTGAAAGAAGCTTAGGGTTTCTTTCAATTTCAAACAGGATATTAGGCCATATATCTTTTTTAAAAAATATAAAACCTGAGAAGTTTCAGGTTAAGAAATCATGTGTTTCGTAGATGAGATACGTATTTCAGTGGTTTTCTATAAACCCACCATATTTTTATCTGGCAATGATGAGAATGCTTTGGTGAAATACTATGCTACTTTTTGTGCATACCTAGAAGAATTGTTATTAAAGAATTTAATTTCGCAGGGTGAAAAATGAGGAGTTTAAAAGTGAATAAGGCATTACTTTGAGCCAATTGGCTCTCCAAGGCTTATCAAGTTGTTAGCAGAAATGCAATAGATTGCGAAAGTGTGACTAGGCCAAAGAGTAGCTAGTTGTTGAATAGGCTCATTTAACGATTCTTCCAACGAGAATGTAAATGCGAATGAGAATGTGATGTTAACTAGATAAAAAGTTAAAAATACGGTTTCAAATAGTTGAAATACTCTGCAAGTCTTACCCTTTGCAAATTGGTCGTACCTCAACAGGCGGGAAATACCGTGAGCATTAACTACAATCCCGGTCCACTCATAGGGTTAAAACAATAACAGTATCTTTCAGTGAGATCAGGACTGGAAATATTAAGGGATATACAGAGGGGTTTTCTACACCAGTTTGGGTCTTTCGTGATTTCATTACACCAGGGAGGTGAGTGTAGACCTCACACCTCCCTGATTACACTGCCTTACATTTTCGCAGCAGCTGCCGACGACATACGAATCAGTTTAGAAAACTTTGTTGGCTTTCGTTTTTAACACATTGGCGTATGGCGGAACTATCCAGTCCCAGCAAACAAGACTCTTGAGGGGCGAAAATATTTCGACAGAAGGACAAAAAAAAAAAAAAAAAAAAATATCAGAGGGGCCAAATGTGTAAAGCTTTATTGAGTTAATGGAAAACTTCAAACTCTTTAAGGAGTGAAATTTTTTTCAAAGGGCAGTACTCCCTCTTTTACCCATCCTTTGGCCAGTTGGCTACACTGTTAAAAATTTCTGTAAATTTACAGACTTTTTTTAACTTAAACTTTTTGTATTTTACTTTTAATAGAGATTTTCTGTATCTTTACAGACACTTTGTATTTCTACGATAAAAAAAAGGTTGTTTAACATGTATTTTCTGTTTATTTGAAAAACCATTTCTGTCTGCTTTTTTAACCAAATTTTACTGCTTTGTAAAACTTTTTCTGTAAATGTACAGAAATTTTAACATTTTTTTGTATTTTTCTGATTTCACATAAATATACTGTCATTTAACCAACATTCATTTTGTTTTTACGCTGAAAAAGAAACAAAAATAAGCCCAAACAAACAAACAAATAAGAAATAGCCAGAAAATTTTCAATATCTAACATGCATCGTTCTGCGAAGTTTCAGTTAAAAAAGAAAACATTTTTGGCAAATTTATGGCCCTATTTGAAAATTAACTTACATTTATTATACTGACAATTGGTATACTGATGTCAACTCATCGCCACAGGCGCTCATGCACTTGATCGAATTAAAAACGTTTCACAAATTTACTTGAAAGAGTCTGTAAATTTACCACTTTATGACGTAAATCTCATTTTGCATAAATGGGTGGAGCTTATTTTGTAGGCATTTTCCTAACAAAAGGATTGCTGTTGCTTTGAATAATATCTTTTTTGGCTTTTTTTAATCAGGAAGTGATAAACTTATTGTTTACCTTGTCTGGAAATGTTTGCAACCAATGTATTTGCATTCTTTGTCATATTTATTTTAAAAACAATTATTATATTGTACCAAAAATGTGACTTTCCAATTACAAAGTTCCTAGAGATAGCAGTCTACTGGACAACAATGTGATAACAAAGTATCCTCATTGTGTTTTGATTGAAAATAACTCCTTTTGGCTAAGATCATGTGTATTATCTGTTCTTTTCATCCAGTCAAGAATGGAGCCATACATGACAGACCAATGATGAAAATGGTCTGAAGGCCGCGAGGTTGGTCGTTAAGTATTGTCCTTCAGTGGACGTAATAGCTTCTTCGGGAAGCAGTATCAAGTTTGGTTTCGCCGAACGGCCCTTGGCCAGAGGGTCGGGAGGACTTTAGAAAAAGTAAGATTGAAAATAACTTTGTAACGACACATTACGTTGATAAGCAAATACCTGATCTACGTAATGGTGAAGTGTATGTTACGTAATAACATATGAAAGGAAAAAAGCGATATTATAATAAATATTAAAACGCCGAGAATGAAAACAGTAGGCTGTAAATTCACATAAAATTAAGGTAAAAAAAAAAACAGAACAATTCTGTAATTCGATTTTACAGTAGACATTTGTAAACTAATTTACATGCAAAAACTGTAAAGAAAAAACAAACACTTAATGTTTTTTCATGATTACAGTCTGGCTGTAAAAAAAACATTATTTGGTTGGAAAAAAATTTGCCATAAAAATTATGTAAATTTTACAGAGAAATTTCTAACAGTGTATGAGTCGGTGCTAGACCGAATCTGCCTGAAAAATAACAGCATTTCTACCTAATTAAGGCAAATGGCGACGTCAACACATCTCCATGTTCAATCAAAAGTGGATCTATCTTAATAGCATGTTAGCTAAACTTCATTAGGGGCAGAAGGTTCGGAAGATAGGGAACTCTCTCAGATGGCCGGAAATGACATTTCTCACTCTAGAATATAAGCAGTTGTTTTTTAGGGTTTCGCGGTTCGGTATAATACCATAAAAATTGCCATAAAAATTACATCTTCATCCCAAACAAATTCTCGAGGGGGCCTACCTGTATGCCAATATTTATGTTCATCGGAGGGCAGATTAATGTAGGCGTAGTGGATCATTAGCTGGGACTCTCGCCAACGTACCTTTCGACTTTCGCCTACATCAGTGTAAATTGCGATTGCTACATTAATATAATACGGGCTATTCAGTGCCACCCAAATATGTTTACTTTAAAATAAAAATGGTTACCCCAGTTTTGAAACTAAAATAAAAACTTCGTAATGTTCCATTGGTGTAAATAATGGCGTAAATGTTGGTGTGGGCTGATGTGGATCTCTCAATGTCCCCGCGTGAAGACAAATGTCATAATTCTTCATTTGATGACCTCCTTTAAAGTTCTGGTTCGAGTTGTTATCAATTACGGTACTTTTATGAATCTCACTGGCAAATTATTAAGATTTTTTACCCCTGAATTTACGAAACCTGAAAAAATCGGAAATAATTTCAAACTTAATACAGATACCCTGCGTAGTAGCAAGGTTTCCCATGAAACATTACGTGGTGTGTTATTTGAAGTCGAGACGCGTCTTCTTGGTAAGGAGAAAATTTTATTTGAAAACAAATGGAATCAGCCTTTTTTTTTTATCAAAACAAGAGCATAAAAAGTATTCTTAAACACTGGATGAAAAAAAAATGAAAATTGCAAGTCTTGTATCTTTACAATTAAAATACCCGTTCCTCAACACTTGCGAAACTGAGTAAGAGCTGTGAACTGGTTTAAGAACTGACAGTACCTCTTCTGTTAGGCATATCTCTCCATTATTCATTATTTTTTGTTTTATAGTTGCAGCCGGAATGTACAGATATGTTGAACTAGAATATCAACCCTGTAGGCCTATTCTGTCGTTAATGTCAGGATACTAGCATGTGTGCACATAATTTCTTTAGATGAGCTGAAAAGCTTCCTCGCGAAATAATTGACAATTAAAGGAACGGACATGGGCGTCCGCAAAGGGGGGCACTTGCCCCCCTCCCCCGGAAAATCAAACTTGTGAAAAAATTAAAATAAAAAAATTGGAAAAATAAATCATCACAATATCTTCACTCACAACGTCAGTTTCTACTCGTGAAATATGTGGGCATTTGACATTTTGAATAGCAAAAGAGAAGATGATAGGGGAAAGCCGTGTTATTTGGACCGGTGTGTAAATTGAACCACCTGCATTATTCCAACACAGAAGGGGAGGGTATCTTACTTTTATGTGTCATTGATACCTAATTCAGAACACTCACGTTTGACTTCGCAATCGATGAGATTAAGGTGATTTCCACAATTCTGTGTGGTTATCATTAAAAACTGGTGAACTGATCTTATTTTCGAGTTGACCCTTTGTTGGGTTTTTACTCGGAAATGATTTGTTCACCCCAAAGGCATAATGACTATGACAAAATATAATAATTCCTATTGAGTGCTGGGCTGTTACATTTCAGTAAAAACTACACTTGGCTAGGCTAGAAGAGTTTGGGTAAAATTAGTAACATCGTGTAATATGAACCACCCATGGTGTGTAATATGGACAGCTCGTGAATATGGAGGAGAGGGGGGGGGGGGGTGTATGATTCACAATTGGGTATCGGATATAGGTCTATATAGGCTGTTTGACAGTTGTAAGTTTTATTGTGCATACGCGTGCGAGGCCGTCACCGAGAGGCAGGTTTCTCTTCAACAATTTCTTACATTGAAAATTCTAAAAATCTAAAAATTACAGACATGAAATTCCTGTTTCAAGGCTGGGTACATGCAGCTTAGAACACCCGCCAAGTGTCGTTTCCGGCCATCTGGAGGGTTTGTAAGGCCCGAAATTTTCATGTTCACTCCGTGCCAACTGGTGGTGGCGCTCCGCTTAGATAGTGTACACAATTCAATCATCCATAAATGACCTTGCCCCCCCCCCCCTTGTAAAAATTTCTTCGCACGTCCATGGGGAACTGACTACTTGTTTAAGCTACCAGCCAGTTGGTACGAATGCATTCAAAATAACCGGGAATAGCCTTTAAAAAATCTTGAAAGTGGCCGGGATTTATTTATTTAATTTATCACCGTATTTATTTGTTTTATTTCTGAGATTGTTTTCTTTGGCAGTGACATATCGTATCGTTGGAATTTAAAGAGTTTTGAATCAACTGTTACGTGTACCATATAATCATTTGTTTCACGTGCTAAAAAGTGAACAAAGGTGGGATGTGATGAGTGGGTCACTAATTTATTGTCAGCTTATCATTATTTTTACTTTAAGACCCAGAAGGTCAAAATGTTTAGTGATTTGTTGACTCTGGAGTAAGGTATACAATAGGAACAATGGTACAGTTTAATCATGGAGTTAAAAGACTGCTTTGAGTTTACTATCACTGTCACAGATCAATGAGCATAGAAAGGCCGTAAAGATTGATAAAATGATCCCGGCACATTTGTTTATTTGTTTGTTTATTTCACTTCCATGTACATATACGTTCAAAATAATGGAAACACATACTTTTGAAAACAGTTTAAAAACAGACAGGTTACTGTGAATAAGACAATATAAAAAAGTACAGTCACTTTGGAAAAGCGACTTTAGCTAATTACATACCTTGTAGACATCTCATTTAAAGTGACTCACTTGAGTTGGTTCATGAATTCGATAAAATTTCCCAAACCTGTTACAACTTTTGTACATACCAATGACAAATGGTCAAACTTAGGCAATGCTCCAATAAACTACCAACAAATAACTATTTTATGAGTTTTAATTAACGGTTCATTTCGGTTTTCAAAAATTCGTGACCAGAAACTTTTCAAAATTATGCACAACACCCTCCCAAGTCAGTGCACCACAAAGTTCAAAATTTTAACCTTTTCCGTAACTACTGAATATGAATTATGAAATGACAAAGTTCACTAGTTATAGGCATTGTAATATTATAGTACCCTTGAACTCCCTTTTAACAACATGACAAAAGAGAAAAGTGCATTAAAGAGAAAAAAGAGAAGAGAAAGATTATTCGAATATTCCGAATTAATTATGCAAATGATATGTAAAAAGGAAATAACCAAAAATATAGCGACTTAATGTAAATATTTCTTTGAGTGGGTCTTGAGAATAGTAAGGGAAGGCAGCGGGGTAAAAGGACTTCTTTATAAGAAGGGGAGCACCTGCCGAGTTTTGTTAAAACTGTGAAGTGTGAAATTGAATACTAAATTAGGAAGCACAATTTGGGGCGCGCAAGGCGCGCATAAGCTTTCGTTCTTTTTAAACAAATATTTGAATATATAGAGCTTGTCTTGAAGAATTTTTATCATTTTTTACTGGAAGGAATTAATTGTGGAAAACTTGTTCGGAAATTTTAAAATTTGGACATTATTGAAAAATATGTCTTTCTTTAGCAAAATCCCAAATCCCATAGTGGCTGAACATCGTTTTTGTTACAATAGGTCTCTCAACGGAGGTTCTCCGACAAAATTACAAGATTCCGACTTATCGTTTCTTTTTTAGACTTAGGCTCTACATTTTAAAAATTAAGAGCTTAGCCTATGTAAGAAAAAAAAAATTGGAAGTCTTTAGAAGAAAATTCAGGAAAAACGCCTACTGTTATCTATCGGGTCTCTTTTGATGTCCCAGTGTCACTTGTGACAAAGTTATGGATTTTTTTTTATTTTCCAGAGCAAGGAATATTGTTCCCTTGAAAGAAAGGGAAATCAATTTGACATGTCTGTTTACAAGGAAGTGTTTTCAATTACAACGTTTCATTTCCATTTCCTCGAAATTTCGGCACCCGAACGGTACGGGAATTTGTTTTTCTCTCCACCCAGAAATCCGCCAGAATTGTGAGGGAGTCTGGCTACTACCATCTCCCCCACCCAGTCTGTCCGATCCTGACGCTACCTCTTGGTGCCTGAAAAACCTTGAACGAAACATAAGCGTATAAACTACGAATGTTGTAAATTGATGTACGAAAGTCTTAGATAGATAGTTAGTTAGATAGATGGAGTTTTACGGCCCAGTTTCCAACCTATTGGTTCAAGTCGAGCAGGCCACGGCCTTTTTCCAGTTGTGGCTTGTTTTTCCTACTCTATTGTTCACGCACAACGTCAGTAGGTTCCATTTTTAAAGTCTTTGGTATGACCCTACCACGGACCTTCCTCGTTAGAGGCGGATACTCTTACCGTTAGGCCAAACCCGCGGTCATGAAAGTCTTAGAAATTACACTTTTACTGTACAAGATTAAACCCCTTTTCGTCTTGTAAACCACTCTTCCTAGAAGAGGGTTTGACATTAAGGAGCTAGTACATTCGGTTTTTTTTATTCATGGACATCCGGGCGAGGGGACCCCATCCTGAATTTCATCAACCACTGACGTACTTTACGGAAAGTCCCTGTATATGCAAAAACCACCCAGTTTACCCCATTCGGTCTAAATTATAATTCATCTTTTGGTACTCATTCCTATTTAACAAGTTCTGACATCAGTAACTGTTCGTCGGAAACAGATTTAGGCTCCAGTGACTAAATTGTTAATTAAAACGTAAGTTTTTCGGGATCTAGCCAATTAAACTACAACTAAAAATACTGATAAGATGAAAGAAAAAATATGACCCCATGTCTCACCAAAATCGTGAAAAATAATTGATAACACGGAACCAGGCAAAAACAGGGAGCTGGTATCCAACTAACTGCTACTTGTCCCTAACAACACCATGTATCGATAGTAACAGGAAACAACACCTGAACACCGAATGATAATCGTTTATTTGAAGTTTTTTTGTTTTTATTTTACGTGCTGTCTTTACTTAGACCTTCGATTCATCTTTGACGTCTTTATCTATGGGCAGATAGTTTCCTCTCATAGCCGATTTATCATCTACCGATTTATCAAGCGACTTCTCTTGTCGCGAAGAGCAAAATAGGAAGACAATGGAAGACAGTAAATTAGGATCCACAGTTGACAGGTTATTTGGACCTGTCAAAAAGCTAACTATGAGGCCAACTGAAATTGTGATTAGAGTGCTTAGAAAGCCGTACCAGGCGTATGATATGGAGTAGTACTGGGCGATAAAAGGAAGCGTTTCATCTGTTTGCAGTTCAGTGGTATATAACGACGTTGTCATTGGCTCGTTCCAATCTGAAGTCATCATATCTGTGAAATTTGTAGTAAGATTACTTAATTTACACTGATCAGTAAACAGAGGTGGGTCGTCAATGAAAGGAGGATATACCAATGCCCCTATCATTAGCCAAACGCCATTAGCAAGAGCACACACCATGCCTGCGATGGCGCCCTTGGAATTACCCCACGGGAAAAATATACCTAAACAAAAGACACCAAACAAGGGCGCCATCAGTGCACCGGCTATAGATAAAGTCAAAGGCAAGATGGCGCCCAAAATGGAGACGAGGAAAGCCATACCGATACCTACAAATCCAAAGATTACAGACACACATTTTAAAACTACGGTAAATGTGAATCCTTGAATTTTAGGGAAATGTATTTTGATGACGTCATAGCCAATGAGGGCCGCTATTGCATTGATCCCCGAGGAAACCGTACTTAGGGAAGCGCTGAAAACTGCAGAAATCAGGAAACCTGCTACTCCCGGGATTTGGTGAAACAGGTCTACAACGATATAGACCATGATCTGATCTGCTCGTTTTATTTTTCCTAAGGATAATGGGTCACATCCTGCAAAATAAGCGTAAATACAGACGCCTGTTATAACTGCCAGTAACTCGACTAAACCCATCATAAAGGTACCAATACCAGCTGCCAGTTGAGATTGGCGCTGTGTCCTACATGTTAAGTACCTCTGTACAATCATCTGGCTGCTACCGATGTACGACGAAACTTGGAGCCCTAGACCAACGAAGACAGCCCAGAAACTATGGCGAACTGTCGGATCTAGACGGAAGTCGAAAACGGTGTCACGACCGTCACGAGCGTTGATTTTGAACACCTCCCTCAATCCACCAACTTGTACACAGCACGTTATTGCGGTCACTAGAAATCCGGCTAACATTATCATGCTCTGCAATAAAACAAATGGTGAAAACTGGTGAAACATGGAGATCTATTGAGATTTCAGGACCACCCGTCCCTTCAACAAAACAGAAAACTCTAATGATAAAATAAGTAGGCTACTCTTTGAAGCGGATGAAAAGGCAAAATTCGCCAACTTACAGAGAAATACGAACTCAAAAAATCAAACTAATAAAAATTTGTTTAGGGTAATAACTAAAACTATACCAAGAAAGTGAAAAATAAGGTAATAAGATACGCACAGAAAAAAAAGCACAGGAATATAAAAAGAACACACGGATAAGGATTCTGAGAGCACGTCGCTTCTGGGCAATTAAAGCTTTCATTAACGTTAAAACCCTTGTTTACCTCTAAAATGCCATGGAGGTATAGCAACCTGGTCTCGGATAATACTGGCTTTCACTACTCGTAAATTAAAGTTGGTTACGGCACTGTCCTACCTTTTATGAAACAACTTTTTTACGTATTGTGGAAAATTGTGGTAATAAAGTCACTGACCTCTATTTGATGAAAATTATTATTTCACCACACTTGAAAATCGGAATTAGATTTGCCATCATATACGGTACTGCTTGGAAAGTAAGATACCTTTTGTAAACCACTTCTTACAAATGTAAGTAAAATTTTGCTTTACATATAGAATGATATACTTTTTCTTAGGTCCCTCGGCCCTCTGGCAAAGAGCCGCTCGGCAAAACCAAAACAACTTTCACTGCTTCACGAAGACGCTATTACGTCAACTGAAGGACAATACGTAATCAACCTCACGGCTTTCAGAAAATTTCCATTATTGGTCTGTCTCCATTCTAGACTGGATGAAAAGAACAGATACTCATACTCTTACTCATTATACAACTCAATGGCAACAGCCAATCAAGAAACACTAAGTTAAACAGTGAGCATCTACCTAAAACTTAAATGACAGTCTGTCTTTGTTTCGGTATGGTTTTGGAGGTTTAGGTGCAATGACCTTTCACTTTTTTAAACATTTTCAAACTTTTCGATCTCAAACTTAATTATTTGCTTGTCAGAATATTGTAAGAAGTAACAAAAGATTAACACATGAGTTTTACAAGATTGTACAAGAAAAGACAATTGTAAGAAGTATCCTTTTTTGGTGGCTGACGGCGGGGTAAAACACACTGTTTAACAGATTGAATCCTGACATGTGTAGTTTGACCTATGAACTATGCATACAAACGCGTTTCCATGATCCTATATACCTACTTAGCCTGCAGTCTGCCGACCCCTTGAGCTTTCTTAATAGTTCGGCAATGAAAAGTAAAATATGACGCGAAACTTTGGGTATTTATACAGCCAAAAGGTACATTTTTGTTGCTAAATTTTTTCGCCTTTTCTACGAGCAAGAACAATTTCTTTTTTAAAATAAAAAATAAAATCTGTTTTTTTTTTCTTAAGTGTGACCACTATTAGAGACGTAATTCGGGTCCTTTTACACATTGTGAATTTGGTGCTAGTATTGCAGAAAATAGTTTAGATTCAGGGTTTCCTGTAAAGAAATTTGAACATTTGGGGGACTATCGAAGAATCTACGTTCCTATCTACAATCCTATTAGCATTTATCTGAGATAGCATGTAGACTAAAAATCGTTGTTGTTACATGATGTTATCTAAGGAGTTCGGATCGAGGCCTCTCGGCGACATTCAAAAAAGCTCCCGAAACTTTGCTCTTTTTAGACAAAATATTTAAAACTTACAAGCTTATTTTGAAGAAAATTTAGTAGGGAAACGTCACTGTTGGCTCGGAAAAGTTTACCACTGACTGCTTTTTGAGCGACCACATATTTCATTACGAGTAGCGATTAAGGGCGCGCGACGGGCGGAAAATTTTGCCTTTTTTTTAAACTAATAATTTAAAATATGGAGCTTTTGTTAGGAAGAATTCGGAATTTTATGAAGGAAGAGTTGGGAAACCGCACTGTATTTGACTGGTGTCTCAAGTGCCAAATTTCCGAAATTTTCACTTTTTCGAGCCAGGGAACAATCGTCCCTGCCTCCTGTAGCTACGTCGGCACTCTGTGGCATTGAATGTTGATAACATTTTGTCACTTCAATAACTAAAGAATCCATCTACACAGAATACGATACTCAGCTGACAGGATTGAAAGGTATGTGATGATAGGTGAGTAAGAGGGCAGTTGAGTACGGTAAGCCAACGGTTCCCTGCCTGAAGTATGAAATTTGCTCGAAAGACTTTCCTCATGTTGGTGTGGAGCGTACAGAAAATTTGGAAAAATCGCGACCCCTCAGACGGTCGGAAATTGCATGTTTCGGGCTTGTAAGTAGTAGCTAAGTTTTCCAATTTTTCCTTGCATTGTGAAAACCACTGTGTCGTGGACGTATTCGGCGAAACTTCTTCCCCTTTAAACAAATACATGCAGATATGGAGCTTTTACTGCAGAAAGCTTTGGATTCTGGGTTTCCTGTAACGAAATTTAAGGAGTTAGGGGATTACTGAAGAATCTGCTCATCCTTCATATATTGGTGGCAAATGTGAGGATGGTTGAACGACGACTATCGTTGTTGCTACATAATGTTTTCTAAGACCTACGAACTGATATTCTCTGAAGACATTTCAAAAGTTTGCCAAACTTTGTTGCCCTTTTTTAGACAAGATATTTCAAAATCAAGAGCTCTCGTTGAATAAAATTTGTAATTCTATGATAGGCAGTTTACAAAAATAGTAATATAGCTGCAGGTGTCTCTTGATGATGTGGTATCACATGTGATACGGATCCGATTTTGTCATTTCTAGAGCTGGGAAAAGTGACTTACCTCAAGAACTAATGCATTCTATATTGCATTTTGCAACGCGCCAAGAGCGCCGGGAATTTTGCATTCCGTTTGAGAGTTCATATAATGAAAAATGGGTTTTCAGACCCGTGAAGTGCGGGACGGCGGAAGCATGCTTCCGCCCCCTCATTTTTCACAGGTGGCTGTTCCCCCAGCCCCCCAGCCCCCCCCCCCCCCCGCTTCTTACGCGTATGAGTCATAATCTTGAGATTTCATTTGCAATAAAATATTCACTTCGATAAACAATGAGGAAATTGCAAAATGATGAGAAAGTTACTAGATACAACTTCCAGGATTTTGGGAATTTCACGTGGTACATTTTCCTGTCTTTCAGTGCCATTATGTACCGTAATTCTACAATTCCAGGAAACAGTGAGCTAAAGCTGACAGAAGATGAATTGCTTTATAGACGAATTCGAGCAGCGCCAGTGATAGTGACTCGTCAGCCACTGGGGTCCAGTAGCCTTTAAATCGTCTTCATTTATTGTCTTAATGTAATTTAAACCCCCCATAAACAGTGAAATAAAGAAACGAAGAGGAATTTCACTGTACAACCATCCATTACCGTTATACAGGTAAGCAGGGAGATTGAAAGACTAAAACTTATCTAGTTATGGCCGACTAAAATCAGACCACCAATTGCTTTCGGATTCGTCTATAGACTGGCTGAATGCGTCAGCAAATTTTGTAACTTTCAGTTATTTTTACGAAAATTTTACCACAACATTTTGTAGCAATAGGCCTACAAGTCTCTATATTGTACAAAATGACATTTTCTAGATCCTGTAAGCTACATCTATAACATCTGTACAGGTTAACCTTTGTTTGAAAAGTTCCTTAAAAGAAAAAAAACACTGACAAACTTGGACTGAATCTGCACTGATGAAGCATATCAGTATGTTCGTTGAATGAAACTAATACCAGGGAGCTGTTAATTGGATGGAGACAGACACTTTGAAATGGGGTTCACTCCGTCAAGGCCACTCAGTCTTTTGTATCGTTCTTGGCATTTTACTATGCTTGTACGGGATTATTAACAAGACACAAAAAAACATTTATCGTCTGCTACGGTTACTAGAGTGGGACCGACAGGATTTTTTTGCCCTGCCACAGCTTTGCCAGTCGTCAGGTAAATAAAGGTAAAATTCTTTTTTCGAAGCACGGAGTCGCTTATTAAAAAAATATTATCTCGGTGGTGTGTCGAAATCTGAACAAGAATATCTGTCTATTTTCTACAAACGTGATGAAAGGTCTTATCTTGTTGTCAAAAAGGTAAGACTTTTGCCCCTAAAGCTTACATACATGTAATGCCCTCTAGAATCACGTGACATCCGAATTTTAAACCCGAGTCTCATGGAATGGAGAATAAAGTGTTATTTTTTAATCTTCCATCCTTCACTCAACGCAAGTATTCAGTATTTCGGCTTAATCCACTGCTATTCTTCTTTCAAACTTGTCACTTAAGAATTTTACTAAGTAAACATTTCATTGTACGCCCTTTTCGGAATTTTACACTGCATGACAACCTGAAACAACTGTCATGGGGACAGCTTACAACCTACGTCCCTGGTAATGAGTGGGACATTTTTAGCCAAAACAAAATCGTAGTAATGTTAACGTGCCAACTGATATTGACTTCACTCTACCGGACCGTGTGTCATTTGATAATTTTGTCATAAACTAGATTTTCCATTGAAGAAGGTGCACACCATTCTGAAAATACACTGAGATCATGACGTACCACAGTAGTCCAGTGGTCGAATGAGCCTGTAAGCCTAGGCTGAAATTTTGATATTATTACAAAATATACCGTGATCTTGCCAGTTACGCATTATATTATACCGTATAAAGTTTTAAGAAAAATATATGACATCTGTATGAGAAAGGAGGTAACGTTTTCCCAAATTAGTCCCTTTTAAATAAGTCATATCGACCAACGTTGTTTTTTCCTTTGAACATTGAAGTTCATGCTTTTAGAACTTTTCCGGGGGAGGGGCAAGTTTTCGCCCGCTTTGGTGAGCCGTTAATCAATATCCGAATTTAGCTGTGGGGGTGTTTATCCATTTTGGGGTAAAAATTTTCAAGAGCGGAGGCTAAATTCGTACATGAAAACTAGATCTGGCATCTCAGGCTACTCGTCGAGTTTAAGCTTTACATGACGTACTGCTTATGAGATTTTATCAACGAAAAACTTATCTTATATTATATCAGTTGTAATGTATTATATGCCTCTGCTCCTTTTCGGTGTAAGTTTAGGCCCATGACAAAACTTAACATTGTTCATTAGAGGCGCAAGTTATTTGAAGTTTACAAACTGTGATTAATGTAGTTCCAAAACCACAATTCAAAAAATAGTACCCTGGTTATTTAGCAGAGATGTCCATAATTGTATTCTGAGAATCAGACAATAATTAAATGAAACAAGCATTTTTCCAATACAAGAGGGAGAAATGGGGGGAGGGGTGGCATTGAATTAAATTAATGAAAATTAAAAAGTGGTTCTAAAGTGCGTGATGCTCCAGACAAGCAACAGAGTGGGGAAAACAATTTAGTATCCGCACAACTAAGTAGGAAAAAACAGGGTGCCACTATAGATTAAACATACACAGACTTACTAATTACACCCGCCATAGTGTCACATTTCTGATAATAGGTGACGTACCATATCTCACCTCCCCGACCTGCGTGTTCATCACGTGGAAAGTAATATTTTCTAAGATACTTGACTAAAGTTGAACGTATTCAAGAATTGTAGAAAAAATAGGAAATGAATTTTGGTGCAAAAATATGCAGGTAGGAAAATTATCAATTTGCATTTGTTTCTATATTTATTTTGATGCACAAGATATACTGTATCAAGCTACTTAAATTTTTATGAACGATAATACTTAAGTGACTATGTAACAGTCGGTATATTCTAGGGTTGTTAAATGGGCGACTAATTAATAATAATTCTATCAAGTGATACAGTATTATGCGTTCTTTTGGAATTTGCAATGGCTCCAATTCTAAATCTACAAAACGATCTATATAAACGTTGGGAGTACTTTGAATGAATTATCATCATCCAAGATTCACGACCTCAGTGAAATTCGAAAATTATATTGAAAATTCAATGCAACATCTTGAAGTCTATTTGTCTCTGGTTTATGGCTGCAAAAGCGTTCACTGCATAGCCCTAACATTCCAAAATTCGCACCTTTTTGGCAAATGTTGACCATCTATATCCTTCTTATTTGAATATGTTTCGAAGGAACTATGGCCCAAAATCAGGCGTTGTATCTTGGCTCTCAACAATGTAGGACCAAGTTGTCAAGTTTTCAAAACTTTTAAAAATTCCATACTCACGAAGTTGCTTTTCAAATTTGGTATGGTAATAATTCATGTCCGTGTAATGGTTATAAGCATAATTCAAATTAAGGCAAAACATGTTTAATGATCCCTAATGGTCAGTGTTCTTCAAGTCTTATTTAAGTTTAAGATTGTAGAGGATTAATACTACATTGCAGAGGCCGATTTATGACTCCTACTGCTCCAATTACCATTAAGACTACTTAATCTTCGATTCATTCTAATTTGAAATGGTCTAGTAGACAATACTCTGTACTGTCTTTCTCGCTAATTAAAGAGTGCACAAATACATTTTTGGGTAAGTGTAAGAAGCAATGACATGGTGAAGATACAAAACAAATAGCGCAAAAAGAAATGGATGAATAGGGGTTGATTTCAAACTTTGAATTAGTTTTGAAGATCAAGAAATATTAGACAAAAAGGAACTCTTATCTGGAACATTACCCAGGCTTTGGGTGCCTTAAAGTCGTTACTGAGTAAATTACACTGACAGTGTAATCTTCAGCGCTTCAGGATTTCTCTCAACTATAGATCCATTTTCAATAACGATTAGGAAATCTCAGTGTTTGAGGAGGGGGTGGTAATTACTGCCCTGTAGGGGGCAGGTTTCAACCATGACAAGAATACATTTATAGGTGATATCACAATAAGCGAGCTGGGTAAATTCGTCTTGGGGCTATACACGTGTGCACGTCCTATCGTCTGTATAAGAAAGAACACCGCGAGCTACAACACTTGTTCCAAAACAGTGGCGTAGGAAGCAATATGAAAGTGGGCGGGGCGGAACGACTTTGGACCATGCACCTCACCCTACCCCATTAACCAAAAGCTACATTTTTGTGCTGAATTTTCCCAATTTTTCTACGAGCAAGAACAATTTAAAAACTAGAAAGCCAAAAGGCTTAGCGATTCCTTGCCATATGATATATTTTAAAAATGAACATGGATGCCCACATGACAAGCATGAGATCCCTCACAAATACTGAGGTATACTAGTAAGGTCAAAACCTTTTAAGATCATGTGACCGAAAATGATCTTTCACCCTCACGTAAAGCAATAGGGAGCAACTACCTAAAAAGACTATCAACATGGTAAATATGAGCAATTCACAAAATGAGTATGAGATCCCTCCACAGTTAAATGACCACATAAAAATGTCATGTTTTCAAGGTTTTGCCCTTTTGTGACCCCAACCTTTGACCTCCACAAACAAGAGAAATCTCCCACGCAGTTATGATGCTGGTAAACTATGTTGTCTATTAACTTGATAAAGAGATATTTTTGAAACATGCTCCTTTAAATCAAAATTTGGGGTATTGAGGAAAGCTCTCTATATAATGATGTCTCTATGATCCAAAAAGTTGACTGCATTGAGGTTAGTGTTACAACAAGCCCTAATCCTAACAGTTATCCATAAATTGGAACATACAGTAGAGGCATCTCAACAGAAAGGTGTAACCTTGGCTATTAGTGGTGGTCCTTTTGTATTTGTTTTTTGGTGTTATGCCCTTCCCAATGACTATGATATCCTTGAAAATTAACAAAAAATGGGGACCCTATTAATACAGAAATTAACAAGATTTGTAATTTGCCTTAAATTGTCTGCTTGTAGGAACACCACATAACAGAGTACAAGTGAAGTGTCCTTTGTTTGATGCACAGTAGATACTATTATGCTTGTTTTGATTACCCGAACTACAGTACTTTCTCAAAAATCAAAACCTAAGTATGAAAAATTTCCTGAAAGAAGGGAAAATATTTCTTCTGCTCCCCAAAGGAGCTACGTCCCCAAGGGACAACTCAACTCAACATAGTCACATGTACCATTCTTGAGATATTTTGTTTCAAAAGGTTTGATTTTTTGATGTCTCATAACCCCAAATGACTTTCACGTCCACCCAGAAGGATAGGGATCATCTAGTCATTATGTGACAACCGCATGCAAACTGTTAAAGCAGTATGCAGCACCCAAATATGAGATTCAAACAACAAACAGCTTATTAAACGAAGTAGCCTAATTGAAAAGTTTTTCTTCGGGTTTAACTTTAGGCTGTGAAAATAGCGAGTGGGACTCAGTAACCTGTATACTTCCATCCGGTTTAGGTGACATGACAAAATGATTCAATGAAAGTCACGCTTGTGTTGTCACTGCGATAAAGAATAGAAAGGACGATCGGATACGTGACTTATTAGGAGGTCCAGTGTCTTCTACTTAAATCATAGGAAGTAAAGAGTGTATCTTGGCCAAAAAGTTCCTAACAATTTGTACCAAATGTATCGCTGGAGTTTCCAAGTGGAAAACAAAGCTTTAAAAATAATTCAAAACAAAATTTTTGTGGAAGTATTGATTTACAAATCAAAATAAATGTTAGCCTCTATGCAAGAAACACGGCAATATTTTACTTTGCTCTCTGTTGGTATAAGGTCACAACCACTAACTGACCCGAATGCATGCATTGTACATGCTATTACGTAACTACGGTCGAAAAGCCGCCCCGACGTGTGACCTTAGTAGAAGGTACAGTGGCTTCCACTTAAATAATAGGGAGTGAAGCTGTATGTTGAACTAAAAAATACCTCACAATTCTTAGCGAGAACTTCAAAGTACCATTTACCATGGATAACGAGTAGTTAAAGTAGAATTCTAAGCCAAAATGTTGACAAAGTCCTTATATATAAATGTCAGTCACTTTGTAAAAACATGACATTATTTTACTCTGCCCTGCTATCAAGTAATGTACAACCACTTAGTGAAACAAAGCTTTATAAAGATTGCTACATTTTACAGAAGGTACACATATTTCTGACGGCCCCGTGTGGACATTTTTCCGAGACGAAATTTGATGTTTATGCAATTATGCAATCAGAAATTATGAATATACCCGATGAAAGTCACAGCAGTTTTCTTTCAAAAAGGTACAAACAGCCACACATTGCAATATATTTTTGGTGAATTGAGTGTCCAGCAATGCCATTCACGCAGCTATCTCTCCTATCAATTATCTACCCTAGCAACAACAACCTCAATGATCCAAAATGAAGACAGACTTTGGCTTAGTACTATTCTGCTGAAAACAAAGCAAAACAAAGAAATAATTCTCAATCGTTGAGCTTACAAATCATAGCTTGAGCCAACACTAAAATGCACGATCCTATACATGTTTTGCGAAAGTGTTGTCTGCATGAGTCCAAAGGATTCCCCTTTCGGGAAACCAATAAGCCTTACTGAGGGGGCTAAATATAAAAGTGTCAGACACTATCTCTAGACAGGTAGGAAATTGATAAATCCATTGAGCTGTATGATTCCATGAGAAAACCCCTCAGGACACTGTGGCAGTCAAATGTGATGAATTGGGTAAGATAACAGTGACCAGCAATTTTCACAGAGTCTGGTGGGTCAGTTACAATTTGATTCATTCAATTAGGCAATCTCAGTTCAAGCATGCTCAAGGGTATTTGATCCAAATGATTAGTTATTTAGTTCTTTTTATAAAACTAATTACCCGTGGTGTATTTAATTATCTAGTTCCCACTTACATGTCCTTATGAGGACAGTGGCACAAGGTTTGTCTGTAACTTTTAACAATCTTTGATACTAAATTGAATGTTATCTGCATTTTTTCTTTAGGGTTATGGAAGAAACAATGTTTGTATGCTCTAAAAGAAATTTTGGGCATCATACAAAGCACTTGATCTGTTCAAAGTTTACACTTATGAAGTTCCCCACTGAAAAATTCCTCTGCTTTGTGGGCATGGAAGCTTTCTCCAATATGTTCAGACTATGTCCCCAGATAGTCCTCATACAGCCTTTATTTAACTCACATATTCATGAAAATCTATAGGCCGAGATACTTATGGCAAAATCAGCACACCCTTGACAAAGATAAATTATTAAACTAACATGTCAGCCTGATGAACAGTTTTTTCCTTTTTAACTTTTTCAGGTTTTGTTCTACCCACTTATTCTTTATTATATTTTGAAATTACCCAATTTGATCATTTACATAATGAAGTGGATTCCAAAAGCTTACCAGATGCATCTTATATTACCCATGCCATTCAAAAGTTTTAACCCTATGCACTAATGAATATTAACCCTAACAGTTACCCTTTTTGAGATGTAGTATGTGAAAGGTTTAACCGCTGATGACCCTAAATGACCTTTGACCTCCATTAAAAACAACAGGGATCATCTACTTAATATGGATAATCCACATGCTAAGTATGAGATCCCTCACTGTTACCCTTCTTTAGATACAGTGTTTACAAAGTTTTGATGTTTTGACCTCTGGTGACCCAAGATGACCTTTGACCTCCACCAAAAACAATAGGGATCATCTACTTAACATGGACACTCCACATACTTTGTATGAGAGCCCTCACAGTTACCCTTCTTGAGATACAGTGTTTACAAGTTTTTGACCTTTTTAACTTTGGTGACCCCAAATGACCTTTGACCTCCACCAAAAACAATAGGGATCATCTACTTAATATGGGCAATCCACATGGCAAGTATGAGATTAATCAAATTTTTCCTTCTGGAGATATCGTGTTTACAAGCAATTTCCAAGGTATTTACCATTTGACCCCTGGTGACCCCAAATGACCTTTGACCTCCACCAAAAACAAGAGGGATCTTCTACTCAATGTGGGCAATCTACATGTCAAGTTTGAGATCTCTCAGAGTTACCCTTCTTGAGATATCGTGTTTGCAAGCGGACGTCACACACACATACACACACACCTACACACACACGACATCACCATCGCATAGATTCCTTGCCTGTCTTCGGCAAGGAATCAAAAATCTGATTTTTTCATAAGTGTGAACAATATTTATCAGGAACGTAATTTCGGTCCTTTTACACTTTTGTTCCTGTGAGAAAATTTGAATATTTGGGGGACTATCGAAGAATTTGTGTCTCCTATTAGCTTGTATTTGAGATAGCATGTCGACTGAAGATCGTTGTAGTTACATAATGTTATCTAAAGAGTGCGGATTGAGGCTTTTCGGCGACACATTCCAAAAGCTCCTTAAACTTTGTTGCCTTTTTCGACAAAATACTTAAAAATTAAAAGCCTTTATTGAAGAAAATTTAGTAGGGAAACGGCACTGCAGCGGCTTGGAAAAGTGTACCACTGACTGCTTTATGAACGATCACTTACTGATTAAGAGTTGCAATTTAGGACGCTCGAAGGGTGCGGAAAATTGTACCCTTTTTTAAACTAATAATTATAATTATGGAGCTTTTATAAGGAAAAATTCGGAATTTTATATAACAAAAGTTGGGAAAACCACACTGCATTTGACTGGTGTCTCAAATGGCAAATTTCCGAATTTTTCGCTTTTTGGAGCCAGGGGACAATCCCCTCTGCCTCCTGCAGCTACAAGAGCTACGACACTTCTCTGCAAATTGAACATTGATAACATTTTGACAATTCAATAACTTAAGAATCAATCAGACTACTCAACTGACATTGTTGCAAGGTACCGGTATCTGATGATAGGTGTGTACGAGAGCATTTGAGTACGTTAGGCCCTGCTCGGAATATGGAGAAAGCCCCCATGCAGAAGCATGCTTCCTCCCCCTCGTTTTTCACTGGGGGGGGGGTCGCCCACAGCCCCCTCTTCTTACGCCTATGTTCCAAAATCTGAGTTTACATGAAATTATATCAAATCATTCTTTCTAATTCCATCAAAACATAGGACCTATGTTATAGTTGCGGTTTGTGCAGTGGACTGTGTCTATTGTCAAACTGACGAAAAAAAAAGAATGTAATGCCGTACATTTGTACTGACCTCCGGGTTGTCAGAGTGGATAAAAATTGCCAGTTGGCCACAACTGGAGTAAGGCCGTGGGCGGCTCGACTTGAACCAATTGGTTGGAAACTGGGCCATAAAACTCCATCTAGGCTAACCTTACCCACGATGTGACCCACAACTCGTTGCTTACGTAGCAGATTGCACGGCATATTCCTTGTTCAGTCATATCCCTTTTGAGGAGCTGAGAGAATAGTCGGCCCTCGAGGTGCTTAAAGGGAAGCAACTGTACAGCCTTCTAGACAGCACAGAAATTCAATATAATTATTCCGAGCAATGTGGCATCATTAAAGACCAATTTTATCCCAAGTCAAACGTAGTATGAGTTTTTCCGAGGCAAGTCTGGAAGGCAGTTGGGCAAAGCAGTGCAAAGCACCATATTTCTCCGAAATTACCCATAGTGCAACAGAACAGTGACGTAAAACCTGCACCTAATGTATGCTTTTGTTTACTATTGCGGAATATCATACATACTATACTGCACAAACGTTCGTAACACTACTGAAGACTAGCACAACTGCCCATCGTTTCATTCATTTTCCAAATGTTTCAACGGTTGAGTTTGAGATAAAGGTTCAGAAATAAAAAAAAGATTAACTCCTTACAAGCATATGGCTGCCTCTTCCGGGCCAAGTGCATATGATTTTGAGCCAGTTCGACCAAGGAAAACTCTAGCACCTGCGAGCGATGTAACCAGCACCCGCAGCGAACCAGCCGTACAGTCTATACAAGCTAACGTTAGACCAAGGGTCAGTACGTTACGTATGGGCTTATACTAGTATAGGAATACGTAGCCTATGCCGTATAATAGGGCACGCCAAAAGGCTCACCAAATATGATGATGTTCTAAAAATACACGTTCATGTACTGAAAATACACGTTCATGTACTAAAATTACACGTTCATGTACCAAAAATATACGATGTCGTACTAACTTCATACGATCATGATGTAAATTTACACCATCATGTACTAAAATGTTACGATGTACATGTAAAATCACACGTTGTACATCTAAAAACAAACGTTGTACATGTAAAAACGTAAGGTCGTCATGTTATTATTGTCTCTCTCGCACGCCATACAGAGTGAGCCTTTCGGCGTACCAGAAGTCCGCCAAAAGGCTCACCGATATGCGATGTAGTAAAAGTACACGTTCATGTACTAAATGCTTACGATCATGTACTGATTTCATACGTTCATGTACTGTTTACTTACGTTCGTGTACTGATTTCATACGATCATGTACTGATTTCTTACGATCATGTACTGACATTTAGTACATGATCGTATGAAATCAGTACATTACATGTACAACGTTTGTTTTTAGATGTACAACGTGTGATTTTACATGTACATCGTAACATTTTAGTACATGATGGTGTAAATTTACATCATGATCGTATGAAGTTAGTACGACATCGTATATTTTTGGTACATGAACGTGTAATTTTAGTACATGAACGTGTATTTTCAGTACATGAACGTGTATTTTTAGAACATCATCATATTTGGTGAGCCTTTTGGCGTGCCATAGTATAACAATAACACCGATTGATGTGTATGGTGTCTTAGCCGATTTCTCTTCGCGATTGCCTTCTTTTAACGTTTAAGTGTCCACAAATATCCTACATTACTTACGAGAATTACAAAAGGTTCGACTAAATCGAATCTTTACGAAAATGAGTGAAAACGAACCTAACTGTTGCACCGAAAAGCATGCTAAAATACGGTCTCGCTAGTCCCAGCTTGTTGTTGTTACCTCTTGTAGTTTCAGGGTCTACCGGAAGTAACTTATCTTGGTTTGTACAAAAGCAGTCAGAAAAAAGCGAGAACAAAAAATTATTGGGTTATCAAAAATTTTTATCAGTAAAGCAAAAGCAACTATGAAGTTTTTTAAGCTTCGTAAAGGGTAATTATAAATTCAGCTGTAAGTGTACGTAAGTTGGTAACCATTTTTGTGAAATCTGATCAGGTGCAGGTTTTACGTCATCAATCAGCTGATCCATGGTCGTGTTTCTTCGAGTATGGCGATACTCATGTCTTGAAGAGCGGGGGATTTGAAACTTTTTTTCGGTATGAGTTTTTTGTGGAAAAACAACACAGTAGTGTTAATATCTAATGTTTATATATGTACTACACATATGTGGGGAGTCAAATGGCCACTATTGCTCCCCTTTAATTCCACACAGCAACGAATTACCAACGGAACTCGCCGATGAATGCACAATGTACCATTTCTAACCCCTGTGTTACCGAGGGAGTTTTAAAATATGACGAGAATGTTTTAAAGCCACCGTCCTAAAGATGCACGGTACTCTCATTTATTCGCAATGTTGCACATAATGACAGTGAAAAAGTAGAAATTGCATAATAGTATGTTCTGTTAAAGTTGACCCCTTTTATTACTTTTGAATGGGTAAGATGTAAGGCTTGAAAGTATTGTATGTTTCCTTACCTCAAGTACAATACAGACATTTTAAGCACAATTGAAATAGAGCCAAATTGACCAGTCTTCAAAATTAAGACACCCTTCAGTAGTTTATAAAGGTATAGCACTATAGCGGGGTCGACAGCGATCAAAGGATATAAGCTTATGTATACTTTGTGAAAAGATAAAAGGTATTACTCTAAGGATGGTTGGATGGCACAAGATCCGGTGACAATTGTTGTCTGTTTTCTGTAATACCAGAATTTTCCAAGAACTTTTTTCGAAAACGTTCTGATTGTATTCAGGTTTGCAAGTGAATTATTTCGAAGGGCAATTGCTTTCAGACGGCTACAGTGGTTAAGTTTGATTTGAGTTGACGATGTTTTCGATATTTTGAATGCATGCGGACTATTTCTGAGCTACAGTCCTTTTAATTTTAAGGTACAAAGTGTTCTAACACATATTTCGGGTAAATGCGCACTGTTTAACAAGGTGTTTCTTGATTGGTTGTTACCATTGTATTGTATCGATTGTATTCTTTGTTGGGGTTAGGGATTAGTTTAAGGACTAGAGTTACGTTAGCCAGTAAGAAAATTTCTTGTTAAACAGTGGGCATCGCCCCCACATTTCCTAAAATTTCTCAATTATGGTTGGGAGGCGTCAGGACTCCATGACAATATGAAAAGTTCACACAAAATGCAAGGCTATCAATAAATCTCAAGAAGATGAGTTCAGAGAGTACTGCGATAGGGCATTTAACAGAGTGGCCCATGAGTTAATTACGGGCGCTTAGGGCTTATGGAGTTTGGGTGAAACTAATGCATAAGACTGAATGACCAGAAATTTCAGACTTTTGTCGGCAAAGGTTAAGCCCCTGCGGAATGTCTTTAGACATGTCCTGGGCATGACGTTAAACTGCATCCAGTTTGTGGCTTCTGTTCTATTCAGCCAGTCTAGAGCAGGACCACTCAGTGTTTGCCCTTTGGAGGGCGTACTTGTCCATTTGGGACGTTAAGCTCCTTAAGGGAGCAGAACTCCACAGGGAGTAATCGTTTGGTTTTCGCCCCTAAGCTCTTCGCCAGAGAGTCGTGGGGACTTTTAGAAAAAAGTCTTTAGACATATCCCATAATTAGAATCACAATGGCACTATTTCTTCTATATGTCAGTGTAGTAAATATTGTACCATTTCCGTTAATTAGCTAGATGAGGTTTCCGACCCATTTTGTAACCAATACGTTTAAGTCGGACCAGCAAAGGCCTTTTCCCCAGTTGTCAGCGGGTCATTGGCTTGTCTTTGAAAAATATATTGCTTTTGCTGAGTACTAAGCACAATGTCAGCACAGATTGCATTTGTATATAAGACCTAGTTCAGATGATCTTACGACTTGACCATGCAGTCGGTCGATAATGTATATTTCAAAGGAATTGTTGATAATGGCACCGAGTCATTTGAGTACAAATGAGTCTAAATAAACCTGTGGAAGTTTTCTTGCACAGCAAAATTATGAAGTTGCATTCCCAATACAACAACATGCCTTTAAAGTAAGAACTCGCGTTATTGACCGAGCCCCGGTTCTGCCAACACCCGTACTAGATCAGTCAAATTTCTTTTAATTATACACAACTTTATCTTTTACGTGAAGGAATGAAAGGGCGCAGGCAGAACAAATATTGAACCACTAAATAAAACTTATGCAATCAGACGGGTAGCCAGGATTGTGTCATGGAGGGGTGGTGGTTTCATGGGGGTTTGAGGAACGAAATGAGGGAAAAGTCTAAGAATAGAGAGAAAAAGCGCCATTTTAGGTGTTGTTTGCATTGCGGGGTTGGTTCATGGGGGAGGAGGGGGTTTTAAAGCCCTAACCACCCCCGTGGCTACGCCACTGTATGCAATCCATCGAGAAGTCTTACTAGTTATACTTTATAATTACCTGGAAAACATCGGCCCACATTACAGCCTTGATGCCTCCTAGAGTAGCATAAAAGGTGCACACTAATCCAGATACTACAATGGAAGCCGAAAGACTCACTCCAGTAACTGCGTTAAGAGCTAAGGCAGGACCATAAATGGATAGGCCCATAAAAAGAGGAAAAGCTGTCAACGCGATCCCAGAACAGAGGTATCTGACATATCTGTTAAAACGCAACTCCAAGTATTCGTAAATGCTTGTAACTTTCAAGCGGTAGAGGACGGGACAAAATGCAAACACCACAAACATAATCGGGAAAACTTTGTTGAGAAAAACAATTCCATATTGGGGTCCGTGTATGTAAATTTCGGCTGGTACACCGAGGTAGGTAACTGTTGACAACGCGCTGACCACCACTGATATGGCTACCGGAATCGGATGCATTCCTCTGTCGGCGAGAAGGTATTCATCTGCCGAGCGCTGTCGGTTGCCTCGAAGAGCATGGAAGACGCCAAAGGAAGCCGAAACTCCCAAAAAAATTAATAGCACAATGTAATCCACAATTGATAACGTTTCCGCCATTTTGAGTTTGATCGTTGGAATATTTCTCTGCAAAACTGTCTTTGGCCGTTATGTGAACGGTCAGCTGACCAGCCTTTACGAAATAAGAGGCACGAATGAACAGATTGACAGGTAGAAACAGCTCAGCAAAGTTTCTCAAGCATATAATTATCTGCGCTGACCAAAAAGCTTCCTGTGATTAGTTTTTGATGCGAAAAGACTTTCGAGGGACCTTCTATCTGCAGTGTTTATATACAGTACGGTAGGCTGTTCTAGTATACTAGATTATTGGACCCAAATAAGCAATGCTCGTGGCAAGGAACGTGTTATGACGGTATTAAAGTGGGATTGAATAACAGAGGGCGTTTTTAAAGGGAACTTCATATCCCTCTCCGTGTGAATCAACAAAAATATGGTTCGAAAGGTGAGCTAAACCAAGTATGTCCTACCGCATGTATTCTTGCAGGCTCTTAGTAGTGTCACAAAGATCACCTCTTACATTCTGCTTCCCATGTGTAGAGGCGATTTCCGTTTGAGTTTACAAGTTGTTAACTTTTATGGATTTATATTAAAAATACGGTTGTAACGTGTTTAATAAATAGTCATAAAATCAGATAGTTACTATGGTATCTTGCAAGCTGTTATGCAACCCGAATATATTTGTTTCGATCAGTGTTAGCAGAATGATAATACATGATAACAACAGGCACTCATTCTTATTTGCAATCACTTTAAGTTTAAGGCAGAAGCGCAATACATTTGCCAATATATCGTATACAACGTAATGCGGTGTTGACGAGCAATAAGTATAGTATCATTGGGACTAATCGATGCACCAATTAAATTCACATATACCAGTTATTTAATTATTATTTAATTGACGTATACAATTTAATTCCTAACAGGACCTATACTAATTTAATTCGACATATACCGGTACCAATTTAAACTGAAATCTACCGTACCAATTTCATCGACATGTGCAAACGAAATCGCCATTACCCTTAACTGCATTAAATACCAATTTTATTCTACCGCCGATTTAAGTTGACATATACAATTTAAATTCGTCATACAACAGTTTACCTGATTAACATCTTTGATGTCCCTATTTTGCAATCTCTGCTATTCACATGCATGATCAGGCCCGTTGCCATGATTAATGCTTTACTTGGGGCACCGGATATATTGATCGCCATTCTAGAGGTTGGGAGATAGGTCCGTATATAGGGAAAGGTCATTTGAAAATTAAAAATGGATCCCATTCTGATATTTTGGGGGGGAGGGGGCATGTGCTCCCACTCCCACTGTAGCCACGGCCTTGCACATGCTCTCTGCATTCAAATAAAATAATTTATCGTTACGGTAATAATTATTGGTCGGTTAGAGTCAGTGTGTTACCCGGTAGAGTGGCGCAGAAGTCACGAAACCTGCAACACCAGTTTCGTGTATTATGTCCTGCCGCGGTCGTAGCTGTCAGGATCGCTCTTTATGTACGACGGTACTCTCCGGTATAGCAAGTTACCATATTCAGGACCATGAAAACAATTGCTCAATTCGTACAAAGTGGCACAGCGGATTGCAAAGAGCATGTGCTTTGCGGCGGTTGCGAAATTGGGAGAGGATAAATCATGGGGTAAATCGACATTGTTGTATTCGAATTCTAAGACTTCGAGTCACGAGTCCAGCAATTATCAGCTTTCAAGGACCGATTCCGGACTATACTCGAGTCCCTGTACTTTCCCAACATTGGGGAAAATCAACCTCTCTGGCCGGATCCTTCAAGTTTTAAAATCCCTAGTTCTAGTCCGGACTCGACTGCACCAATCGGTAGGCATCAGTGTGTCTTAATTTGCTGGTATATGTCGATTCAAATTGATAAATGTCAATTTTAATCGGCGTGGCACGGTTGTATGTAAAACGAAGACCGAAAACGGAAGAAGTACGTTGTTCAAGAACACCCAACAAGTGTTGCGTCTGCGATATGTGTGTAACCCGATGGCCTTTATGAGCCACCATAACTCTGTCTCTTGGCTCATATAAGTCCACTGGTTATGATAGGCAAAATATTTACTGTACTGTTCTACACATTTTACACACTTTGGTATGTCTTGTTCACCCAGCTGTGACACCTGAAGGTCACCAGACTGTGTACAGACTGCTGTAGTACTCCTTTATTTACAATTCTAGTTAAAAAGAGCTTATTGTGACGTATTATGTACCCTTGAGATTAGGGGCCGTGATTTCCTGGTTAAGTGAGTAAATAAGTGACCACTGAGATGTGTCATTAATGTTTTCCCTATATTTTCAAAAAATGTGTCTAGTAAACAAGTTTTGGCCCACTGCTTAACTATTTCTACATTTTTGGTGCAAAGGATATCTTTAGTTCTGGTTGTACATACAGATTTAGCTGTTAGCATCCTTTATTTGGTCATAGAAGTAGATTCCAAGTATTAATTAATATGCTGATGATTTCATCAGAAATAGGACTGTGACTGGTCCAAGAGAAGATCCCTTAGAGTTGCACTAGTAATCTAAGAGGAAAGAAGTAGATCTGCCATCGTTCAGGCAAGAAGCATTTGATATTATCTCTCTATAACTAAGACTAAAGTTTATAAGTCTCAGTGCAATAAGAAGTTTCAATGTAAACTCCATCTAGTATCTGTATCAATATTCTCAGCGGGAGGCTGATTCTCTCCGCCAGATGATGTGAGACAATCCTTATGTTTCTCACCACTCTTGTAAATAGTTTTGTATTAATTTGTGAAAGCCCCCGTTTGATGAAGTAATGTTTTGTTAGTTAATTGATTTTATTGGAGACTGTATGAGGCGAAAGTTTGCTCCTTCTTCAAAGTCGGAGGACCAACAAACTGTGTAGTCCATACTTGTTACTATTCACTGAAGTCGAGGAGGAACCAGAGTGTATTTAGAAAGGACTCTATCAGAAAGTTTCCTTCAGGAGCTAAATATCTTGATTATCCTGTTGACGGAGTATTTGGATTGGAGTTGGAACTATTGCGAATTGGACTAGACTAGATCTTGTTCCAGTTATTCTTTAGTTGTTTTGTTCAAATTCCGTTGGATTGATTGCTGGTTCGAGGGACAGCCTTTTGGGGCGCATCCCAGTTTGAGACGAGGAGTGACGACAGCACCAGGCAGATAAGAACATTTCCCTTTTTTTTATGTGCACAATTAAGTAATATATGGCCATTGAAGTAATTGACTCCCCATAGTAATAAAAGCCTTCTGATTTATGTTAAGTTTTAAATATTCCGAAAAGAGAGCAGCGGAGCAGAAAGACAACCTTGCTCAATTGTAATATATATTCTCTTGTGTATCAACCATACTATTCTTGTTTTGTGTGTTTTCTTGTGTTACTCTCCTGGTTGCTGCACCTGGTTTTAGTGAATTAATCCCTCACTTGAAGTTGGAATTTGAATCCCGGTGTCCTTTTCCATAGCTTCGGCCCACGAAATTATAAATATTATTAGTTAGTCCTCAGGACATCACCACGTCCACTTAAAAAGGGCTACATGTGCTTCGCGTTCAGTGTGTTACCGAAGCGCCGGGCAGTATTCTCAAAGCAGGGAGGTGCTACTGATAACACCTTCCTTCTCAAAGGATATTTCTTCGGCCTTCTTTTCCCTATCGTACGCACTATCGTCAAGTACGGTGGAGACTGTGGGCGACTGTCCACTTGAGCCGTTGGGTGTTTTGTCGGTACGTTGGCTAATTTTATCGGTACAACCGCCCAACTGGGTGATTATACCTCTCATTTGCTTTGGTGTTCATGGGCTTCGAAGTGTAATATACTGCTAATTTATTTCCATTCAAGTGTAAAAAGAATGCCGAAATGGAGTATGAACGTGATTTGAATTCTCATGGTGAGGGGGTGGGGGTTAAAGAGGGTGGTGGGGTTTCGAAAGACTTCCGGACATATAGTGAATGAATGCTACTATTTTTTATTACTAAGTTCCGATATGTTTTATTTAATTTGCCACTCCCCCGGGGGTCGCACACGGACAAGCCTTCACTTTCAATATAACAACAATCCGAAGTAACTTTAACCACTACATTTCTTAAAATATTTTATTACTTTAGCGTCATATTTTATATGTTATGTAATCAGAATATTCGTTGATATTATTCTTAAATACACAACAAATTTCATCCGACTCGCACGAATTTTAACGGTCTTACAGCCATGTCTTCGTTTAAGTAATCACGAAAATGTATATGATAGGGAATGGATCGAAAGGGAGTCAGAATGGTCTGCATGGGCTTCGAGGTACGGTGTGATGTTCCCATATTTTGCCGTTCGCAAAGGGGACGGAGGTTGCGGCTGGAGATGGGATCGATAGAGAGAAACTTCCGGACTAAGTGGATGCGTCCATAATCATGCTACCGTTCTACTAAGTTTCGATATATGCTTTGTTTGGTTTGCCCCTCTCTCCACTGGTCATGTAATCACAAGCCTTCTCTTTCAATAGTAAAACTGTTAAAAGTAACTTTTAAGACTGCATTTCTTTACATATTTTATTACTTTGAAGTTATTTTAAATTTAATGGAATCGGAATATTCGTTATGAAAATCTTAAGTACACAACAAGTTTCATGCGGCTCGCAGTTCAATTCCGTTTGGGTTTTCTAAGAGAGTGGACGTTCCCAGTCCCTCGCCGGGTTCGTTCGATCTCTTTGGGAAGTTTTGTTTTCGTTACTTGTAGGCCTAAATAGTTGTATATACATACTGCGAATAAACTGTAAAAAGTGATTGAAATAAAACTAGTGACCCATGCCCCCCCCCCCTGTGGTTGCCTTCGGCCGTGTTTGTTGCCTCCATGCGTGTTTGTTGCCCTCTAGTTCTGATGTTGGTTGGTTTGAGTTTGCGTTGTTGGTCGTTGGTGGTGGGTTAGTTAGTTATTTAGATAATAGTTAATTAATAATATATGCTTCCCTGGTTGGGAAACTTGACGTGTACCTATATACGCACACACGTACAATTGGTCAAGGATGCTCATGTTCGGTTTTTGGTTGCTGGCCATATGAAGTGAAGACTTATTCGCCTGTCTATCCGTGTCCGTTTCAGCACCTAAAAGCAACTTCACTGTGCAAAGTTACACCATTGACAAATTCAGGTGTTTATTAAGTGTTACCCGAAAACTTTGTATATATTTGTCTATATATATATATGTATTTGTAGGCAGAAATAAAACGTTCCTTCAAAAAAAAAAGTGTTACCTGTTATATTTTACATTTGTCCGTTTGTTTTGATGTGAAAACAGGATTTCATGGGATTGAAACTAAGGACGAAATAATTAGTTGAAGTTGAACCCATTGTGAAGACTTTACCCTTTTTTGTCCTTTCGTTTCGCGCGCCATAAATTTTAGAGGTGGCTTACTTTTTAAAAGTAAAATCGGAGACTTCATTGGTCAGACATTGCCGAAAATGGGTACCGTATATACCGTACTTCATGTAAGCCAACCTCACACTGAAGTGAATAGACACCAATTTATCTTATACACTTCAGGATATTCGGCCTTTTCATCTGTCTTTGGTGCCAGTGGTATATTTACCTCAGTTTGAGGTAAATATATACAGCCTTACATAAAGAAGTATCTCCCCGGATATGGCATTTTGGGAATTCCCATGTTCCCAAGTTGCTGTTTTTATTACTGCAAAAGAAAGCTAAAATAAATACAATTTAGATACACTTTAAAAGGCATGATAACACAATTTTCGGTCATCTTAGGAGTAAAGATTTTTTCCAAATTTACTTTCCTCTCCACATCAACTGATGGTGGCGTTCAACTTAGATGGTATTGTATTTATGGTAGAAATACTTTTTTAAGTTTTTCGTGCATAAAAATAAAAAAACTGACATGCTCTCGTGCCCTCAAGCCCATCACTGATGCTCTGTTATTTTGACTCCTATAAGTATACAAATTTAAAAACAAATTTTTACACCGAATAGGCACCGGTAGAGTACATATGGCATCTGAATGCTTGTAAAGGCACAAAATGTTCAGTTTTACCCCATTATAACCACCACGATTCAGCTTTCAGGATTATTTCTGTAAAATTAAAAATCTCCTTGAAAAGACCACGAATTTTCAAAGGGCAAAGAGAAACCCCTCCCTTAGATCCCTCCCCCTACTGGCAATCACTCAACATACTGCATACCATCTTTTTTTAGAGAAAAATTGCTGGGCCTCACCTTAGTGACCTTACCTTTATGAGCTCATAGAATGAGTTAACTCTTCAAAAACACGAATTGCTTTGAAAAATAGTGTCATTCAGGAAAAAAAGTATTCATGTAATGAGTCCACACATTCCATCTATAAGGTCTTAACGCCCAAATCTCTCGCCAACTCTCCCTAACTTCTCATTATGCCCCTCCCACAATTGTCTAAACTGAAATCATCCTCTTCCAGTCGCAATCTCAGTTCATTGTTTCAGGGTGACTAAAAAGAGCAACGCACATAAATCAAAAGACGCACACTGTTCATGCTGTGTAGTATAAGCTTTAATACTCTGCTTTGTTTGAACTAGCTGCCAATCAAAGAACTGAGTCAATCTATAACTTTTGTAGACTACTAAGATAATTGTAGTTTCAGGTTAGAGGACGGGCCCTTTATTTTTATTCTGTGAATTAAGACCTGTAGCGCTCACTGGTTCCGATTTGATGAGCAGGATCACCTGGGCCGTACTAGACGGGGGCCGGGTAGGGGCTGCAACCCCACAAATGATCATTACCTTCCCGAATCGGGCTGACTTTGGTCCCTCTGTGAGGCAGAGATTATGCTCAGACTGGGCACCTGGAGTCGGGAAAAAGTCGCCCCCCTGTGAGAAAGAGTTCTGTACAGCAATGATGGCCACATTAGTAGAAAAAAACTTGGCTTAGTGTTTTTAAGTTATTTACTCTATATTTTTTCAGGCAACTGGAAGCTGGTTAGGACTCTTTTTCTCAAGGGCGGTAACCTTTTCCACTTTTCCAGATCCCCGACAAAGGAATTTCTGCCCCACCGAGGCGCTGGAGTCTGTCCGATTCAGCAAGCAATGTTTTAGCCAATTGGGAGTCACGACTCCCGGCCTCCCGTTGCATACAGTGATACATATGATGAAATGTACAAAATCGATGATCGATGCTCCTTTGGTGCTACATGTCATTTAAGAGCATAAAGTAACCAAGGTAACATGCAGTAGGTACACATTAAGGTTTTCAAAATTTTCAGTGAACAGTTTATTTTTCTATGCAACATGTACATTCGGTCTCGGACCTTGTCGGTCTCGAATTTCCCCCTGGTCTCGGTCTTGGTCTCGGATATGCCGGTCTCCACTACAACACTGACGAGCCGTGGATATGGTGTAATCAAGAAAATGACGAATCAAACAGTTTCAAAAAAATCTTAGTTGAAATTGGAAGTAATATATTTCAACATTCTGTACGAAGCGGTAAAGGGAAATTCAAATTGAACCATAAATGAATGAATGTGATAAAAATGTCTCGATTTATCCTCAGCAGCTATGGTGTGGGCAGTGAAATATAACACAACACAACACAACATAACACAACATGACAGGTTGAAGGCCAAAGGAGCGCCGAGGCCCCATAAGATGCCCCGAAGTCCACTGCAAACCCCCAAACCCTAATCAGAAGTCATACCACCAAACCTAGACAACAGCCTAAAACGATCAGAATCTACCACAGTCATGCAGTCATGGAAGAACTTGCCAATGTTATCCTTAAAGCAGTGAACTGAGAGGGAGTTAACTACCCAGGCTGGCAGAAATTCCACTCGTTGACAACTCTGTGGGAGAAAAAAAAACTTCCTAATGTCAAGCCTTACAAAAGGCTTTTCCAGCTTTTTACGATGCCCACAAACCCGTAAATTACTTTGAACCCTTAAATAACTAAAAGTCAAAAGGGGATCCCCTTCAAAAAGAAACTGTAAACCTGGAGCATGTCTCCCCTAATCCTTCTCAGCTCCAAAGTGGTAAACTCAAGATGTTTAAGCCTAGCATGATAAGGTAAATTTCTCACCTCAGGTATAAGGCGAGTGGCTCTCCTCTGAACTTGCTCTAAAAAACTTGTCCTTTTCATAGAAGGGGCTCCAAGCCTGAGCTGCCAAGTTAAGATGGGGTCTAATAACCAGCTGCTTATACAAATTATAAGTACAATATCCTTACTAAAATTGATGAAATTCCTCTATCAATCCAAGCACTCTATTAGCCATCAAGCTTTGCAGCAGTGGCTGCACACTGTCTTGATGAACTTAAATCCCCATTATTTACAACACCCATAGGTCTATATTTCTTTCTCGAACGGTGACATTACTTAAGACACTGCCATTTATGTTATAATCATAGCTAAAACTTTTAGGGCCAAAGTGAAGGACTTTACACTTATCCACATTAAAAGACATTTGCCAAGTCTGAGACCAAGAAAAAAACCTATCCAGATCTTTCTGCAGCAGTAAGGCATCATCCAAAATGCTAATCTTCCTATAAAACTTAGTATCACCTGCAAACTTGCTAAGAAAGGCTGAACATGGCTTCCTGCCTGTTACGTACTGATCTAAATCTGAAGGTCAGTTCAAGTGATTATTCACGGTTTTCTTCGTACTTCGGCTAAGTCATGGCCCTATCAACCCTATCACCCAAGTAATGACGCCCAGTTTCACCTAATTGAAGGGAAAGAATTTTTCAATGTGACGTTTCTTTCTTTCTTTTTTTCCGGCCACATATTTCCCAGGGTAAGATTACTGGTACCCTTAAGAATGTTCTGAAAACCATAAGTGGCTGTCCCTTTTTTTCAAATTCCTACCCGAATTTTCACAACTTCCCGCTCGAATTTTAGATTTGGCTGATATTTCCTTTGTTGGGGGACTGCTCTAAGCTCCTCCAGAGTGTGAACACCTCTGTACTAGGGACGTGATTTGCCAATTTTAAACAAATATTTGAAAATATGGAGATATGCACAAAATTGGATTCTGTGGGTTCCCTGTAATGAAATTCGAAAAGGGGGAATTTTGAAGAAACTCAGTGCATCGTTAATCATAATACACTGTCTAAAGCCTACGAATTGAGGCTATCTGACTTCATTTTAAAAGCCAAGAGCTTTTATTAGAGAACATTTGAAATGTTATGAAAGAAAATTCATGAAGAGTTTAATATGAAAATAGCACTGCTGTCATCAAAGTAGCAAATTTCCGACCGATTCTTTCATTTCCCGCCAGAACTACTGGAAAAAGTTAAACCAAACCGATTGATGAGCGAACATGGCATTCAATTTTGTCTTTGTTGAAGTCTCACTATTAACTGATAGAGTGCATGGGGGTCACTTTAAAAATGGCGATCCTACAAGGAACCTCACTTGAATTTTCACTCTTCTTGGAGTGATGTAGCACTCCAATGGAGTAAATTCACACTCTTTTTTTTTTTTTTTAGTGTGTGGACGGATTACGTTAAAATAACTTAGCCGACGTTTGAATATTTTTTATTGCTACGGGGTCTTCAAGAATTAAAATTGTTTTTAAGCATGTTTGATAATTGTTTCGCGACCATGGGCGTCCGCAGAAATTTTTACAAGGGGGGGGGGGGGCAAGGTCATTCATGGATGATTGAATTGTGTACACTATCTAAGCGGAGCGCCACCATCGGTTGGCGCGGAGCGTACAAGAAAATTTTGGGTCTTTCAAACCCTCCAGATGGCCGGAAACGACACTTGGCGAGTGTTATAAGCTGCATGTACCCAGCCCTGAAACAGGAATTTCATGTCTGTAATTTTTAGATTTTTAGAATTTTCAGTCTAAAAAAATTGTTGAAGGTAAATCTGCCTCTCGGTCACGGCCTCGCACGCCTGAGAACGGTAAAACTTACAACATTCAAACAGCCTATATAGGCCTATATCCCTTACCCAATTATGAATCACCCCCACCCCCCATATTCACCTTGTATATCCCAGTTACATCCGCGCGTCGCCACTTGAGATCAGCACGGGACCAAACCAAGACCAACGCATTCATCAATAGTCGGATGCCATATGCACACTACATACTTGACAACTAGTACAATTTTGGCATACTTTTTACAATTACAAATTTCCAATAGATATCACGAATGATGGTCCCCAAATTACGATTTCACTATTCAGCATACCATCTTCTCTTTTGCTATTCGTGGTCAAATGTCCGCATATTTCAGTAGAAACTGACGCTGTGAGTGAAGATATTTTGATGATCTATTTTTAATTTTTTTTTTATTTTAATTTTTAATTAATTTTTTCACAAGTTTGATTTTCCAGGGGGGGGGGGGACAAGTGCCCCCCCCCCCCTGCCCCCCCTTCCGGACGCCCATGTTCGCGACAGATTATTGAAGGATTAATGGACAAGTGATACTATACATGTTTAATTTATACATTTATTTTTCGCTGTCAGAATAACCAGAAAGCTGTGATTTTGCAATTAGGGCTGTGGTCCATTTCCAGAAGCTGTTTTTGTCGAAAGTCACCATAACCTCGCATGAAAAAAATTGCAGCAGCAGTGTAGTAAAATACTGTGAACAGCATACTAAATGTAGCCCGGTCGCCCTGTTCGCCCGGTCGCCCGTAGTACCTAAATGTAGCACGGCTATGCAATTTGTACATACACCTTCTGCTGATGAGATACAACACCGCATTATTAAAAGGTCTCTTTGTGCTCTTTTGGGGCTTTGTCTTTGGCAATTAGTACTTACCAAATTGAATAGAGGCATGATCACACTTGTGGTAATCCGCCATGTTGAGGTTATCCTGATGAGATTAAGGAATTACTGTCTGACTGTCAATTGTAACTAACACATGTCAAAACACGAAAGCGTTTCGGTGTAAGATAATTGCTCTACACAACTTAGTGATTCAAATCTGCTCTTATGCGAGTTTTTGATGATTGCATTCGTATATGATTGATTATTCTTAGCTTTTGAGAAAATTTATTGTGAGACTCGGAGACACTGGATGTCTAAAGACAGTGTACTGTTGGATTCGAACCAAATACCAGAAACCAATAAAAACATAATAGTAATAACAGCGGCGACCATTTTCCATGTGTGAGTGAGGTCGTCGAAAGGCAACTCCCTGGAAGCGGGGAGTTGCCAGGGCTGACAACTCACTGCTGGAAGTGGCCAAGGAAGATAATGGGGGGGATCCTGGACGTGGGAAGGGGATTGGGAAAAAACCTTAAAGATTCGGAAACTACGTTAAAAAACTAAGTATGCTGTTATGAAAACTTCTTCAATAGAACAAAAAAGCTAACAATTTACAAAAATCTGCTTTAAAATGTAACACTTGATAAAAACGTTTCTCTAAAAATAGAATATGAATGTGGCTTGACAGTTCTGTACACCCTCTCATGGATTAAATAAAAGATGAACATTTAATACATATACACCACTATCCTCAATCGCCGTTCACTTTCGAAAGTGATCATCCGTAAGTTTATTTCTCTGCTTGAAATAGAAACTAGGCCTAAATCATATCCATGTATTACATATATAGTCCGAAGTGACTTAAACCTGCAGTGAAAAAATATTTAACATTTAAATGCCATCAAAATCAGATCTTACGAGAGTTTGATTGATTGTTCTAAGCTTTGGAAAATATTTATTGTGAGACCCTGAGCCATTGGATTTTTTTAAAGACATTGCCACTGTTGGATACGAACTAAATACCAGACAACCAATGAAATATAATACTTATAATAATTCGACCATTTCTTCAGTGTATTAGTATCATAGTGAGGTAGGCGAGAGGCAATTCACTGGAAGTAGGCAAGGGAGATGATAACTTCGGAGGACACTGGATACTGTTCACAAAATGTGGTCATCACAATAAAAAGTTAAAGGTTTTTAAAAATGAAATTGCATGCCTATTAAGTAGGCAACAAAACTATCCTACCTTTAATTAATTTGCAATTTTTTGAGGTATTTGCGCGCAACGCGCCCAACAAAATAGCAATTTAGAGACAGCACAAATTGTTTTACTTTTCCCGCTTTTTCAAGTTTCATTGAGATGCCCCTTTTCTACTCGTTTCTCCATCCTTGGACACATGCATGTCTATATGCAGTCATCAGAAAACCTGCAGAAGGGTCTCCACACAAAGAGACACGCAAAATTATATACCATATTCCTTAAGGTCACTAGGAGCAACTATCGTACCAATCACATCTAATTCAAGAGGCCCTATAATGTAACATCGGTCCTGCTAGGTCCAACCTTTCCTGTCAAACCCCGCCAGTAGCGCTCACGGCATTACCCGTGGTGTTTCAATTTATAAATTTAAAGGGGGGGGGGTGGTGGCCGACTCTCCAAAAACTCAGTGACGTGTTCACAGACCAATTTGCTCGTGATAAATTAACCACGGTGATCGGTAAAATTCTTGAATTTGCTTTAAAATTCTCTCGTAATGTGGGAAGTGTTACCCAGCAAAGAATAATTTAGCAACTTTTCAGTGATGTTGTTTTCAATAGGAAACCCAAAGGTTTGAGTTTAAATGGTTTTTTTTTTGCGATCTTGTTAGGTAACAAGTCATAGCATGGTGTGCTATTGCTAGACACTTTTCGCCCAGAAAGATTATTTTCGGGGCTCATAAGTAGCAGGGTAGTGTTGCGGTAAGCAATATTTGCCAAGAATGTCACGCGAAAGATGAGACAAAATTATCCAAAATAATACAAGAAATTCATTGTAGAATTCAATGCAGAATTTATGAATAAAGGTATCTCTCAGATTGCCGAGGTACGCCGATATAAATTAGTGGCAGGCATAAAAGAGTTTCGATGCGGTAGTCCTTATCGGTATAACCTTATCCCCGCATTATTTGCGGGGCTGACTGGTGTGTCAAAGTTAGCTATTGAAATATAGAGCTTATTATATTCCAAAACTTTGGACTTTAATATAAGAAAATTTAGTTTTTGGTGAGGTTATAAAAAAAAATTGGGGTTATTTTTTAAGTGATATGCCTTTAAAGAGCAAAATAAGGCAGAATGTCGGGGTGATTTTTCTGGTTATTTGTTGTACTGATTATCCATCAAAATTCGAAATTTTTGCCACTTCTAACAATCTCAAGCTTATATTTTGACAATTGGGGGTACTTATGAAAGAATTTGAGCTTTTTTTTAAAAAAATTCAAGTAGGGGGTGATGTGTACTTTCGTATAGTTTTGTAGGGGTTTCTGAATATCATCAGGCAGATTAATGCCCTCGGACCATAATGGAAAATTTTCCAGCCGAAAAATTTTGGCTTCCCATATATTTGAAGTTTTGAAATAGGTGGACGGGAGCCTCAATTTGAGAGAGGACAGAATTTTTTTGTTTTTCTTTCGTCCGAAAAATGTGATATTGCCCGAAAGACTATAAGTGGAGCGCACAGATATTTTGGAAAAATTCAGAACCCCCAAATAGCAGGAAAAGGCATTTCCCGGGCGGGCTGGTAACTATAATCATTATTTTGAGATTTTTTTCGCAATAAAATTTTCACTTTGTAATACTGCTCCCAAAGAAGAATAACATGCAAGCATGCATTGTTCTGTTGAGTAATTTTTCGACCAAAATACTATCTAAGTAATGGAGCGCCACCATCAGTTGGCGCGGAACGTATAGAAAATTGTTAAAAAAAGTTAACCCCACCGACATCCGAAAATGGCATTTCCGAAACTTGTAACTAGAAATGGAGCAATCGTTATTTTGAGTTTTCCTTTGAATTTGAAATTTCACTTCAATAAAAAAGCCAACTTGCTAACTGATCAGATAATTACCAGATGAATGGTGCTGCTACAATTAGATAAAATGGACTTTTCTTTTTCGGGAGAAACTATGCAGCGTTTTGAAAACATACCGTCTTTTTACTCTACCAGGAATCTTCGTTTTATTCAATTGCAAAATCCACGAAATAGATGAATTTTTAAGTGACTGCCCGATCTCCAGACTATTATTGATCTTACTTCCAACGTATTTGAAACACTGTCATGTTCATGGGCGTCCGCAGAAATTTTTACAATTTTTCCAATAGATGTCACGAATGATGGTCAGAAATTTACGATTTCACTTTTCAGCATACCATCTTTTCCTTCCTTTAAAATACAAAATTCGTGCGTTTAGTATGGATTATTCACGTCATAAGGCTCAGGAGCGTCGTGAAAAAGAAACTCAGCTTACTTTTATGATTGCATCCCTTGAACAGCAATTATACATAAGTGATTCATCTGAGCTACGTTCACGACTAAAAGAAGCCCAGAATGAATTAATGCAGTACTATGATTATAAACTTCAGGGAACAATTATCAGGTCAAGGGCTAGATGGGTAGAGGAAGGGGAGAAAAATTCTAAGTATTTTCTGAACCTAGAAAAGAGAAACAGAGTAATTAATTCTATTTCCAAACTTACTAATGATCAAGGTTGTACATTGACTGGGGAGAAGAAGATACTTGATCATATTACTAATTATTACAAATCCCTTTATACTTCTAAATCATGTTCCCCCAGAGATTTTTTCAGAATCTCACAGAAAATTGCTTTGAAAATGAAGATTTGCTTGTCTGTGAGGGGGAGCTTACAGTTAACGAATGCTTTCAATCATTGTCTTCCATGAAAAATGATAAGTCCCCTGGAAGCGATGGGCT
The DNA here is from genome assembly GCA_037179385.1 of Holothuria scabra. Taxonomy (NCBI): domain Eukaryota; kingdom Metazoa; phylum Echinodermata; class Holothuroidea; order Aspidochirotida; family Holothuriidae; genus Holothuria; species Holothuria scabra. Next base: position 3,988,235 of record CM074187.1, on the reverse strand, counting down.
TACTGTCAATTTTTATAAAGTGTTTTGGCCAGTAATAGGAAAGCTAGTTGTAGACTCATTGAATTATGGTTATTTATGTGGGCATTTGACTTCTGAGCAAAGCAGAGGATCATAACTCTAATTCGAAAACCGAACAAAGATCATAACTTTATCTCCAATTACAGAACCATTACATTTGCTAAATACTGATTACAAGATTGGTTCAAAGGCTATTGCTTCACGCTTAAAACCTATCCTGCAGAACTGTATTGGTCGGCAACAAACTGGATTTCTTAAAAATCGTTTCATAGGTGAAAACATTAGGTACGTTCTTGATTTAATTGACTATGCCTCTGATAAAAAGCTTCCCGGTTTTATTTTTGCAATTGACTTCGAGAAAGCGTTTGATAAGCTTGAGTGGAACTATATTCATAAATGCCTGTGTCACTTCCAGTTCGGTGAGAGCATCCAAAATTGGGTAAAGGTATTTTTATATGGGAAGTAGTGCATGTATTCTAAATAATGGTTATTTGTCGGATCGTTTCCATTACAGCGGGGTGTAAGACAGGGATGCCCCTTAAGCCCATATTTATTTTTATTAGCTGCAGAAACCTTAGCATTGAAAGTGTTGCAAAATGATTTGATAAAAGGGATATCAATTAATAATAATGAAGTAAAGTTACTACAATATGCCGACGACACCAACTTCTTTCTTGATGGCTCAGAGCAATCGCTTGCAGAGGTTCTTCGTATTTTAAGTCTTTATAAGAGTTCCTCTGGACTAACTATTAACCTTCAAAAATGTAGTTTATTTCCTTTAGGACCTTTTGTATCTCAATTACCTCATTTCGCTATTGGTTATGGCATTAATGTTACCTCTGGACCTTTACAGATGCTCGACATTACCTTCACTTCGAACAGATTTGATCTTTTCCGTCTGAACTACCTTCCAAAGCTCTCAAGACTAAAAAGAAAAATTTAAGGCTTTGGGCTTCTGGGATTTAACCCCAATAGGTAGAAATGTAATTATTAAAAGTTTCGCTTTATCTCAGCTTGTTTTTTATTTCTTATTCTACCGAGCCCTCCTAAAAAGTTTATTCAAGAATTAGAAAGTATTATTTTTGATTTTATATGGGGCGGAAACCCAGATAAAGTTAAACGTACTGTAATGGTTAGCTCGATAAGAGACGGGGGACTTAAGGTTACACATATTCCAACTTTCATTAAAAGTTTAAAGTGTAGTTGGGTGAAAAGATATTGTAGTACGGATGATTCTCCTTGGAAAGTTTTCTTTGATATTTCTTTGAGATCTGCGGGAAAGACTTTTTTCTTTCGTTGCAATTGTAAATATGAAGATACCCCAGATACCAAGAACGTATTTATTCAAGAGGTTATTAAGGCGTGGTGTGAATTGTCATATCGTTGTCCGACGGAGAATTTCCATAGTGAAATTATATGGAATAATTCCTTTATACGTATAGATAACCAAACCTTTATGTATCATGATTTATTTAAAAAAATGTATTATATGTAAAAGACATTTTTGACGAGAGTGGTATACCATTGACTTATCGTGAATTTATGAACCGTTACCACATTGTTAGTTTCCCCTTTTTGTTATATTTTGGTATCATTAATTCAATCCTACGCAGCTGGAGACCAGAGGGTGGGGAAAGGGATACTCTTGAAAATGACAGCTGTTGGTTCAATAAGTTTATGAATTCACCTTCTACATCTCAGTTTACATACAGCCATCTTATTAAAAGGATTATCGACCCCCCAACAGCCTTAAATAAATGGAGCAAGGATTTTGCTCATTTTACGGTATTAGATTGGCAGAATATCTTTGATATGCCACATTTGAATACAAATGAAACAAAATTACATTATTTACAGTTTAGGTTTATCCACAGAATTATTGGTACTAATAAGTTGTTATTTGCCATGGGGAAAGAGGAGAGTGATTTATGTTCCTTCTGCCACACTGAAACCGAAACACTAGAACAATTATTTTGGGATTGTGGCATGGTATCAAATTTTATCTTAAATGTAGAGAATACGTTTTTGAAAAAGCAGTTCTTCTTTTCCAAGCGAGACATTTTTTTCGGTTTTAATCAAGGGAAAAAACATCCCTTCAATTTTCTTATTCTTCATATGAAAAACTACATTTACCAAAATAGATGCAAGAAGTCACAACTTTCCATTCAAGAATTTATGTTCAAGTTTAAGTTTGCAATTAATATAGAAAAATTTATTTCTTCTAGAAGACCAGTACGTTCTACAAGACAAATTAACTATCACGATCTATATGACACTTTCTGCGATTTCATTGACGCTCGGTTGTAACCATTATGTTATTTACCAATGAAACTGTTCTTATGTGTTCCTATAACTTTATATCTGCTAAGTAACTTGTATATATCTGTAAATTACTCATGGAAACATCAATTGTAAATTTACCAAATTAAACTTGAAATTGCTGATGCTGATGTATATGAATTGAAATAAAAAGGAGGAAAAAAAAAAAAAAATCTTTTCCTTTCCTATTCCTGTTCAAATGTCCGCATACTTCACGAGTAGAAAATGACGCTGTGAGTGAATATATTTTGATGATTTATTTTTTTTATTTCAATTTTTATTAATTTTTTCACAAGTTTGACTTTCCGGGGGGGGGGGGGGGAGTGGCCCCTTGCCCCCCTTCCGGACGCCCATGGTCATGTTAAAAGGTGGTTTCAAATAAATTTTCAGTCAGACTTAAGGGGGACATATTCACGCCACTGTTTATCATTATGTGGAGCTCAAAATGGCCTGGCCCATTTTCGTTACCGTTGCTAGACTTCGGCTGTCACGGCGGGCCAGATTTTTATTATTTTTTGACCTCACCGCGACGAAATCGCCGACCTTCCCCGACGGAGGGGGCATGCCCCCCACCATCCGCTGGCGCCACCCCTGGCTGGGTGGTGTAGAATATGTCCACGAAATTTCCCGCCTGTCGTAAGAGGGGACCAAAGGGAAACCAAATTTGAACTTAAAGGTCCAGTTTTCTTATCCCAAACACTACCAATACTCCCAACATTCTTAATTAGGCCCCTCCCATAATGGTCTGAAATTCACCTTCATCCAGACAAAATCTCAGTTTATTGCCTCAGGGTGAGTACAGAAAAGCTCATTGTGTAAAATCAAAACACTCTCAGAACAGTTCATGCTGTGTAATATAAGCTTTGGTATTCTGCATTGTTTGAACAAGCAGTCAATCAAAAAGCTGAGCCAATTGAGAGTTTCTGTTACCCTATTCTAGCAGTGTAGTTGGGGGTGAGAGGATTCGCCCTTTAAACCATACTCGAAAATACATTTAAACTTTGAACTTTTTATCGACTTGATTGACACTCGTGCGTCGTGGTGCGTCGTCAAGTCTCATCTAACAAACTTACTAAGAAATTGGGTTATATAGCGTTTAGCGTGGGTAGCACCGGAGTAATTTCGAATAGGATCAGTATACGATCTGATTTTTTATGAGGTTTGGTTAAAATTTTCATCCAAAGTCAAAAATAGCCAAATTTTGCCAATCTGTGTAAATGTATGGTTTTTATGAGAGGACTACAAAAAGGAAAAGAAGAATAACTTTCTCGTTACATAAGATCTCAGCTACAGAAAGCGTTTTCCGGCGGTCACACACTGATTTTGAACTACTGTATCGCTCTGTTCAGTGATAAAATTTATATTTAATGGTAACAGAGGTAGCAGAGGTAGCAGAGGTAACGGAACAGTTTATCGAGAGACATTAACATCGATATAGCATGGCATGAACATTTTACAACAAAGCCTGAATAAAAAACAATTAGTCCGGTTAAGAAAAATTCCGACCAAATCGAAAATCGCTGAAATGTAACTCACCCTGTTGGCATATTAAGTGATTTTGACTAAAACCCCCACTACCCCCCCCCCCGCACACACTTACACCCACTTCGTGTGTGCCTCGTATGTAGGCTATTATAACAGGAATCGTCTTAGACACCTACACATCTCTGAACCAAGGGGGACATGGTGTTTGATTTAAGTTCAAGCGATTGCTGATCCCCCGCCGTTGGGTGTTGTTATAGCCTACTGATGTTATTAACATGTGCAATGATGCAGTGGCACGTTCAGAGAGGAACTTGAAGTTTGATATCACTCAGATGCATGATTTGATGCTCCTTTTGATAATTTGGATCATTACCCAGCTTAATTGGCCCCCATCATATGGAATTGATATTGCCCCCCCTGTGACAGCACCGTATAAGCTGAGATCAACATTAGAGTCGCGTGCAATTTTCCTTCTCTTCTCACATTTCCTTCCGAATTTATCGGACAGTCGTCCCTGCGCAACAAACCGCATGCGACACCTAAAAAACTAGCAAAAATTCAATTCAGAGACACTTCCATTGAAAACTCATGTACAAATATTGGGGGTGTCGGCCTTTAAACAATGACGTTGTATGAAATATTTCAAATGTGAAAATGCGATTCATGATATACAAAACGAAGGCTTTTCAGTCCTTTTTTAATTAAGAAACACAAGAGAATTACAGAGGAAAAGGGCATATTTGGGCGGGGTCTTGATTCTCAAAACTGAATGCAACAACAGGGGCCCGGTGCCAGGGTATTTTGATAGTTTAACAGGGGGAAAGCATGAGTTGAATTCTTCTTCTCCTTTTTTTCCGGCTTCTTTTCCTTCCGGTGTTTTCATATTGTCTTGCATTAAAGGAGACGGTCCCCCAACCCCACCATTCCATACCAATACCTCCTGTTCAAAAAAACTCGTAAGCACCCTTTTCTGCCGGTAATTGCGAAAACGCATATTGAACTAACCAACTTTCATTTCAGAGACGTTTCTATTAATTCAAAACATCTTTCCAGACATTGGGAGTGTTAGCCTTACTTACAAAAAATTACATTACGGCGTGGTTTCATGAAATCTTTCAATAGGGAAACACAGTTCCCGATATACAAAACGAAGCCCGACTATTCATCCCTTTCACAGATACGAAACCCAAATAGGCCTACAATATTTCCTGCAATTACTATCCCTTTTTAAGTCATGCTAAGGATCGACTGGAAGGTATTAAGATTTAGTGTCAATCTGAAATTCTACGAATTGCGAAGCCTTGGAAAACATCAGTAACATCATATTAAACGAAGACTGTAGTAAGCCATCTGCTGGAAATGGACTATTTTTATGTAAAGACTCTCTCGTTAACTATCAAACACCTTTTTTTCAAAGGTTATGTGGTTTTTTCCGGTAAGACATATGTCAAATTTTCATATGAAAGATACACAAAAGTTCTTGGTATACAACCATCATGTTGCTACTAAGTGCAATAAAGACACAATTGTGACTACGCCCTCTATCAGAGACTACACACATTGCATAACCGGGCTACATTTAGCTAGGACGGGCGATCCGGGCGATAAGGGCTACTTTTAGTTTCACCCCGATGACCGATGAACAGTGTTGATATATTTTAGGCTTCAGCTCCGTTAACTAACTAATAGCCTATCTACATATCACCAACGTAAGTCAAATGGGTTTTCGTCACCGTCTTAGATCTTGCTGGTGTGTAATGTTGTACAGTGTAAGAACTTCATTTTTTTCTGAGCCAAAACTAAACTAAATTGTTGTTCATGTGTAATTTGATATTGTCTAATGTAATAAGGCAATTTATCGTTATAAATTTGGCAAGGCCACAGGCGCTCGGTACTTACTAGGCTAGGCCTAATTCAGGGCCTAATAGGCTAGACCTTACATGTACGTTAGGCCACAGGTCGTCCTAGCCCTTGAACAGGACCCAGCATTACGTTCCTATGCTATACACTTCATTTCTGGGCCCTTGCCCGGTATACACAAAAACACAGCTCATTTGCCTACTCACACGTGAGTAGGCATCCCTCACGTCCCCAAAAAGATACCTTTTCTCACCAAACTTTCCACAGATGTCATCACATTTACCTTCCACACAAGTCTGTTAACGAAATAAGAAGTTTAAGAGGGAAATTTTGGCTGGATAATTCTGCGAGTAACGTTAAGCCTGTGCAGATTATTTTTTCAGTTGAAGAAGTCAGTGTTTGTCATGTGATCTCATTTAAAACGGAGAAACCTACGCAGTGACTGTGCAATTTCGTAACGTACAGAGAGCTTACTATAGGGCCTATGAAGTACAAGTATTGACTAGCCACGCTTACTAATTGGTCTTCGACAGCTTGTATAGCGGAAGTCCTTCCCATCATGCAACACAGTAGCAGATGATCAAGATGTTGATGTTACTGCGAAGGATGGCACCACATTTTTCCTGCCTTTTGCTATGAATATACTGGTATAAACATTCCAGAAGGTATAAGTGGTATTTAAGAATGCTCAAAATCATTATATTAACTCAAATCTGTTCTATGAACCATTCCATCATAATTACAGCTCGGTTTGTTGTTTTGGCTTAAAACGCTATTACCTTTGTACATGTAGGCCAGTGACCGTAGTAAGGAGTGACTACAAGGAGCAGATTATACAGTCACAATTAATGACTAGGTTGTCCTAGTGTTATATACTATATAGGCCTATAGTACATATATATAAAAAGGAAAAGGTAAGACACATGGCCTAACACCAACACAGTGCTTTGCACAAAACTGTTCATGATTTCTCACCTCATACTACATTTACCCCTTCAGATCTCGGATTAACTATAGAATACCCCGCCACAAAAGAGGTCGTACCTTGAAAATCATGGATGCGGAGTCGAAGTGAGTTGACTATGCACTATGGCCTAGTTATTAGTTCTGACTTAAACGCATTTGTTGACTTTATCATCTCAGATGTACTTTATCACGTATGCCTAGCCCATGGCCAGTTGAAAAGTATGCGGAAATAACTGAGGGCGCTTCTCAATACAGTTTTAGCATCTTAGCATCTATCTGGAGTTGGATGCTGAGTCGAAGTCGGAGTGAGAGGGAGTTATTTATAGACTGTTACATAAAGCTTCACTTAGCATCCATCTGGAGCTGGATGCTGAGTCGAAGTCGAAGTGAGGGGGAGTTATTTTTAGTCTTTTACATAAAGCCTTTCACATCCACTTAGCATCCATCTGGAGCTGGATGCTGAGTCGAAGGCGAAGTGAGAGGGAGTTATTTATAGACTGTTACATAAAGCTTCACTTAGCATCCATCTGGAGCTGGATGCTGAGTCGAAGTCGAAGTGAGGGGGAGTTATTTTTAGTCTTTTACATAAAGCCTTTCACATCCACTTAGCATCCATCTGGAGCTGGATGCTGAGTCGAAGTCGGAGTGAGAGGGAGTTATTTATAGACTGTTACATAAAGTGCCACTTAGCATCCATCTGGAGCTGGATGCTGAGTCGAAGTCGAAGTGAGGGGGAGTTATTTTTAGTCTTTTACATAAAGCCTTTCACATCCACTTAGCATCCATCTGGAGCTGGATGCTGAATCGAAGTCGAAGTGAGAGGGAGTTATTTATAGACTGTTACATAAAGCTTCACTTAGCATCCATCTGGAGCTGGATGCTGAGTCGAAGTCGAAGTGAGGGGGAGTTATTTTTAGTCTTTTACATAAAGCCTTTCACATCCACTTAGCATCCATCTGGAGCTGGATGCTGAGTCGAAGTCGGAGTGAGAGGGAGTTATTTATAGACTGTTACATAAAGCACTTAGCATCCATCTGGAGCTGGATGCTGAGTCGAAGTCGAAGTGAGGGGGAGTTATTTTTAGTCTTTTACATAAAGCCTTTCACATCCACTTAGCATCCATCTGGAGCTGGATGCTGAGTCGAAGTCGAAGTGAGAGGGAGTTATTTATAGACTGTTACATAAAGCTTCACTTAGCATCCATCTGGAGCTGGATGCTGAGTCGAAGTCACAGTGAGGGGGAGTTATTTTTAGTCTTTTACATAAAGCCTTTCACATCCACTTAGCATCCATCTGGAGCTGGATGCTGAATCGAAGTCGAAGTGAGAGGGAGTTATTTATAGACTGTTACATAAAGCTTCACTTAGCATCCATCTGGAGCTGGATGCTGAGTCGAAGTCACAGTGAGGGGGAGTTATTTTTAGTCTTTAACATAAAGCCTTTCACATCCACTTAGCATCCATCTGGAGCTGGATGCTGAGTCGAAGTCGAAGTGAGAGGGAGTTATTTATAGACTGTTACATAAAGCTTCACTTAGCATCCATCTGGAGCTGGATGCTGAGTCGAAGTCACAGTGAGGGGGAGTGGGGGCGTTCTCTCACACAGTCTATTTTCTTGAGAACGACACTTGCACACTAACATACTGTACTTCCAATCATCGGAAATGTTCATAAGCCCAACAGGAGTTATTTATAGCTCGTTATATTATTCTTTCCACATTCACTTAGCATCCATCTGGAGCTGGATGCTGAGTCGAAGTCGAAGTGAGAGGGAGTTATTTATAGACTGATATTTAAAGCTTCACTTAGCATCCATCTGGAGCTGGATGCTGAGTCGAAGTCGCCGCACGGGAGTTACATATAGGTATGACGTCATGTAGTTGATGACTGCGACTCAGCATCCGGATGTTTAGTGGTATTACTTGATGAGGCGGGGTATTCTATAGTTGTACCCAGATCTCTCGAGAACCTTCCCATCATCTTCTTCTAAAGTTGTGTTAAACAAAAAACCTCACATCAAATGCAAAAAATCTTCTCTTCCAATTCAATGCAAACGACGGACTAGATCACTCTTCTCCAATTCATGACGTCACATCACGTAATGGGAATTGCCCTGTTCGAATCCGGTTCTCCCATTGGATAGTTTGAACTGCTTTCAAATCAGTCAACGACCAGACTGTAATTTTTTTCTGCACGGGGAACTTGAACAAGAAATGGAAAACGTGTGGATCAGAAAACCCAGCATACCAAAAGTGTGCCCTGCCGCAAGTACATGCAACACGTACATGTATGTACTGTACCGTAGAATTCCCCTAGCTGTGCTATGAAAAAAACTTTCATGCGGCATACGTGCGAACTTCACGTACAGCATGCATACAACAGGCGTTCTCAGCATTTACATGCACTGGCTCAACGATGGGAAAACCGGCTTTGTACAGGGCAATTCCATTACGTAATGTGACGTCATGAATTGGAGAAGAGTGATCTAGTTCTTCATTAGCATGGAATCGGAGGAGAAGATTTTTGCATTTGATGCGAGGTTTTTTGTTTAAGAATTGTTGTGTTTCTCTAGAAGAAGATGATGGGAAGGTTCACGAGAGATCTGAAGGGGTAAATGTAGTATGAGGTGAGAAATCATGAACAGTTTTGTGCGAAGCCCTGTGTTGGTGTTAGGCGGTGTGTCTTACCTTTTCCTTTTTATATATATGTACTATATATAGTAAATAACGCTAGGACGACCTGTGCGTTAGGCCTAGTATCTAGCCTAGGCTAGGCCCAGGGAATAATTTATCCGGTATCGCATCGCAAAATGCGATGCAAAGTGACAGATTTGCGATACAAATCAAAATATGTGTAGCAAAATTTGCGACACAATTTCCGAGCAAAAGCTGCGGTACTCGGTGAATGGAAATGAAATCGGTAATACTGCACTCGCAGGAAGGCCTACAACTGTTCAATATATATTTAGTACACACACATCAAGTAACGAAACACTGCAAAAAAGCAGCAAGCAAAGTACCCAGACACTTGAGTATGCCAGTCAAAACAGCAAGGTAATTCTGCCTATTCACGCAACTTTTACATGCACCTATTGGCCGCTAGTTACATTGTCGATTGTGCGACTTCAACGGATGCAGCTGTGTATGAAGTATATGGCACTCTGTTACGATAGCTCGGCGACTTCCCATAGGGATCAAACTTCCACATAAAACACGAGATGGCCTAGGCTCTACACATCTCCATATCCAAACACGTTAGGATAGTGCAAGGTCTTGCACAAACAACTCGGAAGAAAAAGCATCGTAGGGCAAAATTACAGGGGTTGATCTTTCGAAAATAGTATGAAGGGCTTAGTAAGAGTATTTTACACGTGCCTCATAATTATTTTGTGAAATTTGTGAAAATTTGATATATTGGACATCTTTCAAATTGTCATCGTTCTGACTACCCTGAATGAGGCTGTAGCAATATCCATAGTAGGCCTTGTATGTAATACATATGAGAAGTTTGAGAACACACTTAGAAACGGATTGCAAGCTCGAAATTTAGGTAAAGTCCCAGGATTTAAGAAGCTTGCAAACTGCTTATTATCATGGTGGAAGAAAAACAATAAGGTTACTGACTGTCTTCTGGCCCTGTACGTTCCAGTTTGTTAGCATGCAGTGCATCAAGCTTGTTGAGTGAATGCTTTTGACTCGCTTTCTGGAGGACCTTACACTGTAGGCCTACAGCAAAGCAAGGAGCTGATTCACTCTGATATGGAATTGAAGTCAGTATTTTGTGCCTTGTTTCTGCAGATCCATAAAGAATTATTGCAGATATATAGGACTTTTCGTGGAACAGTGCTGTCACATTAAGTCAATAATTAGGTTTAGTTTCAGCATGTAACTGAACACCGTATCATATCGGTGAATAGCATCTGGGCATGAACCAGAGTACTGCATAACAGAAGAAAAGTATGACAGTGAAAATTGCTATGCAAATTTTGAAAATTGCTACACAAAATGGAACTTGTATCGCAAAAATGCTATGCAAAATTTCTGTACTAAATTATTCCCTGAGGCCTAGCCGTAGGGCGTCCTAGCGTTATATAGTATAGGCTATATAGTATAGCGTATATATGTAAAAAGGAAAAGGCTGGTACAGATGCGCCAAGAATGAATGTAAAAAACCGACCGGAGCGCTAGATACCAACCGCCGAATACCCACAGTATACCGCGCTTTGACCGACGAGATTCCCTAAAATTTGCCACCTAGTGGTTTTCGGCAGTTTCAAAAGAAATAATCCCATAATCTAATGAACAGCTTTCACAAAGGGTTTCTACCCACGGAACCTTTTGCTGCGAGGAGTGGGACTGAACAAGTTTATTTACACGCTTGACTGAACTTCCTGTGTGATCGATTTAATGTGTTAATCACTGGCAGAGCTCATTTATATGTGGGCTAAATTGTCCGTGTACGTAGTATATATATCCACGGAAATATTCTTTACAATAATATTTCTGATTTAGATGTCTACGGCTGGCTGGGAATTAACGAAAATATTGATCAGTTCCAATCCTTGATTTCCACACATGTCAAGATAACCTAACTAAATGTCTAAATACATGAAGTTCTACCCCGGTTCAACAGCTCCATATATCGACACCTCCATATCCCGACAACCCTATGGTCCTTCAGCCCTGCAGGCTTTCTCTATTGTGACACCCCTTCATTACAACAAAATAGAATCCATTCTGTTTCAACACCCCTTGTTCCGAAAACGCCATCGATTGATACTTTCTTTTTTAAAACGTACTTAGAAACGGGCACGTCATTACAAATAGACAACCCAAACCGGCCAGACAAAAACACAAACTCTAACCATTAACCATCTAGCCTAGACACAAAACAGGTAACCAAAAGGTCTGTAACAAACGAAAACGACGCTCCAACCCCGCCCCAACTCATTCACAACCACCTTCAACATCAACCCCACACCAACCCCCAAGACTACCAAAAACAAAATCATCAAACCCCACCCCTTATGGCCACCCCACCGCCCAAAAGGCAACAGCACGCCCGAAGGCAACAACACGCCCGAAGGCAACAACGCCCCCAAAGGCAACGGCACTGAAAAAGCACAGAGCAAATAAACAGGTACTCCTTGCCCAAGGGTGCCCCGGAGGCCAATCGATTGATAGTGTAAATACATAGGGGTGTCGGATTGCTGGAGTGTCGTAAAATAGGGCAGTCACATCAGTTAGCACGGGTAGGCTACTGCTTAAAATTTTAATCTTACCCGTTAGCTTCGTGTGGAAAAGGATGTCTAGTCCAAAGAAAATAGTTGTAATATTCCATTAAATTCCATGCGAATTGAGTACGTTTCAGAAGTACGAACTGGAGAGGAAAGCATCAATGTACACCAATCACTGTCAAAACTTTCGCGCCCCCTCCCCCACCCCTCCAATATTATCTGCTATAGTGGGACTGGAGCAACGTTTATTTTCCGGCAAGAAAGTCTTTATCTACACCGTTCCCCAGCTTGATGCAGGGAGATGCACTGCCACCCCGCCCTAATTGCTCACGCGGCCCTCGAGCATTCTTTATGAAAACAACTACCCGTAGGCTTTGTTAACACGTTGACACAGCGTGTTTCGAAAGAAGCGAATTAACTTCAAATTCAGCTAGTCCCAGTTTGTGCCTAAAAGGGAAGAGAGACAGACCATTGAAACTCGCGCCTGTTACGTATAGCGCTGTACCTATCTAGCCCACACTGTACTTACTGTACAGTGATGTTTGCATGTTTCAACATGTTGTGGGTCAAACACTCACGGGCCTGTGCACTGTGTACAGCTCAAGAAAAGTAGAGCATTCCCTTCACCTTTATCCCTCCAATGACAGTGGTCCCCAATGTCATGTGCTAATCGTGATGCTCCTACAGCGAATCAAAATAGCGGATTTGGGGGTGTGGTAGGACGATACAGCAGATCTTGATCATACTACAGTTTGCACGTACAGTATGCAATACTGCTTGCAGGGATATTTTAGCGAAGTAGCTCACACTTACTTGCAATGCACAATTGGACTTCATCCCATCACACTTATAAACCAATCAGTGAGCACGATTCATCGTGGCTGGGGGTATCGGCACGGCAGCTGTATCTTGCAAATATATTGAACGTTGTGCCATGCACAGTAAAACTTGCTATGTACGGTACGTTTTCGGTTGTGATGGAATGTTGCATTCAAAACTTTTTCTAAACACTTTCCAATTTACGATTAACAGCTATCCATACAAGACACAAAGACCTAAATATCATGGTTGGAAAGATTAATGTGTCATCTCCTGAAAAATATTTGTTTTGCGTACGATGTAGTCTCTGTACTGCTTTTATCCCGATTTTAAAATCAGGGCAAAAATAGTTTCAGTTTAAATTTGTCAAGACCGTAAAACAGGTGAAGTGCAATTGACTCCTTTGTCTGCAATCCGTTAAGTAGGACATTTTGGGGGAGGGCGGGGGAGGGGGTTCACTGCGATGTCTTCCAAGTCCCGGCCGTGTACCGTATCGAATGCAGCCTCTAACCCAGGGTTCGCGCCAGGATTTCCCCAATGGGGGGGAGGGGGAGGGGGGGAGAGGCAGCACTTCAAGGCCTCGACCCGCGGAAAATTTCTGGCTTCCCATATATTTGAAGTTTTATACTTTATATATTTACAAGACGTATGGGAGCATTTCAGTTTGGGAGGGGACAGAATTTTTTTTTTTTCTGTCCGAAAAATGCAATTCTGCCCGAAAGACTATGAAAATGCAGAGCGCAGGTTTTGAAAAATGTCGCCTGGGAATGAAGTGTATCAGACCCGGCATCTCTTTTCAATTTATTGTTGGCATGTAGTTGAAGACTCTCCGACATTAAAATAGTGTAACAAAAGAAAAAAAAATAGTTCATAAAAGGGGAAAAAAATCCATGATCGTCAATCCACCTCTGCTCTTACCCCTTCTTGACTATGCATTGGGTGGCATGGGCGTCGATTAGGTGGGAAGGGGGTCATGTCATCCCACTATTTTTGAAACCGTTACTATTTTTACAGCTACCATAATCTTTAGCTCCGAAAGAGCCCTAGAACGTTGGAAACATAAATTCAGAACACTTCGGTCTCCTCTAACATTTCGGTCCCCCTCCAAACGCACACACACTTTCAAAATCAAATCCATGCCTATTAGGAAATTTTGTGAGTAGACAACCGTAGCTGTGCCACCGTGCTTGGAACAAAACCTGTTGTTCGTCCTCATTCCTATAAAGCGCCCATTGTGTGCCTGCCTTTCAATCCTTACCCCAGTGTCCCGAGCGGTTTTAAACATAGCCGCGGCTACACCAGCAAAAGCTTTATCATTTTCAAAATATGACATCACAAGCTGGCACTCTCGGTGCAATTTTCGCCCTATGCATTTTTTTTTTAATTTCTCCGAATTCTGTAATCCATATTAGGGTGGACATTTGTGGGCCGTGTCTACACTAGAAGCGGCCTGAAGAATTCATGAAGATTCAAGATTCATGAAGTGCGTGGGGGTAATTTTAACAATGCACAAACACAAAAACTGAGTAAGATGTTCAGGGCCCGCGAAACCGGGCCTGGGGAGGACTTTAGCCCCCACCCTCCATTGTTTTCTGCAGTAGGCATTTTGGGTCACCTTCATTGTTATTACATTGTTGAAGATGTTGGCCAGCTTTGGTGCTTCCCACTTCACTCATTCCGCGGCCACTGATGTTACGACCAGGTGTTCCGGTGTTGGGGCGATGTGCACTGTTTTACAAGAATTTCCTAACTGGCTAATGATAGCTGTAATTCCACCCGGGGTTAATTAAATTTGAAAAAAAAGTCACTCTCCAGTCAAGGGGAATCGCAGAGAGCGGCTTGTCCGGCCCGTGGTCACAGTTCGTACATGCCACACAAAAATTGAAGTTCTATTGGGACAAGGGGCAAAAGCTACGGTACCGATTGAGGAAAAAGCTTGAAAATGTAGGACTCGTTCCAGTCAGGTCACAAGGCGCCGAAGTGGCGGGAAGATTCTAGACTTTGCTGCACAATGCAACAACGGGTCTGAGAGCGGTAAACATGAAAGGTACGCAGTGCGTGTGAAAGAAGAGTCAGTGACCAGCTGTGTGAAGTGTACGTATGATTGACAGACAAATTCTAGGGCATTTCTGAACCCTGGGAGATCGGTCCTGCTTTCTTGTTTTGTTCTAAACAGATGACAACATTTTCACCACAGAAGCACTACATATTTTGTGTTTGCATTAAATCAGAGCAAGCTTGTGGCAGTACCTGCAACTCTCCTGACCAGTGCACGGCGCTGCTTGCCGTGAGATCGTCCAAGTACCACAATGTAGGCTTGGCCCTAGGCTTTCAGAATTATGTGTCCACCCTTGTTGACGAGATTAACGTTAGTTGGATTTAATCGGATTTAATTTGGATTGTATGTAACCTGCTTTTGTGTGGAATTTATAAACTTTATCTGTGGTAAGACACTTTCATGTATAGTTTGAAATCTTCAGCTTTAGTTTATTGGTTTCCAAGAGAGAAAACGGCCTGTTCTTGCTTGATTAGCAGTAAGTGTTGTTAAAGACTCCAGCTGAAAATGGGCTCTTGTCTCCAGCGCATGTAATGGGTAGATAAAAAAACGACACCTACCCCCTCCCAAAGTCGTCCCGGCTATTTTCTCAGTTTCTGATGCTGGACGATGTTTGCTGCTCCGCCTTTGAAACTAGCAAACCTGCTTGTAAGTTATAGCTAGGGACAATATTCGGGCCGAGCGCCAAGGGCACTCAGTTACTTAGTAACAAGTCTAATGTTTGGAAACCTTCCAAAAATTGCAAAATTGGCATGCATCGAGGCTGTTTTATGTTCGGTAGTGCCAGGGCCGTAGCTTGTGTGGAGGGTGGGAGGAAGCTGCCCCTTAAATATTCAAATCATGTACATGGCTAAAAAAGCAAAGCGTGTTAAATGTCGGAAGATATGTGGATGTCGGCAGGTAAGGTTGATAAATAGGGTTATTGAATGTATAGGGCGGTGGTCGTCTAGTAGGCCTATATAGCCCATGGCGAATTTTTTTATACTTTATGTATCGAACATTTTAATAATTTTCATCCTTCAATTTGCAAAGAAGGACATTTGAAAAAATGCTGTGAAAGTGCTGAAAATGATCGCGGGAAGTCGTATTAAAATTCCTGGGAAAGGCGACAGCAAGTGATGGAAATAGAGGCTACGTATTGACCTTAAAAAGTTTCAAATAAAAAATCATGAAGGGATAATTTACATATTGACGGTGCTCATCAAGGGATTGATAAAAAAATGAACAGCGTAGGCCTACCCTTTGTCGAGGAAGCAATGGGCAGAAAAAGCAGGGTGAAGCAGACAGGGAAAATCATCCTGAACATCGCAGATGGCTATTTATAAACTAAATATGGCCAAATATAACAGTAACTTTCCAATCCGAACTTCAGAGAATTGGCCCGAGTTCTCAAACCCAAGGATGCAGAAAAGTAACATTGATTGTATGAAAAATAGCAGTAGCAAACTCAAATTGCAGATTTTGTTAACGCATTCAGCTGCGGAGGGGGTCTATGTCACTGTTCCCAAGGTTCGCTGTTCCCGAATTTTCGGAACATACGCACTTCTGGGAACATCGAACCCTGGGAATAATGAACTTGGCAATCATATTCAAATCACCGAAATATACGAAAACGGGGAGCATTGGGCACATTGAACCCCAAGAACATCGGGTAGACCCAGCCGGGTTATATATGTCGCCTAATATGCGTATTTATAATCACGTACATAACACTATGATAACAGAAATGTTGACAAGCTTTCTTTTGATCGTGCATGCACAGAACCATTCACATTGCTTGCATATCGGCAAATTTACAGAACTTAAAATTGTTTCTTCGTGACTAAGTAAAAATGAGCTAATAACTCAGGAGCAAGTACATTCAGACATCGGGACTCGAAGAGAATTAAAATTTATGCCAATACTGCACCGGTAGGCCAGGCTTTTGTAAGACCTGCTAACAATCTTAAACATATTGAACCTGCATTAGAATTTTTTAACCTTTCCCAAAGATCGCTAGTTTGAAAGTTTTAACTTCAATTCATTCCAGGTCACATTCATGCAGTACGGTAGTCTACCACTTTTTTGCGGCATAGGCTACTGCTATTATTTAGTGATGGCCATTTCCGTGGTATAGGTATGAAAGAAAAATCGATTATTGACTTTTCACACAAGACAACTTAGGCAAGGTTTGCTATCACAGAAGCAACCTGCGGACACAAAGGGACTTCCCTCCTCAGACACAAAGCCACCTCGGTATACCGGGCAGCAGATAATCCCCATTGAAGGAGCGTGGTATTCAAAGGTTCTTTTGTACTCTGAATACACCGCGACGTGACCGGAGCGAATATGCACATTCATTCCTGGCGTATCTGTAAGTCACACAACCTAACACCAACACAGTGCTTCGCACAAAACTCTTCATGATTTCTCACCTCATACTACATTTACCCCTTCAGATCTTTTGAGAACCTTCCCATCATCTTCTAATGAAGAAACACAACAAACTTTAAAGAAGGTCATTCGTCACCCCAAACTACAGTTTCAGTATAGGCCTACATATATCAAAACTCTCAATTGGTACAGCTCTTTGATTGGCATCACATTCAAACAATGCATCATAGCCAAATTACACAGCATGGGCACTGAGTGTGTCTTGATTACACATTATGGACTTGTATGGCCACTGGGACAAGTCATATTAGGATCGTGTCTAGATAACAATGAGTTTTAGATAAATGTGGGAGGGGCTATTAGTAGCCTAAGTAGGTTGGGAGAATTGGAACTGTTTGGGATGCTGAAAATATGCCTTTCAGTTGTCTTAAACAAAAAACCTGGCATCAAATGCAAAAAGTCTTCTCCTACGATTTAATGCTAATGACGGACTAGATCACTCTTCTCCAGTTCATGAAGTCAGCTAGGCATATTGCTGCTGGCCAACACTTTACAGCAACTATGTAGGCCTATACAACGGATTTGCCTAGGCCGAAACAGTTAGCTAGCCTACTCCTACCTAGTAGTAGTAAGGTTAGGCCTAATGTTAGGCCAAGTTGAACACCACCGTGTATGATGGGGTGACCGTTGAGTGCGCATCTGCATTAAGGGAGCACACCACCATTAATTTCTCCATTGACTCACACACTATTTTGCCGTCATTAAATGTCCCCTGCAGCCCAGTCAAAGTTCACACCCCACTAAAGCTACCCCTCACATGAAAGCCAGTGAGTTGGCCAATCATGGCATCTCAAATTCACCATAGCATGACCGTTTAGATTTTGAGATAAAAGGGGATGAAGTTTTGTACACCCTACCCTATTAATCCGCAAGGTGATGGAAATAACGTCTTTTTCACACCAAATTTTTAAACAGTCTAAATCACCTTCAATTCTTCCAAATTTGGCAACACTTACACATTTACACGTCCTCTTTCATATCCAAAACAAAACAACCACATCTGATTAGCTTAACTTGAGCAATTCACACTCAAAGAGGACCTAAAATTGACGGTGTACTTTGGAACTAGTTTTCCTGGCAAGGCCGTTCTGCTAATGGTGGTGTGCTCCCTTAAGCTTCTTACTGGGTATTTGTAGAAGGAAAAATTCTCTTACAGTTATCTGAACTACAGAAATGATTAAGCTATCATTATCTTAAACTGAAACATCAGTGACAAACTAGTATAAACTCTGGAGGAAACTATCTGAAAAGTAAGATAACTTGTAAAAACTTTTGCTGAGGTCTCTGTATTGTTAATTCACTCAATGGTAGCCCTATGAAGTTTGCAAGGGTGCTCCTAATTATGTAAAGCAGTTATACAAACCTTCCATCCCAGCTTGGCTGGGTAGTTTTGTTCCAGAATAAATGGATTACTTATATCTTGCTTTGCTAAAAATGTGAAAACTTTAGTAAAACTTTTCCACAATGCACACAACCAATGAAAGTAACTGCCTCTCAGACTTTGAGACCTACAGTACCCTACTATCCAAGTTTTAGGTATAATGAAAGCTAGTGCAGATATGCCACAACATTAATCATGCTATAGCCTAGGACTACCTGTTTCACGTAAATGATGGTAAATATTTATTTCACATGAAGCCTACAGATGCATCAAAATGTTCATTTTCAAGTAAGAGAATAGAAGTCATATCAGAAGGTCAGTGAATTATCCAACCTTTGCCATAGCCTATTTTCCCTATTTCCCCAGTGCATGTAATCATCCAACAACGAAACATTATTCGGCAGAAAGTATCAAATCGGAAACAATTGTTTTTATGATGGAACATGTTGAACAGTAGGCCTATTTTGTGTCTTGCTGGCTTGACAGCTTTTCCACTCTTAATCCATGCTTAATCCATCGATGCCACTTAAGAAATATTTTTATTTCAAATATGTCCTGCTTCTACCTGAGCTCCACGTAAAAAGTAAACTAAATTTACCTAAATTCTGTGTAATATACGTATGTATGCACCATATAAATAGATATTTATTCATACTGTAGCACTATTGCCAGTAAACACTTGCCTGTATACTGTCAATGCACTGTATGTGGTATGACTTAAAGGCCCAGTTCTCTCATCCCAAACAGTACCAATTCTCCTAACCTTCTTACTGAACCCCCCCCCACAATTGTCTGAAATTCATCCTCATCCAGACACAATCTCAGTTTATTGCTTCAGGGTGAGTATAGAAAAACTCAATTTATCAAAACACTCTCAGTACCGTTCATGCTGTTTTATATAAGCTTTGGCACTCTGCATTGTTTGAATTAGCTGTCAATCAAAGAGCTGAGCCAGTTGAGAATTTTTATACTTGGGTACCAAAATTGTAGTTTGGGTTGAGAGGTTTGACCCTTTAAAAGGGATGACTTCATTTTCATTCAAATGAAAAAAACCAATATTTGGGATTTGTTTTAACACCAATCATCAGTTTTATAGCAAAACTTTTTCTCGAACCAAATATCCACTCTTAAAAATAATTAACCTTGATATTTACCTTGGAGTAATAATAGAATATTATTACTCAAAGACGTTAACCCTTATTGCCTACTGTGCGATTAAGTAACTTTCAGTTTAAAGGGCCAATTCCTTCATCCCAAACAGTACCAATTCTCCTTACCTTCTTAATTAAGCCCCTTCCCTCATTCAGACAGAATCTCAGTTTATTGCTTCAGGGTGAGTACTGAAAAACTCAGTGTCAGCAGGACAATCGAAGTCTGGGCTAGTAACAGTAACTTGGTTAGCACACTCAATAATTCCGCGAAATTGCGAAACACGTAGCAATCGCTCTGTTTAACCTTAAGACTAGCTGGATTAAACCATTTTAACAAACAAGTGTAATGGTTCATCAGATGATTGTATTATACAATATTTATCAGTAACTATGGTCGTACAAAATTTTAGGAAGCCTACCTGGCATAATGAAGGAGGTCTACTTCACCCTTACCGCACACTGACTGTGATATGATAAGCCTGTAGGGCCTACTGAATGTCCTCAGCAAAGGTCTCCAAACGCCAGGCCTCGGAACCAGTATTTGACGCTTAAAAAGAGAAAATGAAACCCGAGAACATAAGATTGCTTCATTTACTCTAAAATCTTAAAAACTTACTGACTAGGAGGCCTTTTGCAGTTTCCTTTTAGCCCTTGGGTCAACTTAAATTTCACTTCTCAGCAGAAACAGTACATAATTCAATGGAGCCATATCGCTACCGTTCGATCGTGTGCATCTTCAGAGTCCAGTGATGAACTTTTTTGAAGAGCTCAACATGCTTTTACCTGTTTACGGACAATTACGGAGGCCCCTTACCCAAACTAGGAACGTACATACAGCTTCTATGTCTGCGCATACACAGTGTACATGAGGAGTTTCCGAGCCAGCAGTCGCTATTTCTCTTTGCAAGACGTTTAGGCTATATACATTCATTGATAAATTACAACGACACTGGAACAGAAATTATAGGTAATAAGTGTAACAGGTATGACCAGTATAATTATGGCCATACCTGTAACAGCTAGTTGACTGATATCTGATGTACCTTATAGGAACACTCCTTCCTAGAGTGTGGGCCAAATGCTAACGCTCGTTTAGGCCTAAGATTGAAAGGGACATGTTGGGTCTTGGCGTTCAGCTAGAGGGCATATACCATTTTGGCCTATCGGGCCATAGGCGTACGGGAGCATTTCAGTTTGGGAGGGCAGAGGATTCTCTGCCTGAAAAATGTAATTCTGCCCGAAAGACTATCTAAGTGGAGGGCCACCATCGGTTGGCGCGGAGCGTACAGAAAATTTGAAAAATCACGACTCCTCAGACAGCCGGAAATGGCCTTTCCCAGGTTTATAAGCAGAATCAAAGCCGTCGATATTTTGAACTTTCATTTGCAATAAAATTTTCACCAAAAATGAGCAAATCTACAAAAAGGTCAGAAAACTCCCAGATGAAATGTACCACTACCATTGGATGACTACATTAAGCTATAATCATTGGAAAATGAGTTTTTTTGCTCGTTCTATAAACGTTTTACGTCATGCAGCATGAGATTATCATCTGTGTAATTTGAAAATTGAAAAACTTCAGATACCCTCAAAAATCCTAAGGCATTGTCATGGAGGGCGATAGACAGACACTCAGCGCTCCGCGCCACCATGGCTTGGCCCGGAACGCCCCAAAATTTTGGCCCAAAACGCCTCCAAGATCGCTGGAAATGGCACTTCCAAGGCTATGTGAGAGTTTCCACAACTCTGTAAGTTGAATCAATACGGTGAGATGTATTACCCTAGAGCTGCGTAATCAGAAAGAAAGGAAGGGGAAAGGGCGTTGACAAGGCACTATTCATTTTCCCCAATCCAGCAATCGGTAACTGAGGGTCGTCGTCAAAAACATTTGAGATGTGAAAAAAAATAATATTATGATATACCGCACCTGGAAATGCAGTGGCATAGCCAGGATGGGATTTTTTTGGGGGCCCAGGAAACAAGTGGGGGACCTAGTACCTCCAAAGGTCAGGCTTGGCAAGACTATCTAAGCAGAGCGCCACCATCGGTTGGCACGGAGCGTACAAGAAAATTTTAAAAATTTAATGATTTAATGATCAAATAATGGGAATGAAAAATCAATCCATGAAAAATGGTAATACATACACTTTTTAGGGACCCCAAAACTGGGCACATCTGATCTGTGGCCTGGGGGTGAGACTAAAGGGAAGCGGTATCTCCCTTTCCCTTGGGAAATATTGTAAACTTTAGATCGCAAATGCGGCAATATCTGAATCTAAGCAGAGCACCACCATCGGTTGGCACGGAGCGTACAAGAAAATTTTGGGCTTTAAAACCCCTTCAGATGGCCGGAAACAGCACTTCCCACGAGTTTTAAACTGAATGTTCTCAGCCGCAAATGCGGCAATATTTGAATGGATTTCAGCTAACCTAAGGCAGTACCTAACCCTTTAACAGGAAAACCAAAAGTGGTTGTGTCCCCCTGTGAGAAACTTTCTTTGCATTAGATTCCCTAGATGCAAAATGGTCCTATGTTTGGCAAAACTTTCAACTGATTATAGGCCTTAGTTTCAGGATTTTCCCTTTTTTGGGGAGCATGAAAAATATCAAAATGTTTTTAGTTTTTGTAGAGATTTTACAAGAGACAAACATACTTGCAAAGGAACAAGTGCAAAATGGTGCAGTATTTGTCCATCGGTACATCACATAGTCAAAATTAAAATACTATGAATAAATCTCTCAAAATAATTGAACTGCAAAGCAGAAGTATGCATCATGTGGGAAACATGTGAAATCAGGACTTTGTGGACATTTTACAAATCCCCCCGACGTCAGTGCCAACCAGTTAAAAAGGACTTGTCGAAAAAAAATCGTCCCACAGTCGCACTTCGCATGGGCAGGAGTGAGGCACGACATAGGCCTAGGCCTACTTGATAAGGATGGAAGGGAAGAATTATCTGAAGGCAGTACCTTACCCTTACCTGCTTACGGCATATTTTGTGTATGACAAAGTATAGGAATGGTCCTGTAAAAGTGGTCTCCAGTGTACGATTGCCTTATTTTCAGAAAATCAATCAGCCATCCGAAAGGCAGAAAGGGTTTTGACCTAAGAAAGTCACATTTAGGTTTTGTTGTAGAGACTTTCGTTTCAACTTCTTAGTGAAATGCAATAAACGACAGTGCAGATCACAAACGGTATCTAATTTAGTGAAAGAAGGCGTTTTGAAGTTATTTCTTGATTTCATACGTGTGCACAAAATGTGTTTTACACACATTCATCCATGTTTTTTTTTTTTTTCAATTTTCCCCACATTTAATTTACTTACTGTTTTGAAGGAAATACTTCACACTTTATTTCCGTTCAAAAATTTTACTTTTTTCAATTACTTTATCTATCAAGACGCAAATAATTGGGGGGGCCTGAAGGAAATCTGGGGGGCCTAGGCCCCCTAGCCCCCCTTCATGGCTACGCCACTGTGGGAATGTATAAAACATTACCTGGTCTTGTATCTTTCCGGGGAAAACAGTAGAAGGGAATTAAAAAAATGAGTACCGCATGTCTGTGACTCTGTTGCGACTCTTGCCCGAATTCCAGTTCCACTGAATTGGTGCAACTGTCTATATATGAGTTGGCCTGAATGCCCAACTATATATAAATGATTTTTCTACTCACGCCGTTTGAGACAAACCCGGTTTGTCACGTTGCTAGATGTTTTTACATGAATTTGTGGGCAGACTTAGTGGGTAGACTTGTGGGCAGAAGGTTTGCACAAAAATATGAAGTGAGGCTGATGAAAAATTGTTTTTTCATAAGCTGCCTGAATGTGTCGCAAATTTTGGTATCTTTTAGAGTTTTCATGAAAATTGTACCGTGACTATGCTGTTTGAAGGAATTCGTGTGCGCTTAGGAGTTTTCTGTGTAAGTAGAAACAAACCAGGTTTTAAGACTCAAATGGCTGCCCGAATTTTTCCAGATCCCTGCCCCAATTTTAGGTCTTGAGAAAATTTGGGGGGGGCAGTGTGCCCCCCTGCCCCCCACCTCGTACGCCTATGTATTGGACTACTGGCATTCTGGTTTTCGACTGACCAGAACGGTGTGCTAGGCAAAAGTTGATTTCTTTTCAGTCTGGTATATCAGTGGCGGCACCAGCTGGGGGCATTTACCCTCATAGTCAGACCCGCTTCACTTTGACGTGCATGAACGAAATAGTGAAAACTTAATATCTGAGACTTTTTTCCTGATATTTTTTCACCCTAGGCCTACCCCTACTAATACCTCAAACTCCCTGGGACTGTGCTCCTTGGAATCCCTCTAGCTCTACACTGTGGCTTAGTCCCATGTAAGCCAATGGAAAATAAATGCACCTTGCCGTTTGTTTTTCACCCAGACATGTGTCGTATTCTGCAACCTCACAGCTTTGGAGCCGGACCATATTGCCCCATAGACCCCAAGCCCATCAAGGGTTTTCCCAATGGAACAGGGGTCCTTGACAGTTCATGGATCAATCTTCAAAAATAAAATATATATGCTAAGGCTTTATTTTGCAGCCGCTGTGTACTAAAACCTGAAGAGCATTTGGGCCCACTGAACCCAACCAGAGCTCTAAGGCTGCTCCAAAAGAAGGAGATATTGTACGTGATTGCTACAAATTTTGAAGTTGTACTCAAGTTGGGGGATTTTTCCTTGGCTGGCTCCCATTTAAGTTAAGAGCTTTCTGCAAATCTCAGTACCAGTTGTCGTCAGTCTCAAATGGTTCATATTGTCTTAAAAATATATGCAATGTTAAACCAATGTGTCTAATTTAGCACACCAGTGAAACTTCCCTGACGTTACATACTCTTATTATTTGTGTTTATTCTTCCTCTTCTGCAGGAAATGTCAGCATTTCAGAGCCAATTGATGCCATTAAGTAAAAGTCAGCCTGCTGTGTAGAGCATGATGAGTGCTGTTCTACCCCTTAGTACCACAGCTGTTATCAGCATTGTGAGGTCTCTTCTAGACATCAAGGATAAGCAAATAAAGTACAGGAGCAAGGCAGAGTTTATCAAAAGATCCATTCAGAATCAGAGCTCAAATGTTTTAGCCCTGGAATCTCTGCTTCAGTATTTGGTAGAAACATATCCTACACTTGTTACTTGTCAAATGCTGGAGTTTCTCATTCCTGTTCATCTGAAAACTTTGAATCTTTCAAGGTGCACAAATGCTTTGGAGGAGGATTACTCTTTGTTATTTAAAAGGTAAGATGATGGAAAGGTACTGTCTTCTTAGAAGGTGTGAATCTTGTATGCCCCCATGAAGGTACAGTACTGTATCTACTAAGGTGTTTAAGTGCAGTTGAGGAAAAGGGGTGCCCTTACTGTAACAAGTGAGCTGTTACAGCAGGGAGATGTCCGTAACAGCTCCATTCTGTGACCAGAAAGTTGTTATTTGTTAGGGATTCTGCCAGAAACACAAAAAGGGAGGGAAAGGGGAATTTTTTCACTGCTAAACACCAGGTCCAAAGGGATACTGTCCTAGACAAAGACTAAAGCTATGATTGAGTTAAGGGGGACAAAAACTTGCTCCAAGGTACCTGTGCTCCAAGGTACCTGTAAGGTAGAATTAGAAGGATTTTCAAGGCTATTGCTATGGAAAATACAGCATTGCTGCAAAAGCATCTTCTTTTTAAGTGACAAACCAACATATTGACAATCTTCTACTTTTTATGAAAATGAAAGGGGGGGGTGGCAGGAATTTACCCATCTCTTCTGGAAGTGGGAAGGACACCCCCCCCTTTTATCCCACTGGCACAAAAACACTGTTTGGAAGGAGACCAAACAGCCAACTTCTAAGTGCCAAGTTAAATGGGCAATTGTGCATTTTTCAGGCTCTTTCAGTGTCAATAGTCCTGACTTTTCTTGGTTTAAAAAGTTGGCACAAAAGAGGTTTATCCTCTGCTTCATAGAGAAAGAAAACTTTTACACATTGCTTTAACATTGCCAGCCATTTTAAAAAAATGTATTATTTCTTTTGATGCATTTTAATTTTTTATTTGAGAACATCTTGGTGGAGATGAATTCAAATAGGTTTGGTATGTCCAGTAATTTTTGTTAACTTTTCCTAAAGAGCTTACAGAAATTAGTCTTCTGCCTCTGGGGTCTGTTTGCATTACTGTCTTGTGTGAGGAGAGCCAGTCAGGTGCAGCTTATTATCATTAAACAGGCATTTTGACTGAGTTCAACAAAACAGAACAAGCCATTAAAATGCTAGCAGTTTTGCCTTGAGTGAAAAGCATTGTTGTATTTAATCCTCAATGTATTGGAATAACCAGACTAAAACAGTGATTCTAGGCAATTAAAATCAAACAAAAATGATTCAACAGAAGGAAGGAGCTGTATTTGGTGGTTCCTTGATGAAGTGAAAGATAAACTATCAGCATTGCCAGTTTGATGCACATGCCTCCTGAAAAACAGCTCCCTAGTGTAATTCTTTTGATGAACAAAAGCAAGCCAAATGAACTGTCATACTCATTCATTTGCAAACACATGAAACAATTTTCTGGTTACTGTATCTACTGTACCAATCAACACCAAAAATCAAAATATTTTTATGAAGTAAATAGCTTTTTCTCTAACCTTCCACTTATAGTCTAAAACCAGATCTTATGACAGAAAAAAAGGATCTTTCAATATTTCTGCACTCACAGTTTACAGTTTACAGTAATCACCCGCTTTTTCAGGTTTAATCAGATTTACTATGATTTAACCAACCTATTTGCATTTAATTGGCAATACAGTACACTGCAAGTGTGAACATTAAGTAGAAATCTGACTCAGTTTGCTTTCAGCAAGAAATTTGGTTTTCTCTTGACCAATTTACCCTGGTGGTACAATCCATGGACCTGACAGACTTTTTTGCCCAGACTCTTAAGTTGTTCATAATTTCCAGAGCCTTGTGCTTGAAATATTATTGTCTGTCACTGTACTCTAAAATGGGAAGTGGAGTCTCCTAGTTCCTTGAAGTGTTTGAGGTTGGGAGTTGATTCCTGGCTGGGTCATACTCATACCAAAGACTTCAGAAATGGAACCCAGGGTCTTTGTGCTAGGCCCTCAGCACAGCAATGGAATAGGGTAAACAAGCCAGTGAGTCACAACTGGACAAAAGTCTCTTGCCAGCTCAACTTGAACTGGTACAAAAGTGGGCTGTAAAACCCAATCTAACAATCTAAAAATCCTTGACGTGTTTCAGATTAGCCCATTTTGAAAGTTTAAGACGATTTCATTTTGATCAATTGTTTCCTGGTGTGATCTTAGTCATCTGACCATACGGAAACTGAAAGGTGCTTCAAACTTGATAACTTAATTGCTCTATCTGATAGGCACTGATTTTAGCTGAAATATTGAAAAGTGTAACTTCCTTGCTACTGAACCAAGGATGCAGTATCTGTGTGCTTTTTCCCTTATCCAAGGTACAGGGAATGAAGGTGTAAGTCTGGTGATTTTTTTTGCTTAATTTGTAAAGAAATGTATTAATCTCAGAGAGATGTGTCCAGACACATTTGACTGTGGGATAACCTTTTACACAGCTTGTACCCTACTTCTGGACTGAGTAAAAATATTGTAGGTACTTCATTCATCCTGTACAGAATTCTGTATTTGTTAGTATTCAAGATGGAAACATACGTAACACAAGTCATTTTGGTAACAATGTCTTTTATTTATATACTGCAGGTTGGGACATCTGAGATCATTGATTCATGATGAGGGTATAGAAGTCAATCCAATTCCAGACCGAATAGCCCTGAACTGGGCCTCACATCTCCCAAACTTAACAACGGTGTCACTAAGTGAATGCCCTGGAGTAAGAGACAACTTTGTATCGGTAAGACCCCAGTGTTGTATAACTTACCTTGTCAAGATACGTTATATCATTATAACTTGAAGGATACACAGGATAATGTCTTAAGTCCCCTGCCTCATTGATCCCTTGTCTACCAAACCCTACCTTCAAATCCTTATTTTTAACCAGAATCCTAACCCAAAATTGTAGCCCCAACACCGAAAGGGGACTAAGGGAAAAGGGCAAATGGTGCAGAATGAAAAAAGAGGATTAATTAAAAAGATAGAGGACTAATGAGATGCATCACAACCTTCGCAAATAACCTCAGCATTTGGCAATGCCGAAGTAAATGCCGGGGCAAATCAGTTAGACACCGACAAAAAATTTTGCTGAGGTGATAGATTGCATGACATCGTACGGGAACATAACGGTACCAGAGTTGCCCAATACACAGCTCAAAATTAGGCCTAAGCTTGAGTAATGATTTGAAGAGAAATTGTTTAACAAAAATTTACTGTGTGATAGAAATTTTAGCAAGTGTAATGAGTATTTTTTCTTACAAACAAAACATAGCTGCAATTTTTCAAGTTTTGACAGAAATTCTTGATTGAAAAGTTGACTGCCATCAGTATGTATGGACTGTTCGTAGCTCACTACTCTAAAGATAACTGCACACAGTAGTGCTGCACACAACACATAAATGTGACATGACAGAGAATGACCTTTAAAATAAAGAACCAGCTGTTTAACATTTTGATACGTAATTGTATGTGAAAATTTCTCAAAGCGGCTGTCATGGTTTAATCAATGGGATTCCAGAACTTCTGAAAAAAAATTAAGTTTACGTACAGTACGGTGTCATCTCATTTTATGGATTTTTAACTATCTTACTACTCGTTCCCAATATGTCAGTATCAAGTCCCCTGGTTTTTTTTCAAATATTTTAGGATCAAACATCAAGGTGCACCAGTGTACACATCAGATGCAAGGTTGTCCAATGACTCCTGTCCTTTAATAAAATTTGCTGATGACACTGCCTTGATTGGGTTAATCGTAAATGATGAAGATACTGCTTACTTGGACCAAGTAGAACGTTTTGGGGATTATTGTAATAATAATTTCCTAGAACTTAATGTACAAAAGACAAAAGAAATGGTAATTGATATAAGGAATAGGCCTACTGCTAGATCACCCACAGAGGTCATAATTAAAGAGAGTGTCTTCGAATGTGTTTCTACTTATAAGTACCTTGGCATGGTAATGGATGATCAACTTGCCTGGCATGACCGTGAAAAAGGTCAACCCGAGACTGTATTGCCTCCGTAAATTGAACAAGTTCAACATCAATGGCCGTATTTTAAGTCTTTTTTATAACTCAGTGATTTGCAGTGTTTGGCTGTATTGTATTGCTTGTTGGGGCGGGAATGTGGACGTAACAGATAAAAACGTATTGATTCAATTATTAGACAAGCGGGACGTATTTTAGGCGAAGACCAGTTGACAATGTACTCATCATATCATCATCATATGGATGTAAAGATCAATACTGTGCTTAATGATAGCAGCCATCCCCTGTATGCAATTCTTAATAGTACAATAATCCCTGGTAGCAGTCGAATGAGACTACCTTACGCAAACTACAAACAGGCATAAATCTTCTTTTATACCCAGTTGTATTAATCTTTTCAATGATCGTTTTAATTGCTAGACCATTTTATTTTATTATATACCTTGTACTGTATTATTTATGGTATTACCTTTTCATCTACAGTATTGTTTTATGTCATTAATTAGTGTTAACATCCTTTTAACAATTTTATGTGTTTTTATGAGTATAAGAGTTTTTATGTTTGAATCTGTGACTATTTATATTTGCTAACCTTTTGATGTTTTTGATACTTTTATGTGTTATTGCGAGCATTGAATTTCCCTTTTGGGACTTAATAAAGTTGAACTTGAACTTGAACTAACCAAGTGTGTAAACAATTATCATCAACTTGCCATACACATATAATTGTATGACTTTTACTGTTGTTTGCATTGATAAGTTACCTAATAGTAATAATGCCGAGGTAAAGTGTATTTTTGCCGAAGTCAGTCCTCTTTACTTCAGCAATTTTTTGCCATAGCCAGTATCTTGTTTGCAAGGGCTGCGTCATTAGTGTAGGTTAGGGTTAAGGAACCAGGGACCAAGGAAAAAACAATGAGCTCCTCAGGTTGTTTGTGAAAAGGGTCTCTGTGTCAGTATGCTGATATTTTTAGAGATGTTCTTGTTTGGTGATACCCTTACCAAAATACATGAGCAAAGTAATTCAGTCTGTGATAAATATGTTTGTCTGGTTACTCAAATTTGTATGTTTGTTTGTCGCAGTTCTTACTCCAAAACCAGGATGACACCAAAGCAGTCTATTTTCTAAAAAATACTAAACATTGGATATTCAGTTTAAGAAAGCCTGGTTAGTAAGGCATAATAAAATACCTGAGGCACTGGTTTGTTGTGTTCCCTGTTTTTGAAATATAAGCATGATATTGGAACAGTCAGTAAAAAACCCATTGGACTTCTAGTTTATGGATTGAGCCAGCTATGTGTGTTTGTCTTTGAGTATGTATGTGGTGCTTTCCCTGTAAATACCCTTATCTCAAGAAGGATAATGTTAAGTGACTTCATACTTAAAGTAGAATGGGGTGCCTCCTTGTTCTGTAGATGATCCTTGTTGTTTTTGTTGTCCGTTTGAGTCATCAGAGGTCAAATGCTGAATTCTTGAAAACTTGTCTGTATCAAGATGACTAACTACTGTATAGTATGAGGTTATCTTATGTACTTGGCATGGGGATTAATCGTGTGAGACAGATCATTCCTATTGTTTTTGATGGAAATCACATGGGTTTGACAGAGTTTATAACTTTAAATGTTCTTTAAAGTATAGAAACTTTGACGCACCTTATTAACTCTGAATGAGCCATATTGAAATAACTATCCCACTTGTTTTTGGTATAGGTCAAAGGTCATTGGGGATCATGGGCATTAAGAACTTTATAATAAAGTATCTCAGGTAGTGAAACTGTGATAGATCACCTGCTTGACATGGGGATGACCCATGTTAAGTTAATGATGCCTGATGCATTTGATTGGGGTGGTCAAGTATCATTTTATGGCCACTTGGTTTCCAAAAGGTTTAACTTCTTAAACAGGATTTCTTAATCAGGATAGTTTCAAGGGCTCTCATATTTGACACGTTGGCCATCTCTATTGAGTGAAGCCCAAATTTCACAAGTGTTTTTGGTTTCGATGAAAAGAGAAACCTACGCATTCATGATGGTGTGTGTGTGTATGTATGTGTGTATGTGCGTGTGTATAGGTGTGTGTGTTGGTGTGTGTGTGTGTTTGTGACACTTTGCTTGTTTACACGATATCTTGAGAAGGGAAGATCTGACAATTCTCAAACTTGGTACACAGATACCCCATACTGAGAGGAAGAACCCTATTTATTTTGGTGGTCAAAGGTCATCTGGGGTCACAGGGGGTCAAACCCCGAAATCCTTGTTTACACGATATCTCAAGATAGGAAACTTGGATTAATTTCAAACTTGATACGTTGATGCGTTATGATGTAAGGAAGAACCCTATTGATTTTGGTGGAGGTCAAAGGTCATTTGGGGTCACAGGGGGTCACACCCCAAAATCCTTGATTACACGATATCTCATGGTAGGAAAATTGGATCAATTTCAAACTTGATACGTTGATGCGTTATGATGTAAGAAAGAACCCTATTGATTTTGGTGGAGGTCAAAGGTCATTTGGGGTCACATGGGGTCACACCCCAAAATCCTTGTTTACATGATATCGCAAGGTAGGAAACTTGGATTCATTTCAAACTTGATATGTTGATACGTTATGATGTGAGGAAGAACCCGATGTTTTTTCGTGGGAGTCAAAGGTCATTTGGGGTCACATGGGGTCAAATCTGGAGAGCCTTGTTTACACCATATCGCAAGGTAGGAAACTTGGATTCATTTCAATCTTGATATGTTGATGTGCTATGATGTAAGGAAGAACCCTATTGATTTGGTGGAGGTCCAAGGTCAGAAGTGGACAAATCCTGAAAACTTTGTAACACAATATCTGAAGGTGGGAAGCTTGGATTGATTTCAAACTTGATATGTTGATGCAGTATGATGTAAATAAGAATCCTATTGATTTTGGTAGAGGTCAAAGGTCATTTGGGGTCAAAGGGGGTCATACTCCGAAAACCTGTATAAGACAGCTCAAGGTACGAAACCTGGATGTATTTCACAATTAGTGTGTGTATGAGGTATGGTGAGTTGAAAGTACTGTACCTGTTGTTTTTGATGGAGGTCAATGGCCATCTGGTATCACCTGGCGTCAAACTCTGTAAACCTTGTTTGCAGAATATCTTAAGGCACAGTAGAAATTTGGCTTTTTGAATATAGAAGTGTTTTGGTTAAAAGAAAAACCAGTTACTCACAGGTTGAGTCAAAGGTCACTATGGGTCACCAGTTGTTACAACAAATGTAGCATTTTATTGAAAAGAGCATGTATGTATCATCGAAATCTCAATGCATTTTTGCATTCTGGTTGTATTTGTGGTTAAGACAAACTTGCAATCATGGATTCCGCCAGAAACACAAAAGGGGAGGGGGGATTAATTACCGCTAAACCCCCAAGCCCAAATCTATGCTGTCTTAGGCTTAAGTTGTGAGTGAGTTCAGGAGGACAAAAGATTGCTTCTAGGCCCCAGGGTTTCTAGGGTCATTTATTTGTGTTAGTTCAAACATTACTGCAAAAGTGTCTTCATTTAAAGAAAAACAAAGATAGTGATAATTTTCTAATTTGTATGGAAATGACAAAATGGGGAGGGGAAATTTTATCCACCTTCTTTTGGAAGAAGGGGGGGAGACAAATCTACCCTTTCCCCCTCTGCTGGAAACACTGACAATATAACAATGTAGATGTTACAGTATAAAATTAACTTTTTTACAAGCATATTTCCTGTGTGACTGAAATGTGGAATTAAGTTACTGCTTGTTTGCAGTAAAGACCTGTAATGGTCTTTTTCTGTTACTGACTCCTGAAACTATCTACTGTAGTAGCTTGAAGCAAAGTGTATTCTTATATTTTTAATGTGTATTCATATATTTTTTATGTGTTATGTAGGCATTCTGTATTTCAAAATGGTGTAGTAGTAAAATGATGATGTACTGTAGCTTTGTATCTACCTGTCCCCTGATAATTTTCCAGTGGCACAAATGTAAAGCATGTTCTCAAATGTAGTAAATGCAAAATGGTAATGCAGAGAGAGAGACTTTTTGAAAATTTTCAGTGGTAAGGTGGAAATTTGGCCATAACACTTCCTTGATGGTATCAAATCATTATTATCCCAGTGATGCATTGATTGCAGACAGATACCAGTGTTCATTTTGGATCATATCAAGCATTGACATTTAAATTTCCTTTTTTTCAGATTCTTCTCTTTTGTGTACCAAATATCACCCACCTCAATATTGCTAGGTGTTATGAACTTACAGATGCTGCTTTCCTCAATGAGCACAACAGATCACCTCCTCACCTGGCAAGTTTGGACATTTCTGGCTGTAATTCCTTGACAAATACTACCATACGTCTCTTGACAGAGTTGTGTGGGTCATCATTAAGACATCTGAATGTTGCTGCTACAAATGTAAGTTTAACTATAGGCCTAATATTCACCTTTGATTATGAGAGGGGTGGTAAATAAAAATGTACTTATTTTGAAAAATTGTTTTGGTCTAAGGTTTCCTTGATTGATCTTGTGTGACAGATTATCCAAAATAGTAATACTGTAGCCCTACTCTACTAAAGGGACAATGGTCAAATGAACTATTAAATTGAATTGAAGCTATGAAGGGGTAGAACCAGAGCTGCCCTTATTTGTTGATATTTAGATAATTACTTAATATTATTCTATTGGTGTTCTGAAGAAATGCATTTATAAACCACAAGTGACCAAAATTTGGCTTTAGCTGGAATAACCTGGCCTGGATGTGTCCATTTCAGTATGGACATTGCCCTTTGTAAGAGAGGGTCACACTTGTTTCCTGCTTCCTTTCTACCACTGTCTTGTAAATTAATAGCATAAATGCACATCTATGGCTCATATCAACCTATTAATGAAAGACAGTAAGTAGCTGTTTAGTTGCAATCATTCAGTATATTAGGCTTTAGTTTGTCAATGCTCTCACTCATATTACTGTATACTTATGGTCATGGTCTGAAGAAATAAGATATTGTTAAGCCCAAGTGGCCAAAATTTAGCTTTTGCTGGCCTGGTCTTGCCTGGGTTTGTCCAGTACAGTTTTGACATTGTCCTTTTCAACAGAGGGTCTTTCATGTTCCATGGACCTTTTCTACCACCATCTTGTAAGTTTAGAGTACAAGTGCACATGTATGGCACAGATCAATTTATCAAAGATGATATGTAGCTGTTTAGCTGTAGTCCTGCAGTATTTCTATATAGGTCACTCACCCTGTTTTTTTTTTGTTTTTTTGTAAAAATAGTTGCGCCCTGTCAATCCAGTTGTTTAAAGAGCATTATATTTTCAGCAGGTATCAACCAACTTTGATTTGTACCCCACAGATGGACTGTACCATTTTGTGGTACCTTGCTGGACACAGTCTGGCCTCATCTGTTCGACTGGCATCACAGATGAGAGGCAAGATCAATAACTTAGCAGATGCAATATCTTCACAGATGGACCGTCTGATTCATGAATTTCAGTTTATTACTGAAAAATTGAAAGAGATGAGGGAAAAGACAGAGAAGGGAGGTGATGATGATAGTGAAGATGAAAGCCAAACATCTCAGGAAGTTAGAGATAAAATTGAGGAGGAAGGGAATGATGGCAAACAAGAGTCATCTTCATCTGAAATAGACATTAGGCATCAGAGGAATAAGTATGTTGAATCTAGAAATGCAGGTAGCCAGCATCAAGATATTGGGAATTTGAATGTTCTTTCAGTTGAAAGGGAAAAACTTCATGGTGTTGATGGTATGAATGAGTATTTAGAGAGGAGTAGAGATGGACTTGAAGTGCTTGAGGCAACCAAAGATGAAACCAGTGCCTGTGATAAGGAAGGGGGAATGAAGCATGAGAGTGGGGCATTTGATGTGCCTGAGTCAAGTGCGATGGTTGCCTCCAGAACTGATTCCTCTAAAGTGGAAAACATTCTCCCTCCTGGTGAGGTAACTGGGAGAATGACAGCTTTGAAAGGTAAAGGGAAGCTTGTTGCAAAAGTAACAAGCATTTCTTCCTTCACCCAGTCTTGTTACACCTTAGACCCATCATCGTCTTCATCATCATCAAATCCGTCCCCATCTACCACTACTGAAAAAGAACAGAAAGAGGCTTGTGAGGTTGATGAAGAGTCTGAAATCACAAATTCTGGAACATATGCCTCACATGCTATAAATGATACAGATTCCTCACTTTCAGTCAAACCAAAGATTTCATCAAAGGAAAAAACAGAAATCTTTCAAAAGGACAGCTCTGTCCAGAATTCAGAGAGACAACATGTCGATGAGTATTCATTATCAGCACCGAACACTGGTGCAATAGATGAAGATTTACTTCAACAGGTCAGCAGAGTGACTGGAAATAGTCTTGGGGAAGAGATGCATCAATTAGATGGGGAAGTTTCTTTGGAAGAAGTGCAATTGGATGAACAGAATGGCTGCAGCACTGATGCAGCAGAAAGTTGTAATGGAACAGGGCAGCTTTCCTCTAGTAAGAGAGAACTGTTATCTAATGAATGTGGATCAGGGAAAATTAGAAGAATTGATTCGGTGTCGGAAAATAAGCCAATACCCAAGGTTACAGAATCTGAAGCTGAAGAGTTTAAACCTCAAACTGATAAGGCAGTCACAGGGGCACTGGAAAAACTTGATAATTTACTAAGTTTGGAATTAGATGAAGGTGGGAAACAGGAAGAAAGTGACCAGGTTCAGGGTAATTTAGCTACTACCAAAGAGTCAAGTTTTGATTTTAATTCAACTCAGGAAGGGTCTCATGACACTATTGACAAGAATCCTCCAAATGAAGAAAGTTTGGAAGAAAACTCAAATAAGGAGTGCAAATATTGTCTGCACAATTCCTCAGAAGCTCATATTCCAAAGAAGCTGTTTGAACCTCATCTTAT
The DNA here is from genome assembly GCA_037179385.1 of Holothuria scabra. Classification (NCBI taxonomy): domain Eukaryota; kingdom Metazoa; phylum Echinodermata; class Holothuroidea; order Aspidochirotida; family Holothuriidae; genus Holothuria; species Holothuria scabra. The sequence goes on along the minus strand of CM074187.1, from coordinate 3,952,498 downwards.
CTCTCTTAACATAAATATGGTAGAGCTGCATAATGATCTGGTCAAGAACTGTTTTGATGAATTCTTTGCTGCCAATTCATGCCTTCAGAGTGTGACACTAGGTCACAGGTCAATGACTAATGAACTACTTCAAGTTGTGGCAGATAATTGCAGTGAATTGAATTCATTAAGTTTGGTAAGTATACTCTGATAGTGAGAAAGTATTCCCAAGAAAGTAAAACCAGTTAAAGGAAAGGTGTAGGTCATTGTTTCTGTAGCATTCTTGTAAAAGTCTTTGTAGCTCATGTAATATCTTTTTTAAGTGTCAAACTTTTAAATTTAAATCTTTTTTGAAAATTGACTTATGCCAAAAATTAATGACCAAAAAGGTGGATAGGGCGAAAAACTAAATTTTGGATAATATTATTGAGATCTACATGCTTTTCATTGAGTAAATAAAGTCTCAATCTTATCAGGAATTTCATTTTGGCAAAACGCACACTAGCACATGTAATTTTTGCAATAATCTGAGGCCTGATCCATTTTTGCATAAGAAAACAGCCCAAATTTTCACAGCAGTCTGAGATATGGAAAATCTCAAGGGGCTGCTTCATCTTTTGTCACCTGCACTTAGTCCATGAGATCCTTGCTATTGGTAAAAAGACTGTAACTACTAAAATACTATCAGACACAGTTCTGTGTTGAATTGGCTTTCAGGGTTTATGCATCAAAAGGCATGGAAAACTCAAAATTTTGTATTTCAGGACCCAGAAAAGTCTAGGAAAGTGAGCAATTTTTCAAAAGATCCTGTTAAAATCAGGGAATTACAAGAAGAAGACTGATTGTTACAAATTTCTCAATATACAGACATTACATTGTGGGAAAAAATAGAAACACAAGATTTGACTGTTTTTGAAGATCCTGGAAATATTATGTCTTTGAATGTCATGGTATCTTGTCATTTCAAATGCAGAAAGCCCCCTTTTTTATCGGTGTGCATTTTGAAAGAAGAATTCCATGTTAGTTTTGGTATATTTCAAAGATGAAACCAGGGAACTGACATTGCAGTTAAAGCCTCACAAATGATTGCTTACTGTATGTACTTTCATTGGCTGAAATTAATTCAAACAATACTCCATCGTGATTGGTCAATGAAAAGTGTATATGAAAAGTTGTGCCATCATTGTTTTTACCAGTGAAATGGAAAATCCAGTCACCTCAATTTGAATTAGTATAGCAGACATTTTGTGAATGGCTCTTTAATCTCAAGAGAGTCGGGTAACAATATTTTTTCTCACTTATTTGTAAATCTACAAAGAGTAACTTAGTTTATCTCAGACATACCATATTTATGTCCTGAGGTTGTATGAAAGATGATACATGGAAGAGAACTGTTGTTTTAAAATAATTTTGGAGTGACTGCATTTGACAGTTTAGCTCTCACTCAGTGGTACTATAATATAGCTCCGTTCACTCTATGCGATTCAATGCAACGCAACTCATTGTAACGAGATCGTTCAGACGGGGTGCAAAGTGTGGAATGCTTTGCAACTTGTTGCAAGCAGAAGTGCAACCCAGTTTCATGCAACCGAACATTTTTGGTTGCATAGAACTGGAACATGCAATTGACAACAGTGACAGACTTCTGGAATGAAGCCTGTGAAGTTCAGTTAATCGAAATGGACAGAACACATTCTTGTCTCTTCAACGTAGCGAATAAAGAGTATGATAAATGTTAAAATTTTGCGTGAATGGCTTCATGAACGTGCGACTTGTTGCATAATGTGGACACTATGCTCTCAAAACTAGTTGGTCGTCAGTTGCTCACCATAACAAGACAGTCTTGTTGCAATAAGTCCTGTCGCATAGTGTGGACGGGGCTTAATGATTTATAATTTGATGCAACTAGGCTACTGTGGTGTTCTAGACAGATGTTCCCTTTGTTTAGCTTTGATGAGGTGTTGTAAACATTTAACTTAGGAGAATAGACCTGTTTCAAGTTTCTTCAATTAGCAGTATTGAGCACTAGATTACAGGTCAATGGATGACACTTATACAGGGTAAGTGTGCTAAAGCTGACGGTGGGATGTAAACTTACGTAAAACAGTAATACAGTATGCTATGTGCAGCCAGCACAGTGCTCGGATATTTTGTTACCAGTTGACCTGAACAGAAAGGTCATGAACACATATTCTGTGTGGACTTAGATTGTTAAGTTGTTAATTTTTCATAGAAATTGCATTTTTCTCAACTTCTGTATGCCTTTCTCCTGTAGCAGGAAAAGCAAATGTTTGTTAGTTGTTGCAGGTTTCGATAACATCCACTTCCCTTTTAAATTTGCTTTAAATGTACAGTCAAATGAAACATTTTTCCAATCTTTTGTTAACCCATTCTCCTTTCTCTTTGATTATTTTGAAGATGAATTGTTCACAGATAAGCAGTGCAGGTGTTGCTTATATTTTGAAAAGATGCAAACAGATGAAATCTCTCTATCTACAAGGTACTGATGAATGTTTGACCCATGTCAGCTATCATTTACTTCACCTTGGTACTCTGTACAAGTTTGCATTGCTACAAGTAGCCCTTGCTCAAACTGCCTACCACTAAACAGTCTAAAACCCCACTTTTCAGCAGTAAAGTCAGGTTTTAATCTGATGTTTACACTACAACTCTAAAATCAGTAAAAATATGATAAAACCCAGTAAGCATTGGAGTGGTTATAAACTGTAGGTGTAAACATCAATTAAAAACCTGACTTACAACACAAAAGTCAGGTTTTGGACAGTTTAGTGGTGGTCAGTTTTAGTAAGGGCTATTTCACATTATGGTACTTCTTATTCCGTGATTAACTGCTAAGGAAACTGGACTGCAGTTAAAAGTCAAAGCAAATGAGCATGATGTGAAGCTGGGTATCTTGCCACGTTTGCCTGACAGGTTGGCGCCATGCATGGGGGGGGGACACAAAACTGAAGTTCGATCAAAAGGGACAATTTTGTGTGAAAGTTTTCAAAATGTCATGAAGTTTTTATTGGAGAAAACATAAAAATCTAGGTTTTGAAAAGTAGTAGTTGGATGTTGAATCACATGCATACCTTGTAATGCATATTATAAGGCTCTTCTGAGGGAAATGGGAAATTAATCTGATAACAGGGCCAACTTACTTGCCAGGTGAACATGTTCCCCTTACTCTCCCCTAGTGCAACCTTTGTTAATCAATTGTCAACATTAATGCTGATAATCACAACATACTATTAGATGTGGTAAGGTCCTTTCAAAGATTGTAACATAATGTGAAACTATCCTACTGTACTGTAGGATATCCTGTGATATCACAATGAACTGGTCCTGGTGATACACCACCTAGTGTAAGAATCAAGTCCAGCAAATTTATATACTATTTGAAGCACCCTCAAGTTTCACATCAGATTAGATGTAAGCTTTACAAGCTTTTCATTTAACAAAACCAGCAGATAGTAAACATTTTTAATTTTTTACCTCTGCATAAAAGTTTGATGTCAGAAAAAGTTCCTCAAGCAGGTTTGACTCTTTCCAGTCAAACAATTTTTTTAAAGTGTATACCGTGAATGAACTGCCTTTAAAGATTCTATTGTTGTGGACGTTATAATTCTGAAAAGATATGGATTGAAGTTAGTTTCATCTACACAGAGACCTTCCCACCATGAACATCAGGTTCACAAAATTTAACCTTTTCCCATAGAACTACTAAAGGCAGGCCTATTTTCTCTTTCATGGAAATCTTTGGTGGCCTTACACCAGTTTCTAAAAGAAAACTAAAAAATGTGGAGATGAGATGTGTGATCAAGTGATGTTAGCTTTTTGATGCTATCTTAATGATTGCTACTTCTAAGTATTAACAGGGGCAAATTATTTTTTCTATAAACACCAACATTTTACCAGCATTCTCATGTTTGTTGAAGAAAGGAAATTACACTTTCTTTGATAATCTTCATTTACTGAACAATCAATGTATATTTGAAACACTGTCCCAAACATATTATCAGCAAAATAGAGAGATACAAAATAAACATTGAGACGTTACATGGTACAGTACCGTGACTTTCATTAATGCCAAGTGCAGAAGTGTAAAGTACAAGTTATTCCTTAGTTTAAGCCACAAACTCTTTCTATCATTTGTAAATAATGTTCATAGCAACTATTTTTCATTACACAATAATATAATGAAATCATGCTCATTTGAAACAGAAAACAAAAATTTCATACTAATGTTACATAATTTTATAATCCATAGGAGTCCCTTTTTTGAACAATACTGCCTTTCAACCCATTGTTTGGAATGAATCTCCTCTGAAGAATTTTCACATTGCTGAAGTCAGGGTCACAGATTTCATACTTCGTGAAATATCACATGCTGTGGGTCATACGGTGAGTTTTCTGTTACTTGTGCATTGCTTAAAGACTTTGTGTTCAGAATAACTTAACTCTGGCTGCCCGTAAATGTTAAAGAAAAACATAAGGGTATTATTTTATGGGTAAATCTGACAGGATTGTTGAAGAAGATGTCCAAAAGACAGCTTTTAACAGCCTCTCTGTTTCCTTCCAATTTTTTTTTTTTTTGATATTAATTACCTTTTTAGTTTTTATGACAAAAGATACTGCCATGATTTCCTGTTACTACAGTATTAATTAACTACGTTGATTATTGGTCAGAACAATGTTGACAGATCTGGCAGACCAGTGTCTCTTGTGTGTAATGGGTAATGTTTGGGATTAGGGAAATCATGAACAGTCTACCAGACAAGCCTGTAGCCTTGATTAGGTATCTTCCTCAGCAAACTTTTCCCCTTTGGAAGTATCTATCCCCTTTCATCCCCCAACTTTCTCCCCCTAGAAGCTCCCTTTCTCTCATTTGACTTTGGACCTGCACCTGGTAGGACTTTGATCACCAGACCTTTAACCTCAGTGTGCCTTGCTTTATAAGCATACTCAAGTAATAAGTGGCATCAATGAAGACCTTAGTGCATTGTTCAGAGGGATCAGGAATACAACATAATTGTCAAGTTTCATTGTACTAGCTGAATTTGCTGTTAAAATCTGACGGTTTTACCTCTCATTTCATGGTCCTTTAGTTTCATGTAAAATCTGTGACTGAATTTTGTCCAATGTGAGCAAGTTATGAAGAAAACTGGTTCATTCATTCATTATGGGTGTTGAAAGTATACTTGCTTTTTTCCTTTGTTTCAGACTCCTGACTTGGAATCTTCTTTTTCTTAAAATCTCTTACCCAATTGCTCAATTTTGTTCAATTATTATTCTATATGATTTGATGTGAACCTCTTACAATGTGAACTTAAAAAATATGCCTAACTGCTTCTAAGACCTGCAAAATAGCTCAATGAGGATGAACATAATATGTTTATCATGAATGTGGACAAACATTAACCATATCCATCTTTTGTTTCCAATCCAGCTGCGAGAAGTCAACCTTAGCTGGTGTGAGGACATCACATCTGAAGGGGTACTTGAATTAGCCAAGGGCTGTCCCAACTTGGAATCCTTTTCCATTCGTCAGTTACAAGTCAGTGAGAATGCCATCCTCAGTTTGGCAAAAAATTGCCCAAAGATGAAATACCTGGATTTGTCTGGTGTGGAAGAATTGACTGATAATTTCATAGTTGATATAATGCCTAGATTTCGGCTGATCAAAGTTTTAGACGTCAGTTGGACACTAAGTAAGTAATATCAACAATTGACCAATGATTTCACAAGGGAATTTATTTTGTAAAAGCACATGACTGTGAGTTTTGCCTTTTTTGAGATGAATTTTGAAACTTAGTGGTTTCTCTGATAACCTTCACGAATTTCAAACATCTTTTAATTTTACGGGGAGGGACATCAGACCTTTGCTACATAATGATGACTTCAGACTCTAAAAGAATAGATAGGGGCTCAGTGTACTATATGTTTTGTTAAATTATGGTATGCTTCAAAACTATGTAAAGATGTGCAAACATTTTCTGATTGTTTCTTAGCCTTTTGGCTAAGATCAAATGCAGTATCCGTTCTTTTCAGGAAAGTTCAGAAAACTTGTTATTAGCACAATTTTCAGGAAGTTGAAACTCTCTAGAAATCCATTTAATAGACAAAGAGGTTTGCCATTTGTCTCCATGGTTAGAGTGGCCAAGGGTGGGTAGACTTTAAAATGTTTGGAATCTTTTACAGAAATGAAGTTTAACTGCATGGCTAAACTTGAAAAGGAGAAAAGCATAGCAACATTTTGTACCTTGCCTGCCTGATGTGAAGTTTTCTCAAAGTGGGACCCACCTTACCTGGACCACCAATCCTGGTCTCAGGAATTGACCTCTTCTTTGCTTACATTTCTGGGAGCCATTCATGACTTTAAAGGACATAGTAGAACTCCACTGGTACTAGTATTTGTGTGCCCTTCAACCCCCGTGTTTGGTTTAATGGTAAGACCATCCCCCTCTCACGCGGAAGGCCCGGGTTCGCTTCCCAGGTCGAGCCATACCAAAGACTGTAAAAATGGAACCTACTGTCATTGTGCCTGATGCTCGGCACAAGCAATGGAGTAGGGAAAACAGGCCAGTGAGCCACGAAAAAAAAGGTCGTGTCCGGCTCGTCTTGAACCAGTAGGTTGGAAATCCGGCCGTAAAACTGACTAACTCAACCCCCTTCAGCTCTACTCCTTGGCTCTGCGTGTTAGTTGATTAGACTTACCAAAATGCATGCCCTGCCTGTATGTGGATATTTATCTAAATAATGGTTTGGGATTCCACCAGAGGCACAAAAAAGATGGGGGAGGGGGAGGGAGGGGGAGGTTATTGATTCCTTGCCGTAGGCAGGCAAGGAATCTATGCGATGGTGATGTTGTGTGTGTGTGTGTATGTGTGTGTGTGAGGGTGTGTGTGTGTGTGTGTATGTGTGTGTGTGTGTTTGTGACGCTTGTAAACACGATATCTTAAGATAGGAAAGTCCGACACTTTTCATATTTGGTATATAGATTTATCATGTTGAGAGGAAGAACCCTAGTGTTTTTGGTAGAGGTCAAAGTTCATTTGAGGTCACCAGCGGTAAAATTGCGACAATTTCAAAAATAGCTTGTAAACACGATATCTTCAGGTAGGAGTGACCGACACTTTTCATACTTGGTATATAGATTTGTCATGTTGAGAAGAAGAACCCTATTGTTTTTGGTAGAGGTCAAAGGTCATTTGAGGTCACCAGCGGTAAAATTGCGAAAACGCAAAAAATGGCTTGTAAACACGATATCTTCAGATAGGATTGCCCGACAATTTTCATACTTGGTATATAGATTTGTCATGTTGAGAGGAAGAACCCTATTGTTTTTGGTAGAGGTCAAAGGTCATTTGAGGTCACCAGCGGTAAAATTGCGAAAACACTGAAAATGGCTTGTAAACATGATATCTTCAGTTAGGAGAAGACAACACTTTTCATATTTGGTATATACATTTTTCATGTTGAGAGAGAGAAGCCTATTGTTTTTGGTAGAGGTCAAAGGTCATTTGAGGTCAATAGCAGTAAAATTGCGAAAACACCGAAAATGGCTTGTAAACACGATATCTTCTGATAGGAGTGACTGACACTTTTCATACGTGGTATATAGGTTTGTCATTTTGAGAAGAACCCTATTGTTTTTGGTAGAGGTCAAAGGTCATTTGAGGTCACCAGCGGTAAAATTGCGAAAACGCCGAAAATGACTTGTAAACATGATATCTTCAAAAAGGAGTGACAGACACTCTTCATATTTGGTATATAGATTTGTCATGTCGAGAGAAAGAAGCCTATTGCTTTTGGTAGAATTCAAAGTTCATTGGAGGTCACCAGCGGTAAAATTGGGAAAAATCCCAAAAATGGCTTTTAATGATGATTTCTTCAGATAGGAGTGACCGACACTTCTCATGCTTGGTATATAGGTTTGTCATGTTGAGAGGAAGAAGTCTATTGTTTTTGGCTGAGGTCAAAGGTCATTTGAGGTCATCAGCGGTAAAAATGTGAAAACACCGAAAATGGCTTGTAAACATGATATCTTCAGATAGGATTGCCCGACAATTTTCATACTTGATGTATAGATTTTTCATGTTGAGAGAAAGAAGCCTATTGCTTTTGGTAGAGGTCAAAGGTCATTTGAGGTTACCAGCGGTAAAATTGCCTAAACTTCGAAAATGGCTTGTAAACACAATATCTCCAGATAAGAGTAACAGATACTTTTTATATTTGGTATATAGATTTGTCATGTTGAGAGAAAGAAGCGTATTGTTTTTGGTAGAGGTCAAAGGTCATTTGAGGTCACCAGGGGTAAAATTGTGAAAATTCTGTGCCTTAAATGTGTAAAGAAAAATCTATCAAGCACTGTCAATTTGAAAGCAGGTAAGGTATTTAATGGCAAGGAATCACTAAGCCTTTTGGCTTTCTGGTTTCTGCTAAACTCAAGTTCAAATTGATGCTGTCCAAGGTTAAACTTATGAGTTGGTTCAAGAGGAAAAAGCTTCCTTCAAGGCCTTTCCCTGGAAGGTGCAATTTGAAAGAGTGTAAAGGCCATTTATGTAAGTCCAAACATTGGTGTAAAAGTGCCCATTTTCGGTTACGATGAAAAGAGAAACCTAGGCATTCATGATGACGTGTGTGTATGTATGTATGTGTGTGTGACACTTTGCTTGTTTACACGATATCGTGAGAAGGGAAGATCTGACAGTTCTCAAATTTGGTACACAGATACCCCACACTAAGAGGAAGAACCCCATTTATTTTGATTGAGGTCAAAGGTCATCTGGGGTCACAGGGGGTCAAAAACCGAGGTCCTTGTTTACACAATATCTCAAGATAGGAAACTTGGATGAATTTCAAACTTGATATGTAGATGCGTTATGATGAAAGGAAGAACCCTATTGATTTTGGTTGAGGTCAAAGGTCATCTGGGGGTCACAGGGGGTCAAACCCCGAAATCCTTGTTTTCACGATATCTCATGGTAGGAAACTTGGATTAATTTGAAACTTGAAATGTTGATGCGTTATGATGTAAGAAAAAAAACAATACATTTGCGTGAAGGTCAAAGGTCATTTGGGGTCACATGGGGTCAAACCTTGAAATCCTTGTTTTCACAATATTTTAAGGTAGAAAACTTGGATTCATTTCAAACTTGATATTTTGATGCGTTATGATGTGAGGAAGAAGCCAATTTATTTTGATGGAGGTCAAAGGTCATTTGGGGTCACATGAGGTCAAACCCTGAAATCCTTGTTTACACTATATCTCAAGGTAGGAAACTTGGATTCATTTCAAACTTGATATGTTGATGCGTTATGATGTAAGGAAGAACTCAATCAATTTTGGTGGAGGTCAAAGGTCATTTGGGGTCACATGGGGTCAAACCCAGAAATCCTTGTTTACATGATACGTCATGGTAGGAAAGTTGGATTCATTTCATTTTTTGATATGTTGATGCATTATGATGTAAAAAAGAATCCTATTGGTGGATGTCAAAGGTCATTTGGGGTGAAAAGGGGACAAATCTTGAAAATTTCTTCAACACAATATCTCAAGGTAGGAAGCTTGGATTGATTGTAAACTTGATATGTTGATGCCTTATGATGTAAGCAAGAACCCTTTTGATTTTGGTAGAGGTCAAAGGTTATTTGGGGTCATAGGGGGTCAAACTCAGAAAACCTTACTTGTACTATGTCTCAAGTTAGGAAACTTGGATTCATTTCAAACTTGATACGTTGATGGGTTATGATGTAAGCAGCTTGTTTGCAGAATATTTTAAGGCAGAGTATGAAATTTGGCTTTTTGAATGTATAAATGTTTTGGTTAAAAGAAAAACCAGTTACTAACAGGTGGAGTCAAAGGTCACTTTTGGTCATCAGTTGTTACAAGAAATGTAGCATTTCATTGAAAAGAGCATGTTTGTATCATCGAAACCTCAATGCATTTTTGCATTCTGGTTAAGTACAAAACCAAGTTTTTGACAGTTTTCAAATTTTTATAAAAACGAAAAGGGGGCACGGCTTTTTCCCATCTTCTGGAAAGAGGGGGAGGATAAATCCCTCCTTCTACCCCTCTGGCTGAAATGCTGATATTTATTCAGATGTGTTTATCCACACTTTAAAATGGTTGTGTACTTGCATTCCTTATGAAAATTGCAGTGTCTACAATGTAAATAGATACAGGTAGTTGCTATCTCAGAACCCAGTAGGATCACAGAGTTGCTGGTCCCTGGTAGGATCTAGATTAACATTTGATTGAAACTTTGTTATTTTACTTTTTGACAAGTGTGTACTGTTATTTCAAAGATGTCTTTTCCAAACAGCAATTACACACAAGTGTGTAGGATAAATTTTAAGTTGCATTGTTTTTGGTAACAGTAAAATGTCATTTACAGGAATGACTCATACAAAAACCCTATCCTACCATCTCGTGGAAGTGCTGTTTGAAAAAGTGTAAAGCAGCAAGTCATTTTTTTAGTGGAGTTTTGCTTTTTGATGAATTCTTTCATACTGTCAAATAACCAACACTCTTTCTATGGTAAACTCAGTGTTATTGTAACAAATATGAATTTCTTCTATAGGAGTACTGTCTTGAATTTGAGGTCCAGAGTCATCAAATTGATTCCCCCCCCCCTTCCCAACTTTACATCTCTGTCTAATGAGAACAAGTGCCACCCTACTCAAGTATGCAAATAGTTTGTGTAACAATTCACTCTTGCAGTCTATGAATGTTTTGTCTTCCCCAAACAGATCTCACAGACACCTCAGTGTCGGCTATTTTGTCCTGCTGTCCTTTACTTACAGAGCTTAATCTGGCTGGTCTCAAAAGAATTACTGAGAAGCCATTCCTACCAATTATTTCAGGTGATTGTAACTTTATAATTTGCATACAGTAGATATGATGAATGACATCACACACACCAAGTTCCCTCCAACTGGTATTAGTGGGTATAATGTTAAGGTTTGGATGAATTTAACTTGTTTATTGACATAGAGAAATTAAAGAATTAAAAATGGACACTTTCTGTGAAGTTCTTGTTGACCATTATCTAAGGCAATGTCTCTGTTTTTTAACAACATTAATCACAGCAGGTAAACTTTTACATCTGTATTTAGGTGTGATACATCTGTACTTAGGTATGATAGATCTGTACTTAGGTGCGATACATCTGTATTTAGGTGTGATACATCTGTAATTAGATATGATAGATCTGTACTTAGGTGTGATACATCTGTAGTTAGGTGTGATACATCTGTACTTAGGTATGATAGATCTGTACTTAGGTGTGATACATTTGTAGTTAGGTGTGATACATCTGTATGTAGTTAGGTGACATGAAAGTGACATAGTTGAGTATTTGCCATAAAAAGAGTTGAAAAGCAAGAAAAGTGCTACAATTCTTATAAAAATCCATCAACATCAACCATTTTACATGGGAGCTTCTCTTTCATACATATACAATGAGTAAATATGATTTAAGTAGGCAATTTTTTGAGGTTGATAAATTAACTAACTAGTCATTGCAAATGTTATTTTCTTATGGTTATTCAGCCTTCATCTTAGGGACAATTGTTGCTGAACATGTCCTGAGAGACATATTTAGAAATAAATCTTGTGTTCTAAAAATATTGGCATCAACTTAACCTGACAGAAAATTTTCTGATGGTATGTGACATACCTGCAAAAAGTCTTGATTTTTCTTGACAATCACAGGATAGGATTTTCCAAGGAAAGATCCCTTGGAATAATTTCACTATCAAGGAACATTTGGAAGATACCTCTCCAAAGTTTCTTCCTTGAGTAACCCATTGCCAGAAGTGGCTATAATTATTTATGCAAAAGTAATAATGTTAAGTATTGCAAAATACTGACATTTATTTTGTTGATCCTTCATTAAATTATGAATGAATTACTGTTCAGATAGTTTACACATTTCAATGGGTGATACTATTGATTTTGAAGGGTGTTATGTTAAGTTCAAAAATAAAATCTCTAGGATATTTAATAAGTGTAGAAACAAAGGATACAACTAGCTGCCTCTCCCTTGATATGAAGTGGAACCTGCTGCCATTGTGCTTGGTGCTCAGTGTAAGCAGTGGATTAGAGAAAACAAGCTAGTGAGCAACAACAGGAAAAAGGTCTGCTAGACTTGAACCATTCAATTAGAAACTGCATCATAAAATTTCATCTAACTAACTAAATGAATTAACTAACTTGACATTGCAAATTTGCATATTAAGTTCATGTTTTTATTCATGGTACAAGTGAGAACAGAAATTACTTTGTAAAAAAGTTAATTTTTGATGGATTGTGATGAAATGTTTATCTATTTTCAGGGGTTTTAAGTTTTTTTAATCTCATTGCCTACCCTTACCTACTCATGTTTAGGTCATCAGACCTTAAATATATTAATTTGTAAAGGGTTAGAGAAAGAATTGTGAAACGCTTCAAATCATTACTTTCAATTGGCAGTGATATACTTCAGAAACTATGGAACTTAGAAGGCCCTGAAAATGAAATAATTCTGATAGAGTTAGTTAAACATAGTTTTATGGTCAAGTTTCCAACCAATTCTGATGGAGTCTGTTAATGGAATCAATGTTCTTTTAGTAACTGCCAAGTGAAAACAGCTTTTTGTTGGCATGTTGACCCTTTAACTTCTAAAACATTTGAAAGATATTACAGGAACTGAAAAGAATCTTTCATCTAGAGAAGTTAAAAGCTGTCTCTTAAAATAGCTCCACCAGTTTCATGCCCTTGTATTAACTGAAGTCTGTGAATTAATTTTTCATGTTTGGCCCTTAATTAGATTTTAACCGTTGGAGGAGATGTCAGTCTCTCATCACTCTGAAGCTTAAAGAGAAGAAGATGCGGCAAACAACGGGAGAGGAGCAACTATCAAGTGATGAGGTAAGTTAGCCACTCCCACAAGTTAAATATATGTAGAGAAGACGAGTAGTGGCTAAAATTATGTATGAATATTGAAGAAGAAGAAACCAAAGCAGTCAAAGACAAAGTAGTCTTCAATGTCAAAAGGGAGTAGAAATGTACTGGTCACTTAAAATTGTATGTTCAGATATAAGCAAGGAAAATTTAAACATTGGAAGTTTTATTCAAGAAATTGTGTCACATGTTCACCTTTGGACCTCAATGTGGCCTTTAAATTCATGTTTAGCTATAAATATTGTGTGTTTTAAGATATAAGTTTTTAATGAGAAGTCTTGTGTGTTTCCTGTGTAAAAAAGTGCAATGTCTAGATATATGAACAGCACATCTCTCTGGTTTTTGTGAGATTAGCTTGCAAAGTTCTGTTCAGTGTTGTCAGGTGACTTCATTATTCCAGCACCTGCCATGTCAGCCAAAACCATGAATATCAGACATGATGTCTTTGTTTCACTTTGCTCTTTACAGATATGCCAACATACCTCTGATATTAAATCCCAGTGGAAAACAATATCAAATTGTGTTTTAAAGGGATTTATCTTAGACCAAATTTTCAAACCAGCAAAAGTAGAAATTTTTTCTGTTACACGAGGTGAAAACATGTCAGTTGTGCATTTGACTGGAGAGAGATACCAATTTTCTAAATTAGGCAATTATTTCCTAGAGATTAGTTGGGCCGTGAATCTCCATCTAACCTAACCTTGTGTTATTTGAAATCTGTGATGTTGTCAGGGCACATTTTTTAGACATAGCCCTTAATTTCTATATGATCTTGACTCTACTGAAAAAAAATCAACATGTTTTCTTGCTAAATCTTACACATGGTATAATTTTGCACTAAATCTACTTGAAAAGGTATCTGTACACTACAGTATCACATTTTAAGGACAATGAGGACATCCAATTATAAAAGAAGACAAGGGAAATCTGTACTCATTCCATAACATTTTGTGACCTTGATGGGAACTGAAATGATTTTTTTCATAAGAGTAACCAATCTTTAAATTTAGCTGTCTTAAGTTATGAATAGAATATTGCGACATGATTTGGAGCAAGTGGTTTGGAATATTTTTTTCTTTCATAAAAAGAAGACCCATGTGAAACTGCTATTGAAGTATGCCTTTAGTCTGACTCATCTCTAGTACTGTTCAACAAATGTAATACCTTTTGTGCATTGCAAGATTTTAATAAGTGATAAAGAATAGACTAGTACAGCCGTTAATTCTGGAGGAGAGAAGAAAAAATGGAAATGAAAGGGCCATAGTTTCATCAAATTACAGCGGTGTGTTCACAATCAGAACTTAAGAGGAATATTTGGTGAATGTGTGATGAATTGGTGTTCGTTAAACACAAACTGCAACAGCAACTGAAGTAACCGGGCACAAAGCATGATTCTTTAAAAGACACACTCACCTGTTCCAAATTGCTGTCTCAAAGTGGTTTCACTTTCATTAATTTAAGGTATTTTGTACACAATCCTGTGAATTCAAAACAACAAAGAAATTTACCTGTTGACCTAGTTACCTATGATCTGGTGATGAGAGGAATGTCTTATCTTTATGGGTAAACCAAAATTCTACTTGATAAAGTAGACATTTGAGGAAAATTTGATTAGGCACTGAAGACTTCCATGGTCAAGTTTCACTTTGTCTGGAAAAGATTATATTGTGTCATATTTAACATCAGAGTTGTACCTGTAAATGGGAATTTTGAGTTGCAGCTTTTTAAGATAAAATAATGATAAGTGATCCATTTCTTTAATGAGAAATTCATTGAAAGTTATTGAAAAGAAAGAAAATTGTTTTATCCTAATGTGATATGTACATACTTTTATTTATGTATCCAAAAAGGTGTGATAATTGGCAACATCCTGTCTTCATGGGAAGGTGACAGTAAGAATGGAACCTACTGCTGTTGGGCGTGATGCTCTACATGAGCAATGGAGTAGGGAAAACAAACCAGTGAGCCACAACTGGAAAAAAGGCCAGGCCCGGCTCGGTTTGAACCAATAGGTTGGAAACTGGGCGTAAAACTCCATCTATCTAACTAACTTCATGGGAAGGCAGGAGGGGACAGCAGATGTTGCATTGTGGGAAAGGTTGCAAGAGAACATTTGGAGTAATGAAGTTTTCAAAATATTTATATAGTGCAACAGTAAAAAAAAAGGGTCCATATTTTTTATTTGGTGTGCTAAGTTTCAATCTGTTTTATTTGCTTTCATTCTTTTGATACACACTGTGTTGACATCATACTGCCTTCATACATAGACATTTAACACATAACCCTGCACTGTATAAAAATTTGCTTACTTCTAAGTACGGAGGCTCAAATTGTGGAGGAAGAGGTGTGGTTTTGACATAAATAAAGAGGTGTTAGCTCTGATGAATCCCCTGTCCAATTGCCCAGGGCAACCAAATTTTTTTAGGCTAGCATATTCACAGGGTACGAAACGTGCAGTGACAAACACTTTGCTATTCCGTGATTCACACTGCAGGACTACTGACACAATTTAACAAGCTACTATTTCTGCCACTATGTATGTGGGGAAAAGATTTATCACAAGAGTTGTGTTCATAGTTTAAGCAATAGTATGGGTTGATGCCTCACAACTATCTCTGAAGTCTGATTATGTTTCCTTGTAAACAACTTCAGTGAGCCTTAACTGTATTTTTGTTCACTCTAAGTGAAAGATTGTTTCATTGGGATATTGTCTATAGTCCCATCTCAATAGTCCCCCGTCTCATGGGTACCCTGCACCCTAACCCGGGGGACTAAAGAGACGAGGGACTAATGAGACGTGGGACTAATGAGAGGAAATAATAAGAGGGGGGGACCAATGAGTCAGGGGACTAATCAGACGAATTACACTAAATGGGGGACCAATGAGACGGGAGACTATAGAGTGGATCCTGCTTCATTGGTTCACTGCGTCTATGGATCGCAGAAGCAACATTGCTCCAAAGATTTGTGTTCAGCAGGCTGTCAGTACATATTAAGTTGCCAAATATTATGGTGAAAAGGTTCTTGGGGGAGGACATCTAAATATTTTAGGCACTTTATTTGTGGTAACATCTCTATCTCCGAACATCTTTTTGTTGCTCCGACTCCGTATTCCAGCTGTTTGCATGAAAAACAGTTTTTGGGTGAGAGCTTGTCCTTATCTAGCCTTTTCTTGAACACTTTAATACCTCAACTGGAGAAAAGGCAGTGGCTGGCTTGACTTTAACCAGTTGGTTGAAAACTTGGCGGTAATGCTTCATCTAACTAACATTAACCCCAATATGAACTTTCCGGAATGTGGAGATGTTGGAATAGGGAGACATGCCATGTATTTGTGATTTCCTGAAATGGAATGTCAAGATGTGCACTGTATATTTGGTTTCCAGAAAGGGAAAACCTATTGAGTCATGCAGACGTAACCTTTGCAAAACTATTGTAGGATTGTGCATTTTATTGTTGGCATATACTATGGTTTGTTGACTTCCTTAATATTGGCATCGGTACCCAGGTACTTCTAATTTACTGAAGGACTACATAGACCTATTGTTCCCTGTCTGAGGCCAGTACAGTGTTTCATTGAAAAAGTTTGTTATGATCCATGCCAGACGAAATCATTTTTAAAATAGGCAACTGTGCCCTTGTCTACTTCTGCAAAAGTAGTATTGATTGGAATTAAAATGAGCCCGAAGTATTTTTTTTTCTATTTGTCTTGCAGTATATTTTACATAACTAGATGTTTACTGTATATTTGAAACTTTTAGGAACTTTTGACAAGAGAAACACATTCACCAGGGAGGTGTTGTTAATAACACCTTACTGCCTTCATCTCCTTTGACCTTATCTAACCTTTATCGAGCATTCAATGTAATAGGTATCTAGCAAGTTTCAAGGGAGATTTAGAATGTACAGAAGCTGAGAAAAGGCTTAATTGCAGAAGAAAGGCATACATACTTATTGTTTGGGGAGTCAGCTAGATAATGTTTAACAACTCAGATTCTTACCAGTTGGGTCCAATCTATCTGGCCACAGCCTTTTTTCCAGTTGTGGTTCACTGGCTTGTTTTCCTTTACTCCAGTGGTTCTCAAACTTTTTCAAAGTACCGCCCCATAAGGCATCCATGACTGATCCAACGCCCCCTCCCACCCAACATGTCATCATATTTAGTTAAGTCTTTGACTTTTAGCTTTTGACTTTCCAGCACCAAAATGACCCAGATAAGTTTTATATTGGGTAAATTTTTGTCAGTAGTTGCTAAACCTTTTGGAGAAGACAGTCTGTGTCAACCACTCTGCAACCTCCTAGGTTCCTTTATTGCACAAATATATGGGAACCTCCAGGGACCCCATAGTCAATGCCAATGCCCCCCTATTGCCTGCAAAGTCCTCAGCACCACCTTTAAACTTTTCAACCCCCACCCCCAGGGGGGTGGTAGGGACCACTTGAGAACCACTGCTTTACTCCATTGCTTATGAAAGCTTGTCAAGGATTTCAGAGAAATTTCCAAAATAATGAATGATACACCTTGTTCTTGTTTTAATTAACAAAGGGAAAAACTCTGTATTTTCTGCTATGGTACAGGGTGTGAATTGTTTCATCTTCTTTGCATCACTTCCATTTTCATAAATTCTGCTTCGCAGTTCAGCTTCCAAACTCATACTTCTACATTAATTTACATTCATCTCCTCTCCATTGTGTCTTGTCAAACTAAAGTATAGTCTTTTTTTCTTCCTTTCTTTTACCATGTAATAAAGTTGCTTTAACTCGAAGCTTTTAACTCGAAGCTTCCTCAGTCCTCACAACCATCTAATTAAGTATACATAGAAAAGAACAAAATACAAGAACCCTTAGGATCATTGACTTGAAATAATTAACTACTTTTCTTAAACAATGTACCTACTTTTTTCAATTTTTTAAACCAGTGAATTGAATTAAAATACAACATTTAACCTAATTAACTCTTTAGTATTTCTAACTCATTGCTACTCACTATTACTAACGTCTTCTTTTATCGCCTACTAGATATATAATAACAAAACTTTGACTAACGATTTGCTATGTAATACTCCACATCGGCAAGGAAACATCTGTCTCAAACTATGGCCCATATGGCCCTATCATGTTTCTTTTAGGTTGAAACCAGCAACTTCAAGCACTTTGGTAACTGGCCATTATACCACCTTTTTTTTTTTTTTTTTTTTTGTGGCTGAACTTCCACAACTGTTTTTCGGCAATTGACCAGCTTCTTCTACACAGACATCTTTACTCTGAATGGGTATCTTGCTGCCTAACTGTTACCCACGCTAAACAGACCAGTCTACTGGCACGGACTTGCTGTTCACATATCTCAAAGCATTTTTACACAATAGATTTTTGTTTACATTAAGTCTTACTCGGCCATTTCACTTAAATCCTATGAAGTATTGCATGCAATAGTTACAGCATGCAGATAAGGAACGATAAGAATGCTAGAAAGCAAACCATAGTTACACAAAACAAAGTCACAGTGCCCACAACATGAAAAAATGCACTCCACTGTGACAATGCTGATGGCCAAGCACAGTAGCAGTAGGTTCCATTTTTCAAGTCTTTGGTATGATCCGGCCTAGGAGTCGAATTCCAGAACAATGGCCGCATACCTTCCGGTTACAAGTCGGATGCTCTAACCACTTGACCATGCAATGGGCCAAGCCCTGATTTAATTATCCATTCAGGAAACATTTCACAAATCAGTTTTGATTACACAGGCAATCATATTTTCTCAAAATGGACTTTTTGTTGCCCTACACACATTTTAAGGAGGGCATTTTGATGCACAGGTTGGTTCCAAGGCATACAAGGTGATTGCTAGGATCACTTTACCTGTCCTAGACCAAACTAAATGGGCTACAAGCCTGCAGGTCACTTATGTGTTTGGGGCAGATTTGGGCAAGTAGAAATGTTATTCAGCTGTTCCCAATCACACTAGTGCAAAAAATAAATTTATTGGAAGCTGGGAGTATTACAGAAGCATCCATTGTTAAAAGATGTTAGGGGGTAGTGCACTTAAATAATGCATTCCGTACCACATACTGTATTACATTTCTCAGTGTATTATCCAAAGTAATTGACATATATTTCTGTGTGCTTGGAAATGGACATTACATGCCTGTTGCTTTTCCACTGTGATCATGCAAGCATTGAAACATACAAATGAAAGTGCATTAGAGAAGACAGCATAATAAAAACCCTTAACCCTTTACCGTTGTGCTCCGATGGGGGCATATCTGCGCGCCTCGGGAGTGGGCGGAAAAGCGGACGTAGCCCGCCCCGCATCAGCTTCTGTAGGCCATTGACCCTGTGACCTTAAACTATTGTCTCTCTCGTTGTTGTGGCCGAATTTTCGGGTAGCTACTCGCAGTTTCGGGCTCCGCGTGAAACAGTAAAGATGGGTGACAGCCGAGCTCTCCACATAGGCCCAAAAGGACCCAAACAACGGTAAAGGGTTAAAATAAGCCTGTGGAGTGTGTTTACTGCAAAGCTGATGCCACTGTCTCTGCGTGTGTGCATGTACACCTTTAGCCGAGTGGTGCAGATATTTTATATTAACCCTTTACCGTTGTGCTCCGATCGGGGCATATCTGCGCGCCTCGGGATTGGGCGGAAAAGTGGACGTAGCCCGCCCCGCATCGGCTTCCGTAGGCCGTTGACCCCGTGACCTTAAACTATTGTCTCTCTCGTTGTTGTGGCTGAATTTTCGGGTAGCTACTCGCAGTTTCGAGCTCCGCGTGAAACAGTAAAGATTGGTGACAGCCGAGCTCTCTGCATGGGTCCAAAAGGACCCAAACAACAGTAAAGGGTTAAGTCATTAAAGTTTGCACCAATTACATTATGTGTCCTTAGGTTCATGGGTTCTTTTTTGAGACATTTAAGTGAAATTTATTTAAGAGTAAATGATTTTTAAGGTGTGCAAAGTTCAGAAATATACAAGTAATAGGAGTTGAAGATATTAAGTTTATGTGTTGACTTTCAAAATGACTAGACAGTGAGATGCATGTCTGTCCCATTGTTTTGGCCTCCATGATGATAAGTCACCATGTCATTAGCTCACACATGCTTCTGCTTCTTTAGGGCCGAGTTTACCGTGCTTGCCAAGCATAACTGTTTTTTATTGTGCATATAGCAGTGTACTTGGATGTGTGTTCAGTTCTTATCTTGTGCATGGTTACATGCAGGCTATTTTACCTTATTTTTTTACATCTTGTTAATAGTGCACATTCCAGGTTTTCATGATTTGAGAAAGAATGCAGTGATATTAAGATCTGTAAAACTATTTCAAGTTGCAGATGTACATGCAAAATCACAAATGTGTTTTGCCTTCACAGTTCTTCAGTCCTGCCATTTAATTTAGTAGTATGAGGAGGTTTTTGAAGCAAATGATAAAGAATTAAAATTATTTGTCTTGAGTTTCTGATTTTAACTGATAACAAAAATTGTGTAAGTTTCACTACAGCATTGCTATTCTAGTTTTAAGTTTAGAATCTATGCTTATATCCAGCATAATATTATTGACTCTCTTTGGGCAACCTGTTTTCATGACCTCCATAATTTATCAAGTTGACTGATTAATGTACTCACTATCTTTCATGATGCCCTTCATATGCTACCTCTGTTCCCTAATAAATGTGCATACATAGATCATGCACATATTGTCTCTAAGCAGGAAAAGTCATGAATTCTTGCAAAGGAAGCAATTCCTGTCAATTGTTTGTATATTAATACATATTTTTGATCTTAGATTGATCAAATACTCAAGGAAATATAAATAACCATGGATTCTTTCAAAAATTCTGTATAAATGAAAATGTATTAAATATCACTGAATTTAATGGCTCTGAATTCACAGTCAAGAAGGTTGCATTCATTTGCATACCATTTGTTAACTGGATGCTTTCCTTATCCCTTTGCAGGAATATGAGGACCTCTATGTTCCTGTTCGGTCTACCAGCTATGCTCCACTCTTACAAAAGATGGATTTGCAGTTTGCAGACCTTGTCAAAGACAAAGTTCTGGCTGAAATTGTTGCTGTCTGCTGTGGAAGTTTAGAAATCATTGATTACTATGGTTTGAAGGTTAAACCAAAACTGCTGACATTGAGTTAATATTGAGGCTTAAGTTTAATCTTAGAGAAGTGCAACTTCTAGGCAGAGTTATTTATCTAGCTGTCAGGTATTGCCAAGTCACTTAGGTATTTCCTTTCCATACTGGCCAGTTAGATAAATGACTCTCTCCACAGATTCCTTCTGGATGCAAAAAAGTGTGTAGGCAGAATTTACAATAATCCTGAAAAATTAAAGTGGTTCGGGTTCATAGGGAAAGCTTCAGCCCCAAACCCCTCTACTTACCTCCTATTTACATATGTAATCCCCACTTACCAGCAACTTTCTCTGGTAAACTAATAGCACCGAGAGAAGAGTGTGCCCTTGCTCCCCATGTAAGGAGCAACCTGGATGCCCTCTATCATCCTCTTCTCACTTACCATCAGACAGTGGTCTGCGCAACTTGTTTATACCTTGGTTTTTACCTCCTGTGGGATTGTTTTTGTTTTGGATTGTTCCCTTTACAGCATGACTTTAAAATTCACTGATGTAAAAGTAAAGGCAGGTAGGGTATTGAATACCAGGGCATTACTACCAAGCATATCTTTTTTGTAATGAACAGTCTAGGACACTTTCAATCAAATGTTGTATTCTTTTTTTGCTTTTGGAAAATATATCAAGCTGCCAATATTCCCTCCCTCAGAACCACTGATTGGAGACTTGTTCTTTTAATTGTGCTGTGTTGTTTGGACATAATTTTATTTGGAGTGAATCATATCATATCAGAATTATATTGTAATAAGAATAATTTGAAGTGGAGCATATAGGAACTTGTTTGAGCATTCTCAAATTGGAATGTTATCTTCTACTGGTAAGAGAATAAACAGTTGGAATATTTGGTATCTGTTAGGTAATATTCAATAATGATCTGTCTGCCCCCTCCCTCTTCCATATATTAAGACAACTATTTGTTGTGGAAGGGTTTGGTACCTCAAACAGAAACAAATCACTGAAATTACTCAAAGAATACTCTCTTAGCTGTAAGAATTTGTGAGAGCAGTGGTGAAGATTTGACTCATGTGAGGGAACAGTACTTTAATGCAACTTTTCAGGGTGTTTTCAATTAGCACCACCCCCATGGTATATACATTCTTCTGAACTGCTCTTGTAGGTTGTAACATGTATTGTTAGTAACTTCGGTTAACAGAATGTACAAAAGTAAGTTTCACAATGTATGCTGTGATCCACACTACTATTCAATTAACCAACGGAACACTTCGACTTGATATATTTGCCCATGCAAGAATATGTGCTCCACACTATTAGCATATTTATCCCCTATATTGAGTTGACTTGCAATGATCTCCCTAAGCTGTTTCATTAGGCAGCTGCACCTGGAGAAAATTTGAAGAGGGATGTAAGTACTCGGACAGAAAATTTACTTCCTGGACAAAAAGTTGAGTTGCCTGGACAAGTTAAAGCCATAAAAACAGAGCAAATGGCAATAATTTTATTGTTAAATATTGAGTATTGGCAATCAAACTGAAGGAGAAGTTAATCATAAAACAAATAGGACTATTATAAGTGGTGAACATTAGTCCTGATCAGTAAAATATAACCATGTATGCTAATTTGACATTGATATGAAGCTACATCATGATAGTAGAAGACAGACTCGTTGAATTTTGATACCAAACATATAAGGCAGTTGCATTGAAAATTTCTGCAACAATTTCGATTGAAATATAAGGACAAATTTTGTAACTGTTTTGAGTATTTCAAAGTCTGGCATATCTTTTCATTGTTACACAGGCAAATGTTTGAAAGAAAAGGGAAACTTCAGCTTTGGATTGTAGCACACAATTTATATGGTGATTTAAAGGCCTAAGTTTACCCACAGTGACATAGGCCTGGGCTACTAAACAAAATTTGAATAGATTTTCCTAATTATTTTGTGAAGGTAGTTTGCTTTGTATGCTTTTTTTCAATGAATGTCTCAATTAAGGTCTCATCTGAAAACACTGTTCTAGCTTGTGTAACTTATTATGTTCATTTCTTCTTCATGAAGTATATTTGACCTAAGAATTTGATATGGAAAGTAGGTTGGCTTTTGAAATGAAGAAGACTGAAAATTAATTGAGGCATAGTGAAAGGTTCACAATGAAGTAATTCAGTACTGAAAGGGTAAAGTACCATGCCATTGCTGTGCATATGCAATTTCATTGAGAAGGGCAACAGGACTTTCACTTTCACTGGTCTCAAAATGGATTGCTCCAATTATCTTTCTGTTAGTTAACCTTACTGAAAGGTTGCTCAAAAGAATGTGTAGTATTTAAAAAGGTTTACATCTTAAGTTAATATTTTGGTCTGCTAAAAGGGAAATTTAATTTGTATATATACATATGAAGTATCCCTGAAATTATCTGGAATTTCTGTTGTGCTGGTGTCATTAAGGACACCAATTAGACAACATCTTCATTGTGCAGTAACACAATACGTCATCATACATGAAGTAGAGGCTGTTTAATAATTGGCAATGGGCCTTAATCTTAGAGTTCTGCCATTTTTAGTCTCTTGGTGCAAAATTTCAGCAACATTTATTGATAGATATGCAAAAAAAAAAAAAAAAAATACAACAACAAATCTCTGTTAAGTGCAGGAAGGAATGCTTCATGAGTTGGACAAGTCCAAACAGTGATTAATATAACATAGTCCCTGTATTTCTCTGCTTTCTTCCACCAGCAAGCAGGAGGATCATTTGCTTCAGCTAGCAGAACAATTGATTTTCTTATCTTTGCTTATGCTTGGGTGACTTTCAGCTGCATTTGGTATTTAATGCAAATCCAGGGTCCCTGTCCATGTGCCTAATTTGATGGTTATGTAATTGACCATGTTCTAAAACAACTTCATAATTAATGCACCTGAAAGGTTGAAGCAGAGTTTTCAATTTTAGGAATCTCTTGCATGTTGCTGCATTGTAAAGTATTTGTTTTTCCCTTCTGGACCTCGTTGCAACTTGTCATGAGTATTCAGAACATCAGTATTTCCTATGGGGAAGATTCAAGTGACGGGGCAAGGGAGGCTTATGCACCCCCTATTAATTCTGAGCCTCATGAAAATATCAAAGAGAATAAAATAGTTACCCAAAGATAAAATCTTGCAACAGACTGATGTTCAAAAATTTCACAAAATGGAGAAGATCCCCCCCCCCCCCCTTGGAACCCCCTTAAAGCTTTATCTATACCACATCAGTATCTTTACAAATTGGATCATGTCATAGTTAGATCAGACCTACTGCTTCAAGTGATATTTATTTGCAACTAACAAGGCGTATAAACATCAGTTAAAGAAATACCTGCTTATTTTCTCATTCTTCTACACTTTTGCTAATTTCTTTTTCACCTGTGGCATTTTTGCTTTGACTTGAAAGTCACAGTCTTTGTTGCTCTTATTTGCAATATTAGTACTAGGCATCAGTACTTAGATTGATACTCTGGTTAGGCTGTGTTGTGGTTGCTACAGAGGCAACCACTGAATTTCCTAATTTGCACTCAAACATAAGTAAGCAAAGCCCGCTTGATATGATTTTTTAATTGAAATGACTGAAATTTAGAAAGGCAAGTAGGTTGTGTGGTAGGTTCATTGGATTGCAAAATTGATGAAGTGTATTACTGATGTGATCACAAAAGCTTTGTTAGAAAAGAGTTCATGCATGCTTCTGTACTTAAGTGAATTTTCCTCTCAATGTGTTGTAGCACTAAAATGTGAAAACCTATTCAGATTCCCAGCTGTACTGAAATGCAGTTGTTTTCCAATTTTTTTTTTAAGTTACCTTTATTTATTAAAAGAATGTTTTCAAAACAGCTGCAATGTATTCACAGTAACTGATAGGCAGTCAATTATTTGTGAACCAAATAGCATTTTACTCATCACTGAGCTTGAACAGGTACAATTGTGTTCATTAATATCCAGTGTTCATTGTTAGATATTAGTTTGAGTAGTGTAGGACCTTTAGAAGTATTTATTACAGCTTTAACTTATAAGTCATCAACTATGAAATAATTTGTAGTTTTGCGACCCAGTTGCCAACCACTTGGTTCAAGTCGAGCTGGCCACGGCCTTTTTTCCAGTTGTAGCTCACTAGCTTGTTTCCCTACTCCATTGTAACAAGGTTTAGGTACCCTCAGTTGTCTTTGTTCAGTGGTAAGTGCATGGTAGCACAAATTGCTATTGATACAGTTTGGCTGGCTTACTCAGTTACTGGCCTTCACTTCCTAACCAATTGTTGTAAAGCGGGCCAACAACAGCCTTTTTCCAGGTGTGGCTCACCGGCTTGTTTTCCCTTCTCTAATGCTTATGCTGAGCACCATACGTAATGACAGAAAGTTCCATTTTAAAGTCTTCCATCACTTGGGATTCTACACCTTGAAAATAAGTTTTGTCTTGCACTCTTCTGGGAAAGGAGGCCCAGGAGCCCTAGTTTCATCTCACATAGGCCTCTGCTGCCACAAGGCAAAATTTTCTCCAGCTCTGTAGATGACAAAAGATAGTGTAGACTCAAGAAATATTATTGTCTAGGTGTCCAAATGTTTAAATCCAGGTCCCCAAATGACAAACCCGTCTCTTGTGCTATACTGGCAATGGTGGCAATTTCTGATTTACCAAGGACCCAACTCATGACCAACAAATTCAGAAGTTTGGAGGCCTGTAGACTACTTAGCAGATGCATGTTACATTTTAAGTAGTCCTTGACTCTTTTAATCTTTTTAAGGACATTTCAGGAAATGAGCCCGAGATGTATAAAAAAAGAGGAAATCAATAGGCAGGGAGGCACTGAGGCTGGGGATCCATGGGAGAGCTGAAGGGCCCCTAAGGGCATTAATATTATTTTAATATGGACTTCTGATTAGATAGCACTCTTTAATAGCTGAGATTTATGATACATTAATGAAGGAAACTGGGGGGGAGGGGGGGGGGTGGGTTTGACACAAAAAAGAGGAACGAAGAAAAAAAGAGAGGAAATTTCCTCTAAAAAGAGGAAGTATCTCATGCCTGGATTTGAAAAACAAATATTGCACTATTTTGCAAGGTGGAAATGGTGCAGGCTCTCCAATCATTTATATTCTGGCAGTCCCTAGTCTGAATCAATTCATCCTCAAGAACAAAAATATCAATTGGGCTATGTGTGTGTCTGAACACTCTTTCCCTTCTAATTGGGATTCTGTGAGGGTGCAGCTATGTCAATTCAAATCCTACTCTAGCCCTTCATTCACATCAGACTCAAACAACCTAATAATTATGAAGGATTTAGCTGTCAACAAGTTCCCAAGATCACCTCTAAAGTAAGCTTACAACCAGTCAACTAGACTTTGCAGTCAACTAGACTTAGCAGTATTTTATGACTAACAGGTAGTATTTAACTTGTCTTAGTTGACACTAAGATCTAAAATAGTTGCCAACAATGCTTAACAAGTATTTATGAATACTGTCCCAGTTTTCTAATCACAGCATGCATACTGCTGTTTTCTGTTACACTCAGTGAAGACAAGTGTGTAATTCAGTCACCCCATCACAGTACAGCTCTCATGAAAAATACAATTTTGGTGTTTAGAATGCAATAGAAATTCTTGAAGCTTGTTAAGATTGTTTGCTTTGGGTCAGTTTGTTGGTCAATAGAAATGCAAGCAAAGTGCTGAACTAACCAGCTTGTCGATACAATGTTACTGTGTAACTATTATTTCTTGAAATGAAATACTGGATACTATATACAGTCGTAGGAGGCATGGTAGTCACATCGCATACCTGGCATTTGTCCAGGGCCCTGAAGTACAGGTTCCCCTTGGCATATTTGAAGATTACTTATGGTCTGTTGACTAAGTGTTTGCCAAGTGTTGCGTGATCGCCATTTTATCTTGTCCCCCACTCCCATCCCCCTCTTCCACCCAAATACATCCTGGATACTTGTAAAGAAGGCATACCAGGTGAGACTTAGCCATTAGCAGTAGCTTTAACACCACTATGTTCATCAATCTTCTTTTTTAAAAGCATGGAATTCCAAAATGATTTTATGAGTTCTGCAGAAAATATGACTCATTTTATTCCTTCTTGCTTTTTGATGTGCAGCTTTTGTTTTGGCAGTGGACAGTGAAAATCACTTTTCAGTGTGTGTGTGTATGTGTGTGTGAGCTGGGGGGGGGGGGGGTTGGAGGGAGGGGGTGTTAATATCAAGTTTGAAGAAATGTTGAGCATTTGGTGGGGTGAAATGAAAGCAATCATCTTATTGTAAAAGTAACTACTGGTTAAGTAGTCCTACTGAAAACCTCTGAGAATCTTTACACAAAACAAGTTTAGAAAAGTTGTGATGATAAAGGTTTACCAATCTTTAAGATTGGTTTATTATATTTTTGGAGAAGGGATGCAATTGGATTATGGAAGGGGTTTCAAGCCTAGTAAAGCCCATCTTGTTCTTGTGGCTATTTCAGACTTGAACTAGTATTTTACCTTGGTATAAACAAAACAGGGTTAGAGGAGTGTTAGTCAAGCAACTGATGTGCCTTCTAATAGTAAAGCAATGTAAGTATGAATATAATATCTTTCTGTGAATTATGTGTGCTGTAACAATGCAATTGGGAGCCCTTCAATTTGTTTGTGACAGGAAATGTGCAATTTTTGTAATAATATTATAAATGTTATAAAGCAATAAATGATGTGACTGTTGTGATCAATTTTTAAGTATCCATCTCTTAATGTTTGTACTTTTTCGTCAGGCATACCATCAATAAGACACTCTAACCCCTGGACTCTTAAAATCAGGACAATTCCCCTATTTGGATTAAAGATGGGATATCCCTCAACTTGTAATTTCCAGTCTCTTGATGCATTTAGATGAGATTGAATGCATTAGACAATGCCAGCTTAAGCTAGGTATTTTGGTCAGAGAGGGCAAAAATGGCCTGCAAGGGTGCTGCAAAGCATGCTGCTAAAAACTTATTGAGGGGGCAATGGCAGGCAATTTTGGTCTGTCAGGGAGGGAGGTTCCCTGATCACATGTATGTGCTGCCTCTGTGCAACTAGGATTACATATGGCTTCGAATTTGGTTTCAAATACAGTTCCAGTAACCATGCAATCCTTTTCTTTAGTCACCTCTTACTACACAGGTGTGATACATCATGGGCGTATTCTACATATCCTAGCCCACAGGGGGTTCTCCCTGTCTCAGGTTTGACGGCAAGGAACCATGACACCATGATTATCACTGAGACTTGAAATAGGGGTGGGTGGAGATTTAAATGTACATTCAGGCATTGGAATGTTTGTTGCCTGAAAGTTTGTGTAATTTTTGTACTTTGTTTTGTACAGTGCTTGAGAAATTTTTTTTTAATTAAAGTCTTTAATGAAAGCCGTGAGATGACCGTTCATGAAAAAATGCATGCATCCAGCTATTCTTAGGTAGGTATGCTGCTTTTTGGACACATGTCACCCATACAGCAAAGTGTATTAAGAGGGCTGGGAGCAACTTGTGGGAAATTTTTTCCATGGGTAGCAACAGAACAATTTTCTTTGGGGTTGGGAGGGCCAAATATGTCAGAGTAAAAAAATGCATGGAGGGTGTTGTAAAAGAAAATTGGGGAAGCATGGTAAATCTATGCTGAAACCACCAGTGAGACATGGTCCTGATTCATCTTTGCAGAATCTGGTTATTCTGCCTACCCTTGCAAAGTTCCTGAATTGTTTTTAGAATTTAGTAGGGGAATATGCAGCTATCTTCCTTGGTGAATAGGGTAACAATTTTTCTTTTGAATAGTGAATCATAGAAAAAACTGCCACCAAACAATTCTTTTCCACTCACAGCTGAAATGAACTTCCTGTTTTTTTTGTTTCTTAATATCACACATTCTCATTAAATGAACATGATATCAAACTTCAAAGCACCTTACTTAATAAGCGGTAGCCAGTGCCTCTAGGTTTGCCAGCTGCTAGCAATCTGCAGTTTAGTAAGTCTGCTAATTTTACATAGTGAACTCACCCCCACCTGCACATCCCTAGCCTGGAAATTCAAAGAAATAAATTTTCCCCCAAATAGCCTTTTGTTCTCTTTACTTTCCTGACAAATACAAGGATTTAAAAAATAGTAACCTATGCCCCCTTGTTGCTAGGTGATGAAGGCAAGTGCAAAAGTTAAAAAATATTGTTAGTGCTATGTCTGCAATGGGTCAATGGACTAAGCGTGTTGGCACGTAAGTAATGTCAACAATGGTACCGGAGTCTTACCCTTCAACCATTTTGACATGAATCACTTAATAACTTAACATTTTAACTTAGCAACATTTATGCTGTTTTTTTTGTGGCAAGGTGATTGTCACTGACCAAGAGATTCAGGTAGCTCTTCAGTTATTAAGAGCAGCAGCCCTTATTTGTGAAAAATGTGACAAAAACTTCCCTGCCACATTCAGGAAATTTCCCAACATCAAATGGGAATTTTCCAGCTTGTAGCTACAAAAAACTGATATTTTGAATCATTGAAGGTCGAAAACCCACAAAATGTACCAATTGTTCTGTTTGAATACATATGTGTTACCTTTTAACCCAATTTGATCATTTAAAGAAAATGATACCTAGTTTTGTCGTTATTTTCCTTTGTTTTAAGATACTGGGCTACTGTTAAAAATTCCCAAAACTCAATGATTTGGGAGTCAAAGTCTACTAACCCCTTGTGTGCCTTTGTTTTCCACTATTGACCATTGTATGCAATTATGGAATAAGTGAATAGAAGGTAAGGAAGGGTGACAGACTTTGTCAGTCATGTAGTTAGTTACTAAGATTGTTAGCAACTCCCTGCTTGCTTACATAGGATTTTTTGTGTCACCTAGAAGTGAAAATGGGCCAATGAGTTGCCTACTACAGGAAACTGGGAAAAGGCATCTGCTTCACATGAAACATGTAAAGTGTAACAAAAAGTGAAAAAATAAAAGAAATATATTCCATGCAAAGGATTAGTTACATAATTTCCTTATAATAATAAATAATACAATAGATTTATATAGCGCCTTACATATAACAATCTCAAAGCGCTTTATTTGTTTCACTTGACTAAGCACTATTTGGGTTTGTTTGTGCAGGAGGACAAGTGGCATTGTTATGGTGGGGTTGCAACAAAACTTTTTAAAAATACAGTATAAAATCTTTTGACTTTATCAAGGCAAATCTTTTGTCATTAAATCAAAACCATTTTTTTTCAACAGCTCTATTACAGCACACAGACTGCTGCCAGACTCATCAATATAACTGTCTTCATTGTCAAAGGCAAGAAAGACATCATCATAGGCAAGACAGACTACACCTGACTATCAGCCATCAGCCCCAACCACATAGCCCCAAACTATTTCCAAATTGTACCCGTTTTAGTGAAATTCGAATGAACTGAGCATTGTTCCGGAGAACTGCTGAAATACCCACAATAGTTGTCTGGATGAAGATTTCAGCAACTGCTCACAGGCTACCCTTGCTTTTACCTAGGAGGTGCATTTATTTGACATTCCTATGAAGATAGAAATAAAGAATTGTGGGTAATTTTCATGGAGTGCTATGTTTGACTTTGCCTCATTGCATACCATATCTAACTTAAATTCCCTTCTTTTTGGAATGATAACAATTTGTGATAATTTATCTATGACCCCTTACAATACATTAGGCAGCCCTTCCAGGGCTGTGCAAACCTTTATTTATGCATCTCTGTAAAAAAGATGACACTGCCATCCTAGAGCTTTGGGGATTTGTTTTCATGATCGAAAGCCACTCATGCTTCTTGAATATATTTATTGCATTTCAGTTTATTTGATCTGTAGGCCTGCCCTACTGATCATCACTATACATTTATACACTTTATTACATTATTATAACTATTATACAAAACTTATGTAGCACCATATCCAACAGAACAATTGCTCTATAACACAGCGGAAAAAAAAAAGAAACATCAAAAGGCACAAGGACAAAAAGTAAAATAGTAGCAAAAACAAAAGCCCCAAACACTATTAAAATACCTTAAAATTGATGAAGTATAACTAGACAAAAATGCGGTTGTGAAGCTCACACAACTTGTTTAGTCTGAAAAAAAAGGAACTCCAAGTTCAACCAAATTTTATCTGTTACCTGTTTCCTAAACCTCCTTACATTACAAAATTAAAAGCAATGAAGAAACTAAAATACGAAACATTTGTGACTTTGCATGTAAATCTACATCCGATATAGTTTTATGATAGTACATCTATATATCACTGACACTGCACATTTTCTC
This sequence comes from Holothuria scabra, assembly GCA_037179385.1. Taxonomy (NCBI): domain Eukaryota; kingdom Metazoa; phylum Echinodermata; class Holothuroidea; order Aspidochirotida; family Holothuriidae; genus Holothuria; species Holothuria scabra. The sequence continues at coordinate 3,921,197 of CM074187.1, read as the reverse complement.
ATGAAAGCTAGCCTGGACTGTGTATCCTTGTAGGCATTAGGCAGTAATATAAAATAAACTTATGTATCGTGTACCTGTAAACTCCTAAATTATTGCAAAGTACACTCAGTTGCACCTTAAATCCACACAGTAAACACTGCATAGCTCTGTGCTGCAGGATCAAAATAAAACACAGACACTCAAGAAGTTTCTACTCTACTCTGCTAATTGAACAAACAGTTATGTTGATGTTGCTTGGCTTGGCCAATTCATGATAGATTGAACAGAACAGAGTGAAAGGTATCTCAGCAATAGAGAAGACCCTGTTGTAATTCCCTGCTTTACAGCCTAATTCTCTTCACACTAGCCAACCACAGCTGATTATGAGACCACCTAGACAAGCATACAGTGACAGTACTGTGAATGCTTTGTTCAACCAGTTGTATCATCAAGAACCAGGTTAGACTGTATATATGTGCAAGATAAGAACTGACCAACAACCCAGCACACTGCTATTTGTGCAATAAGTAAACAATTAACTGTGCAGCAGGCGAAATAAACTCTGCCTTAAAAAAACCGGGCAAAACACAAATTAAATTTCCTACATTAGAATGCAAATAGGTAGGTGTCAATGCTCTCCTCCAAATCAATCATACACCAAAATATTAGCCCCAAATTTCCAAAAATTAGGAAGAAGACTGCTAAAAAGTTGATGCCATCTGTCCCATTTGATTCCCTCACACATGTACTGTGTACATGTGTGAGCTAAACATGTACTCTGTACATGTGTGAGCTAAAAATATACTACCAGATCAAACGGTAAGTGGAAAATAAGTATGTACATCAATACATAGCTCTAAAAAGATGAAGATTTCCATATTGGTGGGTAAATCATTCCAAAATGCAGCTGAAGCATAGTCCAAACGACTAAGACTTCTATATGGTTGATGCAATCTCAAACAGTCAGACACTCCCAAATTTTTCACAACAGAAACGGAAAAGCCTCGTGAGGAGAGCTTATCAAAAATAAAATTGGGAGAAAAATCAGGCCTACCTTGGGCTGAAAAGTTCAGTTCAGTTCCGATCCAGTTTTATCTCGTTTAGTTTTAAAGATGATTTAATTGCATCCAGCCTATTATTTCAGAGAAGCAAGATTCCATCTCATTTGAAATGTCATTAAAATCAGTTGAATTAAAATCAATATACAATTTGGTGTCATCTGCATAACAGTGATAACTCAAACCATAACAACTAATTATCTGACCTAACGGGCGGGTTAACATACAATAAATGATGGGACCCAGAATCAATCCTTGTGGAACACCAGCCGGTGTAGGATTTTTTCATTTGATATAGTGTCGGCAATTTGTATACAATGCCAAAGTACGATTATACCGGCATAATCACTCAGAAACAATACCAGAAGTACATTGAAGGTGATGAACGAGAATATCATAATTGATCAGATCAAATGCAGCAGATAAATCTAACATGCCTTTGTGGATGAGTGGCCATCAGCAGCAATAGCACTGACAATACTACACCAAGTAGGCTCCAGGTTTTGATCTTTGAACATCCTCCAAAAATTCCAGTATCTTGGGAATCAGCAAATGATTGCAGTAGATGCAAAGGTTAAAAACCTTTGGCCTGATACCACTTACCCTAAAATATACCTGTCAGTTCAGGATAAGACAGAGTGCCACCCTTGTCTGGAAATCATTGCCAGGAATCAGTGTGTGGTGACTGAACTATACAATAGTAGTAATTGGGGTGGTCCAATAAGCTAGTTTCTATTGGGTAGGTTTGTATTAAAGAAAAGAACATTCTTCAAGTCAGTACTGCTTGAAAGAATACTCTTGCAACACATCCCTAACTATGCTAGCCAGCAGTGGGACCCCCCATTAGTAGCAGCATGTAGCATATGCAGATCAGCAGCCTTGCAGGTTTATCTCAGCACATGCTTCCCCTTGGCTGGCAAGGGAAAAAAAAAAAGGAACTTTATCCAAATTTCCCTAAAATATCAGGATTTCCTTGAAAGGACAATCCCAAACTACTGGTTTACACCAATAACCCTCATGTCTCCCTGTAGCTGTGTCACTATTAAAGACTACAGACTAGGATATATGTCCACCCCCACAGACTTCCTCTACATGGACAGAGCATACTGCACTGTACATTGTCACTACTGTGCGTGTGAGAAAAAGCGCACCAAGATGGCTGTCTGCTATGATGTTGTGTGACAGCTTGGACTTTCTCTAGTATATCCCCACATTTTGCAAGAAAGTTGAAACATTTTTGAAATATGGCAAGGTGAGGTCAAAATCCCTACACATAGTGCAGGAATATGATATTGTTTGCCATTCAAGTTTTATTTTTCCCTAAAATATTGCAGATTCGTTGTCAAATCAGACCATTTATAGCTTCATGGCGGCCAGCTTGGTGCGCCTTTTTTGTATCAGTCAGTGGTGACCATCTACGGATAGGACGTACACTTTACATGCCCTGGCCATGAATACAAGTCCGTGGTCCACCCCCACATGCCTGTTGTAGCCATGCCACTATCTTTCATGTCCGAGTCAAAAACAGGACCTTTACAACTGACTCTCAACAGCCCCATTGTTGTAGGAGAATCAAATCAGTTTGGCCAATTACATGGCAATACCTCTCTCATTGAATCATCCAATTTTTAATCATCATCTCTGTTTACCTTGAATATGACAAAATGTCAAGAAAGACAGTGGAGGAAACAGAAATAAATTTGTGAAATTTAGCGATAGTTTCAAAATGAATCTAGGGGCAACTGCTAAAGCACTTCGAGTGAGTTAGTATCCTGTCAAACTTCACTTGAATAATTTGCAATGAACAGGAGAGGGTTTCATAATTCAAACAATGATGGGTACAAGGCATATAATGTAGGACAACATTAAAGTATTGAATAACTCAAATTCATATTATCCATAAAAGATTGACAGGTGATATGATCCTTCCTACAGTACACAGCATCCTTGCAGCTTCAAGAATCCATTGGATCTGTAAATGGGTGGAACTCAACAAATTTCAAGCTTTATGATCATAAACTGACCTTGTCAAAACACTTCTGAAAGCAACGATATTTGTACCCATTATTCTATATAAGAAAACAGGTCTTTCAGGGATGGTTTGATGAAAGCCTTTACAACACCCATGCATGAGTGATTAGCTTCCATTTCTGTTGTCTCTAGTCATGAGCTTTGCACTGGAGTGCTTGGTCCAAAATACAGTTCTCAGTTTTACATATTGCAGTTCATTGGCAACTCAGGTCCATTATTCTTGTTTAAAATATAAAATAAACAGCACTTTGAACCGAAATTTTGCTCAAAGGAGCAGATTATAACATGTCCAATCAAAGAACATGGAAGATTTAAAACAATGTGTGTACTGAAGGTTCAAAATGTTGTATTCCTTCAAATTTTTTCACCCAGCTCCCCAAAACTGCCAAGCAACAATACTTCCCTCCTATTTACATATGTAATCCTTACTTACCCACAGTAAGTCCCAGGCAAGCTCCTAACAGCATAGTGGCCTCAGGTGACCTCCTATCAAAGTCAACTGGTGACCCCATCTCTGCCCCTTTCTGACAAAAAGAAGTAACCCACATTTTCAATATTTTGAATTATTTACCAAAACGTGTTACCTTAAAGCCAACAGAAATGTTTCTACATGGCACAAGGACACTTGCTATAAGTAACTGAACAATTTATAACTTAAACATTGGAAAATATTTTTTTCCCAAAATTCACTGCAAAAGCAGACTGATGTGGCCTACTTCCTTTTGTGAGAAAACAATATCCATGTGAACACATACACTTTTCTGACAGATAGAAGTATGATCTTTAATGTTTAATTTCAATATTCTGTCATATTTTTTAATAGAAAATGTTTTGTTTTGTTTTGTTTTATATAAGAGATATTGTAAAAATTGATAACCAAGATTTTCAATGTGGATTACTTCTTTTTGTAAGAAAAAAATCGGTTAAAAGTATTCCTAACAATTTCTGACAGAAAGAAGTACAAGCCACTACTTCTTTTTGTCAGAAACAGTTCGGTCAAAATAATACTTGTATTTTCTGACAGAAAGAAGTAAAAGCCTTTGTTCTCTTTGTCAGAAACAGTGTAGTGAAAATAATAGTTGTACTTTCTGACAGAAGGAAGTACAAGCCATTGCTTCTTTTTGTCTGAAAAGAATGCAGTTCTCCATGTGGGTTACTTCTTTTCTTGGCTGATTATCTCAGGAAGTAGACTACATGTTAGAATATTTAATATCTGAAAATTTAAGTTTCAGTAAGAGAAAAAAGAATATGAAATAAAATCAATTTTGAAAAAATGTGGATTACTTCTTTTTGTCAGAAAGGGGCAGATCTAACTGCTTGCATGGCCAGACTTGCTTGTCAGGGACTTACTGTGGGTAAGTAGGGACTGCATATGTAAATAGGAGGTATTAAAGGAGGGGCCATGTAGATTGCTCTCCAAGTCTTCTTGTTCGCATTGATCATTGTACTGTCCCCTTTCAATGTGGCTGTCAACCCCTCGTAGAGAATTGGGTGTATATCTGCATCTGAAATAGTTTTATGGCAGATCTAAATATCACTTCATATTTTCTCAAATCATTGAAGCCTGGACTGTGTACTGGTATGACATTTGGCAGTAAGATAAAACTATTAACTGATGTATGGTGTACCAAAACTGCTCAAGTACTTCCACAAGTTGCATCCACAAGTAAACACTGCATGGCTTTGTACTGATCAAAATAAAACACAGATATTATATTACTATTAGTTGGGTTGGCCAATTCATGATAAATTGAACAGAACAGCATAGGAGATCTCTCTATTGTAGCAGGGTCTGTTGCAACTCCCTGGCTGCAGTCTCCATCTCTTCACACTAGCTGACCACAACTGGTTACAGAGACCACCTTGGAAAACAAACTGTTTGCAGTACTGTAAATGCTTTGTTCAACCAGCTATATCATGAAGGGCCAGGTTAAACAGCCTGCATAACCATGTGCAAAATAAGAACTGAACACACAACCAAGCACACTGCCATTAGAGCAATAAAAGAGAAACTCGCTATGCAGCAAAAGGAACTCCAACCCTACAAAAATTTCCTATAAAATTATAATGCAAGTAGCCAGGTATTAATGCTTTGCTTCCATGCAATCATACATCAACATTTCTGCCCCAAATCTCCACACCTGAGGAAGAAGACAAGTTTTTGATGAAAAATCGATGCCATCTGCCCCATTTGATAAACTCACACATATACTGTGTACATGAGAGCTAAAAACAGGGTATGTTGCCATAGGAGTTGGGTGAGGTAATTTCACTAGATCAGACAATTACCTAGATTTCAAATTTGGCTAGCTACAACTCTGATCACAACACAGTCAACCTAAATATAGGCCCATCAGCAATATTTCATTCTGAATCCCTTAATGAGATTTATTCCAGTATCTTCTGATAAGATGGGTCAGAGCAGTAATGATGGTGTGTGTGTGTGTTTGTATAAGTGTACATGCTTTTTTTTTAAGATGGTATTGTATGACTGTTTTCAAACTAGGAAAGAGATGCCCCCTCCCCTTGCTATTTTGAACAAGTTTTTAACCAAGTGGTCTCAACTCGAGCTCAAGCAAGCCGTGGCCTTTTATTTAAATGGGGTGGCGTGGGGTCCACCCTGAAGACCCTGTAAATCATGGCATTGTTTGGATCATATCAAAACCATGCATTTTTGCATTTTGATTGCACTTTTTAATGCATCGGAGTGATTAGAGCTCGCCTGATGATATCAATTGCTGTGTACAGTGATATGATGTGATAGATAATGAAATACTTCAACACAGTGAGTGCTGCAGTCATAAAATGCACCCATTCCCAAGATTTTTTAACTTATCGTGAGGGTAAAAGCCCACACACAAACTGTTATCAGTGTGCCACTCATGATCTTCACCCTCCATATGCTTAATTTGAGGTGGTGAGGCATGATGCATTTATAAATGCCAGGACAGTCAAACAAGAGCCCAATGGGCACTATGGTTCCTTGCTGGATATTATAAGAACTGTACAGCCAGTCTGTGAAATAGAGCTAAGCAAAAGTTCATACTCAATGTTTGTAACATCTTCCCCAGGGGTATTTTAGTACTTATATTACATGAAATCAAAGATTAAATTTCTGTGGCCTTACTGACATTCAACTTTTGTAATGCTTGGTGATCCTTCCAAAACACTACCTCATTTCCATATGTATTTTTGCTTGTAATCAAACTTGATATTATCACCAATAAACAGTACACAATGTGGTCAGAGAGAGAGAAAAACACCCATTGTAGTTTTCTCACAAGTTACTTTTACCTGCTTTCAAAGAAAACTTGCTATTACTTTAAAACAATCTACCATTTGTCCTCTGTTTGCTACCTCTACACAGACAACAGGGTTTATTCAGCAGTTCAGCAGAAAGCAAGTGATTAATGAAGTGTGATAATAGAATGAGGATTAGGTTACCCCACAGAGCCCAGCAGTATTAAAGAGACATACTGTAATATGCATTGCTTCCACTGGCAGAGAGGCCAGTTTAATGCAGAGTGACCTGTGCTCAGTGAAATCTACAGATTTCAGTTATTGCCCTCTTAAAACTTTGAATGATCCAAAATATGTGTACAACCGGAAGGAATCATTACTGAACGAACATAAAGGACAAATTACTAAGGTGTTTGGGTGGGTAAGCATGCAAAACCAGGTGAGATAAAAAATCTATTGAAACTATCTTTATCTAGCTTACAAGATTTTCTAAATAACATTTCTAGCAGTTGACCTCCAGTGACCTTGATGCCCTTTGACCTTAACCAAACAGATTGATTTGAAATCTGTCCTTTCTACCTTAAAGTACTGTGTTAAAACATTTCAGTGTTTGACCCCTGGTGACCTCAGATGACCCCTTGACCTTCACCGAACATATCCAATTTCATCCTTACACCAAAACACATCCACACACCAAGTATGACATCTATCCAAGTTTCCTAACTAGAAATATTGTGTTGAGAAGGTTTTTAGTTTTTGACCTCTGGTGACCCCAAATGACCTTTGACCTCCACCAAAAACGATAGGGCACACCTTCTCCCTATGATGAATCTATGTACCAAATCCAAGTTCCATTCAACCTTCCCTTGTTGAGTTAGAGCGTACCGAAGCAAGTGTCACACACACACACACACCAACCTGACTACATAGGTTCCTTTGCTACCGCAAGGAACCAAAAAGGCTGAAAAGTGCTTCTGTCAATAAAATAACAGTGAGATATGTGCATGCTCTAGTCCCCTTGTGGAAGCCTTCAAGCCCATCTCACACTATTTAAGAACATTTGGGACACTGTATCATTATTGGCATGTCATACATCTTTACAATGCGATATGATACAATTCACAGTGAACATCTTGTGAAAAATATTTCAGCATTTTGTGCTCTTCTCTCACCTTTCCACAAAAATGGCTTGCTCTTTTATCACCCTCTAGGCTCTCCACACTAACTGGCAACAAAACCCTCCCCAACCCCCAGTGCCACCCCATCCCTTTCACACACACTAACATGAAAAAAAAGGACAGAAAGAGAGTGTGGACTCATTACTACTAACTAGGTAAGTCACAGTGCACATTCAGATTATCAAGGTAAGGGACCAACTGCCTTTAATCCTAAATAACAACAGCCTGGCCTTAAGGCTATCTCTATGGACTATTCAGCCTACTGCTTGCCTTTCAAGTTGAAATGGTAGAGTTACTGGCCTGAGGCACCTTTTCAAAATCCCAGGCTTGAAGATGATGGATTTAATAAATAATGTTGGTGCTTAAGTTACAAGCACCTCTGATAGACAGAGACCATACTTATGGAAAACTGCATTTATAATTTTTCTATAATAATGCTAGCATACAAGAAATGAGTATTGCCACTCAGGTTACTACAGTGGTTGATTCTGTACCTACAAGAGCTGTTTCAAGTATTTTAACAGGGATAATTATAGCTGTGTTTTATGGCTCAGTTTCTAATCAATATGATTCAAACTAGGCTAGCCATGGACATCTTTCCAGTTGTGGCTCACTGGCTTGTTTTCTCTACTCCATTGCTTATGCTGAGCACAGTGGTTCGGTTTAATCCGTTACAGTACTCTACACCCATGGAGCTATTCATTCCTTGTAATTGAGGTCCATTGCAGTTCGTGGGGAAGAATACCACATTGGTATTTTAAAGTGACTGGGGAAGTTTTACTTATAACACCACATATATGGTGGAGTTTTTATTAAATTCTGCTAAACTCTGCTTCAAAGACAAAAACTGTTTTCAGTTGGTTCTGTAAGGCCTCAATACTTACTACACATGGTAAACTAACCATGAGCTAGGCTACCACTATGCCTGTGCTGCCTCACAACATAGGATACATGGACTGTGGTCACAACAACATTCCACTGTGTGTGTAGAAAACTTTCCTTGGGGCTTTTTGCATCTCGAAGTAGGTAAACACCATGCCCGACCGGCCGGGACGAGTGCAATACTGGCCAATAGATGTAAACAGTTTTGCAAACATACCGACCGATACAACAAGATGACCACATAGTAATATAGGAGGGATCCACGAGGCAAGCCTGTTGACAGAGAAATTAAAAAAGGCTGATGAAACCAAAAGTAAACTTCTTTTATCTGTGAAACACTAGTTATGATTTATGGCCTTCTGAAACAAGTTCACTTAAAATTTAACAAACATCATGAATCTGACATCTTTCTTTAATTCTATAAAACCATTGCTACCTCTTACTCAAAATATGCAAAAAATGTCCTTACACGCTAGGTGGTGCATACACATGAACTCAAATAACAGCTAAACCTACTGCATGCAATGGGAAGTTGTGTAAATCTACCTTTGGAAGAGTCTAGGTCAACTGGAAGCCAGTTCTTTCCAGACAGGCTTTCTAGCATGTAAATCCCTGCCAACAGAGAGCACCTGTTCAACAGCAGAAGACTGCTGACCTTTGACCCCATCCTAACTTGAGTAAAAGCAGTAAATGCCAAACATTGACACAATAGAGAGAAATCACCCCTGGAGGTAAAACTGTGATAGCATTTACTTGTGGCATGCTATACTGTTAACACAAGTGGCACAATAAGTCCATGGCAGACCTGTTCTTTGTTGACTCTACCTATGCTGGTTGTATACATCTTTTCACACACCAACTGCATGCATTTAGGATAGCTTCTAACCACCCACACATTACCTCAATATAAGGGGAGTGATAATTTAGGGAAGCTTGCAGTAACAATGATACATGATGTTGTCAAAGGAGGGTTTATTACACATCAAGTGTAAAACAAAGCATGCTAGGCCTACATCCTAACACTACCAACCATTGGTCCATCCCTAGTCCCAACCAACCTCACATTCAACTACAAGTAATTCCCCAACTTGTTGGCAAGTCTTATTTGGTCTTGTTGGGCCTTGAGATTTAGATTCTCTAGGTATGCTACAAAATTTAGGAGTGTGATGGGATGTGCTGTCTTACTAAACTTTGATAATCAAATCAATATGAACTTCAAATATTCATAAAGGTGCGCAAAAAATGACACTTCCTCCTCATTGTGATTTGAGGCAAGTTATGTTGTGTAATCACTTTCCGACATCTCAAAATTCAAGGCCTGTCTTATGTTAAGGGAGATGGACTTACAAGTTGCATGTGTAAACTGGTTAGGTTTGGTACAGTTTTCAACCCTGGTTCAAGTTGAGCCGGTAATAGCCTTTTTTCCAGTTGTGGGTCACTGGCTTGTTTTTCCTACTCAACTGGTACAGTAATGCTAAGCATGTAGGCATTGGCAGAAAACCGGTGAACAATGAGCAAGATACATTTCTAAGAACCATCAAAATTTTAACTGCAGTTACCAGTTTGTGCCTAAAAATTCCACCCTTTCAGTGTGCCCCCTCCCCCAGAGTCTTCTGTGCTAGGTAGAAAGTAACTGCAAAGCATCTTACCTTGATCAAACCTCTTATACTTCCATGCCTTGGTTCCAAACTGGTGACCTTCAACAAGAAGAAGGCCAATTTGTTGATTCTGTACTCCTCTGGTGGCAGCAGATGTAATAGAATACATTGCATAGGCCGGGACAAGTGCAATACCAATTGACAGAGGTAAAAGTATTGAACAAGTCCAAACCTATACACTGCATCTAGCTGTGTAACATCAGAAAAGTGCCCTAAAATCGTCAAAAAAATTGGCCTGTTAACCAGAGAACTAAGAGTGATTCCTTGCCACTAATGTAGCTCAGATGTGGGTTATTATTTTACAAAGTAGTTGTCAAAAATCAACTTTTGGAAAATTCCTTCAAATTATCTTTCATAATATTCAATATGCCATAATCAAGGAAAATCAGAAAGCCTTTTTTGAAATTGACATTGTTTCTTAAATAACAAAGAGACAATACAGTGATCACCTTCTCAAAATGGTAATACAAATGCTACAACATGCAAGCTTCATGGATATACTGTGTTTGCAAGGTTTTGGGAATGCCAGAGGGAGGGTAATGTTGCCACTGTACATGTCTGCTATGAGGGTAAATTTGCCAAACATCTGCTTAAAAGAGCAAGAAGCAGATGCCCCACACTTACTCAAAAAGGGCCAACCCTCTCACCCTAAACTACAATTCTTGTAGGGTGTAACAAATTCTCAATTGGCTCAGCTCTTTGACGGACAGCAGTTAATTGAAACAATGCAGAGTACAAAAGCTTGCATTGCACAGCATGAATTGTAATAAGAGGATTTTGATTATGAACATTCAGCTTTTCTATACTTACCCTGAAGCATTTAACTGAGACTTGTGTCTGGATGAGGGTTTAATTTCATACAATAATGGGAGGGGGCTTTAATTAGTAAGGTTAAGAGAATTGGTAATGTTTGAGGTTAAAGATCAGGGCCTTTAACCTCAAAAATTTCTCTTCAATGTCGCTTAACTAATACTTGATGTTCAAGGTAAATCATGCAAGTACTCCTACTAAATTTCACGATTCAAAAGAAAATGAAAATCTACTTACTGCCTTTTCCAGGAATCTCCTATCTCTGTCACATGATTCACATACCTAAATTCTTAAGTTTCATAAGCAACCCTATTCTTAAGTTTTATATGCACACCATAATAATGTGAGCAGCATAGGAAAGTGTGAAGAAATCATTACTTCAACATAGTTCAGCCTGATGTTCTTGATCATTTTCAACTCCGCCTGTGCAGTGCCCTATATAATGACACATTGGAACCTCTACATCTCCTGTGGTTCCAAATTATTAACAATTACAGTGTACATAACACTGTACTTCAACTAGCTGTAGTATACAGTATTTAGTACATAAAAGCAGCTGTTAACTTTACCCCACAGAGCAGACTTGGTTTGTTCAGTTCCCCTTTAAGGGCTTCACAAGCCACCATCCCCCAAAACGAAGAGGCCTGTGTCCAATTTGTCACACAAACTTCATTACCATTACATGACTTATTCATGTCCTGCTGCATTTTTTATGCTGTTTTCAGCGAGTGTGTGTATTCTGATTGTTGTAAACTGAAGGACTAGATTGAAACCTGATTGGATCACTACTGTCCTGCATAACCAACTGTCCAGTGGGTAATACCGGGAGGTGTGCTTTACGATATAATATCAACTCTGTGGGTGGCATGGGCTACTGCATGATTTAAACAGGACCAGATGTTGCCTTCTTGTGAATATTCACTGACATTCATCCAGTCTCAAGGCCACATATTTCTATGAATATCCAAGGAATCTGTTTGGTGTTCACTTTGGGCAGACTTGGTAGGAATATGACTGAACAAGGAATGACTGTCCGAACAAGGAACGACTGTCCAATCATTATATATCAACTTACTAGGTCTTCCTTAGCTAGGGTAAGGGGTGCACTTACTTCTCAGTGAGTGTTTCAGATCTCTGGTCTATACCCACTTACCTGGGTACCTTCACTTTGTTTGTACCAAATATGTAATGTCCCACAGTCTGCTACGTAGGAAACTGTTACTTATGTTAGATATATATAAACAGATCACTGATAAATCAGCAACCTTGCTTTTTGATAGAAAATCCAATGAGAAGAGTTGCGGAAAGCGTGACCCATTTGACCTCCTAAATTTAAATGGACAAAACACACACAAAAAAAAGTTGATCATTTTTACGACTGCTTTCTATACTCCATTAACTTCATGGTTTGATTAACCAAGTTTTTTTTTTCAGTCCCTGATACTCCCTAGACCTTGTCCAAAATGAATAGAATTGGCACAAGATACTGTACAGTCCTTCTGAATAAGCTTTGGCAATCCACATTGCTGAGGTTAATGCAGAGGTAAATTTGACTTCAGGAAAAATATTGCCAGGACATGAAATGCAAGACACAGGGACATACTGTAACATAGTCAAGGTTAAATATATTTTTGCTGGATATCCACTTCCACTTTTTAGGAGAGCTGTGTAAGGTGTCTGGATAATAAAGTACTCCCCCTTTCATGTGGCAGTATGACTCCACAAAACAACAAAGCAGATCTCTCTTATTGCTGAACCAGTCAAGCCCACAAACCATTGGTAAGCCTAGTTTGCTAAATCATTTCAAATAACCGTACAACTTGCCTTTAAATATCAGGTTAAATAACTGTAGTCTTATGTATGGCAGGGTTTGAAACATCTTTACTTCCCAAAACATGTCAGTTCCCCACAAATTCACATGAAGCCCTATAACATAACTACCCAACTTTCCATCCAAGTACACCTAATTTTGCTCCAAATACATGCTGTCCTGTAAGAGGCTTACTTACCCAGCTGTTGTAATCATCTGTGCATTTTTGGTACTAACCACGAAAATCTCTTTGCTCCACAAAAAAAAAAAAAAGTCACTCACCTCCCTTGCATGCCTCCTGGCATTAACAGTCCTACATCACGAGAACCTCATCTAGATTTTCCTAATCACCTTTTCACAAATTTCCCTTGTAAGAAGAATCTTGAATTTTCCAGCAAATTAGCAAGACTCAGACAAAAAGATTTATACGAGAACTACAGCAACTCATCAAGCTCCTCTACACCTAACCAAGGAACTCCACTGTTTTAATTTCTATTCACAAGTAAACACCACCTTCCTTACAAATACCAGTTAAGTAACTGTACTACCTATTCCTGCAATATAAAACAATTATCAGGTTGTAACGAGTACCTTACCTTCCTTTTCTCTTCCACCAAGAACAGAAGTGACCCCAAATCACAGGCTAGGATTTCCTCTTTAATCCTTAGTACAGGGTTGTACATGGACAGTGTTGTGATTGGCACACTAACAGTTGCTGTTAACTATTCTCTACAGGATGTTCATTTTCCAACACAGCAAGTATAAGCCTTACCAGTCTAATACAGTGCACGTTTTACACACATTTGACTACTGCTGTTTGGTGTGTCCAACTCAGTTGACACACAGGACAAAGTGCAACCACACAGTGGTTTAGTTAGTAAATGTTCACTGGAGCTTGCCACCATCTTACCTCCTTAGCAGAATGGGCCTGTAGATTTGAATAAAGGGCAAAAGGATAAATAAAAGGAACAATAAAATTCAACAAATATCTCCTGCACAAAGACCTTTATTTAGTTGGGTGGTGTAGGTAATTCTACTTGTATAGGCTACTCCCAACTCAATAAACTAGGTCTCTTTCTCTCTTAGGGGCAACATATGGCTTATTAGGTACGGGGCTGTAGAAAACTGAAGGACTGTGGAGGTCCTGATCATTCCACTCCTGCCAAACAGCTTGGGTTTTAATATTCAATTTAAATGCTCCTGTGTAGCTCCCCCTTTCCCCCCCCCCCTCTCTCCTCAAGGAACAACTGCTCACCAGTCTTATTTCAAGGCAAACTGCTGAATCCTAATTGGGTGCATCTCCCTGTTTGAAGACCTCTTATTGGGTTGTGTAGGTTATTCTTCATGCATGTGTATGTTCCACTCAATATTGAATACAGTAAGCCATTCTAAGACCCCATAAATAGTTTATTTCGCATGTCCTGCTGGAGTTTTCTGAACAGGTTCTATGGAAGGTACAATCAGCTTAGATTCCCATTGATCCTACCAAACAGGACATCTTGCTGATCTATGGTGTCATTGCAACCCACCCACCCTAGTCAAACAAGAAAACTTGACTTAATTTGCTACACAACTAATTTATTGCTGAACTTTGCCACGGTCTTGAAAACCTAGTACCAATTACACTTTACAATTTATGACATGGAAAGGTAAAAAGATGTTAAGTGGGTACATGTCTCACATGTTCCTATAATATTCCTTTGCAATTCACTGCTGAATGCTCCTGAAAGTATATTTTCGTAAGTAAGAAAGTCAATGTCAAATTGCAAACTGTGAAATAAATGAAATTTGACTACAAACTATGCCTTTACATTTGACCAGAATGCAAAAAAACTGATGTATATATGTTCTATTCAAGATGCCATGATGTTCTATATCTTCTCCTACAAATGATACACATGCCTACACACCAATTATAATCCTGTCTTGAGACCTTATCCCAACATGACCTTTGACCTTATAACTTACCAAAAAAGACCATTATCTCACCATAATGCATCCACATTATTTTTGTATACAAAATCTATCCAAGGGTTCTATTTTGATTCTGTTAACAAGGTTTTCAGATATTGACACTTGGTGCCCCTAGATGACCTTTGACTTCCACCAAAAACAATAAGGGTTTTTTTCTCTTAATGAGGCATCCATGTAGTAAGTTTAAAAAATGTCAGATATTCCAGTCTTGAGGAATCCTGATAAAAAGCAAAGTATTACAACCTCCCACACATTCCAAAATGACTGCATTGGTGTCTCTTATCAAAACTAAAAACCAAAAGTTCTTAGAAATTAGGTAGTAAATTACCTTAAAGATATCCTACAAAGTACCAGAATCAGGGACATCTTTATTATGGAAATACTTCATTAACCACACCACACTCCTGATAACAAATTTTGCAAACAAAAGTGAAGAGATATTGTATGCCTCAAAAGGGTTCACAGAATTTACATTATTGCAAAAAAATTGCATTAGAAGATCATTCTACATTTAGTGAACAACTGTTTGGGTTACATGTATTATTCACAGCTCCTACAGAATCTGCTCTCCCCCCACCCCCAACAACACACTCTAAAGGTGTGTTTGACATGTGCCCTGGAATAACTAGTGCAAACTCAACCCATTACACTGCTTAAGTGAATTATCCCCTCAGGATAAAATATTAATTGCAAAATGTTTTCCTCACCTGGTTGATGAATAAATCAGAAATAAGCTATCAGCAAACTAACTTCACACTGCTTGGTGTTTCCAGATGAAGTAGTAACAGAGACAAGCAGGCCGGGACGAGTGCAATATGAAATCAAGATACAACAGATTGCCACCAGTCCTGACCTTGTTGTCCAGCTGGCAATGAAACAACCATTACATCCATGAATGGTATTTGCATAAAGAGAAGGATCAGAATGGTGTTCTTTCAGCACAGAAGTATACAAGCCTCTTCTCACAATCAGCAAATTAATTTGGCACCAAGTTGCAAGAATAACTTTTGCCCACTGCCTTCTTGAATGTTCAGGTTCTGGTACATTCATGTGAGTAGCTTTCAGCACACAGCTAACAGTAGCAGCTTTCAGCACTTAACCACCAGTAGTACAAAGGTAGCTTCCATAGGTCATCTAATCCAGTGCCTGGTCAAGACACAATAAAACACAGACCCTCTGACAGGTTGTATTGTTTTGGTTAAAAGTGAGCAGGCCGGGACGAGTGCAATATTTGCCATCTTTCCACACAAAGATTGCTTCCCGTCCAGACCAATCCACCATAACCATGTAATTTGCAGTTTGTAAAGAGGTTCATCTATCACAGCTGCTGGTTGTACAAGTACTTGGATGATGCACTGGGCTGACCAATTAAGACTGCTGCCAAACTTGTTCAAATATGCAAAGATTTTGATTTACCTTCAGAAGCAATAATTCCATGATTAACTCTCTGTAGACCCACTGCAGAAGGGAGAGTGCACCCTTGGCTAAGGACATCAATTACTAAATACACCACCACACATGCAGGTTCTAGTAACATGCTTGAATTGCCTATAAAACTAACAATCATTCTACGATGGGATGCCAGCAAGGTTTGCCTCCAGGGTATGGAAGAATTGGACCTCTAATGCACACACAGCTAACTTAGTGTCCTCCTCTTTTTTCAAGTCTGGTAATATTTGGTCACATGATTCTCAAGAAAGAATGATGACATAGAATATCCAGGTACACTTGAACCAAAGGAACAACTTTTATTCCATACATACTTTACATTTAGATGAAGGCTCTGAGGCTAGCTCATAAGATCTACTGACAATGTCGATCCTGAAAGTGACAGATTACAACATGCACTATATATGTCCACAAGAGCTCTCCTCAAATGGGACCACACTTGGAAGGAAAATTGGTTTCAAATGAAAATACATAGGACATTCAAAACCCCAAACACATGAACCAGGCCTCCATTTTCAGAAAAATTCATGGTTGTCCTGCGGGCAACTATTCCAGTATTTTAAGCTGTCCGACACAGAATTTATTGGGTTTACGTATTATTGGTCTCGAATAAAAAGATGATTTTTGCAATTTCCAAAAACACTTGAAGTCTCAAATTGTATGATGAAAAAAGTTGAAAGATTTGATTAGCCAGCAATATATATATACTTCTTCAATCAACAAAATGGAAGGTGCTTGAAAATAATTCACTGTGAGAGAAAAATGGCAATGGACGACCAAATTTACCAACTTCCAAATTTTGGTTGTCAGTACAGTTTTTCAGTTGTCCCGGACAACTGGACAACCACGACAATCGAGCCCTCTGAACCAACATATACGGAAGTGTATCATGAAAACATTTGTACAAATTGGGCTTCCATACCCTGAAGTGGCATACCTATTCATTTATGTATTCCTATCACTAAGACTAACCCTAACCCTGTACTACCATGCATATGTAACCCTAACCCTACACACTATGAGTACGTAACCCTAACCTCATTACTATGCTTACGTAACACTTACCCCATGACTGGGTATGGAAATGCAATCAGGGCTTGAAAAATTTTCTGTCTTGTTGCCCTATGAGGCAACCCATTCTTTTAAATTAGTAGTTTTTGGTTGTCCAACATAGCTTTATTGTTGCCCAAATAAAGAAAATATCATCAAAGGTAAAGGAAATTAGGAAATCGTGGTATGTGCTTTGTTATTTAATAACTTTGTTGGCCCATGCCATTACAGTAACAGTCACTGTAGCAAGCATTGAGAGGTACAGTATATTGAGTAGTAGTGTTATTACAATACTTGGTGGGGAAACTCCCAACACAGTGATGATCGGTCTGCATCTGCACAGTGACTTGAGGTGCCCAGTCAGGCATATTCTGCTGTGCAATTCATTAGTTTTTGTTGCCCAAGCCATTAGACAAGATGCCCTAGGGCACCCTATTTTTCGAGCCCTGCCAATCACAGCCAACATTTTTTACAGGCTAGAAGGTTATCACTAAGCAACTCTACAGGTCAAAAAGTAATGGACCAAGTGTAAAATTCAAAATCATACATTACCCTCATGCCCTTTCTGTTGGAGAGCTGTTATTGCAGAAAATCAGAGTAATCTGAAAATGAAGAAAACATGAGGAATGACATTAGCTGGATACAATTTTACTGCTCAAGTTTCCAACCTACTGGTTCCAAGTCGAGCCGGCCACAGCCTTTTTTCCAGTTGTGGCTCACTGGCTTGCTTTCTCTACTCCATCCATAACTTATGGTGAGCACCAAATACAATGACAAGGAAAAAAAGACATGAAAAAAAGAAAGAGGCTTGCTTGAACAGCTTATCATGAATACTTCTCTTAATTGGTAGAAATCGAATATTACAAACTAGCTAGCTACTATGATCCCCATTCCTTAATGACATGAGAAGTCTCCCTGAATTTATTTGATAACACCTTGCAGCTTGTTTCCTTTATGACTTTGAGCAAAAAA
Source organism: Holothuria scabra (assembly GCA_037179385.1). NCBI lineage: Eukaryota > Metazoa > Echinodermata > Holothuroidea > Aspidochirotida > Holothuriidae > Holothuria > Holothuria scabra. The sequence continues at coordinate 3,903,106 of CM074187.1, read as the reverse complement.
CTTCCACAAAAGTAAATCTCAGTCATTCTGTCTGATCTATTTGCTTGCCTGTATTGATCCATCAAGGTGCCAATGAAATACAGAGCTGCAATTGTCCAACTTGCAAAGTTACCTTTAATGTCAGTTGCCAACACTAACATCAAAACCACTCCCACTAAAAAATGTCCAGCAGACCATGGGACAGCAATCTCAGGGATAAGCTTTTTGAAGATAGGGTTGCCCACTGCAATTCCAAAAATGTTAAAAAATTGTCTTAAAGGACTAAAGAACAGTACTCAAGGTCAAGAGCAGCCCCCTTAAAACTTATTTTGAAGCAACAGGTATATATCACAATATTCGTATTTCCCTCCAAATATCTTTTAATAAATATTTTATCACTCCACAATGACAATATTACTGTCTACTACACTTGCAAGTTGGGATGACTGCTCTTGCCCTTTAATATATAAAATTTAAAATTTGCAAAAAGTCGCTAAAACAGAATTGCCCAAACAAACCTACAACCAAGTGCATCTAACATGTAACAACTTCTACACTTAAAATACTTTTCTCAAACAATGTGTGCATCAAAGTGACATTTTCAAGTGTTTCTCAAGGATATATGCCACATAAATTGCAACCCTAGAGCTCAGGATACCCCATGACAAAACTTTTGGGACAAAAAGACAAAACACTTCACAACATGAAACAGTCTTCTCAATACAGACAGAAGACTAGGAAATGTAAACCCTTTCCCACATTAGAAAAAATTGTATTTATTTGCATAAATTAAACTCATTCCAAAAATAACTTTCAGTGAGTTAATTACTGACCTGGTGACAAACAATGAACAGAGAATACACAGTTGCAGCAGCAAAACTGCAACATTATTTTTTTTTGTTTTCCAAAGTGACCTCAACTTAGGGGAAAGCCAAAACGCCATAGTCAGAAGACAGGGCAGTTCTGCTCCTAATAGAATAGAATTAACATCCATGAGAGAATGCACTTCACTGACCAAACCTCCTGACCTTTACTCCTAATGTGTTTGTATTACGCATGGCTCCTTTCTTGACTGGGTGAAATGAACAGGCAGGCTCCTGAGGAGCTAAATAAAGCTCACACTGTAAGTGGTATTACAATCCTTATAGAACTTCCTTCCTATCACCATGAAGAAAAGTACTTACTATTTACTGTTCTGGCAGTTGCAAGTTATGCTACTCCCATCTGCACAAAGCAACAAAATTCAAAATGAAATGAACCTGGTTGGAAAATCCTGCACAGAGTGTAAGCTAAGCCACACCAAATGCCTGCTTGCATTGCTTTAATCACCTCTTCACTAGAGGGTAATGAGCAAGAACCTATTGTAATCAAAGCCCTCACCAGCCTCCCATATCAATGCTACTTGAAAAGCTGAATAGTAAAGTAAATAGCTTCCCTCTGTCTCCAGAATGGAGAATTGATCTGGCCAAAGGCTCTTTTGTTTGAGACAAGGCAAGCCAATCAGAGCTTGAGGTTTATAGTGAATGGTGGTTTTAAGTTCTTCCCCAAGACAGGCATCCTTTATAACTGCAAGAGCAAGGGATAGATTCCAAAGATGCCAGAGAGAAATTGAATGGGATTATTTCAATCCAATTCTAAAGGCTAAAAATTTGCAAAACAATGCCCCAATTTATTGTAGGCAGGATTACTTTCATTAGTAAGCAACTGTGTACCATACCAATGAGTCCAGTTGTTCATGGCCAGTCAGTGATTTGAAGCCAGTGTACAGGAGGAGATTGCAATATAAAGACAAACAAGCTTCACTGCAAGTGTACCTTACAGTACAATGGGCTCTGACCAGAACTATTGGAATTTTCAATGTGGAACTTGCTGGAGTGATTATTTTGAACTTGAAAATTTTTTAAAACTGCATCAACATTGGCTTAGTCTTTCATTAGATTTATGAATATTAATCCTTATGAAAAAACTAAGATACATCAGACAAAAACAAAAAAAATTACTGTTTGGCTGCAGAACCCACACACTGGGTTAAAAAATCTGTCAGGATATTTTCTGCCCAGGAAAGCAAGTCAAAATTCAAATAATTTCTTTGTTTTACTGCAACTTCCAGATTTCCATGAAAAGGAACTTCCCAGATTTCTCATTTTTTGGCCTATGAATTTGCCATTAAAGCTAATAATGGCAACATCGAAATGAAATGAATGAGGTGGTCTTGCTCTCATGATCTGATACCAGTTCTGAATGCCATTAAGGCCATACTGACCACTCTGTTGGTGGTTGTCAGACAAAATGAAATACTACTGCAGAGCTGCTGTAAATTTCTACTGCACTTGGGCAAAGGTAAGAAATGACAGTTCTGGCCATTCTACTTTCTTATAACAGATGCTGACATCTCTTTCGACAAAACAAAACAGCGCCAAAGTACACTTTGTTGGTACCAAAGTACAAAATAGTCCAAAGATAGCGAGGTCGGGACATTGAGGTGTCGGAGCACAGGGACGTCCACATAACAGTGTAGAACCTTTCCTTGTTAGCTCCTGGAGAAGCACAGAACAACATAGATATGCCCTTGCAACATAAATGCGCCCAACAAACCAACCATCATCCTGCTCAGAAGACTATGGAGTTCCCAACAAAGCATGCAGCAAAAGGCATTCTACAAGTTGATGGACATTATTAAGAAGGGTAAAGTGCAGTCACCCCAACTTGAAGTAGTGTAGTGGACTGTCCTGTTTCAAGATGGGCTCTTACGGATGGACCATGTGACATTTTTCTCTGCAATTGTGAAATACTAGCTAGGATTTACTGCCTGGTTTACATTAACCATGTAATACATGAATACTTACAGAATAAGAACATAAGAAAATTCTAAGATGTAGGCTACTTATTGCTTCCAAATGAGTTGAGGGTTGAATGATGGCCCTCTTCCCCTTTGAAATTAGTAGAACTTTAAGGGGAAGTTAAAGCAAACTTTTAATTTTCATATGTAAAAGAAGAACCAAATCTACAACACAGAGTGGTCATACTTCCATTTCTCGAGATATCAATAAATTAGGGGTTGAACATTTTTCATTGGTACGTGAAGCAAACACCTAATAACACCCGAACACCAGGGATATAGCTATAATGGTGGTGCTGGGTGGTGACACCGAGCACTCCAGACAAATACACCTATCTCCACCCACCACAAATCTTCCTGATTAGACAAGCCAGTGAGCCGCAACTAGAAAAAAGGCAGTAGCCGGCTCACCTTGAACCAATAGGAAGGAAACTGGGCCTTAAAACTTCATCTGACTAACTAACCTTCAAACTAGCACCAATTTCACTCCCTATAGTAAAATGAGGTAAAAAATGAAAAATGAGTGGCTGGAACATGGGGTAGATGACATACAGTGGGGTGAGGTACTTTCACAGATCAGACAATTACCTGGCACTCAAATTTGGCTAGCTACAACCCTGCTTAACACCTTTCAACAAAATTTAGAACATCATGAACCCAATTAATGAGCTACTTGAGCCTTCTGGCAATTGTCTCTTTGTGTACTACAAATACTCCAAGAAAGGTTTAAATTACACTTAAGAAATTTAAGAAATGGTGTAAGCAGACGTGGCATGTAGGACCGCATATTATGTAAAAGGCAGGAGACTACAGTATTGTTGACCTTGCCATGTCCTTTGGGTCCTTACATAATTAAGAATTTTACCTTATTGTGTCCTTACATAATTAAGAATTTTACCTTATTGTTTAATATGTGAGAGTTCTCTGCACTTTGTTTGGGAGGGTCACTGTGTTTTTGATTGCCGTCAAGTGAGGAAATTGGCATTGACAAATTTTTGGATTTCTCTCTTGAATATAGGTGGCTACGTATTGAAGGGCTGTAACCCCACCGAGTAGAGTGGTAAAGCGAGACATAGGCCACAGTATCCAATTTGGAAAAAGAATGTGAACAACCAATTTGAAAGAAATAAGAAATTTCAAGTTTGAAGCAACAATGGAGAAAAGAACAGTCTAATCTATAGTGAGTGTAGAAGAAGAAAATGTAAAGATTTATTTTTGGAAAAGAAATAAGAGAAACTTAAGGAGTGCAGAGAACTCTGGTGAAATGGTGAATTGTTGAAGAATCATTTGAAGTATTATCTAAAATAATAACAGAAACTGTTGGTATCATCAAAATTTGCTTGGAAAATCATTTTGTACGTATTACTGTTAAACAGAAAAGAATGGAGAATAAAGCATAAAGCGAGAGAGAGAGAGAGGGAGAAAGAAATAGAGGAGGGCAAGAATCCCAGTGTACATATAATTAAGAAACATTTGTATAATTTTTCGCATTAGTAATTTTTGTTTGTTAACATCACGCAAATTCCATGCACATGCTTTGTACAGAACCCATCACTGCTACACTTCTTGAGATATCATGTTTACAAGGTTTTGTCCCTATGACCTCTGGTGACCCTGCATAACTTGACCTCCACCAAGTTACAGCTTCTACTAAGTTACAGCTAATGCAACCAAAATGCACCTGTCAAAGCCAATACCAGTGTCTTGAAAACAAGAGAAGGTGAAAAATTAACTAACATGTTGCATATTTGCAATTCTTAACTCCATGCTATTCTTTTAGTGTTGCTGTTTTCCTATGATTTCATAATGTACTAAGAACCAAAATCCTTTTCACTATCCCACTCATCAATTTATCACTAAACAGCTGTTCTGCCCTTCAAAAATTTATTGGGGTAGTTCGAGCAGGGGACTTAATGGAGAACTGTAAAACACAATCCTCATACAACTTTGAATCATCCATTTTCTTTCTTTTAATTGGCCTGTCTTTCCTATTTGTCGGTTTATTAACATCTTTCCCACATGTACTTGTCTGTTTTTAAACAGCAGGTGCAAATGGATATGTTTAGGAATATTTAAAATACAAGGCGAAAAGGGAGAGAGAAAGAGTGTGCAGGGTGGTCAAGATCAGAAGCAAATATAGGAGTTCTGTGACATAGCCTTGAAACCCACACACACCCCTAGTTCAAACAGTATAATAGCCCAGTCTCATACTCTGTGTACTGTACACCTAATGGCATTAAAAAGCAAGTCATTCCACATACATTTCTTTCTCCAAACCACCGTCTTCAAGCATTACCTATGTCCCACCACCCTCCTCCGACCTGATATGTGACAGCAACAGGCAGTTACAATTGACAGTGTGTAACTGACTATATGGACCCTGCCTACTAACTTTTCAAGTTTTGATTAGCTAACAAACTTAAGACAAATATGCAACCTGGTAATGGTAACTTAAGGCATTTGGATGCTCCAAGTAATGAATACTTTAGAAAACTCAGAGAACATATGACACAATCACATAACAATTCACATGAATTATGCAAGATGTTGAGGATGCATCCACATGATCCAGTCAGTTTAGGACAAACTTTCCTTCCTCCACCACTAAAGAGAAAAAAACAAAGCAAAAAAAAAAAGCCGGGTGAAATGCAGATGAAAATACCCAAAAGATGACACATCAGCAGAGACAATCTGACTACTCCAGGTTTACGAAGAAAATATATGAAATGCTCCAAAAGAATGAAAGACTGACAAGACACACTGAAACCACTCCACTTCAAAGGCTTAAATATCACTGCTCCTTGCTTACCTCAACTTCCCAGTTGAATACCCTGTAATATTAGTCCAGTCAGTTTTTGTGGTTAATTCATTGACTATACCGACACAAGCCTCTCAGTCCGTCTCCTTTCATCACAGTGGCTCACACACATAACTAACTGCTCATGTACAACTCTTCATTAGTGTGAAACCATTCTGGATAGGGAGCCCACACAAAGTGATCTTTCCCTGATCTACCCAATCATATTCCTTCTAAATACTTCACTTTGCCTGCTGCTAGAATGTTACTCCAGTATACTCCCCATCACAGAGACTGTGCATGAGCAAAGTGGTTTCAAGAGAATTTTTCTTTTTTGCACTAAGCCCCAATTCCCATCACTGAAAAAGACTTTCTCATTAAAAAGTTGGCATACCATAGGAGATTTGTTCTGGTTGCCACGGTAATTGAGGTCACAAAAGGTGGAGGTCACTGGAACTGGCATACCAGAGGAGACCTCACTGCAATGTTTAAGACAAGCCCAAGGTAATTGATGGGGTGGTGTTCTTGCATTGTGGTTTCACTGTGCACTAATCATGTTGGGCCTTAGGTAGACGGCAAGTCACTGGATATCTGAAAGGCTGAGATAATTTGGATTGTAGGAAACAAAAATAAATTGTATTCTTGAGAGAAAAGAATATTTGGTTTTCATACAAGTGCCCTAGTACTCTCAGTTTCACAGACAGGAGCCAGTAATTTACAATAGTTAGAGTACTAGGAAGACTTGCTTGTATATGCAACACCCACCATGCTGGCCGGGGAAAGATAAGCTACATAAGGCCAGAGATCACAGACTGTACTATGACATGTGGACAGCTTGGCTGCTTTGGGGAAAGTGGACAAGGCTGATGGGGAAAGAGAAGATAAAAAAGTCCAGCAGAGTGTATTTACTTTATTAATACTGCTTGGGCCTCAAATCAGGAAAGCCATCATGGCCATGGCTACTGTATGTTTTGCTTAGGCCTTCAACAGACATTTTTCATAAGTTTATAATCGAAGGCCCATTTTCCTCAATTCAACCTATCATAACCACCGATTATTTGTAAACTGGAAAAAGGGGCTAAATATACTTAAAAGTTGCTCTTAGTTTCGTTAAAATTCCTGTACATACTCAATCCTTTTACTTCCCCCCAAAACGGGATGCACTGATAATTACAAAGGTATAAATTTTACCCCTGCTGTCCGATATTTTCCGCTATAACTCGGTAGTATTACCTTGAATTAGAATTGCATTCAATGTGCATTCCTTGCTGTCTCGCTGAAAGCGCCACGTAAGTTGCTGTACAAATGGTTCTGCACAAAACACATAGAACAGACTATCTAGCTGCAGTGTTTCGCCGTTTTTCTAAATCTCCAAGCTTTGCATACATATCCGTGCACGTTTTGTACACTTCGCACCTAGAATCTTGTGAAGTTCGGTGGTTATTATCTTGCATAAATTAAGCTACCCCTATCCCTTCCTTCTGTAATGTTACTTACAGTAGGACTTATGCAATGTTGTAAACGTCATTGCAAATGAAAATAGTGATGCACATGGTCTCGTGCAGCTAACTTCTTGGCCCACGCATGCACTAGACTTACGTGCGCGTCCCTTTTTACCGCCAAACAAGGCATCTTGTTTTGCTTGGTGACATCATATGCATACGATCCAATGCAAAATTTAAATTGGTCCTTGCATCGTGATTGGTTCAATTGCATTGATTCTAGCTAGCCAATCACAACTTGTGCCTTCGCTTATGTGATTTATTGTGTGAAAATACTCGGCCTTGAGACAACTTTTCCCGTTGAGTTTGTGTTACGACGATCGCACTTGTCATGCTTACTTAGCCGGCTAGCGAAGCCGGGCGATCCCCGTGCAAAATTCACCTAGAAACTGCATCACAAATCTCTGCGTACATGGATTTTTCAGGGATCGGACTTACATGCATTTCAGTTGCACATTCTTTTTAAACAAGACGTAAGTTTAAGACAAGAACTGCTAACAATATACGGGGATATTTATATCCGGAAGGAACCATAAGGTACGTTAATCGGGTGCAATTGTTTTGCTGCCCAGAACTGCTAAGAAGCTACAGTACATTAACGCAACAGCAGCCCAGTACAGTAAAAGAATCCCCAAAACTTACCTGGTTTGGGAATCTATAAACCCTACTTACCTCATCTCTTACACATATGAACGTTCCCCTCCTTGGTCCGGACTTGTTCAATGGGAAGTTCGAGGAACTTTTGCAACAGAAAGTTAAGCGACATAAAGATATGAAGGATGAAGACTTCAGGCCTAGGTCTTCCTTCAAGCAAAGGCCTTCCTCTAGGCCCTCAAGTCTTCCTTCAAGCAAAGGCCTTCCTCTAGGCCCTCAACTTCTACGTCATCGACACGCTTTATCAGACAAACTGATAAAGAGTGTCGACGACGTAGAAGTTGAGGGCCTAGAGGAAGGCCTTTGCTTGAAGGAAGACCTAGGCCTGAAGTCTGCATCCTTCTTATCTTTATGTCGCTTAACTTCCTGTTGCAAAAGTTCCTCGAACTTCCCATTAAACAAGTCCGGACCAAGGAGGGGAACGTTCATATGTGTAAGAGATGAGGTAAGTAGGAGTGAAATAGATTGCACGGTTCCAACATGATTGGGGGATGAAAATTAAACGAAGCATGATGTTGGCCTTAGAACTAAATTATCAAAGAACATGTGACACAGACTGCTAACAAGTCAACTGTATGAACGGTTGATTTGTAACTTCACTTTTGAAGTGAAAATATTACACCTATACAAAAATGATATTCCCTTCATAACTATTCCCAATATTTTCCACCCTGAACTGGTTACAGTAATACAATACACAGGATGCAAGGGGCGTGTCACATTATTATCGTGTCTACCAGGCTTGGGGCGATTACATCTCAATGTAATCGATTACAGTTGCAATTACTTCATATTTTACGATTGCGATTATGATTACGATTACAGCTTAAATTGAAAGTAATTGATTACGATTGCGATTACATTTCTTTCCACATAAAAAACAGTAGTAGGCAAAACAAGCCAGTGCCCTGGGCCACAACTCGAAAAAAGGCCATAGCCATTGCTCTAGATAAGCCCGGACAGAACCAAGTCCTCCCAAAGTAGAGATTATTGAACCCATGCACTTCTCCATCATTTTAAGCTGGAACATCCAAGAAAGAGGGACAATTAAATTTTGTCATTCCAACAGAAGAACCAGGAACTGAAAAAATTGTTCAGTAACTTTACTCTTTGTTCAATTCAATGTAATCAGAAAGGAAACCACGATTGCGATTACTTTGCCATTGTAATCCATTACAATTGCAATTACTTTGCGATTTTCACAAAAGTAATCGATTGCGATTACAACTACTTCAAAATGTGCAATCGATTGCAATCGATTACGATTACTGATTACGATCACCCCAAGCCTGGTGTCTACCGAACGTTGGGAAGTTATTAGGAGAAATTAGAACAGCAATGCTGTTGTAAAGCTCACCCAACCAGTTTTGTCTGTTAAAAATAGGAGCTCAAAGTTAAACCAAATTTTATCTGTTGTCTGTTTCCTAAACTTTCTTACATTACAAAATTAAATGCAAGGAAGTAAAGAATAGTGAACATAAAACCATTGGTGGAAAAAGTTGGGAAGGTCCTTCATGGGAAATTTTGCCATCTGGAGGGAAATTTAGGCAATTGGAGGGAAATTTACCATTTCTGTACATGAAAACATGGGGGGAATTGTGGGAAATTTAACTCCCTTCCAGGGAAATAATTTCACTCCCTTCCTGGGAAATAAACATTTTTTCCAGCCCTGCACAAAACATTTGTAAATTAGCAGGTAGATACATATCTGATATAGTTTTATGGTAGATCTAAATATTACTGTGCGTTTTCTCAAATCATGAAAGCCTGGACTGCGTATTCTTAAAGGCATTAGGCCGTAAGATGAAATTATAACTTATCGTACCTGTAAACTGCTCAGGTATTGCAAAGTACATTAAGTTGCACCTTCAAATCCACAAGTAAACACTGCATGACTCTGTACTTATCAAAATATAACACAGAGACTCCAGAAGTTCCTACTGCACTCTGCTTATTGAACTCAAACAGTTATGTTATTTATTGCTTGGCTTGGCCAACTCATGATAAATTGTACAGAACAGAATGAAAGCTATCTCCAAAATAGATAGTGACAACAGGGTGTGTGGTAACCAGAGAGTTGCTAGAGACTCTGGCAACTCCCTGTTGTAACTCCCTTGTGTAAAGCTTCATTCACTCCACACTATCTGACCACAGCTGATTATGTGCAAGATAAGCGCATACTGCTATTAGTGCAATATATAAACAGCTAACTGCTCAGCAAGCAAAATGAACTCAGCCCTAAAAAAACAGCTTTAAAACACAACTTAAATTTCCTATATTAGAATGCAAGTAGGTAGGTATGAATGCTCCCCTCCAAAGCAATCATGCACCAAAATTTCAGCCCCAAATCTCCAAAAATGAGGAAAAAGAAGACTTTTGTTAAAAAGTTGACACCATCTGCCCTTTTTGATAACCTCACACATTTGTACATGTGTGAGCTAAAAATGTCTTTTGTCCGTCCTTGAGTAAGTGATGAATAAAATGTGGGGGGTGGGAGTAGCAGCAATGATCACGGAGGCCGACTTCTGTTGTCTCGGAGATTCCCCAACTGTTACTTCGGGTATTACTGTTACTCATTCCAGAGTATTGAACAGAACGCTTCACGGGCTCTGCATTGACTATTCCTATTTAAGTGTATTGTATGCTGGTGTTCTAGCTGTGTATACAGCAGGTTTTTGTCTTCGTGTTTCTGTCCGTTATAGTTTTCCCCTTTCATGTGTATTTTCAATAAAGTGACTTTCACGCTAGATATAATGCAATGCAAATAGCAGCCAGTGCAATAAAAATAAATGAATTGTCCTGAAACCACAAAATGCACATTGCACAACTTTCTTGTTTGCACATGTCTTTTGTGGAGGATGACTAAATTTTTGGGAGGACAACCAAATTCTTGAAGCTGGTTGTCCTTTGGACAACAAATTTCAGAACTTTGCTTAAGGATCACCCCTGCACAGACTGTAACAGTACATTATTTCTGTATTATACTGTAGCTGTACACAAATTTGGGGCCACCAGATCTGGTATATTTTTCATTCATTGCTCAAGAAGCTGCGATGTCTCATGGCAAAAACCTATTCTATACGTTACAGAGTACATCAACACAGGGGACAATGCTGCTTCCAAAATGCCTTTATCAATACAAATTCCCCCCAAATCGATTTACTCAAATATTCTCTGGCACTTCTTGCCCTGTACTTACATCTTTTTTTTTAAAAAGAGTAATCTGCAGGGAAATGTACCTACAACGAATCCCCAACAAGTCCCCATACACAGAGATCTTACAGTAAAACAACTCATGGGCAAATTCATTTCGAAGCCCAGAATTGTCACACACCTTATGGCACTGGCAATGGTGCAAGTTGTGACTGGCTGGTTAGGATCAACGGTATTATGATTTGTCTTTACATAGAATGCAATTGAAATTTTGTAAGGGATGGTTTGCATATGATTTCATCAAGCAAAACCAAAAAAGTAGCCCTTGTTTGGAGGTAAAAACATATACGCACGTTGTACTGCAAGTCTACTACATACAAGATGGGCCCAGAAGTTCACTGCATATTACCACATGTGCATCACTGTTTTCCTTCCCAATCACAATGTCATGTGACAACATTGCACAAGGAATTTTGGGGAATGGCTTTTCTGCAGGTAAATTTACGTGAGTCCATGAGTTTCTAGTTGCTATGTAAGTGCACTAAACATGCACAGATATAATAGCATGGGGATCGTTTACATGTGGCTCTATACACACTTGAGAAGTATTCTCAGTGCAATAATGACCAATAAACACTGCTATATAACTTTTGGGGTGACCTACTTAACATAGTTACAGAAAAGAACTAAGCTTAAAAACTAGTTAGTTATCTTGATAAAGTGCTTCTGATAACACACAAGTGACACACTAACAATGTTATAAATGAAGCCAAAGTCCAATCTGTATTCACTACTAAGCAATTGGTGCATACAAGTTGGCCTATTGCTGCTGTATAGTACTGTACTACCAGTCTAGCAGTAGGTCTTCCTTTTGTTGCTAATAATATGTTTATTTTCCTAGGCAAGAATGCTATCATCACAAGCCATCAACTGACAACAAAGTATTACTTTTCTTGTAAAAATGTTAAATTCTACAAATCCACCAGAAGCATCTTCTATTCTAAGCAGGGCTTGAAAATTTTTTGTGCCTTGTTGCTGTATCTTCCAAAATTAGGATCTTTGGTTGCCCAGTAGCTTTAGGTCCTCCAAAGAAATTACATTGTACTCAAAATTTTGGTTGTCTACAGAACAACCTACAGAAACGTTTGATATCTTTCATAATCCAACACAAACCTTAAGGCCTGTATACACCAACAACATTTGCAAAACATTCCCAAAACCATTTCCAAAACATCCACTGGCAACAAATCCAAAACATGATTGTTTTCGGTTTGCTGCACAGTGTAGACAGGGAATACAGCATGTTTTGAAAATGTTGCAAAAGAAATGTCCTGTCAATTCTTTTCAAAACATTTTCAAAATGTTTTCAAATTGTTTTTACTCTGTCTACACTGTGCAACAAACCGAAAACAAGCATGTTTTGGGTTTGTTGCAGGTGAAGTGTTTTGAGAATGTTTTACAAATGTTGCTCGTGTATACAGGACTTGAGTTGTATCTAACACCTGGAGGCCTATTATAATCCTTTGACACTGTTTGCCTGTCCAGAAAAACCATGCCTTAAAGGACCAAACCTCTCACCCTCAACTGCAATTTTGGTATGGGGGTACTGAAACTCTCAATTGGCTCAGCTCTTTGACTGACAGCTAATTCAAACCAGAAAGCCAAAAGGATTAGTGATTCCTTGCCATCAAATACCTTACCTGCTTTCAAATTGACAGTGTTTGATAGATTTTTCTTTACATTTTAGGAAAGGAATTTTCGCAATTTTACAGCTGGTGACCTCAAATGACCTTTGACCTCTACCAAAAACAAAAGGCTTCTTTCTCTCAACATGACAAATCTATATACCAAATATGAAGAGTATATGTCACTCCTACCTGAAGACATCATGTTTACAAGCCATTTTTGGTGCTCTCGTATTTTTATCGCTAGTGACCTCAAATGACCTTTGACCTCTACCAAAAACAAAAGGCTTCTTCCTCTCAACATGAAAAATCTATAAACCAAATATGAAGAGTGTTGGTCATTCCTATCAGAAGATATGTTTACAAGCCATTTTTGGTGCTCTCGTATATTTACCGCTGGTGACCTCAAATGACCTTTGACCTCTACCAAAAACAAAAGGCTTCTTTCTCTCAATATGACAAATCTATATACCAAATATGAAGAGTATATGTGGCCCCTATCAGAAGATATGTTTACAAGCCATTTTCGGCATTTTCGCACTTTTACGGCTGGTGACCTCAAATGACCTTTGACATCTACCAACCAGAATGCAAAACTGCATTGAGGTTTCGATGATACACAAACGTTCCGTTTCAAATAATCCCATCATGTACCATTATCTTCTCATTCAAATGTTATACTAACATGTTCAAAAAATAATTTTGTTTTCCCACATGACCTTTGTCCCCCCCACCAAAAATAGGGATCATCTTCTTACCATAAGCATTCACAAACCACACGTGAAATCTATTTAAGTCTCCCACTTTAAGATGTGTTAACATCTATTAAACAAGGCTGTCATTCACATTTTGACCACCAGTGACCCTACAAATCCTTTAACCTCTACACATTGCAATTTCAAAAGGCTTCCAGCTGACTTCAAGAAATGAAAAATAGGAATCATGCAAACCTTCTTTAAAAGTGGACCCCCCTCATGCTAGGGCAACCCTAAAAAACATTGGTACAATTAAGAAATGACATAATGATGGTTTTGTATAATTACCTGCAAAAAGTCTTGAGAGTTCACAACACTGTAAACTAAGGACCCTCTCCCTATCCTTTCCAGCTGAAAGGTTTAATAATACTTTTAAGACTTTGATGAGGGTTAGATTTCAGTGCAGAGGTTTGAACCAACCCCATAAATACTGCAGAGTCGAGACATTATTTTGCAATGACACTTTGTAACACTTATATATATGGGAGGACTTTTGAACAGCTTCTCATAACACTAATATATATGGGAGAATTTCGTAAGTTTTCCCCCGCTGCAGATACCACCCTGCTACCAAAATATGCTGCTGCATGCTTTATATCATGTTCTAGAACAAATAAAATATTGGTAGGAAAGCTTAATTTTCCACTAGGCTAGCCGAAGGATATTACAGAGAAACATACATGTGTAGAATAGGTTCAAAATGTACATATATGCTATACATTAGGCAATGGCAAAAGTGCCAAGACATTAGACATGATGAAGAAAATTACATCGCAGGGAAAAACTTTACACCTAAAGCTCACAAAAGTACTGCAGATTGTTGTATAAGGGTTTTTTACCAATGCCTTTTAAATATTTTTGATGTTCTTGGCCAAGTGGATTTAGTTGATCCTCTTCAGTACTCGATTCTGCTTTGTGAAAGATGTAGCATCGGCTAGGCCTAACTTAGGCCTACGTTAAGCCTAGGCAGAAAGTACTAGCCCACTTGCTCATTTGAACCATACAATTTTGGCCTAAACTTTTCAGTTTAGGGAGCTAGACACTTTGAGAGTTCAACAAAGATCCTTAAAATGTGAAAAGAGCAATTTTTGGAGGATATTCGTAATTGCGGAATTGAGGGTGAAAATGGTTATTATTCCACCTAAATCAAGATACGTGGCATCTGTGTAGGGACCATCTCCTAACTTTAACCCATTCACATTCCAAATATGAAATCTATCCAAGTTCCCTACCTTGTGATATTGTTGTCCCCCTGGTGACCCCAGATGACCTTTGACCTTTACCAAAACCAATAGAGACCATCCCCTGACTATAATGCATCCACAAACCAAATATGAAATCTATTCAAGTTTCCTCCCTTGAGATATTGTGTTGACAAGATTTTCAGACTTTGACCCCCAGTGACCCCAGATGACCTATGACTGCCACCAAAAACAATATGAACCATCTTCTGACAATAACACATCCACATATCAAATATGAAATCTATCCAAGTTCCCTATCTTGAAATATCGTGCTAACAAGATTTTCAAACTTTGACCCCTGGTGACCCCAGATAACCTTTGACCTCCGTCAAAAACAATAGGGACCATCTTTCTGACCATAATGCATTCACGTATCAAATATGAAATCCATACAAGTTTCATCCCTTGAGACATTGTGCTAACAAAGTTTTCAGAAAATGACCCCTGGTGACCCCAGATGACCTTTGACCACCACCAAAAACAATAGGGACCATCTTTTGAACAAAACGCATCCACATACTAAATATGAAATCTATCCAATTTTCCTAACTTGAGATATCGTGCTAATAAGATTTTCAGACTTTGACCACTGGTGACCCCGATGACCTTTGACCTCCACCAAAAACAATAGGGACCATCTTCTGACCAAAACGCATCCACAAACCAAATATTAAATCTATCCAATTTTTCTCCCTTGAGATATTGTGTTGACAAGTTTTTCGCACTATGACCCCCGGTGACCCCAGATGACCTTTGACCTCCACCGAAAACAATATGAACAATCTTCTGATCATAACACATTCACATACCAAATATGAAATCTATCCAAGTTCCTTATCTTGAAATATCGTGCTAATAAGATTTTCAGACTTTGACCCCTGGTGACCCCAGATGACCTTTGACCTCCACCAAAACAATAGGGACCATCTTCTGACCATAACACATCCACATACCAAATATGAAATCGATCCAAGTTTCCTATCTTGAGATATTGTGCTAACGAAATTTTCAGACTTTGACCCCTGGTGACCCCAGATGACCTTTGACCTCTGTCAAAAACAAAAGGGATCATCTTCTGACCATAACGCATCCACATACCAAATATGAAATCTATACAAGTTTCCTATCTTGAGATATCGTGCTAACAGTTTTCAGAAATTGACCCCTGCTGAGCCCAGATGACCTTTGACCTCCGCCAAAAACAATAGGGTTCTTCCTCTCAATATGAGGCATCCATGTATCAAGTTTGAAAATTGTGAGACATTTCTATCTTGAGATATCGTGCTAACAAGCAGTGCCACAAACACACACACACACACACACACACATACATACACACGCCATCATGATTGCATAGGTTTCTCTTATCATCCAAAAACAATAGGGTCCTTCCTCTCAAAATGACAAATCTATATACCAAATATGAAGAATACATATCACTCCTACCTGAATATATGTTTACAAGTCATTTTCGGTGTTTTTGTATTTTTACCGCTAGTGACCTCAAATGACCTTTGACCTCAACCAAAAACAACAGGCTTCTTCCTCTCAACATGAAAAACCTATATACCAAGTATGAGAAGTGTCAGTCACTACTATCAGAAGAAATCAGGTTTAAAAGCCATTTTCGAAGTTATCACAATTTTACCGCTGGTTACCTCAAATGACCTTCGACTTCTACCAAAAGCAATAGGCTTCTTTCTCTCAACATGACAAATCTATATACTAAATATGAAGAGTATTGGTCACTCCTTTCTGGAGATCTCATGTTTACAAGCCATTTTCGGCATTTTTTGCAATTTTAAGGCTGGTGACCTCAAATGACCTTTGACCTCTACCAAAAACAATAGGGTACTTCCTCTCAACATGAAAAACCTACATACCAAGTATGAGATGTGTCGGCCACTCCTATCTGAAGATACCGTGTTTACAAGCCATTTTCACAGTTTTTGCGATTTTACTGCTAGTGTCCTCAAATGACCTTTGACCTCTACCAAAAACGATAGGCTTCTTTCTCTCAACATGAAAAATCTATATACCACATATGAAGAGTTTTGGTCATTCCTATCAGAAGATATCATGTTTACAAGCCATTTTCGGCGTTTTCGCAATTTTACCGCTGGTGACCTCAAATGACCTTTGTCATCTACCAAAAGCAATAGGGTTCTTCCCCTCAACATGACAAATCTATATACCAAGTATGAAAATTGTCAAGCAATCCCATCTAAAGATATCGTGTTTACAAGCCATTTTCAGCCTTTTTGCAATTTTACGGCTGGTGACCTCAAATGACCTTTGACATCTACCAAAAACAATAGGGTTCTTCCTCTCAACATGACAAATCTATATACCAAGTATGAAAAGTGTCGGTCACTCCTATCTGAAGATATCGTGTTCACAAGCTATTTTCGAAGTTGTCGCAATTTTACTGCTGGTGACCTCAAATGACCTTTGACCTCTACCAAAAACAATAGGGTTCTTCCTCTAAACATGATAAATCTATATAACAAATATGAAAAGTGTCAGACATTCCTAACTTAAGATATCGTGTTTACAAGCAAGTGTCACAAACACACACACACACACGACATCACCATCGCATACATTCCTTGCCTGCCTACGGCAAGGAATCAACAATTCAGAGTAACCAAAGCTTATATTACACAGCATGAACAGTACTGAAGGTGTTTTGATTAGTTTTTCAATGCTCACCTTGAATACGTTCATCAGTACATGTACGTATGAAATCAGTACATGTAAGTAAGCAAACAGTACAAGAACGTATGAAATCAGCACAATGATCGTAAGCAGTTAGTACATGAATGTGTACTTTTACTACATCGCATGTCCGTGAGCCTTTTGGCAGACTTCTGGTATTATTGAACACCCTTTCTATTCATAATCTAATTAAAAGTTTAAAAACACTGATTGAATTATCAAGTCTGTATTTCTGAAGTTAAATCCTTGGAGGGTATCGTCTGCAAAATGATAACCTTTACAAAATGAATGAGATTGAACGTTTCATATGAATTGACCATAGGCAGCTACTTCATTTTATGGCTAGCTGCAAAGGTATTCAGTATGAACTTGAAGCTATACACTTTGTCAGCCACAAGCAAGTGCCACTCATAGTATTTCCTATCCACACGGCTGAAATAGTTCCACAGGATTTCCCGTTTCAACAAAAACTTGACACAAGCTGATGGTAATTGTGTTCCCATGTAAGCATTAAAAGTGAAGTCCTGTATTAACCAATGTCTTTCCTGTACGGCTTACCTGCATCAAAAGTTGGTGTACCCCTCCAGGCATATTACTAGTATAGCAAATGGATGTAAAGATAACTACTATACTGTACGTAGTGTGCTTATAAAGTATGAACGACAAGTGATTACAATCATTCAAGAGTTTGCTTTGCACTGCTGAGTACAAACTTTTAATGACAGACGCTTGGACTGCACGGTCAGATGGTAACCACTCGGTTAATATGGAGTGTATCAATAGATCTCATCCCCTCTGTGGCATACTGATGAACCCCAAATTGGTATAGTGATGAATGTAAAAATTTGGCATTTTCTGCATAGTGACCAATGCAATTTTTGCTCAAATTTGCTCATCTTGTCATTAAAAGATTGGAACAAATTATGTATTATTTTCTGCAATTCCAAATATAAAAACCATGAACAGGGCAAAAAACCGGTCTCTCAATATTTCTAGGTTACTGCAAAAAATTCAGTACCAGACTGAACTTTTTTTGTAGTAACCTAGGGAAATTGTGTTGACTGATTTGCTACCATTTTGTGTGTAAAGACTTCTAAAATTCAAAAATTTGCAGGTTGCTGAGACATATGAAGCCTAAATTGATAAAATGGATCTTGTGTAAAGTCTTAAGGTTGCAATGAATGTACAGAGACACTTAACGCTGTTACTCCCCCAGATTTTTTTCCCAAGGAAAAATGGGGTTACTTTCACAGACTGCTACAGAAATGATGCAATGATACTTGGGTAAAAAGATTGTGATGGTCCCCATTTGTGTTGGGGAAAAAAAAGATTTGCATCTTTCCTCGCTGCACGCGTACAATCCTTGTTAGAAAAAAATTCATCCCCCATGGTATCCTTTGTCATCATCCAGTGTGAGATCTACGAATGACTGCTAAAACTGTGTTTTGTGCATTGAATGGTCCATTCATGTAGTGAATGAAGGTTTCACAAGCATCCGTAGTTAATGAAATGGACCGATCAAAATTGCGATATTTCTCCATACTCTTATGCGTGTATTCAGACGTCACTTGTAGACAGCTGACTGTTGTGCATGTGAAATCTTTACCAGTCCACGAACAGCACGCAAAGTTCCTCAGCTCTACTGTTAGTTGCAATTGCACTACAAATGCAGTAGTTGATTCCATTGAAACTAGCAAAAAGGGTTGATAAGGAGAGCTGGCTTTCGATCACTGATTCAACAGGAGAAAGTTGGAATCATAAAATTGTTGGTGTAACTACTGTGCGTTGATATCAGACATGTCAAATATCAATGTACTGCATTGGGGCTGAACCTTTGAAACCTACAACCTTTCTATCATTAGAAAGGAAAAAAAGGCACTCTTCATTGTAATGGAGGGAAGGGATCGCCAAAAATAATATTTCTTTACCATTTTTGGGCTTAAAACATTGGTGACATGAATACAGGACTAGCCTTAGCTATTTCTAGGCCTACATTTGACTGCGCTATTCTGGCGGACACGTAGTGGCCAAGATCCCCAATCAGATCCCATCCACGATACAGGTAGGGCTTGGTCTAAGCGAGGAAATTGAAAGATTGAAATGTGAAAGCCTGGCCAACTGAAAACTGAGGGGCCGTTAGTTCCCGCCCTCGGTAGTTTCTGCCTGTTACTTTCCGCCCCTAAAAATCTTGGGGTGGAAAGTAATGTTCAAACTTACATGTGTTGAAAATAACTGTAAACTTCAAATAACAAGTCCAAGTACTCCAGCATCTTCATCGAAAAGAATGAAATGTATGACCTTTTTTCTAAATGTCAAGTCTAGTCACGGACTTGTATTTTTTACGTATAAGTAGTCTGCTTGTTGATAGGTAGGCTTATGTTGAACATGTAAACAATTGCTCACAGCACTGAATACCGTATAACCCTATACCTGTAGGTAAGTACATATTTGTAAGTCTACAGTGAGAATGTTGCTTGGAAAGACGTCAACATGGCAGTAACAGATGTTGCATTGAATAGTAAAAGACAAGACATTGATGAAGTTTGAAACTTTAAGGAAAAATTGATGGAAACTCCACTTGACAAAAATACCACTGGTATCACATTCCATTCCATTACTTTCCGCCTCCCAAAAAGATGTTTTCTACTAAAAATAAAAGGGGCAGAAAACCCCGTTTTTGAGGGGCAGAAAGTAGTGATGGTGGAAACTAACTGTAACTGAGTTCAGACCATCACTTGTAGGGCCACCGATTTTCTGTGGAATCGCGGAATTTTTATTTTTTCACGGAAAATCACGGAACTTCAAAGATCATTTTAAAATAAGTGTTCCACCGATTATGCTATAATCAGTAATACCAGATCACCAAATTATTTAATTTAACAGTTAATCAGACCAATGCCAATTTCCCAATATTAGAAAGGGGGAAGTCACATGTTTGTCACTTTAGTAGGCGCGCCCCTTGCTTCGTGCATATCGTATTACCATAACCAGTTCCGGATTGAAAATATTGGGAATTGTGCTGTTCGTGATCACGAATGGGATTTCCTTTTTGTAGGCGAAATATTCTCACTTCAAAAGTGGAGATGATTTACAAATCAACCCTTAATAATACTGTACAATTGTTTGCAGTTGATGTCACATGCCCTTTGATAATTTAGTTCTAAGGCCAACATCATGCTCTGACCAGTTTTCATCCCCCAATGTCGGAGAAGGTGCGAGTTGTTGTGATTGGCTGCCAAGGATCAACGCAATTGAACCAATCACAAAGCAGGGGCCAATTTAAATGTTGCAATGGATCTTATGCATATGATGTCACCCAGCAAAATATGATGCCTTGTTTGGCAGTAATAATGGACACGCACGCACGCAAGTCTAGTTTATGCGTGGGCCAAGTAGTTTGCTGCAAGAGACCACGTGCATCACTGTTTTCGCTTGCAATGACGTTGTATGACAACATTGCATTAGTCTGTAAATTATATTACGGAAGGAATGCTGCCAATGACTTAATTTATGCAAGATAATAACCACCAAACTTCACAAGATTCTAGGTGCTAAGTGTACAAAACGTGCACAGATATGTATGCGAAGCTTGGGGATTTGACAAAACAGCGAAACACTGCATCTAATTAGTCTTTACTATGTGTTTTGTGCAGAACAGTTTGTAAAGTTACAGCAACTTACGCGGCGCTTTCTGCGAGACAGCAAGGAATACACCTTGAATGCACTTCTAAATTGAATTCCAGGTAGGCCTAAGGTTAGTACTTCCGAGTTATAGCGTTATAGCGGAAATCAACAACAATCATTCCCATGGCAGAGGTAAAATTTATACATTTGTGATTATCAATGCATCCTGTTTTGGCAGGAAGGTAAAGGACCGTCTATTTACGGGAAATTTTGACGAAATTAAGAGCAAGTTGCACAGAATTAGCCCCTTTTCCAGTTTGTGAATAATTGTAATTTATCAGAAAATCAGGGATTTGACAATTTGCTTGCATGGACTTTCACAGAATTTGGAAATGTTAAAACAGAAATTGAATCTTTTTTCACGGAAAATTGGTTGCTCTTGCTGTCCAGATTCATCTAGGTAAAGTGAGGGAGTTTTTGGCACCTTAAGCTAAAATCTATCAGTTCCATATGTTGTTGCCTCTTTACGTTATCATTTCTCATCATTATTGAAGGTAATTGACACATCTTCACATATAAAGCACTCTTGCTGTCCAGATTCATCTAGGTAAAGTGAGGGAGTTTTTGGCACCTTAAGCTAAAATCTATCAGTTCCATATGTTGTTGCCTCTTTACGTTATCATTTCTCATCATTATTGAAGGTAATTGACACATCTTCACATATAAAGCACTTTCAGGTTCTGAATACTAGTACTTGCTGATATTTTAAGGAAAATTGTTTTGACTTCACCGCTGTGGTCTTCAGCACCCCTGGACGGAGTTTTCAGCATGGGGTGTTGGGGTTTTCAGCACCCCCCTAGCAGTGTGTCATATCAAGAAGAGTAAACTAAAATCAAAACAATTATGATTGGAAAGTATTTCTTTTGTACACATTTTTCAGAGATTTCAACAAATAAATTTGTTTAATATCATAATCAAGTTCATTTTTATGGGACACTTGTATTTCTCAACTGAGATATCGTACAACATTGGTTGGTTTGGAAATGTTGGTACTCTTGTCAATTCGGCAGGGAAATAAGTGGAACAGGGCATAAAATCTTACAGAACTAATGCATGTGATTGCATAATGGTGTATTCAATTATTCACATTGCCCAATCACTGATTTTTTTAAAAAGTGGCAATTAGTATCACGTACCTTAAGTAGCACAAGGGTGATGAAAACCACACCTCCATTTTGGTGAGTGGGTTTTCACTAGGGCTGTCAATTTGCGATTAGTGAACTAAACGTTTAATCGCAGCTTTTTGCGATTACTCGCATTTGCGTATGCATAACCAACCCGTGTAGCAACATGTAGATATGATATCAGTAATTACTGATAATAGACATACACTGTACATATATGTGTGTGTATCCGTAGTATAGTAATTTGCAATTGCTCGCCAGTACTGATTTAGCATTAATACAATGCACAGGTCCGCCTAGAAGCAGACTCCATTTTAACTTTTTTATGCCCTTTATCTTTAGTAACAAAACATTTTGTGCCAAGCAATTTTAGAGAATTGCTTCCATTGGAGGTTGATATAGATCGTTACACCACACACCAGTCGCTAGATGAAGTTTAAATATTTCAAAGCAAAGATTGTTAAAAAGTAGCTAGGCCGCACAATATAGTATCCACGGCGAAAGTAGCCGCAAGCCCCCTTTGCAGACAGTTGCATGACCTACTATGATATATTTAATTTTAACACTCGCCCAATCTACCCATTTGTTTCATTTCTAATTTCCCCCACAAAAATAGTGTGGCTTGAAGCCACAACAAAAACTAGGCCTCGAGCCTAGCCACCTAAGTAAACAGTACAAAATGTAACGTTACAGCTAACAATAATAGGCTACGATCAAATCTAATTAGACATCGTAGTTTTCACCTGTCATTTTATGTTTTAGTTACTGCCTGTACTGCTGTTCTGTGGGTAAATAGCCATACGTATGTTCGTAGCACATAAACAAGACCCGCTAGCTGCTAGCTACATGCACAGTGTAATATACATACATGCCTTCAGCAAGCTGGCTGATCGGCTCGCTCGGCGTGTATCGTTAAAAGCGCTCAGAGAATGGGTGTACTTCAATTGGCAACAACATGACACCCTCCCTCAATAATTACGTTCAAAGCAAGGAATCCCCAAACTTTTAAAAAAGCCGCTTCATTCATAAAGGCAAGCAGCCAATCAGGGAGTATGATTCTTCGTAACAGAAGTTTGTTTATGTACAGCACGAAGCAGCGGCGTATAAACGATTTCAGCCGACTGCTACAGTGTGCAACTGCTGCTATGTGCGCTGTTAGTCTTGATAACCAGAGATCGAAACTTTTTTCAATTCATGACTTACAAACACTCCTACGTGATACAAGTACAGGAATAACATAGTTAGAAAGCTGAACTTGTAATTTTTTGAAATTTGTTGATTTCAAGTTCAAATTTTGGGAGACGTACGCCAGCAGCGAATTGACAAGTGGCTGTTGAAATTGAACTACTACGGCGAAGTGCACAATGGCGCACAGGGTACTTAAAAGACTGTGGTGTATGCATACGTTTAGTGCTTTCAAATTTCATTGTAAATTATGTTTATTACAAATCTATTGGTGGTGTTGAAGTAAAGCCTGTCACAACAGGTTCCGTGTTTGGGGTTCACAGATTAAAACGTCCCCCATGACACCGCACACAATCACACGTAAACTAGCGAGGGTTGGGTGGATAACACGTGTATGTAAAAGCTCTGCACAATTTTTGAGCTTGTTGTTCTCTACTGTAGACATCGTATGCTTTGTCAGGGCAGCTAAACTTGCGAAGGAGGTGGATACATTGTTAACTAAATGCAAGTCAGAGTCCCCGGGGCATGAGATGAGATTAATTGCATGTAACATTTTACTAAACAATTACTTGGCTGGCCATTAATCGGCGATTAATCGCTAATCGCTGACAGCCAAGGGTTTTCCCTGGGTTAAGAATTGAACGTCGCGCATCTGATGCGTCCATAGGTGGATCGCCGGCCTGGGGAAGGGGTATAAGGGGAGGGGGTGTCCTCCTCCCCTTTTTAAAATTTTATGACTTACGCAAGTCGCTAGACACAAAATTGTGACACTTTTAAGGCGAATTAGTCATCACAATTTCCGTAAGTCGACGCAAAAATATTAGCACTGAAACTCACATTCCTACAAATTTTGATCTACTGATAGCGATCACATTGCCTTTATATCACTTAATTTCTGCTTCAAAAGTTTTGGTTCATCGGCATGGCTTTTATTTAGCGCTGGCACCGCATGATTTCAGTACCCCCGGTTGGTCGTTATTTCGCGCCCGTTGCTCATCAAAATTGACATAATTGGGCCGGCTTGCAATATTACAAGTTACAAACGGCCGGGATATCATTTTTGTAGGCGTAATATTTTCACTTCAAAAGTAGGGATACAAATCAACCGTTCATACAGTAGATTTGTTTGTAGTCAATGTCACATGTCCTTTAATAATTTAGTTCTTAGGCCAGCATCATGCTCATTCTATTTTTCATCCCCCAATCATGTCGAAACATTTGCATTTACTGGGTTGTAGTTGCGTTAATGTTCTGTAGCTACTCTCCTGCTTCAACGAAGCCCATGTAGAGCACCCAATTAGTGTATCTTATGGTTCCTTTCGGATACAAATATCCCCGTATATTTTTAGCAGTTCTGTTGTCCAAAACATACGTCTTGTTTGAAAAAAATCTGCAACTGAAATGCACATAAGTCAGATCCCTGAAAAATCCACGTACACAGAGATTTGTGATGCCATTTCATGGTGAATTTGGCAGGGGGCTCGCCCTGCTTCGCTAGCCGACTTTATATGCATGGGAAGTGCGATCTTCCTAACACAAACTCAACGGGAAAACTTGTCTCGAGAGCGAGTATTTTCACACACTAAATCGCATAGGCGAAGGTGCGAGTTGTGATTGGGTGGTTAGAATCAATGCAATTGAACCAATCACGATGCAGGGAACAACTTAAATTTTGAAACGGATTGTATGCATATGATGTCACCAAGCAAAACATGACGCCTTATTTGGCAGAAAAAACGGGCACGCATGAAAGTCTACTGCATGCGTGGGCCAAGAATTTTGCTGCATGAGACCACGTGCATCACTGTTTTTGTTTGCAGTGACGTCGCATGACAATATTGCATAAGTCCTACTGTAAATAACATTACGGAAGGAATGCTAGAAATGACCTAATTTATGCAAGATGATAACCACCGAACTTGCAAAAGATTCTTGGAGCTACGTGTACAAAACGTACACAGACATGTATGCTAAGCTTGGGGATTCGAAAAAAAGGCGAAACACTGCAGCTCGATAGTCTGTACAATGTGTTTTGTGCAGAACAGTTTGTACAGCAACTTACTCAGCGCTTTCTGGAAGAAAGCAAGGAAAACACATTGAATGCAATTCTAAATCTAATTCCATGTAATACTACAGGGTTATAGCGGAAAATATCAAACGATCACATCCATGACAGGGATAAAATTTTACGTTTGCGATTATCAATGCATCCTGTTTTGGCAGGAAGTTAAGGTATGAATTTTACGAAACTATTAAAGGGCAAGTTGCAAGTATATTTTAGCCCCTTTTTCAGTTAACAAATAATCGGTGGTAATGATTGAGTGAATGCCAGAATTTATAAAAGCATTGGAGCACGTGGCTGCAAGCAATCACAGATTGTGTGCGTACCGATCTTTTTATGTAAACATGGTGGGAAAACAAGGGTTCTATGACATCATACACCTAAGGTCCATTGCACTTATTTTAAGTTACCTCTACGTAAGAAACATCGTGATTGGTTCGTTATTGCTTTTAATCAGCCAATCACACTCGCGACATCGTCAATGCAGTTTAACCGTGTAGGAATAACGTGTAGAAACCAACCGTCTTCGCATAGAATTCTAATACTCCCATTGCATTTGTGCTACGATCAAGTTTCCCAAACTTTTGTTGAAGTCTGGCAAAACAGTTCAGAGAGTTCAGAGACTGCAGTGTGCTTCCGCACAACTTCATTTTCCGATTTTCTGAATTGTGGCGTAAGTTTTAAGAACGAAGAGGAAATATGTGGGATTTTATCGTAAAGATACAATGACATGGTGCGTTCATTTGATTGGTTATTTCCCAAATTTAAGACATTAACCCTGCCTCTAACCTGCAAAAACGGGCGTTTGTGTTTTGGTCGTGCAAGTCGTGTGTTGTGCCACGTAGCTACTGCGCTCAGGAGTGAGCACAACAGTTTCTTGATAGGAGCCTACGAGGGCAAGTGCAGGCTAGTTAATAATAGTGTTATTACTTGTTCAGTAGTAGCCCCTATGGGCTATACTGTACATACAGAGCTCCCACTCGCACTACAGTGGTATGTCACGGCATGGAAGTTAAAAAGTTAGTAGCAGTTTTACATAAAAGTCAATCGTTTTGTCATTTATTGTATTAACAACAACAGCAATCGTTGACAGAAAGAAGAAAAATTATGGAGGCTAGCTGGCAGCGATTTTGAACATCACGGCTGTTTTTTGAACGTCTCGGCCTCCTTGATTTTGGAGCTTGAACATCGTGGGGGGGGGGGCCCCAGGGAAAACCCTGCAGCCCTAGTTTCCACTTTTCAGCACCCTGCACTCCAACCCCAGAAATTAAGAAAAAAACACCTGAGCAGTTACAAATTTTAGATGAAAAATTAGTGACAATAATTTGTAAATTTAGTCACAGATAGTGTTCGACCGATCATCTGTTAGGTAATCGGCATCGGGCCGATTATTGCGTTATCGGTAAATAATCGGCAACGGTAAAATTCCGCCATTCAACCGATCACCACCACCGATTATTTGCAAACTGGAAAAAAGGGCTAAATTTACTTGAAACTTGCTCTTAATTTTGTTAAAATTCCCCTAAATACTCAATCCTTTAACTTCCCGCCAAAACGGGATGCATTGATAATCACAAACGTATACATTTTACCCCTGCCATGGGAATGATGTTTGATGTTTTCCGCTATAACCCGGTAGTATTACTTGGAATTCGATTTAGAAGTGCTTTCAAGGTTTATTCTTGCTGTCTCGCAGAAAGCGCTATGTAAGTTGCTGTACAAACTGTTCTGCACAAAACACATAGTACAGACTATCTAGCTGCAGTGTTTCGCCGAGCCCCCCAAGCTTTGCATGCATATCTGTGCACGTTTTGTACACGTAGCACTTAGAATCTTGTGAAGTTCGGTGGTTATTACCTTGCATAAATTAAGTCATTCCCAGCATTCCTTCCGTAATGTTATTTACGGTAGGACTTCTGCGATATTGTCATACGACGTCATTCCAAACGAAAACAGTAATGCACGTGGTCTCTTGCAGCAAACTTCTTGGCCCACGCATGCACTGGACTTGCGAGCGTGTCCGTTTTTACCGCCAAACAAAGCATCATATTTTGCTCGGTGACATCATATGCAAAAGATCGATTGCAAAATTCAAATTGGCCCCTGCTTCGTGATTGGTACAATTGCGTTGATTCTAGGCAGCCAATCAAAACACGCGCCTTCGCCTATGTGATTTAGTGTGTGAAAATACTCGCTCTCGAGACAAATTTTCCCATTGAGTTTGTGTTACGACCATCGTGCTTTTAATGCCGGCTAGCAAAGCCGGGCGACCCCCGTGCTAAATTCACCTACAAACGGCATCACAAATCTCGTGCGTACGTGGATTTTTCGGGGATCGGATTTACGTGCATTTCAGTTGCAGATTCTTTTTAAACAAGACGGAAGTTTTGGATGAGAACTGCTAAAAGTATACGGGGATATTTATATCGGAAAGGAACCATAAGATACGTTATACAGGTGCCCAGAACTGCTAAGATTATGATGATTGCTTTACATGGGGTTCGTTAAAGCGGGAGAGTAGCTACAGTACATTAACGAAACTACAACCCAGTAAAGTAAAGGAAAGCAATGTTCCGACATGATTGGGGGATGAAAACAAGACAGAGCATGATGTTGGCCTTTCAGCTAAATTATCAAACGGCATGTGACATCGACTGCAAACAATTGTACAGAATTAAGGGTTGATATCTCCACTTTTGAAGTTAAAATATTTCACCTACAAAAATGATATCCTGTTCATGAAACGAACAGAACTATTCCCAAAATTTTCCATCCTGAACTAGTTATGGTTATACAATATGCACGAAGCAAGGGGCACGTACTTAAGTGACAAACACGTGACTTCCCTCTTTCTAATAATCAGTGATCGGTAATCGGCATTGGGCCGATTGTTAAATTAAATAATCGGTAATTGGGTATTACCGATTATAGCATAATCGGTCGAACACCGATTATAGCATAATCGGTCGAACACTAGTCACAGAGATAATGAAAATTCTCTTAGACCCTAGGCTATACATGTAAATAGGGTTGTCGCACCCACACAGAATTTTTCTCCAAAATTCTCGCCGAACTACTCACACCAAAACAAGACGTCGCTAAAACAGTGTGTTAAAAACTGAATTTACAACACTCAAAATTGTCAAAATTTAGCCTCCACTGTAAAATTAGTACACCAAAGACATATTTCTACCATAATATTTCACCAAATAAGCTTTAAAACAAAAAGAAGAAAAAATATGTTACAGTATCTAAAGATCCCTTTGAAGTATCGTTGCAACGGTGACAGTCAAAAGTGTGTTTTGGTCACACGTAAAATGCCACACACACCACCATCTTTGACTTGATCGTGCATTGGGGCTGAACCTTTGACCCCTACAACCTATATATCGTTAGAAAGAAGAAAAGGAACTCTACATGATAATGGAGGGAAGCGATCGCCAAAAATATTTCTTTACCATTTTTGGGCTTAAAACATTGGTGACATGATTACAATGGGTTCCAGAAAAATCCGCAATTGCTTCCAGGTATCATTTTGTAGCGTTTTTTGTGATCTTTCCATTTCCGAAGAAAAAAAAATGACTTTTTGCTCAGCCCGATGCACGCTCGATTTAAATGAAACAGCCCATTGATCCCCGCCTACATCTTTTATACTGAGCCGACATTGATATGTTTATGTATGAGCCCATTGTTCAACTTAGCAACAAGGGATTTCCCGCCAATATGCTTACATACAGTACTGCATTGTATATATGCACAAATATGATACTGCAGAGATTCCACCCCATCACTATAGAGCAACCTTTAAATATCACTGCAGCTGTCACAACCAGCAATCTATTGTTGATTCTTGGAATAGATGTATATGAGAGATACATAAGATAACATTATGACATAAGGCTATGTGACTTATTTTTTATCCCCACTTTTCGAAGAAAAATGCAGTAAAATAAGACACCAAATTGTGTACATGAAATGACCATCCAACTTGGACCCATGCCCCTGCTTTAAAATTGTCAAAATTCAGACTGCTTCTAATTCAAATCTACAGACAAGACATGTCTCTACCTTATATCAAATGACTAGACATGCGAACACAGAGAGGAAAAAAATACAGACCACCAAAAATATGATGATGTTCGTAACTTGTGGTGTCAAGTGTGTTACGAACATAAGCAGCCACAAAATATCCATGAAAATAAGATCAATTCCATTCAAACAGGTATTGACTGAATAGCAACCACTCCAACTACTTAAACAGTGGAACAAATATTCTTGAGAAGTATGCATATTTTGCAATGCAGGAAGTTTCTTGATGATGTTCGTAACTGTGTGAAGTCTGTTATGAACATCATCACCTATTGCAATGCCACTCAAACTCCTCCACAAAGCGACAGAGGGGGTATACATATTTTTGATATTGCACCACCTATTGTGGACTCCTGAATAACATTGGAAACTTGATGCTTGATAGCCTTGTATGGGATATACGAGGGGCTTTGTTTGTGGTGTCAACTGAAAATTGGAGCATTGTGTCTTGTTACGATCATCATTCATTTTGGAATATTGTTGAAAAAATTCAAATAAAACTCATTTATTTTGAGACACCCACTGCTTCCTTCAATAACTGAGTTGGTTACTTCCAATTGTTACTCATTTCAGTAATGCTTAAAGAATGTTTAAGTTATGTGAGTGATGTTCGTAACAGTGTCAAATTGTCACAGTGATCATATTGTACCATAAATGAATCTTGCATGTGATTTTCCAAGGTTGATGGACTTGATGGGGATATTTGAGTTTAGAATGACCTCAGTATCATTGCTAAATACAGAGCAGATGTCAAGCCACACCAACATCCTCCAAAATTAGCAACTTGAGATCACTAAGCGATGGCAAAGTATGTATGGTGTCTTGTTACGAAAATCATCAATACTGGAATACTTTTGGGAAAAACTTTCTAAGTTCCATTATTTGGTGGCACCCATTGCTGTCCTCAGTAAGATCAGAATAGTGTGCTCAAACTGAGCTGGTTCAATCCTATTTCCTAGTCCTTTCAAAGCTGCATAAAGAATGTTCAAGTTATGTGGATGATGTTCGTAACAGTGTCAATTTGTCACAATGATCATGTTGCATTATTTCTGAATATTGCACACTTTTCCTGAAGGTTGATGGGGATATATGAAGTTAGTATGACCTCAACATTAAATCTAAGACACATGGTTACATTCAGGCAGGAAATCACAGAGTGAGAGTTTCAGGAAAGACACCATGTTACGTACATCATTCTTGCAGAGTTAATCTGGACCATACATTTCAGTTGTAATTTTCTCAACTGTCTGAAGCTTAGTTATCTTGTGCTTTTTTATTTCATGTTTGCCAGGTAGTAGAGTTACCAAAACACTTGGTAGTTTAAATATTCGAAGCATTTCAATTTTGGAGTGTCATGTTACACTTTCTGTTGCAGTATCATATTGTGCATATATACCTGTACGTGCAATGCCGAAGTACGGTTAGGAAATTACGTACTTGTGTACATGTGTGTAAGCACGTGTACGGATTGCTATAGCATAGACTGTGTGTAAGCAGGCTATGTGCAACTTGTTAATGCATGTTACGTGCACAGAATGCAAGCTATCATGACACGGACGCGTGATCACTGAGTGTCTTGCCCAGTAACGTTGCATATTCATGCCAGCACATCTGGTGTACGTAACACAGTGATGAATAATCAAAGCGTCTGAGTGAGCAGTTACGATGTTGTTTTTGACCAACTTTTGCAGGCAGATCGTAACACTGAAGCATATGGCAATTTGGAGAAATTGTAAGGATTATGGAGACATAAAATCAGCTATATTTTGAAAAGTACTGGTCAGATTTTGATAAAATTTGGAATGGTTGCTTAGAAAAGAGTACCTAACAATGTGAATCTGTCAAATTCTTGAAGTTTGATATTTTTCGTGTAGTTGTATTTTTAGTGCAACAACCCTAATGTAAATAGGCCTAGTGATTTCTTATCTCTGAATTTAAGATGCCCAAAATTCAATAAAAGTGACATAGGTAACCCACACTTCTTGTGGATTTTTCATCACAAATGAGAATAAATTTAACCTAGGCCTATTTGCATACAGGGGTAAAAGGAAATAAAATTATCTATAACGTTAGGCTTAATGTTAGTACAAACCTGATTTCATGCAAAGCCTCAGGTTCATAGAGCGTTTAACTGACCAGGGTGCTGAAAACCCCCTCATTTACCCTAGGCCTAACATTAGGCCCTAGGCTAGCCTTGGGTAAAGGGCCAAACGTCTCACCCCAAACTGCAATTTTGGAACCCAAGTACCGAAATTCTCAATTGGCTCAGCTCTTTGATTGACAGCTAATTCAAACAATGCAGAGTACCAAAGATACTGTTAGGCCTACACAGAATGGATGGTACTGAGAGTGTTTTGATTAACGTTAGGCCCATATAAATTGAGTTTTTCTATACTCACATAGGCTAGGCTAGAAGCAATAAACTGAGATTGTATCTGGATGAGGCTGAATTAAGACGGTTAGGCCTAGGAGAATTTGTAGTTGTACTGGTTGGGGTGAGAGAACTGGTCCTTTAACTTAAAGGCAGTCATTCGTCACCCTAAACTGCAGTTTCAGTACACATATATCAAAACTCTCAATTGGTACAGCTCTTTGATTGGCATCACATTCAAACAATGCATCACTGCTAAATTACACAGCAAGGGCACTGCGAGATTCTTGATTAGGCTAACGTTACACATTATGGACTTGTGTGGCTACTGGGACAAGCCATGAAGCAATAAACAAGGATTGTGTCTGGATAAAGATGAGTTTTAGATAAATGTGGGAGGGGCTAGAAGTAAGAACGTTGGGAGAATTGGAACTGTTTGGGATGATGAAAATCTATGGCTAGGCTTTATAGGGCCTAGGCTAGGCCTAAGTTACAACAGTATGAAGCTAAGATTCAAATTCATGAATAACATTCATGGAACAACCGAATGCAAACCGGCAAGATCTGGGATTGGGAAGAACCCCGAACAACATTCGTACTGAACCATTGACCGTTTATAAGGCCTAACGTTAACAAGTTTGACTAGAGTAGGCTAGGGAGTAGGGCCTAACGTTAGGCCTTAGCCTAGCCGTACTTACCTGACCCTAACGTGAACTCGATCGAGTCGATCTGCATAAACTACGGTACAGTTTCAAAGTAGTCTAACTGTTGGACTCTGGACGAATGCTGGGCTTCTGATGAACGCAAAGTAAGGCAATCCATGATAATTGATGCGCGACCTTACCTAAGCCAGGCCCGATGTATGTGATGCCAGGCGTCGCTGCATTAAGATTAAGAATGTGCAAACACATGGCCGGCTGGCTCGCAACTCTTTTCAACACCTACCTACCTAGGCTAGCTAGCTTATAGTATAGGCAACATGTTTATTGTGTACAATATTATGACGGGTTTACCTCTTCCAGATCTTAGTATCTTACCGTGCGCAAGTTGTATGATTCGCGCTATTCCCGCCATCAAACACTTAATGCTTTGATGCATGGTACACATGCACTGAACGTACAAACGTACACTGTAGTACTAGCAGAAAGAACTAACGCTGCTACAGCATTCCTTGCTCTTTCCCACGGGCTCCTCAACTATAATAACTTAGGGGTCCTCAGATTGCCAAACTTTAAAAAATTAGTTAGTACTTGTTAGGCATGGATGTATATGGAAGTCTTTGTAAGCCAAAAATAATTTAATATCATTCTAAAGATGATCAAAATTATTGCTTTTGCAAATCTGGAGAATTGTTTCTTATTTTAAACCGGAAACGGAAACTACTACACCTCTCCTCGAGAAAGTTTGGAAAAGTCCTGAGGTTAACGTCCCTTACACATTCCATTTCACGGTTTACCAGCTGGGAACAAAAGCGCGGGAAATCAAGTATGCGGTATGCTTATCTCAGGTTGCTTGCTTTGCCTGTACGGCAGCATGAGATATGAAACGGAAGGGTCAATACAGTATACAGAGGATGTGTAGAGAGCAGCAAGTGGGGCAACAATAGTTGTCCCTGTCTGCCTGTGCTTGTTCAAAGGAGGTAAAAAACAATGCCTTCTATTATTCTGTCCAAAGCTTGTACGTCCATCTTCCAGTGACAAGAAGTGTCTCTGGTGCCAATCCGGCCTTGCTTGGCAGCTGAGCAGGATCGGAAGGGCGAGTGTTGTACGAAGAGGAGGGGAGGGGGTTAGGCCATGCAATCCCGTCCTACCCCTCCTAACGGATGCCATTTTTTTATCCTAAAAGTTCTTAGTCCTACTTTACTAATACAGATTTTAATTCAAGAGGTAGCAAATGTGGCACCAGATTGCATGTAAGGACACACAATTTCTCAAAAAATTTCAAATGGAAATGATTGTTCCTGCAATGCCCCTCAGTGATGATATTTTTTTTTAATTCCTAAACAAAGGCAAATTTTGCCAAATTCCAAATTTTACTTGAAAAGGTTGACTTTGTAACACACCCTGGTGGCACCGATTGCCTCTAAGGACATCTAGATTTATAAGAATACTTAAAAGGGAGGGGCCCATCCATTAGACACCTTTCCCGGTCGGCATAGACGTAATTGACGGGGCATGAAAGCGGAACATTAGTATACTTTTCAATTCCGTTGTGTAGTTTTCCCCAGTTGTGTAGCTACAGGGGGCTTGGGGGCTCCAGCCCTCCTCCCCACTGAATCGCCCAGTCCCCAGCACCCCCACTGGCTACCTGGTCAAAACAATATATTCATGCTGGCCGATGATAATATTCAATCCGGGCTACCCGGCTACTATGACATAGATACACTTACGATAGGATCCACTCTGAATGTCGGAATAAATTTAGGTAGACCGTGACAAGTTTCATATCTTCGGAATCAGTTGACTTTTTGGTTCCCCGAAAGGGAAAACTTTTGGACTCATGCAGACAAGACTTTTGCAAAACATTTGTAGGATCGTGCATTTTAGTGTTGGCGTATACTATGGCTCGTCGACTTTCTTAACATTGGTGCGCAAGTACTACGTGACTTAATAATTGTTCACTGTCTGAAGCCAAAGACCGGCTTTAGCGAAAATTGGTTTTGATGACTGCGCCAGACGAGACCATTTATAACGTGCATTAGTGGCTCGCCATAGGGGCACGAGGGGCACTTGCCCCCCCCCCCCCTCAAACATTTCCAAAGGATGGTCTTCAATTTTCCAAAATTAACGTTATTCGATATGACATGAATAAAAGTAGCCTTTTTCTTAACCTGGGCAAAGTACCCAGCCTTCTCTATCATACAAATGTCAAATATTATTAATAAAGTGTAAACTAATGCGTAATAGCCAAGGATATAGTTCGTAATTGTACCAAAATTTTACAGTAGCCCAGTACCGGTCGCCCAGAAGCGTTGATAGCGCTACCAGCACCAACAGCAGTACTGAATTAGTACTGTTATTGGTGCTGCATGGTAGCGCTACCAACTTACCAATGCTTCTGTGTGGCCGGCCCAGGTTTACAGGCTCATTCAACCACTGGTCATACAGTCATATGAATTAATATGATTCGAAAAGTTGTGATTTCAATTTATTTCGAACGTTGTGCAGCTCCTTGAAACAAAAAAGCCCAGAACAAATTTATGTTTGATATTTTGAAGAGAAACATATCCTAGGCATAGCTTACTGGGGGAATTTTTACTCATTTCCCATGTTTGGTTCTCGAGATATTAGAATTGAAGTTGACTAATTTTCTACAAAGAGTGAACTTGCAACAAGTAGACGTGATGTCATGCATTCACATTGATGGAAATGTTTAGTTATTTTTCTCTAAAATTTAACACCATATTTATACAATTTAACTGTGATATGTTGTAACCATAAGTTCATTCCTAGCGATGGAAGTTTAAAAACTTAATTTTCCTTAAGGGCAAGATAGCATCCCTAATCAATTCAAGATCCATGGGCGTCCGGAAGGTGGGCAAGGGGGCACTTCCCCCCGAAAATCAAAGTTGTGAAAAATTTAATTAAAAATTGAAATAAAAAAAAAAAATAAAATAAATCATCAAAATATCTTCACTCACAGCATCAGTTTCTAGTCGAGAAATATGCGGACATTTGACCAGGAATATAGCAAAAGAGAAGATTGTATGCTGAAAAGTGAAATCGTAATTTGGGGACCATCATTCGTGACATCTTTTGGAAATTTGTAATTGTAAAAACTGTGCCAAATTTGTACTAGTTGTCAGGTATGTAGTGTGCATATGGCATCCGTCTATTGATGAATGCGTTGGTCTTGGTTTGGTCCCGTGCTGATCTCAAGTGGCGACGAGCGGATGTAACTGGAATATACATGGTGAATATGGAGGGGGGGGGGGGTATGTTTCAAAATTGGGTAACGGATATAGGCCTTAAGTTTTATCGTGCATAGGCGTGCGAGGCCGTGGCCGAGAGGCAGACTTACCTTCAACAATTTTGTACATTGAAAATTCTAAAAATCTAAAAATTACAGACATGAAAGTCCTGTTTCAGGGCTGGGTACATCCAGCTTATAACACTCGCCAAGTGTCGTTTCCGGCCGTCTGGGGGTTTGTAAGGCCCAAAATTTTCCTGTACGCTCCGCGCCAACCTATGGTGGCACCTCGCTTAGATAGTGTACACAATTCAATCATCCATGAATGACCTTGCCGCCCCCCTCTTGTTAAAATTTCTGCTGCTGTCCATGTCAAGATCAAACAGCAGGCTCAAAGATAAATAAAAAAACAAAACATTGACCAGCAATATGAATACATGACATATCACCTGCTTGGTTTAAGTTTACCTTTTGTAGGAAATGTGCAACTTCAGTTGCTAATATCTCGAGAACCGAACATGAAAAATGAATGAAAACTTCATCAGGGTGCTTAGGATATGTCCGTCTTTAACATATCAAACAAAAATTGGATTTTGGTCTATTCTTTTTAATGGAGATATTACTTTCCGACAAAGAAAATGATAAAATGTCACATCTTCCTGTAAAGGAGCCAGTACTTTTTATCTTGCACTACTTTAATTCTACTTACTTAAAAGAAGGGTTTAAGGTCACAACAGGATTTGGTATTTTAGAGGGGTACTCATTCTGCATTTTGGTGAAATTTGCATTGAAATCTGATATGTGGTTCTCAAGATATGAGCATGTAAAGTTGTCACATTTTCAACAAAATGTGAACTTGAAGCAAGCACATATGACATCACATCCCCACATTAGAGCACAGTCTTTTGTTTTACTTTAAACTTCAGACTTATTTTCTCCTCAGCAATCACACATTATTAAAATGTGATTGCATAAGTGGCATGAGAACTTAACAAACTTTGCATCCGACACAGGGAGGTCCTATTTCTATTAACTTCAAGGTCAACAAAACAGTCTGATAAAACAAAGAGAAACTAGGCATTCCTCGTCAATGTGAGGAAGTGATAAAAGCTCTGCTGCCCTCAAACTCACTTTTGAACACAAATCTACTGACTTCATTTTCCAATATCTCAAGAAATACATGTCCGATTTGAATGAAACTTTCACCACACTGTGTAGATTTGGGATTTGGTTCTTCTTTCACATATGAAAATTAAATTTTTGCTTAAACCTTCCCTTTAAGCCTGGCAACTGCAATTTCCGGCTATCTGAGAGGTTGCGATTTTTAAAGATTTGCTGTACGCTTCGCGCCAACTGACGGTGGCGCTCCGCTTACATAGTCTTTGGGGCAGTCAGTCACCACTTCTCATGCCTCCAAATATTTTTGCACAACATCCCATGATACTATTCGAGACGTCTATACTGGACATTGAGTTACGTAATAGGTATCTATCGAGTTTCAGATAAGATTTAGAACGCATGGAAGCCGAGAGAAAGCTTGCAGAGGAAAGGCACATGCGTTAGCACTTTGGGGGAAATCATCATTCCCTCGGCAGTTATCTAAAGGGCCAAGCCTCTCATCCTAAACAACACTTCTTGCAGGGGGAGGGGGAGACTCTCCATTGGCCCAGTGTTTTTATTGACTGTTAATTCAAACAATGCAGATTACCAAAGCTTATATTACACAGCATGAACTGTACTGAGAGTGTTTTTATTAAACACATAGAGCTTCTCTATACTCACCCTGAAGCAATAACCTGAGATTGTGATTGGATAAGGATGAATTTCAGACAATATTGTGGGAGGGGCTTAAGTAAAAAGGTTAGGAGAATTGGTGCTGTTTGGGGTGAGAGAACTGGGCCTTTAAAGGCCTTTTGGTGGCTTTTTAACAGGGTTTTGTAAAAGAAAAAATTTCCACACCGTGCTTTTGAAACCTTGTCGCAATTCCTTTTGCTAACTCAACATATCTCATTTTAAAGATTGGTAACTTTTGTTAAAAATACCTCTGCTCTTCGGCGAGCCACGAAAAGTTATGTAATGTGGTCACATTGTCTCTATAAAAGTGAAAGTCCTTTTATCCTTGAAATTTTATATTGTGGGAATGTTTAAATATCTTAGATCAAGCATTACCTTTCACCATACGTTGAGTACAGACACTACTGTTGGTTAATATTTCCTGCAGCGGCATAAAAAATGAATAAACTGAATGTAATGTCAAATTAATGAGCCGCAGTGACATCACAGATTTACAAGGTGACCAAATCAAAAGAGAAAAGTTACATTACTTTATAAATTTGTTTCTTACGAACTCTTTATGCTATTGAAATGAAGTTTCGCCAAAAAGATTTTTTTTGCATATCTTGACAAGGTAATAAATTTTGTGTCCGGGAATATGCCTTTAATTATCCTTTCGGGAAACGTTTCACAATTCAGTTTTGATTACACTTCGGGTTTATGGATGCGTAATTTTCTAGCTGGTTTGGAGCCACGACTGAAATAGGCTACCTTGACGGTGTGGATTAAAAGTGTGTTTCTACAGCATCTGGTCTGATTCTATCTCCTGCAGGGATTTTTCAACTCCTGGGGACGTGCAAATTTGTTCCAAAATCATACTTGGTGTGGTGAATAGAATATTTGAGTCAAATATGGTTGAAAGGAATTTGCACTTTGCGCGACCATTTCTGCCAGTCATTGGCCAGTGCAACAACCACACCCATGTGTTCAATGCAGTCGTAAGGGTTGCAACCATACCTCACATGACCTCACTTAGCTCTTGGGTGGAGTGGACATTCCCAGTGGCGCAAGAGACGGGGACAGGGGGGAAGACTGCCCCAAAGTTCCGCGAAATTTAATCGGGCAGGAATTTGGAGAAACATTTGATCAGGAATTTGGAAAACAATCGCAGGGCCTTTAATTTTTAATAAATGGCATGGCTTTTCAGAAATTCCTAAATGTGGCCTAAATCTTTAAAAAGATGTGCCAGGAAAAAGGAAGGAAACATCATATAGTTGCAATAAAATTTTCATTTGAAAACCAAGTCAAGATTCAAAAAAAATCGCTACACATCCGAGCAGCGCAAAAAGCTATTATTCGTGACTTTTACTTCACAGATAATCACAACGCAATGCCCGAAATTGTCGAATATCCAAATTCTTTCAAGAATTTGCCCGAAAATGGAAAAATATCATAGTAATGGTAACGTAGTTACCTAAAATCAAACAGGTAAAAAAAATGGCGACACATTTGGGAAGCCTGTGGCCTAAAAGAAACAATTATTCTTGAGCCTGTTCTTAAATCTTGTGTTACACAATACCCGAAATGGCCTATTATTTAAATAGCTTCAAATCTTTGCCAAAAAAACAGAAAATGCTATTTTTTAAGAAACATTTTCATGGAAAATAACGAAGATCTGCGACACATTTGGGTAGTATGTGCAGAAAAGGGGGTTTTCATCATCCCCACTTCATACTGCAGTCCTGCAAACCTAACAAATTGCCCGAAATGGTCAGTTATTCGGGCGAAGGTTAAAAAAAAATACTGCGACGTTTTGAATTGCCAAAGTAATTCAACGGACAGATAGGAGGGTGTTTAGGTGCACTGCCCAAAAGTTTGCCATCTGTCCTGCTCTAGAGCCACGGACAAAGGTTAGAAAATCGTGTAATTTGTTTTTCGATACTTAAATGATGCAGTGTGAGAATATCTTTCCACAAGTCTGCTTGAAAATTCATTAAAACACACCTTGTAATGTTAGATTTTTTCAAAAGGAAAATCATGTACAGTCGGAAGTTCGGGCAGTGACACAATTTCATCATTATAGGGCCTATATATTGAATTTAGCCAAAAGTCGCAATAGAGCAAACTTCATTACTTTTTCTTGAATTCAGTTTTATTTCCCCAGAAAGTATGCGGGACCATTTCGTCGATTGGTAGCGAAAAATTTTATCTGGTAATTTTTTGATCAAAAGAGCGACAATTTAGGCCCCACTATAAGCCTGGGAAATGTCATTTTCGACTGTTTTAGGGGTCCGATTTTCAAAATTTTCTGTTCGCTCCTCGCCAACTAGTGGTGGCGCCCCGCGTAGATAGCCTGCTTAGTAGAATTTTAGTTTCAAGTGGACATTTTTGAAAAAAAAAAGAACCTGAAAAAGCGACTGCTTAGCCTTTGACCCCCTATAAGCATAGGAAATGCCATTTTTTACTGTCTGAGGGGTCAGATTTTTCAAAATGTCCTGTACTTTAAGTTAGCCCCAACTTATCATGGTGGTGCTCCACTTAGACCGCTTCATATAGCAGAATTTAAGTTCAAGTGGATATTTTTTTGCAAAAGGAAACTTTAAAATAAATGAGCGACTACTTTGACCCCCCTATAAGCCCGGGAAATGTCATTTTCAACTGTCTGAGGGTCGGATATTTCAAAATTTTCTGTATGATTCGCGCCAACCAATGGTGGAGCTCCGCTTAGTCTTTCTTGCTGGATTTTAGTTTGGACTGAACGTTTATCTGCAACTGAAACTAAAAATAGTGACTGCTTGAATACCATTTATAATAAGCATTGGAAATGTTGACTCCACTTTGACTGCCTTACGGGCAGAATTACATTTTTCGCGCAAAAAACTTTTGCTCCCCCCAACTGAAATGCCCCTCTTCCCCCTTGGAAATACTGTACTTAGGCGCGCACTGGAACAGCTGCTAGGAACTGCTGCTTGTTACTACCATACAGTAGGATTTCGGATTTGCAATCCAAGGGTACATAGTACAGCGGAGTAATGAACTGAGCTAATCAGTGTGTTCGAATCTGAGAAAAATCAGAAATTTTTGTCATCAGAATTAAAGACAATTAAACCTGGCAAATGCAATTTCCATCCATCTGGGAAGTGTTAAAATCCAAAATTCTTTTGTACGCTCCGCGCCATCTAATGGTGGCTCTACGCGTAGATAGTTAACTCCAGCCCCATTAGATGAGTATCACACCCCCATAACCCCCTCCCCCGCGAAAAAATCTTAGTTACGCCACTGGAATCAAGACCATTTATATCAAAGCGGTATTGAATTTCATGTGATAATATTCCCATCCCTTAGTATGTTGCTAAAATTTTGTTATTGCAAACAAAAGCCAAACATAAAGATTGTTTAGATTCTCCTTCCAAGCATGAAAACGCAATTTTCGGCCATCTGAGGGGTCGCGATTTTTCAAAATTTTCTTTACGCACTTCTTTACCAGGCACGGATCCAAGGTGGGGGGGGGGGGGCAGGTGTGGCGCCAGGATTTTCCCGACAGGTGAGCCAGCAGTTCAAGGCCCCGGGAAAGGCGATAGGTTACTCCCAGTGGGACGTAACTTGACAGAATTTGAGGCGCGCGTAGCGCGCCGAATGCTTTGGCTTTTTTTTTTAAACAAATACTTAAAAATCTGAAGTTTATTTTTTGAAAGGTATTTGGCTTTTGTAATGACAATTAAAAATTGGGGGGTGTTTATTGAAGAATCTATCCTTGATATGAACAAATTAAAAAACGTTTTACACGCGACAGCTGAAATTCTGTTGGGGTTACGCATTTAATCGTTCTATGCCAACGTACTAAGGTCTCAAGACACGACTAAAAGTTTGCTCGAAAAGTTTTTTATCCTTTTTTGAACCAAGATTTCAAAATTAAGATCTTATTTTATTGCAGAAATGTTGGAATTTAATATAAGAAAATTTTGTTTTTGGTGAGGTTATAATAAAAAAAAATTGGGTTCCTTATTAAGTGATATGCCTTTCAAGAGCAGAATTTGGCAGAATGTCGGGGTAATTAACACAGTTGTCTGTTTTTTTGTTGTACTGAGTATCCATCAAAATTGGAAAATTTTGCCACTTTTAACAATCTGAATCTTATATTACGACAGATTTTTGTGGTTTTATGGAAAAATTTGCCCTTCTTATAAGAAAAATCAAGTAGGGGTAATCTGTAGTTTTGCACAGTTTTGTTGGGGTTACTGAATATCATCAGGTAGATTAATGCACTCGGACCATATTGGAAAATGTTCCCGTGGAAAAAAGTTTGGCTTCCCATATATTTGAAGTTTCGTTTCGTTTCGTTTCGTTTCGTTTATTTGTTTTTCTACATCATCAAAATGTATGGATATACAAACATAACACAAACATAACACTGGAGTAGATGGAAATAAAACTAAAAAACCCTGAGGGGCTTGTCGAGAGTTCTACTCCCCAAAACAACAAAAGCAAGTTACCTAGAGTAGCTGTGTTGCAAACACAAATAAGCATAAAGAAGAAAAAAGAATATAAGAGAAAAAAATAACGGAAAATTCAATAATCTAAAGGGAAAGGTAATGACTAAGATTACAAGACCAGAACTAACCCTTACAAAACCCATCTTACCAACCCGGCCCCTCCCCCCAGCCCCCTCTCACCCATGAAAGCCCTAGGCTTCCCACAAACAAAATGCGCATAGTGACAAAACATGTAATGCATGCACTAGAACAGAATGATAAGTCAACCACGAAGTTTTATTCTTATAATAAACCTTGCATATAAAAAATGTTGATGAAGACTACTGAAGAATTAGTACAAAACTATGTAGTACTGGGTCAAATCTCTTCGAAAAGAATTTATACTTGGCCTGTTAGTTAAAGAATTAGGTAATGAGTTCCACAGTTTTATAGCTTTGTAGCTTAGGGTCAACTGTGAGGATGAGGTACGGGTAACATTAGTATGCAGGAGAAGAGATTGACGAGTAAAATAGTTGTGGACTGAAGAATTTTTGGTGAAGAATTCTGAAAACGATTTCGGTAAAAGGTTGTGCATGAAACGATAGGTGAAAGAAGCAATGTTGAGGTTGATCATATCGAACAGTTTCAACGGATTAAAAGACTTATTCAACTCGCTGGTGTGGTCACGGGTCCGGACAAAGAAATATAGCGTACAACTCTCTTTTGCAAAAGAACCAGTTTGTGAATGTAGGAGGTTTTTGTACATGTCCAAACTGTAGAACAATATATCAGATGAGGATACACAAGAGTAAGGTAAATTGTAAGGAGAATACCCCTTGGCAACAAATGTTTTAATCTACCAATTACTCCGATTCCTCTGGCAATTTTTGAAGAAATATGATTGATCTGCTCCTGCCAGGTAAGCTTGCAATCAATTATTGACACCGAGAAATTTTACACTTTTGGATGGATCAAGCTTTTGCCCATTATTGCCATTATTGAGATATTGAACACATGATGCTGAATATTATTAAATACAATAAAATTTGTCTTACTGATATTGAGAGACAGCTTATTTGCCATGAACCACTCAGAGAATAGCCTAATTCATTAACAACACTGCTTTCAAGTTGATGAGGGTCATTCCCAGTGAAGGAAATATTTGTATCATCAGCAAAGAGTACAACTTCTGCTTTCGTAGAAATCAAAGTAATACCATTTATATAAATAATAAAGAGCAAGGGCCCAAAAATTGAGCCCTGCGGTGTACCACATCTTGGAGTTTGAAATTTTGACTTTCTGAAATAGGTGGACGGGAGTGTTTCAGTTTGGGAGGGGACAGAATTGTTTTGTTTTTCTTTGGTCCGAAAAATATAATATTGCCCGAAAAACTACAAGTGTAGCGCACAGATATTTTTGAAAAATTAAGAACCTCCAGAAAGCAGGAGAAGGCATTTCCGCGGCCGGACTGGTAACTAGAAACAAAGTACCGATATAGTCATTATTTTGAGCTTTCTTTCGCAATAAAATTTTCACTTTGTAATACTGCCCCAAAACGAAGAATGATATGCAAGCATGCACTGTTCTGTTAAGTAATTTTTTTCGACCAAAACACTATCTAAGCGGAGCGCCACCCATCAGTTGGCGCGGAACGTATAGAAAATTGTTAAAAAAAAAACTAACACCACAGACACCCGAAAATGGCATTTCCCAGACTTGAGCAGTCGTTA
The DNA here is from genome assembly GCA_037179385.1 of Holothuria scabra. NCBI lineage: Eukaryota > Metazoa > Echinodermata > Holothuroidea > Aspidochirotida > Holothuriidae > Holothuria > Holothuria scabra. Next base: position 3,859,381 of record CM074187.1, on the reverse strand, counting down.
TTTTGAGGTTTCCTTTGAAATAGAAATTTCACTTCAATAGAAAAAAACTAACTTGGTAAGTGATCAGAAAACTACCAGATAAAAGGTACGGTATACTGCTACAATTAGATTTAATGGACTTGTCTCTTTTCGGGGGAAACTATGCAAAAACATACTGTTACTGTTTTTACTCTACCGGGAATCTTCGTTATATTCAATTGCAATATCCACTAAATAGATGAAATTTTCTTCGCGACTGTCCGACCTCCAGACAATATGATATTACTTCCAACGTATGTGAAAAAATGTCACGTTACAAGGTGGCTTCAAATGAATTTTCAGTCAGACTTAAGTGGACACATATTCAAGCCACTGTTTGTCATTATGTGTAGCCCAAAATGGCCTGTCGGAACGGGCCAGATGGCAGACCATTGGGCAATGCATACCGAAAGGACCTTTGCCAGAGGGTCGGGAGGGCCTTGGGCAATGCATGCATGCACATGAAAAACCACTCGTCCGTTTTTGTAAGGAAAATTTGGAATTGTCAGTTACCTTGAAGTATATGGTCTTCTAGTATAAGCAAAATCACGAAGATCGTCGGGGTGACTGAAGTTATCAGGCAAACATTTTTTATCGTGGGCCGGTATATGAAAGATCCCGTGACGTCACATCCACAGACAGCTTTTATCGGATACGCGTTGTCCGATAAAAACTATTTGAAAATGTGTCGTCACGAAATAAGTAGTATATATTTGACTCCCGTAGTCCTCTCATACCGATTGATACTTACACAGGATGGCAAATTTTGGTTGTTTCTGACAATGGATGGAGGAGATTTTAACTAAAACTGACAGAAATCGGATAGTAATCCGATCCGACCTCGGTGTAGTGTGTACTGGGCTTTCAATCGATGCAAGAAAAATAAGGTTACAACCCCTCCCCCCGCCAAAAAAAAAAAATCATAAAGAAAAAACAAAAACAGTACACGATCAACCATCCAGTAGCTTCAGTCCTTTACGTTCTTCATTTTTAGGCCTTCCGCAAAAAATGCCTTCCTTCGCTGACGGGGGATGAGATAGGACGATTAAAGTACATAGAAAGAGGTATAACAGAGCTAAGAAAAAGTAATCGAAATTCGATTCCCAATATGCTTTAAAATAGCATTGCAAAACAAAAACTGTGTTTTAAATTAATTAATTAATTAGATTTAAACGACAAACGAAGATAGCGACTCGTTATATTCTTCGTATTCATCTGGAAAATGCTATTTCCGGCCACCTGAGAGTTGTGATTTTTTTTTAAATTCCTCTTCGCTCCCGCCGTCCATTTTAATTTTGGACTAATGGGCCGGGACACTCAACGAGACCGAAAATTTAAATGAAAAAAAGGTCCGCGAGACAGTAAGAAAAAGTTCGCTAGACCTAAAGAGTGAAGACGTGCGCCGGCAGGGGCGTCGATTTGGGGGGGGGGGGGCAGGGGCATGTCCCCCCACTTGTTGAGTGGAGAGATGGAGGGGGACTAACGTAAAAGTCCCCCCCACTTTTTTGTGACGTGAAACTTTAAAATTAGGTACTACTAAAAAGACTATACATTAGGCTATGAAAGGTGTCCTCTACCGATTACGATCGACTAGCTTACTGTATCAATAATTCCACATGTTTACTTTGCAAATCCCCCAAATTTCCGCTCGCCCAGCGCCCTTGCAGTCTCATTGATGTTCTCTTTTCACTTGCATATCAAACATACGGTACATTATCTAACGGTCTCTATAATCAGATGATTATGTCGATTGTTCGTGTGCATAGGACAGCAGGTGTGGTAATGAGGGAGTACAATATTTAGGAATTTGAAGATGAATCGTCCCCTACTATGTTTTAATGAAATACGTGGTCTTCGGTGGCGTAGCTAGAATTTTTCCAGGGAGGAGCAAGCACCCAAATTTCCCCCTTTGTTTTAAAGGGTGAACGCGATTTGTAGGGGACGTAATTTGCGGCCCGCGAAGCGCGGCGAAATTTTTGCCCTGTGGATTTCTAATGCAAAATTTCGACACGCTCGCATCATTCATTTGTACAGAGATTCGACCACTTCGTATTTAGACCATTATCCGAGAAGTAAAACCACAATGACGTTTGCTAAATAAGAGACTTCAGTCAGGAATTAGAGGTACACTTCCATCCTCTGTCTTCAGATAGTGCAAGATGGGGTGTCGTTCGAAAAGAAAAAAAACATATTTTAGCGTTTTTGTATCAACAGTCTTACACCGGTGGGCCTATGCAACGGTGTCTCAGTAGCACCGTTCCAATAGGTACAATTCCCCCACCCCCTGGCCTGTGATTTTGTCGTAGTAGATTGAAGTGCACTTTTGATCATGTCATGGATTTATTTTACCTTCTTTCCATTACAAACGGTTCCTTACTTTTAGAACTTTTGCACAGATCTTTCGCAAACTATGACAATTTTCTTTGTGATTCTAATTACTTATAGAGAACACCCGGTACTTAAATCGACCGTATGGTCCTTTGAAGTAATTACCCACAATCTCAAGATCGTGTCTTGAAAACTTTGGGGTTTCTTACGAACTGAAAATATTGAAACATTTAGCACCATTTTGCATCTGAGCCCCTTCTCTTAGGCACCAAGTGGCGTAGCTACTGGGGACAGGCGGCTCTGAAAAATTAAGAATTCGGAAATTTGCTATTTGTGAAACCAGTCTACTGCGTGGTTTTGACAACTCATGAAATTCCGAAATCTCTCCATTAAAAGCACTACATTCGCCATTTTTTGTCTCAAAGAAGAAAAATATTCCGCGCCCTCCGTGCGTCACAAATTGCGATTCTTAACCCTTTACCGTTGTGCTCCGATCGAGGCATATTTGCGCGCCTCGGGAGTGGGCGGAAAAGCGGACGTAGCCCGCCCCGCATCGGCTTCCGTAGGCCATTGACCCCGTGACCTTAAACTATTGTCTCTCTCGTGGTTGTGGCCAAATTTTCGGGTAGCTACTCGCAGTTTCGAGCTCCGCGTGAAACAGTAAAGATGGGTGACAGCCGAGCTCTCCGCATGGGTCCAAAAGGACCCAAACAACGGCAAAGAGTTAAGCAGGAGTTCTCGCTCATACCTTGAGTAAAATTTTCCGAGCTCTGGACTTTGTAAGGAAAAAAAATGGAAACTTGCTACATGCGAAATCAGATCATCAGGTGACACCAGTAACTACAGTGCTATTTTCATGAATTTTCTTTCATAAAATTCAAAATTTTGTCCAATACAAGCTCTTAACTCAAAAAATTTCGTTAGAGAGCCTCTTTTCGTAGGGGTTGGATAACATTATGAAGCAACAACGATGTTTTTGTCGCCGTTCAATCTCAGATTTGTCAATAGGACATGCAAATTCTTCACTGCAGTAATCCCCCAACTTTTCAAATTTTCTTACAGGAAACCCAGAATCCAAAAATTTCTGCATACAAGTTCCATATTTTCAAATATTTGAAAAATGGCAAAGATTTCAGCGCGCCTTCCGCACCGCAAATTACGGCCCCTAGTACAGTCGTGGTGTTCACACTCCCCCCTTCTCGAAAAATGTATAGCTACGGCGCTGTACACGTCTTACCAGGACAGGAGAAAAACTCTAGGCCAGATATCCCTCCCCATTTTGCAAACCAAGTCGACGTCCCTTGGTGCGAGCGATAAAAATGAAAATGAGAAAAGGTCTCCTAACTAGACAGAAAATGAAAATATTCCTGCGAGCATGAAAATGAATACAGGTCAGCGGAATCTTAATGATGTCGGTCTCACGAACCTTCTCTCATTATCCGTTTCGCCCGGTCCCTGTTTCTCTTTTCGGTCTCGAGAATCCATTGGCGTAGCTAGGATTTTTCCCGTGGAGGTGGGGCTATATGGGGGCGGGATATACATTTGTATGGGGGATGGAATTTAAAATCTAAACCTAGCGCCACCATCAATTGGCGCGGAGCGTACATGAGAATTTTTGCAATTTTTCACATCCCATATGGCTGGAAATTGCATTTGCCAGGTTTAATTGTCTTCAATTCTGGTGAGAAAAAATTGTGACTTTTGAAGAGATTCAAACACACTTTTAAGATACTGAGTATGTAAATTCATCACTCCACTGAGTTATGGATCCTAGGATTGCAAATCCGAAATCCTGCTGTATGTTGCAAGTAGGTGTTCCAGTGCACGCCTGAGTAAGGTATTTCCACAGCCATAGAGGAGCATTTTGGTTTGGGGCAGACGTTTTTTGCCCGAAAAATGTAGTTCTTGCGGTGGTCATATGGTGACAAGCGAGATGTTTAGTTATCGTGATCGAATAACTCGACATCACGACAATTTGTAGCATTTTGTCTTGTTGACGACTTACGGTAACTCGACATTTCGACAAAAAATCGTCGAGATGTAGAGATAGGTGTAAAACGAAAATGCGACAGTTTGCAGAATTTTGTTGATTTGCCGACTTACGGTAACTCGACAATGCGACAGTTGACAAAATTTTCTCGTGTTGTCTACCTACGGTAACTCGACGTTTTGACAAAATTAAACAAAGTGTCGTGATGGCGAGATAGTTGTAACTCGTCAATTCGACAATTTGCACAATTGTTTCGTGTTGTCGACTTGAGGTTACTCGACATCTTGACAAAATTGAGCAATTTGTTGTGATGTCGAGATAGGTGTAAGTCGACAACGCGACATTTTGCAGAGTTTTGCCGGGTTGTTGACTTATAATAGCTTGGCATCTCGACAAAATTAAGCAAATTTTCGTGATGTCGAGATAAGTCTAATTCGACAACGTGACATTTTGCGGAATTTTTTCGTGTTGTCGAATTACGGTAACTCGACATCTCGACAAAAATTAAACAAATGTAACAAACGTAAACCACGCATTTTCCTTGAAGTGATCTAGGTGACAGAATTCGCTTCCGTGGGAACCTGTTTTACTGGAACTATTCAATACGATAGTAGTCCCGCCACATTGCTAAGTACGTCGTGTTGTAAACTTGAAAAAATCCACACATGCCTCAAACTATCGCGTTATTGGGTTATCCTAATCATCACAGCAGTTTGCTTAAGTTTTCAGCGATGTCGAGTTGTTATAAGTCGTCATCCCCACTTAATGCCGCAAAGTTTCAGATTGTAGAGTAACACCTATTTCGACATCACTGCAGTTTTCTTAATTTTGTAGAGATGTCGAGTTACATTAAGTCGACAACACCACAAAATTCTGCAAAATTTCGCTTTGTTGGGTTACAGTTATCTCAACATCAAGACAGATTGCTTAATTTTGTCGAGATGAAGTGTTACCGTAATTCGAGAACACGACAAACTTCTGCTAATTGCCACATGTCGAGTTACACCTATCTCTACATCACAACATTTTGATTAATTTTTTCAAAATATCGAGTTATTGTAAGTCGACAACACCACAAAATTCTGCGAAATGTTGCGCTGTTGAGTTACACCTATCTCCACATCACAGCATTTTTCTTTCTTTTGTCGAGATGTCGAGTTGCGGTAAGTCGACAACACGACAATATTCTGCAAATTGTCTCATTGTCGAGTTACACCTATCTCGACATCACGAAAGTTTTTTCAGTTTTGTCAAAATGTCGAGTTATCGTAAGTCGACAACACGACAAAATTCTGCAAATTGTTTCATTGTCAAGTTACACCTATCTCGACATTATGGCAATTTGCTTAACTTTGTCGAAATGTCTAGTTACCGTAAGTCGACAACTCGACAAAAATGCTGTAAATTATCGTGATGTCCAGTTATTCAATCACGATTACCAAACATCTCTCATGTCACCTTATGGCCACCGTAAATTCTGCCCGAGAGACAATCTACGCAGAGAGCCACCACTAATTGGCGCGAAGCGTCCAGGAAATTTGAAAATTCGTAGCTCTCGAGACAGTCGAAAACGACTTTTGTCAGGCTTATAAAAGGGATCTAAGCAATCTCTATTTTAAGTTTTCAATTGCACGCAAACGTTCTCTTCAAACGTAAATTCAGCAAGAAAGACTAAGCCGAACGCCGCCATTGGTTGCGCAATGCGTACAGATAATTTTGACTATTGGACACCTCAGACAGTTGCTAATTTGAGTTTTCGTTTGCAATATATGTTTACTTGAATCTTAAATTCTGCATATGAAGTGGTCTAATTGGAGCGCCACCATAACTTGGGAGGAAAGGTACAGAATTTATTCTGAAAAATCTGACCACTCAAATCTTAACAGTCGTTATGTTGAGGTTCTGTTTGCCAAAATGTTCACTTTAAAATTCTGCTAGGAAGACTATCTACCGGAAGCGCCACCACTGGCTGGCGCGGAGCGAACAGAAAATTTTGAAAAATCGGACCCCTCCGAATATGACATTTCCCAGGCTCATTAAGGGATCTAAGCAGTCGCTATTTTGATCAGAAAGTTACCAAATTAAATGTTCCACTACCAATACTTAGATGAAATGATCTTGCATATTTTCGGGGGAAAATTATGAAATGGAATTAAAAACATGCTATTAAATTTTACTCTATTGCGACTCTTTGCTAAATTCAATAATATGTAATTATGAAATTGCGTGACTGCCCGACTTCCGACTGCTTATGATTTTACTTTTGAAAAAATGTCACATTACCTAGTGGGTTTAAATGAATGTTCAAGCAGTCTTATGGGAAGACATTCTCACACTGCATCAAGTAAAGTATTGAAAAAGAAATTACCCGATTTTCATAACCATTGACTGTTGGCTCTAGGACAGGATAGAAGGCAAACATTTGGACACTGCAACTGAACACCCCCTGTCTGTCCGTTGAATTAATTTGGCAATTGATCCCAGCATTTTTAAACCTTCTTCCGAACATTTGTCCAAGTTTCGGGCATTTTTTGTTTTTGCAAGACTGCAGTATGAAGTCTGTCTGCCCGAAGGTGTAGCGAATTTTTGGAATGTTGTTGATTTTTCGTGAAAATTTTACTGCGACTGAAGGACGTTTCTTTTTTTTTTTTTTTTGAGATTTCAGCCACATGAAGGAATTTTCTGAAAAACCATGCTATTTTTTCAAACTAAAAGGGTTGTCTAATTTTTCCTTAATTCCCGGCCTGCCCGAATTTTTCCTAATTCCTGCCCAAACTTAGATTTTGCGGAAATTTAGAGGCATGCCGTCTGTCCCTACCCCCGTCTCGCACTCCATTGGGTATGTCCACTCCACCCAAGAGCTAAGTGAGGTTTTGTGAGATAACATGGTAAGGTTGCGATATTTGAGACTGCATTGACCTAACATGGGTTTGGTTGTTGTATTGACCACTGACTGGCAGCATTAGCCGCGTAAAGTGCAAATTCCTTCCAACCATGTTTGACTCAAATATTCTACCCACCACACCAAGTATGATTTTGGAAAAAAAGATTTCATTCCAAGGAATTGAAAAAAAAACCTACATGAAATAGGAACAGGCAAGATACTTTTGTGCACGACTGTAATCCACACCAAGGTAGCCAATTTCAGCCACTCTGAATTTGCCAGAAAATTATAAATCCAGAAACCCGACTAGTTTCAAGAGATTCCGATGATATGAAGCTTGTCACGTCTACCTGAATTATTCCGACATTCAGAGTGGATCTATCGCAAGTGTACCTATGTGATGGTTGCCGAGTAACCCGGATTGAATATTATTATCAGCCAGCAAGAATACATTTTTTTACTCAGGTCGCCAGTGGGGAGGGGGCTGCTGCGAAGCTGGAAGTTTCAGTAGGGGCTGGAGCCCCCCTGCTCCCGTAGCTACGCCACTACACGAACCCCTTTCGATTTTTGGTCTGGCGAAACTTGGGTCTTGTGAACCACATCATCGGTCTCGAGGACCTCCGGTCTCGTGGGCTGTAAGCCCTCAATAGAAGGAAATGTCGCCAGTGGGCCACCTAATCGGCGGATATCTTGGTGCAATGACCTCGAAACGGGTTTGTGCCGCTCCCATAATTTCGAACTATTCCTGCGATCACGTAAGTTACATTTAATATGTTACACTATAAGCTTGAACAGATCCAATTAGGATAAAAGTCTGATAAGGTCAAATCATGAACTTCATCTAATTGCACTCTTTTCAAAGCTTGTCAGAAAAACAACTTCACTAATTTTTCTGTTGTGACTGACGTCATATCAAAAAGTGTTCAAAAGGAGCAATAGCTCTCTACGTGACTGGTAAGGGTAGTGTGACATGAAAATCAAAACATGGGTATTCGATGTAAAATGTCATTTGAAAATCATAAAAATAGCCGCAATTCCCAACAAAATTTGTCAAAAATGTACCATTTTCTCATTTGCGCTTCATCATTGATAAACATGGACTCAATACGCAAATTTTGTGATGTCATCAGAGGAAATATGGCTATTATTAGCTATATGGCTAATAATCCTTTGTTTTATATAATCCTTCATTTCAAGAACAGTTGTTAGTTAGTTGGTCCTGGGGGTTCTATTTTGGGAGTTAAAATTGTGTCCTTGAAAATCATCAGTATCAATAACCAAACCATGCAGTATCAGATAAAAATTTATAAAGAGTGAACAACGAAATGTCATTACTGAGCAACATTCCACATTATCAGTTTTGCATAAGCAACAAGTTGTTTCACAAACATTCAAACTTTGAAGAGGTAAATCTTGATAGGCCTAACCGTAAAAATATTGACATAATCCTAACGGATTTTTTTAGGAAAACTCACTCCCTAACTGCCAAGTTGGGTCAAGGCAGTTTGTTGACATATCACACTACCATTTAAGTTTTGTGTGGAGCGTACAGAATATTTGGAAAATTGCAACCACCTCACACGGTCAGAACAGGGAGTTGCAACAGACCCCTGGTCAGAATAAACTGATGAAGATTATGCAAGATAATGATCACCCACTTAGTGTTGTTTTACATAATGCGGTTATTCCTAGAAGTGGCAGAATGAGATTACCCCATTACTAAACGACACCCCTCCTCTTTTATACCACAATGTATCAAATTCCATAATCTTAATTTCAAACGCTAATTCTTGCCTTCTTGGTTCCTATTGTCTTATACTTTTACCTCTCATATTTTACGTCTTATACTTTCTCTTAGTTCTTCTCTTTTACTGTTTAAGTGTTGTTTGTGTGTATATATTTTTGTAATCACTCATTTATTGGTTTTCTGTTTTATGCGAGCAGTCAGTTACCCTTGTGGGGTTTATTAAAGTTGATCTTATCTTATCTTATCATAACATTGCTCGAAATGCAATCTGAGCGGAACGCTACCATAAATTGGTGCGGAACGCTTTTGGTAATCGGAACCCCTCAGACAGCCGGAAATGGTATTTATTGATCATCCATGTAGTTGGTTAGATGGAATTTTACGGCCCAGTTTCCAACCTTTTGGTTCAAGTCGAGCCGGCTACGGCCTTTTCTCCAGTTGTGGCTCACTGGCATGTTTTCCCCACTCAATCGCTTATGCGGAACATCACGCAAAACGGCAGTAGGTTCCTTTCATCAGGCTTGTAAGCCAAATCCAAACAGTCGCTGTTCATGCTCGAAAAATAAAGCGAAGCTTATCATTGACCTTCCCCCCAAAATTTGAAAAATCGCAGTCATCCTCAGACACCCGGACATGGCATTCCCGGCCAGGTTTGTATAAGCAATTATTTTAAAGTTTTCTTTCTGCAATGAAATGCTTTAATCAATGAAAAGAATTGAAACGCCAGAAGGATTCGAACTTTGCCTAATAAAGTGCAGGGGTAGACATACTTTTGATAAAATGTAACCAATTCTAAGGATACAGGCGAGGGGTCGACTAGTCTTGCAGTGGGCAGCCTGGCGTTAATTGGAGGGGGGGGGGGCAAGGGATGAAGGTCCCCCACTTTTTTGATTGGAGGGGACACTAACGTAAAAATCCCCACCCCACTTTTTGTAACATGAAACTTAAAAGTTAGGTGCGGTGCTTTCAAAAAGACTTTACATGTCTGTTATGAAAGGTACCTTCTACCGATCACGATCGATTTTCTGTGTCAATAGTTCCACATGTTTACTTTGCAAATCCCCAGAATCTTCGCGTTCTCCGCACGCTTGCACGCTTGCATCAAAGCTCTTTGATGTTCTTTCCAGTCAGTTGCATATCAAAACTACATTATTCACTGGTCTCTATGATTGTGTCGATTGTTCGTGTTCATATAGCCCAGCATGTGTGGTTATGAAGGAGCACAAAATTTAGGAATTTGAAGAAGAGGAATCGTCCCCTACAACGTTTTAATGAAACATGTCATCTTTACCAGTTTACTGAATGACCGTCCTTGCAGGCTGAAATTGGCAAACACATTTTAAGGAGAAATGTCTCGGTGCACAGTCTGCATGCAACTTTTTCAGAAAAATAAATGATTTCTAATGCAAAATTTCAACACGCACACAGCACACATTCGTATAACGATTCGACCAATTCGTATTTATAGACCATTATAAGAGAAGTAAAATCACACTGACTTTTGCTAGATAAGAAATTTCTATCTGGAGTTAGAGGTATACCTCCATCAATCCTCTGTCCGTCTGCAGATAGTGTATGATGAGGTGTCGTTCGAAAGGACATGTTTTAATGTTTTATATCAACAATCTTACACCGGTGGGTCTATGCAACGGTGTTTCAGTGGCACCACCTGGTACCACTCCCACCCATCCACCCCCCTTGATCTGTGATTTTCCCGAAGCAAATTGAAGTGTGCTTTTGATCAATTCATAGATTTATTCTGCTATTTTCAATTAAATGGTTCCCAACTAGTAGAAATTTTGCATGAATCCATCGCAAACCTTTACCATTTTCGTTGTGATTCCAATTACTTATGTAGTACACCCGGTCTTAAATTCTCATTGATCGTATTCCGTTGAAATAATTACACACTTTCAAGACTATGTTTTGAAAACTTTGTATTTTTCCTAGTAACACTTCCTAGGTGAAATTAAAGGGACTCATTGAGTTGCGAAATATATCTTAATGAGTGTGTCAAAGGGTCACTACCTCATGTCAATGCTTATAATGAGCATAATAAGCTAAGATTCATATCCAATAGTTATGGGAAAAGCTAAAATTTTGAATTTTGTGGTGAGTTGCAACGGGTTTGTGCCGATTTTGAAAATGTGTTTGGTCACAAATTTTTGAAAACCTAATTTAACCTCAAAGTACTCAGTCATAAAACAGCTATTTGTAGTGTAGAATGTGGAGATTGTCTTAGTTTGACCAATTGTCACTGGTATGTGAAGAAAACTTTACAGGTTTGGAAAAAAATTTGAATTTCATGAACCAACTCAATGAGCCGCTTTTATTTGAAATAAATCATTGATTCGTTTTCCTGCGAAATGAGAAACAGACGAATTACTTGTCCCACTTGTCGGGCAATTTGTCACGTGAGGATGGGGAAATTTGTTACACAGCCTTCCTACAAGTTACAACAAGTTACTTTGCTGCATGCCTACTTACAAAATTGTGCTGCGGACATTTGTCCACACATAAAATACAACACTTTCTTAGAAAGAGTTAAATCAAGGACTCCATTAGACATTAAGGCATTATTGAAAGGTTACAAACAAGGTTTATTGCAGTTGTTCATGTCTAATTCTTATTTCAATTAACAAAATTACGGTAACGCTGTAAACATTTTGAAGGCAAGACATTGACCCATCATCCCAGTGCTATGGATGCACTCCCTGTCACGAAAAACAGGAATTGAAGCCTTTAAATCTGGAGAACGCACCTTTTTTGGAAAATTAAACATTCTTTCTGATTATGAATGTTGATCCACTTTTTCTATTATTATAGATAACGGGCATGTGTTCCTATCATGAATAACGAACCCTTTTTTTCTTAAAGCGGTTCATTGAGTTGCTCCGTATAAAATCCAACAAATTTTTCCAAACCTGTTAAGTTTCCTTCACATATCAATGACAAATGGTCAAACTTAGACAATCCCCATATTCTACATACAAATAACTGTTTTATGAGTGAGTTATTAACGGTTCAATTCGATTTTCAAAAATTCGTGACCAGACACTTTTTCAAATTGTGCACAAAACCGTTACAAGTCCGGACAAAACAACATTCAAAATTTTAACCTTTTCCGTAACTATTTGATATGAAAATTGACTTACATGCTAACTGTATAAGCATTGTCATGTGGTAGTGACCCTTGAACACTCTCATTAAGGTATTGATATCAACTCAATGAGCCTCTTTAAAATAACAAAGCTTTTCTCCATAATGAATAACGACCCTAATTATTTTTTATTAGTGGAGCGCAACGATTTGTTGGCGTGGCGCGAGCGTACAGAAAATTTTGGAAAGTAGCTTCTCATCAGATGGTAGGAAATGGACGTACACAGGCCTTTCGCGCACGGGAGGGGTGGGGGAGACGTAGAACACTATCGATCTGGAACCTAGAGATGAGTCTTATATAGGGAACCCATCCACCCCTTAAGCGCAAAATTAAAAATTTTAAAGGCAGATCATCGCCTGTGGTGAAATATTGATTTCAGCTTGAAAATAAGCAGATAAGGACGAAAGTAGTAGCATGGCGAAACAAGGGTTGCGTCAGGGAAGTGCGAGGCGGGCATGGTACCCCGTCGTGGAGAAGATCCACTTTCTTCGGGATCCTTCAAACGATAAAAGAGGTAAGTCCAGTAAACTTCAGCTCCCCCCCCCCCCCAAGTTATTTCTGATTTTGCTTGCTATGTTCTTCAAGAAAACTCTCGAAATTCCAAACTTTTCGTACAAAATCCGGCTTTTTCATATTAATCTCCATATTTTTAAACATTCTGAAAAAGGGAAACAATTTTCCGTTTTCACCGTACGACAAAATATGAAAACTTAACCAACTGCGACTCCAGTCTTGATTTTGTTCTTAAGAAATGGGACAGATTGATCTTCAATAAAGACTCCAATTATCCAGTTCTCCTCTACAAATAAAGCTATTTTTTCGATTCTTTTTTTTTACAGCCGATGGAGGCGGCAACCGGGGACTTGGTATTTCTTAAAAGGCGTTAGAAGAAAAAAAAGCAAATATTGATCAGGTTAGCAACAGAAAGTGGCAAGTTTTGCTAACAGTAACCCCAGCGTTTCAAAATCAAAACCGTTATATTAATTAACATAAATTAACATCGGTGTTAAAAGCTCTTTGTGCTCAAATTTCGTCCCGTCAACGTTGTTTCATTAAGTCTGTATTGTCATATAGTAAAGTGAAGATGTATCATAGATTAAGAGGAACATTATTTTGTTGCTTACAGCTAGGTAAGAAGGGCAATAACTATTTGCATGAGAGTAGGCCCACATCAAGACACTGTGAATGACGGCACGAGGGGTATTTTCTCGCGATCACAGCCTCTGACCCAGATGCTCCCAACTCTGAAAAAATATACTTGGGAAATGATCATTTACACCTCATTAAACCTCAGAGCTTCCAGGGCTTCGCTTCTTGGGTCCACACCCAGGCTTTCAGTCCCCATGGAATCTACATGTAAACCGACCCAACAAGATACCTTACTTAGCATGCTCTGTTCCTCATCTTCTATAGCAAGCTGTTCCTATCATTATCATAAGATAAGCTTCAATTTTCACCAGAGATATGTTTTAATCTCAAGGCTTCCGGGATTTTTGTCTCCTGGACCCCTATGGAGTTCCCCCTGCACCCAAACAGAGGCCCTAAAACGCCCCATGGACCTCATCAGCAGAATTCGAGCTTCAGTTGCGCTTGGTTGTTATTTGCCTACAGCATTTTTTTGCTCTTCATTGCTCCACACTTTTGAAATTCTGTTACCGCCACTGGACACTGCACGCGGGACTGTACATAGTCTACCTGGCTCCTCGTCCCGTCAATATTTATGGCACGCTGCATCCTGGACGGTTAGCACGCTTATATCGGTGCCTGAGGCTTCCCAGGCTCATTACCCCTTTGTGATTGGTCAATCCGTTCACAGCTGCAAGCTCTTCTTTCGTTTGCCGACCTCTCTAAAAAAGCATGTAGTCATTTGTCTAAAATGCGATTCACCTTTTTTCGACCTGCTTCTAAATTCCTATCAACGTTTATCAAATTTTGGGGAATAGGGTCAAATCAAGTATACTCACTGGAACAAATCAATTCGTTTCCGAACTTTTTTGTCAGCTTCGCCGCAAGATGCCTACCAAGTCTTCGCAGGAACGATGGACCCAGTGCACAACATGGAACATGGGGCAGTTGCGAGGCAAATCACGAGGTTTCAGAGTTAGGTAAAGAGCAAGCTTAAGCAAAATCTTCGTATGAGAAAGTGGAACCCAATAACCACAGTGTGGTTAAACGTCCATTAAAATCGGAGAGAGGTTGTTATATCACTTCCTTACATTTGACAAGAATTGTTTTGTTTCCCTTTGCTTTTACTGACTGCTGTGTTTATCTTGAAGTCTACATATACTAGAAATAATAGGACCTCCCTGTAAAAAAGGCAAAGTTAGTTAAGTCCTCATGTAACCCGTTTCTGATAATATGAGATTGATGAGGAAAAAAAATCGGCTTTAAAGTTAAAAAAAGAAAGAAAAAAGAAAACAAAACAAACAAACAAACAAACAAACAAGAGGGTAATCCGCGGAGTTGCTGAACTCATCGCTAGTAAACGCGGGACTTAATTCTATCAAGCTCCTTTGGGGTTTTTAACTACAAAAACCTCATGCCAAATTTGATGTGCTAGAAACGCGTTCCAGAAATGAAAATAATGACGTCAGCGTGTTTTAATTTGGCTTGCAGGATGTTACTGATCATACGCAGTAGGTGTGTTACCGATACGCGCGCACGATAGAACCTTAGCAACAATTAATGCACAATGTACGCCTAGATGAAAAAATAGAGAAACGCGCAACGCAGTGACGTCGGTACATGACCTCTTTGAGGAGCTCAAATTCAGCGAACGCATTAGTTGTTCTAAAAGACATCCCGCCACGCACCATATTTCTTTACTTAACGTCCGTGTGTGTTATTTGTCCTCCAGAAGGTCGTTGCGTTAGTTGGCTTTTACACGCGTGTAAGCTCCCTATAGTAAGGCCGAGACGAACAAAACGCGTATCATTGCATGTTACACCAACAAATTCGGACAGCTGATTAACCAATCAGATACGCGCGCTTAGCTTAGCCCACCACACGCGAATTACAAAGTCTACTGCGTGCGGCCACACGCGTCATTAGGGAGCTTTAGATTACACGACGTGGCCAAGGCGAAACGGCGTTTTAGCCCACAGTTCACGTCTTCGAGCTAACGTCCGCGCCCTGAAAATTGCGCTTTAGATTTCTACGACGCGGCATTAAATTCGCGTGGTGATATTCGAACTTCGTTTGAATAGCAGACGCGCAAACCGAGCTGTTAATGGTAACAGTATTAAGCGGAAACGTGTAAGTTAAACTGATTATGTACGTTGGAGAGTGGAAAACCATCGAGTTTGTGAAGCAATTGCAGTGGTTATTGAACTGATATCGTGGACGAAGATGAATTAATGAATTTCAGCTGTTAACAGCATTTTATGTAGTAACCTCATTTGTTATGCTGATGATTACAGCATTTACACTAGTTTCAGAGCAGGAGACGTTTCTTCTGAAGTGGATTCCATTTAAAAACTCTCTTCGTCGCTAGGAAAAGTGAAAGGCTGGATGCAGTCTAACCGTCTTAAAATTAATGACGAAAAGTCTGAATTTATCATTTTTGGAAGTAAGCCCCAATTGACAAAATGTATAGCAAATGTTATTTCTGTTGGTGACATACCCATTCGTAGGTCTGAGAAAATTAAATTACTTGGTGTGTTTCTGGATGAATCCCTTAATCTCAAGTATCACATATCTATAAAGGCAAGGGCATCCGTCCTCGCGATGTATAATTTGAAGAAGATCCGTAATTATCTAGACAGAGCAAGTTGTCTTAAATATGCTAATGCTTTGATTATTTCACATATGAATTATTGTAATAGCCTGTTCATTAACCTTCTGGACTCTACGTTACATCCACTTCAAAGAAGTCAAAACCTTACTGCTAAATTAATCCTCGGTAGATCCAAATTTGACAGTGCCTCTGCCGCTTTGAAAGAGCTACACATTCTGCCCATCAAAGCTCGTACTGAGTAGAAGATTTTTCTCCTTGTGTTTAAATGTCTCCAAAATTTAGCACCAACTTATTTATCAGGGTTGATTGAACCCAAAGCGTCCTATTATGCTACTAGATCTCCAAAAGGTTTACTTCTTAATGTTCCTTTCACCACTCGCAGTTCTTTTGCGGATCGTTCTTTTATGGTCGCTGGCCCGAAGCTTTGGAATGCCTTCCCGATTCATATTCGGCAGTCGTCTTCTATTAATTCTTTTAAGGATGCTTTGAAAACTTATCTTTTTAGGAAATCTTTTTCTTAATTTTTGTTCTTTGTGAAGTGCCATTGAGTGTGTTTCATCACAGTAATGTGAGCTATATCAAGTTTTGCAACCTTAACCTTAACCTTAGTGCGTTTTTAGTATAAGCACATTGCCGAATAGAACGACGCGCAAGTCAAATTGTCACTTCCGCGTGCACCGGTGTTTGTGAATCCACGCGGCGTTATTTTCCGTCTTATGAAACGGTAACAGATATTGACTCACAATACTCTCAAACCCCATACAATTAAAGAAGAAGATTTCTATACGCAAGACAATTATGGAAAAGGTTTGTTACACCTTGGACCTTGGACGGGGCTCTACGAGACACATTTTCTTAGTTTGGGGCACATCTTCACCGCCTTTAAACAAAAGCCAACAACCAGCAGTTTTTGAAGTAGAACAGTACATTTCACCTCCTGCTACGCGACTTCAAACCTGAGTTGCCATGGCAACGAAGGTTACCGGTCGTTTCGCCCCCTAGCCAGTTCGCCCCAACCAGTTCGCCCCGGTCGTTTCGCCCCCTTGCCAGTTCGCCCCCTAAATGAAGTCGTTTCGCCCCCAAAGTGGAAGTTGTTTCGCCCCCCAAAATACGAGTTTGACATGGAATGAACTGCCGTCCTTCAAATGCTGCCTTAAAATAGAGTCATCTGACCCTGTACGGTGTTTAAGAAAGGAAAAATTGTAGCTCCGAAAAAGTGAGTTGCAAAAAAAAAAAAAAAAAAAAAAAATTGTAGCTCCAAAAAAGTGAGTTGCAATAGAAAAAGAGAAAAATTGTAGCTCAAAAAAAAAAAAAAAAAAATGAGTTGCAAAGACACAAAAATTGTAGCTCCAAAAAAGAGAGTTGCAAAAAAAAAATTGTAGTTCCAAAAAAAGAGAGTTGCCCCCCAAAAAAGAAATGTAGCTTCCAAAAAGAGAGTTGCAAAAAAAGCCTGCAAAGGACGCCAAGCATAGATTTAAGGGAGGATAAACAAAAAATGGGATTTAAGTGATACAGTAGGCCTATGTCAAATCATGGGCCTTTGAAACGTAAAGGACGCCACTGTTACTGGGCAGCGGGCATATAAACAAAGAGAGAACATCATATAACAATGCACATGCTATACACAAAACAGCTATAACATAAAAACAATAAGCATAAGAACGATGAATGAAACACAGGTTAGAAGCACACATACCACCAACACGGCAACTCATCGAAAGAGCCTTTACTTACCGTGACGTGATGAGTTAAAACAGATTAACAACTGGTTTCACTCTAAAAATAAACCTCATCTCATCCTGAAAGACAATTAAATAAGAAAGTTTACTTCGTGGACATCGTTTTTCTAAAACAAAATGCTTTGTGGAAAGAAAACTGCTTTGGAAAGATTAGGGGGCGAACTGGTAGGTCGAAGGGGGCGAAGTGGCGCGTCTTAGGTCATTGCTTGGGGGCGAACTGGCATTTAGGGGGCGAACTGGTAGGGGGCGAACTGGCAAAGGGGCGAAACGACCGGCTACCGGCAACGAAATATCTAGGCAGACCATGTCACTCCTGTTATACGTTTCATGTTTCATGTCGGTGCAGTGTTTCCCCTCGAATTATGTGCGAGTCAATTTGACATTTGACCTTAGACCGTCACTTCCAGAGTCTGTTACCATGGCAACCATATATTTGGGTAGTTCTAGTCATCCTCATGACATGTGCGAAGTTTCATGTCACTAAGATGTTTCATTACCGAATTAATGCTGACAAAAGTATGATTTCACCTAAATTTGACCTTTGACCTCTAACATTTGACCTTCACTTCTGGGAATCTGCGAGACACAAGTTCCGACCCTGGGGTATCTTCCCACCAAGTTTGAAAAGGGTCGGTCTAGCCCACTAGGAGGAGTTCGAGTTGAAAGTTTCTGCTTTTTTTCACTTGAAAATAGACACTTCTACTTCCATCACGTGACCTTTAATGTCGTTGCCAAGGTAACCATGCATTTTGGTAATTCTAGATATCCTCATGACACGTGCAAAGTTTTACGTCAATGCCATGTTCCTTTACAGAAA
Organism: Holothuria scabra; assembly: GCA_037179385.1. Taxonomy (NCBI): domain Eukaryota; kingdom Metazoa; phylum Echinodermata; class Holothuroidea; order Aspidochirotida; family Holothuriidae; genus Holothuria; species Holothuria scabra. The sequence goes on along the minus strand of CM074187.1, from coordinate 3,840,962 downwards.
TACGGTAAAAGACCAGAAATACAGCCAAAAATCCCCCCAAAATGGTTACTATCGAAATATGACCTCTGACCTTTGACCTTCACGTCCGAAAATCTGCGAGACACAAGTTCTAACCCTGGAGTACCTTCGCACAAATGTTTGAAAAAGATGGGTCCAGCCCACTAGGAGGAGTTAGAGTCACAAATTTCCTCTTTTTTCGCTTAAAAATAGACACTTCCCTTTCCATCCCGTGACCTTTGATACCTGTTGCCATGGTAACCATATATTTTGGTAGTTCTATTTATTCTCATGAAATGCAAAGTTTCATGTCAGTGCGATGTTCCATTACAGAAATATAGTAAAACATATGATTTTCACCAAATTTGACCTTTAACCTTTACTTCCGGTTTTGCAATATTTACAGTGGTTCCACCTAGGGTACCTTTCTTACAAAATTTGAAGAAAATCGGCTGAACCGTTTAGGAGATATTAGCAAAACAAAAATTCACACACACACACACACACACGCACAGACACGTTTTGACCCCTCACACAGAACTGGAGTTTTGGTTACCTTGGGGGACCCCACCTTAGGTTAGACCCTTGGACTAGTAACTTGCGGGCACCAACCATTACCATGGCAACAGTGCCAATTTCAGCTGGCATTCCCATTTATAGCTCAACGGGCAAAGTGATTACAATATCTTGTACTTCTCACGGAGCAATGGGATAAACAAAGGACCGTCCAATAATGTGAGGATATGATTTCACATGTGCTTGCATCCAGTTCGGCTTTGTTGAAAATGTGACAACTTTACCTGCAGGCCTGCAAATTTAACCAAAATGCCTAGAATAAGTACCGGTTCCGATCTAAACCAGTGGTGTGTGCAGGATATCGGAGGTGGGGGCACAACCTGTAATTCCCTCGCCCGACACGGAAGAGAATCCGAAGGTGCACCAAGAGCGCGAAGCGTGAGTTTGAACGCGTGGGATCCAGGGATCCGCGTTAGAACCTCTGGAGGGGTCCAGGGGCATATCTCCGGTGGAGGTGCAGGGGAAATCCCAAAAGCTCATGCAATATAAGGTGATAGGACAGCCTTTAATTGGTCCTAGAGGCACTATTGATCAGGTTTTTTTAGTTTCAGATTTTGTGAAATTTGATATCATTGATGGAAAGTTCAGGTCTCTTGGAAGCTAGCTAATTTACTTCCGAAACATTCCCATAAAACAAACAAGTCTTGACAATGTTATTTTGTCCGATTTAACAGGTGGTTTTCTCATCAAAGGTGAATATAATAAGTAGGAAAACTTACATGTTTGCTATTTTCAAATCGCTTCTTGTGAGAAGGACTATTTCAGGTGCATTAAACTAATCAATAACACAAGAAAAACACTATACTGGTACGGTTAGGGCTAAGGTATGGTCGAAAGACTGGACGGGGCGTACATGCATGAGGCGGAGTTAAATTGGCCTATTATGGCAGTGGAGAAGAAGTTAAGTTACTCTAGATAAATCTAGTTGTACCTCTTAGCAATGGCGTGTGCATGATAACAAAGGGTTACAGCCCTATATTTCGACACCTCTAAATTTCGACACCCCATAAAATGCTCCGACAACTCAGTTGTAGATGAATAAAGAAATTGTCGGAACATAAGGGTGTCGGAACACACTGGTGTCGGTATAGGGCAGTCACCTTTCAAAGGGCGCAGGATTCCAAATTCTCCCGATTTATTTTTACACAGAGGATTTTGCACAGGCGTAGGAAGCGGGAGGAGATGCGGGGACGACAGCCACCAGTGAAAAAGGAGAGGGCGGAAGCATCCTTCCGCCCCCTCTTCCCGGATCAGAAAACCTCTTTTTCATTAATGTGATGTTCTCAACTCTTCTTTCTCATGAAATTCCGATATCTCTTCAATACAAGCTTCAATTTTTAATTAATTGCTTAAAAAGGCAAAATTTTCCAAATTTTCTCCAGTAGAAGTTTTTGACTTTAAAATAGTAAGTCTAAAATAAGCAACGAAGTTTCGGAAACTTTTAAAATTTTATTGGAGAGCTCAGTTCGTAGACCTTCAAGATAACATTATGTAGCAACAACGATCTTCAGTCAATCAGGGAGCAATCATTTTCAGATTTGCCAATATAGGTAGGCCTAGTGCAGATTCTTCGATCAGTAATCCCCCGATTTTTCAAATTTCCCCATACAAGAAACCTAGAATCCAAAAATGTATGCAATACAAGCTCCATAGCCTCAAATATTTGTTTCAAAAGGGCAAAAATTTCGTCCCGATTCGCGCGCTGATAATTACGTAGCTATTACAGTGGTGTTTACACTTCAAAGGAAACTCGGAAAATTTGGGTGCTTGTGCATTTCCCCTGAAGAAGTCTTTTTACCCCCGCCCCCCCCCCCCACCCTTCTGCTGCTGAGCTACAAGCCTGAGAAATGCCACTTTCGGCTGTCTGAGGGGTCCCGCGATTTTGCAAAATTTCCTCTACGCTCTTAAAATGTTGGGCAATTTTTTTGACCAACTTTTAACCAATATTGGGGAAATATATCTCCGACCGACTGTTGGTCAGATATTGACCAATCACGGTTGGTTTATTGCTTTACCTATTGTTGGGTAATTTGTTTGTTTTTTTTTTTCAAAATGTAGTAATGTGAAAATTGCCCAACTGGCCAGTTGGGCAAAGTATTACCAATTGTTGGTAACGCTATCAATTTGTCCTTACCCAGAAATTGGGTGTTGTTCATTGTTTTACATATTATTGTGAAACGCACACTGGAATATTTCAGAGAAGGTACCTTCTATACAAGTTTTAAAAGTTATTGTCATTGATAGTGCTAGCAACTTTAAGGAGTAGTAGGATTTCAATCGGGAGTTCATGATCGGCTATTATACTAGTCTTGCTTCAAGACTCTGGTTAGTTTGCGTCCACCACACATCGGGCTCTGAAGCCTATTCAGCATTGCGCCCTGTACTTTCTTATCTTTTGAACACTCCAAACCAGAGTTTTGGATTTCTCAAAAGACAAGCAAAGTAGAGGGCGCAGTGCTAAGTAGGCCTAATACGGTTCTGTAGGCTTCAAAGGCAATGTGTGGTGGACGCAAATTAACCAGAGTCTTGAAGCAGGACTATACTAAACATGCGAAGGTTCTCCATAATATTTCATGTTCTCCTTCTTTATGCTGTATTGTACGATTGAGAAGCATGATTTTCTACAAGAATTCGGCAGCTTCAATTTATTTCAATTAGACCAGCATTAGGTGATAAACACAAATTTCATTTGAGAAATTCAGAATGCTCCATTCGGATGGAAGTTATATTTAACTGATGTTCCAATAAATTTCATAGAATTTATTCATCGACTTTTGACTCTTTTAATGTTAGAAAAATTGCCACAGTGTGCGTGAAAATTTTTGCAAAAAATTTACTGTGAATGTAAAAAATTAAAAATAACACTTATATTAAATATCATTAATTTGCATTCACATAATCATTTAACCAACGTTGGTCAATAAGTTTCTGGGTTATTTTGCCCAATATTGGGTCACATATAGCCATATATATTGACTTTTTATTTTCTGTCGGGCGATTGTAAGAGCTGGATCCGTTGGTAAAAGAACAAGTCAATGAAAACCTTGTCAATACTTAAGGTTTTAATATGCTGAGAGTGTCTCTCCAGACTTTTCCTATTCCGTAACCCGTAAATCCCCCGACTAAGTGATTTTCCCCCGATTGACTTCTGGGGCGGGGACCTATGGCCCCGGTCTCCCTTTAAACCAGCTACTGATCTAACCATATCAAAACTTTGTGTGACCTCAAAGGGCTAATCCTCTCATCCCAAACTGCAGTTCTTATACGGGTTTACCGAAATTCTGAATTGGCTCAGCTCTTCGATTGACAGCTATTTCAAACAATGTATGAGTACCAAAGTGTATACTACAGAGCATGAACTTAACTGAGAGTGTTCTGATTATGCACATTGACCTTTTTTATACTCACCCGAAGCAATAAACTGATATTGTGTCTGGATGAGGATGAATTTTATACAATTGTGGGAGGAGCTGTAGCAAGAAGATTAGGAAAATTTGTACTGTTCGGGTGAAAAAATTGGGCCTTTAAGTCCCTCGAAAAGGGAAAGCGGGAACAGGAAATCGTGAAGGGGAAAGGAAATAGAAAAGGAGAAAATATTGTTATTGGATACAGAAAAGTTCACCAAACATTTCGGTTATGTGACCATTGCCTTTTTATTAGATGATTTTAATACAGAATTTATCACCTGGATTCACCGACCATGCACCAGTTAATCTTAAATTGCCCAGTTAAGAATTACCCTAATACCAACACCAAGAAATTACCGAAAAGGAAAGAATTTAATCAAAGTCCAGGTTAACTAAACGATAAATGTTGAGAAATATCACTTAACATATAAGAGATCATTGGTTTTAGTCACTGTAAGTTTCCGAAGATTACCCTTCAAACCAAACTAAAGTTAAATGGCGACAGAAGAATACATCTGAGAAGAAATAAAACATAAAATATTTTAAAATGCGTAATCGAACACACAAAACAACATATCAACTGGGAGTGTATAATTGAGCTTGCAGCGATATAACACCGTTTAACACATCCCCTCTGGTCCTCTTTGTTGTTAACTTGAAATTCATTCTAACCTCCTGAGATCATTTTGGGAGCAAAATGATGAACATTTTTACCCAGAAACTCACACCACATAGTTTTAATAGTATGATCGTTTGAAAACAAGCCCATAAATAACTTCAATTGTTAGCTTTTGATACAAACGCATTAGCGTCATTCAGACCAGTAAAATATACTAACGTTAAAATTGACATTATGATACTTGCTGTCAGTTTCGCATTTTCTTACCTTTTCTCCAGTACACTCTAAAATCAAAAGGGTGAACTAAGTCACTCTATGATAGAGTGAAAATTCACTCCAATCAGAGTAAAATTCACTCCAAAAAAGTGAAATTCCCTCGAAATGAGCGAGGTTTTACTCTTGAAGGAGTGCCAACAGTGATCACTTTTAAAAGCAGTCAGACGACAACAGTGGTGAAAGAAAGTGTGGCGATATAAAGCTTATTTCATGTGGATTATTTACCTTCCTTATAATTTTACAGTTGTACCTAACGTGTATCTCTCAAGGTAAAGTTTTAAATGTTTCTCGGTCATTTCTGAAAAGTGAATTCCAAGAAATGTCCAAAATTGAGGTGCAAAGTTGAGCAAGGTACTGCAGATCCAAGGCTTATTCTAGACTTACATAAGGCTAGCTAACGTTGTATGCTTGCTACGTTACTGCAGTGGCGTAGCCACGGGGAGGGTTTCGGGGGTTAGAAACCCCCATGACCCAACCTTGTAATACCTGAAATAGCGGTAGTTGTCTCTCTATCCTTAGAATTCTCCCTCATATCGTGCCCCCCCCCCCCCAATGACACCAAAACCCTCCACATGACACAGCCAGGAATTGATCGAAGTTCCTCACAAAAATACACAGATATTAATTTAGGTCGGTATAAAGCCTTTTTCGTACTTCGTTTGTTTCCATGACTTCGACGTAACCAAATGCCCAACGTATACTCAACCCTGGGTTTGTATACTACCACACCAACATCTGGGTAAAGTTTTTCCCAAGGTTGAGTAAAAAATGTCGCACATCAAACGGACAGAATAAATTACCCAGAAAAGGGACAAACTTTTGCCAAATTTATTTGTGAATATACCTGCTCTTTTGTTTAGCACAATTTGCCCAGACGTTGGTGTGGTGGTTTACGACCCCAACGTCTGGGCCAACGTTAGGTAAAAGTTAGGTACATTTTTGCCTAACAATTTTTAGAGGGATACATGTAACTTTGTTCTCAAATGCGAAATGGTGCAATAACTAACAAATGGTTTGTCTTCGCTCACGGTTTGAAATATTACCACACATTGCCAGGACTTTGTTTAGTAGGTAGTTTGTAGGGTAGTCACCTTACACCCCTCGTATCCTCCAGTGTTGTAACTTTTAAAAGTTTGTGATTTCATAAGACCAATTCCTTTTAAAACAGAAATAATTCCATATGTAAATTGTAGAAATGTTATTATGAAACCTGTTATTACTTACAGCGATTTGGATGCTACTAGAAGACAGTCATCTCCACGGGATAGTGATCGCTCACCTCTTTAGCCTAAAATAAAATGTAAAAGATACAGGCACACATCAAATATTAAAGATGACCTATAGTTCAAAGAGCAATAAAAACTTTACCGGATCCTGTATGACGTCAAAAAACACCCTTGTCTTAACTTCGATTGCAAACCGATTGGATATAAACTATCGATAATGTCACATCACCGATACAATGTCGAAAACGCTCGCATAATCGACTTAGCATCGAATCATTTCGCAATAAGACGAGGGAATTCTGTGACGTCATCCAGAACCCGGCATAGATTTACAGCATTTTGAAGAGAAGACAAGTCAATTTGAGCTAATGTATATAAAAATAATTGTAGAGTAACCATTAGATTTGTTCTATTTGTATTGTAAAATAATCTTTAAGTAGATCTGCAGAATGTCTCAAAGGTTTTTTGTATAGGCTAAACAAATTCGGACATCAAGTGATGGTCTGATTTTAGTCGACCATAACTGGGGTTTATCACTTTTCAATCTATAAATTTCTCTGTAAATGAGGGTTGAAATTACATTTCGACAATAAATGAAGCCGATTTGAGACTGATGGACCCCATTAATGGCCGCTTACATTCACTAAACACAAGCGTTGGTCGGATTTTTCTATAGTACTAACGAATTTGAAGAGTAGTGCTAACTCCATACTGCCCTAGTACAGTAGCTGGCTGAGAGGTTGGTTTGGACTTCTGCTAGCCAAAGTAAAAAAGTAAAACAGAAATCGTGCGCCTATCCTATCCGTCCAAACTTTGTAAATTTTATTTACTGATGACAATTCATGACAGGAAATAAAATCCCTGATTTTAAATATGAAAGCCACCAAAAAGTCTAAATGAAAAGTCTGTTGACTAACTGGTGGCATTTCATCACACTATGAAAGAAACAGTCTGTTAGTTGTACTGGTCATAAATAAAAGAACAGTTGGGAATCTTTGTGTCTCATGCAATTGATTAATGTGAAGTGTTCCACTAGCCCCTGCAATTAATGCTGAAAAGTTACCTCGCTGGGAATTCGACTGCATACCATGTACATGGAAAGTAAAATATACACATGCACATTAGACGAAATAGATGTCCTGGTGCAACTAACGTTGCGACACAACATAAGGTTGCTCTTTTTCCAAATCGTCTCTATTACGGCTTTTTGATGGATCAGTGTTAGGGTGTCTTTGCCTGTGAAATGTAGAGGCAGTATTTTTGGTGTGGTCTAGTAGTCTTTGTGATGCTAACTAGGAAGGAACTACACCATAATTGAGCAGGTTTTGCCATTTCCATTTATTTTTACTCTCATTTTAATATCACACTGCATGAAGGTTTTCACTCAAAATGAAAAGGTATTTTTTACTACGTTAGGCCGGCATATTTTCGTTGCATCTTCTTCCTAAAATTTGAATTACTAAGAAGGGTTTAAGGTTACAACAGGCAGTAGCGTAGCCGGGCGGGGGGGGGGGAGAGGGCAGAGTGCCCCTACAGAAATTTTGAGGACGCGATGGGCGATGTTGAAAAATGAAGAATAGTCAAAAAAAAAATAAATAAATAAATTTAAAAAAAAAAAAGATTAACGGCAAGGGGAAGGATGGAGTCGGGGGCATTTTTTTGTTTACAGTTTTTCGAGGGGGGGGGGGGGGATAAAATATGTAGATTCAATCCAGTTTTTTCAATACTTCCATTCCACATATCTATGGAGTGAAAGTCCTGTCAATCTTGCAAAGTAACGGGTAGGCAGAGTACACAGGTTATGCAAATTTCATCAAAATTTTATCAAAAAGCCTAGTTGCTGTACTCTTTTGTGTGTCATGCGATAGAACAGTTGGTGAGCGACTCACGGAGCATATAATTTGGCTATTTTATCGGGTATTCCAGGTGGTTTCGACACAATGTTTGTTATCCCCGATGCGGTCCACAACCCCTACAGTCTCTCTTTTTTTTTGTTCTTAATGATTACATAGGCTTTGTTATTTTTTTAAGCCTACCAAAAATTTTCGCGCTTTGCAATTTTACGATTCAGACTCAAAAGAACACTATCAGTGCGCAACTCGGCGTTTAAATTATTAAGTGATAAATGTGCCCCACGCTGCAATGACATGGGATAGTAAGGCTCCTTCATATCCCCTTCTTACCACCCCCTCGACATAGGGGCTGTCGGAACTTGTGGTCGCTGGCATGGCCGGCCCCCCTGTCGAGAATAATCTGTCGCTTTCCGATGGTTTAATCGATTTAGTTATTTTGGCTTTCAAAAGAGTTATTTCTAAAACCCAAACTGTTCGGAACGCTTTGCACACTCTTCCTCAGTTCCGTTACCTAGGGCTAATAAAGTACAAACCCTTCCCATCTTTTCAAGTAAATTAATAAGTAGAATAAATGGATTAATGTGTCGGAAATTTCATCTCATTTCGCTAAACTTAGTTAATAATCTCTTATGTCAGTCGTGCGGTACGGACTCGAAGAAGGAAGTGCAATATAAGTTGTGCCCGATAGGGCCCAAATGCCCGGACAAATGACCCATATAAGATTTAAAAAATACAGATTCTTTCCAGTGTAGGCTACCCCCCCCCCCCCAAAATCGCCCGCTTTCCCACGGTTAAATCAGTGCGGAAATATCTTCCTCCAGCATATACAAATTTTATGTCGTATATGACTCGCAATGGCAGGTATAGGGCACAGGTTTTCTTCACATTCCCCCACCTACACATCGACGGCATCCTGGCTGTCGGGGCTTGGGGTCGCTAGCCACCCTACCCTTCCCCGTTCGGAGAGTGACCCTTCGTCGGGCAAATCCTGGCGCCAAGCCTGGAGGGAAGACATTTTTTCCAGTTATGACTTGTATATGTGTAATGAATCAATTAACTAAAAATGGAAGCTGCATTTTTAGGAGAGCGGCAACTATTTTGGAGGGGCGATCAATTTCACTAGGAGGGAGTGTCGCCCCTCTAAAACCCCCTGTTGAGAACACTGGGATCTAGTATAAAAGGAACAAATATAGCACCATATTGCATCTAAGCTCTTCGAGACAGCAAAAGTTCCAAAAGGCCCGTAGCCAGGGGGTTCGCACTTACTCCCGTCCAGCCCTAAATTTTTTTATTTTTTTTTATTTAAATTAAGTTTTGGCGTTTTTCAGGGTAAAATTTCGACTCCGCTGGTTTAGCCAATGTAAGCCCTATGAGTAGCCGTTTTGTTACAATACGATTCCCCAGGGCCGATTGACTCGTACAGTAACCCTCTTACAGCCAGACACTAACTCTCGAGGGAACAAGGAAAACATTGATACAAGATTGAAAATGTCCAAAAATTTCAGCTTAGGTGTTTACCAGATCGCTCAATTTTGATGTAAAATTGCAAAATCTCCTTGGGGTAGGAGGGGGACAATCACGCCCTCTCCGCGTTGGTCGTTCGGCTCGCTCCCTCAAGAAAATGCTGCACTCCAGTGGCGGCGATGAAAAATGAAAAAGTAGGGGTTAAAGGTATGTTTAGCGCCTCAATATTTGTCAAGTGCTCCAATTAAAAGGCGAAGAAAATTTTTAAGACGAGCTGAACATATTCTTGCTTAGAACACTCTGGAAGTGCCGTTTCCGGCCATCTGAGGGGTTTGTAAAGTCAAAAAATTTCCTGGTACGTTCGGCTCCAATCGATGGTAGAGCTCCGCTTAGAAACACGCATTAACATTTTTTGTCGATTGATTTTTGTTTTGCATTAATTGAGACATTTCAGAAATGAGATACATATTTCCAGGCTGGGAACATGCAGCATAAAACACTCGAAAAGTGCCGCCTCCTGCCATTTGAGGGGTTTCTAAAACCAAAAATTTTCTTGTACGCTCCGCGCCAACCGATGGTGGCTCTCCGCTTAGATAGTCCTGTCGGTCACGATTGGGGACGATGATTCGACTTTGCCCCCACAAGAATATCCTGGCTACGCCCCTGACAACGGGATTTGGTATGTTATAGGGGTACTTATCCAGAACATTTGGGGGGAATTTGCAATGAAATCCGATGTGTGGTTCTCAAGATATGAACACTTAAATTGTTCACATTTTCAACAAAAAGTGAACTTGAAGCAAGCACATGTGACATCACATCCCCACATTAATGGGCAGGCTTTTGTTTTTCTTTAAACTTTATACTTGATTTCCTCCTCAACAATCTCATATTCTCAAAATGTGATTGCACAAGTAGCATGGGAACTTTACAAACTTTTCATCACTCACAGGGAGGTCATACTCCTCTTAACTTGAAGGTCAACAAAACAGTCTGATAAAACAAAGGAAAACAAAGCATACCTTATCAATGTGAGGAAGTGATATAAGCTCTTTCGCCCTCAAACTCACTTTTGAACACAAATGGCTCCATTAATTGATTTATCAAGAATTATATGTCCGATTTGAATGGAACTTTTACCACACTGTGTAGATTTTGTCCCTCTTTCACACATGAATATTAAATTTTTGCTGAAACCTCCCCTTAAAGGCCAGTAACAATACCTGTACCTATCGAAACGTCTATGGCAAGCCAAATACCCAATAATTCGATAAACTTGGTTTATCGACCGATAAACCAGGTTTATCGAACGATAAACCTGGTTTATCGACAAATAAGCCAAGGTTTTCGACCGAAAATTAAAGATTAACCTGGTTTATCGTCTGATAAGCTCGGTTTTTCAACCGATATACCGAGTTTATCGAATTATTGGGCATTTAGCGTCGATAAACCTGGTTTATCAACCAAAGAAGTGATAAATCTGGCTTATCAAATCGAAAAACCAGGTTTATCGGTTGATAAACCAAGTTTATCAGTCGAAAAACCAGGTTTATCGACCGATAAACCAAGTTTATCGAATTGTATGAACCAGGTTTATCGGTCGATAAACCAAGTTTATCGAATTATTGGGCATTTGGCTTGCCATAAACTTCTGCTTTCCCAACCTCAATTTAAGAAAAGGCTAGTTTCTTTGATTCTGTAGTTTGAATGTAAGTTGAAGTGTATGGAGTAAGGCAGGGTTGCACAAGGCTTTACATCAATACAATCAGACAATTGGGGCTCAAATTGAGTACTTCCTATCAGTGGCGTAGCTAGGATTTTTTCCAAGGGGGTGGGGGTAAAGGTATGAAGTTTCCCCAAAACTTTTCCCGGTCAATGTGTATGTATTTCATACAAAACATGAAAACTTACAAGTATAACAACATTACCATGTTATTTTGTAATATTACCTGCATTTTAATCTTAAAGTAAAACATAGAGCAATCGGAAATAACAAAGTTTATTATTTTGGTAAACAATATCTGGTTTATTTGTATGTACTAACGCAGTGGCGTACGCAGGATTTCTCTGAAGGGGGAGGGGCATGCAGTGTGGTCTAAGGGGAGGGGTGTCCGGATATTTTTTGACGTTTTCAAGGAGCCTAGATGCAAAATGGTGCAAGATTTTCGACTTTGACAGGAACAGTGTAAAAAGTTGAATCGTGGTGGTTCACGAGGATAAAACTGAAACTTTTGTGTCTTGACATGCATTTCCTAATGCTATATATGCTACCTTGGAAAGAAAAACTTGTCATTAAATTTGCTCACTTTTAGGAGTCAAAATAGAAGAGCATTGATCGGTATTTGTGTTTTTTGGGGCCACAAAATGTTATTTTGTCATAAAGATTATCTAAGCGGAGCGCCACCATTGGTTGACGCGGAGCGTAAAGAAAATTTGGAAAAATCAGACCACTCAGATGGTCAAAATAGCGTATTTATGCTTGTAAAGAGAATCTAAACATGTAGTTTTTATCGATGCCACCATTGGGAAACAGAGTCTACCTTTTCAGGTAAAAATTAGAATTTGACAGAATTTGCCTAGGTCTATTTGTAGGAATTAAAAAAAAAAGTTGGCATCACGGAAAGGCCTTGCAGGGACCATCCTGCAAAATTGGGTGTCCTTATAAGCAATCGGGTGCCACATATGCTATCTTTTGAAGTAAATTCTGTGATAATAAAGTTAGAATACGTATTTTTAAGAACAAAGAAAAAATGGCATCTGTGGGGGGGGGGGATGGCCCAATGGTCTCCCCTTCGCACGCCACTAAGGAGGCCTAATAGTGACTCGATCACACAGGATCTCCTGTTAGAAAAGCAGTCTGTTAAGTGTAGTAGGCTACAAGGTACTCATTTTCTATTTATTGTTACACTCAAAGTGAGCAGAAAGCTATTTTCCCGAACTAGCTTGTAAGCCTCCAAGGATCAGGCTAAGTAACAAAATCTAAATGTGCCAACGGATCCCGCTAATTCTAATTTCTAGATTAAATTTAATTTTATCGTTGGCCATGGATTGTTTCAGCCCCATCCATCGTTTTGTACACAGAGTAAAATCGTACAGCTACTGCTAGCTAGCAACCTCGGGGTCTACAGTAGTGACTTGTCAGTTTTCACATCCTTTTACTGAATTGCCAAAGTATCACCTGAATAACAGCTTTCTGTGCACTAAAATGCACTGATCATAACCCCGTGCGTATACAAGCACAAGAGAACATTCAATCTGCTACGCGGCGAGGACATTTCTGTGGAACGCGAAATGGGCCGGTTCATGCGACACTGACGAAATCTGAGTTAATTTGTTGCATGAAGATACGAATTATGTAAGAGAAATGTCTCACAATTTCTTATTCTAACAAAAATTTTGATATATTTTTGTAATAATAAGAAGATTCATCAAATTTCCCCAACAATTTTTCCACGGGGGCAACTTGCCCCTCCCCCCAGTAGCTACGCCACTGCTTCCTTTGTCTGGCATTAATAAAAACCCTTCCCCTTCTTCTTTTCCATATCATGGGTATTATCCGAAATTTCGAAGTGTCCATTTGAGTGGATTGGGAAGTGATAGGGAATTTGACAGGAAGCCAGATGCAAGATATTAACTTTAATATTTGAGCGGGTTTGAAGTTTGTTTTTTTTTTTTATTTATTTTGGAAATCCGTTGAACTATATCCAGTAAATCTAGTTAAACCGCTCCCAGGTGATAAGAAAGGTTACTTTGGAGACGGACTTACAAGGAGTCTTCAGACGACCCTCGGGAAGAAAGAACCAACAAAAAGTTAACCGTTTCCAAATACAAGCGAAGATTAACATAACTTGACTGTCTACTTACTTCGTCGTTTGATAATCCCAAATAATTGTCAAATCTGAAGACAGATGCAGTACCATGTATCAAAGATCCACGTAGTACGAGCCTAGTAAACAAAAAATCCAGCAGAAATTTGTTATGTAAACGGTCTTGAAAAACTGTATCCTTCTATTCTATATGCAAACTATGTTTTCCATCTTTTCTTATGTATGTATGTATGTATGTATGTATGTATGTATGTATGTATGTATGTATGTATGTATGTATGTATGTATGCATGTATGCATGTATGTATGTATGTATGTATGTATGTATGTATGCATGTATGTATGTATGTATGCATGTATGTATGTATGATTGAATATAATGAAGAACTTCATTCAGACAGAGATTACAAGTTTTAGATGATGTGGAGAATGCTCGAGCTTTGTTCATGAGTTTCCATTTTTGGTAACTTGAAACTAAAGGATACACATGTAGAACACTCCGTAAAATGGAAACTCATGTACAAAGCTCGAGTATACTCCACATCATCTTTATTATACTCAAACCTTCCTTAGCTACTCTATAGAAAAGAAACGAACTGATAAGCTCCTGTAGACACAGGAACAAACATCTACTGTGTAATTATTCTTATAGGTAATGTATCTTGGCTCGCTGTACACCGTTCGTGCTTGCTAACAACGAACACGGAACGAACACGTGCTTAAAAACGGACACGTTCAAAAGCAGCGAACACATACATATTTAACGTAATTGACATCATTCTACTTCAGGCTTCTGAGGAGTGAGGACCTACATTATTGGCCCTTACGAAACAGTTCTGCAAAGCTATGTTGTAAGAACTTATTGCAACCTTTTCAATATATGTGTATATATATATATATATATATATATATATATATATATATATATATATATATATATATATATATATATATATATATATATATATATATATATATATATATATATATATATATATATATATATATATATATATATATATATATATATATATATATATATATATATATATATATATATATATATATATATATGTAATACATACTGGCGAAACAGGAAGTACAACCAGCAACGCGAAGCAACTGCAATTGCAGAAAGCAAAGTGAGTGCCCATTGGAAGGCAACTGCCTCACGAACAACATTGTGTACCAAGCAACTGTAACACGCCACGACAACAACAACGAAGAAACATACATTGGTCTAACAGAGAACACATTCAAAACAAGATACACCGCCCACAAGTCTAGCTTAAAACACAAAGACAAAAGACTCGCAACTGCACTCAGTGAATACATCTGGAAACTAAAGGATACACATGTAGAACACTCTGTAAAATGGAAACTAATGAACAAAGCTCGAGCATACTCCACTTCATCTAAAACTTGTAATCTCTGTCTGGAAGAAAAGTTCTTCATTATACTCAAACCTTCCTTAGCTACTCTATAGAAAAGAAACGAACTGATAAGCTCTTGTAGACACAGGAACAAACATCTACTGTGTAATTATTCTTATAGGTAATGTATCTTGGCTCGCTGCGCACCATTCGTGCCTGTTCACATCGAACACGGAACCAACACGTGCTTAAAAACGGACACGTCCAAAAGCAGCGAACATATACGTATTTAACGTTATTGACATCATTCTACTTCAGGCTTCTGAGGAGTGAGGACCTACATTATTGGCCCTTACGAAACAGTTCTGTAAAGCTATGTTGTAAGAACTTATTGCAACCTTTTCAATATTACAGCGCCCTTCACAGGGTTGAGCACTTTACCATTGCCTGGATGACATTACTAATTAATTTTTACTATTACGGATATATATATATATATATATATATATACCTACCTACTTACTTTTTTTAATTACTTACTATCTGTTAACACGTGCAACTTATGGTCGATTGAATTTACGTAAATGTATATGTTTTTCCTTAACGGAGAAATATACAGTTATGTATTTTATTGTTTTTTTACTTCGCCTTATCGTATCAAGATATACAAATATCCCACTAATGTTCTATCCAATGGTTTACATATATATAAATGAATATATATATGTTTATATATTTATATATAGATAAATATATATATGTTTATATATATATATATATATATATATATATATATATATATTTATATATATATATATGTATATATATAAATATATCAACATATATATATATATATATATATATATATTTACCTGGATCCTACCTTTGGTCGACATTCCTTCGTCTAAAAATGTACATTAGGTCGACAATTACGATAGGTCAACATTTTCGTGTCGACCTAATGTTTGGTTCACGATTTCAACCCCTTCTGCATACATTCTTAATGAAATAAGTGCATGTATAATACCTTCATGGCGCCCTCTTTATTGTGTCTGTATATAGACGTAATAAACACAATGTATAGTATGTAGATTTGCACGTGAAAAAAGGGGTGTTATATCTTGCGTTGTCTAAAAATGTACATTAAGTTAACACGTAAATATTGCAAAATACCTTTAATACTTTGTTTATTTTATTATAACTTGTGCGTACGTCATACATAATAATTATACCATACATATTATTGTTGGCGCTGTTGAAGTTTATGGTGGTATTTTATTTGAATTTTTTAGTGTCTGTATGTGCAGATACATTCAGATATGTGAAATATGTATATGTCGACTTAAGGTCGATGTCGACCTAAGGTAGGATCCAGCGTTATATATATATATATATATATATATATATATATATATATATATATATATATATATATCCTTTTTGTGATTGTTTAATCACAACCTAAACTTGGGGCCCGTCTGACCAACGAAGTTACCTTCCTCGCACGGAGTACAACATTAAAGGTCGACGTCTTGTCAAGTAAATTGTAACAGATCGATCACCTCTTTCTATCCGAATGAATACATAAATCCAAATTGGTAATGCTGGAAAACCTGGCTGAGGTGAAAAAACGATGTTGACTCCTTCGGGATTCGAACTCGGGACCTATCGCTTTCTATTCGGACGCTCTTTTTTATTTCGTCTTCCTTTATTGGAAGGCGAACCCACTGGCTCGCCCATAAGAACTCAAGCAATAAGTACAATTTTTACTAAAATTATAATTTAGATTAATTAAAAATGAACAAACATAGGCCATAGTCGGACGCTCTAACAACTGGGCCATGAAGCCAATTTGTTTTAGCCCTTGTTTAAATAACAGATATGCCTACGTCTGTCTTGGCCGACGAAGGCTTCATGAGACGCTTAAAATTTCCAAGTTCAATTATATGAATACCCTCATCGTGCTCCTTTTGTCAATTTTGACTTTGTTTTTCATTGTCATGGTTTTGTTTATAATCTTTCGGAGTTTATAATTGTATATATTTATATACAATACGTACCTGTCATAGGCACAGTGAGTGGAACTGACTGTAGTGTCTACATCATCAGTAATCAACCACTCATAAGCGTTGTCCGTGCGAATTCGAATATTATCCCAGTCGCTGTACTTAACGTAGCTGCAGTCGGCATTGAAGTCACCCATCATTAAGATAGGCTTTTAAATGGAAAGATGTCGATGAAGAGGTATTTGAAAAGAAATCAAACGAAAAAGATAAACTCGGTAACTGTACCACGAATGGCTTTGCTGGAAATACCACAATCTCGAGAAAACCCCTTGCGTACACGTAATTTATTGTAAACCACTGAGAATTATACTAAAGCTCCCATGAAATATTCTTAAACATGTGTGAAAATAAAACATTGATTTGCACCAATGTATTTTTACCAACAGATTGTTTCAAATGTTATTCTAACATGACATTCGGACTTTAGGAACCTGTCCATCAAACGTTTCTGTACGAAAGTTTTTGCAATAATGTATTTCCACATATACCCTTACATTTTGATATTATGAGATTGACAAGTCGATTTCTGCAACATTAGCATCACCCAATCGTTAAATCGTAGTACTAAATTTGTTTTACAGTAAAAACTCCTCCTTTCAAAATTAATGGTAATCAACACAGAGTGATAGATCATCAAAACAAGGCAATAAATGGCAACCCAATTTCCAACCCCCAAGACAAAACCAACCCCCATTCCAAAAGAAAAACGTCCTACGTCTCAACAAGTTTACTTTGGAAAGAAATGTATAGTTTTTGCTCAAGAATAAGTTGTTCATCCCAACTTTTTAAATTGCAAATGATGCAACTTCCAAAACTCGTTTTTGAATATTATTTTTAGGATATAAAACTTTCTTGTTGTAGTCTATTGTTGAGCTGTAATGGTTTGATGAAGACTAGAGTTACTTCCTTTGTTTGCTATGGTGGAGCATTTCAAACTCAGTATTTGTCACACGTTAAAGGCAGTCATTCGTCACCCTAAACTACAGTTTCAGTATGCATATATCAAAACTTTCAATTGGTAAAGCTCTTTGATTGGCATCACGTTCAAACAAGGCATCATAGCTAAATTACACAGCATGGGCACTGAGAGTGTCTTGATTACACATTATGGACTTGTATGGCCACTGGGACAAGCCATGAAGCAATAAACAAGGATTGTGTCTAAATAAAGATGAGTTTTAGATAAATGTGGGAGGGGCTAGGAGTAAGTAGGTTGGGAGAATTGGAACTGTTTGGGATGATGAAAATATGCCTTTAAGATTTGCAGTGTGCAGCTTAAACGAAATCAATCGGTAAATATATGTTGCACTTTACAAGATCTTACCTACAAAATACATCTGATAGATTCAAAAAGGTTTCAAAATTGAGGAAAAGCGGTTTTTAGTCAGTATCATAGCCACAAATCAACAACGGCAATAGTCCATGAAATGACAGGAAATAAATTAAATTTTTTAAAATCTGTTCAACAATGTGATTTTCTTACCACGCCATCACGTTTGGACAGGATATCATAATAAACCTCGTCCATGTAGTCCAGCTCATGAACAGCATCATCAGGTTTAGCATGGAGTGCAGATGCGATAAACTGCTTGCCAGTCCCTACCGAAAATCAATATCAAATGTTGTACAAAGATTAGACAAACGTTTTGGTAGCTTTTGTTACTAGTGTCTTCTATAGCCTAGGTTCTCAACCTTTTTCCATCCGCGGACCCCTTAGGCTGTTTCATAGTTTTGAGGGAACCCTGTCGGGGAAAGAAAATCCCTTGATTGCGTTACGACTTACGCATTATCATTGGCGTAGCTAGGGTTTGTATCCCCCGGGAGAGAAAATAAATTGGCGCCCCTACCCCATCATCAAAATTATAAATATTAACACAATTCAAAAGGGTAAAGTGGCTTTTTCTATGTTATGCTCATTTGCCTCAAACTCACCGGCAATCGGGTGAGAATTTTGAAGCCACGTACGACAAAGGCGAATACGTCCCAGTGGGACGTGACTTGTAGGATTTGATGCGCCTGCAGCTGGAATTACTACATATAATGAACTTCATGTGAAAGGACTCGAATTCTTTAGAAGTATTTGCCTTTCAAGTTTGTGAGGACCATTAAAAAGTATCGAAGAATCTGCCCAATATATAAGCAAAATCGAAAAAAGTTATATAGGTTACTAAAATTCGTTTGGGCTTAAGCATTTTAATGTAGACCTACATACAACGGCCCTCGAAAGAAACTGGAAATTGCCCTAAACCTTTTTACCTTTTTGAACAAAGATTTTAAAATTAAGCGCTAATATTAAAGCAATTTTGGATTTAAATAAAAAATGGGGTTTTGAGTAGGTGGAATTTAGAGTTTTAATTAACTGATCTGCTTTTCAACAGCAAAATGTAGGGGATTGTAGGGGTGATTTAAGTTGGTTTAGGTATTTTATTGTACAGATTATCCACAGTCACTGGAAAATATACTGACAATCTTTTTGCCATTTTTAGCAAATATTTGTCATTCTGACGCTTATATTGAAAAGAAAATGGCAATTTTATGACAGATGTAGGGAATTTTTATTGAAGAAGCTCACCTCTTTTAACAAAAATCAAATAGGTTGCCGAGGCGGCTTGTTGTTTGCCGGCCTAACTAACTGACTGACTGTCTGACTGACTGACCGACTGACTGACTAACTAAGTAAATAAATAAATATGATAACGATATTTTTTTTTTAACTTTTCAGCACTTTCTAAACAAGTTGAACCTACAATGTTCCTTCTTGTTATATTATAGTATTATGCATGCTATTCCATCCGAGTGGAAACGAAACTTCAATGTTGTTTCGCAAACGCCATATGATGAGGACTCTTTATTCGATAGAATACAGCGGTACGCCTTTGCTTTAGGTATATTTACAATATTTTAATTAAACGTATTTCACTGCCTCCAAGGGTAATCCTTAAGTGGCAAACTGATTTTGCTTTCGAGGGTGAGCAATGGCAAAAAATTCACTTGATACCTTTCAAGTCTGTTAAAGAGAGTAAATTGCAATATTTCCAATTTCGTTTTATTCATAGGATACTGGGCACGGCACAAACTATTATTTATACAAAATCAACATGATGGAAAATCCAAGATGCACTTTTTGTGGGGAAAGGGATGAAACTATGAGACATCTGTTCTGGTGTTGCAAATACACCTCCTATTTTATTTTAGATGTTGAACAGGCTGTATTAGGAAGGCAATTTTGTTTCTCTAGGGCTGATTTTTTTGGCTATAAATTAATTCTTAAGCATCCTTATAACTTCCTCATTTTGCATGCTAAGTACTTTATTTTCCAACAAAAAAGCCTTGAAAGGATTCCATCTGTGAACGACTTCATGTATAAATTTAAGTTTTCTTTGCAAGTGCAATATATTACATAAAATTAAGTCTCGGCAACCAATTTCTTTCGACTCTTTGAAAAATGCTTTCAGCACCAACAATTTTCTTTTTAAGTAAGTTTAAGTAAGATTTGATCTTTGCTACTGCTGTTGGAGGGTAGGTTTAATTTAAATGTTCCCAAATACCAGTCATATTGCGGTATACTCGTCAGAGCGGCCGTAGTAAACAGCCACTCAGATTGGTTTCCTGCTTAATGGACTGCCTTCGATGTCCTTATGGGTTGTTTTATAAGTTTGCCCATTCTTTGATATGCACTTATCTGTTTTATAACGGGAAACAATGTCGGATGCTTATGCTATTTTCCTTTCTTGTAATGTTTTTGTAATAGCCTACATTCACTGTTAATAACGGCCGTTGGTGAAGGCGTATACTTTACACTTCCATATTTATATATATTTGTATCAACATTAATGATGTTAGACTGTAACCGTTTTTGTAGTCTGGTAGTATTACAGTAATGTTCTGCCATATTTTAACCCCTGTACATATGTAAATTGTTTGTAACTGAAGATAATGATGTGATTGTACAAAATTAATTGTAGCTCAATAAATGATGGCAAAAAATAAGCAAGCAAACAAGCAAGCAAACAAACAAACAAACAAGCAAGCAAGCAGAAAAACGAACAAGCAAACAAGCATAACAAACAAACAAGCAAACAAACGAACAAGCAAACAAGCATACAAGCAAGCAAACAAACAAACAAACAAACAAGCAAACAAGCAAACAATCAAACAAACAAACAAACAAGCAAACAAGCAAACAATCAATCAAACAAACAAGCAAGCAAGCAAACAAACGAACAAGCAAACAAGCAAACAAGCATAGAAGCAAACAAACAAACAAGCAAACAAGCATACAAGCAAGCAAACAAACAAACAAACAAACAAGCAAACAAGCAAACAAGCAAACAAGCAAACAATCAAACAAACAAACAAACAAACAAGCAAACAAGCAAACAATCGATCAAACAAACAAGCAAGCAAGCAAACAAACGAACAAGCAAACAAGCAAACAAGCATAGAAGCAAACAAGCAAACAAACAAACAAGCAAACAAGCAAGCAAACAAACAAGCAAACAAACAAACAAGCAAACAACCATACAAGCAAACAATCAAACAAGCAAACAAACAAACAAGCAACCAAGCATACAAGCAAACAAGCAAACAAGCAAGCAAAGAAAGAAAGAAAGAAACAAACAAACAAGCAATTAAGCATACAAGCGAATAAGCGAACAAGCAAACAAGCAAGCAAACAAACAAACAAACAAGCAAACAATCAAACAAACAAACGAACAAACAAACAAGCAAACAAGCAAACAATCAATCAAACAAACAAGCAAGCAAGCAAACAAACGAACAAGCAAACAAGCAAACAAGCATAGAAGCAAACAAGCAAACAAGCAAACAAACAAACAAACAAACAAACAAGCAAACAACCTTACAAGCAAACAAACAAACAAGCAAATAAGCAAACAAGCATACAAGCAAACAAACAAACAAGCAAGCAAGCAAACAAGCATACAAGCGAATAAGCGAACAAGCAAACAAACAAACAAGCAAACAAACAAGCAAACAAGCAAACAAGCAAACAAGCAAGCAAGCAAACAAACGAACAAGCAAACAAGCAAACAAGCATAGAAGCAAAGAAGCAAACAAGCAAACAAACAAACAAGCAAACAAGCAAGCAAACAAACAAGCAAGCAAGCAAACAAACGAACAAGCAAACAAGCAAACAAGCATAGAAGCAAACAAGCAAACAAACAAACAAGCAAACAAGCAAGCAAACAAACAAGCAAACAAAAAAACAAGCAAAAAACCATACAGGCAAACAAACAAACAAGCAAACAAACAAACAAGCAAACAAGCATACAAGCAAACAAGCAAGCGAAGAAAGAAAGAAACAAACAAACAAACAAGCAAACAAGCATACAAGCGAATAAGCGAACAAGCAAACAAGGAAACAAGCAAGCAAACAAACAAACAAACAAGCAAACAAGCAAACAAACAAACAAACAAACAAACAAACAAACAAACAAACAAACAAACAAACAAGCAAGCAAGCAGAAAAACGAACAAGCAAACAAGCAAACAAGCATACAAGCAAACAAGCAAACAAACAAACAAACAAGCAAACAAGCAAACAACCTTACAAGCAAACAAACAAACAAGCAAATAAGCAAACAAGCAAACAAGCATACAAGCAAACAAACAAACAAGAAAGCAAGCAAACAAGCATACAAGCGAATAAGCGAACAAGGAAACAAACAAACAAGCAAACAAACAGGCAAACAAGCAAACAAGCAAACAAGCAAGCAAGCAAACAAACGAACAAGCAAACAAGCAAACAAGCATAGAAGCAAAGAAGCAAACAAGCAAACAAACAAGCAAGCAAACAAGCAAGCAAACAAACAAGCAAACAAACAAACAAACAAGCAAACAACCCTACAAGCAAACAAACAAACAAGCAAACAAACAAACAAGCAAATAAGCAAACAAGCAAACAAGCATACAAGCAAACAAACAAACAAGCAAACAAGCAAACAAGCAAGCAAAGAAAGAAAGAAAGAAAGAAAGAAAGAAACAAACAAGCAAACAAACAAACAAACAAACAAGCAAACAAACAAGCAAACAAGCAAACAAGCAAACAATCAAACAAGCAAACAAGCAAACAAACAAACAAGCAAACAAGCAAACAAACAAACAAGCAAACTAAAAAAGAAGCAAACAAACAAAGAAGCAAACAAGCAAACAAACAAACAAGCAAACAAGCATACAAGCAAACAAACAAGCAAACAAACAAACACACAAACAAGCAAACAAGCAAACAAAGAAACAAGGAACCAAGCAAACAAACAAACAAAAACAAGTAAATAAATAAATAAATAAATAAATAAATATTCACTTCCCTTCAAAATTAATTTCGATCAGAAAGACTATCTTAGTGGAATGCCACCATCAGTTAGCGTGTTGTGCAAGACGGTGAAGGAAAACTTTCAAATAGGCCTAATGGTTTTTTCAGTTGCCCGAATGTAAGCGATATTTTGGAATTTTATGGACTTTCCATGGAAATTTTTATTGCTTTTATGGCGTTTCTTTTCCTTTTTTCGGGCATATCATTTTGAGATTTCGGGCACACTTGGGAATTTTCTGAAAATAAAACACAATTTTGAAACTCAAGTAGCTCTCTCAATGTTTCAAAATTCTTGTCCTATTTTTTTCCAAATTCTTGCAGGAAATTTAGATTTTGCGGATCTTTTGGGGGACCCGCCTCCCTGCCTTGTATGCTTAAGTCTGAAAAACCTTTTCACTAACAGTTTGGACGGAACGTCCAGAAAATATCAAAAACGCAACCCCTCAGAGAGACGGAAATGGCATTCTGCATGACTTGAAAGAAGATTTAAAACAGTCATTATTTTGAACTTCCTTTTTTCCCATGATTTCTTCAAATAGGCAAAAAGAATAAAAAAGTGCACAATGATGAGAAATTTGCCGAATAAACTGCATGGGTTATTTGGTAAAAGGAAGGGAAAAGTCAAGGATTATAAAGGGAGGGGTGTCTTTAAGAAAATATGACACACCACAAAACCCGATTTTAGTTGGAACGGAGCCTTATTTTTATGAAGTAAAAAAAATCTTCAAACTTTCCTGGGAGGGGGGGGAGGCCCCAAGCCCCCCTAAATCCGTTCCAGGGGATGTTATGTGTTGTCTCGCTGTAGATTTCTGTTCATCTACAAACTAATAGTATGTGTATCCTCTTTGCACTAACATTTACGTTTGAATTTATACAGTCTGAATTAATTGGTAACGAGGTAAAATAGAACGGTCAATAATTTTTAAGATCATGTTGCAATTATTTTGCTTTAAGGCAATGGTAATATACCTTATGAAGCGTTTATTTTCAATCACTGGAGACTTATTCCTCCTGATATTTTCCATTTAACTAATTTGGAAAGTTGTACATGTATAAGTAAGGAACAGAACAGGCCTATGAGAGCTTAAATCGAATGATGGAAAATTATTAAAAGGTGACCATAAAGACTATTATTTGCCTACAAACTATATGAAAATGAAATGGAAAATTTTCCTAATAACCTTGTTCCTCGAAAAGTGCGTTGAATGGTTCCCTTTCAAATTCGTCACTTGCGTCATCATCATAGTTGTAGAACCCTTCAATTTTGAAAACACTCGTTCTGAAATATGACAGAAAACAAAGAACAGCATTAGTACCAGTGTTTACAAGTTACAAGCCAATGCAGAAGAAAATGTTAGTATTAGGCAACAACACAACTGACCGGCAAGTGCCTAGATATAGGCTACGTGTGGTATCCAGGGTCCGTAACATGGACAGTTTTGAAGTTAAGGCAGGGGAATTGCTATAGAGATTAGAACAGATACGGGGGGGGGGGTGGCTGTCCCTCTCAACAAAACCTCCAGAATGTCGGTGGGGTAAGTTAAACTCATTTGCTACACATCGTAGTCAATTAATGGTCTTAGATTTTGGGCGAGCGTGCCTCGTGTGCCAGTTACCGTTTGGAAAATTCCCCAAGTAACATTTGATTCTGTATCTATTTTATGAAAACAAATCAATTTTTTTGCTTATATGAGTCAAATTTAACACAGAAATAGTTTGGAAAAAGTAAGGAACTTATTGAAATATCACGAAAACCTAACGTGCCTCGCTTGACAAAACCTGACTAGTGACTAGTTCAGCTGCATGTTATGAATCGGACAGCCTTTATAGTAGTTTGAGTTATGAGAGATTGGCAACAACCTCACTTTGGAAAAATTTAAAATTTTGATGGGAAATGCAAAAATGTTACTCAGATGACTGTAATAGAGGAGAGATTAAAGGACAATTGTACAAACCCTACGGCACAAGATGCAGTGGCATTCGGAAAAGAAAAGAAAACCAAAATTTTTAATTTTGCTGTCTTGAGCTGGTGAGTTGATAAACGGTTCAACATTCAGTGTATCACTAATTCAGAGAGCAGACGCAGCTCTTGAAATTTCTAAATGAGTTTTTTTATCACTTGATGTTTCTTTTAAAGGAATGCTTTGCCGTTCATGTTCGCATATTCTTAAAAGTCATGTTATTGGGTTGAAAATAAAAACGCATGTACTCTCTTAAATCTATAGATTTAGACTAATCTCATATAGTTATAATAAATTACTAATTCCACTTTTAGATTTAAACGCCAATATCTTAAATCTTACGATTTAAGAGAATATTGCTTATGAATGAAGAAATAAACAACTATAGTTAGAAGGTACTCCATATAGCTTTCAAAACAGCATAAAGTATCACTCCCAGACTCGTTTACCGATCGATACATGAATCCAAGTGTTAACCCTTTACCGTTGTGCTCCAATCGGGGCATATTTGCGCGCCTCGGGTGTGGTGGGCGGAAAAGCGGACGTAGCACGCCCCGCATCAGCTTCCGTAGGTTGTTGACCCCGTGACCTTAAACTATTGTCCCTCTCGTTGTTGTGGCCGAATTTTCGGGTAGCTTCTCGCAGCTTCGAGCTCCGCATGAAACAGTAAAGATGGGTGACAGCCGTGCTCTCCGTATGGGTCCAAAAGGACCCAAACAACTGTAAAGGGTTAATCTTTTCACTCTTTTTGCCTACTGTTTCAGAGAACACCTGCCGTCGCAATTCAAAAAAAAAAAATAAAAAATAAAAAAGAATGAATGTTGGTATTTTGGAGCAAAACTTACCGGATCAGTTTATGGGCGCCCGCATAAATTTTTTACAAGGGGGTGGGGCAAGATCATTCATGGATGATTGAATTGTGTACACTATCTAACCGGAGCGCCACCATCGGTTGGCGCGGAGCGTACAAGAAAATTTTGGGCCTTACTAACCCTCCAGATGGCCGGAAACGACACTTGGCGAGTGTTCTAACCTGCATGTACCCAGCCCTGAAACAGGAATTTCATGTCTGTAATTTTTAGATTTTTAGAATTTTCAATGTAAAAAATTGTTGAAGGGAACCTGCCTCTTGGTCACGGCCTCGCACGCCTACGCACGATAAAACGTACAACTGTCAAACAGCCTATATAAGTCTATGTCCGTTACCTCATTATGAACCATGCATAACCCCCCCTCCCCCCATATTCACCATGTATATCCAAGTTACACACGCGCGTCACCACTTGAGATCAGGACGGGACCAAACCAAGACCAACGCATTCATCAATGGTCGGATGTCATAAGCACACTATATACCTGACAAGTAGGCTAGTACAATTTTGACATAGGTTTTACAATTACAAATTTCCAATAGATATCATGAATGATGGTCCCCAAATTACAATTTCACTATTCGGCATACTGCACCCATACTGCATCTTCTCTTTTGCTATTCCTGGTCAAATGTCCGCATATTTCACGAGTAAGAATTGACGCTGTGAGTGGAGGTAATTTGATGATTAATTTTTAATTTTTTAATTTTAATTATTTTTTTTATTTTTTCACGTTTGATTTTCCAAGGAGGACAAGTGCTTCCCCTTGCCCCCTTTGCGGACGCCCGTGGGTCAGACTCATATTTTCACAGTTTACTTCAGATACCCTTACGTGAATGCCTGCCTTATCTTGTTATCCCAAGCGTCAGATACCTATATATCGTCAAGTCAAGTGGACGACAGTATTTCCAAGCAGTCACACGCTTATCTTGATAATCGAAAAATTGATGCTCTCGCTAACCACGATTTATAACTTAAATCAGTGAGCTGCCTGAAGAAATACGAATTTTCCCTCCATTTTCAACGTCTTTGGCCTTTAATGGAATGCGTTGTAACAATCAATTGGCACTGGGAGTCTCGAGAATCAACTCGGAAATCTGCCGAGGTGAGTCTTGGTGGTCATGAAACAGAAATGACAGAAATGCCACACCGCTATAGCGGGAATATTAACGAGAGGTTTTCAAGACCCCGTCGAACGTTACGTTACCTGTTAGCGGTGTTTTGACAACTTGACGTAGAAACTGCAATATTATATTAAAACGCTATGCTCGATACTTATGACCAACATTTTATCAAGAAATAAGAATGCATAAAAGCCAGTGAAAAATGTGATAAATATCTTACCTATAGAAGTAGCAATATTGCTCTTTAGATGATGTTCTTCCAACTCTTGGTCCGAGAAGCATATCGTATGCGTTATTAGTTTTGCTAAAACAAAACGAAATAACCAAGTTATGGGATGCTTTAGTATTTTTACAACCCTTTTCCAGTGATTGTCCTTAAGAAACAAGAGAATAATCGAACATACAGTGACGGATCTCATGTTTCCTTTTGGAAGAATACAGAAGCACATATTGCGTTATTTAGTTAACATAATGTGAATCATATTTACATACTCAATTGACTTGATAAGAGACAAAAACCTTAAACACAAAGTAAAGCGTGGTTCCTGTCAATATGACGGATGAACCAAGTGTTAACATGTCATGAATTTGTATTGGTTTTGCAATCAGATTCTACGAAAGTCGAAAAACGATACATTATTTCTGCTTTAGGTTTATTTTGTAACATTTTATCACTCTCTCTTTTCCAAGATTGGCGTACACGCTATCGCATCGACCTGAGAACGTAACCAAAGGGCAAATGTTGTATAGTTATCTACCCTAAGTTTCGCGCAACCTTGGGAAAGGGAGCCCTCTAAAATTACCACATATTACTGTGGCAACGCAATAGTCTAACCCCTGGACCTCTGAAGCTAAGAACGGGGATTTTTTTCATCAAGATGAACCCATTTAAGGTTCGTTTCCTCCTAGATTTTTTCCAAAACGTCTAAAAATATTACCTTGGTTTTATCTGCTATATTTTTTTGAAAGTAAAGAAACCATTGTGAGAAAGCCGACGATTTCTTTCTTACACGGCGGAGTCAGTACCTACAACTTCAACTGTCTGTTTACTAAAATGTTATGCATAGGTACATATCACTAAGGCTTTGGCGGTCAGCTTGTACTTTTGCATACAGCTGTGTTAAACTGCCGCATACCAAAATATTTGCCTTAAAGAGGTAGCATTGTTGTAGGGAGGAATAACGTGGTCTATACACAAAAATTTTCTTCTTATTTTGAAGTGACCGAAGTGTTGAATAAACTATGTTCCTCTGAAATTGGTGAAGTAGATTATAAAGGGAAGCCTACAGCTCCGATTATTGGATTTGCTCAGTTTGTTAAGTGAACTCGTGCCTTCTTTGTTGGCTTGTCGTATGAAAATCTTCAGTGCAATGCCTCTCTATTTACACACGAACAATACTAACGTTATACAGCATATAGTCTGCCACGCAGATATTTTGACTTCTTCATGAAGTGGAGATTTCGACTATTGACCCGATTTCACCGACTTGACGGTGTTCCAATAGAATAATCAGTCTATGTGAGGCATGTAGGAAGTCTTCTTTTCGAAGGACGATAATCGCTACGCAATTCTATTAATTTTCTCTACAAACTTGATTTGATCACTCATAAAATAGTCACAGACTTGAACGCCGCTACGCAAACTAACGCTACTACTTTTCGACCACACCATCGAAAACCCCCACTTGTTTAACACGCTTGTCAACCGCTTCAAGTCCGTTGGCACGTCCAAGCTTAATCTACGCATGGGCAGATGCTCGAATTTGAGGTAAAAACATTTTACAGTTATCTGTTGCCTCCGTGAAAGGTACGTTCCGGACACAACAATGAAAGTTGTGTTGGCGGCAGAACATTTTTGTCTTAGATGAAGAGCCTGGTAGACCGTTTGCTCACTTTTGTACAGCACTTATAATATTTATTCGATCGAAGCTTGGAATCAAGTGGCGCAATACTGGGATTTTTCGTTTCGTTTCACACCATTTTCAGTGGCTTCGATCAGTACTTGCCTGCAAATACACACCGTCTAGTTTCATACGTTTTGGGAGTGTCTTTTTTCGTTTTGTAATCCAGCTCAAACGGTACATGGCCTATGAAGAAAACCAAGTGCTAAGAGCAATAACACTTGTCAGAAAAAAGAAATGGTCTAAACGTAAGGCGGCCGAGCTGTGTGGTATCCCTTAGTCTACTCTGAGATCTTGACTGAAAAGGGATGAAAGCAATAGTCAGAAGGGACGGCCATCTCTGATTCCCCAAGAAGAGGAAAGAATGCTTTAGGATCACATAATCCAAATGGCCAAACTAGGGTGTCCTCTTGCACGCTCAGATGTTTTGAAAAAAGCAACTCAAACAGCAGTTTTTCTCAAAATAAAAGAAGACCCGCATTGTATGCTTTCTAAGCACTGGCTACATGGTTCCCTCTCAAGGTGGCCAGAATTAAAGGTTTTGAGACATTCGAAGCTGGAATGAAGCGGGCCAAAGCTACAACAAAACAATCCATTTCCAAATATTTCAATGAACTGACCAATATTATATTTAAATACGATATTGCAGGCAAACCTCACCTTATATTCAGTGTTGACGAGATTGGATTCAATTTTGAACACAGACCCACAAAAGTTGTTGCTCCAAGGGGTTTCAAAATAAATGCTATCACCAGTGACAAGGGGGGCAATTACAACCCTTCTTGCTGCAGGAAGGGCAGCTGGATATGCCACCCCCTTACTTTATATTCAAATGCAAATATTTATTTGATGGGCTTAAAGTTGGGGCCTACCCAGGGAGTGGGTTTCAAATGACCAAACAGGCTGGAGTTATGGAGAGACCTCTGTCAACTATCTTGAAAACCATTTCTCAAAATATTTACCAGCGAGAGACCCTGATCAACACATTTTACTCCTCTATGATGGACATGCTTCGCATATTTCTCTCAGTCTTATCAATTATGCCCTGTCCAAGAAATTATCTTGTTTGTCCTTCCCCCTCATTCTAGCCACTTGCTTCAACCCCTTGATGTGGGCTCTTTTAAACCTCTCAGGGACTTCTACTACCATGAATGCCAAACATACATGAGGAACAATCCAGGTACAGTCATTACAAGGTATGAGGTGTGTCAGCATATCAAAGGCATATCCTAAGCGTTTACGCCGTCAAATTTGATATAATCTTTCAAAAAGGCTGACATTTTCCCTTCAACAAGGATATTTTTGATCAGCACCACTTTCACTCAAATCAAGACAAAAGTCCCATTCCCTTCCCCTTCCTTCTTCAAATCCTGAATACAGCAAATTTTTTTAGTTGATCTACTTCCACAGGAAGCACCAACAGCAGTAGCAAAGAAAAGGAAAGTAGCGTATAGACCACGGGATATTGCAGTTACTGAAGAGATGATAATATTGAGATAAAGAAAGTCCTTTTGGAAAAAGGGAGGTCAAAAAAGTTGTAGATCCTAAAAAGCCCACCATGGAACCATCAGGGTCATGTCACCCCCCCCCCCCCGGAGTCAGGTAGTTCATCCGATGAGTCAGAAATGAGCAATATAGAGGTTTGTTGCATGTGTAACAGATTCCCCCCTCCCCCCAACTCTTCGTGGTGTTTTAACGGGGCAAGTTGCATTTGTAGACTGTGGTCAGTGCAACTGTGGCCACTGGGCACACCTTCAGTTCTGTGTCCCAGAAAATTTGGAAGAAATTACTAATGATGGAGTTTTCACTTGTCCACATTACAAAGGTGAAGAATAGCAGAAAATAGCAAGAGGTAGGTTATTTTTTGGTATTTTCATTCTACATGAAAGGAGCAAAATTGATTTAACCCTTCCGTTTAATAATGTATTTGGTATCAGAACCTTAATTCCATCTATTTAACTTCCAAATCAGTTTTCAGGTCTAACTTGACCATTCACTATACTGTCCTCAGGCCAGAACCAATGTGTCAACACAGTGACATAACCAGACCTGACTGTCCGGGGGGGGGGGGGGATAGCATAGAGGTTTCCCGATTTTGTATTACTTGAGCTTTGTTAGTTTGTGGGTGTCTTTGGGCCTTAAGGGAAGTGTTGAGGGGGGGGGGGAGGCAATAATTTTGGACCATGAAACTCAGCTTACCCCATTGACCAAAGTGTACATTTTTATGCTGCATTGTTTTTTTTTTGCTAGGAGCAAGAACAATTTTTTTATAAATCTGATTTTTTGTCTTAAGTTTGAACACTACTGTATAAGGTACGTGCCGAAAATTTGAGTCCTTTAACACATTTGTAAATATGGAGCTTGTATTGCATATTATAGATTAGATCCAGGGTTTCTTGTAAGGAAATTTGCATTTTTTTTGGGGGGGGGGACTATCGAAGAATCTGCGTTTTCTATTAGCATGAATCTGAGAGCATGTCGACTGAAGATCGTGTTATCTCAGGAGAGCAGATTAAGGCTTCTCGATGACATTAAGCAAACTGTCGAAACTTTGTTGCCTTTTTCGGACAAAATGAAAGCCTATACCGAAGAAAATTTTTAGGGAAACGGCACTGTAGCGGCTACGAAAAATTATCCACTGAATGCTTTATGAGCGATCACTTACAGCTTTAAGGCTTGCAATTTTAGTCGCGCGAAGCGCGCCTATAGTTTTCCTTTTTAAAAATAATAATTTCGAATATGGGACTTTCATTAGGAAGAATCGAAATTTTATGAAGGAAAACTTGGGAAAACCGCACTGTATTTGACGGGTACGTGTCTCGAATGGAAAATTTTCAAAATTTTCACTTTTCGAGCAAGGTCGAAATCGCCCTATCACCTGAAGCTACGCCACTGCTCTTCAACATTGAACATTGATAAAATTTTGACACTTCAATAACTAAAGAATCCATCTGCAAAAACTACACAACTGACAGGGCAAAGGAAGGTCTCCCCTCCGATAAAGTGGACCTCAGATATTATTTTGTTAACCCTTTCCCGTTGTTTGGGTCCTTTTGGACCCCCGCGGAGAGCTCGGCTGTCACCCATCTTTACTGTTTCACGCGGAGCTCGAAACTGCGAGTAGCTACTCGAAAATTCGGCCACAACAACGAGAGAGACAATGGTTTAAAGTCACGGGGTCAATGGCCTACGGAAGCCGATGCGGGGCGGGCTACGTCCGCCTCTCCGCCCACTCCCGAGGCGCGCAAATCTGCCCCGATCGAAGCACAACGGTAAAGGGTTTACTTCAGGCGACTAAATGAATGTTCATATATTGACCAAAACAGTGTTCCATGAATGCAGAACAATTTTACTTTAGATGTTTTAGTTGGCTTATTTTTTTTCTTTTCTCATTTTTCTCTTTTTTACTTTCCCCTTCTTTTCCAATTCCTTTTTTCTTCTACTTTCTTTCTTTCCTTCCCCTCTTTTTTCTCTTTTTCCTTTTCTCTTCTTCTCTCTCTTTTCCTCTTTTTCATTTCTTTCCTTCCCCTCCTTCTCTTCCCGTTTAATTCTTCCCTTCCTTTTTTGTTGTTGTGTGTGTGTGTGGGGGGGGGGACAGTTGTCTTGTATGTCAAATTGAAGAAAAAGGTTCAAGATTAAGTGTAACGCTTTTGATATTTGTTGTACGTCGGCGATGATATTTACGAAAAACAGAAGAATTGCGCGACATTTTCATATAACCATGCTAAAGTTTAATAACTTGAAGACATTGTTTACCCACTAGGTATTCGATATGCCATTTCACTATAGCTAAACAACAAACCAACCCCATTCCGTTGTAAAACATTGTCATATAATCATCCCTTAGGTTTGCCTAACGGCAGCAGGCTTATAGCTCCCAGTGCTGAAGTCTTATACCAAACCTACAAACTGTATATCGGATGTACTCACCAATAAACTATGTCATGAGCTTTGGTCATACGGCTTCGGAAGAAAGTGCGAATACGGATTCAAATAAGGTATAAATACCAAACCTTCCTTTCAGTAGATTTGCCAACAATAAAGTTATTGCAAATAAGTTACTGAACAGCTGGTAGGGATTACATCGGCAGAAGAGGTCCACCACCACAGAAAGATTTTAATTATAGCACTGACCAATAATTTATTAGGGTTACATGTATATATATATATATATATATACATATATATATATTTATATATATATATATGTATATATATATGTATATATATATGTATATATATATATATATATATATATATATATATATATATATATATATATATATATATATATATATATATATATATATATATATATATATATATATATATATATATATATATATATATATATAAAATCCTCTGTATACCGTACATGTTATTCCAGTATCCAGTGAGTTTAGCGTCTTATTGAAGAATGCTAAGATCTACAGATGAACTTACCTATTGAGTAAATCGAGTAGGTCTACAATTGCAACTTCATCTATATCACGGATTTCCTGGATCAGGACCATGTCGTAACGTTCCAGAATCTGTTCATAGAATAATGAAACATATTAACCATCATAAAATTCATAGCCCACCCGTTTTCTGTTTCTTAACCCTTTACCGTTGTTTGGGTCCTTTTGGACCCAGGCGGAGAGCGCGGCTGTCACCCATCTTTACTGTTTTACGCGGAGCTCGAAACTGCGAGTAGCTACCCGAAAAATCGGCCTCAACAACGAGAGAGATAATGGTTTAAGGTCACGGGGTCAATAGCCTACGGAAGCTGATGCGGGGCGTACTATGTCCGCTTTTTCGCCCACTCCCTAGGTGCGCAAATCTGCCCCGATTGGAGCACAACGGTAAAGGGTTAACTTCATTAATTTCTCTGACAAGTTTTTCTCATTCAGTTAGAAGATGCCCGATCAGTATTCAAAAACAAATGAATCGAAGACACATTTGAATGTGAAGAGTGCACACTACTTACGGATGCCATTAAAATACTTAAAGAGAGGGACTGCATCTCCGTCAGGATGACATAGTCCCCTCCCATTCGTATCACGAAAACTAGGAATTGGTCTGAGTGCAAGACAGTATTGTTAAATTCTTAAACTTTTCCATCGCTGCAAAAGATACGTGATAGGCCGATTTATGTTTTGGGCATTTTCTTCAATCTCTTGGCTAATTAGGCTTTCTACAACAAGACGACCACATGATCAAGGGGTTGGAGCATCAAACTTGCAGTCGGTATGTCTTGTGTTAATTCGACACCTGTCATATTTTATGTTAAATATTTAACACATTTAAACCTTAAATCTGTCCCAAAAATACATTTTCAATGACTATTAAAGATTATGGACAGATTTTAGGTTTTAATATGTTAGAAATATCTTCAGTGATTATTTTCTTTATTATTAAAGAATACGGTTATTATATCACTGACGACTTTTTTACTTCTTCCGCCATCTTGATTGACCTGAATTGCATCTAAAATGTTTCAAAAAAAAAACGTTTCAATTATTTGGCACAAAAGGAGGCTATTTATAAAGAGCAACTGTCAGAAAGATATTTTTTACGGATGATTATCTCTATTACTATAATTAATTGAAATTTTAAAATTAGCTGCCATTTTGCAATATTCATATCTTGGTTGACCTGGATACTAAAAGAAATGTCCAGAAAAATACCTTGTGAATATTTACAACAGTAAATGGACACAGGTTAGGTTTTTCTGTGCCAAAAGTACTTTTAATGATTATTTTCCTTTTGTCGTGTTATATCAACATAATTAATGCATCAGCGGCCATTTTGCTTTACCGCCATTTTGGTTGATCTGAATTCCAGAGGAAGTATTTTAAAAAGTAAGTTAGGATTATTTGTCATAAAATCTGGCCATAAATTAAGGGCAACTGTGTCAAAAGTATTTTTAATGAATATTTTTCTGATTATTTTTTATACATTATGATCGTTATTGGCGGCCATATTGTTGTTTCCGCCATCTTGGTTAGTATGTGGTCCTGCATAAAATACCAGAAACCATGTTTTGAGAATTATGTACATTTTCCATAAAGATATTAGAAATGTTTAGTCAAATTTATTTTTAGTGATTATTTTCTGACGTTTATTTGCATTTTTTTTCAATTATTTTCTTATTTTTGTGGCGAATTTTTACTGAATTGTTTTTACTTCTTCAGTACATTTCCGACATATTAAATGACAAATACTCTTGTATCTAGGATTGTCAAGTTCCGCCTTTATTTGAAAACATTATTTTACATCATTGTGATTGATGAATGTGGAAATTTGCATTTTTTCACATTTTTTTGGAAATATTTCAAGTTAGTTTGGCAGCCATTTTGCTGTTTTTCCGCCATCTTGGTCAACCCGAATCTCACCAAAACAGTCCCCAAAATTAGTTCTGGAATACTTGCCATAAAATACGACTAAATTTTAAAAGTCGATCCCTCAAAAATATTTTTAAGAATATTTTCTTTATTATAATTTAATACAAAATATTCAAAATGTTTGCCACAATTTTGTTTTTGGCAGCCATTTTGAACGGGCGAGACCCAAAATATTTACTAATACCACTTGATTTCGTGTTCAGCGGACCGTAACGTTCCCAAATAATATTGCGATGGAGAGTTGTAGGGTTGCCTGTGAGATGCCTGTGGACCATAGCCTATAATTACCACTCCAGATGGCGCTTACCTCAATCTCCTGCCCAATTTGAAGCTTTTAGTACTGATCTTTCATTGTATTGCTGGTGTACTGGTGCTTCCCAAGTACAATTCCTGGAACATTAGTACCCTAAAAATGTCTGAAGATATGTATTATAATCATTTCAGGCCAAACTAGGACAAATGAATCGATTTACTGTACACAATTACATTTTAAAATAGCATAGTCAAGATTTAGGTCAAAGGTCAAATTTCGTACCTTTTTGACTTTTAATGACCTCAAAAGTCACGTGATTCTCAAAATCTGTATATCAACTAAAAGACAATTTCTTTGCAAGTATTTTGAGGGTTAGTTTGCAACTCTCGAGTTTCTAGATGAAAAATAATAGCCATTTTACTTTCCCCTACCCCTTAAATTTTTGATTTTTCAGCACCCTGACTCTTGGCAGATACCCCGCTATATTTCCCCAACCCACCCGAAGATACCCATATACCTGAATTTTCCTGTTTAAAGACATGTCAGGGAATCGAAAAAACATGGTGGCATTAATGACCATTCCTGGTGGCACTGGCCTCAATCTGAAGCCGGACTATAACCTAAAGTAGTCAGGTGGTAAAGTAAGGAAGTGATGTGGATTTGTACGACTCGGTTTCTAACCAACTGGTTCAAGTCGGGCCGGTCACAGTCTCTTTTCGGGTTTTGGCTCACTGGCTAATTGTTTTCCTTACTCCATTGCCTAATCTGAACACCCAGCATATTGTGAGTAGGTTTGTTAGGTTATGCATCGCGCATTGCGCGTCTCTCTGTTTTGCCATCTTGGCGTCCATTTTACAACAAGGTGTTGTTCCCCGCGCTTTTGACCATGGAAGTACTAACACACGTACTGCGCATAATCAGTTTCTTCCAGTACCGTATGTCAAATTGAAACCCTCTGACGTCACGTGCTTAACCACTTTAGTATCATAAAAAATGCTTCCACGGGAGCTTTCTTCCCCGATTTTAATCCCACAGGGACGCAAAATCACTTGTTTATGCATACTAATAATGCAAATTGATACGTGATACGGGAAACTTGTAAGGTACAATAACGGTTAAAACAAAATCAGGAGCAATTGGAGGATTTAATTTCAAAGAGGAAAGGTGAGATTGGTTAGATTTGCAGGAGTTTCACATCTCAACGTCCAAGCATCCATAGTGAACAATGGGACGTTTTTGGAAGATGTAAAGGAAGGCGTGT
Source organism: Holothuria scabra (assembly GCA_037179385.1). NCBI lineage: Eukaryota > Metazoa > Echinodermata > Holothuroidea > Aspidochirotida > Holothuriidae > Holothuria > Holothuria scabra. Next base: position 3,804,186 of record CM074187.1, on the reverse strand, counting down.
TTTAACTCCCAATTTCTTCGTACTTTTAAAAACATCTAGTCAGTTGGGTACGACAAAGAAATATGGTCAAATATTTATCAGCCGAATTTTGTCAAAGTTATAACACATTTCCGGCTCATGCCCCCATTAATTAGATTTTGTTCAACTTCGACTTTAGAGTGTACGTATTTTCGATGATTTTGACAAGGAAAAATCTTGCTTTTAAAGAATGACAATGAGAAGAATAAACTGCCGATAATTTTCCCAACCAAAATCACCCAAAACGCAAAAAACGGGATTAAGGCCAAACATGATAGATTAGGGAAAAAAGGTGTGAACTGAGGAGGGTTTGTTTCTATAACGGTGTACTTTGTAGTTAAAGAGGTTACTGTGTAGAACTTTGAAATGGCTGTATGTTATGAGGAATTGTACATAATTTAGGCATGGTTAAATGTAACATTCTGCCACAGTTCAGAAGACCATAAGAGAGTGTTTTGCCATAAATTTGCTTGAGATGGCCCATTTTAGATCTGCGCCCATGGGCGTCCGCAGGTATGGGCACGAGGGGCACTTGCCCCCCCCCCCAGGAAAATTAAAAAATTGAAAAAAAAAAACGTATAAAACCAAAGCAAAACCCGAACAAAACGTGTTTTCCAAGTTTCTATGCGAAAAATAGGCTTTAAAAATGCCATTTCCGGCGATCTGGGAGGCATTTGGGCTGTAATTTTCGCATGCTTTGTGTCAATTCATGGTGACTTGGATGTTTTCCCCTCCCTAGAAATTTTGCCCCCCTGACTTTTTTCTGCGGACGCCCATGTCTACGCCTGAAATCCTTCAATATGACTGTGATGAAATATTGACCTTATTGATGTCAATCTTTTATGGAACGAACCATAGAATTAGTCGATTGACTGTTTGCAATGAATTGTATAGATTTCTTTATTATGTTTGTGATTATGTTATGGATTAGCCCTGTTTTACGTCAGTGGGAAAAGTTCTTCAACAGTGCGCGTCGGCCCTCATGAGCACATACGTTTATTGTTTACCTGTCTAGCATGAGGTCAGGTTAGTTTGCAGTGAAGATGGTTATCTCTATTCATTTGGTGTATTCCCGAAAACGTTGTATGAGCGTGTGTTCTGAAATATGCAAAATAGTTTTTGAACAGTAAGACTTTAAGAGTTGGGGAAATGTACAAAATATGATCCTTTTTTAACATCCATAGAAATTACAGAAGTGTTGACGGAAGTAGTTTTGTGGATTTTCTTTTTCCATTGAATGCGCACTAAGACGAATATTTACTTTCCGTTATTTTTAAAGTAAAACTCCTGCTTATTTTCTGCTTACAAGCTGGGAATAACATGCCATTTCCGGCTATCTGTTTCCACCGCGCTCTTCGCTAACTGACTGTGACGTTGTGCTCATAGGCGTAGATGGGGGAGGGGGGGGGACAGGGGGACATATCCCCCACTCCCACTTTTTTGAATGGAGTCTACACTAATGTTAAAGGCCCCCCCCCCACTTTTTGTGAAATGAAACTTATAAGTTACGTTCTACCAAAAAGATTTTAATGTAGGTTAAGAAAGGTGTCTTCTAACGATTACGATCGATTTTCTGAATAAATAATTCCACATGTTTAGTTTACAAATTCCCCAAATTTTCTCGCGCTACGCCTGCTTTCGGTCTCAATGATGTTTTTTTCAGTTGCTTATGAAACATACATTTTTTATCGGTCTTTATGGTTATGTCGATTGTTCGTGTTCATAGGCCAGCAGGTGTGGTTATCAACGAGCCCAATTTGAAGAAGAGGAATCATCCCCTACTGTTTTTATGAAATAAGAAATCTTAAGTGAATGGTCATCCCGGGAGGCTAAAATTGCAAACACATTTAAAGGAAACTGAAAATGTCAGGGTTCACAGTGTGCACGCAACGTTTTTCAGAAAAGTTAATGATTTCTTCTGCAAAATTTCGAAACGCGCATATCACACTTTCGTATAACGATTCGACCGTTTCGTTTTTATAGACCATTATCACAGAAGTAAAATCACACTGACGATTGCTAGATAAGGGACTTCAATCAATAGCGTAGCCAGCGGGGGGGGGGGGGGGCAAGGGGGATTGAGTGCCCCCCTCCCCCCCCACACACACAAGCACAGAAATTTTGGGGACGCGATGTTGAAAAAATGAAGGAGAGCGTAAAAAAAAAGGATTAACGGCAAGAGGAGTTAGGGAATCTGGGGCATTTTTTACAGTTTTTCGAGGGGGGCTCTTAGTCGTTACGTTAAAGTATGCAGTCCCCGACGGCGACTAGTCTCCCCGATGGTTTACCTGTTTTTTGCTCTCAAGGGACAATTTCCCTGATAAGAACCCCAAATTTTCGGCGCGCTACGCGCGCTGTAGATTCACCCCAGTTTTTTCGATACTTCCATTCCACATATCTAGGGAGTGTAAGTCCTGCCAATTTACCAAGTAACGGGGTAAACAGCGTACATAGGTTTTGTAGAGGTCGTAAATTTCATCCCATATCACAAAGCCTAGTTGCTGTTCTCTTGTGTGTGTCTGCGATAGGTCAGTTGGTGAGAGACTCGCGGACTATGATTACATAGGCTATGTTATTTTTGTAAGCCTACCAAAAATTTCGGCGCGCTTTGCAATTTCACGATTCAGACCCAAAAGAACACTATCAGTGCGCAACCCGGCTTTTAAAATATTAAGTGATATTCTGCAAAATGTGCTCCAGGCTGCAATGACATGGGATAGTTCGGCTCCTTCATATCCACTTCTCCCCACCCCCTAGACAAAGGGGCTGTCGGCTGTTGTGGTCACTGGCATGGCCCGCCCCTGTCGGGAATAATCTGTCGCCTTCCCAGGGTCGGTTTAGTTATTTTGGCTTTTCAAAAGAGTTATTTCTGCGATAAAACCCAAAATGTTCGGTACGCTCTGCACACTCTTCCTCAGTTCCTTTACCTAGAGCTTATAAAGTACAAACCCTTCCTATCTTTTCAAATAAATTAATAAGTAGAATAAATGGATTAATGTACATGTCGGGAATTTCGTCTCATTTCGCTAAACATAGTTAATCTCCTGTGTCAGTCGTGCGGTACGGACTCGAAGAAGGAAGTACAATATAAGTTGTGCCCGATAGGGCCCAAATGCCGGCCGGGACAATTGACCTATATAAGCTTTAAATAAGTACAAATTCTTTTAATAGTTCGCACTTACTCCCGCCCAGACCTAAACACAATTCCCTGGGCCCCGTTGACTCGTACAGTAACCCTTTTACAGCCACTTACTAACTCTCGAGGGAATAAGGAAAACATTGATGCAAGATTGAAAATGTCAAAAAATTCCAGCTTACACTCTTAAAAAAAAGTGGGCAAATTTTGCCCAACTTTTTGACCAACACTGGGCATCTATTCAACAACCTAAACAGTTGGGCAAAACTTTAACCAACCAAATTTGGTAAACTTTGAACCCAACTGTTGGGCAGGAGATTACCCAAACTGTTTGGTAAATTAGCATTTAAAAACATACCCACTTGTTGGGCACTTCTTTTATTAAGCTGTTGGGCAAATGCATTAACCAAATGTTGGTTATATGCTAATCATCTTTTCCTTAACCGTTGGTGCTTTCTTTACATGTTAGGTTGTAGGTTATGGCAGGGAGCTGCCACTGCAGCTCCCTGGTTATGGCAACCCATCGGTCCCAGTTTAAAAACCCTGGCTTAATAACCTATTTGGTTTGTCACTGAGTTCCGTATAAGTACGTCCAAAACTATCATTTTTAAAAGGCACTGTATTTTTTAAAGGCACTGTAAAATGATGTGTGTAAATGATGTGATGAAGTTTTGCAGTTTCATCAATGCATAAATATGAACACAAGGGCAGCATGAGAATTAGCTGGTCCGTAGCTCTCATACACTGTTATCATGGTTATGAGATAGGTTACTTGAAATATGCCGAAATCGTTCGAATAGTAATATAAAAATGCTCATTCGGACGTGAAAGAGATTATCCCAGATCCTAACCTCTCATTGGATAGCAGTTTTGCGCCAAATACGAATCATGGAATCTCATAGAAATGTGTTCTAGTTCGTAGTACTATTTAAAGAATTTTATGGAAATAGAGATCGATTTCATGGTCTAAAATAATGTACGAGTTTAGCTGTTTGGCCAATATAAAAGATGCCAAAGAGAATTTTCAGGTTATGGTACCATGTCTGATTATGAAAAGAATTGTGAAACAAATCGGGCCAAGTGTACTGTTGTTTGGTGAAAACACTGCAACCAATAATATACCCAACAAATTGGCAAAAAATTACCCAACAAGTGGGTAAAGGAAATATGCTCAACTGTAGAATAAAACCTTATCGTAATTTTGACCAGTCAGTTGGGTATTACAGTATACGCGTGCATGGAAGGGGAAATTTAACCATTTTGTGAGCAAAGATTGACCAACACTTAGGCAATTACTTTTACTCAACAAAAACTTTGCCAAGCGTTTAAACAGTGCACCAATTAGCCCCAAAGTTGGGCAAAGTTTTACCAACACATTTCATAAACTTCTTTAACCAACGGATATTTTACCCAACGTTTTAAGAGTGTAGGTGTTCACCAGATCGCTCAATTTTTATGTAAAATTGCAAAATCTCCTTGGAGAAGGAAGGGGGAGAACCACGTCCTCTCCCCGTTCCTTCGCTCGGCTCCTCACTTGCGCGGTTCGCTCCCTCGAGAAAATGCCGCAACCCAGTGGCGGTGATTAAGAATGAAAAAGTGGGGGCTACAGGTATGTTCAGCCTCTTAACATTTGTCAAGTGCTCCAGTTATAAGAAGCGGGGAGAATTTCGAAGTCGGGCTGAACATATTCTTGCTTAGAACACTCGGGAAGTGCCGTTTCCGGCCATCTGAGGGGTTTGTAAATCCAAAAATTTCCTGGCACGCCCGTGCCAATCGATGGTAGAGCTCCGCTTAGAAACATGTATTAACATGTTTCATAGACTGATTTTTTTTTGCATTAAATGAGAAATTTCAGAAATGAGATCCATATTTCCAGGCTGGGAACAGGCAGCATAAAACACTAGGGAAGTGCCGTTTCCTGCCATCTGAGGGGTTTCTAAAACCAAAAATTTTCTTGTACGCTCCGCTTAGATAGTCCTGTCCGTCAAGATTGGGGACGATGAGTCGATTTTGCCCCCCACAAGAAAATCCTGGCTACGCCCCTGACTTCAATATTAAATTAGAGGTACACCTCCATCCTCTTTCTGCAGATACTGTATGCTGAGATGTGTCGTTCGAAAGGACCATCACCCCCTCGAACTGTGATTTTCCCGCAGTAGATTGAAGTGTGCTTTTGATCAATTCATGGATTTATTTTACCATTTTCATTACAATGGTTCCAACTTTTAGAAATTTTGTATAAACACTTCGCAAACCATCAAATTTTTTGTTGTACAACCGGTATTTTCATCCACATTGACCATAGTTAGGACCATGTTTAGAAACATTTGGTGTTTTCATAGTTACCCAAACTATTGAAAAATTTAGCACCATTTTACATCTGGGCCCCCTTCTCTTAGAAACCCGGTGGCGTAGATACATGAGACAGGAGGCTGTGAAAAATGAAGAATCCGTTATATCTGAATATTGTTATGTGGGAAACCAGTCTACTCTGTGGTTTCGACAATTCATGGAATCCGAATTCTCTCCAAGAAAAGTCCCATACTCCCATATTCGTCATTATTTGTTTCAAATGGCAAAGCGCGTTGCAAACTACAACTCCTAAGTAGGAGTTCTCGCCCTCACCTTCAGTGTGATAACCTTTTCCGAGCTCTGGAAGTGATAAAATAGGAAATTTGCTAAATGTGATACCAGATTATATAGTGACACCGGTAACTACAGTGCTATTTTCATAAATTATCTTGCATAGAATTCCAAATTTTCTCTAGCGTAATCTCTTGACTCAAAAATTTTGTCGGAAAGCCTCATTTCGTAGACATTATGTAGCAACATAGATCCTCGGTTGCCACTTAATCTCAGATTTAACAATAGGAAAAGCAAAACTTTCAGCAATCCCCCAATTTTCAAATTTCCTTGCAGGAAATCCAGAATCCAAACTTTTCTGCAATACAGAAATTTCATATTTTCAAATATTTGCAAAAAAAAAAAAATAAATAAATAAATAAAAATCAAGTGCTTAAATTATTTCCCTAATACCATAATACAGTGGTGTTTACACTTGAAAAATCGTAGCTTTTGGATGCTTACCCACCCCTTCCTGTAAAAATGTCTCGCTACGCCACCCTAGATACCACACCAGGACAGTGGAAAAATTTAGGCCAGATGTCCCCCAAATCAAATATCAAATCGACACCCCTGGTTGTGCTTAAATAATCTTTCCACATTTTTCAGCTCCCCACCTAGTACAGATCCTGGGTCTGCTACTGACTATAAAGCTCATTTTGCGTGGGTCGAGCTGGTGGAAATGAGCACAGACTTTGCCTTCCTTTCGGGAATTGTAGGGTGTCACTGTAGTCTTGATGAAAATTGATAGCGTAGAATAATTTGTGTCTCGGTCCCAAGATGGTTAATCCACCCTTGTGTGACCAACAGCATAACGATTTGAAGCTTCGAATTTACTGAGGTCCCAACTCATGACCTAAAGACTTAAAGAAGTCGGTAGACCAATGAGCTAATCCATGTTTCATTAAAGGGCTGCTGACATTTTTTAGGAATTTTCACGGATATGACTTGAAGAAATTATGGTTATAGAGCAAAAAATTCTGTATTCGACATATATGCACCCTTGAAAATCGACAAATCTCAAAAGGCTGGACGGTGGCTTGATCCCCTTAGCTGTTTAAAACCCAATGACTACGATCAGGCCCTGCAGCTAGCTACCAAACGAAAATCTTGCCTAGGTTTGTGCATATAGATAATATATCATAGACATGGCAATGATGCCCTCCAAATAATTTAAACTTTGGCATTCCCGAGTCTGGATCAATTTTCCATCAGTAAAAATATCAATTTGACTAACACCTGTCGCTTTCCCTCCTCACTGCACGACGTAATTCAAGAAACCGTCACGCCATCTCTTCACGTCAGAATAAAACAAACCTTGTAGAACAGAGAATTTAGCTGTGACCTAGTGACTTAGGAGTGCTCAAGATCACCTTTTAACTTCAGCATACAACTTAGCAGTCGACTAAGCTTAGCGGACATTTAATGAAAAACATTTACTATCCAACTAGTCTTAGATGGCAGCTTAGGCCTTAAATAGTTGCCAACTAGACTAAGCAGGATGGCAGGGTGTTTTCAGTATCGGTTCATAGTAATAACACTAAGATATTTTCAGGCGAGAGGAACCCTTATATTTTAACCCTTTACCGTTGTTTGGGTCCTTTTGAACCCATGCGGAGAGCTCGGCTGTCACACATCTTTACTGTTTCACGCGGAGCTCGAAACTGCGAGTAGCTACCCGAAAATTCGGCCACCGGAGCGAGAGAGACAATAGTTTAAGGTCACGGAGTCAATGGCCTACGGAAGCCGATGCGGGGCGGGCTACTTCCGCTTTTCCGCCCAATCCCGAGGCGCGCAAATATGCCCCGATCGGAGCACAACGGTAAAGGTTTAAAGAATCAAACACGAATTGACCAATCAACGACCAGAAAGACTTATAGAAAATACCAGAATAACCATCACTTCGACGGGTCTTGGATTTGTAATAGTGTACCAATACAAAGTGTAAGCTTCCAGGCCTGTAGCCGGGTGGGAAGTGGGAGGGGGGGGGGTCGGAGCGTCCGAACGACCCACGTCAACTTGAGGGAGGTCCATTTTTCCAGCCCTGTGCCTGAAGGGTCAGGTATGAAACATTTTTTAGCTTGAAATAAAACTGTATAAGACGAATTTCGGTTCACTTTTAGCAGGAAGATAAAACTTTTCAGATTACATGTATGATTTTTTCTCAAAAAGTGGTGTACTGTGTGGAATTCTTGGGGAAAAAGAATTTCTGTTGTGTTCAAAAGTCTTCTAAATGTTACGAGACGACATCAACCAGATTGAATCCACGGACGAGCAAGTGGAAAGTTCTAGAAAGTGCTAGCATCGGTGTTGTCGCTCGAGCATATTCAACGGGTAACCCCAGAGAACATTCGCACAGTTACTGGAAACTACTGTATGATGTAATGGCCTAATAATAGCCAACTTGTGGTTATGGGTTACTGAGCCCAAAATATTCGCTGTTTATTTTGTACGAGATGCTTCCATAAGAGTAAGTTCCAGACTTTTCTGGAAGAACTACCAGGCATATAAAAGGTCATGCAAGCAGTGTGACAAAAAGAGAAAAGAGAAGTGAACAGAAGATACACAGATAATACAGAGCCAGACGCCTGCTTCGCCGCTTAACGCTGTGATTGTGTCGCCATTTACCGATCACTATAGTCTTCATCCTGCCTTCGCGGAACCGAGTCCTACGCTGTGCTGCTGTACAATCGACGCTAATTACACTACCCCTTGGACAAAGAGAGATACCTTAAGCCGTAAAAGATTGTAAGTAGATTTAAGATTAATTGTTGTAAATTTAAGGAAGTAAGAGGTGAATAATAATTAAGTTGTTGATTTTAATCTTGCTCTTCTGTGGTCTTTCGCTGTTATTGGTTTGAATTGCGACCAAGCCGTAACATAAAATACTCCAAATTGCAGGAGATCTGCTGATTTCAAAATTTACCGGGGAAGCATGGCCCGGATCCCTAGCAACTGCATGCTTACGACACGCGCCATCTTCCTCCTTTTTGGAAAAAGGTCCACATCTTGAAGGAAAGACCCACCCCTCCAAAATGGGCTGGCTACGTGCCTAGGTTCCCCACACTGCAGTGGAATCATCCGTTTCCAAAGGCGTGTATCGTTAATCCAACAAAAAGGAGTCGGGCCAGCAGATCTTTAGCAGAGATTTAGAGGTTAATAAAAGTTACTAATAACATGGCATTTACCGACAAACCAACACCCTATCAACGTTTCTTTTCAGCAGCTCAAAATTTTAGTTTAGGCTTTATTAGGTTTTTCAAAATTTGTAATTCTTTCCTCTATTCTCGTTACACACATCGCACACCACACGTTAAACTGCATCTGGTTGTGTTTATACGTGGGAATTATGAGGTTACCCTTTGCCACAACTGCCTTCCGGTGAACCCTTGGGCAAGGTGCTTCTGTATATTTGCCAGGTGCTTTGAAAATGTTGTTGCCTTCGGGCGATTTTCTGCCTTGGGGCGTGTTGTTGAGTTCGGGCGTGGTGTTGTCTTTGGGGGCGGTGTTACCTCCGGGCGTGAGGTGACCTTCAAGCATGGTGTAGGATATTCTTGGTTTTTGTTGTCTTTGGGCGGTGGTTGGTGTTGAAGGTGGTTGTGCGTGAATTGGCGGGTTGTTTGAGTGTTGGCGTGGGTAACTTGTTTTCGTTTGTCACCAACTTATTTGTTCCATGATTTGTAGCTTTTGTTTTTTGGCCAGCCGGTTTGAGTTTGTTACAACGTACCTGTTTCTATGTACGTTTTAAAAAGAACTAGACCTTCTTGGCCTTTGGGCTAAGATCATATGCAGTATCTGTAAAAGGACGCCACCTATTGTTTCGGTTAATGGTGAAAGTACGCTTATTTACCTGTTTACTTGCCTATTTAAGCTGATTCTTCTTTAAGTTGTGAAAGTACGCCACTTGTTTTCTCAGTTAGTCTGTATACAGAATCTGCATTTTACTCATTGTCCTTTGTTTTCGACTAGGTGATACCGTCCAGTTATGAAATTAATTTGTTATCCTACGTTTGAGGGTTAGAGTAAACTCTTGTTTTCAATCTCGTTTATGCCCTCGTTATTTTGGTTTCGCATATATTCCAAAGTGTTTTTCGAATGAATTAAAAGTAAAGTTTTTGTTCTTGTTGAGGCGAAAGCACGCCAACTGCAAATAAGTTTATCTTGTACACAGTGGTTCTTTCCTCTTTTCTCTTGTCTTTTGTATTTCCCTTGTTCAGGGGACGGTCTCGAGGTTTGATTCCACTTTGTTTCTTTGTCTTTGATGGTGAAAGGGTCTGGAGGACTTTAGAAAAAGTACGTTACACCAGACCTGAGGGCTATGAGGTTGGTCAAGTGCCCCGCGGCCTTTTAACTAAGATCATGTGTAGTACCTGTTCTTTTCATCCGGCTAGAAAGGAGCCATACATATCAGACCAACAATGTTAATGGTCTGAGAGTCGTAAAGTAGGTCAAGTGTTGTCCTTCAGTGGACGTTTGGCTTCATCGGGAAGCAGCTTTAAGTTTGGTTTCGCCGAACGGCCCTTTGCCAGATGGTCGAGAGAATTTTAGGAAAAAGTTGGTCAATTATAATTCTTCAATGGACGTATAGCTTCTTGGGGAAGCAGTTCATAGCTTGGTTTTGCCGAATGGCTCTTTGCCAGAGAGTCGGAAAGAGTTTAGAGAAAGGACCTGATTATAGTACTCTGTAGTTCATAACTAAGACACATAAGTTCATTAAACTATATTGCACAACATTAAACTAGTTTTCGCCAGAGTTACCGAGTGACGTTTTCAGTTACCGATATTTTAAGGCTTTACCGATCTTTGGCAAACCTACAAGAGAATGTGTTAAATCCCACGAAAGGCCGACTTCACTTCCTCCTCGGATTTGTCTACATGATGGTAAAAAATTGAGGTTTTTGTTTGCTGAAGTTCATTGCTTTACTGCCCATCATTCCTTATCCCTATTGTTTCTAATACTTTCTTATATGAAATAAGTGGTAACCAGGCACACGAAGTAAATTTGAGTTTGTCAGAAGGCTTCAGTTCAGCTGAAATTAATTTTGCTACATTGCGTACAGAGAGGGAACAGAGGAACCCTTTGCTGTGTTGACCTTGAAGTTAATAGGAGAATGACCTCCCTGTGGGGGATGTAAAGTTTGCAGAATTCTCATGCCACTTATGCAATCACATTTTATTAGTATGGGATTGTTGAGGAGAAAACCAACATAACATTTAAAGAAAAACAAAAGACTGCCCATTAATGTGGGAATGTGATGTCATATACAGTATATGTGCTTGCTTCAAGTTAACATTTGTTGAAAATGTGAAAATTTTACGTGCTCAAATCTTGGGAACCACACATTGGATTTCAATGCAAATTACACCGAAATGATTAGAATAATAACCCCTCTAACATACCAAAACCCTGTAGTGATCTTAAACACTTCTTTTAATACAGCATGTCAATAGTGGTCGAGATGTCTTGGTGGCCGAGTTGTCCGGGGTCCGAGTTGTCTCAGGGGCCGAGTTGACCGGACACCATTACAATGACGTTCCGGCAACAATGACCACATTAGAAAAAAACTTGGATTAGTGTTTAAAAAGTTATTTATTCTATGTTTGGTTGGTGTCCGGTAAACTCGGCCCCTGAGACAACTCGGCCCGGACATATCGGCCCCTGGGCAGCTCGGCCAGCGAGACATTTCGGCCCCTGGACAACTCGGCCCCTGCGACAACTCGGACCCCGGACAACTCGGCCACCGAGACATCTCGGCCACTATTGACATGCTGTATTAAGTGAATTGTGAGATTGTATTCTTGAGGAAATTTGCACAGCCTAAACTTCAGCTTTAAGACATTGCTCAAAGTAAACTTAATTTAACTTAAAATTGTTTCTTAATTTTTTTTAATTTGACAACATCGATCGATTAATTCAATGTCATTCGAAACCTCTCTTTAAAGGGATCGGAACGCGTGGTAATAAGTATGTACAGTCCTGTTTGCTTCTCGGCCTTTTGGCTAAGATGATGCTCAGTATCTGTTCTTTTCATCCAGTTTAGAATAAAGCCATATATAACAGTCCAATAATGTTAATGGTCTAAGGGCCACGACGTTGGTCACGTACTCTCTGCCCTTCACTGGAAGCATTAGCATTTTTCGGGAAGCTCGTTCATAATGGCCAATCTCGTTAAATTCAAACCCCGGTTTCCTTTATAAAAAAAAAACTCAAATCTTTCGCATGAAATCCGCAAGTTGATTTCGGCCCCTTTCCTAACAAATATGCCAGCTAGGTTCCTTGACTATCATAATGTCAAATGGTGCGCCGTCTACCCTAGTTGATTGGCTGTTGAAAGTCATGTGACAACATTTTTCCTCTGCAAATGTGAAATAGTTGGTTTCAAGTTGTCCAGGGGCCGAGATGTCCGGGGCCTTGAATATACAATAGTTAAGTACTACTAAGCCAGACAGTACTTTTATTTCTTAAGGTTAATACTAATATTAATAAGGGTAGTGTTTATTCAATGGTAGCCTAGTTTTCTGAGGGGCCGAGTTGTCCAGGGGCCGAGATGTCCGGGCCGAGTTGTCCCAGGGGTCGAGTTGACCGTAAACCGTCTGGTCAGGCAACTGGGAGCTCCTTGTTTTGGCGTATGACCATAACCATAAGGAACTTTTTTTTATTAAGGGCGGTGACCTTTTGCACTTTTCCGGTTCCCCAACTAAGGCATAATTTCTGCCCCATGAGGCTCTGAAGTCTGCCCGATCCAGCAAGCAAGGTCTTGGCCAATTGGGGGTCACGGCCCCGGGCGTTCCATAGAGTCATGCATATGATAAACATGGACAAAATCGATGATGATGGACTTTTGGTGCTACATGTCATTTTAGAGCATTAAGTAACTAAGGTTACAGTAGGTTAAATGGTATTTAAAATTTGGGCAGTTTATTTATGCAACATTTAAATTCGGTCTCGGTCTCCGTCTTGGACCTTGTCGGTCTCGGTCTCGAATTTTACCCCTGGTCTCGGTCTCGACACCCTCTGGTCTCGGTCTCGGATATACCGTTCTCGGATATAACACTGTTCCACAGATCTGGGGAAAGTTTGTCTGCTTAAACGGTTTGTCTTGTTATGAGTCCTAAGTGTGTACCTCTCTCACAGCCGTCATCTTTTAAAAATTAAGTTTGTATTTTAATTTGAGATTATTAGTAAGATACAAAGAACGTTATCGCTAAGAAATTTACATACCTTTGTATGGAGGAAAGTGCACAAAACTTCTGGCTGTGTCGAATCTATTAGTTACAGTACGCCTAAGAGTACAAAACGTATCAAAACTGCTCAGTATCTGAAAATCTGCGCGGTAAGATTATGACGAAGCAATATTTTTTCTCCTAACATCAAAGTTTCAGAATAAGTGTTTCCGAAAATCTAGTAAATTGCAAAGTTGTTTGAACGTTAACCTCTATTTAATTTGTGCGGTAGGATCGAAATGCACAAAATAATTCCCAAGCGTGAACGAATTGTTTCCGAGAATACTTGAAATGAGCAAAAATAATAAGCATCCCTGGCCAGTGGCGGAGCTAGCGATTTTGGTCAGAGAGGGCGTGAATGACTTTCAGGGGCGCTGTTTAATGATAGATACCAAGTAAGCCTTCAACCCATAGGCCAACAAATAAGCCAACTTCTTAGATGGTCCAAAATGTCTCGCACTAAAGAGCTTGCAAAGTTGCATATAAAGAATCTGATAATTTAAATTTTAGTGGTTCACAGGGAACCCACCTCTGTTTAAGGTGTTTTGTAAGGTGATGCATGTAGGTTATATCAGTCTCTGCATAGGATCACAAACTTAACTCTGTGCATGTAACACTTTCTTAGGTGCTCATGTTAAGAATCTTTGCATTTCTCAATGGCCGGTTCGTTTGACTTATAGCATTCCACAGATGTATTATAGTATCACGTATTACATTTTGCCGACGGTTCTTCCATGCTGTATTTTGATTAACGGGTCTAGAGGCTGGTGTGTGCAAAAATGCCCACCCAAGCCCAAGTCTGTTTAGTTACTACTTCACTCAATACCTAACATGTCTTACCTTCAATTTCAGTGAAATGGGGGTAGGCGGTTCACTATCCAGGGGCAGGATTTGCCCGACAGGGGGTCCAAACTCCCCGACGGGCCGGGGCCAGCATTTCAAGGCCCCGACAAAAGCGGTGACTTGGTCCCGGTGGGACGTGACTCGGCAGAATATGAAGCGCGCGTAGCGCCGAAATTTTGGACTCTCTTTATAACAAATACTTAAAAATCTGGAGTTTATTTTGAAGAAAAAAATTAAAATTTTTGAAACAATTTTGACTTTTGGAAGGGCCATAAAAAAGTTGGGGTGTTTATTCAAGAATCTATCCTTCATATGGGCAAAATCAAAAACGTTTTGTATGCGACAGCTGAAATTCTGTTGAGATTTTGCAGGTAACCGTTCTAAGTTTACGTACTAAGGTTTCAAGACGAGACAAGAACTTTGCCCGAAAAGTTTTTCCCTTTTTTAACGAAGATTTGAAGATTTAGGAGCTTATTATATTGCAGAAATTTTGGGATACAATATAAGAAAATTTGTTTTTTGCAAGGTTAAAATGAAAAATTTGGGTTCTTTGTTAAGTGATATGCCTTTCAAGAGCAAAATTAGGTAGAACGTCGGGGTGATTTAAAAAGTTGGTTTTAAGTGCTGTACTGAGTATCCATCGATATAGGAAAATTTTGTCACTTTGAACAATGTGAAGCTTATATTGGGGAAAAATTGAAATTTTATGACAAACCCTCTTTAAAGAAAAATCAAGTAGGGGGTGGTCTGTAGTTTTGTTGGGGTTACTGAATATCATCAGGCAGATTGAGGCCCTCGGACCAAAGGCCTATTCGAAAATTTTCCATCGGAAAAGTTTGGCTTCCCATATATTTGAAGTTTTATATCTTATATATTAAAATATATAGGCGTACAGGAGCGTTTCGGTTTGGGAGCGGGCAGAATTTGTCCCGAAAAATATAATCCTGTCCGAAAGAGCACACAGATTTTTTTGAAAAATTGAGAACCACCAGACAGCAGGAAAAGGCATTTCCCAAACTGGTAGGGTAATTAGAAACAAAGTAGTCATTAATTTGAGCTTTCTCTCACAATTAAAATTTCACTTTATAATACTGTCCCAAAACGAAGAATAATATGCCAGCATGCATTGTTTCGGTAAGTAATCTGTTCGGCAAAAATATCTAAGCGGAGCGCAACCACCAGTTGGCGCGGAACGTACAGAAAATGGTTTAAAAATTCCAGTCCCTCAGACTGTCAAACAGCCGGAAATGGCATTTCCCAGACTTGTAACTAGAAATGAAGCCATCGCTATTTTGAGCTTTTTGTTTGAAATGAACGTTTAAATTCAACAGAAAAAAGGTCCAACTTGCTGTAAGTGGATCAGAAAATTCCCAGATAAAAGGTACTGCTACAATTAGATGAAATGGTCTTGATCCCCCTTCTTTTTTTTTTTTGGGGGGGGGGGGTGGACTGTGCATCGTACGGAATTGAAATCATACTAATGTGTTTGAATCTACTAGGAATCTTCGTTGTATTCAGTTGCAAGATCCAAGCTGAAATTTTCTACGTGACTGCCCTAACCCCAGACTATAAATGAATTTTCTTCCGACGTATTTGAAAATGTCACGCTACAAGGTGGTTTTAAATTAATTTTCAGTCAGACTTATGGGGAGACATCCTCACGCTACTGTTTATCATTATGTCTAGCTCAAAACATCCTGGCCGATTCTCATTACCGTTGTTAGAATTCGGCTGTCGGGGCAGGCCAAATGGCAGATCATTGGGCACTGCATGCACTTGAACAACCTTTTGTCTGTTTTTTGTCAGGAACATTCGGAATTGTGAGTTTCCTTGAAGAATATGGTCTTCTAGTGAGCAAAACCAAGAAGGCCGTCCGGATTACTGAAGTTTATATAGAACCCATATCTTCTAGCAGTTTAAGGTGGACATTCAGATGAAGGTTCCGCGACGAAATTGGGTTTTACCAACAAGAGGGGGAAGGACAGCCTTCCCCGACGGGGCAAGATTGAAGATAGGATGAGGGAGAGCAGAGCTTGTAAGAAGTGATTAAAACATATTCAGATAGGCATTAAAATACCGCAATAAGAATTAAATAGTTCAAAAAGAAAAAAAAGTTCATGATTATCCTTCCAGTATCTTCAGTCCTTTACCTTCATTTTAGGCCTTTCCAAAGGAAATTGCCGTCAGTTTCATGACCGGGAGGAGAAAGGACAAGGTACATGAAATGAGGTTTAACCGAGCAAAGAAGAAGTGATTGGAAATCGATTCTAACGTGTAATAAAATAGCATTTCAAGACAAAAAAAGTTTACCCATCCAGTAATTTCAGTCCTTGTAGGCTTTTTTTTTCTTTTCTTTTTTATTATTTTTTCTTTTTTTAGGCCTCCCCGACGAAATGGCCGACCTTCCCCGACGGGGGGGGGGGGGGGGGTGGTCCCCGAAGGGGGGGGGGGCATGGTCCCCCGGCCCCCCGCTGGGGTCACCCCTGTCACTTTCTGACGTTACTAAGTCGGAGGCTTCATATTAGCACCCGTCATTTTAATATATGCATGATTTTAACGAAAGCTTTTCATTCCACCCGTTTGGACGAATGTGATTCGTTCTCAAAATCGCGGCTGATGATGGATGGTAATAAACAGTATAGTGTTTGCTATAACAACAACAACTGTAACAACTGTTCTCTCCAATAAAGAAGTGTGCAAATTCCCAAATTGTTAGAAAATAAACAGATAGGATGTGCCCACTACTCCTTTTCGGACAAAAGATAAGACATTCTATACACCTAAGTTCCCTCCCGTCTGCACGTGTACCGTATTCTGGCAAATTAAAATATCCGAAAACTGTGTTAGAAACTTTGGCACGAAAAATATTTTCCCATTTCGGGCAATGCTTCAAAAAATCTATAAAGTGAGGCTCAGTGATAGGTGTTTTATGTGCTACCAGAATGCAACGTTTTTGTTTTTCACAAAAAATATCGTTGTGACTATGTTAGAAAAGAGGTCTGACACATAAATAGCGCGTTTATTCAGCAGGTTGTAAGCTAGAAAAATAATAATCAAATAAAAGAGAGACAGGGAAGACATTGTAAGTAGAAAAAACTTCCATATAAGAGTACAAGATGGTGACCATATTGACTCTCCATGTGCTTCCCGATTGTCAGGATTCCGTCTGTTGAGTACTGACAGTATTTCTTCAGGGAGCTGTTAAGCATCAAACAGCTTCCTGATTTCATTAAGAAACATGACGACGATAATGACTCTTGATGGAGTTTTAAGGCAAACTGTTGATCATTTTACACAAATGTACGCCTTGCTGTCTCCCCGTGTAATCGAGTAGTGGAATTCTTGGAAGAATTCGGATTTTTGACCACTTCGGGCGTTGTGGTGTGCAATACTAAGATGTGAGGCTCAGAAATATGCGGTTTCCTTTAAAAAGTCCACGAATTGTGTCATTTTGTTATAATTTCTTTATGGTTTTGAATGAATGAAAAAGTTAATTATGATTTCTTTTTAACTTTTCGAGATAATTTGGGAAAGAATTTGGAACGCTTAGGACTTTTCTGTGTAATTAAAAACATTGCAGGTATTTTTAAGACTCGAATGTCTGTTCGAAATTGGTATATGCTTTGGGAAAATGGGGGGGGGGGGGGACGTCCGCCTAACCTCGCCTCCAACGCCTATGGGCACAGTGACGTGCGCCTTTCTCTTAAACTATTAAATAATGGTTACTGACGCTATCTCTGGGAACGTGGGCAGATTAGGATTACCAAACGAGACGTATACTGTGGCATACATGATTTGAGAGACAATTAACGAATGGTTTGGGAGTATGTAGCTGACTTATATAAAATCGTAGCTCACATTTAGGTGGGGTGTTTCCTTGCAGGAGGCTGTTAGCTCCTTGTTCCTCTTAAACTTGTTATGAAT
Source organism: Holothuria scabra (assembly GCA_037179385.1). Lineage (NCBI taxonomy): Eukaryota > Metazoa > Echinodermata > Holothuroidea > Aspidochirotida > Holothuriidae > Holothuria > Holothuria scabra. The sequence continues at coordinate 3,786,419 of CM074187.1, read as the reverse complement.
ACTTGATTTTGAATCGACGGACTATCATTGTTGTGCGGCACATAAATTGTGGTGTCGTACATATTCACATGTACACGATTTCATCCAAATTTTGTGAATAATTAAACCATATGTCTGAAGTAAAATTAATACACAAGTCTTTACTAATTGCCGCTTTTAAGTACAGTATAACTAGCAATAAAAAAGTACTTTTATAATCAGCCATCATCAGCCGCGTGTGATAAGAACAATGACAATTCTGTTCTCACTTTTTTTTTACTTTGTCAGCCTAATGACCTTTTCTACACAACATTTTTTTCTATTTTGTTATATATTCTTCAATTGTTTTCAAAATCTTCAAAACGTCAACTAATGTTTAGGAACTTTCATCGATGCCATTTATGTACTTTCATGGTAGTGTAATCCCCCAAAATACAGTTCAAGCCGCACTTCTTACCTGGACGAGACAATCCATAACATCTGGTTTCCCGGCCTTAGTCTTTCCAAAGACCTGAATATTAAATGCACCGATCAGTCTTGATCCGACTGAGTAGTCAAATACTACCACGAGAAGAACTACTTGCAAGAGCTTCATTTTGCTTCTTAATGCACCAGCGTAAACGATGAACGATGTCTAGGCAATGCGAATGAGCAAGAAGAAGAAAACTAACCACTATTTATCAAGTTTCCTCGCAGCTTTCAAATACAAATAAAAGCCACCAGCAGGCAATTAGTGGAGTTGTGATGGTAATAATTAATAAACACTTCAGGTGCTACAACTGATAACGATAAGTCAACAAAGGAAAACGTTTGACACAGTAATATTTGACCTAGATGTGTTTGAACGAGGTGACTGTTGTGCTGTAACCAGGCGCGGATCCAGATATTTCAAGAAGCGGGAGGGGGACTGAACTAAGGGAAAACGGGTAATATAGGAACGTACGGTGACCCTCTGTCTGAATATACATCTCACCGGCGTCGGAAGCAATATGAAAGTGTGTGTGTGTGTGTGGGGGGGGGGGGGGGTGGAACAATTTTAGACTTTGTACCTCTGCCTACTTCATGGACCAAAAGGTACATTTTTGAATGCTAAATTTTTCTATTTTTTTCTACGAGCAAGAACATTTTTTAAATTTAAAAGAAAAATCTGATATTTTCTTAAGTTTGGACACTATTGTACTGCGTACGTGGCAAATTTGGGTCCTTTTACACACTTGTAAATTTGGAGCTTGTATTTGCAAGAAATAGTTAAGGTTCAGGGTTTTTTAAGCCAATTATTACAAATATGAAGCTTTTATTAGGAGCAATTCGGAATTTTATTAGACTTGGCCAAGTCTCTCGTGAGTGTTCCCCGGGAAGCTGACAACACCAACTCTACACAAATCCAGTGCTTCAGCACAGTACAGCATACCGTATTTGCCTTTTTTCCAATACGCCCTCTATCGGTCTATAAATGTATCAATCTCGTTGAGAGACGATAGAATTAATAGACCGATGCCGGGCGTATTAGATAAAAGGAAAATACGATATTCTCTGCTATGCTGCAGCAGGTGGATTTTGAAGAGAAAGTTGTCAACTCCCCGCGGAACACTCACGAGAGACTTGGCCAAGTCTAGAATTTTATGAAAAAGAGTTAGGAAAACCGCAGTGTATTTGTCTGATGTCTCAAATGGCAAATTTCCAAATTTTTCACTTTTTCGAGCTAGGGGCAATTATTAAGAATCCGTCTATACAGACTACTCAACTGACAGAGAGGTAAGGTATCTGAGAATAGCGGAAAGCGTAAATCGCGACCTCAGACAGCTGATCTCGGCCTTGCAAGTAGTAGCTACCGAATTTTCTTTTGTGTGAATTCCACTGTATCAGGGACCGTCGTATTAAACAAATGTATGTAGATATGGAGGCTGTACTGCAGAAAGCTTTGGGTTATGGGTTTCCTGTAAGGAGATATAAAGAGGGGATTACTGAAGAATCATATATTGGTGGCAAATCTGTGAATGATTGCACCACTGAATCATTGTTGCTACATAATGCTATGTAATAAGGCCTACGCACTGACACTCTCCAATGACATTTCAAGTTTCCCACACTTTGTTGTCCTTTTTAGACAAAAATTTTTTAAAATCAAGAGCTTTCTTTGAAGAAAATTTGGTATTCTATGAAAGACAGTTTACAAAAATAGCAATATAGGTGCCGGTGTCTCTTGATGATGTGGTGTCACATATGGTAATATCCGGGTTTGTCATTTACAGAGCAAGGTTTACCAAATTGAATTATGAACGAGGAAAGACGCTTTCTATATTTATTTTGATTTTTTGAGATTTGGAAAATGAAAGAGCGGTTTCCTGACCCGTAAAGTGGGGGACGGAAGCATGCTTCCGTCTTCCTCATTTATCACTGGGGGTGACAGCTGTCAGCCCCAGTCTCACGCTTCTTACGCCTATGGAATATCTAAAACTGCCCGAAAGACCAGGCGGAGCGCCACCATCTGTTGGAGCGGAACATACAGAAAATTTCATTCATTTCCCACCGACTTGTAAGTAGAATCTAAACATTCATTAGATTGATCATCAATCATGGTATAAATTCGAGCAACTTAATTGACCGGTGAAAATCCTTTCTAAACTTCAATGGAGGATGATAATGCATCACATACCGGCTACCTTTACAAGTTTATCGAACTTGACAAGGACCTCATGTGTTAGAGCAGCCTGATTAGCTGGAACAGAAATCAAAATTAATGTGTAGCCCAATTCTTCATGGTCAGCATCAACAACTATACCAGGGCTTCAGTTAACACTTAAACATACTTGAAAATTTGTGTAAAGTGTTTCTCCGATATGATTGGTTTTGGTCGATGTCCCTCTATACCATGGGTGGCACATTGGCCAATCTAACGGAGGAAGGATGTGGGCAAGGGGTGAAGGTAAGACGCCACCTAATATGACCCATGCCTGCTCCACTGGGGCCACCCAGATGGCTACAGCAACATGATTTGGACCAAAAGTTTGCACACCCCTGCTCAATATCATAAAGAACCACCGTTGGAAACTGAGACAAGACTAACCTGCCGACAGTCCACAGCCACTACGGTACATTGCACGCATCAGCTGACTTGCGACTGTATGAACATAGTCCCCCCCCCCTTTTCGTCACATCAAAAATGACAAATACACTAAATGTTTAGCTACGAAAATATTCAAGGAGCTATTTCAGGCTCATCCTTTCCCTCACAACACAAATCCAAATACACTCACGAACCTCGTATGATATTGAGCCCGGGTGAATGGGCTATCTAATACTTTCCTGCCACCCTTGCCTTCGCCATATCAAGGAGCTGCAACTTTCTGGCCAAAACAACAAGATTTGAATAATTTGAATAGCTGTCGGCCAATAGGCCTATGTCATGACGTTATTTGCGTTACCGACTAGGGGAGGGGGGGGGGTGAGGCCGTAAAAGCCCCCACCCTTGAATCAGGGCCTGGTAAAATGTGGGATTCACGACATCTCACAGAGAACAACCAAAGCACCTTAATCATTTAATGCAAACGTTGTGCGATGGGGATTCCCCGCTTGATGCGCTGGTTAAAATAGTTATCAGCAATTGGTATAAAGATCATGTCCAAAACGTGGTAGGCGTGGACCAGCGGAGACGCACCGTAAATGGCAAAACTTCGGTACAATGAAATTAAAATAAACATTAAAATAATATTCATTTAAAAACAAACAGTAAAGGTAATTTAATAACTCATTTTCAAATTTCCAGGCCCCCTCGGATTAAATTAAGTAAAATAACTATATACATAAAAAACTTAGTTTTCATGTACTTCATGTGTATTAAACCCTGCATGTGATTTTGTCTCTTCAGAAGATTCTTTGATTGATTGATCGATTGCTAAGTTGCTTATGCTCGCATCAGGAGTATAACAAGAATGGCTCATGACTTACAAAATAGTAAAAAAGTAAAACCGGTCCCCACAAAAAGAAATCCAAGGGAAACAGATGGAAGAATAATTGAAAAAAAATAGAACTAAATTAAAAAAACAAAACAACGGAAAATATGTATGTAAACATTTGCATACCGTAAGCATAAACATTCTCTGAATGTGTATAAGAAGGACTATCATTTGAAACGGTGTATTTTATTCATGGAATAACGCTTTAATATAAATTCATTTGGGAGAGCACAGAGACTAGGACTCGTTTTGCTACATAAATATCTACGGATTGGGGCTCTTCGGAGTTTCCGATACTTTGTCGTTTTTCAGACAAAATATTTCAAAGAGGAGAGCTTAATGTAGGCTATTGAGAGCTCGGAAAAGTTTACCAAGATAATTTATAGGTGAACACTGCTGCATTCGGAACTAAAATTTGCTGCGCGCGAAACAAATGCAAATTGCGTTTTTGAAACAAATAATTACAAATATTGAGCATGTAATCGAGGAAATTCTCAGTTTCGTGAAGAGTTATGAAAACCACACTGGAGTTGACTGGTGTCTTATTAAGTAAATTTTCGAATGTCACCACTGCCCCCTCCTGTAGCTACGCCACTGGATAGATTATAAAAATGAATATTTTAGAATGTGTGAAATGAATACTATCCATTCAACTCTCACTCTATCGTGTTCTCACCTCACTCTCATGGTGTTTTCCATTGCTAAGGTAGTAAATGTTGAAATTCAAAATCCATATAATTGTGATATTTTCCTGTACCGTATCTGTTTTGTTTCTCTTTGAAATTAAGCAAGATTACAGAGCACAGAGAACACTCGCAAAATTAGGTAAACCGATAACAATAAGAACGTGATCTTATATCAGGGCTTATGGGTTATTTCATTTATTTGGGTTCATATGGGAATTAAATGGGTGTCATATGGGTCAGTATCTGATCATTAAGGGCCTGTGGCCTCCTATCATCAAGTAGCCAGCCTCAACCATACGGAGATGATCCTACATGGAGAGGGTGGCGCTTCAAGGTAAATTCAAGGTAAATTATTTTATATAGTCTGAATACTTTGGTCATCTTAATGTTATCAATGTTTATATTCCTTCTATATCATAAATCGTGACAAATCAATTACAAAAATATTCAAAATTTTCTAAAATAGTGAATTATGAGAGAAAATGGCCCCAAATTAGCAAATTCAGGGCAAAAAGTGTTGAGAATGTTGAAAGAAAGTATTTATGTCTCCCGGAAAATTTACGTAATGAAACTTTGCATGGAAGAAAAAGGTGTTTCCTAATCCTGTGTTTTTACCATTTTGGCCTGGAACTTATATTTCCATATGACTTCTGGTATGCAGTGTAGGCTATGCCAACTTGTTAACTTCTTCAAATTTTAGAATACAGCACAACTATATTTTCATGTCCACCCGTTGTAATTTACATGGGCAACAGATATCGGGACCAGTAATTACCAGTAATTATTTAAGTCTTTGACTTCACATTGTCCAAAATTCTAAAGGAGGTATATGAATGTCGTGTAAAATTTCGAGATCTGGCATTAATGCAATGAATGATTTATGAAACTCAGAAATTAATGAAAATGGCTCGCAAAACACTATTTTTAATAAATCATTTGAGTATGAAACAAAATAAATATGCTTCATTCAAACTGATGGAAAAAAATTATAACAAAAGTGAATAGGAAGATGCAAGGGCGTGTCTAGATCTTTCTTCATAGGGGGCCAAAACTGAAGCTAGGGAGAGAAGAGACCTAATCAGAGCGCGGGGGGGGGGGGGCTTTCCCCTCCCACGATGTGAAGCTTTTTAGTGTTTTAATGTGAAAATAAGTGATTTGGTTCATAATTTATACGATATTTTGTATGCTTAAGAAGACCTATTATTATGTATTTTGTGAACTATTTTCTAAGAATAACAGCACTGAAATCCAGTAAGCATCTATTGCTGCAAATAACTGGATTTGCCCGGAGCGCAAGAAAATTTTGGTGCAAAATGCCTCCAGAGAGGCGCATTACAGACTTACCCTATTTTAAGTGGGGAAACACTAGCAATATTGTAAAAATAAACATAAAAGTATCAAATTTATGCTAATGGGGGGGGGGGGGGGGTTCACCATCGACCCTCACCCCCTGGCTACGCTCTGCCCCATTATACCTTCCAGGACATCTACATCGTTAGTTATTTTATATTTTCCCTCAGTTTCCATTAAAGGAAAAAGTTGAAAAAAGATAAATCCAAATGTCAGTGTCCAAGAATTTCCGTGGTGTAAGCGAAGTTTGGAAAAATGAATTAGGGTACAGGGCAGTGCATGACAGCTGGCCCACGATCTAAGGGGATCGCCAACATCAGTTGGCGTGGAGAGTAGAGAAAATTTTGAAAAAATCGTACCGTTCGGAAGATCGAAAATGCACTTCCCAGTTTTACAAGAATGAACAAAGCAGTCGCTATTTTGAGTTTTCGTTTTTTAAAACACGTCCACTTTAAACTAAATTTCAGTCAGAAAGACTATCTAAGCAGAGCACCACCATTAGTTGTCGCTGGGCGCAAAGCAAAGTTTGCAAAACATGAACCCTTAGATAGCCGGAGTTTGCATTTTCCAGGCTTGGAAGGAGGATCAAAGCAGTGCTATTTTGATCAGAAAAATTACCAGACAAAATGTACCATTGGATGAAATGGTATCGTATCTCTTCGTGGGAAAACTACAAAACGAAATTGAAAACATGCTAATGTAATGAACTCCCTTGCGACTCTTGGTTAAATTCAATATATATTGAATTTATGAAAAGTGTCTTTGTGACTGCCCGAACTCTTTACTGTAAATGATTTTACTTCTATTCAGTGGCATTGCTAGAATTGTTCCAGGAAGGAACACGCACCCAAATTTTCCGATTTTTTATTTTTTGAAAGGATGAACACCATTTTTAGGGGATGTAATTTGCGGCGCTCGAAGCGCGCCGAAATTTTTTGCCATGTTTCAGCAATTTTTTTAAAATATGGAGCTTTTATTGGAAAAAAGTTTGGATAATGGGTTTCCTGCATAAGGAAACGTGAAATTTTTGGAACACTGAAGAATCTGTATTTCCTATTGGCAATTCTGAGATGGCACGGCGATTAAAGATCGTTGATGCTACACAACGTTTTTTGTAAGGCCTACAAATTGAGGCTCTCCGACGTCAATTTAAGAGTAAAGAGCTTATGTTGGAAAAAATGGAACTTACTGATAGAACAATCATGAAAATAGCACCACTTGATGATCTGTTGATTTTGTCATTTCCAGATTTCAGAAATATATGAGGGAACTCGACTGCAGTAGCAACTGCAGATTGCTGCGAGCAAAACGCGCGGAAAGGAAAACTGTGCATTTTAGAAACAAACAGTTACAAATATAGAGCTTTCATTGAAGAGAATTCGGAATTTGATGGAAAAAGATTTGGCCCAGAAAACCACAGTGCAGTTGACTAGTGTCACAAATGGCAAATTTCCGAATTTTTCACTTGTAAAAGCCAGGGGGGTGGGGCGAAACCCCCTTCACCCTGTAAATACCCTACTGCTTCTATTAGTAAAACCTTTTGAAAAAAAGGCATGTTACGAGATGGGTTAAAATGATTTTCATGCAGGCTTATGCCAAGACTGTCTTAAATTATGTCATTATATAATTTTATAAACAACCTATTGACATGGTTTTCATTACCGTTGCCCAAGTTTTGTCTGTAGGGTTAGGATAGATATATGGCAAGTCAGCTAATAACACTACAAGTCAAGTGAATGCCCTCCCGTCTGTCAATCGAATTAATTTGGCAACTGAAACATCCCAGAACTTTTCTCAAACTTCGACCTGAGTATTTTACCATTTCGGATAAAGATTATGCCAGACTACAGTGTGAAGGGGAGGGGGGCCGGAGGAAATTTTTTTCACAAGTTACCCGAATGTGAAGCGAATCTTTGCATCAGTTCATTTTTTCAAGAAAATTTACTTTTCTGTTTTTCGAGCAAAGGTTTGAAGGTATGAAAATAATAAGCTTTTCGGGACTTATGCTGCCCAAGATTTAAACGCAAAATCAGGCTTAAGAATAATTGTTTTTTTAAGCGACAGATTTCCCAAATGTGTCACGAGTTTTTTATCTCTTTGATTTTTCGTAAATATGTTACCCTGGCTATAATACCTTTCTTTCTTTCCGGCAAATGCTTGTCGATATTCGACCAATTTAGTCATTGTGATGTAAATAGGCCTATCGTGAAGTAAAACTCACGAATAATAGCTCTTTTTGCTGCCCGAGCGTCTACAGCGACTTTTTTTTAATCTTGTTGAACTTATATGAACATGTTACCTCAATTATGACGTTCTTTCCTTTTTTCGGGCACATCTCTTAAAGATTTCGAGTACGCGCCAGAATTTTCGGAAAACGAGTTTTGAAGCTCAAGTGACTATTAAATTTTTTTCCAAAACCCTGCGCGAATTTTCAAATTTTGCTATTTTTCCGGGGGGGGGGGGGACTTTCCCTGTCTCCACGCCTATGTCTGAAAGAAGCTGAAAGGAGTTCCACAATTGGTCAGCGCGGAGCGGATCAGAAAATCTGAAAACTGTAACCCCTCAGACAGCCAGAAATGACATTTCTGAGGATTGTAAGCAGATTTTAAGAAGTCGTTATTTTTAGCTATTTTTGCAATTAAATCTTAAAATCAACGAAAAGAAAGAAAAAATACAAAATGATCAGAAATTTGCATAAAAACCTCATTTTTTTTTTAAAGTGAGGAAGAAGAAAATTCGAGGGATGTAAGGGGAGGGTGTCATTAGGCAATCATGACACATCACAAAGGCCGATTTTAGTTGGATAAGGGCCTTATTTTTGTTAAATGAAGTAAAAAAGACTTCAAACTTTTTTGGAAAAGGGGCCTGGAAGGGACCTACGCCCCATTCCCCCTAAATCCGCCCATGACATTTCAAATCGAATGAAATATCGAGAACAAATAAATATACTTTGAACCAATTGGGGGAGGGTGAGGGAACTTGGCGCGGATCTCCACCAAGAGCTGGAGCGCCAAAGTAATTACCAAATACTTCTTCCTGATCGCAGGAAACCATCACTCCCCAAGCACTCCAGCATGCATCTAAACCACCTTTGCCTTGATATTCCACGTTTAAAAATTAATTTAAATACTGGAACAGGGGCTGTAGCAGTACAGCCATCAATTTGGGCAGATATTAAACAGTATACTGGCAAAATATCTCATCGCTCCTGAATAAAAAATATAGTCAGAGGTTTTGGAAGACGTACAATTTAGGATTGCTTTCGCTGATACTATGACGCCACTCATTAACACTGATAGCTAGCTACATCACACACCTCGCCCAAGATGAGCCTATTATTGGTTCATCCATCAATATGTTGGGGCTAGGGTGGTCGGTCGCCGTACACCACTTCCCATGTTTATCAGTTTATGGAGAGGAAGTTTGCAGTACTCTTCTGTAATTTACGCCATTGCTACACTGTTAAAAAGTTCTGTAAATTTACAGACTTTTTTTAACTTAAACTTTTTGTATTTTACTTTTAATAGAGATTTTCTGTATCTTTACAGACACTTTGTATTGCTACAATAAAAAAAGGTTGTTTAACATGTATTTTCTGTTTATTTGAAAAACCATTTCTGTCTGCTTTTTTAACCAAATTTTACTGCTTTGTAAAACTTTTTCTGTAAATTTACAGAAATTTTAACAGTATTTTGTATTTTTCTGATTTCACATAAATATACTGTCATTTAACAAACATTCATTTTGTTTTTAAGCTGAAAAAGAAACAAAAATAAGCCCAAACAAACAAACAAATAAGAAATAGACAGAAAATTTTCAATATATAACATGCATCGTTCTGCGAAGTTTCAGTTAAAAAAGAAAACATTTTTGGCAAATTTATGGCCCTATTTGAAAATTAACTTACATTTATTATACTGACAATTGGTATACCGATGTCAACTCATCGCCACAGGCGCTCATGCACTTGATCGAATTAAAAACGTTTCACAAATTTACTTGAAAGAGTCTGTAAATTTACCACCACTTTATGACGTATATCTCATTTTGCATAAATGGGTGGAGCTTATTTTGTAGGCATTTTCCTAACAAAAGGATTGCTGTTGCTTTGAATAATATCTTTTTTGGCGTTTTTTAATCAGGAAATAATAAACTTATTGTTTACCTTGTCTGGAAATGTTTGCAACCAATGTATTTGCATTCTTTGTCATATTTATTTTAAAAACAATTATTATATTGTACAAAAATGTGACTTTCCAATTACAAAGTTCCTAGAGATAGCAGTCTACTGGACAACAATGTGATAACAAAGTATCCTCATTGTGTTTTGACTGAAAATAACTTCGTAACGACACATTACGTTGATAAGCAAATACCTGATCTACGTAATGGTGAAGTGTATGTTACGTAATAACATATGAAAGGAAAAAAAGCGATATTATAATAAATATTAAAACGCCGAGAATGAAAACAGTAGGCTGTAAATTCACATAAAATTAAGGTAAAAAAAAAAACAGAACAATTCTGTAATTCGATTTTACAGTAGACATTTGTAAACTAATTTACATCCAAAAACTGTAAAGAAAAACAAACAGTTAATGTTTTTTCATGATTACAGTCTGGCTGTAAAAAAAACATTATTTGGTTGGAAAAAAATTTGCCATAAAAATTATGTAAATTTTACAGAGAAATTTTTAACAGTGTACCATTTCCGCAAATTCCTCTGGCTCCAATCTTCATTACTTTTCTTCCCTTCCCCTTTCTTTCCTTTCTTTCCCCTCCTCTTTTTTCTCCCCTCTCATTTTGTCCCCTATCCATGGGAGGGGGTGGAGATGGGGGCATGGCCCGCTGGCCCCCCTGCACACGCCGGGGGAAAGATGTCGGTTTCCTAGGATATCAACGTTGTATTGTATTAGTTTCATTGAAATCATGACGAATGCAATGCTTAGAATAACACAATAATCACAGAGTGAATCTGCCCGCAGCTATATAATCATGACCATGCTGACCTTGAATTTGTCATCATGCCGGAAAGATTATTATTCAAGTTGAGCTCATCCAATTATACTGCATTAATTACTGACTGAATATCATGAAATACATGGTGATTGAATTGGTGAGAGTCAACCAAAATATTCTTTCCGATTTTACGACCTCAGTTTAACTTGCTGTTTGTTTTGAGATGGCATTTTTCCGACGCAAAGGAGGGAGATTGACACAATATGATTTTATGAGGTAAATTTCAAAGCCTTTTGAAATTTCCTCGCATTTTATGTACGTGGAAACTTTATTGCAAACGAAAGTTCAAAATAATTACCCCTGCGTAGGTTCCATTTACAAAATCGTCAAATGCCGTTTTCGGCTATCTGAATGATCGCGATATTTCGACTAATTTTAGAACTGAAGTGCTACAGATCAGTTTAAACAAAAATACGGTGAGTTGCTAAAGCTTAAAAAAAAGTAAAAGAAAGATTATTTTGACAATGTGCAAATAACGTTTAAGGAAAATTGTTTTCCATCCTTAAAATCTGACAATATATTTGTAGGAACTTACTTTTAAAGCCCGGGAGAGGATCAAGAGTGCGCATTTCTATCCAAACATTTGCTGGTACTCTCCGCACCAAATGCACGGCGGTGCTCCGCTCAGATAGTGAGCGCGGATCCAGCTGGGGCCGAACCCACTGCTATTGGTAACCAAAAAGTTTGAAACGCCAGTTTAACATATTTGCTTCACGAGGACGTTATCCTTACAAGTCAGATGTGTCTTCTTATTCAACCGCGCGTGCACCAGCTGTAGCGTGCACGCGTGTAGCAACCACTTTTGTCACAATCAGCCACTTTTGTCATAGCTCACAACTTTTGTCACAATTTTGTCACAGGTTACCACTTTTGTCATAAGTAGCGCCACTTTTGTCACAACAGAGGTCACCACTTTTGTCATAACTGTCAACAACTTTTGTCACAAACTGTCCCCATCAACAGGGGCGCAAATCTCTGTTTGAAAGTGGGGGGTAAATGCTTATGATGTGCCCATGAGTATCAAACTGTGCACGCGTGGCTGGCACCGCGAGCGCGAAGAAAGAAGCCCCAAAGGGCCCCTGGTGGGATCTAGAGGCAAAGCCCCTGTGGGGGTCCAGGGGACGAAGCCCCCGGAAGCTCTTGTGTTCTAGCATTTCCGAAGCTTCAGAAAAACTGTTTTGAACGAAAAAAAAACGAAAAAAGGTGACCGTATTTTAAGGTCTACTCATTTTTTTTTTGGGGGGGGGGGGGCAAATTACCATTTGGCCCCCACTTTTTCACTTGAGGGGGAGAAGGCCCCCCTTGCCCCCCGGGATTTGCGCACCTGCCCAACAACACTTTTAACCTATTTATTATTGTTCGCATGGATTGTTCAGTACGGTGACAGTTCGTGCTAATTAATTGGCAGTAAGGTTACAGTTGACTTTTAGTCGACTTTACACTGTCATCTTAGTGTATTAGGTACAATTCAGAAGGATTTTGCTGTCGGAAGTAGGCTTAAATGAATCATTATGGTGTGCAGGATATCATTACGAAATTTGGTAAAGGTATTAGGGGTTGTCAACCTCCACAAGCCCCTAGGAGCTTCAATTGCCATTTCTCAATCTCATCTCATCATCTCATCTAAAGTATTTCCCTTTTTCAAATGTACCAATTTTTATGTTACAGGTTATGTTTTAGTCACATTATGTTGTCATTAACTTGACTTGAGATTGAAATAAAGTTACACTGAACTGGGTGGGGTTAGGGGTAGAGTAAGGGTTAGGTGATAGAAAATTTGAACTTTTAGAGTGGAAGTCAATGGAACTGTCACCCTAAGTTACAATTTACATATTATTATTTTTATTACACCGGTGTGCAGTAGCCCGAGGTTCAACGAACTGATCAATCAAATACAAGTGAAGATACTAGTGCTCTGGGTGAAGGAATTTAAAGGTCATTCTGTCTTTATGATCCATAACCCTACCCACCAAATATATTATTGGAGAAGCGAAGAATATTCATATAGTCAAATTGGAACAGAGAATGTTTTATACACATCCATTTGATGGCATTTGCAGTGTCCCTGATTTGCCCTAAATATAACCCACATAGGAGACAGATGATAAATGCAAGGTGATGCATGTAGGCTTCCATAATATCAACGCTTCCTTCAGTCTTAGTGTGTATTTCGAATAGGGATGCTGTTTTGATTCCTGCAAAAAGTTTATTTTCTAACCTCAGTTATCTTTTGTTTAAGTGAGGCATATAGAGTTTCCAAACCCACTGCTGAAGGTTAATTATTATCACATGACCGTGCTTCTAGTCCACTTAGGTTGCGAAAAATCACACGGTACTTTCGGCAGGATTGAAATCAATACCCCCTCGGCATGCTCTGCATACCGTGGCTAGGGTTTCATGACTTGGATTAAAAGTCTTTGCATGGAGTATTACTGTCTGTCAATTATCAAATTATGTAATTGTGCAAGAAAGGATATCAAGTGTATATTATTACCGTGACCAATTCATCATGGGCTTTCAAATCTTCCAAACAGTGTTTGAAAGCAGCAAGGAAAGGTAACTGGATTCTTCGTTTGATTACATGTCATTTCCGTTTCCAATTGATGAAGATATTGTCTGTCATTAGATTGTTCAAATAACTTGTGAGGTCTCACCTTGAGAATTCTGTTCAAGTGTGGAATCCTTGTTAAAGATAATGGGTGAAACTTAGTGGTAATGGAGAAATTAGTGACAAAATTGGTTCATTGTGAGAAAAGTGGTTACCACATACGACCTCAAAGGCGTCTAAAAATATTAATTTTCAAGTTTGAAGCAAGTTACCGTATGTTCAGTTCAGTTCGGTTTAGTTTAGTTCAGTGTATGTCTTTTATTTACACATTTACAAAGATGCAAGATGTAGAGTGAATATAGGGTTATAAACAGGACGCTAGTAATATGTTTATCAAAGATATCGACCTCTAAAATAAGACAAAAGAAAGATTAAAGAGAAAGAAAACAGAAAACTTAACATGTATGTACGTTATAGCAAAGCTGCACAGGGGTACCGGTATAGGACCAAAGTCAGGGTCGGCAATCAAGGCCTACACGGTCTTAGGTAATGGAGTGGCAGAATTGTATATTCCTGCTGTTGTGTGCCAAAGTGATTCACAGTTGCATGGGTTAAATCCCTCTCGATTCCTGTGAGTTTTTCCCGGGTAGGCTCCTCTGGCTTTCCTTTCAACTGGCATTATGCTCCCCGATTGGAGAATCGGAAAGAAGCACTGAAGCACCCTCAGGTGGAGCACTAACTAGCCGACGTTATCCTGCAGGCCTGTTGTGCTCTAGTATCCAGTGAAAGCTACTGGGGTGGAACCATCGTTTAGTCCCCCAATATTCAGGTTGAAATTTTGCTCGATTACCATCCACTTTCATGTAGAAAACTTTATGTTTTCATATGCTATACAGTGCACCAAAGTGTATTTCAGAACCTTTGAAACTACAAAAATGTCTTTCCTCAGATTGGCGATCACGCATCTTTTAAGAAGTAAGAAAACTATTTTAAAATCAAGAGCTTGTATTTGAGAATATATGGAATATTTGGAATTATATGAAAGAAAATGCAAAAAAGCTTTGCTTTAGGTGACCGATTTCACGTCTAATCTAGGCTAGAGTTATCAGACAGTGTGTCTTCAGCAACAAAATAAGGTTAAAAAATTAAGTAAACGGTGCTATTTATATTCTTAGTATGCTTTGCTTATATTTTTATTTTAAAATGTCATATTATATTTTATCTTCGATCAGTGGAGGTGTGGAGGGGTGTGATGGAGGGCTGGCCGATTTCTTTTGAAAATTTCTAATAATTTAAATAAAAATTTAGAAAAAAAAATAATTTCCGTGGTATGGATGCACAAAGAATGATGCCCAAATTCTGCAGATGTTCGATTTAAATTAGATCAAAAATTAATTTCGGAATTCTTGACGCCACGTTTAATGCAAATTTCAACAAATAGTGTATACAAACTTTAATTAAGCCTTAGAGAGTATCAACTATTAGCCATTGGTCAAATCGTCAACTGACGGTTTTAGATAGAGTCATTGTAGATTGTAGTTAAATCCCTCATTCTGTAAAGATTATGTTAGTTCAAGATGTGTCTTTCGAATTCTGAGGGATCTTTCGTCACAAATTTATAACGCGTACTTTTAAAATTTTTTATCGATTGAAAAGCAAGATAAGGTAAAAAGGATTCATTCGTTTAATTCTTATGAAGAGAGTGGTGTCAATATGGTCAAAGTAAATTCATCAATTCAATTAACATGTCACGGATCCGACGGATCTATAATGAAAATAATGATTGGTGTATTTTATTCTATCAAATGTATAGGATTTTTTTTATAAAGGGATGTATATAAATATATATATATATATACATAATATATATATATATATACATAATATATATATATTTATATGTATATATATATTTATATATATATATATACATAATATATATATATATATACATAATATATATATATTTATATGTATATATATATTTATATATATATATCACTAGATTGAACATTAGGGGGAAATTTGTATATCTTGATACGTTTAGGTGAAAAGAAAAACAATAAAATACATAACTGTATATTTCACCTATAAGGAAAAACATATACATGTATGTAAATTCAATAGTCCATAAGTTGTACGTGTTAACAGATAGGCGTCCGTAATTTGGTCAACATTGAAGTAATTAGGTATATTACGTACCCCCATATGTATTTTACTATACACTAACGTATTCGAACCTATTGTCTATTATGGTTTATAAAGTGCTCAACAGAAAACTGGAGCTAAATAACCGTAATAGTAAAAATTAATTAGTAATGTCAACCAGGCAATGGTAAAGTGCTCAACCCTGTGAAGGGAGCTGTAATATTGAAAAGGTTGCAATAAGTTCTTACAACATAGCTTTACAGAACTGTTTCGTAAGGGCCAATAATGTAGGTCCTCACTCCTCAGAAGCCTGAAGTAGAATGATGTCAATAACGTTAAATACGTATATGTTCGCTGCTTTTGAACGTGAAGAAAGAAATATGCAAGATATTCTCAAAAAACAATCTTAAAATAGAAATTGAAGCAAACAAAAAATAGTGAACTTCTTAGACCTTACCCTTGATCTAAGCACAAGCACATACAAGCCATACATGAAGCCAAACAACACCCCTCTCTATGTGCACAAACAGAGCAACCACCCCCCACTTATCATAAAGAACATCCCAGAAAGCATCAACAGGAGACTATCCAGCATTTCTTCCGACGAAAACACATTCAACGCATCATCACCCGTATACCAGGAAGCATTACAAAGAAGTGGCTATGGGTACAACCTAAAGTACGAGACCCAACCCCCTAGCACCAGTCATTCCAAGGGAGCCCCGAAACGAAGACGAAATAGGAACATAACCTGGTTCAACCCCCCGTTTAGTGACAGTGTCACAACCAACATTGGCAAGAAATTCTTTAACCTCTTGGACAGCTGCTTCCCACCTGGGCACACACTACATACTTTACTCAACAGGAACACGGTGAAACTGAGTTACAGCTGCATGGCAAACATAGACCAAATTATATCAGCGCACAACAAATACATACTGGCGAAACAGGAAGTACAACCGGCAACGCGAAGCAACTGCAATTGCAGAAAGCAAAGTGAGTGCCCATTGGAAGGCAACTGCCTCACGAACAACATTGTGTACCAAGCAACTGTAACACGCCACGACAACAACAACGAAGAAACATACATTGGTCTAACAGAGAACACATTCAAAACAAGATACACCGCCCACAAGTCTAGCTTTAAACACAAAGACAAAAGACACGCAACTGCACTCAGTGAATACATCTGGAAACTAAAGGATACAAATGTAGAACACTCCGTAAAATGGAAACTAATGAACAAAGCTCGAGCATACTCCACTTCATCTAAAACTTGTAATCTCTGTCTGGAAGAAAAGTTCTTCATTATTCTCAAACCTTCCTTAGCAACTCTAAATAAAAGAAACGAACTGGTAAGCTCTTGTAGACACAGGAACAAACATCTACTGTGTAATTATTCTAATAGGTAATGTATCTTGGCTCGCTGTACACCGTTCGTGCCTGTTCACATCGAACACGGAACCAACACGTGCTTAAAAACGGACACGTTCAAAAGCAGCGAACATATACGTATTTAACGTTATTGACATCATTCTACTTCAGGCTTCTGAGGAGTGAGGACCTACATTATTGGCCCTTACGAAACAGTTCTGTAAAGCTATGTTGTAAGAACTTATTGCAACCTTTTCAATATTACAGCTCCCTTCACAGGGTTGAGCACTTTACCATTGCCTGGTTGACATTACTAATTAATTTTTACTATTACGGTTATATATATATATATATATATATATATATACATATATATATATATATATATATATATATATATATATATATATATATATATATATATATATATATATATATATATATATATATATATATATATATATATATATATATATATATATATATATATATATATATATATCTTATTGGTTCATAAACACATAATCACAATCAGACAATAAGACCATATTAAATTGATGCTTTTGCTGCTTGGGTTAGCCCCAACCTGTCAAAAAAAGGAAAAAAAAAGTCGTGACAGCCGAGGTACCAGCAAAATTCGTGAGACAAAGAATATGGAATAATGATTTTTTTCAGATAGATTGACATCCTGTAAATATCCTCACTTTGTGCAACGAAAACGTTTGTTTCGTGAATGACTTCTTTCAATATGGAGTGGGGGTGGCTTTCAGACCATACGTGACCATTTTAGAGTAAAAATAGATTTTCCTACTATCTATGCTCCTCGAAGAGCTATTTTAAAAGCAAACTACCCTTTCAAGATATGTCAAGCACCTCCAATGCCCGTTAGGCCTCAAAAAATTGGCATGATAAAGGTTGCCGGAATTTTTATGACATTACTGTTAACCTATTTGCCAGTTCTTTGCCAGCGACAAGTGGAAAGATGTGCTCAACACATCTATCACAAGTGAGGTCTGAAAATTTTATAACAATTAAAACTTTAGATGGAAAACTCCCGTAACACTGAAATGGTTTCAATATCAAGTTATCATCTCTTTCCCACTTGCAATAGTGTTATGGCATTTCATTAGAATTAAATGCAATAATGTCAAAGAAAGGGCTATTTTAGGCAACCATGGTTACAGTGCAGACTTTCGAACACTTAATTGCATGGCTGTGATATTTAATTTTCACATATATAAATGTAGACTTAGTCTGTAGCTACCACTTTATCTATGTTTTCAATAAATTAAGATTTTTTGCAGGTACAAAAATTTGTCAACTATGTTGATTTGAATCATAAGTTCTCAAAATGTGTGGTTGGAGTGAGAACGTTCTACGCAAATATGTTCCAATTGAGTTGAATGTAAAAGCAAAACGCAAAGTTGCACCGTGTAAATATATGTGTATGTAAGTGCATATCCTCATAAGGAGAAAATGTAAAATGGACTACAATTGTGGTTTATATATAGTGGTGTTATTGTTCCACTTGATCTCCCCAAGTTAATTAAAAGACTTGGTAAAATCACCGACTCAAAGTTTGTACAGTTTTGCATTCATGCTTGCTTTTGAAAGGCCAAATGGTCCCCGACCTCGTTACTACGTTAATTCTATTACAAGCAGTATTTCTACATTATATCAAGTTTGTATTCAGTGGTCATACAGCGGGACGATGAGCACTGTTTAACAAGGTATTTTCTAACTGGTTAACGATAACCCTAATCCCTAACCCTAACGACGTATACAATCGATACAATACAAAGGCAACAGCGAATCAAGAGACACCTTGTTAAACAGTGCGCCTCTACCTGAAAAAGCCGATGTAAAAGGTATCAGAATATAGAAGATTAATGTTCGGGATTATTTTTTCTTCGGAATATTGAATTTCGATCAGGTTGCAAGAATTTTGGAGAATCCGGCTCTTATACACAAACATTACCAGCTGACTAAGAGATAATGACACTTGTTTATTAACGGTGCTGATTTGTTTGCATTGGGTTATCTCTCATTCTGATTTCGGGATTTTCTCCTCTCATGGCGAAAAACAAAATGAATTTCCGAAATAGAGTCGGCTCTTATAAAATAGCGCCCATTTCATCAACACCATCAGTGGAGAATTTCGAACACAATCAGTATTTATGGTTAAATGGTGGTTTATAGCAGCCGTTTTACACGGTACCTTTTGCAAACTATCCTAAAAAGTCTACCACTCGCGATAAAAAGAACGATGATCTTTGAAAGCCCAACTATAAAAATAAAACTGACCACTCGTGCTTTTTCTAATGGTAACATACTATATGTAAGACAGACCGGTGAAAATATGACCAGTTTTACTGGGACTCGAACCGATTCCCTCCGCTCAGCATGCTGATGAATTTTTTCCGTCTTTGATTTGGAAAATGAGTCCGCTGGCTTACCAATAAGACATCAGAAGCCTTTACCACTTTGACCATGGAGCTGTCTTGGAAGTTTAATCTCAGAAAACTATCAAATAATCACTAAGTCTAGCTCCCCCAAGATGTGGAACACCGTTTCTTTTATCAGTTAAGGCATAAAACTCGGTGAAAAAATAAACAGCAGCTTCACTGGGAAAGGGGCAATCAAAATAAATGTTAAGTTGTAAAATTGTCCACTTTCCTCTTAACGAAAGATTCAAAATCGTGTTCGAGTTTAATATGATATAATTATATAACCATTTTGTACATAAAGAGTTACAAAGTGTAGACATAGAAGCATACTACAAATTATTGTAAAACCGGTACTCAATCCTGGAGGGATGACATTTGTAACAGAAAGCTTGTAAATTTTGGGATCTGAAAATACGGCATTCCAAAGGCTCTATAGGTTGAAGAGCTGAACAACGAAGGGTGAACTTTTAAATTTTGCACCTGCTCTCTAAAACCTTTGGAGTGAAAAATCAATCTTTTTCAGATGGAAATCAGGGACCGATCTAAGGTTCGAGTGAAAATTCAGTCGAAATAGAACCATTTTCACTCTTTTTAGAGTGAATATTCCGTATATATTCCGTCCCTAATTTCCGTCTTTTGGATTTAGAGAGTAACTGCATACGTGACTGGTAATTAGAGAGAAGTCCAACTCTTTATCACAGTATTGAAAACCCAGTATTGGTGTTAGTCCTTTCTATTCTTTCGGTGAAAGATAAGGCTACCTAGTAAGGATTATGTTTCCAGGCGAAACGGGCACAATATATACCAAGAAGATTCACTATCACTATTCGTATACAGGATTGTCTCTCCTGGCGATAGACTTATCGCAGGCACTTTTGAAAGTCCTATTGGGCATCGGTTGGAAGAAAATTCATACACAACTTTGAGAACAACGTTAATATCGATGAATTGATTACTGGAGCCTATTTAATTGTGATCATCGAATGAATCCATACGTTAACTTTGAAGAAAAAATGAAATGAAAACAAATAGAAAAGTCATTTTCCCCTGTTTATTACCCAACCTTCGATACATCAGATTCGGTACCACCTCGCATGCAATGTGGCAAATGAGAAATGAGAAAATAGTTTGTTTTAGTTAGGTAGTATTATAGTAACATTGTAAATTACCTTGAAACATTCAATTGAATTGTTCCGACGTGATGTTTTATAAAAACAAGGTGAAATCTTTTAATCGAAAAGAAACTTCAAACAAGGAGCTGTCTCTTTCAAGCAATTAGAGAGCGCTTGTAGCGTTTGATATATCATAAGGAAAAGATAAAGAAAAACAATAATTTTCATGCGTGCGGAGAGACTCTATTTAAGCATTTCGGTTTAGGTCTCCGAAGGGAGGGGATGTGCTACATATCAACCACTTCGGGACTTTGGTTTTGTTTTGTTTTTGTCAAATTTAAATAGCGTATACTGTAGGCACTGTTAATATAGCAAGGGACCCAATGACACGTGACCTTTGATGTTGTGGCCCTTCGGTCCAGTTATTGTTTTTGGTGAAGTTGGTTCCTTTTTGTGATCTTTATTTTTCGATTTTTTGATAGTTGAGGAATGGTGGTTTGGTCTGGTACTGTCTCCGTTTCAGGTGTTTGTGGCTACTCAGGAGGACGTCAGTGCACGGTGTTTAGTTTGCGAGGGTGTTCTTTGTGCATGCTCGGTGTTCATGAAAAGAAAATTTGGTGAAATTTTCATTTGGGGACATTCTTAGTACATTTGTTACCCAAGGTGAGATTCCTCATGCACTTGTTCTCCCCATATCACATTGATGGGAAAGGTTGAAATGCCCTTGTTTTCGGGTCTGTTGTACTGACCTTGCGGGTTATTCAAATTTGAATTTGAGTTGAAAGTGACAACTTTTATAGCTGATATGTTGCAATAGACATAAAGGATTCTAACGCAATTTTCATTCGCATTCAAGTAACAAGTACCCTTGGACTCATGAAACTTGATCTTACTTTAGAATCTACTTTAAATATAGATTAATATGTTCCCGACATGAAAAGAATATGTGAAATTATGTATATAATGTTCCAGTGATATTGTTTTCGAATGAATAAAATTAAAAAAAAAATGAGAAATATGACGATCTGTCACCTTTAAGGAAACCAGAATTTGAGTAACACTATACTAATAAATAACAGGATAATACGTCGCTCGCTTTAAATGCTCGAAGGAATGAAGTTTTATTCATGATCCTTTATGATTCGACAAATGTGTAGAGATTTCCATGAAGAAAAAATCGTCTTGAACAAGGGGGTGTTCTAGTACTGTAAAACCATGTCGACAGGATAATGATCACTCACATCCAGGGCCTGTTCAAAAAAAAAAAAAAAAAAATAGACAAATATGGGTATTGTGGACAAAGGCCAAGCAATGGGTTTGAATTAAGTGGCAAACGTACAAACGATTTTCCAATGCCACATAATTTTCCATGAGAACCTATCATTCCTACCAGTAAGATCGTGGGGACGTTTGCTTTGGATGGTAAAGAACACGTCGGCGGGGTTTAAAGCATTAGGAAATTCAAATAAATTTCAGCTAGCAGCTATAATGAGCAGTTACCACATGTGTTTTTCAACTCAATGATTTTTTTTTTATCTTTTTCTTGTAGGCAGCCAGTCCTAAAGGTTCAATGCAAAGATCACCATTCCTTAATGTACTGCTTTAAATTTAGATACATGTGATGGCAACACGGACTTCCTATACATGAACAGAGCATGTAATACGTACATCTATCCGTGGACGGTCGCCACCGACTGGGACAAAAAAGGCGCACCAAGATGGCCGCCGTGAAGCTATAAATCGTCTAATGTGACTACTACTCCGTCATATTTTAAACAAAATTTAAACTCGACTTGGAAAAAAATATCATATCCCTGCAATACATGAAGTGATTTTGATCTTACCTTGCCGTATTTCAAAAATATTTCAACTTTCTTGCAAAATGTGGGAAACTACTTGAGCAAGTCCAAGCTTTCACACAAAACCATAACAGACGGCCACTTTGGTGCACTTTTTCTCACACCACGGTAGCATCAATGTACCATGTAGTATGCTCTGTCCATGTATAGGAAGTCCGTGGATGGCAAAAACACAGTATTTAGTTCTGGTTATGGTCTGCTTTTTAGATCCTGTTGGACAAAGAATCTGTGATGACGCTGAAACTGTGTAATAACAGTGTGTATGGAAAGCTGTTGCTTCCATAGACATAATAAATGATCGGGCGATTGAGTTATTGACAATAGTATTAAGTTTGAACCAATGAACGGAAAACTCACAAAATCATTGCTTAATCCATGCTCTGTTTCAAAATTGTAAACTTGTGAGGAGACTACCACCAAACTGCCACTAGCATCAGAGACAACAAATCTGCGAAACAGAAAATTAAAGAGGTAAAATTTTTAAATTAACATTGTTTTTTCGGATGAAACGTGAAAGCAGTACGAAAGCCAACAATAATTGTGGGGGGAGGGGGGGGGGGCAAGTGCAAAACTACAAAAATAACTTTAAAAAACTTTAATATCATTTTCTTCTCTTAACAAAGACCGAACTGGACTTTACATCGAATTGTCTTAGTTGCACAGGGATTGTCCAGGTTAATTGAAGAAATATTCTATAGTGATGGTTTGAAGAGGGACTTGGAATGGTGGTCTTCTTAAGATTGCTACCTGATGCTTGATAGCGTATAGATGCATAATACTTCTAACGTAGCTATTTTCTTTTAGAAATAGTAGTCTCACACAAAAGCTAAATTTGAACCAGGATTTGTTCACTATTTCTATGTTGCCATTAGTGTTAAAGTTATCTACTTGCAACAACAGTCCAAAAGAGTAAAAATATACTTCTTACCAAAGTGGACAAACGGAAAAGTCGACTAAAGGTCGAATGTTATTCAAGTTCCTCCCGATACCAAAATTAACAATAGACGTAACCCGTTTATCGTCACCATGATGTTACATGTTACCATGATGGTACACCAACTTGATTATTTCATAATATATGGCATAGAGTATGGCAAATCGACGGGATACTTGACCAAAGCAATGTAAATGTTAAGTAAAATATGTAATTAGAAAAAAGGACCACGAAACTTCAATCTTTCAAAAACTGCAGTTTAAGCAGATTAAAAGACTAAGCAGACAGACATTTGGTTGATTTTCCTGCCAATTTTCTACCTTTGTTAATTTACTTGTCCTTATTCTTAATTTGTGGAACCAACCTGTCGTATGCACAGTCTGTATTGGTATTAACTGTCGTGTCCGCTTCATTATCAATGAACCATTGAAATCTTGAATCGGTGTACAAACTGATATCATCCCACTCATGATCCCTGACGTAATTACAATCTGCATTGAAATCGCCTAGAAAGATGACTTTCTGAATAGGTTGAAAACAAAAGTACAAATACCATTTTGAAGAAACAAAATAGAGAAATATAACAGTGAGATGGAATCTACAGGTCTCTATTTTAAAGGCAATGTCTCCCTGAATGTCGTTGAATACGTGCAGCCTGTTCTAAAATTAAATTAACTGTAACTTACAAAATGGTCTGTAATCATTTACTTGCTTTAATAGACTGATAATTACCATATTTCAGTAATCTGACCGAACAGTGGCTAAAATATTCTTGCCATTTTTCAAAAACGTCCTATACGTTTGTTACTCATTAATACGGCAAATGATATATCACATTGATTATATAAGTTTTTAAGCTGAGTTAATAAGGGCAAGCAGTATTAGTATATCAAGTGAGTTTTCCATTAGAATTTTATAGCTTTTCTTAGATATTGAAGTTCAAAAGGGATGCAGCGTTGTCAACAACCTTTACGAAAACTTGGACGTTACAAATATTTCTGTGAATGTATTGCTTATGGATGTCCAAATTATGGATAGGAATACAAAGGCAGGCTTCACTGGTTATAGTATATTGAAGGTTTGAATTTGACGGGAAAATATTACATATCCGAGTGGGATACAGTTTCTGTTGTAGAAATGAAGTTGAACTCCCAACTGCTTTAAAGAGTGTCTTGCTTTTGCTGTTTCAGTTCGGTTTGAACAGGGAGCTGTCATTTGGAAATAAAAACGTTCTGGTCTGACCAAAAATCACGGGGTTTATCCGGAATTAAACCAAAGCGTCACATTTGAATTAACTGACTCTTTATTCTACAAAATAGTATACACAAAAACGTGACCTGTGACAGACCTGTAAACTCAGCCCGTTGATAGTTGATTAGATGGAGTAGATGGAGCAGAAGGATTTTTACGGTCCAGTTTCCAACCTATTTGTTCAAGTCGAGCCAGCTACGCCCCCTTTTCCAGTTGTGGCTCACTCGCTTGTTTTCTCTACTCAATGGCTAATGCTGGGCGCCAAGGGGAATGGCAGCAGGTACCGTTTTTAAAATCATGGGTATGACCCGGCCAGGACCCAGACACCCGACCTCCCGAATGCAAGTCGGATGCTCCAACCGTTTGATCATGTAGTCGGCCCCCCACCTGTTGAAAGAATTTTATTCTTGGTTAAAAATGACACATCTCTTTGCCCCCACCCCCGAATCTCGGTTGGGCTAAGCTTATTTGATCCGCCTTCGCATACAGTAAAAACAATTTATCTCGTAAGAGTAGCATAATGCTCCTCTGAAACGGCCCTTCCATTTTCAACGGAATGTCTTTAGATGGTTCACGTACTCAGGAAATTTGTGAGGGAGGGTAAATATTAAGTTTCTGCCAAAAATTTGCTTTCTATTGTTCAACTGACCGACTTATTTCAGGCCGACACCATGTTTGGTTCAGATTGAAAACTGTACAGGTTTACACAGAAAATTGTTCACGAGAGGTAAAATTATGTTTTAGGACTTTTGAAAAATTAGAAAAGGGGTTCTTTTGAAGAAGTCATCGTGATTGCAAAACATCAAAACGGTTGAACCAGTGCATTCGATGTCATGCCGAATACCCAGATTACATAGATATAATAGATACATAGATATAGATACTGTTTCGAAATACTGACTGAATAGGATGAGGTCTTTTGCAAATAGTTTTCTAAAGCAGATTGTTATGTTTATGTTTCTGTCGACCTATTTTTCGGACGGAACTAGACTCACCGATTCGTTAAGAGTACTTTGTATGTCATTGTATACAACGGGCAAAAAA
Source organism: Holothuria scabra (assembly GCA_037179385.1). Lineage (NCBI taxonomy): Eukaryota > Metazoa > Echinodermata > Holothuroidea > Aspidochirotida > Holothuriidae > Holothuria > Holothuria scabra. Next base: position 3,760,712 of record CM074187.1, on the reverse strand, counting down.
TCCAACTCCGCCACTGCGTCATCAGGTTTCGCGTGCAGACCAGAGAGGACGAATTTCTTGGAGTTGTCTGTTCGAATACATCAACAAAAATTTATCAGAACAAAAGATTAAACGTTTTTTTTTTCATACACACTTTTCACTTGTGAACGGCAGTGTGAGGATATGTCTTTTGACTGGATTTGAGAGATTGGTAAGTCGAAGAGGCTGTTTAACAGTTTAAGGTGGGATTTATTTGCCCTATTTGAAATTTTTTGTTGTCTAAGATTTCAGTGGTTATTTTCCCCTTCAAGACATCAACAGGCCGGGGGTGACCTTATTCAGATTGTATACATGCACTCTGATCCATTTACCTACTTATTTATTTCAGGAAGCAAGAAAGACTATGGCTCTTTTAAAGTAGGTATGGCACGGCCACAATAATTTGTGTGTATTGCAAGATTTTATACAACATTTTAAAAATATCATCTCACACCCCAGTTGACAACGGTACAATACGGCATAAATGGTATTTGAAAATAACGTTAGAAATGCAATTGCGAAAAATGCCGCAACAGGTCACCTGACTTTTAAGACGCAATAAGCGGCACAAACCACTCCCGATTTAATAACACGCATCTAAAGGTTAAACAAGAGGGCAATCCACGGAGTTGCACATCTCATCGCTAACATTTGCGCAAGGTGGTTACAGAACTGGAACTATTTATGTGCTATTATTTTTTTATCTGTGCTCTTTTTATGCTACAGTAGAATGTCATTGACAAAATTACCATGTACTAAAACTCCATGCCACAATCCTTTGAAATTCCTATTTGACTGTTTGAAGTCCAAGGGAAGCGATTTCTTTTTCGTTCCAAGGGACGGAAGTTTTTTTCGTAAGATAGCGTGGGGAAAGAATATGGCACAGACGAATCAAATTCTTGGAACTATAGGTGCACCCCTTGTTCCAAAAAATATCATTTGGATACTTAAATTCTGACACCGGATTATTAAAGAACTGGAGAAATAGGCTCCCCAATTTTTGTAACGTTTGCTCTTTTAATCCAGTAGGCCTATCTAAGATTTTGGAACAAATTTATTTTTAAGATGCCGTTATCCCCTGGCAACACTATGAGAAAAAAAAAACAACAAGTTTTGCTGTTACACTTAACTGATACGGATATGGACGCAACGATTATAAAAGTAAAGCCCGGGTCCCACTTACGCGATTCAACTTTCAACAAGTTGCGCGATTTTTCAAGCAACTTTCGGCGCAACTGTGTGGTGTTCCCACACGCGCAACTCTCGTGCAACATTATTTTGTGTTGCCTATGGAGAGGTCACCCGACTGGAATAATAATATAGGTGATGGTGAAGATTCCCGGAAGAAGGCATTTGTTCCCCTCCTTGTCATTTGACGAAAGGAATCTGAGAGATGTGACTATATAGGCCTACGAAGGTGCGTGGACCGTATCATAGAAGTAACACCTCTCTGGAAGAACTACCGCGGATAAATCACAGAACACATGCCTGTAATGACCTGTCGGCCAGACTGAGTTGAATAGGACGTAATTATCAGACTAGTGGGCATGGCGTACGAGGCGCGGGGAATAACGAGGGAAGGCCATTCCCAATATTTACAAAATATCAGTTTTGTGTAAGTGTCTAGAAAAATTCGCGTCTAAAAAAGTTTGGCATGTGTAATTATACGTATATTATACAACAGCTTATGAAAAGCAATCATCACTGAGCTTAACTTCATATTCCTTCACAACGTACTAAGGTAAGTTCTCGAAATGGTTGAATTTCCAATTTTTCTCAAAAATTTGTCAGAAGAATAGAAAAGCATCACAGTCAAGGTCAGATTTAATCATGAAAAAACAAGAAATAAACATTCGTGAGACATTAGGTGAGAAGCTTATAAAAATAATTATCTCTCAGTACTTTGTCATCTATAGTGTTGCGCAACACAATTTTCTAAAATATCCCAATATCGTGCTTTCAAAATTTGCCCCAAAATAAAATGTCATCCTTCATAGTCATATTTAAATCTTCAAGAAAAATAGAAAAGATTTTACAAATATTCGACACAGCTTAAACTGGGTAAAATCAAACAATTTTTCTCACCCCACTTCATTAACGTAGGCAAAATTTTTTTCGAAATGGTAAACAGAACATTTGGGTGATCGTTGCAAAACAGTTGGACGTTGTTTTCCAATGTCAGAATACAAGGACAGAAGTGAGCGTTTATACTGTAACCCAAATTTTACCGTAACGAATCAATCAAAATCTATCTCATGAGTAATAGTGGCATAATAAGTGTGATGTTTTAATTTAAACGAAACAGATTAACAGAAAATGCAGGCTCCCACGTCATATCGTACTTCGACGCAGAGGCCGCGGAGCCAATTTTGAAATGCGGGGGCTAATCATCGAAGCGGCCCAATATGTCCAATAAAATAAATGCAGTTTAAGGCGGCCCAAAATGCAGTTTCAGGCGGCCCAAAATACCCACAGCAAAAAAGGACGGGGGCTAAGGCCCCCCTAGCCCCCCCCCCCTTCATCTCCGTGGTCCCTTTTCGTATATTTGTCAAAATTGGGTAATATCGTGAGCGCCGATTCTCAAGAAACGGACCAGAGGACATGTCCCCCAATACTTGAAAATTCGCCCATTACCGGTAACTTTAACTACCCACAAAGTATTTTCTTTTCAATGATGTAATAACCCCCACCCCATATACCAAGAACGAAATGGCCGCCCCTAAAGGTGATATTAGTTGTTAAGATTATGAGACTCGGGACTCATTTTCAGCCTGAGTTCATGAATCAATGAGCAAAATATGGTATTTTTTGCATCAAGACCCTTCGAGACGGCAAAGAAAAAAAAAAAAACACCGGGAATGAAGTCCCCTCATACCCCTCCGGACGTGCATCAGGACGGCGATCATAAACGGGGACCAATGGGGAGTTATGATGAAGGAAAGAAGTCATAGGCCTAAAGCTATAACAATGGGGCTATGCATGAAAACCTGGAAAATGAGAATAACATTGTCTATAACAAGACACATTGGTAAATGTCATTTACGCAAACTTTAGGTTGGGAGGTCAACGATATATCACTCATACACGGCACCAAGGTGAGGGGAAATTCTTTGCTAAGTTCAAGTATGGGGCAGATATAGGCGGATCAATGGAATGGTGCACAAGATTGGGGGTACATTAGCCCTCAATCAGTGCCTTGTTATAGGCTAATACGCTCCATAGACTACGCTCCGAATGCACGAAGCAAAGTGCTAATGGAGCGTAGTGTGTAGGGCCTGATTGAGGACTAGGGGGTACATTGATTGTCCTTGCAAAATTTACACTTCAAAGACGGTCCATTAGTTCCCTAATTCTTTGCAGTGTAGACAAAAGAAGAAATATAATTTTAACGTGCCCTATGCGTTTGTAAAACTATATTTCTTTTTTACAGTATATGCATTGGGAATGTTCAAGCCCTGACTGTTTCAGTTTCCAAATTACAAAATGTCGATTCCGGTGCACCCGCGGTCGATTCTTAGGCTAATAGGGTAAACTGGGGTAAGAACGCCCTAATTGTAAAAAGAAATCATTGTGATCTAAATTCTGGATTATCACATTCACACCCTAGGCTATAGGTCTACATTCAGTTGACAAAATTATTGGGACACTTTTGGACCTGTCGCAACTTTTATTCACCCTCAAAAAAAAAACATAAATTTCGGTTGGGCGTTTGAATTGGCCCCAGACAATTTGTCCAGGACTGTAGTCTCTGTGTGAATACTAATTGGTTTTGACTTGACTTGTATACCGTCCTCTTGCCGACAGTACGTACTGTAGTCTGGCTAGTACTACTACTAGTCTTATCTCACGTCTAACTAGTAAATTCTAAAGCTGAATTGAACGCTAACTAGTGTCATCAAGTTTGCTTTCACGCACTTAAAAACACTTGTGTTTTGTGTGACTTTAAAAGGTGACGTATATGAAGAACGTATTTTCATAATGATCATGGAGAATGACGTTGTGGTACTGTAAGTGTAAATTACAGTCCCCCTTCATGACTTAACGTTACACGCGCTCCATATTTATAAGCATAACGTAGGCACGGACGATTGAGTGCTAGGCCTAGACCTAGGCCTAGGTAAATTCCACGACTGATTTAGGTTCTGCCGATCGTCAGGTTTACTGTATCATCATATAATTGTAGACCCTGAGGTAAACTATGACGTTGGTAACATAAGATGTGTGTTCTGATGTCAAGATCGGTCATAGTCGCAAGGTACAACGTGTAATTAACAGTTTAAGTAGCCCTTTTCCAAGCACCACAAAAATTACCCGCCTGTACTAGACTGAGTTTAGGCCAAGTGCAGGAACGATATAGCCTAGTGCTGGCTTGATATGTTGTAAACGACAACGTTACAATAGCTAGGCTGTACTGATCATTGTGTACACTATGTATGTATGCTAGGCTGTACACTCGCTGCTCGAACTCACCTTTCGATCGCATTTGTACCTGCTGTACCAAATTTCGTGGCAAAATTTTCCAAAGCTTGTCTTTAATAGGTCTGCTAACTGTTAATCCTTCGTGTCCGTTTGCCAGAGAACTTGTTAAAGCACATGCGCCTTCTCTAAATGCGAACTTAATGGGCTGTCTTTACTGCCATATTTACCAACTTTGTCACTTTGTGTTCGCTTGATCAGTCAAATTTCGCGGAACTTACAGTTCAACGCATGCGCAGTTCGAAAGTTGATTGTGAAGTTGCAGCAAAATAGAACATGTTCTATTTCCTGCAACTATGAATCAACTCGACCGAGTTGAATCGATTGTAAAGTTGATTCCCGGTCCCACTACGCAACTTTTGTATCAACTTGGTTGAAAGTTGAATCGCAAGTTGAATCGCGTAAGTGGGACCCGGGCTTAAGACGCTTTCGAGGATGCTTTAGACAAATGCCTAATTGTTATTATTCAGGCGCTTGCTGGGCGTATTCTCCATTCTGACGTGGCGGCAAACTTCATGTGTGTCGAGCTGATACGCACATCAAGTGCGTCTCCATTAAAAAAAAAAAACTGGGCGTGTGCGCAATGTTGAATGTGTGGCGTTAGAAGATTTTCGGCCGACGCACAAACCTTTTTTGCGTACTGGCCTGTGGCGAATCCTAGCCCGGGGCAAGGAAATTGTCACGAACGTCTTTTTCTTTTTTTTTGGCGATGCTTCTAATATGTAAGATAGGTAGGCCCTATGCCTAACCTAATGTTAGTTATCCACAGTTTCATATCTTGGGTTATAACTCAAGCCTATGAATGGCGTAGGTCTAGCCCCACACCTTGCTTACATACCGTTAACCAGCTTCAGATGTCAAGTCTAGCCCTAGGTTTGACTTTGACTTTCATACTACTAGGCCTAACAGTTACAGCAACTTTGGGGGTGAAAACAACTGTCTGCATAGACAATATGAGAACACTCATATCTAAGGGCTATCAAAGTGTATCAAAGTATCAAAGTGCGAGCAGGAACTTAAAAATCTCACTGCAGCATACAAGCTAGTGAAAAAAGAATTTGAGTGAAGACGAGACTGCTACTACGAAGTACTAACCTAGGAGTCTAGCTTATTTATATTAATTGATGAAAAATAGGCTAGTTACAAAGCTTAAAGTCGGCATGACACGGCCAAAGTAAGTTCCTCGGTAGCTGTTCTTTGGGTACACCTTGACATGAAGTGAATGATTTCCCTACTAAATTATGTCCATAAATACCGAAATACGACGTTTTGAATTCCCAGTTACAGACCAGGCTCAGCCCATTTGAAATTCGAAAGCGAAAAAACGTATAAGAACGCGTCTCAAAAATGGTGACGTCATTGGAGGCACGGTTAGCAACACTGTACCAGAGAGCTCACAATCATCGAATCATGTGCATGGTAGCGCGTGTTAGCTCATACATAATTGCAAACACCGGTGCTACGATAGCAGTGAGCGTGGCCACTGACTACATTGTGAATTGTGCATTGCACGGTTACTGCTTAGTATTCTCAATAGCATCTTCACCAAATAGCTCATACAGTAAAGACGCGCTCGTAGTGGGGACGCGCTTGGCCATACATATTCATAGCTGTTCTCTATAGCGCCCGAACCGGGTCTTTTTTGCACAAAAACAGAACTATTTTTACCCGCGGGCATATACACGCGAACATATTGGCCAATGATTTGCTCCGAATCCCCACCATGGTCCACGTCTTTCGCTCTGTATGTTGGACTCTGTATTGTGATGCAATCGTTTTCATGAGGTTGCTAAGATAAAATAATTTTACCGAGCGTTACATTAGTTCCACATCTAGATGCGCGCCGTAGGGCAGGGTTTTGTGCCGCAAATTGCGTCATAAAAGTCAGGTGAGCTGTTAAGGCATTTTTCGAAATTGAATTTCGAGCGTAGTTTTCCTTTTAATATCATTAATGCCGAATTGTTCGGGTTTTTAATGGGGTGTGAGATGATATTTGTAAATACTGTATCTGATATTGCAATACACAAAAGTTTTTGTGGCCGTGTCATGCCCACTTTAACTTTGACAATCTCTAACGTGAACTATGTCCTTGGTTGCCTTGACAACCACACATATCGGTACAACTTATCATGCCTAGGCTATATAACACTTAAACTTTCAGACTGGTGGGATGCTTCCGTTAAAGCCTCCCATTGTGTTGGTTCATGAAATTCAACAAAATTTTGCACACCTACTGAGTTTTCTTCACATAGCAATGACAAATGGTCAATCTTAGACAATCCCCATACCCTACGCACAAATAAATGTTTTACGAGTGAGTGCTTAACGATTCAAGGCGGTTTTCAAAAAGACACCAGACACTTTTTCAAATTATGTACAAAACCGTTACAAGTCAAGACACATGAATATTCAAAGTTTAAGCATTTTCTGTGACTGTTGGACTTTGAAACTTGACTTGTTATGCTAACTATAAGCATTGTTATGTGATAGTGACCCTTTGAGGCGCTCATTAAGTTATCGATATCAACTCAATGAACCTCTTTATTAAGAGTTAAAGTGAATACAAAAAAAGTATTTGACCCCCTGTCACGTGACCTTTGCCTTGGTTGCCATGGAAACTACATATTTTGGTTGAAGTAGTCTACCCTATTATAATTGTGAAGTTTCATAAAAAATGAAGATTTCCTTTTGCAGTTTTAGTACAAAATAGTAAAAAAAGGGTTTTTTGCAAAATGTGACCTTTGACCTCTGACCTTTGACCTTCACTTCTGAGGGTCTGGGAGACATAAGTTCCCACTCTGGGATACCCACCTTCCAATTTTAGAAAGAATCGGTCCAGCCCACTAGGAGGAGGTTGAGGGACAAAAACGTTGTTTTACGAACAAATTATCACTTGAAAATTTTTGTTCCACTCTACCACTTGACCTTTGACCTCTGTTGCTATGGCAACCACATATTTTGGCAGGTCTAGATGCAATCATCATATTTGTGAAGTTTCGTGTCTGGAGAACGTTTTGTTTTGGAAATATAGTAGAAAATGTGATTTCACTAAATTTGACCTTTGACCTGTAACCTTTGACCTTCACTTCCGGTTGTGTATTTAAATACAATTGTTCTACCTAAGGTACCATCCCACTAAGTTTGAAGAAAATCGGCCCAGCCGTTTACAGGATATTAGGAAAACAAAATTGAACACACACACACACATACACACACACTCACCCACCAACACGCACACACACACACGGACAGGTTTTGACCCCTCTCTCAGCCCTGGACCTTCGGTCAACCCGGGGTACCTCACCATGGGTTAGACCTTGAGACTAGTAACCTGGGAAAATTTACCGTTACCATGGTAACCATTGCGATTTAAGCTGGTAGGCCTATTGCCATATATAGCCCCAAAGGCAAAGTGACTACAATATCTCATCCTCCTCACGGAGCGATGAGATAAAAATGGAACCAACGTGACACTCAATAAAGTTACCTTATTATTGACAACTTCATGAAAAGGATTGCATCACAATTAGTCCAACATACATAATGCAAGGCACGGACCATCAGACCATGCTGAGCATTCGAAGCGTATATCATTGTTGGCGTGCATATGTGCGCGTGTAAAAACAGTTCTATTTTTGTGTTTGTGCAAGACAAATGAAGTCCGGGGGTTAAACAGAACATGAACATGTGGGTAATCCATTACAAGCGCGTCCCTTCTACAAGCGCCTCTCAACTCTATGAGCTGTTTGGTGAAGGTGCTATTGCGAATACTACGCAGTCACCGCGCAACGACAAGTAAATTCACAATGTAGCTAGTGTCACGCAGGGTGCTGTTATCCGATCTGATAATGATACAAAGGGGGTAAAATGAGGTACCACCGATTGCCCTCTCCCCCCTTGGCTCTTCTCTTTTTACATAAAATTTTGAGTTCTTTCCAGTAAAAGTTCCATTTCTGTGACTATTTGTTTAAAAAATGCGAAGTTTTCCTCGCTCTTCGCGCTCAGCAAACTTTTTTTAATGCCGTCGTGTTAGTTCATTAATCAGTTTTGTAAACTTCTGCGAACTCACAACCACATGTACTATTTTCAAGAATTTTCTGTCGTTAAATTCCAAATTTTCTTCAGTATAACATTAAAAGCTTTTGAATCTTAAAATGTCGTCGGAGCATGAAGTTGTTATTGACCAGGAAGCTGGTCGAAGAGCCTCAATTTGTTGGCCTTAGAAAACATTGTGTATAACATTTCCATATACAGGGAACTCAGAATCCAAATTTTCAACCAATAAAAACTCCATACCAAAACTTTGCTTTCAAAGGGCAAACATTAAGGGGCGCTTTGGGCGCCGCAAATCATCTTCCCCTAAAATTAGTGTTCACACTTTAAAAAATTTCGGAAAATTTGGGTGCTTGCGGCCCTGAAGGAATATCAAGCTACGCCACTGGAGGCTTTCCTGGAAGGAGGACCACGTCAGAAGGAATATTTAATCCTGACAGAAAGAGTTTTTTAACCTTCTGGTCCATAGATCAGTTGGTTCGCCATACGTTGGTCCACTACACAAAGTGGCTGACTGAAGAACTGATTCTATACACATAGGCAGTAGAGCAGTTGAGACGCGGACGCTTTTTAAAACCTATTCTATGTCACATAGTAACAACATCTAAGGGCAGAACAAAATTAGGGTGTAAGGATAGGCATAAGAGAGTATACCATAAACATAAAACCGTACCCAGCCTGGAGCCTTGAAGCACTTCTACTTGTACTTTACTGTCGAACCTGTGACCAGCCTAACACCTCCCTGGTTTCTGTAATTATTATTACTTCTTGTTTCCCTTCCACTCTAAAATCAAAATAGTGAACTTATTCACTCTGAAATAGAGTGGGCAGTGTGCATTCAACAAAAAAAATTGTGAGATCACGCAAAAAAGAGTGATATTACCTCCAAAAGAGCGAAATTTCACCCTTAATGAAGTACTTACAGTGATCATTGCAGGCACTTGTGGAGAGCGTATTTCACTCTTTTTGGAGTGAATGTCACCCTTCTTGTAGTGCATAAGCTCTCTAATGGAGTGAATAAGCTTTCTGATGGAGTGAATTCACATTTTTCACTCCATAAGAAAGTGACTTAATCCACTCGTTTGATTTCAGAGTGCAGGAATTACATTTGCAGTGATACCGGCCTGGCCTTGCAAAACAAGTGTGGGTTCGTGGCGTTTTAGGGTTGAAGTTTCCTATGGACGTTTCATTCAACTTCGTCATTAGATGGAAGCAATGTTCAAGTGTCAGACTTTTTGACCATAATTTTTCATCATTCAGAAACAAAATTGTTCAAGTTATTAGAGAAAAGTTATTACACCGTGTATCGCATAGCGTCAGAGGACGTAAATTTCATAACATTGCAGGAAAGCTGGCGACAAAAGTTAACGAGAAGAGAGTAAGCAACGTGTCTCTTTATTAGAATTTTGGCAATGCATCACTGACCCTGGTTGGTCGAAGTACTGGGTTAACAATTTAAGGGATAGAAACAAGATTACCGTCGGAAACGAATATTGTCTCAAAGAGACTACAGAATGCTGCTTAGTCTTTTTTTATAATGACTCCCTAATGGGTAATAGAACTAACTGCAAGCTAATGCATCTAATGCAATATCATGAGTTGCAGCACACAGTTAACAGTTATTAACCCTTCGGGAAACATTTAACAATTCGGTTCTTATTTCTCTTGTTACCGTTTACATCTCTAAAGATGACGTTGAATGGCTCTCTTTCAAAAACGTCGTTAGCATCAGCGTATGTATAGCTGTCTTCAACTTGGAAGAGACAATTTCTATGGACAGGAATTAAGATATTTTTCAACCAATAGGACAAAATAGCAACATTGAAGTGTGTACACGTAAAACAACATGACAACATGAAAGTGACACAAGCTACGTAAAAAGGACATACTGTGGTACTGTGGTCAGTTCATCAGTCCTTTACCTACTCACAATGGACTTCAGTATACACAGGGTATTTTGAATATGGCAGGGGACTAAGAATTGAGGAAAATATCTTATTCTAAGTGGAGAGCCTCAATCAGTTGGCGTGGAGCGTACGAAAATTCTGTATCCGAGATCACCCCCACATCACCGGAAACGGCATTTCCGGGCTTGTTTATTTTTTGTCTGTTTGTCATACAATTCGTCCCCCACTAAATACAATTGTCATTAAAATGCGTTTTCAAGTAAATTTGTTTTTCGTGACACTGATTACAGAGTACGACATGAACTGAAAAGTACTTAATGCCATTTCTTCCATATTGATTTTCCTATCTGGTGTTCAAGGTCCTGATTACTACGCCTTTTCAGCAGTCTACTTCTGATTATTCCGCGAGGGTTCCGGACCCCTTGGACCCCTCCCACGTAGGCCATCTTCCTCTGGATTCTGATTGGTTAAAGATTGAAGAATGTGATTACAAAGTTCAAAGCTAGGATGAGGAATTACAGGTTGTTTAGATGGTAAAAGGTGAGAGGTGATATAGCTTGCAAAGTGTTAAAGAGGGTACAGAAAGAAAACAATGTGAAGCAACCATGAATTCATTTGAAGCACAAAACTTGTAGTCATTAGAAGAAAGATAATGCTGGAAAAAAAAAATAAGATTCGGAAAATGGAAGGAACAAAACATACGATTCTAAAAGGTTCGACAAATTATCATTACCGTCATATAAATGCAATAATATAACACAAAACATATCATATGAAATGTTACTGAAGCTGATTCATGCATTTTTATGCTACAAAGGGAAGTCAGCACCACTAATTACAGAATTCGACGGACGATTGATGGTATGTACTTGATGGGTAACTGTTCATTTTCAGGATGAGCAGAGAATGAGGACGTAGACAGAATGATCACTTATCCATTCTTCATGTATGACATTTTATTAATCTGAGCTAGAACTTACTGTGAGATAGGGAATTTCCTCAAACGAATTAGGGGAATGTGATCGAAAACAAAGACACAGTAATCAATATTGGCAAGGAAAATACACCAGTTCAGTGTAAAACCTAAAGTATCATAAGATGCAAAAAATTAACCCGGAGGACATCTTGTGCATCCTACCTGTAAAAGTAGCAGTATTGTTCCTTTGAACTTGTTCTGCCAACTCGTGGTCCAATTATCATGGAATATGCGCCATTAACATCTGGATCTCTAGCAGAAAAAAATACATGAACTGTATTATATATATATATATATATATATATATATATATATATATATATATATATATATATATATATATATATATATATATATATATATATAGGTCGAAAAGAGGTAGTAAAGAGTGCTTAAAAGTTTGCGGAAAACTCCACGGCGTTTCGGGTATAAACCCTTCATCAGGTGGCAAAAACCAAAATGAACAACCAACAGTAATATTTGGACACGACAAACATCAAATCCGAAGCGATCGCTGCAAAAACAGAACCGAACGAAAGTTACTGTCAGAAAACATGAGTGCGAAGGATGAAACAAAAATCAAAAGAAAGAAAAAGAGCGTCCTGGATGAAAAAGTGCACGTACAAATCGAATATGGTCGGAAAAAAGGGAGAAAAAAGTAGACAAGAACTAGGTCCGGAAAAAATAATAATTAGGGCTACACAGTAAAAAATGAGCACGAACGGGTAAGTGTAAAAGAAGTAAAAACTGGCTCAAAAAGGGGGTGAATAATACAAAAGGTCAATTCTAACGTTAAGGCCGTGTGGAGCGAGAGTACCTAGCCTCATGATCAGTCGGTTTTCAGCACTAAGGCGGTCACGATCGGAGCCTCGGCACACAACAGCTGCCGTAACAGTTACATGCTGTATAGAACAAGGTGAAGGGGGATTAAAATGTGCAGCCACCGGGTATCCATGGAGATTCTGTTTGATGGACCTAAGGTGCTCGGTGACTCGATCCGCGAGGCTGCGCTTTGTCTCTCCCACATACAACGAGTTACATCTCCCACAAGCTAAAATATAAACTACATTAGAGGAAACGCAGGAGAATCTTTGTTTGACAATAAAACTATTGCCGTTGGGGCCTGAAATGTTGACGAGGTCGTGTTTGCCAACAACTGGACATGTATTACACCTCGGACGGTTACATGGAAAGGTACCAGCCTTGTCGTCGAAAGAAGTTTGTGGGTGGGAAGCCCGAACTAAATGGTTGGCTAAATTTTCTCAACCCTAAAAGCAGTGATGGGGGGTTCCGGGAAAACATCACGGGTTGAGGGGTCTTGTCGGAGCAACTCTACATTTTTGTGGATAACGTGTAAAATAGGACGGACCGAAGGGTGATAAGAAATAACTAAAGGAATGCGTAGATTGGTACCAGATTTGCTCTTTTTTTCAACAAGGCTTCCTCTCTGCTGGTTCCTTGAATTCTGCGTAGGGCATTAGAGAGGATTTTGGCAGGGTACTGGCGTTTTCCAAAAAAGGACAAAATTTCTTCAGAGGCGGTAGATCAAGTCAGAATCCTCCGAACAAATTCGTCTGGCTCGCAAGAGCTGGGAATAAGGGATAGATTTAGTGCAAGATTTGGGGTGGTTGGAAGGGTACAAAAGGTAGTTATGCGAGTCGGTAGGCTTAAAGTGTAGGTTAGAGGTAATTGTACGGTTGTTGATGGACAGTTTAAGGTCGAGAAAAACAACAGTCACCCAACAGTCACCGAGCACATTAGGTCCATCAAACAGAATCTCCATGGATACCCGGTGGCTGCACATTTTAATCCCCCTTCACCTTGTTCTATACAGCATGTAACTGTTACGGCAGCTGTTATGTGCCGAGGCTCCGATCATGACCGCCTTAGTGCTGAAAACCGACTGATCATGAGGCTAGGTACTCTCGCTCCACACGGCCTTAATGTTAGAATTGACCTTTTGTAATATTCACCCCTTTTTTGAGCCAGTTTTTACTCCTTTTACACTTACCCGTTCGTGCTCATTTTTTACTGTGTAGCCCTAATTATTATTTTTTCCGGACCTAGTTCTTGTCTATAACTTTTTTCCCCCTTTTTTCCGACCATTTTCGATTTGCACGTGCACTTTTTCATCCAGGACGCTCTTTTTCTTTCTTTTGATTTGTGTTTCATCCTTCGCACTCATGTTTTCTGACAGTCACTTTCGTTCGGTTCTGTTTTTACAGCGATCGCTTTGGATTTGATGTTTGTCGTGTCTTATTGTTACTGTTGGTTGTTCAGTTTGGTTTTTGCCACCTGATGAAGGGTTTATACCCGAAACGTCGTGGAGTTTTCCGCAAACTTTTTACTACCTCTTTTTGACCTACACATTTCAACAGTGCTCCGCAGCATTTTGACCTTATATATATATATGAATATATATATATATATATATATATATGAATATATATATATATATATATATATATATATATATATATATATATATATTTATATGAATATATATATATATATATATATGAATATATATATATATATATATATATATATATATATATATATATATATATATAATAAGAAAGTAAACACTATTGCATTTCAAGATACAAGCTTGTTTCGTATAGGCTTACGTTTGTAGCCTACACTCCTCAGTCTACAAATGCGAAGCATAACGGTTATAAAATAACAAAATGAAAATGAGACGCGCGTGTTATAGACACGTCATAGAGGTTAAGCGCCCATTTTGACGTCCACAGAAGAAAGTATTATCTGCAGAACTAGAACGCGCAAAATAGCTTAAGAGTGCGCGGGTTATTAAAATACGCACAAAATCTAAGTGTTTTACAGATCAGTAAAGTAAGCACTCTATGCTTCATTATAAAAAGTTATTATGCGATAACAGCTTTTTTTTTACGGTGCCTACAGCTATTATTCAAGGAAGACATACAAGGTTTGTGGATGATGAAATATTTCTCAGTTATATATACATATATAATGAGTTACAGCTGCATGGCAAACATAAACCAAATTATATCAGCGCACAACAAATACATACTGGCGAAACAGGAAGTACAACCAGAAACGCGAAGCAACTGCAATTGCAGAAAGCAAAGCGAGTGCCCATTGGAAGGCAACTGCCTCACGAACAACATTGTGTACCAAGCAACTGTAACACGCCACGACAACCACAACGAAGAAACATACATTGGTCTAACAGAAAACACTTTCAAAACAAGATACACCGCCCACAAGTCTAGCTTTAAAAACAAAGACAAAAGAAACGCAACTGCACTCAGTGAATACATCTGGAAACTAAAGGATTCAAATGTAGAACACTCCGTAAAATGGAAAGCCCGAGTATACTCCACATCCTCTAAAACTTGTAATCTCTGTCTGGAAGAAAAGTTCTTCATTATACTCAAACACCTTAGCAACTCTAAATAAAAGAAACGAACTGATAAGCTCTTGTAGACACAGGAATAAACATCTACTGTGTAATTATTCTAATAGGTAATGTATCTTGGATCGCTGTACACCGTTCTTGCCTGTTCACAACGAACACGGAACGAACACGTGCTTTAAAACGGACACGTTCAAAAGCAGCGAACACATACGTAGTTAACGTTATTGACATCATTCTACTTCAGGCTTCTGAGGAGTGAGGACCTACTTTATTGGCCCTTGCGAAACAGTTCTGTAAAGCTATGTTGTAAGAACTTATTGCAACCTTTTCAATATTACAACTCTCTTCATAGGGTTGAGCACTTTACCATTGCCTGGTTGACATTACTAATTTATTTTTTACTATTACGGTTATTTAGCTCCAGTTTTCTGTTGAGCACTTTGTAAACCATAATGGACAATAGGTTCGACCGAGTCAATTTCGGATATTCTACAAAGAACATACCTATACCGTCAGACAAGAGCTATTTGAAAAGATTCATCTCTAAAACTGAATCATTTCTAAGGAACGTAAGATGGAGAACTCATTTCTTTCTCAACCCCCAAACCGGAGTAAACAAAAAAGAACATTACGGCTTCCGATCTACAAAGGCCCCGCCCCAGAAACCCGAACTAAAAGAGTTCGAGGACGGCATGATGAGCCTTGTACAGAATATTAAGTTTAACAATAATCGCAAGCCATTCCAAGCACAGTTAAAAACCGACACGACCAAAATCAAAGCGGACAGTAAAGTATACGTTGCGGCTGACAAAACCAACAACTTTTACAAATTAGAACCTGAACAGTATAACAAGCTGGTACAACAAAACGTAAACAAAGCATACCAAAAAGCACCGCCCAACACACGCAATCAAGTCACTGCAGCTGACAAAATTATTGCTTCAAAACTTGAAATTAGTGACAGAGTCGACATCACAAGCGAAAAACAAGCATTTATTACACTAAAAGACCACAAACCGAACTTCAACAACAAACCCACCTGCAGACTAGTCAACCCATCAAAATCAGAACTAGGGAAGGTTAGCAAACAAATACTAGAACGGATAAATTCAAAAATCAAACAATCTACAGGTTACAACCAATGGAAGAACACAAGTGAAGTCATAGACTGGTTTAGTGAAATACACGACAAACACCAACAATCGTTCATTGCTTTTGACATTTGTGAGTTTTACCCCTCAATTACTGCCGACCTCTTCAACGAGGCTTTAGACTTTGCATCAAACTACACATACATACCAGCATTCGAAAGGCATAGTATCTTCCACACAAAGAAAACTATGCTGTTTAACGTTAAAACACCATGGTGCAAGCGTATCGAATCTTTATTCGATGTCACCATGGGTAGTTTTGACGGTGCTGAAACTTGTGAACTAATAGGATTGTACCTCCTATCACAACTCCAGCACATTAACATGAATGTCGGCCTATACAGCGACGACGGTTTGGCTGTTTGCAAAGCAACACCAAGGCAGACAGAAAAATTAAAGAAAGAAATATGCAAGATATTCTCAAAAAAAAAGTTTAAAATAGAAATTGAAGCAAACAAAAAAATAGTGAACTTCTTAGACCTTACCCTTGATCTTAGCACAAGCACATACAAGCCATACATGAAACCCAACAACACCCCTCTCTATGTGCACAAACAGAGCAACCACCCCCACTTATCATAAAGAACATCCTAGAAAGCATCAACAGGAGACTAACCAACATTTCTTCCGACGAAAACACATTCAACACATCATCGCCCGTATACCAAGAAGCATTACAAAGAAGTGGCTTTGGGTACAACCTAAAGTACGAGACCCAATCCCCTAGCACCAGTCATTCCAAGGGAGCCCCGAAACGAAGACGAAATAGGAACATAACCTGGTTCAACCCCCCGTATAGTGATAGTGTCACAACCAACATTGGCAAGAAATTCTTTAACCTCTTGGACAGCTGCTTCCCACCTGGGCACAAACTACATACTTTACTCAACAGAAACACGGTGAAACTGAGTTACAGCTGCATGGCAAACATAAACCAAATTATATCAGCGCACAACAAATACATACTGGCGAAACAGGAAGTACAACCAGAAACGCGAAGCAACTGCAATTGCAGAAAGCAAAGCGAGTGCCCATTGGAAGGCAACTGCCTCACGAACAACATTGTGTACCAAGCAACTGTAACACGCCACGATAACCACAACGAAGAAACATACATTGGTCTAACAGAGAACACATTCAAAACAAGATACACCGCCCACAAGTCTAGCTTTAAAAACAAAGACAAAAGAAACGCAACTGCACTCAGTGAATACATCTGGAAACTAAAGGATTCAAATGTAGAACACTCCGTAAAATGGAAACTCACGAACAAAGCCCGAGCATACACCACATCCTCTAAAACTTGTAATCTCTGTCTGGAAGGAAAGTTCTTCATTATACTCAAACCTTCCTTAGCAACTCTTAATAAAAGAAACGAACTGATAAGCTCTTGTAGACACAGGAACAAACATCTACTGTGTAATTATTCTAATAGGTAATTTATCTTGGCTCGCTGTACACCGTTCTTGCCTGTTCACAACGAACACGGAACGAACACATGCTTTAAAACGGACACGTTCAAAAGCAGCGAACACATACGTATTTAACGTTATTGACATCATTCTACTTCTGGCTTCTGAGGAGTGAGGACCTACACTACTGGCCCTTACGAAACAGTTCTGTAAAGCTATGTTGTAAGAACTTATTGCAACCTTTTCAATATTACAGCTCCCTTCACAGGGTTGAGCACTTTACCATTGCCTGGTTGACATTATTAATTAATTTTTACTATTACGGTTATATATATATATATATATATATATATATATATATATATATATATATATATATACATAAATATATATATGTATATATATATATTAATATATATATATACTTGTAAATATATATATATATATTATATATATATATATATATATATATATATATATATATATATATATATATATATATATATATATATATATATATATATATATATATATATATATATATATATATATATATATATATATATATATATATATATATATATACCATATTTCACCGTCGCCCCGCACTTAGCATTCACGCGGGTTCTATGTTATTTGTAATAATACAATACATCTTCATTCCAAACAAATGCAAATGCTCTCCGACGAATATTTCGACACAACTTGTTGGAATATTATATTTCAACCTTCTTCATGTGAACTTTACTTACTGATTAAGAAGATCTAGGAGATCCACAATCGCAGTTCCATCCTTATTCCGTATTTCTTGTATCAGGACAATGTCGTACCGTTTCAAAATCTGAAAATTGATCACGAAACTTATTGGGCTAAAAATACATCAGGGAAAAATGGGAGGAAATATTCCATCTCAGTGCCCTCCAAGATGATGGCTTATAGTCCGAACAACAAGAAAAGAGACTTCCCAGGTAGTGAAAACCTTACACTTTCTTTACTATTAGTCCTTGTGTTGAAGATGTATGGAAACTTTTAAAAGTAGTGAATAGTATCTACAGTTAAATGAAAAACATTGACTTAACACAACATGCACTGTGATATTCAAGTTATCTGTTTTGTTTTAATTTTTTTCCCAGATGGGAGGAAGTTTTTTCCGTGAAACGGACAAACATGTTTCGCATAATGACAACACAGGCCCCTCTGTTCATGCCCGCCCCACCCCCCCCCCCCCCCAAAAAAAACAATCAATGTTAGAAAAAAAAAATTTTGACAGTAAAAAGTTCGTTCGTCGCCTTGGCCTAAGCTAGCCCCATGCACTTCAAGGGTCTACTGTACAAATAGTTAACATATTCCATGGTTTTTTTCCACATTTCTGTCGATTTTCAAAGGTGCACGCACGCTGAACGCAAGCTTTACTACAATAGACTCATTCAGTGTTGACAAACAAATGCCATCACGGCTGGACGTCAAAAGAGTTGGTAAGGCGCGCTCACTGAACTAGGTATACTATATAGCTCAGTGGGCGCGCTTATACTGTCGTCACAGTGGAAGGTAGGTTCCAATTGTCTACACTCTGCGTGCAATCGCGCAAGCGTTAACACGCGCAACACCAAACATAAACGCATGTAGACCATGGGACAGAGTCCAAAATTCTTTCATTCCGTGGCAAGCATCGGGGGTCTACACCAAATGTCCCTGAAAATGTTCTTTAAAATATTGACATTGATGAAAGGGTGATTCCCAATCGTGATAATTGCACATTATTGAGAAAAGGATTAAAATTCAATCACATTTTTCGCCAAAAAAACCCAAAGTATTTCGTTTACAAAATACTTATGACGTAGTTACTGCCCAATCACAGATCTTCATTCAGGTCACATGAGGATCACATGACAAGATCTGCCAGGTACCTCACAAAGTATAATGTCGTTAACAAACAAGACAGTCTTAATATCAAAACAAAAACGATTCAGGTGCTTAATTCATTGTCTGTAAAACTCTTCATGGGATCTGTTATCATTCATAAGAATGACGGAATCTTAACATTTATCCTGTACCAAAGAACTCTTTGAATTGTTAGCTAACAAGAGAGATTTTGTGTGCGCATTTAGATGATCGGAGACCGTGAACTGTACCAATGTGAATTTCCAAGCACGATTCCCTACTGTTAGTGTTAGGCCTACTGTTAGTTACCACAACTTGAGAAGTCGAGCGATTTACCGATGTGTTTTAGGATGATCAGAGCAAGAACCAAGGTACAGAACACAGGTAAGGGCCGAATTAAATTACTGTATAACATAAATCATGAAAACTTGGTTGAGTTACCAGTCTCGATGGTCGTAAGACAGTAAAACTGTGCAAACCTAGCCTAGGCCTAAGCACGTTACAACACAGAATTGCCATAGACCTCAGAATCATAGGCCTAGTGTATAATCCCTTTCTAACCGTTTTTTATTAAGGCATAACGTTATCCTTACTTATTAGCAAAAAAGTGTGTGTATACAAACAACATCAATGATGATCGTTCGAAGGCAGTCTCAATGCACAATTAAAGTTACTAAATCACGAGCAACTAACAAATAGCCCTTACTAGGCTAGGACTACACTAATTCTGCAAGTACCCAGCACAGTACTAGCTTGGAAACAGGATGGTAATCTGTGTCACATACATGTGTGATGATTGAAAATGGAATAAGCTAGGCATGAGATTTCAAATTAATGCTCACATTGAGTTACTGTGCTTGTCGAAGAGCTCAATTTTTAATGGGCCATAGTAAAGTAAGTGTTGGGGGGTATTTTAAAACCTGTGATAACATCACGGCAGTGATGCATTGAATTTACCGTCATGGCTCACCATCATGTCACGTCTTGAAATTGGGTCCTGCTGTACTTTTTCAATGTTGTGTATAAATTCTTAACGTTAGGTGCACACTCATGGATCAGTCTAGACTGTAAATTAATCCATGGAACTTTACCTTAAAGTTTGCTGTCACAGGCTTCATCAAACCGATAACTTGACGTCACATCATCCGAGTATAAATTTGCGGCCTAGATGCAAGGATAATATTTTATTTATAAACATAGGTCCCAAACTCCTCTTCTGCACACTGTTAGATTTGCTGTGTCAGCATGCATTCATTTTTAAAAGGCATTCTTAACGCACACAATACATTTCTCGGTGTATACTGTGTGGATCAAGGTAATAGACGCAAATTTCGGCATGTTTGGAAAAGCTGATTTTCCATTGCCAGTGTGTAAAAAATGTAAATGCATGTAAGTTTTGAAATCATTGTAAGCCAATGTGTTGTCAAAGTTATCATGGTACCGTCACTGATTTTGGTCATCATCACAGATTTTAACCTTGGTCACATACGTCACATCACTGAGTCATCACAGATTTCAGACGATCTCGTTTAAATTTGCCACAATAGCTTAGCCATATTTATGTTTTGCTTTCTACTTCATATTTCAGTCTTTTTGAAAGAAGGGCTAGAAAGGCATGATGGGATGGCAACCTCAGATGAGAATCCAGCAAGGACTTGTCTGGAAAGTTTTATTTTAAAGTTGGCGCAAAATGACAAATTACCTAGGACTTTGCTTCATTGACCATTTCCATACACTGTTATACTTCAAGAAGTGGTGGCAGTGTATACTGTAGCTGAGGGGATGTCTTTTCTTCACTTGATGCTGTTGATAGTATGACTCAGCTTAAGTTTTTCACTGCTGTGATGAATAATTCATTTATGAAGGTAAATGTTCAATCTTTGCCAATGATGCTGCAGGAGTCAGGTTTGGAGCAACAACAGCTACAAAAGACTCGCTTTGCATTTGAGCTAGTCGGTTTCAATTTGCAGGGTAGATAGCTAGAGAATTGGCTGAAAATTACCACAACAGTCACATGCAACCTTATCAAAAAAATTTTAGGCTGAAAGGTGCAGTATGTTTCTGGAGGTCATATAACAGACTTCCTAATGTGGGTCAAGGTCAGTTTCAATATGCTCGTTTAACTTGGATTCTCGACCATTCAATTTGCCAAGTCAAAAACATTATATTTAAATTGTGATCTGTCAGTGATTTTTCTTTATTGCAATTTCTTTAGTTGAGTAAATTGCCAATACAGAAACCATCACTGCATTAAATTTGTGTTCATGATTATATGTTGCAATGTTTGGCTGAATGATGTATTAATGTCCAAGAATGATGTCATGGCAAGGCTCCTGGTATCTCAGTGGTCAATGAGATCTTTTAAACAATAGATAATAATAGTTTTTGTTGAAGATCAAAGGGGTAGGGGGCATCTCTCTCTTTAGACCCCTCCAAGGAAAGTTGTAGGTTCTGGCAGTGAAATTACGGTACTGTAACACAGGAGTTTGAATTTTACATTATTCACAACTTGATGTGTACAGAAAGTAAACAAAGAGATACAATGAGGTTCAAGCATTTACTTCAGTTTTATTCTATTCTTTTATTTCTTTCAGAACCCACAGACACAGGACCAAAGCTGACACAGTCCAAACAACACCTGTTGATTTATGCAGGTTTTCATCTGCAATGTCATTTGTCTCCTGCAGTCTGCATCATGCATCAAACAGATACAACAACAGTGTGAACTGGAGTATTTGTAGGAAAACTGCAAAAAAAAAAAAAAAAAATTCATCAGCGTTTGCAAAAAACTTGTTTGTGTACCCATATTTGCTTGAACTGACTTTTCCAACTGCAAAGACAGGCCTTTATAATGCTGTGATGGGTTAGGTAAATTAAATGAAGACATTCCTGGATGTGATTCTGTCGTAAATTATAAGGAAATTTATCACCGAAATCGCAAAAATGCTCTTTTTGATGTCTTGCAAAATCAATGAGTTATTTCACCTCGAAGCCAATGGATAAGGATTGATATTAGTAAAGGAATTCCAAAAGAAAACGTGGCTTTGCCTTCTACAGGATCAAGAAAAATGAAATGAGGTTTTTAAGCTTACAGTATTGTATTTTCCAACTTTTTTGTGGATAGTATTTTCAAAAACAGTGTATTTTTAGCTCTTAGCTCAACCCACAAAGCGAGAGTAGAACTTACGTTATACTGTAGAGGTCAAAATGTCTGTCCCACTGAAAATGTCTGTCTCACTTTTCGAAAGGTTTCAGCCTCTGTAATTGCCAGTGGATTTTTTTGAAAATTTCTGTGCATGTGCCATTTTAGGATGGCAACAGATTTTCTTCCTAGCAACATGATAGACCGAAGAGAATTGGTACTGTTTGGCCATTTTGATAATTTTTCATGGTTTATTAGCCACAAGGCAAGTCTGCAAGGCAAGTTCCCAATCAAGGCATTTTTATGGATATAGGCCTGTTCTAACAGTTGCCTGTGTCCATGAGTTCACAATAACCGATTTTTAATTTAACACCTTTGTAGAAAGCACTATATAAATGGAATGTATTAATACAGGAGGAGAATTTCGGTATTCCAGAAAACTAATAAACTTTTTCTTGTTAATCATTTGCATCGGTGAACTAGAAATCAAGAGCTGTGGTGCACATTGCTTGACCCCCAGTCACTCACGGAATATTTGTTTATTTATCTGATATAACAAACCAAGTTGCAAGTGTTCCACAGTTGTTGTTGCATCCTCATCCTACATGAATGAATACAGATTCCAGACATTATCATTGTATCTGTACCTACTGCCCACTCTCCTAAGTGGTGGTGCAAGGATATCAAAAGTGTTTGGGGGGGGGGGGGGAAAGAGAATGTTTGGAGCATAAAATTTCCATGCAGAAACTGAGCGGGATCTGCGGGACAGGTAAAGTGCCTGTTTCAGGTCCCCTGTGGTGTCCAGGGTGCAAAGGCCTTGGAAGCCAGACCCATAGCCCCCTTAAAATTCTTCACCCCTAAAAACTTTAAAGTGTGCCAATGAATTAATACATCTGTGCAAATGTGCCCCCTCCCCCTTAAATATTTTGCCTATGGAAAGGTTTTAGCCCACTTTCAATGCCTTGTCTTGTTATGGACCTGTTGGAGGCTTAGGTTTTAGCACATCCCTGGGTGAAAATTGAAATCTCAGTTTAAGTGTATTTAGTTTGGGAGATGATTGGGGCACAAATGTTTTAACACGGGGGAGGGGCATGACTGCCCATGCCTCCGGCACCTCAAATTTTTCTTTCGCGTTGACCGGTCACCTCCATATACAGTATTGATTTAGGGTAGCAATACTGGGTGTTGATTCATTTACTTCCATGAACATGAATTGTTACACCAACCTGGTGTGAAAAGGAAGCTGAAGTAGAGGGGGTACAAGGTTTGAGTAGTTGCTTACATGGGTGGGGTCTAAGGGAAGGGTTTTCCTGTTCACTTTGGAAATATTTGCTTTTGGAAGTGTGCTGGACCTAAGATACATTATGGTACTTCATATATGACACATTGTGAAGCATATAAATCACACATGACAGCGAGTGGGGTAGAGGGGTCTTCGCCCCTTCCCTGCATGTGCCACTGTTATGTGATATCCAAATAAAACAACCCAGCCTGAGGACTGAAGAATAACCAGGCAAGCCCAACTAGCATCTACTACGTTCAACCCTAAGAAGTTTAACCGTTTGTAATTATTCGCTATGGGCCCCTACGGGGTGTGGTGGGGTGGGGTCTTGTGATTAAGGTCAAGATGGCTGAGTAAGCAACGTGCCACCAAATACACTACTGAACTTGTCATAGAGATATATGATGGTTTATCTGCATTTAAAACTGTATTATTGTTGTCTATAGATCATTTGGACAGCGCCCTCTATTTCAATTATCCTCTTATATCTTTGCCCCAGATGACATCTGTTTGAAAAAAAGTATGCAAATCAAATGAAGAGGACTATCTTGATGATCCCACATCTGCAAAACCCAATTTTTGAGTCTACTTTGGACACAGGAGAACTTGTTTTGTTTTGTACACAAGTATATGGGAATGAGTCGGCCATTTTGTCTCATTAATCATTAATGTGCAACTTTTGAACGTGGGAATCATTCTTTTCACTAAATTTGATCAATTTTCTCCCAATTGGTCACAGTTTTGCGTAGTCCCCTTGATGTTGCCACGGAAGTCAAGATTTAAAGCCTTTTTTGGACTCTGTCCCATGGTCTAATGTGTTCTTTGGCATGCTCTATACCAACCGATGCCAACCAGTGAAGCGTGGCGGGAATACTATAATAGCCTATAGCACTACAATCACTCAAAATCGATAGTTGACCGATCGCTCGCCGAAATTTATCAACCAAATGTCACGTAGTCCTGCAAGATATTGATGCATCATACACTGTAAGCGGGCGGTTTATCTGTGGCCATTTGACCGACGGGGAGCCATCGGAGGTCCGCTGGCTTGACACCGTGAAAAGTGCATGATGGGTAAAAAATTTTACCAATCATCCTCAACCCTTTTAGTGAACCGCAAGCAAACCCAGACATTTCTCCGACGATGGGCTGTCAGAGGGCCGTCAGAGGACCGATCAAATTTTCCTGGTTACCTGGGATAGTTAGGCTACATGCAATGTTCAAAATACAATTGCCGTTAAGCGCTGGAGTTGTGATCTACGGTAGTAAAGGAAATGTGACATCAAAAGAATCAAGGGAAATGTCTCAATTTCAGGAAATGGGTAGGAAAATAGGGAAAAAATTACATTACAAATAGTAAAATAGGGCTGTTTCACTGATCAATGTCCGGGAGTGAAATTAAAAAAAACAAACCCATAAACAAAAAAAAAAAAAAAAAAAAAAAAAAAAAAAAAACACAATGATTCAACATTTGCTAAACTTGCCGTGGAGGGAAATCTTACTTTCTTCTTTCCTAGACAGTGATTACGTACAGTTTGTTGCCTTTTAGCAGTCACTACATACGTAGTGAAAAATTGAAAATAGTGAAATGCACCGCCAACTAGTAACTAAACAATTGTACTTGCATGGCAAGTACTAATCGAAGCCTTGAAAATGTGCACACTTGGGACTTTCTTATAAACAAAATGAAGCATATTGTTGGAACTGGTTCCCCAACAAAAGTGGAATATTTCCCACATATGCCGGGGAGGGGGGAGGGGAAGGGGGGCATTGTTCCTTGCAACTTGTTTGGGGAGATCTATGTGAGATAAAGCAGTAACATTATATATTCTACTAAACACTGATGTTTAAATGAAAGTATTCACCTGGATGTAACAATATCGATAAGCTATTATTTTTAATCAGTTGCCCATCCTGGATGTAAAGTTGCCCCAAAATCTTTGTACCTAGATACACTTTGCCTAAGACTGTGTGATACACTATTGGTGGTGACACAGGCCTAGCGCTATGCAAAAGTATTGGCCCTAGACTTACTTGACTTTCCTAACAAGCAGTAGACTACAATCTTGGACAAAACTGTTGGGACACTTTACATTTTATTTGTCAATTTTAGTTGAAGTAGGCCAACATAAAACTCCCTTTACCCCTCCCAATGTTGCGTCAAGAAGAACATGACTCTTTGCCCTGAACAGCATAACAGTGGTCAACATTGGAAGGGAGAGCAGGGTGTCCCAACAAGTTATTTTCCAAGATTGTCTGGGTCCCAAGAGATACATTTTTGAGACCGAATTCAATAAAAACGTTTAATTTTTTGAGTGTTCTAAGGTTGTTTAAGACCTTTTCCAGAAGCCAACTATACTCTTGAGGATTTTTAACAAATTAAGGGTGACCGTAGGATAAATTTCATTACAAACCAAAAGTATGCATTTTTTAGACGCACAAATCAACAATCGCAACGAATGGAATAATTCTCTTCCTGGATAGATGAGTCATTCTTTTTCAAACTGATAGTTGGAGATGAGAAATTTATTGAAAAGGGGCCATGATCTATCATAAGATTGTTAAAGTAACTCTGCAAGCCAGACTTTCTTTCATAACTTTGGTAGATTGTTAGGTACGGTTGGTTTGGAACACATTTTGCAGCCAATTTTGCATCTCAGGCTGTATTTTTCATATTGTATTACAACTGGTGACAAATTTGTTATGTCTTCTTTCAACCGAAGCAGTTTCTTAACACTTTTAGTTGAAAGTTGCTTTCCAAACCAATGGTAGACTTGGTTTTAACTAAGCCTACACCCCCAACCTCGTCAAGGTGGCAGGTAGGCCGGGCACAACCATATCTCTGAATTAAAATAGGCAAAGCAAGTGAGACAATATCATTAATGTCCCTTTGCTCAAAAGAAAGGATGTGGCAGAAGAGTTGAAGTATTCAGGCCATTTTTGGTGGTATTTGCTTGGGCTTAGTCCCAGGGTCCTCTCATGTAGGTCCCTCCCAACATTTGTGAAAAGGGTCCAAAATAATCTGGGTCCAGGACTCCACAAGCTAAATCCGGTCCAGGAAATACTTCCATGTAATGACTAGCATATCATTTACCTGTCATAAAATAACCAAATAACCATAAGCAAAGCGTAACTTCTTACTGGTGGCAGCGCACCTATCTGACTTCTCGAAATTCTCGGACAATCTTGGACAGAACCGTTGCCGGTTGGGACACTTCACATGTTATCCGTAAATTTTAGTTGAAGTAGGCTAACATGAAACTGCCTGAAGTAGCCTAACATGCAACCCCCTTTTCCCCTCCCAATGTTGTGTCAAGAAGAATGTTTCTTTGCCATGAAATGCATAACAGTGGTCAACCAACACTGGAATAGAAGGGGGAGCAGGATGTCCCAACAAATTATTTTGTCCAAGATTGTATCTGCAGTGTCTAGGCCTATATACGCTGAGCGCACCTTTTGCACTAGGACAAGACTAAGTGTTAATGTTAGAGTTGTTTTGTTCTGCAACGTTTGGCTTTAGGCCTTCGTAACTGTGTTTGGGTAAGACTACGACACCTTTTGTCCTCAGTGAAGCCTAAAGGACTAGAGTATGTATGGAGAGTCGCGTAATTGCTTTCTATACAAATGTATTGGGAGCAACTACGCGACCGTCGATGCATAACGTTAGTCCTTTACTGAGAACTACGACAACCGTGGGTAGACAGTCTTTTCCTTTGTTTCAAACATTGAAAATACAATAGAGAACCCATACAGGGTGATGAAATGAACGACAAATAGAATACCTAAAAATTGGTGGATCGTTCCCTGGCCTTGGTTACTGTCGCCATCACGTTAACGACACAGTACGTACACTATATAGCTAGCTGCATGCGTTTATGCATGAACGTAAGTTAGTGGACTTGCTTACATTGAAATGAGTACGGTCGACGGAGTTGCTTGATGAAGCAGTTCCGACAAAACAAAGTGGCAAATGTTGGAAAATGCAACCTTTGAAATTTATTTTGAAATCCCTGAACGGTATAAATTGTTTTCAAACTATATTTACACCTTTTTTTCAACCAGAGAGGAAGCCTTCAATGCAGAACAATACCTTTGAATGTGGAACTACTTTTTTATTTGCACATTACCACCTTACTATACAGGAGTTGTTCGAGCAAATCCCCTTATATAGAAATAGTTAAACTTTGTTGAAAATCCCCCTACAGAACAACTTAACATGACTGCGCAGCCAGGCAGCTGTTCCATTGTAAGAACGAACAGCTCGGGATTGCAATATGAATCCAAACGGAACATGATTTAATATTCATCCGCACCGACCGCTTACGAAGGCACGAAAACACGTGACCGAACGAGCAATTCCTACAATCGAAGCTGTGGCTTCGATTAATGATCCAGGGCAATATATTCTGAGTATATCTTGAGGGAACATGACGAAAGAGGTGAGTCTTTGACCAAGGGTATTTTACTGGAGATCCTTGAAAATTTAGTGAGAAATGAAGACACCGTAAAGAAACATCTCGAACATTCTGCAAGAAATACAAGATATACCTCACCAGACGTCAATAATGACATCTTGAATTCAACAGAATTTAAGTTTCAAGTGAAATTTTTTGCAGACGAAAACTCGACAGCTTCCCCTCAAAGTCTGGGAAATGCCATTTCTGACTGTCTGAGGGGTCTCATATTTCAAACTTTTTGGTAACCAATTAGATTAGTCTTGCTGGCTGAATTTTATCTTGAAGTGAACTTTTATCTGCCATTTAAAATTTAAAATAACGTCTGCTTAGATCTTCTTTGTAAGCCTGAGACAGCCATTTTTGACTATCTAAGCGATACAAATTTTCAATTTTTTGGACGTTCCGCGCCAATTAGTGGTGGCGCTCCGCTTAGATTGTCTTTAGGGCAGAATTTCATTTTCCGGGCAAAAAATCTTCTGCTCCAAACTGAAATGCTCCCCTACGCCTGTGGAAACAACTTACTCACTCCTGCACTGGAGCATCTGCTCGCAACTTAGAGCAGGATTTCAATTTGCAATCCTAGGATCCGTTCTAAGTTCAGTGGAGTGATGAACTGAGCTAATCAACAGATCAATGTCTCGAAAGCGTGTTTTGATGGGGGAAAAATCACAACTTTTCTTCTCACCAGAGTGAAAGACAATTAAACCTGGCAAATGCCAACTCCAGCCATCTGGGAGGTGTTTAAATCCAAAATTTTCTTTGAACACTCCGTGCCAACCGGTTGTGGCGCTACACTTAGATAGTAAGCTCCAGCCCCCTAAAATCTATCCCGCCCCCATAGCCCCACACGAAGGAGAAATCCTATATAAGCTACTGAATTTCATGTACCACCAGCTGAAGAACTTAATACATAATTTGAGCTGTATGAAACAGATTAAGGTACATAGCAAGAAAAAATTTCCTTACAAGGGCTGTTGAAACACTTGCAAACATCAGGACATGACAATGTGTACAAATGGCTCTCTAAAGTATTAATAGGGTTTTGCCTCCATGCCAGTGACTAAAGCTTCAGTAGAGAGAGCATTTTCAATCTAAACTCCGCTCTTCTCTGAGGCACAAACACGGTTCACATCTTTCATGCTTCATTATGTTGAACTGGAGGTGGTAATTAAGCAACATGGATACTGAGGAGGTTCTGAAACGTTTTATGTGAAAAAACAAATAGACGTCTCGATTTAGGATTTTAAAATCAGAACATACTTATCCAGCTAAGACTTATAGTGGAAAGTGAACATTTTGTGGGTTAACATCACTTGTAAATATACCTATACTTTTTCTCAAGTTATAGTCATGGTTGACGTTGTTTCATGTTTCTCAATTTGATCCAGCTGTGCGTGTATGTACAAAATGTTCCCCTTGATAAATCTTTGTCAGCAGTTGATCATCATCCCCACTAATCCGCCTAAATTTATCAAACTTACCCACGTATAAACCCTCTTCACCTTATTCCACAGCCACTAAGACAGTGGTTATAAATGGAGACGATTTGTCGACTTTGTCCCATCCCCATACCAAGAACCTTGTAACGTCTGTAGTGTTAAACTTTCTAATCATTCTGAAAATAACTCAATTTTTTTTTTTTTTATTAAAGTGAACATTTTATCGACAAGCTCAAATTAACGACTGCCTAAATTCTACTTACAAGACCGGGAAATGCCATTTCCGGCAATCTGAGGGTCTCGCGATATTTCAAAATTTTCTGTACGCTCCGCGCCAACTGATGGTGGCGTTCCGCTTAGAGAGTATGTTTGCCCCCTGTTAATTAACCATGGCTTAGCCACTGGCTATGGTCCCTCCTTAGCATTGTTTCCTATATATTAAATTTTGCAAGATTATTAAGGCCACGACAATTTTCAAACAAATGTTTGAATATGTATATTTATGGTGGGTTAATATGAAAAATGCCTCGTCAGGGATATAACTTACTAGAATGCCAAATACGAGAGAGCAGAGAGAACTAAGAGTCTCGATTCCCTTGTTCCTTTAAATTCTTTTTTTTTAATTTTTACGCGCAAAAGGGATTGGTCACTGATACACTACAATATTGAAGAGTTTAAATCGCGTGGCGTGTAGATAAGAAATCATTACGTCAATACATGGCCAAAAATTCCCTTCGCCTGCAGTAACTTGATTCAGGCTTTACTACTAAGGATGATACGGCATGAGTCTACGCAGTATTTAGCGCTTGATCTAAAATCCTCATTTCTGGACACATCCTAGGTTTCTTAAGTGTTTTCAGAAAAAGTGAAAATCACACAGGGTAAGGAAAATTTATCCAAAGCTCACACAGAAGAAGCAGGATATATCAAAGTTATGCTTTGAGGGAAAAAGGGAAGGAAAAACTTTTTTCCCGTTGTCAACAACTTTAGGCTGTCATCCTTGCTCTCCCGAACTGAGTTCGCGACATGTTGACTAACTTATAAATATTTCAAGTTGCTGCCCATGGTTTACCTGACTAATAACCAACTGCTGGATTAGATTTGAAAATGAGAACCTTTCATATAACAATTTGAAGTCTTGCCGAATAAATTTCAAACAAACCGTTCAAGTACCCAGCGACGTCCGTATCAAGATATATTAGGGTTATCTCCATTGCTCACAATAAGGGGGCGGGAAATATATATATATATTAATGTGGGCGAAGTTGATAAGTGGATTAGGGATTCCTTTGTTCAAAGGAAGGTGGTACAGGGGATGAAAGAGTGGAACTTTAATTTGATATCAAGGTTAACTTACATTCACAAGTTCCGCCATCACGTCAGCCTTGCCCGCTTTTGTCGTGCCAAAAACCCTTATATTGAAGGCACCAAGGAGTATGTTACCGTCTGTTTCTTGCGGTGCGTCGGTAGTAATTGGACACGAGTAGACAAACAATGCTAAAAGCGAGAAAACAAAACCGTAGGTGATCCAAAGTTTCATTTTTCTTTTTGATTGATGTGATCGTTCCTCTAGAAGTTAACAGTTTACGCTTCGAGAAGACCTCGACACTATGCAGACGGAACCTGCATTGAAGTGATAAACATAGGGAAATAGCACACGGTTTTTCCATTATATCCTTCATAGAAGAGTTGAAACGGAAAAAGGAGAGCATGCGCATGCGTCATGAAGTGAAATAAGCTATTAATTGACTGTATTCCTATCATGTTCTCGTAAACAGCTTCTCATGGAATTAAACTTATGCGTGGGAAGCTCCACAGTGTTTATTCAAACTATTAGCGGACTGACTAGCGGTTAAATCTGCATCTGGTTCAAACCGAATCCAAACACTTACGGTGCTCAAATGACAAGGTAAAGACGTAACAACGATTTCATGACTCCCATCAAAAGCTCTTGCAGGCCTTTCGAAATTTGGATGATAGGTTAGTTAGTTAGATGGGGTTTCGCGACACACCAGCGACATACAAACACTAATGTGCTTTATAGGGGCCAAAGCCAAAGGTACCGTAAAAGTGAGGGACGGGATTTAAAAGGTTTTTTCACAATTTGTAATTCTCTGGACCCACTTCATATAACTATGGGTGGTGTTCTTCTTCCCAAAAGACATCACTTACGACAAGTGGCTTTCATTTCATTGTGGGATGAAAGTAAAACTACTGTCAGGACTGTATGTACAATGTCATATATTCCTTGACTCTTTTCTTAACCTTTTGCTGTATTTGTGGATTTCAGAGCTACATTCCCAGTCACATTCCAAGGTACTGTACATGATACAGTTGTCAGGCCCGTAGCCAGCCAATGTGGAGGGGTGGGTCTTTTTTCCAAGATGTGGACCTTTTTCCAAATACGGAGGCGGATGGCGCGTGCCGTAAGCATGCAGCTGCTAGCGGTCCGATGCATGCTTCCCCGGAAAAGTTTGAAATCTGCAGAATAGTGAACGGAAATTCGTCAACAATATCAAGATAAAAAATATTTCATAGCTGACCATTCAAACACAGCGCTGGAAAAATTGACTTCCCTCAAGTTGGGGTGGATCATTCGAACGCTCCGACCCCCCCCCCCCCCCCCCCAGCTACGGGCCTGGTTGTAGGTAAACTGGATAAATACTTTAGAGCAATCTATAGTTTTCCATGTGATCTTTTCTTTCAGTCTTTATTTTTAAAGCTGGTTAGTCACCCAATGTGAAGTTATTTTTTATTTCGACGTGACATGCTCCTTCCTCAAATTTTGGGGAATTCATGTAATATATGATAAAAATGAGTCAAGTATATCCCTGTAACATTTTAATGCATTGCATTCACTAATGAATATTTGTTGCCATAGCAAAATGCTACATGTAAGGTTTGTCAAAAATGTATAATTCAGGTATTTTGCAGTGTCTGTTTTAATGCAACCTCAATTGCACTAGGACAAATAGAAACCTATCAATTAATTCCGTCCCTGACACAAACGGGCATTAAAAGAACGTGTTAGTTGGCCCAGCAGAATTCCGCCCCTCGCATTAAATTGTGTCCTTCACTGAATTTTACCCGAATTCATCCTTTGCCACTCAGATTTTCTAACCAATTTTATAAAGTGAAATTTTCGACCGTTTCACCCGACTCAACCGTGTTCCAAAATCAATAAGCATAGCATTAGAAACTAACAGAAAGTCTTGTTCTCGAAGAGAGATAACCTGTTAGGCAGTTGCATTGAATTCATAAAACACTAGGTTTGATCACTCTCAAAAAAGTTCCACAATTAGAAGCCGCTACGCAGGTTTACACTGGTCATGGCACTGCTTGTTTGATACGCTGATCAGCCGTTAAAATCCATTGACACGATTCAGCTTAAACTGAGCATGTGAAAATGCTCAAATCTGCACGGAAACGATCTGTTGCCTGTTTGATAGATACCTGTCGTACACAATGCATGAAGCTGAGTTGGTGGTAGGGCATTTTTACGCTGAGGTAAGAGTATGGCAGCCCGTTTTCTTGTTTTGTGCAGCACATAATAATTATTCGATCAAAACTTGGATTCAAGCGGCGCTTTTATTTGCACTTTTCCTCTTTTCTTATTTGTCATCTTCAGTGGCTTTGGTTTTTACTTGCTTGGAAGTACAAACTGTGTTGTCTATAAACTGATTTAATTTCTCAAGCAAAACTTAAGAAAGACACATACTATTTTCAACGAATTTGGTTGAAATGCCCAGTAGATTGCGACTCCCTGGTAGGCCTAAATGTTGATCACAGAGGAAGCCAAGAGACTTTTGCCACCTGTCAAAAGTGTTCCCATAAGCGCCTTTACCACTATATGTTCTAAGTCATGAGACATCACAGCTTGCGGACAAAATTAAAACACCAAGTGTAGGCAATTTATAATATTTTATTACTTTTCTTCGACCCAAATATATGTACTGTAAATGCTTGAATGTGCTTAAAGGAATACCAAAGACGCTTATTGCAAAAAATGATAACGTTACCTCAACTCTTAAATCAAGTACATCATAATTACGATCCATGAAGCTTTGCCTTACATTCATCAATGATACGTATAGTATAATTTACGGCTACTCTCTATCCGATGTAGGGTAGGACAAGTTTTTTGAACACAACTATAATCATCGTACAAACCAAGTGACCTCTGAAAACTGAATATTATTTCCAAGAGTTATGATAGTAAAGAACGAAGAATAAGACTTTAATGTGACTTTATTTTTTAACATATCTTTCCCTACAACACTGAAGTACCGTTCTACTCGGAAAGCAATCATCGTTTTAAATCCAAAACCGATACAGCGTAGACAGTCGGGGGGGGGGGGGGGGGGGCGCAACATGAATCACGTGATTTGCAAATTAAGTACAGGTAAAAAATAGACAAAATAATATTACTGTTATCAATATCATTTTCAAATTTTTGACCCTCCCACAATTTAACCCTATGAAACAGTTGATAAAGGAGATTCTGTGCACGGTGCTACTTAAAGGGGAAGAGCAGTCTCCCCAACTTGATATAGTGTGGTAGACTTCCCTGTGTCATGATTAGCTGTTGAGAGTCATGTGACAACTATTTTCTCTTCAAATATGAAATGTACTAGAATTAACTGCTTGTGTAACCTTGAATTTGCCAAATTGACGTCAATCAGTGCAATATAATCTACTTTGAAGAGAAACAAGAAGAAAATTGTGAAATTTAGCTATTGCTTTAAAATAGGTTTGGGTGACTGCTCTTTACCTTAAATGCTGAAATGTTTAAAGTTAACAAAAGTTGTCAAAATAGTTTAACAGTCCATTTCGTCAGAACTCGGTACGGCATGGAACTAACATAACACGTATGATTCGACATAACTATAACAATTACTTTCCACGTTGGTTTACGTTATTGTAAATCAGTTGCGGGTAGATTGATAAGAAAGGTAATATCACGTCGCAAACCTCTGTGAACAATAGATATTCTTTCAAAACATCAGAGGAATATTTACAACAAAAAGAAAAAAACGAGAAAAAGATTTAGTATATTTCAGAAAATTTTTGGGTACCACTCATTTATCCGAAGTGGTGAAAAACGTAACAGTACCTTAACGCAATACGATTCAAAATCCCACCAGACGACAGGTCCTCTGACAGCCAAACGAGCATAAATCTAACTTTCGCAGCATGAAACCTCCTCGGCGTTACTGGTGTGTCGGCCCAGTATTATGACAGGTATACATGCCACAGTATATAGCTCGGATTCTCAGTACACATGCATTTCGTGCCGACCTTATCCACGTTACCATTCTTTAAGAGAGTGGCTCAAGGTTGCTGGGATCAAATACACTCGTCAATTTCAAACCATCAATTACAAAAGGATTATGAGATAAAGTTGAGGTATTCATTATTGTTCTGTCAGTCCAGAAACTACAGCCCTATCTAACAAACCTTTGTTTTTGCTTTTTTAAGTGTCGGCTGTAATGTCAGATAGGGACTAGCAATGACCGTAACCGGAGTGGGATAAACGGGCAGGTATACTTTACACATTTTAGACCTTTGTTTCATATTCCCACAATTATTCCGTTCCGATTATGAAGAAGTCGATTTCAGACCCGGATTTCTGTGACAATTGAATCTGCCACACGTTACATATTACCTTCATTAGCCTGAAACATCTCTTCAGTAAGTGTAGCTCAACCTGAAGTTGTGTATTGGAATACTTTAAAAAAAAGACCAAAGTTAAGAATACAATTGCTTATTTAGCTCTTATTTAAACACTGACAAATAAAAAACGATTCGGGCTAAACGTTGGTTTTTCTAAAATTACGAGAGAAGGAATAGAAGCCGAAACCACGGCGGGCGTAAGGACTTTTTGACATGCATGTGATCATATGCGTATGAAACATAAACGTATAATTAGTTACATTAAAACTGTTTGGGAAGTTAAAAGCGGTCAATTCTCCCCTAAAATACAATTCTTGTAGTAGTACCCAGAAAATGTCAGTTGGTACAGCACTTTGATTGAAAGCAAATTAAACTAGAAAGCCAACAGGCTTAGTGATTCCTTGCCATATGATATATATCATAGCAAACACGGAAACAAACATGACATGCATGAGAACCCATACAATTATCCTACTTAATTGAGATATAATACTAGTAAGGTTAAAACGTTTTGACCTCATATGACCCAAAATGGCCTTTTGACCCCTTAAAAACAATAGTGATCACCTTACCAACATGAGCAATTCAAAATTAAGCTTAGTACAGTATGAGTATGAAAGTACTACCTCCATGGTATGAGATCCCTCACAGTTATCCCCCTAAAAATATTATGTCTACAAAGTTTGATCTAATTGTCACCTCAAAACTTTGATCTCCACATACAAGAGGAATTTCTCACACAGCTTTAATATGCCAGAAAACTGTCTCATTACTTGATAAAGCGGTATTTTGAAACCATTTTTATCAAGTTTGGTCAATGGGGACTCTCCATTCTGAAGTCTCTATGTTCTGATGCCTATATGTTTCGAAAAGTCTGCATTGAGGTTAGTGTTTAAACAAGCCCTCATCGACACACTCTCCTACAAGCATTGGATCAAATACTGTGTTCTCACATATCCCGTGCTCGAGGTAACACTGTGTTACCTCATGCTCGAGTAACATGGGTTAACGCGGGGTCAAGTGTTTAAATTTCGGTCCACCTCAAATCGCAGGGTTAAGCAGTTTTAAACATCGAGTTTGTTTTAATCAAGCAAGGTCACAGGTATTTATGGCACTGATGACAGGTATTTTCTTAAATTTTGCTGTAATCTGCATGTGAAATATTTGGCCTCGTTACTATGGTAACACTATCCAATCAACGAAACACTGGGAATGTGAGAACACAGACTGGAAAACACAGGGTTAGCCTGAAGAAAATATGAAGATAACATTAAATTTAGTATCAAAGATTGTTAAAAGTTACAGACAAACCTTGTGCCACTGTCCTCATAAGGACATGGAAGTGGGAACTAGATAATTAAGTACACCACGGGTAATTAGTTTTATAAAAAGAACTAAATAACTGATCATTTGGATCAAATACTCCCTGAGCATGCTTGAACTGAGATTGCCTAATTGAATGAATCAAATTGTAACTGACCCACCAGAGTCTGTGAAAAATTGCTGGTCACTGTTATCTTTAATACCTAATTCATCACATTTGACTGCCACAGTGTCCTGAGGGTTTTCTCATTGAATCGTACAGCTCAATGGCTTTAACCATTTCCTACCTGTCTGGAGATAGTGTCTTACACTTATTTAGCCCTCTCAGTAAGGCTTGTTTTTCAGAAAGTACTGTAGTTCAGGTAATCAAAACTAGCATAATAGTATCTACTGTGTATCAAACAAAGGACACTTGACTTGTACTCTGTTATGTGGTGTTCCTACAAGCAGACAATTTAAGGCAAATTACAAATCTTGTTAATTTCTGGATTATTAGGGTTCCTATTTTTTGTTAATTTTCAAGGATATCATAGGCATTGTGAAGGGCATTACACCAAAAAACAAATACAAAAGGACCATCACTTATAGCCAAGGTTACACCTTTCTGTTGAGATGTCTCTACTGTATGTTCCAATTTATGGATGACTGTTAGGATTAGGGCTTGTTGTAACACCAACCTCAATGCAGTCAGCTTTTTGGATCATAGAGACATCATTATATAGAGAGCTATCCTCAATACCCAAAATTTCGATTTAAAGGAGCATGTTTATCCATAGGATTAGGGCTTGTTGTAACATTAACCTCAATGCACTCAGCTTTTTGGATCATAGAGACATCATTATATAGAGAGCTATCCTCAATACCCAAAATTTCGATTTAAAGGAGCATGTTTATCCATAGGATTAGGGCTTGTTGTAACACTAACCTCAATGCAGTCAGCTTTTTGGATCGTAGAGACATCATTATATAGAGAGCTATCCTCAATACCCAAAATTTCAATTTAAAGGAGCATGTTTATCCATAATTTAACAAGACTTTTAATTCCCCTTTTGTCTACTTATACTGTAGGTACAGCATAACATACAGTACAAGTTTTCCTTGTTTGATACACAGTATACAACATTATGCTTGCTCTTACCTGAACTACTTTTAAATGACAGCAGCAATGCAAAATAAAATCTTAATACTTTTGAAAAGTGTCATAAAGGGTAATCTTGAAGCAATGGTTCTATGCATTAAGCTTAATGGTACACCTTTTTTCTGTGGGGGGGGGGGGGAAAGTGACATGGATAAAAATGAAATGTGAGACAAGATCTCCCACTCGATGATGATATTTGACATAACTATATAATCCTTCACACAGGGGTTACTTTTTTGGTGCGGTTATCCAGATATATGCAGAGATGAGGCAAGTAGTATGCTGATACATTTTATGCTATCAAAAATTTAAAACAAATTCTAGAATGAAACTAAGTGACAAATAATCACTGTAGAGCATGTATTGAAACTGTAAAGCAGAAACACCAATCTAGACAGACACCAATGTTTAAAGTTGTGTTCAACAAAATTCCTTATACAAACACAGTATTTGTTCAATTCCACCAGCTTCTATGTAAAGGACACTAATTTCTGAAGGGTGTCAATCTACAGTATTTCTTAGATGACTTTCAGTTTAGAAACTTGATCAGTGTACATGAACTTCTCCATCTCCAGACAAGGGCTAGGCAAACAACTTTTATTTGTGGTCAGATGAGACAAGATAATGTGGACAGTTATTTTATGCTGGATTTAGCAGAGGTGTGACTTTCATGGAGGTCTGACATTTTGACCACAAATAGAGTACTGAATGCCTGCAGGGAATGGCAGGAAATAGGAGTATATACAAACAATGGCATGTCATGGTTATGTACTGAGATAAAAATAAGCTTTCTTCAGAGGGTTTGTAAGAGTCAATTAACACCACTTATACAGTAAAAAGCTTAAGTCAATTGAGCTGTATGTTTGTATGAGGTAATCCTTCAGGACACTGTGGGGATAACTGGCAGTCAACTGTGAAAAATTGGGCCAGATAACTGTGACCAAATGGCAAAAGAATGGGTCAGTCACAATTTGATTCACTCTATTAGGCAATGACAGTTCATGTGCGCTGAAGGGTATTTGATACCAAATGATCAGTGTAAATTAGGTTCTTTTTTGTAAAACTAATTAACTGTGGTATATCTAATTGATCAATTCCCACTTCCAATTAATGTATACTTGCATGCACATGTCCTCATGAGGACAGTAGGCAGGAGGTTTGTCAAATATTAACACTTTTTGCCACTAAATTTAATGTTTTCTTCGGGTTTTCTTTAAGGTTATTGAAAAAGCAATGTAAGTATGTTATAAATGAGATTCTTGTGCATCACACAGAGTACTCTCTGTTCAAAGTTTATACTTATGAAGTTCCACATCAGTCATCTACTTAGTGTGCATAGAAGCATCTTCTAATATTTTCAGACTATGTCCCTAAATGACCCTTATACAGACTGTTTAAACTCACATGTTCCACATCAGTTTCATGAAAATCTATTTACTTGTGGCTGCAAAATCAGCATACCCATGAGCATTGAAGCATGTAGGCCAGCCTGATGAACAGATTTTGCCTTTTAAGATTGTATATTTTGCTCTGCCCACTTTTTCATGTATTAATACTTGGAACTTAATGTAATAACAGGGCACAATTTCATGCCAGAATCAACATACTGTACAGTAACTACTGTACCATGTGATGTGCCTTTGTGCACCTTAGACCTTCTTCCTATGAGTTTGCTTCAGTACTTTACAAATACATTTTCAAAATTACCTCACTAAAGAATTTACATAGTGAAGTTAATAAACTGTTCCAAAAAATTATATACCCTATGCCTATTACATTACCCATGCCAAATTATTCTTACTCCTTTCACCCTAACCGTTCATGGACATTAACTTCAACGGTTATATACTCTTTTGAGATGTAGTGTTTGCAAGGTTTAGATGTTTTGAACTCTGATGACCCCAAAATGACCTTTGACATCCAATAAAAACAATAGGGGTCATCTACTTAATATGGACAATCCACTTAGTAAATATGAGATTCCTGGCAGTTACCTTTCTTGACATATGGTGTTTACAAGTTTTTGAGCTTTTCGTCTCTGATGACCCCAAATGACCTTTGACCTCCACCAAAAATAATAGGGTCATCTACTTAATATGGGTAATCCACCTGCTATGTATGAGATTCCTCACATTTACCCTTCTTGAGATACAGTGTTTACAAGGTTTTGACCTTTTGCCCTCTGGTGACCCCAAATGACCTTTGACCTCCATCAAAAACAATAGGGACCATCTACTCAATATGGACAATCAACATGGTAAGTATGAGATTGCTCACATTTTTCCTTCTGGAGATATCGTGTTTACAAGCAATTTCCAAGGTATTTACATTTTGACCTCTGGTGACCCCAAATGACATTTGACCTCTACCAAAAAAAATAGGGACCATCTACTCAATGTGGACAATCTACATGCCAAGTTTGAGATCCCTGGGGGTTACCCTTCTTGAGATATCGTGTTTACAAGCAGGCGTCACACACACACATACACACACACACACACACACACACACACATACACACACACGACATCACCATCGCATAGATTCCTTGCCTGCCTTCGGCAAGGAATCAAAAATGCAGAGAACTGTAGCTCTTATTACCGGAGATGTACCCTGCTGAGAGTCTTCCGATTACACCTTGGGTCTTGTATGTAAACCCAACATACGATTTCACTTAAATAAGGATGAGTTTTAGACATTTGTGGGAGGGGCTTAAGTTGGTAGGTAAGGAGTGTCTAGGGTGAGAGGATTTGGGCTTTATGTTAGGTAAGATGGAGTTTTACGGCAAAGTTTCTAATCAAGTGGTTTAATTCGAGTCGGCCACAGCCTTTTTCCAATTGTGGATCACTGGCTTGTTTTCCCTACAAATTATATGTAAACCGAACAGTGACCTTTGTACTATACAAAGTGGATAGACACAAGTTAAAAAGTCATAAAAAGGAATAATCTATTCGTCAGATCTCTTTTTAGGCACGATTTAAATCTTCGTGACCCTTGTATACCAATCTACAGTTATAAAATGGTAAAAAAATATAACCAAACAAAAATTTTATTGACTGGAATACATTTCTTAACGGTATTTTTCGAAATTTTTCAAAGAAGTCGTTTACTCTATTTCTTAAATATACACATAATCAGAAAATATTGCTATAGTTTAATTTTATACAGATACCGATAACTCTCACTTAAATTTTTTCAAAAGGTACAATACTTCTGGAGGTAATGAAGAAACTCTACATTGATTCATCTCAATTTCTACTTTCGATTGTTGCAAGGGGACCCGGTCAGCTTTTATCATACACCCTGCCAACCTTTTCGAATATAAACAATAACAAACATGTAATGCTTCAAAATTTGAGCAATTACTTTTCAGGTGACATGAACATGTTTGGTATTTGAAGTGAAAATCATTGAAAACCCAAGTAATGGTTCCAATTTAGATCAAAATCTATCAAAAATTGACGACTTTAAAGGATATTTTCTGGTTTGCATTGACTCCATAAGAATGTGTTAAATGTTCGAATCTTGTGTCGTGGAAGGAGGAACAAGTCACATACAGCTAATGTTATTTTTTTTTCAAATTCCATTTAAAGGACAGTTGTAACAATGGAATGCCCTGACGGCTTTATTTTGGAAGTTCAAGTTATGTTCCTGGAAACCATCAGTATCACTGAAAATTGATATAGGGTTAACAAAATAAATGTCAACACTATACAACAACAATCAATATCATTATAATTACATAAGCAACAACTTACTCCAGAAAAATTCAAACTATGAAGAGCTTCATCTGTTATTGAAGATCGGTAAAAAATATTGACGTAATTCCAACGAATCTCTGGTTTTAAAAATTAACCTTTTGCCTATCAAGTAAATACAGTTTTATGGGCATCTCACCTTACCTACGAACGGCATATTTATACACATAACTTTGGTTTTGACCTAAAACGATTTCAATTCGTGTGGAGATAATGTAGGTCTTCAAAAGGGTTGTGGTGCACAGATGGATAAAAAGATCTTGGAGTGAGTGGCTTATTTTATTTCAGTTCCGTATTTGTTTTTACAAGTCAATAGTCACCTTCACTCGATTTTGAATTTCAATAGATCATCATCTTCAAAGTGAATTTTATATTAATTACATGACAGTGCACCTTCTGGATGAATCGTTCGTGTTATCCTCGTCGGATATTTCCGTATCTTTCATTCTCTGACCTCGACTATTACCCGACCTCTTTGAAAATCGTCGAAAGGAATTTCGGAAGCTTTTTCGGAGGACGGTGTACCTTTTAGGAATGAAGGGCACCTTTCTGGCCCCGGCTCTAGG
The DNA here is from genome assembly GCA_037179385.1 of Holothuria scabra. Lineage (NCBI taxonomy): Eukaryota > Metazoa > Echinodermata > Holothuroidea > Aspidochirotida > Holothuriidae > Holothuria > Holothuria scabra. The sequence goes on along the minus strand of CM074187.1, from coordinate 3,718,657 downwards.
GTCTTCGCTTACCGATGGCGTTATATCAACCTCAGCGCCGTCAGTAACTTCTTGGTTTTTTCGCCTCAAATGAAGAGCAGCCTCTTGAGGACGCAAAAACCAAATCAGTTCCTCGTCCTTTACAGCTGGACCAACTTCATCTACCATAGCCTCGACTGAAAACTAAACAATACAACAATAACCGACATTTTTGTTAGTGCACTTCGGTAATCCTACATTACTGAATAGGACAAGTAAACACTGATTTTGGTGACCTTTGAAGATAAACAAAGATAAAAGTTTGCACGTCTCTGGTAACATGTGAAATTTTTCAGTTTAAATTTCCTATGTATGAAAAAGGAACTTGTAAAGGAAAGCGTAGTCTTTGCAAAAACCTGAAGTGATTGAACATGTTATATCACATACCAGTTTCTGTTCCTTTGCTTCCTGGATGACTCTTTCGGCGTCCGACAACATTTCCTGTGAGACAAATACAGAAGAACCGGGTTCACTTTGATGGAAATCAAGAATGGACTTAAAGGAAGGAACTGAATCTGAGAAATTCCTTTGGGGGATATCGTTTGTCCAATGATTGTCATTAGAAAAGCAACCTAAACAAGTACTCTTAAGGTGGAAAGAAACCAGCTATATTATGCAAGTAGAGCAGATATGTTACAAGTACTGCATTCTGCAAATATGAAGTGAGGGTGGTGGTAACGAACAGATTGTTTCGGTGTTGGTACCCAACCCCTGAATTGTATGATGAATGTCTTAGCTCACCTTGAACGTCTGTTTTGACGCCTCTCTGTGAGTGAATGGACTTGATGGTGCTGTAAATTTGGCACCTTTGAAAGTGGCTGCAAGGAGGCTATCATTCTTTGGCGCCAAGTCTGGGTTGTCTTCGTTGAGTGTTTCAGATTGCACCGGCGTCCACTTGGCGCTGTAGGGATCTGCTCGGTACTGAAAAGCAACACATCAAATTCAGTGTAAGCGGTCGAAAAAATGATATTGAATTTTTCAAAATATCGATAGATACCCTCTTTAAGCCTGTAACTTCTGTCGATACTGGGATGTTTACGTGCCACACTCATGAGTTCAAAGCGGACATTTAAGCATTCATGGCCATGTAAATTTTACATATAGGCTGATCGGTGTCATGGAGCAATTCAAAATTTAGGTTTCCATAGGGCTTTTATCATATTTGCATATCTTAAAATGGACAACGGTGTAATTGTTTCAAAATGGCAGAGGTAGTGCACAGCTAGAGATCCGTTAGTGAGAGAGTGCCTCATTTAAGATTGTTTAAAGATGGAAGTTTAAGTCCTGCTAAAGTCACACCAAAAACACTCAGGAATTACACACAATCACTAAACTGGTTTGCCTTTCTGTCTTCATGTTGTTTCCCATGCAATCAAGGGGTCATACATTGGACATTATGTGATACACAGTAAATGCACATTCCGAGTGCGCGAACAGCCGGAATTTGTTAAGGAGGGACGAAAACTGTGCACATCATATTTTTGTGTATCCCAATCATGATTGGCGGGAAGACGGCAAGAAAGTTTTCACCGAAGTTGCCTCATAGATTTCTGGGGATGACACTGTCTATGCCTTAAACCCGCATTCAGGCATATGTTAATAGGGGAAATAGTAGCGATAGCGTAAAAGGGAACGTTAAAATACCAACCCCTCTGAGAGGGGTAATGAGCTGGTTAGGGTTATCCATGTACAGGGCAATTGGACTTAAGTACCCTATCAAGTGTAATCTTTTATAAAGAGAAACACTCTTCTACAAACGTCAGGATTTGGAGCGATGGTCTATCCTTGGAAAATAAATACCTCATTAGACACAGAAGCTATTGCAATACGCCTGTACTGAGGAAGGGAGGTTTGTGCGGTGTGTGTGTGCTTGCGTGTGTGTAAGGTTTCCAAGCAATTAATATAGTACAAATATGCAACTTAAAATGATGTCTGATGGAAAGATTGAGAATAATTTTGGTACACATGCGCACCCAGGCCGAAATACCACGTAAGTTGGAGAAAGACCACTTCCTATTAGTTGAAAGTTAAACTTTGCACCCAGCTCACAATTATGCAATATATAAATGGTAACGTATTGAACTCAGGATTTGTTATCCTAAGCATTTCTGGTTATAAAATTTCCTTTAATTAGAAAACAATATTTTTAGACGGTCTTTGACAATGACTTATTTCTTAAAGTTTGAAGTTAAATGACTTAATTCTGATCAACGGTAAATATCAGGTCATGACTGTCAACTTAAAGACCTTGTACTAAGATTTTGTTTACCACGGAATATGCCTCGAAGATAAAGGGGTGTTCAGGTGAAAAGTAGAGTGTATTAAAACACATAAGCAAGTACAATGCAATATTTTCTATCTCAGCTCAGAACTGTCGAGAAATGGGAGAAATTGAACCAAGCATTTGTTTCTTTAAAACATTCATATATTTGAAATGAAGCTACATCTCTCAGACAAAACTTACTTGGGGAAGAAGAGTCCAACCATCGTTTGCAACCATTTCAACGGCCGTAAGAACGTAATTGATGGCTTCTTCGCTGAAAAAGTACGGCAGATTCAATCGAACGAATCCTGGTCTAAATAAGAAATCAAATAAAACCTGAATAGTTTTAGCATTATAAATAAACGTCATGAAATAAAATCCAGTGCTCCATTAATTGAACTTTACTTCTTACAACGAACGGATAGATTCTACTATGCACAACAAAATTAAAACACTTTTGCTCTTGAAAACGACTCTCAAAATTTTCTTTAAGACGACACAAGAATGAGCTGAAATGCGTGTCGCTTAGTTCCGTTCGACGCACACCTAAAAATTCGAGTAATTTAAAATCATTAGTACGTACTTCATAATCTCTACAGTTCTTTCGATGCCTGGTTCAGCACTTGCTTGCTTTTTATTCTTCTTCTTCTTCTTCTTTAAGGTCTCACCCTTTTCCCTGTAAGGAATCGTAGATATCAAAGATTACCTGTTAACATAACTGTAACCAGGGTAACAGGATTCAACGGAACTACGTTACGAATTAAAAGAAACTAGGGTGCTTTGGAGAAGAGGGAAAATAGGTCTACATCAAAAGAAAAAAAAAACCAGATCCAACTGTGACAGCAGATTTCCTCCGGGACAGTTTCCACCAAGAAGCTCCTCTTCTCACACACGCACACACACATTCACACGTACCGACAAGGCAGTCCATTCAAAGAAATTCCCGACGTCGGACAATTCTTCAAGGACAACTCTCACCCTAGACCAATCGTACACAAGAAGGTGTCCGCGACACCTAGATTCAATTTTCATATGCTGCAATTTTTATTAACTGCAAGTGAAGAGACCCATAGGTCGAAACCCAACTTTCCATCGTCTAAACAGTTACAGAATCCCCTTCCCTCCCAAACAAATCAGCGACTGAGATTTGTTTATCAAGTCCTTGCTTACTCCGTGAAGAATGAGTTGAAGGTTTACAGCTAACAGTTCAGGACTTCTAACAATCCAACTAATGGAAGTGAGGTACATCTATCTAACGCAATTTTCAAAATATATCAACTAACTGGACTTGACTAATGATATTGATGAGTATTTCTGTATCAGCCAGAATGTACCGATATTAATAAAACAGCAATCTCTCAATTACGCATGCCCATAGACACATGAAAATACGATCTGTGGTAAAACATTGGCCTTCGAACTTTAAAACCAATAAAAACAAAGATTAGAGAGGCTCATTGAATTGGTTCATAAAATTCAACAATTTTTTTTACAAAGCTCTTAAGTTTTCTTCACATATCAATGATCACAAACCAATGACAAATGGTCAAATTCGAAAGTAGGCTCCCCCAAAACTTGAAGATAGGACGAATGCGACGAGTTGACGGAGGGTTTAACACGAAACAGGTTGGTCTTTTATGAAGATACGTAACTTGTAGAATTTTGTAAAATGAACAAAATTTGTAACAACTATAAGATAAGAATAAATTCCATTTGGGACGACTGTTCATAGTCGGTTTTACTCCCTTCTACAACACCTGGGTCCGTCTTGTCCAAGGTATGGTTAAAAACTTCTTCTTGACCTCGACGATAATTGTCACCTAAAAGTTTGTAGAAGTGCTGTGCGGAAATCTCCACAAATTGTAGCCAAAGTAACCTTAATATTATGACGTTTAGAGAATATGACTTACTTGTCAGTCACTAGAAAATGCACAAACTTTTGAGCGAGATCTTCATCAATACCAAGGAGATCCTGAAAAGAAAAAAATATGCAGAAGAGAAAATAACCATTAGATCATTATTTGAAGTATCCCATAAAAATACCTGCAAAAACTGTTCTCAAACAGCGAGAACGGGGAGGAGATGAACGTTGTCTCAGACAGCAGTCTATTCAGATGTAATATGGGCCATCTACGGGACTATTAATGTCATCTATGGGACAAACGTCAACGGAAATTCAGTGTCACTTTGCAGAGTTAACAATAAGGGCTTTCTTTTGGAATAAAAGGAGGAAGGCGGCACTACGTTTCGCCCAGCACATAATTCTCCAGGCCTGCCTTCGTTTTGAGTGGGAATTTAAGTCCCCTCCACACCCATTGTCGCCTCCTATCTATTGTTTTGTAAACCTAATGAGAACATGTATCATGTAAAACTTGGACTGCAAGTTATTACATGTTATATCAATCTCTTTGGGATAGAGACAAGTGCCGCGGCATGGAACAGTACGTCTCACATTTTGAGAGACTGTTTTACATTTCAGTTGTGCCTAGCTTTAAAAAGGGCTACACGAAGGGTTCAGTATGTAACAAGCTAGCTTTCTACGATATTCAACAAGAAAGCAATTTAGATGAAAAGAAGCCTTCTGTTCCAGCTGGTGATTCAACGCAGTATAAATCTAATGTCACGCCAAACCTCCTTCCAAGGGTAAAGTGAAGTTGCAGAGAAGGCATCCACTACTTCGAAATTAGGAAAATGAACTTTCTAGTGTTTCTTTGAGTTCAGATCAATATGTTTAATGTATATTGGTTGATTTCGGTCTCGATCAGTAGAAAGCTCATGCTCAAACGTCCCTACCCTGGATGTTCCCCTCCATAACTGTAAACAATTGAGCTATATATCCATGATGTTATCAGTTATCTTATTAAAGGTGGGCCAAATCAAAACATGCCGCCAATTTTGCAAAAAATTTCCAATCAAGGTTAGAGTATTAAACAATGTTGTATATATTCACTTCTCATAGTGTGCCCGTCAATGCTGCAGGCTAATGGCAAACTGTTCACCACCCAAAGAAATACAGTACTATTGTTACTAAAAACTAGACCTCGAGGAGCAGATGTTTTACGACGCTAAGCTTTCACGAAATTCGCCGAAGGAGCCAGTGGCTGATGAATTACAACTTCACGTCGGGTGGCAACTAACTAAGTTGTTTAGATCAAACTTGGCATTTTTTAGAAGACTATTTCAGATCTTCCAGCTCCCTGTTCAGATCCAGTTCAGACAAATTGAAGGTGGCCATGTTTATCTTTTCAGTAGCTTCTACGAGATATATAAACTGAATATGTCGCACGCATGTGCCTGTCCTGCAGTCATATGATGGAGTAATGTAGACTATACCGCTCTTGTAACATGTTCCACTGTAAAACACTTTCCGTATGACAACAGATGAATGAGGACTACAGAAGATAGTTATCTAGAGAGATCAGAATATTTACTTAGCTGCCCCAGAGGAATGTCGCAATCCCAACATACAACGCAGTGAGAGAGAGAGAGAGTCATCTAATTGCCTTTCCATCATGTACACATAACATGTACTAGTGAAAAAAGGAGCAACGGGGAGAAAATCAACCTATTTCAATTCCACACATGGGAGAAAATGCTGCGGGACCGGGAAAATTTCCCTTAAAATTTACTTTGAAAATGCACTCATTGATCTTAGCCTTGTACATTATCAAACGTGTTCCCTGGTGATGCAACATCTATCATAGGCAATCGCAATTTTGTCAGTTTACCAGCAAATGGTTAATTAAAATAGATCCCGAGTTTTACATGACAAAGGACACTTAAAAGAATATTAAACTCAAATTTTTCCTGGGCAAGCATGTCAACACACATCCGAGTGGTGGGTGCGTATACTGCAGGTTGGACTTAAACCACAGCCTTTAACTTCACTGAAGATGCCTGCTACTTCATGGAGTGCCTTAAAGACCGTAAAAAATTCATACTTTAATTAGAAGGTAAGGAGCTCATTTTAGTGGGAAAGGAACAAACTAATAATCATTGCCATTTTTTCTTTTTATTAAAGTAAAGATATCCATCAATGGTAGGTACGTGAATCTGTGTTGATTAAACTCGGTCACTTAATGCTACCAAAGTTTGTATTTTTTCTAGGCTCTATTAGTTACATAATGCATTCACTCAAAGCCTATTTTTCATTTATACCAAGGATTGCACTACTTAAAGGACATAACAGAACAGACTGTTAGCAAACACCATTCACATGGCAAAAAAACAGCACTCGGTACTATAATCCTTGCATTCTTTAAAGGTTAAACAGTCCACAGAGGTTGCATGTTCGGAAAGTTTGGTAGCACCACAATAAGTGAAATACCTATTTCATACGTGTATATTTATTATATTCGCAGACCATATGGCTGTGATAATGTAATGATATTTTATGGAAGATCGAATTTGTTTCACAACATACGAGGACTAACAAAACATTTCAGCTGAAGAAAGCTGAATTTTTGGATTTTTTTGAGTAGACCCTAAAAGCATAGCAAGAATACTCTTTCGCTTTAGTAAAGTACAAAACTAGAGCAGCCATGCTGTATCATCTCAATATTTTTTGGATGTTAAGGAGACAAAGTTTCCATATTGTTGCTGATGATATTTGATGTAAATGCAGTCCTCCCTGATGCTTTGCATTAAAAGATTATCCATTTATTGTTAATATCCTGATGCATTTCATGCTGAAAATGATCAAATTCAGAAAAAAATTATTCCAATAATACTGTAGCACTAAGTAAGGTACACAGTATTGTGCACCATACTTAAACTTAGTAGGGCAGAAATAATTAACCAGATATGCAGCTCAGTGACATCTTCTAATAAATCCAACAGTCCAATGACAGCTGTTTTCCTCCTGCATTCCACATTATTTTCTCTCAAATCACTCTCCCTAATGCTATTTTCACAGTCTCATTCAAATATTTTGGTATTTCACAACTTCTGAAGGAGTGGGAGCTATTTCTCTGCTGATATCTTGAGTGTTTTTATTGTTACACTGTGCGACAAGTGTGCAGAAAAACACCCATTCAATGCAATATGTAACAGATCCTCAAAAACACTCCAATCAACTCTTGGTTAATTTTTTCATCACAAGTTTGAGACACTTTGATCATACCTCCCAGACACATTTTGTGCTACAATGAAACTCCATAAACTATTCCGTTGCTTGTTTCTAACTCTAGGAGCTTATTCCTCTCAAGATAACTTCTTCTGCTTGCAAAGGCTTTGTTTATGGTCAGACTAAGCAAGATTATCTTACAGTTACTTCATGCTTGATTTAGCAGAGGTGTCACACCAAGCCTCTGACATCTGAAAGTGTAACTACAAAATGTAAACATTCTCAGTCAGTAAGTATCTGTGCATGGCAACCAAAGTGATGTGTGCAAAAAAATTTAAAGTTTCCATGACAACTGAAGAGTTTAACCATGAATTCTGCCAAAATAACTTAGCAACCATCACTTTTTTAATTTGAAAAATGCATTGTCTTCTGCCTCCCAGCAAAAAAAAAAAAAAAAAAAAAAAAAGAACATGCTCTCAAATTCTCAAAGACTTTGACCACTGATTAAGTCAGATTACTTTGCTCTAAAGAACCTTCATCCACTGACTAGTGTGACAATATCTCAATGCATGTTATGTATTGAGATAAAAATGAACCCAAAATTTCATTTATATGAAATGCGTGACTTATTCATTCAATGTATCCATTGAATGAATAAGTCACGCAAACAATTGATTCTACGTCTTCATTTTACCAGTATCTCCCTCAGACAACACCCTTACCTCGCAGAATTATAAAACAACGAACGAATTCTGAAATTTCGAAATATGCGTTACTTGAATTGTGTGCCTTGGAAATGACCTATACCAAACAATCCCACTTTAAAATATTTGTTATTGTGTAAAGATATATTATAACGTCTAAGGAATAAAAGTATTTCTAACATACTATCCATACTTTCCCTCTATAACTACAAAAATGGCCACCTATGTTACCAGGGAGCTACGTGATGTAACTGTATTTCAAACCAAATCCAATGGGATTGAAACTGTCTCCCAAACCCAAATCTAGAGAAATATAAAAAGTAGTGTTGCCTTCGTTCATTAAAGTCTGGCTCTACTTTTATATAATTTTCACCGTCTTGGATCTTGTTTCTCCTTTAGTACTTTCTCTGGCCACATGATTGATAATTTTTTGTTACTCCTCATATAAATTTTAGGTGTTACATTTCCAACCCCCTTGATATTGACTGCATGATGCGATAACTTCAAACAAAAAGAACATGTCACTGAATTAGACGTTTTGAGAATCTGTTACTTTCAAACTTCACAATAATGGTGACAATCAGTTACTGGTACCGGTCTTATCAGTTGTGACAGCCGTAAAGGTAGTATAAACAATTACTAAACCGATTAAAAATTTTGTGTACTTTAGGCCAAAACATCTGTCATTAGTAAGTACGTACTTTGAACAAAGTAAACTTAATTCTGAAACATGAGAAAGCTGTAAACAATTGTACATACTATACATAAACACTACACTACAGTTACTAAATTACTGTATACATAAGGAAAGAGACTCTCCGCTGACTGACATAAGCAGTACATCAAGTAGAGAAGGGTGTCTTCTGGTAACGTACTGGGTGAAGAACAAATTTGCATTGCACAAACTACCTTTTTGGAATAATTGCATGTGCGATTGGAATGCGCATACTTTTATTAGCTCTGCGAATATTTAATAAAGTATTCCACCCAACTTAAAAAAAAGAACTAATGCGGCCGTATTGCATGATGTCCGAGTACAACTGGGAAAGGGGTATCAAAACGCCCAGTAACTGAACTGATTTCAGGATCACAAAAATAAATTTATCTTTTATAATAACAAATGGAGGAAAAATGGCATGTGAACAAAAACGCTCATGCACTTATGCAAAGCATTTGATTGCTCTCTCGCCGAACGAGCAATAATTAGCAGCTTTTTTTAAATTTCTAGGAGTACCTGAGCCACAATAATTTCAAGCTTGGCATCTTCATTTGCTATATCTTTGACGAGCTCAAAACAGCACGCCCTCATCCCGTATAAAGTACTACTGAAGTGCCAAACACAGCCAAAGGGAAAGTACCGAAGGAGTGCGGAATGTAAGCGGACGTAATCGAGAAAAATGAGCCCATTTGTATTAGAACGTTTTAATCCATAAATTCTACCATGAGATTCAATTTAAAGTGTGATTACATGCCTGTTCTGTACATGAATAGTTGGATAGCTAGATAGAGTTTTACGGCCCAGTTTCCACCCTATTGATTCAAGTCGAGCCGACCACGGCCTTTTTCCAGATGTTGCTCACTGGCTTGTTTCCCTACTCCATTGCTTATGCTTACTATATGAGACAAAAAAAAGATATTTCAAATGAAATACTAGACTTGGAGGTTAGCAAATTGAAAATCCAGTGTTTTCAGACCTTTCACTCAACTCATCTCAGGACAGCCTACGAAAAGTCTTTGGCCAAGTGGCGGCTCTAAGGGAGGGGGTTGGGGGGTTTGGGGAGCGCTACAGTAGGGAGCAGGAGGTGGGCGTTTCACCCAGATTTTTTCCTTGCCCCCACTTGTCTCCCCCAAGTAAGATTAGTTAGCAGTTTGGATACCGAAAAAAAAAATTGTAGACCTCTCCTGATTTCTTAATTTTTCATCCGGAGATACTATAGGAATATCCTCTTCAATAGATTAATGGTATCTACAGTCTATTGCAACACTACATTTCGCCGTTGGTTCATGTGATTCACATGATAGCAAAAAAGTAACAATTGTATGGTAAAAGATCACCTCAAATATGTGCTTGTGCAAAATTATAACCACAAGCAAATACCATAGTAAAATGCAAACGAAACAAGTTTAGCTGTATTATATTTCAGTATGGGTTGTGATGTCACGTGGTACAAAAACGTGTGGGACCATGAAGCTGCTACTGTGCTACTTCGTTGTGGCTCCATGGTGAAACAATAGCATGTTATCGGCTAATGTTATCGGCTACAGTAGCCAAAGGCGAGTGATATTATTCGGACATTTGGTCGACTGTCAACTACAACAATGAGGTAAGCCAGAGAGGAAGGGGCGGTAGGGGGTCCGTGGCCTCCTGTACTGAATTCTGAAAGTGATTTCATGCATGAAACACAATAACGGTTTCAAATGATGCTAAAATTAATGCTTTACAAGATTGCAACTGAAGGTACCCTTCCCTTTAAGCCTCTTTTTCCAGGCCAGTGATCAGGCCTAACGGTTGGCCACCCCTATTCAAAGAGTATTATTTTCTCCTTGGTGCTATGATTTGGTCTACCGTAAGTTTTTTCGTTCTGTTCAAATTCAGCTTTTAGTGTAGTTGCGTTTTTCATTGGTACTTTTCCTCAATGACTCATACATTTCTCCGCATGGGACTATACATTATCTTTGGAATGAGCGGTACATGAATTGAACCTACGTAACGGTATCGTGGGAAATGCATAATCATATGTTTAGTTTGTTGCAAATGAAGTGAAATCCCCAACCCCCTCAACTAACTCGGAGCTCAATGAGCCTACGTTGTGTGAACAGCAGTAATGCGCATGCACATATAATAGTGACGTCAATTAACGAATCCACACTCACCTTCATGCACGAATCTTGATGCCTTGTTTCTTAATATCGCCATGCGCAGAAGCTCCCTCTGCTGACAAGGAGTTTGCGCCCTGAAACAAGCTTCAATAACAAGGTATTTTTGGTAACAGCAAAATTATTAACCATTTGGCGACAGACAACTTCGGTTATGCACACAAGAATCTAATTTGGGCAGAGCTTTAGATCAGTATCTTTTTAAAAAAGCGATCCTCCCCGGATATGCTCCCACCTGTTGAAATACCTACAATCCAACGTCCATTGATAAACTCGCATCTAGATTCTTTAACCCCAGGGAAAGGAGTTAAGAACAGAAGGTTCAAGGACGCCCACGTGATAAACATGCGGCTGTGAGAGTTCTGTTATGATATACCGTGCGGCAGGGGTTTGCATCTGATTCTAGCAACTCTCATTAAAAAAAAACACACACACAGACATGACGTGTATTAAGGTGATCAAAGTTCACCAGCGATTGTTCAATGAGACAGCTTTCTAGAAAGAGAAGTTCAATAAATAGTTGCACCCTTTTTATTGGTGAACAACCTGTTTTTGGTTAAAAATTGACGATTGGAGTAAAAATCTGTTTCTATTTGGCTGTATTATCTTCTAGTCAACTTTGCGGTCTCCTGCAAAGTATTACTCCAGGAGTTCTTAATTTTGAAAATCTTCAATATCACTTGTTTCTTCAGTAACCTACGGTGTGATCAAATTGTGTTATGCACACAAGAATCTAATTTGGGCAGAGCTTTAGATCAGTATCTTTTCAAAAAAGCGATCCTCCCCGGATATGCTCCCACCTGTTGAAATACCTACAATCCAACGTCCATTGATAAACTCGCATCTACATTCTTGGACAAAACTGTTGGGACACTTTGCCTTAATATTCTTTAATTTCAGTTCAAAGGCTTACATGAATTCCCCTCCCCCGCTCCCCCTTTCAATGTTGCGCTGAAAGAGTTGACTGTATGCCGTGAATAGGCTAACTGTGGTCAACATTGCGAAGGGGAGCGGGAGTGTCCCAAGGAGTTTTGTCCAAGATTGTCTGAGCTCCACGCGTATTATTTACGAGAACAAATTCAATAGATAATGCTTCATTTTTCGGGCCGACTTTTTCGGAAAAGTTTTTTCGGAGGCTTATAGGTCTGAGGATTTTAGTATAAAGAGTTAGTAGCATAAAGAGTTGTTTTAATGTGTTGTTGGATTCATTTGTATACATTTATTTAGAGTCGGGACGATAATAAAGAATAGACTGTTGCAAGTATTCTTGGGGAATTTGCATCTCGTAAGCCATGGGCAGAGGTACGGGCAGAACGCCTACCAATTCCTCCTCGTAATACAGATGCAAAACCAATTAAAAATCATGTTTAAACTTGGAGGAGGCAATTTTAGAGCCAATAATTTAACATTTGAAATATGGAAAGAGACTTTTGAATATTTTTTAGGCCCGGGTAACCGCCAGGATACGTTCTATTCCGATAGATACTATATATATACATATAACCAAAACAATTTCTTGGATAGAAAAGTCTGACTCCTATTGAAAACTGGTGTTAAGGAGACGAGATTTTAACTGAAAGAGCGCCACGATCTACCATGAAATGTTAAAGGCACATCTGAGATCCAAGTTTTTAAAATATAACGATGGTAGATCGTTAGTTAAGGCTGGTTTTTGGCATATTTTGAAGCAAATTGCACCCCTGTGACTCCATTTTCACGTTACATGAAACTGGTTACGCATGCTTTTTTCCCTCTTTAAACCGAAGCAATTTCAATGCGTTTTGCTTCCAAATTTGTTTTCGAAATAAATGGTAGACCGTTGGGTTAAACTTTTCTTTCACTGCCTGTCTCGTCAAGTTCGCATGTACGGCATATTTTTTTCTTGAGAAACACGGTAAATTACTTTAAAATGAAGTAATAGGCAGGATACATCAGTGCCTCTGTTCTCCAAAATGCACTTATCAGGTAACACGTCACTGTTTTGAACAAATTGAAAAAATATATAAACACGAACATTTTTTCAATATTCTTTTTATTTTAAGACAATGTAAACCAAAAACAAGTCACTGTTGAGAACAGCTACATGAACGATCGGGCGCTTAAACTTATTCCCTTTTGCAAATCAACCCATCAAGACAAAATGACACTTTCTACTGTGTGACGCGAGTAGTTCTAACTTCCCGAAATTCTCAGACAATCTTGGACAAAACTGTTGGGACACTTTGCCTTAATATTCTTTAATTTCAGTTCAAAGGCTTACATGAATTCCCCTCCCCCGCTCCCCCTTTCCATGTTGCGCTGAAAGAGTTGACTGTATGCCGTGAATAGGCTAACTGTGGTCAACACTGCGAAGGGGAGCGGGGGTGTCCCAAGGAGTTTTGTCCAAGATTGTAGATTCTTTAACCCCAGGGAAAGGAGTTAAGAACAGAAGGTTCAAGGACGCCCACGTGATAAACATGCGGCTGTGAGAGTTCTGTTATGATATACCATGCGGCAGGGGTTTGCATCTGATTCTAGCAACTCTCATTAAAAAAAAACACACACAGACATGACGTGTATTAAGGTGATCAAAGTTCACCAGCGATTGTTCAATGAGACAGCTTTCTAGAAAGAGAAGTTCAATAAATAGTTGCACCCTTTTAATTGGTGAACAACCTGTTTTTGGTTAAAAATTGACGATTGGAGTAAAAATCTGTTTCTATTTGGCTGTATTATCTTCTAGTCAACTTTGCGGTCTCCTGCAAAGTATTACTCCAGGAGTTCTTAATTTTGAAAATCTTCAATATCACTTGTTTCTTCAGTAACCTACGGTGTGATCAAATAAGCAAATAGATGGCGTGCTTTTAATATGAAAATATCAATGCCAACAAGAGTCGAATAAGACTCTTTGAAATAATCTCACCTGTGCGTACGGTCCGGCGCATGCGCATCCCCCTCGGGCCTGAATGCCAAAGAGATCATTTAAAAGAACAGCCACAAAGTCATGATGAAGGACTTTTCCACTTGGTGGATGGGTAATAAGGAATGAAAAGATGGGAAGTCTATTAGCTCGGGAAGAACCTAAGATGATTATATTGCGGTTTCTCTTCCATCTTCCAAATGCAGTTCTGTATAAGATAAAGCAACGATGTAAAATATAATTTTCAATTAAAGGGGAAATGCAGTCATCCTAACGTAAAGAGGTGCAGTAGCCTGACCTGTTCAATCATTGGCTTTTGAGGGACATGTGACAATATTTCTCCTCAAATGTGAACATTATTAAGAGTAATTGAGTAATTGTGTCACTTTCTCTGAATATGCAATGATGAATTCATAAAATATCATGAAAATAGTTTTGAAGAAGAACCAGAAGAAAATTGTGACGTTTAGCTTTTTTTTAAAAATAAGTTTGGCGCCACCGTGACCCTTCGATAACAAAATTGAGTGTCTGTAAAAGGAACACATCATCAAAAATGGGGGTGAAGTAGATATTTTAGCATGACCTATTGTTTTGTAATGATGAAGGTATCTACATATTGTTGCATCACTTCCTTTCACCTTTCCACCAAAAAACAACATAAAAAGGAAAGCAGAAGACATTACTACATATAGAACCGAATGGATCCCCCCTCCCCGTGGGCTTTGGTGCACATTAGGAAATACCCACGGTATTCCCCGTTTAACGTTAGAGGTTACTTAACGGGAGGACCTGCTCTGTATTTGAACTCTATGGCGCTATATAACACATGCGTGTTGGAATGTCGTTAAATCTTATCTAACTAACGAATGAATTACCAAAATGACGAAAAAAGAATAGCCAGTTATCTGGCTGTTGTAACAAAGGCACCGGTTACCTGTGAACGACGAGTCCCTACTTCCTTACCACTTACTCTTTCATTTTAAACATCCCAAAATAAGTCTTTGTCTTCAAAACGTTTCTATTACCAACCTTGTCAGTTCTTCCTCGCGTTCTTCAATAATTTCAGCACCAATGGACTATGCAGAAGAATAAACAACAATGTATGTAACAGGGATCACACAAATTCATATACCACAACATAACATTACACTGGGATATCATAATACAACACATCCAACATAATACAAATCAGAAATATACAATGTAATATACTTTTGAAAAATCAGGCCTTAGAGGGCATTCGTTTTACGAAGCTAAGCAACAACAACGCATGGACCTAATGAAGTACACCTTTTATGTCTGGTGGCAACGAACTCAACAATGTAAATCAAAATTAGAATATTTTAAAGGCTAGTTCAAAAAGGAAATATTTGACGTAACGGCTAAAGTGTAGTTTGTTTAAGATTATTTTTCTCTCTGTGTCAGTCACGGACTTTAAACACAAGCAGTAACAGATAGGATATTTTTCTACTTTCATCTCTAATGAAAAAAAAAAAACAAAAATTCATAGGATCTGGATATTTTCTTTAACTGCATAACGTTAAAAATGTATGATGACACTCACATCCTTCAGCTTGAATGTCAAACCAGCCCGTATAGATTCCACGATAGCAGGAGTACCACCCTCTTCGCGTTCTTCAATATCAGAGCTGTAGTGATGTGTTTCTCTTGTTACCTACAAACAGAAAATACAAACGACATCAGATTTAAGGTTTACTTTCTCCTAAGGTAAATACATATTTGATTATCGTGGAATTATGCTCACCACAAGTTTAAGCAGATACAAATACAAAAATACTTTTAAGTGAAGCTTTTACATGTCGTCAAAAAAGTCGCTCTTCAAAGTTATTATGCAATCATTTTAAATGAAAAAGTAACATGTGACGTCATATAAATTGTGGCGCTCTTCCGTGAACACCTCAGTTCTGGTTTTAGAATCTCGACCTTCCAGGAAATTTGAATACACACGCTGAAAACCTACGCAAAATGACTTAAGATTAAAAAATATTCCTTTATATTCATTCTTATGCGTGACATCATGAATGATTTAAGTGAGTCATGCCTTTTACGGTTGACTCATTTTTGTTCAACTATATATAACATAAGTGGAGAAATATCAGTTAGCACTCAAATGGAGGAACTACAGTTGCAACATCAAACATTTGAACATTTCGATCGAAACAGCAAATTAATTTTAGATAATAAAGAAAACATGATCAGTGGATTTGTCTAGCGAGCTTCAATTTCACCTACTAAATAGTAAACCGAAACATTTTTAATTAGCTCACTACCGTCGAAATGTTCAAAATATTGCACAGTCATGTTCCGGCCCATCTAGGGGGTACTTTTTAAATAGCTGTTGCAGATTACGCTTTCAATTACCCGATGTAACAACAGATCGCTTGTCATTATAATCATCTTGGCAACGTTTTTCGTTTAGCGATGAAATCCTTTCGTTTGCAAACGATTAAATAGGGGGCGATCTTTATATACGACTGTATAACTAAATTTGTGGTTGTGATGACCCCGCAAAAGCAGTATTCAAACAACCGTTTATGTCCAGGCTCAAAGTCTTCACTTAAAACATTTAATTTCGTTGGAAGACTTGTCAAGTAGATTTTATCAAACATCATAGGTGAAAGACAATAACGTTTAGGCTACTTACGTAAACGACTGTACCTCCTCCAACAGCATCAGGTACTTCATTGAGAAAGACGTGTTTTTTAGCTATTAAAATTCCTGCGTGAAAAACAAAACAGAGTGATATTTTAAAGGAAAATGCAGTCCTCCCAGAGGATTTTGCATTCCCTTGTATCCCAAATCCTGAATGGCTATTTTTATCTTGTGACATCTTTTTGTTACTAAATTGTTAAATGAATGGCGAATTAATTCTTGCCCCCTCCTTCGTTTGTAATATTTAGGTTTAAAAATAATGTCACAGTTTTTATGGGAAATAGAGAGTTTCGGAAGAGTTTCTTCATTCATTAGGCTATGTAAAGTCAGTGTTGGACAAACTTGATAACAAACAAAAATGTGAAAGCTTTGTTACAACGGTTGAAGACAAATTCACTGCTATTATTTTATATTTTTTATTTATTCCCATTAATTCGAAATATAAATTAACTTGTACATTGAAAAAAAAACACACCAATTACAAAAAGTATTAACTGCAACACAGTCAATTCTATCAATTATGTACATCTTTCATAAAATCGGGAATGTATGCTATTGCCATATCTTGACTTTTCAAAGCGTTGGTTAAATTGCTCACCAGGGGTTCCGACTCCACCAACAAATTTATGTGGTGATAAGTATACGGCATCTTTAGTAAAATTTTCTCCGCTATAAGAAGAAAAAAAGATAATTGTTAGAACCATTTGCCGTATTCCACTAATATCTTTACGATTGATTAAATACTTTAATGCGAAAAACACTGTTTTTATTTTCAACCCATTTTAAAAACACATTTGTGCTTTGCATTCGTTTAGGAGTAATATTTTGACTGTTTGAGCCATTTACTTAGTAAGTAACTTCGTTACACATTGCTTTAATCCAGTTTTGGTAAAGATTCATATGTTGGATTTAGACAGATTTAACACAGTGCAGCAAAGACGCGGTACAATGCAGCAAGTAATACTCTTCGAATTCTGGAAACGAAGTGTATACTTCAAAGAGAGGCGAAGTCATTGCCGCAACTTACTTGTCACTGGCCGGGTTCATGTCGATCTTGAGGTAAGGACCTGCGTAAAAAATAAAAAGCAGATTTTCAGCTCTAAATTATCTACCAAGATGAAATAAAATTTACACTTTTCGGTGCGAGTGTACTTTCATATTTCGACAAGGAATAATCAGGTTATCAGATTATTTGCAATAACCACCATATTTATATTGCCAGTAAGATCTTGTTTCACGACTCCGAGCCAAGAGTATGAAATATGTAGATACTAAATTCTGGTCGCTCTGATAAATGCTTCAAGTTTGATTCGAGCCGGCAGAAACTTATTCTTGGCACTTCAAGCGTTGTACTGAACGAAAACCACTATAACTTTAGGAGCCTAGCTTAACCTATTGCAAGTGTAACTTTAAGTAGATTTAATGGTTCTCCACACTTCTTTAAAACTAACTTTGTGCATGGCTTGCGAGGCGAGGCCAGGAGAAGGTGGGTCCTAACGATTTGACTGAAAGACATTTGTACCTCTCAGACACTCCCATGTAGCAGGTCCGACGCCAAGGGAGACGGGAGAAGGAAGCAAAAACCTCTAGGGCTAATATTTTTTCTCTCAACTGCGAAATTCGCAAACAAGTTACGGTTTGATATACCCTTAACATGCAATATTTACGTCCTGAAATTTGTGAGATTTGCCTGTTGTTTCAAGGTATAGCCTATGCGACTTGTCGAGGTCCAATATAGAAATTAGATGCGCACGAAGCATAAAAAATAGGAGTACTCGGTGTTAAATCATTTGAAAAGTATTCACATCACATTTCTCTAAATGTATCTCTAGCAGCACATGTAAGAAGCTTATAAGCTATTTACAGGTGGGCCTAAAGTTTAAGGTACCACCCCAGCAAAATGTGACGTTCGTATTATCTAAAGAATGCCCAATGTTTTGCAAGTTCATTATAAGAAAGATAACACTTTTGCGACTTCTAATGACGCAAAAATCTTCATAGAAGCATTTCCCCCAAACAGCCCCTACTCCGTATGTAATATCTGTACTGCCTGTACTGTTGCTTGTTGCTAACAAGGTGTGTTTACTGAATTAGGTCATCGCATAAAAAATTGCCCTGTCCGATACATTCAGAATAAATCAGGTTATTTTTGCCTTAAAAATAATCGCTTAGTCATGAAAGTTTTTCCTTCCTTTTGGTTTCTTAGTTAAACATAAGACGGATTGCAACATCTGAAAGACTTATGTAACCTAAATAAGTAATAAATGCTGAAACACGTATTTTTGTCACCTTTATTTTGAGCAAAGTGGCTTTCTAGGTATTCTGTGGTCTAGCAACTCGGCTAATACAACTACAAAGGGCTGATTAATAACATAAACAAAATACTCTAAAACAAAATACCCTAACTGAAAAGGAGCGTATAAAGAATTTCCCCTAATAGGTTATAATGAACAGGAGATTGCCAAGTATGTAACTAGTGAAAAGGTCACTGGAATTTGCAGACTCATGGTGGTTCACACTTGGCACCACGAGTTGATCATTAAAAAGCCGTTTGCCACTCATGTCTTAGTCTCCATTTTTTGGTTTATAGTTGAAATGGTTACTTTTAATATGCTAGGGTGCATACAGTTTTGAATCTGAACTTGCCTGCCCCTGTCCTCTCTACTTCCATAGCCAGGAACTTTCAATGTCATTGTCTGTGTACGCCCGCACTATATGTGACATCATTAAAGAGACATTTAAAAAGGATGCACAAGTGAATAGGGACCTTTGGAAAGTTCAAATATCAGGAAGGGTAAACCAATACCGAAGTTTTTTTTTATTAATAATTTACTCTGTTTATTGCTGTGTTTATTCTTTGGAAGTCATCCCATATGCCCAAATAAACATGCAATTTGATTCTGTTTTCACTTTCAGTTTAACAAAGGAAGAAAGAAACTTGAGCGCAAAATGTACCATAACATCGTTATTACACTTCAAGCAAGAAGTAACCGTTTAGGCTTATGATGAGTTTGAAAAAACTATTTAGATAAAGTACCTTTTACAATAGGTAAAATGAGATATGTTCAACATTTACACAGTTTGGAAAGTTTATCCTATGACCGGCTTCACATCCTTTGTGAAGCCGGTTAAGAAGGGTAGACCTGCTGCTTTTGCGCTAGCTCTATTATGCTACACACGAATCTGGACAGTCAGGTGATGGTCTGATTTTAGTCGCATATAACTGGGGTCCATTACCTATAGTATTTCAATTTCCTTGCTTACTTGTATCAGGGGTGGTTGTACACTCAATTGTATCTTGATTCCATCAATTTTACTGAATATGAGGATTTGGAATTCTTGTAGACAATATATCAAGACGATTTAAGGCTGATGGACCCACTAATGGCTGCCTACAGTCACAAAACACGGGCTCGGATACGTCTATAGGGACATAAGTATCTTTTCAGCCATGCAATCTAGAAGGCCTGTGCATGACAACCCGTGTTTCACAAGTCAACTACCATACAACTGCAATAGTGAGATGAAAAATTCAACTTCTTGTGGCAAGTGCAGAGAAGAAATGACAAACATCAGTTATACTTGTTGTAGGATTCAACACAAGTAAAACAAATAAATGAAATGAAATGAAGTAGTACCTGCAGTGGCATAGTCCCAGAACGAAAGAGCACCATGTTCGTGGAGTTTAGCAGCTACTTCATGAGTATCGCTGATAATTCCGGTAACATTCGAAGCTGCAGAAAAGCAACCAATCAAACGACGAGACTTTTTCTTGTGTTTCTGTGAAAAAAGAAATATTGACGTAGCAGGTGACGTTTCGTTGGTATATGTCAGTAAAACTGGGGATAATCTACCAGAGGGATATTCTCTTGAATTCTAAAGAAATTGAAATGCCCATATTTACCTGATTTCAGACTGAAGAACGCACGTTCTTCAGTCTGCAAATAGCAAGGCCGAGACCCTCTTCGGGATCTCGGTCTCATTTGGGTCTTCCATAATATTTGAATACTGAACAAGTAAATGGCCCAGGGGGGCGTACCGGATTGAACTGCCTTTGTAGTTGAGTTCGGACCCTATTTAAACCGACTCAACAAAACTGAAATTTGTACAGGTATTACATTGTCGTTTCTCACAGACAATCAACTTGTATATTTCAGGGTTACAACAGCGTGTAATTGCAGACCACTCAAGAGGATTTTTTAGACACATAAAGATAAAACCATTTCATGATATGCTTCATTAGCAAACGATCGGATTTGGAATTATTTATTAGGGTGAGTGAAAACGGTGTTTGTCACCTTGAAAACATGTCTGGTGGATTCGGAAGCAGTCTTTGCAAATATTCTAAAAAACTGCCTTGTTAAGCACTGTGCATCATTCGGTGTATATTTGGACATAATAATACTATCTGTGATACCATGTTGTGTGAGTAGAATTTTTAACACAACACAACACAACACAACACAACACAACACAACACAACACAACACAACACAACACAACACAAAACAAAACAAAACAAATAAAAAATGAAACACAGTGTCTAAGGTAGGGCACTTTTTGATAAAGATTACACCAGCAGAAGGGAGAGGTACCCAACCAAAGTATCACATGAAAATTGGCCGTTGCCTAATGATACACAATATCTGACAGCCGTGCTTTCGTCATATATTGTTACTCTGTTTAGACACCTGCATCAATTATGATCTATGAAAAAATTGCATAGTGATTAACCTATATCATATCACCTTAACTGCGGGCTAGACAGTAAGTATCCCAGCTGATCTGTTGTTACAAATTGCAGGAAAGCAAAAGGAAATCTGTATTTCATCACAGGATCAGGATGCGAATAGTTCACTGGACTCTTCCAAGAGTGGTCGCTGTCTGACCGATGTAATGAAAGTGATTATGATATAGGTTAATCTAACGATGTCATCACGTCAATCAAACACTTGAACTATTTTTGAATAAAGGACTTATTTCATTTCATTGGTTGTACAGGGAAAGAACAGGGATGGGAAAAGGTTCTCCTCATGTAATATAAAAAAATTCGAGGAGAATTTTATCTTCAAAAAAGGATGATACTGAGTACCCACCATTACGCTTTGCATTTGTATAGAAAATAATATTACGAATTTCGTGGAAGAAATCCATAGGGACCGAAGCCTAAAACCAGGGCAACCACTCCAAGGATATGTGATGTTTAAGCCGACCTTTTACAAATGATTTTTCAAAGCTGTCAAAACTTCGTACAGCATCACTTTGAAAATATCATCACATCAGACAAGCAAATGAGCACAGACAGCAAATAAGTCACATTTCGCTGATATGTGTTCAAGTTTTCGATGGAGGGTTGAGTAACTGAAAGCAATAGACGCTGTATATTTATTTTCATTGAGTGACCAGTCATGCAAAAATAAGGAAATATCAGTACGTACTGTTTGAACTCACGCCGTGTTTATGACGGTGTGTCTACGTGATTTCCTTTGTATCGGTTGAAGTTTTTCAGTTGAAAAACCTGGATAATACAACGTATTGCCCTATTACCCCTGTTATTACCCGAGTTCTCACAAAAAAGAGAGACAACTGTAATCAACCAATTGAACTTACTAGCCTATCTTAGAACCTAATTCCCAAGCGGCTGCTTTAAATGATGTGGAAATAGTTTTGTTATGGATTGTAGAAACTAATGTGAGGTCAAATGGAGTATGTTCTAAATATGCCGAAGTTAGCCTGTGGTGATACAACATAGTCCCTTCAATTAAAGAGAGCATTATAGGAGGATTCAGGAGACTTGAGGACTCAATCCACCAAGAGAAGAACAAGGAATAAGCACCCAATATTTGGCAAGGGATCCAAGAAAAAGTGTTGAATATATTCTTCATCGATCAAAAGCACCTGCAGCCCAACATACGTGGCACATGCCTTTTCCGGTCATCTGGGGACTATGAAGGACAAAAATATTCCTGCACGATCCGCGTCAACTGATGGAGGGGGCTGGGGCTCCGAATAGATTGTCTTGTTGGCACTTTGTCTGCTGTACGGTATATTTCTTGTACAGGTGGTTTTGGAAGCTGAGGAGCTGAGGAGTCCGCTCCGGAAATGGTTGGCACTCAGCCTCTCTTTTCAATATTTTTCAATGTCGCCGCGCCTCAAAGAAAGACCTTTAGATATGCATCTCATGCCGAATACTGACACAATATGGGAGACTAGGGGTCAGAAAATTCAAACTTTCCCGCTTTCAAAAGTACGGGTCAATGATATGTCTTACACCCCATTTTTGAAACTTCTAATGAACGTAATGTTATCAATACACCTGGATATGAAGACAGCATCGCGCCACTCACACAGTTGGTTAGGAATTCAATTATACATCACTGTTATGACCAAAGCCAATGACTTTCCTTTTCTTTAACGTGCATTTTTCAAGTTAAATTCCAGGCCCACACTCTAAAACCGTTGGGCCTCTTTGCTGGTCAATGTGATTTTGTTCAGGAGTTGATTAAATTATTACCCAACATTTGGTACAACATTTAATAACTTCGACATATCACTTTTAGAAGCACGTCTGCATGTCAAGCATCCGAGATTAGCATTGGTTAACTTTGGAATGACTTCCACCCAATTGTGGGTAAGTTTCCCGCTATAAACAATTAATTTGTTGGTCAATCCTATGCTGCTGAGAAGTTGCTAAGGTTGCTCAGGAGTATGGGCATTTTGACTTTAACCAACACTTATGTCATGCATCTTTGGCCAACATTGGACATATTGTCAATCGAGCGATTGCAAATAAGTAGCCTACATACGTCAACTTGGATGTTTTGGTTTGAAAAAATTGAAAAAAAAATCATGCCATAAAGGGATGGGGAAGAATATACAAAACTTGAATTCACGAGCGATACAAAACGTTTTGCTTGATTTGTATTTACCCAGTTGTGGCACCTAAAGCTGGAACACATACTCACCCTCAGCTTTTTGTCGAGGTCTTCACAGTCGATGTTACCGCTCTTCGTGTCCTTGATTCTTTCAACCTTTGAAAATAAATATTAAAAACATACTGTGTTAGGTTATTGCAAGTAAAAAACAGACCTTCGCCTGTATCAAGCCACCTGTGTGGAAGGGGTTTGAAATACCCACGCAATCCCCCTAATGTGGTACGAGGCGAAGATTTATCGGGGAAGATTTGCATCTATTTTGACCGACTTTGACACCAAATTTTCTTTTCTTTTTTGTTTCGCAAGCATAGGCATGCATGAGACACAACATACCTGAAATTTTCTTCGGTATGACTCAAAATCACGAAGATATCTTAGAGTGGGGGTTTTCAGGGGGAAAAATGGATAAAATGTTGCAAGCTAACGTCAAACTGTCGAGGGTGTCAAAATATTGAAAACCCAATTACAAGGTTTCTGTAGGTTGAGCTCTAATGACCTCAAGTGACCTTTGATCACCACCAGAAACGATTTTGGTTCTCCTCCGGTCGTAGCTATCTTTCGATATTGCGTTTACCAATCATTTTCCGAAGTTGTTGCAGTTATACAACGTGTGACCTTGCATGAAATATGCAGAAGAACAACATAATTCTCTCTCTCCAAACAACAGAACCAAACATGAAAAGTGAAAAGTAACGGTCATTGCTTTCTTGAAATATCGTGTTTACCAGCAACTGAAATAATTTTTGCCTGCCTTGGGGGCGAGGAAACAAACAGGACAACCTTCAATTACGGCAATTTCCATTGCTATGCTATCTATTCCGTGACGGTGCTTATGAGAACCACAGATTTGTAGGTAAATTATGCATGAGGAAAGATTTTGATGTTACAGCTGACTGTCACAAACAAGAAAAGCAACACACGCGTATGCGAAACTTGCAGCAACGAATTGGTCTCTTTTTACAACTTTACGGAGGGAAATGAACGTTAGCAAACAATGCAGTGTAAGGTGACTATTTAAATGTAGGCCATCTAGGCCTACACGCAGAAATCCGTCATGTTTAACCACTTATTTACTTCTTTCATTTCTAACCTGTTGATATATTGGGATCTTAATATGGTGATCAATAAGTGGAATTTGAGGCAACCATGTCTTATTATGAATTGGGTGATTGAGTTTGAGGTCTTCTTTATGGGAAGTGAATTCATGTGCAGAACGATTTTGCTTATCCTGTTGTCTATATAAGCGTGCCTAGCATTCCAAACACACGAACAACTCTTCACTAGGTCTTTCCTTTAGAGGTAATGTGCACTCTCATACAGGAAATTGTCCGATCATTTAACCATCTGGAAACACTAACCCGAAAAACATTCTGTAACAATAATTGTTATATCAATGAGTTGTCGAAAAGTAAAATCAAGGTTTTATAAAGGATAAGGGTAGCGAAAACTCCGAAAATGACGACCTTCAGGTTAACTAATACATTAACACTTCGATGTTTCAATATTCGACATTTGTTCGATTTTTGACATAAAATGTATTTGTCGTTACACGACTGGCTTACATCAGAACAAAAACGTGCATAACTCTTGCCTTTTGGTATCCTCCAAGCGGGAGATTCACTATCGTTATAATCACTTATCTCAGTAGGGTGTCGACAAAAAGTTGTGCCATTCACGGCTCCCCTTCTGATGGCAAATTGCCCATATAAACAGAAAGAGATCACGTGATCACTCGGGACCACGCCCTCCAAATCCAAAAAAGATGGCCGAAGCGCCCCTGTAGTATAAGTCTTTTGATGATGAAAATGCAAACTGTGAGATGAATTTCTAATAAATGGTAGGCATGTATCGAAGAAAACCATAACTTTTGAAATTTGAATAAGGTGTGCATTTTCCTTAAAAATTTCAAGCTTCTCACATAACTTGACGATACTGGAACACTTGAGCCAGCCGAACTTCATACAAAAGACAGACGAGAGGCCAAAATCCAAATTGGTACAAGGATGAACAGAAGGAACCACCATCAAAACGAAAACAACGATTTGGGACTGAGGAAATGGTTCCAAAGATTATTGCCGGACTCTCTATACTAAATCTCTGCAACTAGCATTACATGTGTCGGTGACTTACACAAAGTTCAAACTGACATGTTCTTAACTAATACGCTGTCGGGTAGGCCCACTGAGGATTGTTCATGTTCGGACGAGACATAAGCCTATTGTGAGATCGTCTCACTGGTTGTCCTGCGGCGCACTGAAAACACCCAGCAGTGGTAGACTACCCTCAACTTGCCAGGAATAGCACTTTCCAGGGTATGTAAACAGCTTTTTGAGGTATCACGGTGTAGAATTGAAGGCCTAAACTTGACGTAAAGTAACCTTCTAGTCAGATTGTAATAATCTGATACACACCTTCCTCCAGGGGGTGTGTGGCGCAAAAACCATTTTCAGAACGATCACGATATTTACCCTGTAGATGTAGGGGGTGTAACTGTCATGTTAGACTGACCAAAGGAGCACTGGCGAACTTATCTGATGTTGTTCAGGAAAAAGTAACGACGGTGTACCCCTCGTTTTGCCTCAATAAGGTTTCCCTTATCTCAAGAAGAATACCTCTGCACTTTTCAGCTCTGTTAAAAACTTTTGAGTCAATAAGGTTTCCCTAATCCCAAGAAGGATACCATTTTACTTTTCAGCTCAGTAAGTTAACAGACTAACCCCTCATTTAATTAATATCTGTTATTTTCAAGTACACCACTCGAATAGTGCCAATTTTCTAGGAGTTAGCTTCAATTGATAGGAACATCAACCGGAAAGATCACATACCTTCAGTAACTAGGAAAGTATATTCAAAGTTTAACTTCACCTAACTAGAAAATTCTTATCGCTCTTTAAAATACTCTTGTCCCTCCCTTTTTATCCTATTGCAATACCGTGAGAGTTTTGCCTATCCATCAAAATTACTGCAGGTATTTATCCTTCTGTAAGAAGTTGTGAGGGATTCTTGTGATTAGTACCACTACTTCACGGTTCCCCTCTTCAAAAATTGACTATTATTTAATAATGACGGACATTAATGTGGTGTGTTCACATACGATTTTGTAAAAAAGGTACCCGATGTATTCTGTCATCATTCAAAAGTGCCAGTTCTTCACGGAAGCGATCTTCTTTTATTTTCACTATTTTTTTTTTACAGACCCCAGTTCCTTCTTTTCTTTTTCTATTCCCCAATATAGTGAAAATGCGAAACTTTAAATTGCCAAGATTTTATTTTTCTCCTTTTGCTAAAAGTGCAAGCTCCGTGACCTTTCTCACACCTTCCATACTGTCTCAATGTGATTATTCGACATTAGAATGTATATCATGTACAAATAATATGCAATAAAACAACGACGTTCAATTATGAATAGGAAAGGAATTGCATGTAGTATGCCCACACAACATAATTTTCTATGGTTTTGTTGACAAGTGAAAAACCAAAACAATATGTCTCTTAATGGTACTTTCTTAAGGGGTGTCAATAAACTTAAATATCTTTCATGTGGTTGCCACTCAAACTAACATTGTACAGCTGTATATAGACCTATCCGAATATATCGGTCATTATGAAAATATACATTTGACCAAAATAAATGACGTGGAAAGTTGAAAACTTGAGGGATACCCAAGTTCTCCGTAACGCACTTCTTTCATAATTAATGTCCTTACCTGTGCTCCGGATTCCTTCCATGGGAGAATATTTGAATGATGTTCGTAAGGTCCAACAAATACTACCTGAACAAAAAATAAATATTCAAGGTTGACGCTTTTTGGAAATATATGGCTTTCAAAGCAGCCGACTTCCAGTGGCTTACATAATCGTGGATAGAAAGACCAGGGTACCATTCCATTCATTGACCTACACACGGTGGCGAGGATGAGGGTGGGGGAACCAGGGGGTTTTGCCCCCAGATTTTGTACTTCCCAGTTATAGGAGTTGAGTGAATTGTAACAAGCAGGTGTGGCCAATAGTGCTATAATTAAGAATAAAAAAATACGGTAATGTACACTTTAAACGCGTTAACATGTTGTGAGTAAATATAGGCTGAAATTTTGAGGAGACAATTTGTTTATTCTACCACATGAATTTCATATTTTATTTCCAATAATGCATTTGCTTCAAGGGCGCTCTTTCTTTTATTCCATCCTCTGGCTTCTTCTACCACCCCTCAATTTTCACGCGAATCGACGCTGCTTAAGGTGGTATCATTCCATTGGCATCACCAGTTTTTTTTTATTTCAAAATATCAAATTAACTTACACAAATGACACATGAGTGAACATCATTTTAGAGGTTTTGTACGGTTTTAAACCTTTTATAAAGTTTTAAAAATCATCATTTCGCTGGGTAAGTCAAGAAACTTTGACATCATATCGATACATTTTAACACTAAAATATATAATATCTGCACATGCAACCCATTTTATTGTGGAGATAAGTCAAGCCTTTACTCATTAATACCTCCCGTAGGACTAAATAAAGATAAGGTCATCCATTAGTTTGAGGGCCGCGCCGCTTATTTGCTTTTAGGCATAACGTTTTTACTTCTGCACCATAGAGAGTTTCTGGGTCAACTACAACTTGTGCAAATTAAATCCTACTCAATCACGAGTCTTCGGCTACGTAACTGTATTTTTCCTCTATCTTCAACATTGTCGTCCCTGTTGCTTAAAATCAACGTCATATCTAAACGAATATTCCCACCTTTCTCTTTTTTAAACCCACATCTTAATGGCCAATTTGTTTTACAGCTTACCGTATTCTTTCCTCCTTCTGACTTCAGTTTCAAAGCTGACACAAGTTTGTTGACAGCACCCGTCGTACCACTCCCACAAAATATTAAAACATCATCCTCACCTGCGTTGACGGAAGATTTAATGAGTTGTCTAAAAGAAGAACAAGGCAGTAAATATTTTGGGTATTTCTGTTGTAAAAAGGAAGAATGAGCAGCCAGGATATGACAGCTATGGAATTGTTGGGAATGTGGCTTGCCATAGACAGTTACTAGGCCCCTGACACCTGAAACCCTGACCAAACTAGAAAGCACGCCAAATATTCGGTAGAGACATTTTAAACATTTTGTGAGAAATAGAGTTTTGAAAATTGTTGGTAGGAAATTCTCCTGCCTGGTAATCCACCACATTTGTGTCCAAAAAATGAGCCCAAACAATAAAAGCTCCTTTTTATAGTCTCTTAAAAACTGTTAGGAACGGTGCAAGCATGAACATGATACCACACTGTAAAAAATGTCTGTAATGTTACAAAATTTTTGTACAATTACAGAAGAAAAAATAAAGAAATACAAAAAGAATACATAAAAGTGCTGTCAATGAGTTGACAGCACTTTTTATGTAATCTTTTGTTCTTCTTTATTTTATTTTCTATAAATGTACAAACATTTTTTACAGTGCATTTTATTTACCATGGCACCCTAATCATTACATATCTTCGTGTTTTCCAGTGCTGGATGGCGTAGCGGATGTCCCTTTCCGTTTTATTGGGCCTACGTGACTTCTTGAAAAGTGCAAAAGCCACGTTTTAATTTGAAAGGCTTAAGGTGAAACAGATAAAAGGCCAATTATGTCCACGCTTGTATATGAAAGGTAAAAGATTGTGTGATCTCCAACAGGTAGCGCAAAACAATACTTTAATGACATGTATTGCCTGATGACGTTGACCATGACCAGGGCACTGACAGAAAAGTTTCATTTCCCATTATTGGTCTTAAATCGTGACGGTAACAATACGTGTCGGCAAAATTATCTACATTTCCAAGTTTTCTAAATTACTAGTCAGTGAATGCACATTGATTTTTTCATTAAACATCAGGGGTAAATAAAGCAGCTCCACCATTATTTGATGGACCTAAGGGAGGTGCCGTGCATCCCATAAAAAAATCCAAGACTGAACTTTCCCCTTTCTAGGATGGACCCGAAAAGGCGAACATATGATTCTTCTTAAAATAAAACTGGCAAATTAAAAACACCATATATTTGTACCACGGACTTGTTCTGTAGTGTTTTCTTCATTTTTTACACCCCGTCCAGCGCACTGTAGAGTTATTCTACCCAATTGGGGAATCTATTACCCTCTTAATTAAAATCCCGGATCCGCCCAGACATCAAAATTTTTCAAAATTATAAAATTTTGATTAACATTCAAACTAAGATTGTACTCTATTCTGAAAAAAATTGAATTTTCCATGAATTCGAAAAGAAAAATGATTCTGTCCTGGAAATATGATCTCTTTTGACAATTCCCAGTAACTGATATGGTTACCCTTTTCTTCTTTGCCTG
Organism: Holothuria scabra; assembly: GCA_037179385.1. NCBI lineage: Eukaryota > Metazoa > Echinodermata > Holothuroidea > Aspidochirotida > Holothuriidae > Holothuria > Holothuria scabra. The sequence continues at coordinate 3,688,887 of CM074187.1, read as the reverse complement.
CTTTGTACGATCTTTGTAACGATATGCTGACAACCTCGCGGTTTCGGCAGATTAGCCAGTTAGTTGGATGCACATCACAGGGGCATCATAAGGCATGGTTAAACGGGCGCTGTGCCTTGAAATCTTTGAAATGCTTGGATTTTCGGTTGAAATTCGTTGAGAATATTTTTTCGACACCCGGAAAAAACATTGTGCTCGAAAACGGAAGTGTTCCGGTATGCCTTTGCTACCGGATATTTTAAAAGCAATGGGTTCCGTTTGCTTCACTGCCATGTAACATTCTCTACCCTAAATATACATTGCAGTCTTTGGAAGAAGAACAATATAATTCTCACCTGACGAAGTTGGATTGGATCAGGAAGTTGGAACAGAACTCCCTGATTTGATTAAACGACTACAATAAATAAATTAAGTGAAATGTTTTTATCCCCTCCGGCAGTAACCCAATGGTTATTCATGTTGGTGGGAAAGCTGGTGAAACAGTGTTGAAACCTTTGCCCTTTGTGTTTTCCTAAATCAAAGCCATGCAAAAGGGTTTTTGGAGATCAGAATGCCTGCTTCCCGCCGGCTCAATAATACTTTTTCTACCTGATCTTCTTGCAAACGGCTGTTCGGCGAAACCAAAAATTAAAACTGCTTCCTGAAGAAGCTAAATCCACTGAAGGACAACACTTGACCAGCCTCGCTGCCCTAAGACCATTTACATTACCGATTCAATACGTCCTTTTTTCTAAAGTCCGCCCAGTCTTCTGGCAAAGGGCCGTTCGGCGAAAGCAGACTTTAACTGCTTCGGTTCAATAATTCCACGTTTGATAGTTTGTCCAAATACAAACGTAGTTAGATAATAAAATAAATAATAAATAAATGACTTCATATAGTATTTCTCAGTCTTTGTTAGCCTCCTCCAACGTGTACAAAATATGGCGGCCAGGTTAATTACTGGTGCCCTTAAATACAACCATATAACCTCTCTTTTAAATGATCTGCACTGGCTACATATTTCCCATCGAATTAAATAGAACATCCTATTGGTTGTTTTTTAAGGCTCTAAATGACATCGCCCCGGGTTACATTAACAACTTGATTTTTCCGTACAAACCTACCCGTACCCTTCGTTCATCGTGTAATAACCTGCCTCGTTTCCACATTACTAAAACTTAAGCTTGTGATCGTGCCTTTTTTGGTTCTGCTCCATCAGTCTTCCAGCTGAATTAAGGTGTTCACCCAGTTTACATTGTTTTAAGACTAAGCTAAAGCCATAGTTATTTAATGAGGTGTTCTCTGTGTGAAGAGGCGACAAACATATATTATGGTGACGGAGCTGTATTAAGTCATTTATTTAATATTATCATTATATATTATATTAAATGAGCGGAAAATTGGCTGACTCCCACCGGCCCATTTAAAATAGTCATTCACTTCGGAATAAGGTGACCTGAATATGGTGTCTTGAATATCAAGAATTTCACAAGTATGTTTGGAGCTTGTTAGCTATCACATGGCAAGTATAAATTGGGATCCAGAGATTTGTAACCCTTCATGTTGCTTCAAAGCATAATACATCTATCAACTGACAATATTTTACGTTTTTCCTTAGCCTGCGTGGTGCCTCTGTGGCTGCAGCCCCCTCTAGCCTGCCGCCCCTCAGATTTGGTACCATTAAGCTGTAAGAAAATACTTCGTCCGTTCCTCGGGCTAGTCTTTCCTTCCCTTCTTGCAACAGAGGAAGTTTTAAACTTTTCTATTGCAGAAAATCGCCTTACCTGGCTTCCTTTCTAAACTGTGTAGTTTGCCTGGCCATAAGACCGGTAGTCGTGTGCGTATTGGCGTATAACGGATGTACATGTTGAGTGATGTAATCCTCGATGAATCGAACCGGTCTGATGAAAAATGAAAATGGAACGAAAGCAATGAATATTTCTTATATTTCATACCGGTAATGTACAGTTGTTACTCCTTCCCGCAAAAAAGTAGTGTTATGGCATTAATGCATGAAACGTATATAGATAATTTCGCTGAGAACATTAAGGGTATGGAGTTCCCCAGTCCGGTAATATGTGTAGTCCATTTCTTGTAGAGTATCCCGACAATGCCCTCACAGAAGCACTCTTAAAAAGTTGGTTAAAAACATTCACCAACAGTGGTCACGTATGTCAAATACCTGAAATTGGTTAAGGTTTACCCAATAATTGTTGATTAATGGGTTATCCAAGAGGTTTTTTACCACTTTATTGGGTAACCAGCCTCTGTGGTAAACAATATTGGGGAAATCTTAACCAGTTTCAGGTATTTGACATACGTGACCAGTGTTGGTGAATGTTTTTAACCAACTTTTAAAGAGTGTATAATAAACAGACGAATTTCACACATTGTTATCAGTTTTAGAAATCATTAAATTGATTAAAATGTTTTAACCAACACCTTATGGCCAAGCCCAATACTTATCAATTCCCAATATGTACTCTGGGTTCGATAAAGTAGGAATAACAGGTTTGAATTATAACAGTTACTGTACATTGATCCACTCTTCTTTTTCGTCATGTTGCTCTAATGATATAAATTGGGTAATGTAAGCTAGGCCTACTTGTTTATTATTAGACCTAGTATATCATGACTCTGAAAAAATCTGTTATTGAATTTAACATTGGGTACACTGTTGAAAACGCTTCCACAAAGTTTGCATCGACTGCAGTTTTTTTTTCTTTAGCCTATACATTCCAATGCGTATGAGGCATGCGTTCAACCTCGATGGAGTGTGGATACAACTGAGAGAAGATTACCAGTTGCTCGGGGATCAACATGTCGCCTAACAAGTAAACGTTAATATAAACATCACGTCGTTTAGAAGGTTCACCTTCTGCACTTTTCCACGGGTTATTGTTGCGTTAGCAAACTGATCAAGTGCTCCCATGAAAAGTGTTTTCCACTCAAGTCGGGATGCGGCATTGGCATTTGAAATGTTTACATTTGCGAGGAAAGGGTAAAACTTTCACAAGAGGCGATATATGGAAGCAACTTCCGAGTAAACTTTGTTATATATAGACTAGGTGCAATGAGAAACACCTAGGCTCAGACTCCTGTTTAAACAAGGTACTACATATAACTATGAGAGCCGGCCCGAATCTCCTCTCTTGGTTCTCGTAAAAGTGGGCCCCAGCGGTTGCAATGCTTAGACTGTTAGAGTTTTCGAAAAGCGAAATTGTTCAATGACGCAATCGTTGATACGGTAAATACCATTCACATGACAAACTTCGTAGTTTGACTTCATTTTTTTCTTTTAGGTTTCGTAACTGCTAAACAAGAAACCCTTGGCATTAGTCGAACAGTGGAGCATCCACCTCGGAAGGCCCGGGTTCCATTCTCAGGTCGAGTCATACCAAAGACTCGTTGTCTCGTTGTGCTTGATGTTTCGCACAGGCAATGGAGTTGGAAAAACAAGCCAGTGAGCAACAACTGGAAAAAGGCCGTGGCCGGCTCGACTTGAACCACTAGGTTGGAAACTGGGGCGTAAAACTCTAACTAGCTCATCAAAACTGCCAGGTGTCCAGAACTACTGCATGTACGACTCTCAAACCCACGAAACGTAAAAATCCTAGAATAACTTCTGGAGGGGTTTACATAATGTAAAGCTTAATACGAGGTTGTTGTCCACGGTTTCAATCATTTATGATGTATCACTATATCCAGCGTTTTTCATTTTGCTGTCACTTTGTCAGAAATTACATGTTAGATAATCAAATCATTTCCAGTTACTTGTTTCACGTTCTGGTTCAGGAAACAATGTTTGAGGACGAGGCGGGGTACTGTGGAATATCCCAATCCACCTAAATGGGGCCTTCTCCCTCCCTGTCCAAAGGTGAGGTGAAGCCTCAGTATAGTCCTAAATATAACACTTAAATACAGACTGTCAAACTGATAAGGAAACATCTTCCATCTGAAAGGTATATGAACTAATTTGCCCATACTGGAAACATAAGCGGTCGGGAATAGTCCACAATTCAAATCATGTCAGCACACAGACGGAATACTCTGTATGGTAGCAATTCCGAACGCCTTTTCTTCATTATGGGATGTATGGACGCTGATTTGAACACTTTTAACTCCACTTTTAAACGTCGGACTCCAACACTTCATTGAACACTTACCGCATTTGAACGGATGATGCTTTTAGTGTCAAATGCTTAACGCTTAGTGCTCAAATTATCAACACAACCGATGAAGTTCAGATTCTTAAAGTAAGCGTTCAAATTATAAACACTAGCACACAGAATTTGAACGCTAGCGTTCAAAATCGGATCCCGCTTTAAAGGAGTTTTATAAAAAATTAACACCTCAATATTTCCCCCTCCTTTCACCGAGTTTACGAAATTACCCAGTCATATCGTTTTCTTAGCTTACCTTCCAGACGCGGTGTAATCGCAGTATATGACTGTTGGAAGAAGAAAAGAAATTGACATTAACCGCATATTACATTAAATAAGTATTATATACAGGTATGGTGCTTAACCCAAGAGCGAAGCGGGTTTCACCAACACGGATATAGTTTGTCTGACCTTTTTATCGGCAATAGACAAAGTAGATTGAATGTATCTTGGCAGATATTCAATACTATTCGAAATCCATCAGGAAAATTCCTTTATTTACACTTCAAATGATTTATTTCGATGTGAAGCAGTGACATACTTTATTGACACAACATCATCTCTGCGTGAACGGTCTGTCCTTCCTCAAAATAGATTAACCCGAATAGCGTTTCATCACATAGTTGCAACTCCCTGGTTTCAGTTAATAAAATTTAAAACAAGAGCCCAAGGGCACTATGGTTCCTTGCATTAAAGATGATATTGTATTAAGGTAGTCCCAAGGTAAGGCATAATTTGCACCTTTAACCCCAATGACTTTTGGCCATCACCCAAAAACATAGGGGCACATTAAATTTCAAAATCATACAAGCACTTGCCGTTTGAGAGAAATGGAACACTAAACTTTTCAAATTATCACACTGCACACTGCCCACTTCCATGCGACAAATACATTCATCACCTTTCACTAAAATGTCATTTACTTGAGTTTGGGGTAGTATACTGTAGGAGGGTAGTTAATTGCCTTTTTGGTCAATCTCAACAATTCAAATCCAGACCTTAAAAAGAAGTCACAAAGGTCAAATACAGTCAAAGTAGATCAAAACTGATTTTAAATAAACACAGTCGCTTCTGCACCAAAGAAATTTAACAGTCATCTGGTCATTCCTGACCACCAAAATTTATGATGGATGACTAGAAATTATGTCATGGTTTTCCTTTAGACTACCCAATGTGTTTGCCTGAAAAGCAAAAAAAAGGAAAAGCCCACAATTCTGCTACTAAAGGCAGCCCGATAGTGATTTATTACCACCAATTTCTTCTTCACAATTTGGCTAGAAGACCAAGAAACAAACATAGCTCTGTAGAATCTAATAAATGACTTTCAACTTGACCTTTTAACCTAAAGAGGGTGTTAGAAACAGCATTGTAGTCCCTAGGGTAAAAGCAGAGGTGAAGAAGAGAAACTGCTTTCATATTTTACTATTGAAATTGGAATCTTAGCTTGCACTGTGAATAACTTTATTCAATACTGTATGTGAGGAAAAGGTTGTTTTTAATAATAATTGCATTACTGTCCTGATTGTTAACTAAACTGCTTTTAGACTGAGAGGGGGTTATAATTCTTCTTTTCTTTTATACATTGCATTTGTCTAAAGGCATTAAACTTCAGCTGGACTTTTAAACCAATTGAACAAAGACCCAAAGAGTCTTCACGTGCACTTTACTTAGACGAACACAACTTCCCATTATTTCCACTATGTTACTTGGTTATTGAGTAATTGCACCGCATACCTGGCATTGCAATGGGCCTACACATGACCTACATGTACACACTAGCCTGTCATTTAAATGTCAGTAACTCAAGTAACGAACATTGTAGGAGGGTAGTGTAATAGCCTTTTTGGTTCGTCTGATCAAAACAAATCTTGACGTCACAAAAAAGTCACAAAGGTCAAAAGGTCAAATGAGGTCAAGTGAGGTCAAGGGGGGTCATCACGTGCATTTCACTTAGACGAACACAAATCTCCATTACACCACCCCTCTAAAATGTTTCAGTGGCAAGATATCAATAAAACATTACTTTTTGACCTTTTGACCCTTTCCAATTATTTTGGTTAATGTACCAACATTTTCACCTCCTACCAATCTAACTTATCCTAAAATGATGCCACTGCTTGAACAACGGATACTGAGTTACAGCTACTAACAGAAATTCACTTTTTGGCCTCTGGTGATCACCAGTGACCTTTGACCTCCACCAAAAACGATAGGGCACATCTACTCCACAACATCTACATACATACCAAGTTTGAAAAAAATTGATCACTCGGTTATTGAGTTATCGCACCACATACCTCGCATTCCAATCCGTCACATACACACACACACACACATACATACGCCAAGGTGACTGCATAGGTTCCTTTGTTACACAAGGAACCAAAAAAGGTAACAAAAAAATCAACTTGATTGAATCATGACAACATGATGCAATGCTAGCAGTTGTCTGGAATTCATTGATATAAGTGTTGTGATGTCACGGGCTGGCACAATTACCATCGCCCCTGGGTTACACGGGTTTTTATAAAACAAAATACACCCGAGTATTAAGATATTTCCTGATAACGAATTAGTGAAAAACGCCATGCCACACTCTGACATAATCATTTATGACGAAATAGCCGCATAAAAGGTTACACTAGCATAAAACAATTTTGTACATGTGGGGGAGCGAACCTTGCTCTTTCGAGTAAAAATATTATTTCATTGTCATTTTCTTTAAGGACCATAAAAAGAAGACAACCATTTCAACTGCAGGGAAAGAATGATGGTATATTGCTTCACAGTGGCTTTTCACGAATCCGTTGTCATGTTTCTGTATTCAGTCTACAACAGTGGTTTTCAAACTTTTTCAAACTGCCGCCCCCATAAGGCATCCATGACTAATCAAACGGCCCCTCCCACTCAACATGCAATCATATTTATATAAGTCTTTGACTTTGAGCTTTCAACTTTCAATTTCCAGCACCAAAATGACCCAGATAAGTTTCATATTGGGGAAATATTTGTCAGTAGTTGTTGAACCTTTCGGAGAAGACAGTCTGTGTCGATCACTCTGCAACCTCCTAGGTTCCTTTATTGCATAAATGTATAAGAACCTCCAGGGACCCCCTAGTCAATGCCAACGCCCCCCCCCCCTATTGCTTGCAAACTCCTCAGCGCCCCCTTCAAACTTTTCAACGCCCCCCAGGGGGCGGCAGGGACCACTTTGAGAGCCACTGGTCTACAACAAACATTATGGAAACTGAAAAACAATGTTTCCGAAGATCGGGATGGTAGTTCTTGCATTATGGGACCTCCTTTTTCATGTTTGGATGAGAAGTCAGCATTAGACTGTTAGAATGAACATCACGGACCAGCGGTTCCACAGGTACATAAAAAAGTATCTATTTAGGTTAAATTAGTGTCATCGTGAGTTAAGAAGAAAATGTCAGTTGTTCCTAGTTTATACCGAAAATTATTCATCTCTAACATGCATATTCTGGAAATAAATGACGTATTTTAAATTTCTCAAGACTCGCACCATTCTACCATTTGATTGCTTAAGTAATCCTATGTGGGAACAAAAAATTTTCGGAATTACAAGGCACAGAGCATTTTATACTTTACATAAGGTCACTCATCCTGTTATACTTTGAAATGAAGCACAAACATTTTTTTATGTAAACGGTTTTTGAGATGTAAAACAAAAGCACAACGTTCCCTTCATCACTGCTGGCATCATAATATCTGAATCATAACCTAAGTAAACCAATAAACAAGTCTAAATTGAAGAACAAAAGTTGACCAAATACTCAAATGAACGACGTCAGGATGTAAATACTGCCATTTTCCTTTGTTCGTTAAACAGCGAAGTGTGCAAAGAGTAATTTCGATTACACAGGTGTTCGTTAGATCTATTAGATGTGTTTACCGAGTCTAGCCCTACGTTATAGAGTAAACTTTTGTTATCAACTGACGGAGCACTGAGTCACAGATTAGTGAGGGATTCCACGGATCGAAGGGTAAATATTTGGGGGAATTGTCAACTGTTGTGGTAACTGTAGTGTTTGCTACTACCTCAACTAACCAGTGGTCAATTGCACCTAATAGTTCATGACACAACCGTGAAAACTATCTGTCATAATATGGCAGCATATTGGAGCCAACGAGTAGACTATGGTAAACTGTCCAAAAATATGTTATCTTATTATCATTACAAGAGTATCACTGAGTTTGCGGTTCCACATATGGGACCTCCTAGATAAATATATCAAATGTTGATTCATACGACAGGAATGCAGAGGGCACTATTTGGGGGACTTGTTTATTAGCTCGATCAACGGGACACTGCATGGTGATGATTACAGCGTCACTGGTAAGGAGACGATGATGAATCCTCGAATTATTTAAATACGTATATTATACATTATATCCATTTCATGGGGAGAGAACTCAGTGTGCATGGATAAGGCCATATACTTACAGAAGTCTTAGGGCAAGAGTGTTGGGGGAGTTCCCTTTGTATTTAACTTGGACATAATGACACACCATCGAAATGAAGTGTATATATTAGACAGGCAAAGGTACATGACTCCTTGATTAGAGATTAGTTGGGGTTAATTCAATATCTTCCACTTTTTGCAAGACATAATCCTTCAAATAAAAAATGCTTTGAACTATATCACTATTCATGCTGAGATAATGTGAACCAGTGCTCTGGGTTTGTCTTTTTTGTAAATAATATTGAAATTATCTCATAATCACAATATAGAAAAAATAACAGTTTGCCGAGTGGTTTTAATACTTTTTAAGAGGATATTTTTCAACTTCAAAAATAAATCCTATAGGGAAGAGGATAATCGACACGTGTCCTTAAATTGAAGTAATAAACTGAATCTTGTGATTTCATATGGTGTACCACAAGGATCGTTATTAGGCCCGCTTCTTTTCCTGCTTTACAGAGATGACCTTCCCTCCTGTACTCACAGTCTAAAATTTTGCCTTTTCGCTGATGACAGCATTTTATTCAAAAGCAAAGATCTTTTGTCATCTGAATCTACGGTTAATAATGATTTACGTATAATTTCTATGTTTACCAAGGCGACAAACTCTCCCTTAATGTTGATGAAACCAGCTTTGTTGTTTTTCATCCTCCCAACTCCCAGAAACCTAAGTTAAAACTTTCTTTGAAAGGTGTGGAAATATGTGAAAACTCGTATGTGAAATTTCTCGGTGTCTTACTTGATCAGCATTTAAATTGGAAAGCCCATGTTGATAATATTTGCTCTAAGGTAGCTACAATTGTTGGTGTTTTTCAGAAAGTTCAATTTTCTGTCCCACAGAATATCTTGAAGTCATTGTACTACACCTAGTTTATCCTCATTTATCTTATTGTAATATTCTTTGGGGTAATACGCATTTTACATACCTGAACAGATTATTTTTGTTGCAAAATAAACTGATACGCATCATATCTGGTTCTAGTTATCTTGATCACACTGCACCTTTGTGCTTATTGATCTACAAATTTTGCCTGTCTTTGATTTATATATTTTACAGCTTAAAACATTTGTCTTTAAATATTTTTGTGGTATTCTTCCACCAATCTTCGACAATTCTTAAAAAAACAAAACACTTATGTCCATGACCATTTGACTAGACAATCGTCATCACTTCATAACTTTCTCTCTAATAGAAAAGAATAAAACGTCTGTCAGAACATCTGGAGCTTTAGTGTGGAATAGACTTGACCCCAATTTTAAGAAAATGTCCTCCTTGAAAACGTTTGTCAGACATATGAAGATCTTCTTACTTAATAAGACTAAAGCCTGTTATACTCTCTATTTGAAATTCATGTGTATCCTGAAAATGTGCTTTCAATTCTTTCCTCCTATTTTTTCTTTTGTTCTTCTTTCTTCTTAATTTCTTCCTATCTGTCTTTTTTTTGTTTAGACGTAATCTCACTCTTTTCTTTTCTGGTAGATCTGCCGTGTACAAGCTTTGCTTTTTCAGATCTTCCACACTTTCCTGTTGTCATTGTTTTATATGCAATTTGCTTAAGTGTTATGAAAGTGAAAATGAAACGAATGTTTAGTAAACTGAGGTCACTGCACGAACCCACCTCCCCTTCAAGTAATTGTTAGATTCGTCGGTCATTTAGGGTCACATTTTCTTTTCCTTTGTCTTCCAATATGGATTGCTGCATTCCAAATATTCATGGACTTACTGGTTAGTCAATTTCTATGTTATCTTCCCAAACGCACATCTTTACACGCCTTTGTATTCTATACGCGCTAACAACGTAAATCAACTAGGACGTTCGCTTTCCAAGCACGCAGAAGTACGTGTCAGTTTCCCCAGACTATACACGGAGAAATGTATTACGCGCGTATAGAACTCGATTCGAAAATTAATGCACGCATACATCGCAATGGAACTTTCCGTTACACATGAATAGTTGTGCGGGTATATCACCGAATAAAACTTTGCGCATGTCAAATCAACACTTCCGCCCCTCCGTTTGGTCCTCCATGAGGAGTCAGCGCGTCTAATAGTGTAGGGATACGGGTTTGCTATCTACATTTGTAATATCTTTGGTTTACGTATTCCTACAGAAAAAGTGTGTGGAAACGTTAAGGCCAAACTAATATTTCGCCAGAAAATTTTTTCCCCCTTAGGTCGACGTTTTTAACAACATCTTTCCCTTTAAGGAGCCAAAACGAAAGGTGCATAATGGCGTCGAATATGTTTACTTGTGTTACAATTGTGAAGTAGATAAAATGAGAGCGCTTAATTGTTCAATGTGTTTTCTGGAGTGTTACATAGCCTGTCATTACCCACAACTTGACTGCGAGTGTCCGTGTACATTGTGCAGCAGTCTAATTGAGCGTATTTGTTTGCTAGTCGTAAGACTACATTTTTAGGGTGAAAGTGCATGCGCCAACATGATCTACAACTCCGATCACAGTGACCGAGATAATACGATCACAAAGTAAGGTTGGTAAAAGGCCTGAACCTCTCACCGCAAATAGTTATAATTTTCCTAACCTACTAACTTAAGTCCCTCCCACAACTCATCCAGACTCAACCTCAGTTTATTGCCTCAGGATAATTATACAAGGCTTCAATGTGTGATGAAAACCACACTAAATACACCGGGTGTGTGATATGAGCTACGGCACTTTGCATTGTTTGAATTAGCTGTCAATCAGAGAGCTGATCCAATTGAGATTTTCTGTTAACCCCTAAAAATTGCAGTTTGGAGTGAGAAGGTTGGCCCCTTTAAAAAAGTATTTTATTCAAGAAGCACATCATTCATAGTAGTCCGCGTTAAGTTCACAGAGTGGAGGAAGGGAGTGCAACGCGTTCCATAAAACATCCCACATCGACAATTTTTTCGCCTATTCTCAGTTAAAATTTTCATCGTTAAGACTGTAAAAATAGGCTGAAAACAGACCTCATTTTGAAACACATAAACCCCCTACGATTTACAGGATATGTAATAAACAAAATAATAAACAAGCTATGCATGACCTCAATACCTCTCTCAATACTATAGTAACAGCAAGTTCATAGCTATTAATTAATTAATTACACTGTTAAATAGAAAAAAAAAACAAATTTGAATTTGCTTGAAGCAAGTGACGTGGAACACTTGGATAAACGATACGTGGAAATGAACATTGGTGTGTAGCCAACCCGGTATGTCGCAATGGACAATCAAACAAAGTTCAGTTATAAGGGGTTAAATGTTCACGCGATTTCTAGCTTCAATCATCAATATGCGTGATCTACTGTCGGCAAATTGAAATATCCCTTCGCAATTTAAATGCAGCATTCATCTTTTGAAAAACAAAGACTGACCATATCTTCTTTTAACCTAGGTTAAATTCTTGAGTTCTTTCGTAATGTGGTAGATCAATAGGCTGCCTAAAAAAGAGACTTGAGACTTTAGGTCTACGAGCACGAAGCCCCTTTCAGTCTTTAAAAAGGTTATAGTTAGCCCAATGAATGCATATGAAGTTGTGTGCAAATATAATTTCCGTATTGTGCGGTAACTTGCAAAAGACATTTTATAAATCACAATGTCAGAAATGAATGCGAAATATGACAGGAATGTACCGTACGTAAAGAACCGTAACAGAAGAACAGCGTATACCTTTGGAAGCTGTTTATGCCACAAATTAGAAATATGCACATAATGAAGACAAATTATTTATCGATGATTTGTTTATCTAATCCAACTTGCCGAAGGAAGTATAGTAGAGAAACCCAGCCGTTATTGTAATACATTCAGCAAAGCTACTAAAGGGAGGGGCAGAGAAAAGTATTTCCGGAAAAATACAGTATCATGTATCAAACCCGAGATAAGTTTTGAATTCCCTAGTAGCAATTTTTGCCAGGGGTGTCACCCCAACGTCATTTTTCCCATTGAGTGTTTGGCATTATGAAACCAAATAAAGTCTTAAACTAGCAGGTTTAAAATTTGTGCATTTCAAAAGCTACCATGAGCGCTGTCCAACCCAATCATTGAAGAAAATTCTTGTTTTAAATGAACAAAACTATTTGAGTGTAAGAGCAATCGCCCCAAAGAACTTGCTGTGAAGCATGAGTCAAATCTCACAATTTTAGTTCTATTTCTCTTCAGAGTATCTTTATCATAGTAGTTGGGGACATTGAGATCACATATTTATGGTACACCCAACTGTTACTTCTGGTAAATTCCATATCTGAGTCGAGAAATATTGTCACATGACTCTGAACAGCCAACCATTAAACGGGCCAGTCTACTCCATTACTTCGAGTTGGAGTGACTGCCTAATCCTTTTAATATGTAAGCTGCAAATTTAGACTAGAAGGAGGGGATTGGAAATTGAAATTGCTTACACCATCTGTTGGTCTGTCTTACAGTATGAAATCGGTATCAACAAATTTTGAACTGAGAAAGTCATCCACGCACTTTTGAGATCAGCTGTCGAGTACTGAGGTAGATGATGCATTCCCCACAAAAAGATTTGTGATACTGTGATCACCCTTCAGAAAGGTTCGCACAAACGGAGGTCACGGGATAAGGGTTGAGAAATACCGGCAAACCCCAGTCGCGTTGCTAATTTGAGTTAAATGTTGGAGGGGGGGGGGGTGAAGGTAACTATTCTTAACAGGAAATTGTGCTGCAATTTTACCTGTACCATGTATCTTTTATTTTTGCCAGACTGGCCAGAGTGACGTCTTCGGTAACTACAATAGGAATTCAAGTGTAATTATTAAACGATGTAAATTTTCTTGTTAGTGGAGAAAAACTATGAACGACGGTTCTGATTGTTGGCCGACTTTTCTCCTAATTAACTCAGACGATTTGGACCGGTCCGTTTTAGATTTGATAGTGATCGGGATCTTGGTACAATGCGGGAATGGTTAGTCAGTGACAGTGACAAAACAAGAGAAGCAAATAGTGTGAAGGAATGCATGTGGGCTTGCTTACATTAACAGGTGGTCTAAGATGGCTTATGCTATAGTGTAAGTAAAATGTACCTCTTTTTTCTCCGAACGGTCCATCAAAAGACGTTTCACTTCCTATTATATTTTTTTCTACGTACGATAAAAGTTCCAGTTTTTCATCTTTTTGGCTTTCGAACTGGTCAATTCTGTCTAGGTCTTTTTCTCCATGGTCTTGACTCTCGGTCCTGTCTTCCTCTGGGACACCATGGATGACATCCGGGTATCGTTTCGTTATCGGCTGTGCCTTTCGACGCTGTGATAGTCTACTTGCTCTGCGCTTGATCTCTCGTAGTGGTCTTGTTTCCTCGCGTGTCATACCAAATGAACTTTCATCATCTGTTGATGAATCTTCCACAGGTATTTTCTCCAAACTAATGTCCCCATGTTTTGTACCTGCTGAGTTGTTGTTTGAGTCCGATGGAACACTCGTTCCTGCAGGGGTATCATCCACAGCTGAAGGTGTCTCTATATCACACATGCTTAATGGCACAATGCATCAAAAATGAATCCAGTAGCAAATCCCCTTTTCAATCAAGGAACGCCGTCCTTTGCTATACTGAACTTGGTAAATTAAGGATGATCACTCCAGAATTGAAGCACTAAAATGAACTTGATGTAATCTGACAATCACGTTTATAATGACTCCCTTTTGTAAGGACAGAGACTTTTGATAATGTGGGTCTAACAATGTTGAATCAACTTTCCGCAATGGTAGAAATACAATTTGGATTTGGCCGTATGTCTTCCAAAAACAAAGTACAACCATATATGTTTGCTTGATCGAAGGTCGTCGTTGAATCAAAGCAATTCTCAAACGAACGTCAGCCTAGTCCACATTAACCCCTAAATGCAAATAAACCGCTGATCAGTTTGTTCAACAGTAAAGTATACACAATACGTTCAAAAGCTATGCCAAATTATTCAGATGAGGTTTTTCATTTACAAACATTCTGCATGCCTTTCATCCAAACTTGCTTTTAGAGTCAAGGTGGCGAACAGGAACAAGGTAGTATTGTAATATTAAAATATGTAGCAAAATAACTCTTTTGAATTTTGTTAACCTTGTTATATTTAAGGTTGCATGGCAAAAAGATCGACGAACTGTATTCAATGACCTGCCTGTTGCACTCAGACATGGTATTATTTCCCTAAATCAGTTCCACCACACGCACTTCGCCCACATAATAACTTTCTGAGATGAAAAGGCCCACCGTCTGCTTTAACAGACTAACTCTTGAGATAACGAGGTCCATCGCATGTGCTTCTCACATATCTTTTCAAGTTGTCATCATGAGTCAACTCAGTCAAATCAACAAAAATAAAACATAGCGTTCGACTATATTTTTTTTGTTGACATGTTAACGGTATAGTCCCTACAACATGATTATGATTATTTTGCGAACAATACCTGAATACTGTGACATTCTGAAGTGTTCATCTGACCGTCATGATTTACTTTTCCCAAACTACGCAAAAAGTTTGTCGCGTTATGGCCACCTGACTACTGTCTCAACGTCTAGATGTACACAGTAAGTAATGGATGCTATAGGCTGATTGAAATGGTTTCTAATACGCTTTCATAAGACCAAGGTATGGCCTACAATTTTGTGGTACGGAAATTTCTTTGAGTAAAATGTTTTGTCATTCTGCAGTTCTGTAGCACTGTATTTCTTTGGTTTAATCGGGACTCTGCTAGCTTCTTCGAAAAGTCGAATGAACTTGAAGGATCGAGACTTGTCGCTTCCGAGATTGGGAATACCACTGCGGTTTCTCCATTTTCCATGAACGTTTATTCAGTATTTCACTTAAGGAACAAAATCATTCTCCATAACTTCCTTGCAGATGACTCATTAGGTAGCGCAAGCTAGGCAACGTGAAACTCTGCTAAGAAGGATGATGTCATATAACCATAAATAAAACACGTTTCAATTGGAAAATGGGTTTTTAACTTCTAAATTTATCATCGGTTCTAGATGATCTGTAAAATGTCTCTCTGTTAAGCTATGCAACAATAACAAAATTTCTGAACAGTATTGCTCAACTGGCAGCAGTGAAAATACAAAGTAGGCATAAGTTTACTGATGAGCTACGGGATAAAAAGTAGTTTTAAAGGAAGTTTTTAATTATGTAGCTCGGATATTCCATTTAGCATGTGATTACCAGCGTAAGTGTAGTTCATGCTAACTGTCGACGAAGAGGTTTTCTTGACCCATACAAAATCGTGTAAACTTCGAGACATTTCACTGGTTTCAGCAAGTAACCTGAAAACTGAATACAAAGGCCAGAAAGTAGGGAGTTCCTCTCTACTGATTCGGTTGCTCCACGTTCCAAGCAAAACAGCGCGATAGCGCATAGCCTTTGCAACAGTTCTCGTATACAAGTACTTGTGCACATCATGCAGTCCAACCAAGGAATTCAACCAAAACAGGTGCACGAGTAGAGCAAAGGCTTGGACAGGACAATAACATCATAGTGTAAAATTTCATTAAATTGATGTGGTTTTATGTCCCCACGGGAAAACTGGCATCATAACATGCGAGCAGATCTCTTACACTAAGTGAGCCCACTACTTTGAAACTTTGTTACGACAGTGTATAACGATTACAATTTTGAGCTATTTATGTGCTGACAGTGAAACCAGTCAGATTACAAATACAGGAGTCCATATCCGACAAGGGAGCTACAATCGAGATACGGTAGTGCTTCCATTTTCTGATCAGGGATTTGCAATGAAGTAGCAACGTGGTTTAAACATTAGTGGCACTATGGAACCGTGGTCCCGCATACAGTACTTTCATGAGCTTTGTCCAATTGTTTGCTCAAATACCTCATTCATTTAACTTGATAAAGTACCGGTATGCAGCACCAATACAGTCGCAGTTCAGTCTTATTGCTCCTACCGATTTAGGGGAGCCAAACCTTTTGGGAGTAAAAAGTTTGGACATATAGATAAAATAAAAAAACCATGGGTCATAAATCTGGGGGTTTTAATAACTTTGTAGGAATCACTGATATCACACAAGAGACACTTGGGTCACAGTGGCGTCGTTTTATCGGTCCAGTTCGTACAGTAAGTAGTCCCACCATGCTAACTGTGGCGAAGACTGCGTTTACACAATTTACTCCAGACTATAGGCCTATATACAAGAACGCCATATTACAACTGTCAAAAAACGTTTTTAGAAAAAAAAAACGTCCCCATATAATATGATGAAAATCGATGTCCAACAATGATTTCAAAAGTTTAATTGTTGACTGGATATAATTTGCGTATGACTATCAACAAAGCACTACACATTATTTGATCTGCAGATTATTCTCCCGTGACGTCATAAGAGCATTTCCCGGTAAATGTTTACCTTATGGATCTAATGCCTCCTTATCCTTGGTAACTGCTGGATTTCAAAGGGGCAAAATTTATCGTTGGTCAAAAGCCAAGGAAAAGAGTTTTAGAAACAGCGCTTCAATGTCAAACAAAACTGTGTTGTTTTCAAACTGCGTCTGAGTTCCATATCTTGGCATATCACACTGACCCTTCCCTTACTACCGAGTACTAGTTTTCGTGCAGAGTTTTTAATGCGGCTCGTTAGCGATCGGCGAAATATGCGCGAGAAAGGTATCCGTGCGGTGAGGAAGTCACATTCCAAGTATGAAAGTGATTACAATATGTCAACATCAACCTACAAATTTGTCTTTCAATCTGTCAGTTGCATTTTATAGAAAGGCACGGGATAATAGTTTTTATTCCACGAGCGATGGAAGCAACGTTAACAACCGTTTTCAATCATTTACCTTTGAATATTTATTTTATTTCATGGCTTCAACATGAACGGATGAATAAAACTCACTTAAGTATGCAAACATACACGTTGAAGCTGGGAAACGTTAACAAAGGCAAGATATTTTGAATATTTGGCTACATTTGTTTTCAACCTTCGTGTCACGGTTAGTTGTAATGCTGATATACAGAGATGTGTCGCCCCGTTTTGAGATGACAGGCGCATTGCTGACCGATAAATTTCTTTCAGGAGGTGCAAACTGCATTTCAATAGCAATTTCTTTCGGTAAATACTGATTTTCAAAGATTTATTTTTTCCTTGAAATTTAGTGCATTACAGGAAACCTGTGATGCCGTAGCGACACATTAGTTTAACATTGCATTCAATTTATTCATAAATTGGATGCCGCTGCAGGAACTACTAAGCAACATTGTTTGCCACACCCCCGTGTGGTGAAGGATAATATTTGAATCTACAGAAAAAGGCATGCAAAGTATCTAAAAGCATTAAATTTCAAGGACAAACATGAAATTTTATTACAATGAAAAGGAATCTGACGCAGTGTGCCCGCTTTACCTAACTTTATGTGGCTCTTTTTTTAAAGGTAGAGGTGTTTTTCAACCAAAAATCTTATCTTTAGTGTGAGATATCATGAGTATCAAAACGGGTATAGCGACAGGGCTTGGGAGAGATGGTCTAAAATATTTTTGCTTTTCTTGCAAGATCTTAAAGTGTGCCTCGAATTTATTAATATAAATTAGGTCGAACGTGTAAAGATCGACTGTAAATGTAGGTCAAATAATTGGTAATTGATTCAAACACGAATTAAATTCAACCCAAAATTTCTAGCACTGCCTTTTGAAAATACGTAAACAGAGCGAAAAGAGCAGAAGAAAAATTAACCTAAGCGTTACGTTAGTGCAGTGGTAAAGGCACTCGCCCGGCAAGCGGGCCGTCCCGAGTTCAAATGTGAATTTGGCTTTAAGAAAACGGGAGAGTTCCTGCCTCTAACCTTGTAACTTTACCAGTACCGCCAGAGCTTTTGGAGTATGACACTGTACCTTCAAATGGTTTTTAAATGTGAATCATTTCTTACCCCTTTTGTTTCCAAATGGTCCCTTAAAGGTTGTGTCATTCCCGATGACATTTTCTTCGATGTATTTCATAAGTTCGTTTTGCTCTTCTTTTATTTCCTCGTATTCAGCGACCTGTTTTGGCGACTCTGGTTTTGATGATCCACCATCATAAAGTTCATTAATAACTTCAGGAACGGTTGCAAACGAAACTCTAGATTCTCTTTTTCGTCTTGACACACGTGTCGCCCTCCTAGATATTTCCCGCAGGGCTTTACTCTGCTCTTTCGTCATTCCCATGGCAGGAACGCTATCTGACTCATGAAACACAGAGTCTTCCTCATTCTTCAACTTCGAATTGTTGTTCGAGTTTGACTTTGAGTCCGCATCACTAGTTCCCTTGACCTCCTCAGCCATTTTCAGTGATGATGATTCTTCCGTCTCTATAAAAGAAAGCAGTTTTCCAATCAGCTATAACAGGTGTAGAGTAGAACTGGGTGATTAGATGAACAAACACCGTCCCTCCACCCTATGGCACAACTTACTCTTATTACTCATTTTGGGTAAAATTACTCTTCTCTCTTCCCCCAGAAGAAAATGTTGAATAGGGGAGGTGTGGGTCAGTGCTGGCACGATGAAAAGTCATAACAATTGTAGTGATGCAAAAGACAAGCCATATTTACAAAAGAGGTTGAACTCCAGTCCCCTCAAATCCCATTTGATTTCCCACCAGCAGTAGGATAAGGGTGATAAGGTGAGAATTAGGGAATAAAGTCAATGGTGCCCATGTCTCTACATCAGATTCGAACAGGCTATGACGTCACGCATATGGGCTGAGAGACCCGAGGCGAAGCCGAGGGTCTCTGCCTATATGCGTGACGTCATAGCCTGTTCGAATATGATGTAGAGACATGGGCACCATGACTTTATTCCCATTCATAAATACTTTAATTTCGGGAAGTTTAGAAGGAAAAAAGCTTTCTTTTTATTAATTTTCCATTGATCATCAATTATTCTCCTTAACTGACTACGTTACAATGACATTGACATTGAATAGCGTTGCGAAGAGCTGTATTACCGCAATGCACAGTACCTAGCTAGCTGTCTACACGCTGCCTTCGTCGTCGCTTGTTGCACGTATATATAGCCTATAACTTACACAGCCATGACGTACAGCTATACGGCCTACTTTGTGCCGTCTATTTGACAAATAAGTTACACTTTGGAAGTCTTGAACGATGTCATATTTGGAACGATTTTTCTTTTGGATGTGGGGCTATAGTCGTGAATAGTTCCACTAAAATTATATACTAACTGGAGGATCTGTGGTTTAATTGGTTTATATTGCTCGCTGTGACATTTGCCTTTGACACACTAACGTCCTGCTCAACGTTGTTGAAAACAAACTAAACAACTAACGTTAGGCTAACAACGTCAGGCCTAACATTAGCCTTTCAAATTAGCGTTACGTTGTTTTCGAAATGTGGCTGAGTCAGTAAATTAGCTTGACCTTTTTGAGCGGAACTTTATGGAACCACACATATTTGCCTTTACTAACGGTGGCTCTCGCAATTCCTGAAGCTTTCATTGCAGAGAGAATCTATCACAATCTTGATGACGTTTGTCGATGCAGTATGCAGGCTACTTTAGTCACTGAACGTGACCGTATAATCCGCTCCTTGTAGTCAAATGAAGTGAATAGCATAGGAACGTAATGCTGGGTCCTGTTCAAGGGCTAGGCTACTTGGGCCTGCGAAGGCTCTTCTTAATTATCACATCTGCAATTCCCTCGGCGATTCTGGTGCTAAATTTCCTTACATAGCTTATGGTGCACAGAATACTAACCCAAGCCTTATGTATGGAATATGCGAGATGAGCTTTTATGGTTAGTGAGTAACGTTATACTCGAGCACTTATTTCAAAATTGTTTTTTCATCGGAAAAGATAGGCTAGAGGATTTTGAGTCTAACTGAGATAGGCCTAGGAAGTCATGTAGGGCCTAGTCATATTTATATTTCTTTTTCTCATCACCAGTGTACCATATCAATTACACAATCGGGGTCTAAGCCTAGGCCCTAGGCTTGTGTGAACTTTGAAACACATTATAACACCTTCACTTAATATTTTCTGAATTAGGCCTAGGTCTGAAATCTGATTAGGCCTTGGACCTAATTTATTTGTTTCAATATACATGCAACATTGCGGTCAACCAAATATATGTACATTTTAAGTTGGACAGTAATGGGGGAAATTACTTGCTTAAAACGTCAGGCACCATTTAAAGTAGTTGGGCCAGTATGTGTACTACTACTAGGCCTAAAACTGTTGTTATGTGTGAAACTCAAAACTTAAGCCTTCATAACACCGTGTCAGCAAAGCTGTATTTATAGTCATGTTGATGAAAAAGTTGCTCTCCATACACCCTATGTCTCTACACTGGATTAGAACATGGGTAACTGACCAATCACAAGCCAATATTCTCAAAAAGTATTTATGAATACATATTAATGCGTTTTAATGTACGATTTTTTTTTGTGTTTCATGTTGGCACGGTAAACCCACTTCCATATCAAGTGGAATTATATAACCTTTGACCTCGATGTGACAAGTCCATATATTACATGGGAGATCCATTGAAGTGTTCCAACTCCCACCCCCTATAAAAAAAAAACATCGGATGCATAACATGTTTTACCAATCAAGTCATATTATCATGTGTTTCAAAGGTTTTTATATAGGGTAAAAATGAAAAAAGGATTATTAAATGAATCAAGTGCAGGGCATCTACGTGTTTAGTATAATGTTCCTCCATGTAATCATCCTCCGGTCTTTGCAACACCTCGAGTAACCTCAATTAACCATTGACCTATGAAAGTAACAATGCAATAGGCAATGAGATTTCGTTAAAGATGTACAGTGCAAGTTTCTTTCGTAAATACAAAGGCTTTACAGTGTAAATGTTCTGTTTCAAATTGAAACATCACCGTGGCAACTCAAGTGTATGATATCTGCCATTAGACATCACATTAGCAAGATTTTCAAATTTTGATTTTTGTTGACCGAGTGAAACAAGGAGAGCCAAATTTTTCACTTAAAGCTTCCGAGTGAATGGTAGTGACTAAAATCACGAAATTTTCTGTCAGTAAAGCAGCTTTGCCCTACCAAAGTCGGCAGCTCTTCCAATGTACGTTCCATGCACCAACAATGCGTTCCACTCTTTAAATGAGACAATATCCGTTTAACCCTTTACCGTTGTGCTCCGATCGGGGCATATTTGCGCGCCTCGGGAGTGGGCGGAAAAGCGGACGTAGCCCGCCCCGCATCGGCTTCCGTAGGCCGTTGACCCCGTGACCTTAAACTATTGTCTCTCTCGTTGTTGTGGCCGAATTTTCGGGTAGCTACTCGCAGTTTCGAGCTCCGCGTGAAACAGTAAAGATGGGTGACAGCCGAGCTCTCCGCATGGGTCCAAAAGGACCCAAACAACGGTAAAGGGTCAATAAAACCACAAGAAACACTACGCAACTACGCCATCTCTTCTCATTTCTATGCCCAATCTATGTGTAGTAATTCACAGGGAAAAGGCCGCGAAACTGGGCGAAAGATCACTACTTCGCTTACGGTATCAAAAAGTTTATATATAAAGCTATACGTCCGAAGTATTTCTGGAAAAATCACACTTTACTGAGTCGTAAACTGGTAAAAACTAAACAACCCTAGTTTGCAAAATCAAACTAAATTCCAACTAATGTAGCCCAATTTACATCTCATGATCACTATTATCATAGCTTTCAATGTGCATGTAGTTTATAACACAGCAGATGATTTACTGTACGTTGACCTGAATAGTTAAAGTATTTTCCACAAACCGATAACTACTCTATCTGCAGAGACAGCACAGCAAATTTGCGCGGAGAGGATGGGAAAAATATGTAGTTCTCATACTCTGTACACTTGGACAACAAATTCCGCTCATGGATTTTCAGACGCTACACTCAGCTGGGGAAAGGGAACTAAGTGTGGTGCAGTAGTAAAAATCTCTGCTTTTTTTAGAGCTGCATCTCATTTTGGAACAAACCTTTTGGCCTATGGCGAGCAATCGGTATCAAATCATGGGGAATTGACACATACCAATTTAAATCGACATATACCAGTTAAAATCGACACATACCAATTTAAATTGACACATACCAGTTTAAACTGACACATACCGATTTCAACTGACATATACCAATTTAAATCGTCACATACCAGTTTAAACTGGCATATACCAATTTAAATCGACACATACCGATTTCCCTCATTAACATATTTCACATCCCGATTTCGCAACCCCAGCATAACACATGCTCTTCGCAATCCGCTAAGGCCTCACCTCTTTGTACGCATTTAGCCACTTTTAAATGTCGATTGCTGCCATACTCTGTTGAGTATGGTAAGTTGCTTTCAATGAGCGCACATGTCAGTTGGCGTAAGTTAGACGATGTTGTTACACATATCAAGTTTCTTACTAATTGGTTTAAGTCAGGTCGACCTTTTGTCCAGTTTTAGCTCCCTGGCTTGTTTTCAGTACTCCAGTGCTAACGTTGTGCACGAAGCACATGCAACCACAGTAGATTTCTTTTTTAACTCTTTCATTTCATTGAGACGGTGACTAGGCCTTAGCGGATTACAAAGAGCATGTGTTTTGCTGGGGCTGCGAAATCGGGATATCAAATATGTTAATGAGGTAAATCGGTAGGTGTCGATTAAAACTGGCATGGGCCGATTTAAACTGGTATGTGTCAGTTTAAATTGGTATTTGTCGAATTTAAATTGGTATATGCCAGTTTAGACCAGTATAAGTCGAATTAGATTGGTAAGTATCGATTTAAATTGGTATGTTTCGATGTAAACTGGTATGTGTCTATTTAAATCGGTATATATCATTTCCCCATGATTTGATACCGATTGCTCGCCATATTGGCCCTGACAAGCGGGAGGTGCCGCCTTTCAAGGCTTTCTGTCCATTCATCTCGTGAAGCTCTTGACCTGCGGCAAAATTGCAGCAGGTAAATTTTGCCGCAGGTAAGAAAGGTTTCATTATGTAAACACAGGAGTGTACACTGGACATATTTCAGGCCCAATGTGTCGCAAAGTTTTGCCGAAACAACTGAACACAATTTTCTTTGCCCTGAGTGCATTGGACACATGTCGCGGACACAAGTTGCCGCATGTGTCTGCTCCTAAGAGTATTTATTGACTAGAGGCCAAGGTCTAATACATGCCCTGTACAAAATTTCGGCCAGTTTGAAAGCAAGAGCAATGTACAAAATGGTTTAGTCTCCGACGGTCAGCCGCTGCACTGTGGCGACAACATTTTGGAGATTTTCGAAACCTCAGAAGAGGTGTATTTTCCCTCGCAATTCTCGAAGAGTAAAGAAACAGCAATACTTTTTTGCTGTAGGAACATCATTTTACGTTGAGTTCAACCATGCAAAAGTTGGCGTCACAAATTAGTAGCATGTCGCCAATATTTGTGATTTATTTTCAACTTTCAGAGTAAAGCAAAGGTAAAAGGTATCAAGTTGCCTACTGAGCCGCCCCGCTTATAAAGGCATAGACACTGTTAATGTTAACCACTGTCTTCGTTTGACTTGTTACGACGCATACAGCGTGAATGTAAATCAAGTTGACAAAACGTTACCTTAGCACTACGAAACCCTGGGTGTCGATTATGAATCGAGGCTTTAGTAGTCTACCTTATAATATAGACTGGAATAGATAATGGCACTTACCTTCGCGTGTGAGTCCTCGAACTACAAATCCTTGGCTAAATATCCAAAACGCCAAGTGTACAGTGTTCCACACTGACTATGAAGACGTACACAGCTACTTACAAGATCAAAATGCACGCAGCGCATATTAATATTTAAACGAGAAAACAACAACTGCACCTAACTTGTGTGTAAGATATGACAAAAAAGAATTAACGCGCTCTTGAGTGCGTGCTCAGACTTCCATAAACGCGCGTATTTTTGTTTTGTTAAGGACGCTCTCGAGTGCACGCACAAACGTTTTTCAATCATTATCTGGTTGTGGCAGCGCGTCTATGCGCTGCATATAACCCGATTTCGCTAGTGCGCGCAATAAAACACTTGCGGTGTATTTAAAAAGCGTGCGTTTCATTCAAAGTTAGATTTTTAAACGCGTTACGGCGTCTTTGAGGCTAATTCTGTGGACCGCATACGCAGGCAAGCCCTTAAAAGTAACAAACTGTTAGAGAAAATGCACACACGGAAGAAACGACTGGTTGGTCGAGACACTGCAAATTCGTACCTTCTGTGGCCTCCATGGTCGGACGTTCCGCCATTTTGACCTTGGACTCTATGCAATAAATACTCTTAAGTCTGCTCTGTACACACTGCCACCATTTTCGGACACAGTTTTAGCAACACGTTGCGACACATGTGTTCTGAAATGTGTCCAGTGTACACAGGGCTTAAATAGGGGCGATGAAGATTATATTCAACTTAACAGCCAACAGGTCTAACAGACCTTCATTTTAATTTTGCTGGGTTATTACGCACCCCAACCAATTGGTTTACTACAGTACACCAATGGTTCTGTTCAACATTCTCCTCTTGAAAAATTGAAATGAACTGTTTGTTGTTGGAGGCATTAACAACATGAAAAAGATGCATTATGCTCAGAACACCATAAAGCACTACAAGAACAGGTATACAGGTGATATTATGATGTTTTAAGTGCACCTAAAGCTGTAAAGTCTAAAATTGAAAGAAAACGCATTTCCGAGGTCGAAAATTGAATCTCAGTCATCAAATCCCCACTTTCTAAAAGTTTAAAAATTTATTTAACTAATCGGAAGTATTTGATTGCTCAGTAGTTTCTTATTGTCCTTCTTTTACGAACATATGGCCTGCTTTGTTAACTTCTGAAATTGATATGTTTTAACGACCCCGAACGATTAACTGTTTCCAATGATCACCATGTTGTTTCGAGAGTATAGGCTCCATTTAAAAAAAGATAAACATTGATTGCAATGAGAAGTGCAAGATAGACTTCACTAATCATTGCACAATCCAACCTTTCAAAACGGGTAAATATCAGATGTCAGCTCAGAAATGTACGGTGAAGGAGAGTCTTGGACCAGTTCGAATCATTTCAGACGCTTCGTAACTTAAAATTTCTGAGATTTAACGGTCAGTATTTGTTAAATACAGAATTGAACCCACAACTAAGTGATAAAAAGTTACCGCACTTTGTCTTCCATGAACTCAATATGGTCATGTTAAGCAAACACTTCACATTGTTCTATCAATGAAACATGTTCGAAGTCCTTTATACTAGTTCTTTAACAGGAAAAGGAAAACGATTTACCGGAGAACTGAGAGATGAAAGTTACCACACTTTGTCTTCCATGAACTCAATGTGTTTATGTTAAGCAAACACTCCACATTGTTCTATCGATGAACCCTGTTCAAAGTCCTTTACTAGTTCTTTAACAGGAAAAGGGAGACGATTTAAAGGACAATACATGTTCAACATCCGTAGACCGTAGAACCATGTCAGTATCAGTTAAGCCTGGCGCACACTATACGACTTTGCACATCGCAACTCAACAAAACCGTCGTGACCTAGTTTTGAATAGTCGTCACGATTTTTAGTCGCACGACCGGGCCATGCACACTGTACGACTGGCTATCGCGCATTGTCAGTCGGACGATTACACGTGCACACTACTGCTATACATATTACGGTGAATGCAACAGCACAGAACAGCATACAGTTTGCAACAGTACTATACTCTCAGTGTGTAGCTAGCGTACTAGGCCTATGCAAGTTTACAGCTCACCAGTGATGTCGACTGCCTCGGCAATTTCTTCGACGGGTTTTTCCAAGCATTACTACAGGAATAACTTTTGCTTCCACGGTTATAAAATAAAGGTCGTTGCTCTCACATTTCTACGAGTTTGTTTTATCTCTACTCGTCGTACCCGGTCCATACATCCATCTTTTCAACTGAATGTTCACACAAAGTTACGTCAAAAGTTGTCACCGGAACAAGCATCAGACAACTTTCACCGCTTTTATATCGCGTGCATATAAATCAGTAATTTTGATTGGTCATATTTTTCAGTCACTTGCGACTGTCGCCGTACAGAGTCGGGAAGAGCCAACATGTTCGTTCTTCCCGACTGAAGGCGACGCGACTTAAAACTGGTCCTAAAACTGCCAGTCGCAGTCGTAAACTCACGCACACTACACGACTGTTGGAGATCCGACGATCGAGTTGAGTTGCAACGCGCAAAGTCGTATAGTGTGCGGCTAGCTTTAGAAGAGGTGTCTGTACATACTTATTCGAAGCGAGGAAATTAAAACAGAAAATGATTTTTTCGTCAAATATGAAAGGGAAAGATTCACTTCTACTGTAATGATACCCGTTACTGAGAAGATTATAATGTTGAATGTCTGAAGCGTCTGCGGCGAAGGTCTAAGAAAGACGCGCAATTGGACTGATATTGATCAAAGGTCTTCAGAAGAAGGGGACTAGATTTGCTGTTTTTAGTTTATTAATTCTACCTTTGCAAAAGTACATGTGATTCAAATGGGGATGCGATGATGCGTAACGATGCATATTTAAAAGAGAGTGGAGGCTCTTTGTGATGCAGATTTACATTTTATTCTGTACTTTACCCTGGATTGGACGCAATAATAGGTAATTCAACGTTCAAGACATTGTTGGCATTTGTCATATACGGTATAACAAAGGACGTCAATAGCCACAAATATTTCACCTCTGTGAACCTGTCCCAACTGTATTAGTTTCACATGCCAAAACGGTTGTGATAAAAATACACTAGTAATCTAGTATTACACTGAACCATACAAGCGTTCGAAACAAGGTGCGGGATCCCGTTCCACGTCTTTGTGCAGATGTGTATTTTGTGTAATTCTACAAGCTTCTGTTAAATATGTACATTGGGGCCATGTTTTGCAGGAGCTTTTCTAAAGTTAAAGCTGAAGACTTCTTTTTTTGTTTTTCAACCAGTGTGACGTTTGTAGAGCCCCGATTTAAAAAGATACGTTAACCTCTTCCAGTCTTCATAGAGTAGTAGAAGCCGAACATATGCAAGCCTATATTCACAAATGGTGGTGGTGGTGGTGGTGGGGGGAGGGGTCATGGCCCTCTTCGAGGATTGTTGCGATTTCGTTGGGGCCAGCGGTTCGTGAGATAATATTCAGTATTCATTGTAATCATAACAATCCTGACTAAACTTAGAGGTTAGGATCAGTTCGTCAAATTTATTTTGAAGCAACAGGTAGACCGGCAGCCAAGAGCATTTTGATTAAACGAACAAAGTACTAAGGTTTGACCACACCAGCATACCTTGTGTAATCTGCCTAATGCAGAAATGGGTGTCTGCCGGGGACCCTCTGCTGCATGTGGTCCACATGGGCCACAAAAAGAAGCTCAAAATACGTTCGATCAAACAATGCGGGAACCACAGGAAACCAATTCAAAACCAGAAAGCCAAAAGGCTTAGTGATTCCTTGCCATCAAATGCCTTACCTGCTTTCAAATTGACAGTGTTTGATAGGTTTTTCTTTACATTTTAGGCACAGAATTTTCACAATTTTACCGCGGGTGACATCAAATGACCTTTGACCTCTACCAAAAGCAATAGGCTTCTTTCTCTCAACATGACAAATCTATATACCAAATATAAAGAGTATCGGTCACTCCTATCTGAAGATATCATGTTTACAAGCCAATTTCGGTGTTTTTTGCATTTTTACTGCTAGTGACCTCAAATGACCTTTAACCTCAACCAAAAACAATAGGCTTTTTCCTCTCAACATGACAAACCTATATACCAAGCATGAGAAGTGTTGGTCACTCCTATCTGAAGAAATCATGTTTAAAAGCCATTTTCGGTGTTTTCGCAATTTTACCGCTGGTGACCTCAAATGACCTTTGACTTCTACCAAAAGCAATAGGCTTCTTTCTCTCAACATGACAAATCTATATACCAAATATGAAGATTATCGGTCACTCCTTTCTGAAGATATCGTGTTTACAAGCCATTTTCGGCGTTTTCGCAATTTTACCGCTGGTGACCTCAAATGACCTTTGACCTCTACCAAAAACAATAGGGTTCTTCCTCTCAACGTGATAAATCAATATACCAAACATGAAAAGTGTCGGACATTCCTATCTTAAGATATCGTGTTTACAAGCAAGTGTCACAAACACACATACACACACACATACACACGACATCGCCATCGCATAGATTCCTTGCCTGCCTACGGCAAGGAATCAATAAATAAGTACATCATATAGAGCATCAGATTGCCTCTGCCAGACAAATTGTCTGCTGCAAAGGGCCCGACAGAAACGCAAGAAGACCCACAAAATGTTGGTCTCGATCAAACATTAGAGGTACCACATGATGCAAATTGCAGATGAATATTTACACCACACAGTGTATGGAATGGCTCATGCAAGACAAATTTACTGCTGCAAAAGGCCTGCCAGACAGACCCAAACATACCCAATAGGCCCAAATATAGTGCAAATGACCTGGGGTAAAGATTTGAAAAAACCACTTGAAATTTTTTTCAATTATCTGGTGTATCATGCGGACTTCAGAAATAAATATGCCAGACAAATTGTGCGCTGCATAGGTAAGGTAATTATCACAGTTTTCTTCTTTTTGCTCTTTTAAATTTCTCTCATAACAATTATAACGTCAATTGCAAATTCAAAGTAAACCAAACCGTTACTACAGGTATATGTCACGTTTGAGGAGAAAAAAATGTTGCCATATGACTTTTAACAGCCAATCATGAAACAGGGCAGTATGCGACACTTCTTCAAGTTGGGGTGACTGCTCTTACCCTTCATGAAGTATGGCTTAATGAAATTATTTCAGGCATAAGTTATCAGGATGCTTATCGAATTTTTGTACTCCTTTTGAAATTTCATGGAAGACTGGAAGTATTACTGTGACCATGATTTTTTGTTTGTTTTTGGAGCAAATGCTCAAAGAATCTGGACAAGCTTTGCACTACAAAATCATACACAAATTTTAATGTCAACTTTTCCTGTACTTTCCAGAAAAGTCAAAATTTTTCTGAACTTACTTGTTGAACTCTCAGATAATTCATTTTCCACTTATAGCAAACCGTCGCGCTCCGTCAAAATGGATAGTAAAACAGAGTATCTATGCAGCAGGGAATGCGGTAGCTTAAACGAAACGTCTATCATCATCAAGGTCAAACCAAGTAAATGTGTGCGTGCAATGTCGTAGATATTTGTATGCTGACATGCGTCAATAAAGGACAATTAGCACCTCTAAGAACCCATTTTGTTACGGAGTAACACTTAGCAACACCTGTACAAGTTTTGGCCAAAGTTTTTCTTTAACGATTCATTTTATGCTGGTGGACAGAAAAGTACCCCATGCACCGGAACCATTGCAACAAAGTTTCAAAGTTTTACAAAGTATTTGTGAGAGACAGTTTACAATAGTTTCTTCAAATGACTGTAATACATATCAAGTGGTACCTTGAAACCCCAAATCTCCAGCACTGTGGGGGTACACCCTTGTCATAGTACAGTATTATTGTCACACATTTACAACATTGTGCCAAATGGGACCAAAAGGTCCTCATGGCTTTGCAGTGACCTCGAAGGTTGGAAGTCATCGGATAGCCAATAGCTCTCAATCTGTCCAAAACGATGCACGCAGGGGCCCAAGGACCGAAATGGTTCCATACTACTACTGTTACAAAATTTCAGTACTGTACTATGTAATTTAGACTGCAGGATTTCATACATTCAGCATGTTGACATCAAATTGGCCATATACCCCAAGTGGACTTTTGGACCCTAAATTTCTGAACATCACAAAAGAACGTCCAGCACAATTGTGACGGAGATTTGGCATGCATGCGGCATGTAAACTGCAAGAAGAGGTGCTTTAACACCACCCAAGTAATATCTGGGGTAAATATGACCACTAATGGGTAGGTACCAATAGTAGATACTGACAAATATCACGATCTGACTTTATTTGTATAGGAGATATATTTTGCATGTTCCAATAAAATGAACGAAATTGACCATAGATTACTTTTAACCTCAATTTGCCAGTCTTATAATTATTGTCGAAAGCCTCTCTGAGCAGAAGCAACAACTAGAACAATCTTATGGACGAAGGGACGAACGGATGTATAGATGGAATGATGGCACACTGCTTAATTGCAATAGTTTAACAAAGGCAGCAGGTTTGAGCTAATACAGGCTCGCTGCTAAAATAATCGTTTCAATTAAGCTACCTTGTGAACTCCTCATTTTTCTGCACTACACAGTCTACACGCATGCACTGCTCTGGTAAGAATATGTATTTATGCGTATCCGACCGGTAAACATTTTCTGTGTGCATTTGTAGGTAAAAG
Source organism: Holothuria scabra (assembly GCA_037179385.1). Taxonomy (NCBI): domain Eukaryota; kingdom Metazoa; phylum Echinodermata; class Holothuroidea; order Aspidochirotida; family Holothuriidae; genus Holothuria; species Holothuria scabra. The sequence continues at coordinate 3,657,945 of CM074187.1, read as the reverse complement.
TTGAAATGATATGTTTGGCCTACAACGAATGTACAGTAGTTGCGAGATAATCGTCATATTTTAGCTGTAAATTCAAATTTTGATCAATTCGAGATAGGCTATACCTTTTTCAAATGCAGTTACCTTAATTTTATCCTCACAACCCCAATTAATTTAGACACCAGCTAGAGAGGTGTAACTTGATGTGTAGTAACACAGTAACGACTAAGATAAGTTTTCTTAATGTTTTGGAAGGATTGGACATTTTCCTTCCAGAAAACACATATTTGACATACCGTTGGGATCGTGATTTACAGCAACTCCCATGGAACGGTTGCTTGAATTCAGTAGCTCTTCCGTCGTTGAAGGTCGCAGCATTGAACGGAACAGAACCAGACGCATATTATGTCATATGTCAATGTGCATTAGTAACGCTACCATACATAACATTGACCTTTTGTAAGGCCAAGGTTTCGATTTCGGATTCCAGCGCTTTAGTTGATTCATTTGGGTTTACTGTATATATGTTATGACAAAACGATCAACCACGCGCTGCTTTTATTTCCTTTTCGTGAGATTCTTTGCAACTTCTGGACGAGAACAATGACCTAGGTTGCAGTCTGCGCAGCGGATGATTGAACACTCTGGAATACAGGCTACCTCTGTAAAGCTGTACAGAGGCGATGAGTAGACTGGTACAGCCAATCCGCCATGAAGACCGTCATCTTTTAATTGAACGTGATACCGTGTACCCATAAAAAGGCCTTCCCAATGTACCCCAATAAGGGATACATTGTGCCCCATATTGGTGTAAAATAAAACCTCGGAAGAAATCAGCTAGAATCAACATACTATTTTTCTTTTTCTACTGTGTACATTGATGTGCTAAATGCAGATGAACACGTACGGCCAATTGTGATCGTTGGATCGTGTTATTTTCTATGAGGAACCTTACTTCAAGGACCTACCTCTCACCCCCAACTGCAGTTTTGGTAGGGTATACCAAAATTATCAATAGGCTCAGATCTTTTATTGACAGCTAAACAATGCACACACTACCCAAGCTTTTATGTTACACAGCATGAACTGAACTGGGAGTGTTTTTGCCATACGCATTGAGCATGGGCGTCCGCAGAAATTTTTACAAGGGGGGGGGGGGAGCAAGGTCATTCATGGATGATTGAATTGTGTACACTATCTAAGCGGAGCGCCACCATAGGTTGGCGCGGAGCGTACAAGAAAATTTTGGGCTTTACAAACCCTCCAGATGGCCGGAAACGACACTTGGCGAGTGTTATAAGCTGCATGTACCCAGACCTGAAACAGGAATTTCATGTCTGTAATTTTTAGATTTTTAGAATTTTCAATGAAAAAAATTGTTGAAGGGAAATCTGCCTCTGTGTCACGGCCTCGCACGCCTATGCACGATAAAACTTACGCTGCCAAACAGCCTGTATAGGCCTATATCCGTTACCCAATTATGAATCATACCCCCCCCCCCCCCATATTCACCTTGTATATCCTATTTCATCCGCGCGTTGCCACTTGAGATCAGCATGGGACCAAACTAAGCCAACGCATTCATCAATAGTCGGATGCCATATGCACACTACATACCTGAAAACCAGTACAATTTTGGCATAGTTTTTACAATTACAAATTTTCAACAGATGTCACGAATGATTGCCCCAAATTTCGATTTCACTATTCAGCATACCATCCTCTCTTTTGCTATTCGTGGTCAAATGTCCGCATATTTCACGAGTAGAAAATGACGCTGTGAGTGAAGATATTTTGATGATTTATTTTTAATTTTTTTTATTTAAATTTTTAATTAATTTTTTTCACAAGTTTGATTTTCCAGGGGGGGGGGGGCAAGTGCCCCCCTTTGCCCCCCTTCCGGACGCCCATGGCATTGAGCTCCGTTATACCCTGCACCCAAACCAATAAACTGAGATTGTATAGTCTGGATAAGGATGAATTTCAAACAAATCAGGGAGGGCTAAGTAAGAAGGTTGGAAGAATTAGTTGTGTTTGGAGTGAAAGAACTGGTCATTTAAAATTGAGAGGGAAATAACAAGATAGGAAACGGAAAAACACCCTGGAGGTGTGACCTCTTCTAACCAGAAAGCCAAAAGGCTTAGTGATTCCTTGCTGCTGAAATGTAAGGCCTTTTTTAACATAAACATTGCTTTGCAATGTTTTTCAATTAACAGGGCTCCATAATGTGCCCACAGAGTACACATGCAAGGCATCCAATCTTCCTACATTGAGATCCCCCTTGCCCGTCGTGAACCCAAATGACATTTGACCTCCAGCAAAAACTTCTGGGACCATGTATTCACTATGTGCCATCTACATGACAAGTTACAGGACCCTACAAGTGACCTTTCTTGAAAGACTGTGCAGTAAAAGCTTGTCAGACTTTGAACATGCTGACTCCAAATGAACTTTGACCTTTGGGAAAATCAATAGGGATCATCTACTAAATATGACCAATCCACACACTAAATATGAGCACAGTCACATGCACCGTTCTTGAGATACCGTGTTTACGAAGTTTTGACCTTTTGACCTCTCGTGACCCCAAATGACCTTTGACCTCCACCAAAAACAGTAGGGATCATCTACTCAATATGGCCAATGCACATACCAAATATGAGATTAGTCACACTTACTCTTCTTGAGGTACCGTGTTTACAAGCAATTTCTAAGGAATTTACGTATTGACCTCTCGTGACTCCAAATGACCTTTGACCTCCACGAAAATCGATAGGGATCATCTACTTAATATGACGAACCCACACACCAAATATGAGCATATTCACAAGTACCGTTCTTGAGATACCGTGTTTACGAAGTTTTGACCTCTCGTGACCCCAAATGACCTTTGACCTCCACCAAAAACAATAGGGATCATCTACTCCATATGGCCAATGCACACACCAAATATGAGATAAGTCACACTTACCCTTCTTGAGATACCGTGTTTACAAGCAATTTCTAAGGAATTTACCTATTGACCTCTCGTGACCCCAAATGACCTTTGACCTCTACGAAAATCGATAGGGATCATCTACTCAATATGAACAATGCACTCACCAAATATGAGCATAGTCGCATGTACCGTTCTTGAGATATCGTGTTTACAAGGTTTTGACCTTTTGACCTCTCGTGACCCCAAATGACCTTTGATCTCCACCAACAACAATAGGGATCATCTACTCAATATGAACAACCTACACAGCAAATATGAGGTTAGTCACACTTACCCTTCTTGAGATATCGTGTTTACAAGCCAAAGCGTCACATACACACACACATACACACACACACACATACACATACACACGACATCACCATCGCATAGATTCCTTGCCTGCCTTCGGCAAGGAATCAAAAATGAGTTATAAGTTAAATGTCAGTTTCATTTAAAGTAGGTTTGCTTACCGGGTGAGAACACTAATGTATGTGCAACTGTTCTATAAACGAAGATCACCTCTACAGTAACATAAAACGCCCTTTTGTAAAGACAAATGGCGGGCTTCTAAGGGTCAGTCCTTGACACTACTATGATTTTTGAAATGACAATATTCGTTTTTCACAAATACTTGCTGAATAATTTGTAATTGTTGGATGGATAACGACAGTTGCCTATTGCAGCTCTTTGCGACTAGCCTAGATGTTACTGTATATGGCTAACAAGAAAAAGTCTACAATTTTTAAAGGAGTGAGGCAAATTCTGATAAGAAATGTACTTGAAGTAAAACAGTTGAAACATATACATTAAACAGCATGGAAAATCAGGCAAATCCCCATCGCCATACTGTAGAACATTCTTGAATCAAGGTTTGTTGTACAACACACAGTGCCTATACGCCGTTTCCCTTTGAAATTTAAAATATTTCACGTCCTTTAACGCTTCCTGTTTGCTTGCATAGCATGTTGTATGGAGAGAAATTCATTAATTACATTACCAAAAAGAGGTGGAGGCTTTCACATATTGGCACAAGTTGCAGTACAACAAAGACTGTGATTTGAGTAGTAAAACTGTGATATCGCATGTTGTTACGCAAAACCATTTCTTTGAGTAAATTCACGTCAACATTTAATACCTCGGCTCAATACTTTCCTATGAAGGTGGGATTTGGTCTGTTAGAATTCAGTTTTCATGCTGCTTAGTATTTGCTTTTCACTTGAAGTACATTTTATGATTCATCTGACCCAGCGTCTTCGTTAAGAAGATGACCTGGAGAAGCGTTCATCTACTAGTTGCCAGTATGCCATGCTTTAACAAACAATACGCCAGTATGTTCCATGTCGATGTCCCCTTTCAAAGCTGAACAGTCACGAGTCCAGGATTCGCATTACAGGAGTCAAGCTTCATAAATAGGGCGGTGGCTAGAGGGTGGGGGTGGTCAACAAGTTGAAGTTTGGGCAAGGCGACTGGTTGGTGAAACCAAATTCTAGGGGAACAAACGGGCTAATCATATGACTATTTTGTTTTAAAGAAATTTAAAATATTTGGAATCTTTGTTAAGGAAAAACAGAGGTAATATTGCCGTTAGGTTCTGATAGAATATCCTGCTTCCTATAGGGCTTCAATGAAGACCATGATAACCGTTCGGGCGACTTAGTTGCCGCCGCCGAATCCGACTGAACCACTTACGGCTCCAAATAAAAATAGCACTTTTCCCCACGGAAGGAGCAATCGTTCCCGCTAGGTGTTGTGGAAATGAAAAAATGGCACATTGCCCTTACAAGGTGCAACCCCTGTGTTAAAATTAAATTAGTCAATGTACAGTTAGACAAAATGTATTTTCTCTTTTAGGGCGTTCCGTCTGCAATCAGTTGAGTATACAGCAAAGCAGGCGTTAGTTTATTACTGGAAAGAATGTGCTATGGTGTTCAATAACAACAATTTAACTAGCTCCATTTGATCGAGTTGAAGACCATAGATTCCGAGTAACAACCTTCGGGAAATCACAAAACTTAAAGTAAGCATGCACAAAGAACTAGCTTTTAATGTGTGCAGTGTACAAATAATATGTGTGATAGTAACAACACACATTACCAACTCATCTGCTTAGAGATCCAAACTCTGGTTTTGGAATCACTAACTGGGTATCTGTTACCAAATCCAATTAAATTTGATTTCTGTGAACATGGCTAATTTATTCTCAGTGACATATGAACCCTTCTTTGCGTAATTAAAGGCTTCCTGTTCATAATCTAAACAAAAGGTTATATCTGCAATCACTGGACATTTGAGTGACTTATCTGCTGCGATAATAGGTTGTGTAATCAACTGGAAAAAGTTCTTCACAGGCCAGGGTTTAAGTGCTGTTCTGGAAGTGATAGTGATCTTTTACAACAAATAAATGAACAGATAAGGAGGATTTTATTACACCCGACCTCCCCTTTGTGAGGTCTGGTCAGAATGTCCTTATTTTTAAGCAAGTGAAGTCATAATGCAACTGCTGTATTTATAGGCTACTGTTATAACAGGTATTAGCGATCATTTCCCAATTTTCCTTAAAACTCATACTTATCAAAAGAATAATAACAGCGGTTTTTACTTTAGGAACTATTCCAAACGTAATATAAACCTTTTTGTGGATACCATGCATGATGTTAATTGGGATGATATTATGGAAATTGTTGGTGTAAATGACGCTTATAACACCTTTTCTACCATATTTGGCAATCACTACTCAAATTGTTTTCCTATGTCTTGTATGTACTAGGAGGAGTCGTAAAAGACGACATCCTTGGATAAGTGCCGGTATTAGGCAGTCAATAAAACATAAATAAAAACTGTACAAAAAGTATCTTAGAGATCCATCTGATGACGGGACGCACTTTCGAATTTATCGTAATAAGTTAAACGATGTTATTCGTATTGCTAAGAAAAAACACTTCTATTCAAAATTTAGAAGTTGTAAAAACGATCTGAGACGCACATTGGAGGTTATACAATGTACTACATAAAAGTACAAAAGGTAATTTTTCATACTCGACATCATTTTATCCTAACAATGTTGAAATAACAGATAAGACAATTTTGCGTTCAATGATTTTTTGTCAATGTTGGGCTTGCGCTTGCTTCCAAAATACAGAGCGATATTAATGCTAGTATATATATTTAAAAGACATTCATCCTTTCACTATGTTTCTCTCTCCAACAGACGAGAATGAAGTTATAAAAATCGCTATGTCTTGTTTACAGCCCAATAACTGAATAAGGCTGCTGGCTTTGATGGAATTAAGCCTGGTATTGTAGGGAAAGTCATACATTTCATATCTAGGACACTTACTCATATTATAAATAAGTCATCAATTGCTACCGGTATCGTTTCCGCTCTTATCAAGATTGCTAAAGTTGTACCTATTTTTAAGAAAGGTGATGGGATGAGCTGTGATAATTACCGCCAAGTCTCAGTTTTGTCTTGCTTCTTTAAAATATTTGAAAGAATTGTCTAAAAACGTATTTATAACTTTATCACAAACTGTAATTTTTTGTATACCGGACATTTTGGATTTCAGCCAAACCACTCCACTCAGTTAGCTCTGGCTCATGCAACAAATCAATTAAATACAGCTCTAGATCAAAACAAAACATCAATCAGAATCGTTTTAGACTTATCTAAGGCTTTTGATACAATCGACCACGAATTCTACTAAAAAAACTTGCCCATTGTGGCATTAGAGGTCTAGGATTTGAGTGGATCAAAAGCTTTCTATCTAATAGAAAACAGTTTGTGTCTTATAAAGAAACCGAATCTGACTTACTAAGTGTAACATGTGGTGTACCTCAAGGTTCCATTTTAGGCCCGTTATTTTTTATAATTTATATGAACGACATAGCTAACATTTCAAGTGGTTGTACTCCTGTTCTCTTTGCAGACGATACTAGCATCTTCTTTACAGGAAATGATGTAAGTCAATTAGAACCCATTGTAAGTACCGAACTGGACAAATTTCTTAAAAGGTTTTCAGCTCAGTGGCGTAGCCAGGATGGGATTTTTGGGGGGGCCTAGGTAACAAGTGGGGGGGGGGGCTGGTACCTCCGAGGGTCAGGCACGGCAAGACTATCGAAGCGGAGCGCCACCATGAGTTGGCGCGGAGCGTACAAGAAAATTTTGGGCTTTAAACCCCTCCAGATGGCCGGAAACGGCACTTCCCATGTGTTTTAAGCTGCATGTACCCAGCCTTGAAATACGAATCTCATGTCTGCGATGTCTCAATAATGAGAATAAAAAATCAATCTATGAAAAATGGCAATACATACACTTTTTAGGGCCCCCAAAACTGGGCACTTCTGATCTGTGGCCTGGGGGATGAGACTAAAGGGAGCCGGTATCTCCCTTCCCCTTTGGAAAATTGTAAACTTCAGAAGCACGTAGATCCCAAATGCGGCAATATTTGAATCTAAGCGGAGCGCCACTATCAGTTGGCGCGGAGCGTACAAGAAAGTTTTGGGCTTTAAAACCTCTCCAGATGGCCGGAAACGGCACTTCCCACGTGTTTTAAACTGGATGTACACAGCCGCAAATGCGGCAATATTTGAAAATATTTGAAATATATTTGCAGTACCTCACCCTTTAACAGGAAAACCAAAAGTAGTTGTGTCCCCTTCTGAGAAACTTTCTTTGCGTTAGATTTCCTAGATGCAAAATGGTGCTATGTTTGGCAAAACTTTGAACTGATTATAGGCCTGAGTTTTCGGATTTTCCCTTTTTGGGGAGCATGAAAAATATAAAAATATTTTTAGTTTTTGTAGAGATTTTACAAGAGACATACATACATACCAAAGTAACAATGTGCAAAATGGTGCAGTATTTGTTCATTGGTACATTACGTAGTCAAAATTAAAATACTACGAATAAATCCCTCAAAATAATTGAACCTCAAAGCAGAAGTTGGATCATGTGGGAAACACATGAAATCCGGACCTTGTGGACATTTTACAAATCCCCCGGACGCCAGTGCCAACTAGTAAAAAGAGGACTTGTCGAAAAAAATCGTCCTACAGTGGCACTTGTCATGGGCAAGAGTGAGGCACGACATAGGCCTACTTGTTAAGGATGGAAGGGAAGAATTATCCGAAGGCAGTACCTTACCCTTATCTGCTTACGGCATATTTTTTGTATAATAAAGTATAGGAATGGTCGTGTAAGAGTGGTCTCCAGTGTACGATTGCCTTATTTTCAATAAATCAATCAACCATCCGAAAGGCAGAAAGGGTCTTAACCTAACAAAGTCACATTAAAGTTTGTCGTCGAGACTTTCGTTTCATCTTCGAAGTGAAATGCAATAAACGACAGTGCAGATCACAAACGGTAGGCCTATCTAATTTAATGAAAGTGGGCATTTTTAAGTTATTGCTTGATTTCATACGTGCGGACAAAATGTGTTTTACACACATTCATCCATGATTTTTTTTTTTTTTTTTTTTAATTTTTGCACATTTTTTTATTTTTATTTTTTTCAATTACTCTATCAGGACGCAAAGAATCTGGGGGGGGGGGGGGGCCTGGAGAAAATCTGGAGGGGGGGCCTAGGCCCCCCCCAGGCCCCCCGTGGCTACGCCACTGTTTCAGCTATAACTAGCTATCTCTTAATGTAAAGAAGACAACTTTTATGGTATTTAGTAAGGCAAAACACCGTAATAGACGCATTGTAAATGATATCAAAATATTTATGAATGGTAAATTACTTCAAAAGGTTGAAAACACTGATTTTCTCAAAGGCGCCGTTTTGTTCTGAAAATTGGCGGGGACGTGACCAGGTGACTATCTAAGCGGAGGGCGACCAGGGGTTCCCGCGGAGCTTACACTCTAAAATCAAAAGAGTGAACTTAGTCACTCTTTGATAGAGTGAAAAGTGTGAATTCGCTCCATTAGAGTAATAATTCACTCCAAAAAGATTGAAATTCCCTTAAAACGAGCGAGGTTTCACTCTTCCACGAGTGCCCACGCTCTTACAAAAAGAGTGATCATTGCAGGCACTCGTGGAAGAGTGAATTTTCCCTCTTCCTCTAGTGAATTTCACTCACTTCGGAGTGAACTTCACTCCTCATTGAGTGAGCTATCACTCCAATGGAGTGAATTTACACTTTTCACTCTATCAAAGAGTGACTAAGTTCACTCTTTTGGTTTTAGAGTGTATGTACCCCCCAGATTGTCGGAAATTGCATTTCCGAAACACTATTATGATCAAAAATGGGTCATTCATTTAAATATTTCACAGTTTTAAATGTTTCATGAAAAATACTAATTTAAAAACATACAAGAATAAGAGTTACTGATGACAAATTTCACCTTCTTTCACCGCCCTTTGGTGACCGCATTCTGGGGGTTGGGTCCCATTTATAAACTCTTAAAAAAATTGGGCAAATTTTGCCCAACTTTTTGACCAACACTGGGCATCTATTCAACAACCTAAACAGTTGGGCAAAACTTTAACCAACCAAATTTGGTAAAGTTTGAACCCAACTGTTGGGCAGGAGATTACCCAACTGTTTGGTAAATTAGCATTTAAAAACATACCCACTTGTTGGGCACTTCTTTTATTAAGCTGTTGGGCAAATACATTAACCAAATGTTGGTTATATGTTAATCATCTTTTCCTTAAACGTTGGTGCTTTCTTTACATGTTAGGTTGTAGGTTATGGCAGGGAGCTGCCACTGCAGCTCCCTCGTTATGGCAACCCATCGGTCCCGGTTAAAAAACCCTGGCTTAATAACCTATTTGGTTTTTCACTGAGTTTCGTATAGGTACGTCCAAAACCATCATTTTTAAAAGGCACTGTATTTTTAAAAGGCACTGTAAAATGATGTGTGTTAATGATGTGATGAAGTCTTGTAGTTTCATCAATGTATAAATGTGAACACAAGGGCAGCATGAGGATTAGCTGGTCCGTAGCTCTCTTTTTTTTTTCTAAAAGTCCCCTCGACTCTCTGGCGAAGAGCCAAGGGGCGAAAACTAAACCAAACCAAAGCCGTAGAAGGCCGAGAAGCCCCAACATATTTGGGATAACTATGCACACTGTTATCATGGTTATGAGACAGGTTTCTTGTTATGCCGAAATGTTTCAAATAATAATATGTAACTGCTCGTTCGGACGTGAAAGAGAATATCCCAGATCCTGACCTCTCATTGGATAGCAGTTTTGCGTCAAATACGAATCATGGAATCTCATACAAATGTGTTTAGTTCGTAGTTCTGTTTAAAGAATATTATGGAAATAGAGATCGATTTCATGGTCTAAAGTAATGTACGAGTTTAGCTGTTTGGCCAATATAAAAGATGCCAAAGAGAATTTTCAGATTATGGTACCATGTCTGATTATGAGAAGAATTGTGAAACAAATCGGGTCAAGTGCACTGTTGTTTGGTGACAACACTGCAACCAACAATATACCCAACAAATTGGCAAAAAGTTACCCAACAAGTGGGTAAAGGGAAAATATGCTCAACTGTAGAATAAAATCTTATCGTCATTTTGACCAGTCAGTTGGGTATAACAGTACACGCGTGCATGGAAGGGGAAATTTAACCATTACGTGATCAAAGATTGACCAACACTTAAGCAATTACTTTTACTCAACAAAAACTTTGCCCAGCGTTTAAACAGTGCACCAATTAGCCCCAAAGTTGGGCAAAGTTTAACCAACACATTTCATAAACTTCTTTAACCAACGGATATTTTACCCAACGTTTTAAGAGTGCATGTGCTGTGAGCTACACGCGTTGACGCAACAACAGCAACAATGGAATACAGAAATCAAGACTGAACAGGGAGTCCTGCATGTTCTCCTGGTTCGTTCGCTGGGTTCTGCATTAGCTCCCAGACAAACAGATACAGTATTTAACAACAAATAAACTAAACAGATGAAATAGAATATTGTGCTGGAGAAAGGCGAACAAAGTCAACTAGAGGTATGATGAGCAGCATCAGTCGTTGGAGTGCAAAATCAGCAAGTGGAAGGGGAGGAAGTGGCAAGTGTGAACTTAAGAAAACCGGCGCGAAAGTGAATAAATATAGTGTTTACTCGCTATAATTATCTAAAAGTTTCATTAAAGCCTAGGTAGGGGTGGCTATCCTACCATCAAGACTTCCATTTAACGTCCTCGTCTGAGGGACCACGCGGCTACACGCAGCATTTGGGGGATTTTTTCCATTTTTTTAACTGTTTATCTCAGCGTTCTCAAACCACCCCTATCCATTTGCAGTCAAACTTTTTGTATTTAAGACGTGCAATAGGCTAAATGATTGCTAGCTCATGGGCTATACATACGGAAACCCATCCAACCTTACGGTATAGCAGGATATCATGGATAGACGGACTTCCAAAATTCACCCAAAAGATGGTGGGGACATGGCATACCATGTCGCCAACTCTGAAAATTTTGGTGGGGACGCGTCCCCGTGTCCCTGCGGGAAAGGGCGCCCATTGATTTTCTCGGGGTTTACATTGATGATGGTTTAACTTGGATATTACATATTGATTTTGTAAGTATTAAACTTGCTAAATGTAGAGATATCATGTCGAAACTCAAGCACTATTTTCCGAGAAATATCCTTCGTTCACTTTATCTCACTCTATTCCTGCCTCAAATTTCTTACGGCCTTTCAGTCTGGGCTGGAACAAGTAAGTCACACCTGAATCAACTCATTACACTTCAAAAAGGGCAACCCGACATATCTGCTCTATGTAGACCCACTTGAGCATACCAGTATATTGTTTTCTTCCCTCAATTTGTTGAAGTTCACTGACTTAGTCCACATCAAAAAAGCTCTACTTGCTTATCATATTGAACATAATCTTGTTCCGCCGTATTTTCAACATATATTCTCATTTAACTACGATACACACGACCATAACACGAGGCAGTCTCCATACATTTGCAAACCTCGTTAAAACTCTAGATTTCTTAAGCAAAGTTTACTTGTAAGAGCATCTTCTACCTGGAATACACTTCCAAATGAAATCCAATGCTGTAAATCATTATCATGCTTAAAGAATAAGTATTTTAAGCACTACATCAAAAAGTATTACGCTACTAGAATTTAAGCAACATTCATATCACTTATGATCACTGTTTATTGTATAATGTTTATTTTCCCCTGTTATTTACTTTTTATAGGGAGTCATCTGCCTCACAGGCCTACCAAGGTTACCTAGATCACTTCCTTTCGTAACTTGTTCATTACCTGTCATAATAACTTGTAATTTTGTACTTCATGTTCATTGCGAAGAAACAAATAAACGAAAAGAAACGTGTTTCAATCACATTTACATACTTCGCATTACAACTTGTAAAATCACGTATGTATAGGCTAGAGGTAACCAAAGATTACCTGGCTGGCTGGCTGACTGCTTGGATGGCTGGCTGGCTGGCTGCCTGACTGACCAACGACCGTTTCAACAAACTAACTGTACATATCATAAGTTTTTGATGTTACTGCATATCAGCTGTCAAAAAACCCACAACGCATGAAATGGAATAATGAGAGAAGGAAAAGAGAGAATTTATGCACTGTTGCCTTACTGTCATTGACAGACTGATGGTGACATGCAGTACGTGCATATTTACATTGTAAAAGCAGTAAATGCAAAAAATATTCACTTTCTTTAATACAATAGTTTGCTGTTCAGCTTTGAGTATTACGTATGCAAAAAGGAACCCTGGCTAAACTGAAAATACTATAAGTATTTGGTAGCGGTGAAAATAAACACTTAAAGCCTACTTCAGCTTGGCAGACGTTGACATTTTTCGATTAAACGATCTGCAAGTGTATGTGTGCCAATCTGTAGGCCTACTGTTGCATGAAAAGCTTTCTCGAGCTCAAAGAGTCTATGGTAGGTAAAATGACCAATCATTCGTGTTGTGTTTTATCGGCGCCAGAAGCCTGGTAATTTATCTACCGACAAACCAGGTTTTTCGAGTTTCTTACTTAAAAAGTCGATGAACTTGGACTTTTAAGTTATTGAGCATTCGGCGTCGAAAAACCTTGTTTTTGAATGATAAACTTGTGGTATCGGATGGTTAATCCGATGCGAAAAGAACAATTACTCGACAAACTTTAGGATTATCAATTCCAAAAGCCTGGTATAGATCGAAACACCAAAATTATCGCCACTAACAAACAAGATTTATCGCACCAGAAAGACAAAAGGCTTCGTGATTCCTTGCAATGAGATACCTTCTTTCTTTCAAATTGACGGTGTTTGATAGATTTTTCTTTACAATTTAGGCACAGAATGTCAAGGATTCATTTCACAAGGATCAAAACACACTTATATCATGTTGATAACCTACAAATCCCAACAAATACTGACCCCCAGTTACCCCAGATGATCTTTGACCTCAACCAAAAGGGCTCTTTGCTCTCTCACGACCTCTGAATACCTGACATGACCTCCGGTCTGTATCAATACACAAGAAGGTTCTGATGGTGTTAACAAGCCATTTGAGAGCTTTTGTGGTTTAACCTCTGGTGACCTCAAATCACCTTTGACATCTAACAAAAACAAAAGGCTTCTTTCTCTCAACATGACAAATCTATATACAATACATGAAGGGTATCGGTCACTCTTATCCGAAGATACCATATTTATAAGCCATTTTCGAAATTTTCGCAATTTAACCGCTGGTGACCTCAAATGACCTTTTACCTCTACCAAAAAATAGGCTTATTTTTCTCAACAAGACAAATCTATACACCAAATATGAAGAGTATCGGTCACTCCTATCTGAAGATATCGTGTTAACAAGCCATTTTCGGTGTTTTCGCAATTTTACTGCTGGTAACCTCAAATGACCTTGGACCTCTACCAAAACTGCAGGTTTCTGCCTCTCAACATGACAAATCTATATACCAAATATGAAGGGTATCGGTCACTCCTATCTGACGATATCATGTTTACAAGCCATTTTCGATGTTTTCGCATTTTTACCGCTGGTGACCTCAAATGACCTTTGACATCTACCAAAGCAATAGGGTTCTTCCGCTCAACATGGCAAATGTATATACCAAATATGAAAAGTGTTGGTCACTTTTATCTGAAGATATCGTGTTTACAAGCCTTTTTCGAAGTTTTTGCAATTTTACCGCTGGTGACCTCAAATGACCTTTGACCGCTACCAAAACAATAGGGTTCTTCCTCTTAACATGACAAATCTACATACCAAATGTGAAAAGTGTCGGACATTCCTACCTTGAGATATCGTGTTTAGAAGCAAGTGTCACAAACACACACACACACACACGACATCACCATCGCATAGATACCTTGCCTGCCCATGGTAAGGAATCAAAAATTGAGCATTTGGAGTCAAAAAGGCGAGCCATATGTTGCCATGGCCATGCCCCCGTCGATTCCATCCACCCCAACAAGCCCGTAGCCAGGAATTCTGATATTGGGCACCGGCACCGCTCAGGAGGCACGGAAAGTATTACGCATATAGTCCGTTTATGTAAGTTATGACACATTGTGATAGTTAATATGTGATACCACATTCCAAAGTGTACCACAGATAGCTTAACCGGCAAAGGCGGAAAGGTACAAGTGCGCGCGATGGCGGCGATGGCGCCAAGGTTTTTCTCTTTAGGTTAGAATCCATGCTGAGTTAGAGATAATCGTTTCCCCAGACCGGGGAAGAATTTGTCCATCTCAATGATATAAATATTTATGAGCACTTTGTGTCTACCTCTTCACAGCCATCGATTTGATTAACAAATGTATTTGATTCAAATTTGGTATCGTTGTTAAGACACAAAGGGCGTTACGATATCGCAATTAGGTTTCCGGACAATTCGGCCCCATGAAAACTCGACCACCGAGACAACTCGGCCCCTAGACATCTCTGCCACTGAGACATCTAGGCCCCAGAACATCTCGGCCCCCAGGACACCTTGGCCCTAAGACATCTAGGCCCAAATTGAAACGCGCAGAAAATTTGAGATTCAGTTGAAAAAAAATGAGGTGGTTTCGTTCGGTATACGTATTAGGGAAAGTTGGAATAGTTGGGTTTTATTGAAGAGCGTACACTCTTTATCCCGGAGCAATTTCAATTTTCCGAAATATGTTATTCCTAACCCTAAACACTTTCTTGACCCGAGTCCTTCCGGACAGATGAAAACGCTATTGCATTTTTGATTGGCGGAACTGCTATTGCATACTGTACAAGGCCATTATATGTATGGCTGTTTGTAAATGTTGTGTTATTTGAAGGCAAGTTTCACATAATGGCTTTGATGTCCAAGGTGTATAAGCCCCTCCCATTACCATGGATCCAACACATAACTTGATACTTTATTTCCGTCATAAATAATCTACAAAGCGACAAAAAGTAAACAGAACTTTTCCATCGATTTCAAATTGTGATTTTTAGTATCACGCCAATACAAGTAAACAATATGCTACACTAATTGTAAAATTATAATTTTATACAACCAACATATGTCTAACCTTGATCTCAAGCTTAAGGTTCTTATCAATGCGAACTGGAGAAGAATGCACGCACCGCGCGTAATGTTTTGTATTTCTTCTTTGTTATTTCCGTAGACGATCATTCAATATGCGTTATGTCCATGAGAAGTGTTCCCCCTTGGGTATTTAAAGGAAATTCCATGAGGTTTTAAGAGGGCTTGATCGCATTATTTTTCCAAAGTCCACCCTGGAAGGATGTACCTACAAAAGTGGCCAATGAGCTGACAAAATATTCCAACACCTCAACTGCGGACTGCCCTTGTCCTTGTGCTTTAAACTAATGCTTAAGGTGTCGTGGTGTATTTTCCGCATATACCGTTAAAGGGGAGGTTTAAGCAAAAATTAAATTTTCATATGTGAAAGACCAACAAAATCTACACAGTGTGGTGCAAGTTCCATTCAAATCGAACATGTATTTCTTGAAATATCAGTAAATGAAGTCAGTAGATTTAGCCGTGTTCCCACTTGATCCAGGGAGGTGGATCTTGATCTACCGAGGTGGATCAAACACTAATGGGAACGCAGATCAACAACACTCACTCAAGATCAAGATCCACCGATTTTGATCGACCGTTCGGGGTAGATCAGATCCACCGCGCTGGATCAAAGTTTGTAATGGGAACACATCGGTAGATCAAGTGACCCTGGATCTCCGGTTTATTTCTTCCCGGCATGCATTTGTTTTCCGGTGGCAAACGCGGGTAATTTCTTCAACTTCTACCCCGCTACAGGCGCGCTAGGCAGGCCGCTCGCGCTACGGGTATGTGTGTGTGAACATAGTACAGTAGGGTGTCGTACATAATGTACATATAATACGAACATCGCGCATTCTTCAATATTCGCCACCGATTGAATGCTGATCACCAGTTCTAACTTAGTTGCAGTTCTGATAATTTATTTGGTCTGTTCGTTGACTAATTTTTGGTATGTTGCTTTTTTAAACAGTTTGTACTTACATCTGTTCTGTTACCGATAAATTGAACCAATGATTGAAGTATATTTTAGCGCTCTAATGGTAGTTTATTGCAACAAGTTGAAACGTCAATTCACTTTGCAAAAGCCTGGCCTAACTTAGGCCTAGCCTACGTTAGGGCCTAACGTTATAACTTATGGTCCAACTTTTCGTTTGTTTCTGCAGTGCTACTAATAACAGTGTAGGCCTAACTAACTAAGTTTGTGTTCAAAAGTGAGTTTCAGGGCAGCAGAGCTTATATCACTTCCTCACATTGACAAGGAATGTTTAGTTTACCTTTGTTTTATCAGACTGTTGTGTTGACCTTGAATTTAACAGGAGTATGACCTCCCTGTGGGGGATGCAAAGTTTGTAAAATTCTCATGCCACTTAGGCAACCACATTTTAGAAATGTGTCATTATTGAGGAGAAAATCCAGTTCTAATAAAGAAAAGACTGCCCATTAATGTGGGGATGTGATGTCATATGTGCTTGCTTCAATTTCACTCTTTGTTGAAAATGTGAAAACTTTATTTGTTCATATCTTGAGAACCACACATCGGATTTCAATGCAAATTTCACCAAAATGCTTAGAATAAGCACCTCTCTTACATACCAAATCCTGTTGTGACCTTGGACCCTTCTTTTAAGGCTGATCTGTTATTTGGATCCCTAAAGTGTAACAGCTACAAAAATTACACGCTTTACTCGTTTGGACTATTTATAATACAAATTTTAGAATACTGAACACATTAAAACTACATTGAATTGAGTTTGTGACAGTGTATTTGCACTGTAGACGATAAAATCGTGCTCAAAAGCTAAAACCATACATCTGTGGTAAAAGTATGTAAGAAAACTAATGTAAAACCTTGCTTGAACACCGTGTCACTTCAGTGACATGGTGTGACATCTCCAGGAAGATTCTGCACACATTAATTTCTTTTTTTATTTCATTCTGAAGTATTTCCATTGAGTGATTCAAATTACAATCTCAGGTATAATGATACACTGACTGTTGTTTTTTCGTCAAGGATACAGATCGGGTTTTTTTTATTACGAACATGACATGTAGTACAGCCAAAGAATGCGGACGAAACCTTGACTGCGAACCGTGAGAAAAATGCACATTCAGATAGTAACACCCGGGTCAGTATTGTAGTCGAGACCAGCATATTCGAGACCGAGGTATAGACCAGAAGGTATCGAGACCGAGAGCAGAACTTCGAGACCGTGACAGAAACCAACAAGGTGCGAGACAAGACCGAATGGTCATGTTGCATACAAAAATAAACCAAAAAGGAAATTTTGAATTCTACTTTAACTTCAATTTATTACCTGATGATCAAAAAACCGACACATAGCACCAAGAGTGTATCATTGATTTGCATATTGTACATGTGTTCTTTCATGATACATGTAGGCCATACTGGTTAACAAAATTAATTAGATCGACATAATCGAGTATTTTTCTAAAGTCGCCCTTCCTTTTAAACTGGAATCTGTTATTACTTTAGTGTTTTGAATTTGGTACCGATTTATGCATGGGCGTCCGCAGGTATGGGCAAGGGGGGTTCCCCCCCCCCTTGCCCATTGAAAAAAAAAAACGTATAAAACCAAAGCAAAACCCGAACAAAACGTGTTTTCCAAGTTTCTATGCGAAAAATAGGCTTTAGAAATGCCATTTCCAGGATCTGGGAGGCATTTTGGGCTGGAATTTTAGCATGCTTTGTGGCAATTCATGGTGACTTGGAGGTTTTGCCCCTCCCTAGAAATTTTGCCCCCCCCCCCCCGACTTTTTTTCTGCGGACGCCCATGGATTTATGTATCAAAGTCAGGTGCCTCTCACAGCTCTGTGCTACATTATCCTCGTCGACCAAGTTAAAGGCACACTCAACAGCTAAAAGAAAAAAGTTTAACCAATAGATAAATTGTGGGCATTAATGATTTTACGTCAATGAATGAGTTACTTTTTCCAAGCAGTAAACTTTTACAACGGCAAGGTGAACTTATTGATATCTATGCATAAAATGACAAGATAATAAAAGAATGGACGAGAAGCACCTTACATAAAAAAGTCAATAAGGAACAAGAGCCCAATGGGCACTGTGGTTCCTTGCTGGATATTACAAGAACTGTACAGCCAGTCTCTGAAATAGAGCTAAGCAAAAGCTCATACTCAATGTTTGTAACATCTTAACAAGGGGTATTTTAGAACCGATATTACATGAAATCAAAGATTAAATTTTTGTGGCCTTACAGAACTTACATTCAACTTTTACAATGCTTGGTGATCCTTCAAAAACATTTCCTTATTTCCATATGTATATATGCTTGTAATCAAACTTGATATTATCACCAATAAACAATACACAATGTGGTTAAAGAGAGAAAAACACCCCTTGTATTTCTCTTATAGGTTATTTTTACATGCTCTCAAATAAAACTTGCTATTACTTTAAAACAATCTACCATTTGTCCTGTTTGCTATCTCTAAACAGAAAACGTTTTTTTTAGCAGTTAAAAGCAGAAAGCAAGTAATTAATGGGGTGTGATAATAGAATGAGGATTAGGTTACCCCACAGAGCACAGCAGTATTAAAGAGACATACAGTACTGTATAATCCATGCATTGCTTCCACTGGCAGAGAGACCAGTTTAATACAGCGTGACCTGTGCGCAGTGAAATCTACAGGTTTCAGTAATTGCCCTCTTAAAACTTTGAACGATCCAAAATGTGATTGATTTTCTAAATACAGTAACATTTCCAGCGGTTGACCTCCAGTGACCTTGATGACCTTTGATCTTAACCAAACACAGATTGATTTGAAATCTGTCCTTACTACCTTAAAATACTGTGTTTAAAACGTTTTTCTGTCTTTGACCCCTGGTGACCCCAGATGACCCCTTGACCTTCACCAAACATATCCAATTTCATCCTTACACCATAACACATCCACACACCAAGTATGACATCTATCCAAGTTTCCTACCTAGAAATATCGTGTTGAGAAGGTTTTTAGTTTTTGGCCACTGGTGACCCCAAATGACCTTTGACTTCCACCAAAAACAATAGGGCATACCTTCTCCCTATGACACATCTATGTACCAAATTCAAGTTCCATTCAACCTTCCCCTGTTGAGTTAGAGCGTACCGAAGCAAGTGTCACACACGCACACACACACATACACGCGCGCGCGCGCGCCAACCTGACTACATAGGTTCAAGGAACCAAAAATGGGGTCCATGCATCTTACCATTTAAAACGTAAAATTTTATTTTTAAACTTGATTGATTCTATTTAGAAAAAATACCAAAAATGTTGGGGCGGTGTCCAAGCGAGACCGAGAACATTTTCGAGAGTGAAAGGATCTGAGAGACCGCGACCACAGGACGTTATTGTAAGACCGAGATCGGGGCCCCTCTAGAGTACTACTGTACAGCACTGACCTTCATAACAGACAATTTTAAATATTCGTGCAGAATATTTCCAATGCCTTTGTTTTCACTTCGACATATTGGGAAATCGGGAAGTGAAGTTTTAAGGACCAACACCATATCACAACATCACGAAACATCAAATCAGCCGCAAGCAATGAACCAGGTTGCAAGTTAGTTGCTCACTTACAGGGGAATACTGCGTTTAAAAACGTTTCAACACAGTCTTCGAAGAAAATAGCCCAAGACATCAAACCATTCATTATCGAATATCCCCCCCGCGCAATAGCTTCATCTCCTCCCAATATTATGAACAAGAATAGCTATGGAAGTTGCATCATTTGAAATGTTGAAAGTTTGGGTGAACAAACTAATCTTGAGCAACAAATAACTGAATTTCAGTCTAAGGGAAACTTATTTCTTGAAATGAAAAACACCATACTGCATTATTTTTAATCATTTATCACCCAGTGTCAATAAGTATTGGTTTAAAAAAGAAGAAATCTTCTTGTAAAACAAACGGATCATTTCCCTTTAAAGGTCAAGTTCTCTCACCTCAAACAGTACCAATTCTCCTAACCTTCTTACTTAAACTCCTCCCACAATAGTCTGAAATTCATACTTATTCAAATACAATCTCAGTTTATTGTCTCAAGGTGAGTATAGACAAACAAAATGTATATAAACAAAACACTCTTAATACCGTTCATGCTGTGTAATATAAGCTTTGGTACTCAGTCTATGCATTGTTTGAATTAGCTGTCATTCGAAGTGCTGAGCCACATTGGCCCATTGAGAATTTCGGTACAACCATACCAAAATTTGAGGTTTGAGGTCTGGCCCATGAATTAATCGCGTATCCAGCAAGCCAGTCTTTTTGTTCGTAAGATGGCAATGGAAGATCCATGCTAATGTACAGTACTACGGTAATCAGACTCTTGAAAATTGGTCACAACCCTAACTTTCAAATATTTTTGCGACCCCTTTTTTCAACTTTTATTCCTTAAACCGGAGTTTGAAAGGACAACAAAAACATTCTTAGTCCCAAATAAGTACGGTAACCTAACACTTATTATGACCTTAGCAAGTGATTTCATTGCCGTTCTACGAAAACAAAACACCCATTCGGCAAATAATATTCCATCGCTGTAGCCTGTAAACACAGATTAGTCAAAGTACCGTATGAATTGAATAATCACGTTAGCCACTCAATGTTTATGACTAAACTTTGATGCCATCTGACTAATTTCGTTGTGATGGACTGAAGAACTATCAGTCAAAACTTAGTCAAGGATTCTTAATATTAGTTTTAAACTAATTCAACTGGTTCAAACATTACTCAATATTGTTGACTGAAGTGATTAGTCACTGAGTTCGGGCACTGTTTTGACTAACGTGTGTTACAGTGTACAGTACAGTATTTCGTCCACAAAACAGCAAATGCAATCTTTTCGACATACGTACTTTAAATGTTGGATCAGAGAGCCCCCATTCTTCCATGAACGTGTTTCTCCCATCATTATACCATACTATTTGTTTAAAAATGCTTTCAGTCTTCTTTGAAGGGGATTTCCCCTGATCTATTATCTCTTCCCTCAGTTTGAGTTGATAGTCCACAGATTTCCCTTTCCGATTTTGACTTTGACACCAATGAAATACTGGTTAAATTAACTCCTGGCCATCTAAGAAATATACTGTAAATAACTGAAACGGGGTCACTCAACGGAGCTTATGGAAGCGCCATGAGGCCATCCTATACATGAGCTGGAGTATGGAATCAAGATATTGAATATTGAAGGGGCGGTTGTTTAACAGTCTTCTGAACACCTGGTCATCATCAATACGCAAATTCGTGTTTTCATGTAGCTTACTCATATATGTCCCATAAGTACAGGACATTTTGTCCACAAATCTGTCAAGTTATTTATTCGTCCGTTGGCGAAATTTAGTCATGATCATACGGTTCCACCACTAAACCAAGCTACTGTACCAGAGGTCCTTCTAACCTGAAGCCTGGTTATAACTATTTGCAAATATGTTTGCAAACGGTTGCTTATAGTGAAAAAAAAAACTATAAAGTATACTGGACGAGTACTCCATCATACCTAATTATTAATTATTAGGAGGGAATTGCAAGTCATCTATAAATATAAATACGCACCAGACCAATCCCGTCCATCATCCGATCCAGTGTGAAAGAGCATGTGCCTTACAACAAACAGTGACATTCACATGGTTAATTGTGGTCGCGGACAAAATCTTGTTGACGTTTGAGTCATCAGAAAGCCTAACATTGATGTCGAAATGAATCTTAGATACATGTTCGATATTCCGTTCCCTCAACCAAAAGGCCTTTGCGTCAAACATACTCACAATATCAACAAACATTTATGGTGGCTATGGTCGTTCACCAAATAGCAAAGTTGTAACGAGTCATGACTCGAGTCACAAATTTTAAAAAGGGAAAGGACTTGAGGAACTGTATCAGGATTTTTCTCATAGCAATAGTACAGTCACTCCGAGTCATTGACTCGACTCGAGTCACACTAAAAGTACCAAATGACTCGAATCGACTGCAAAATAGTGTGACTTAATACAACTCTGCCAAAAATGGGTTGGAATTTGGTCATGGTCCAGATTTTGGGGTCTCTGCATGTCCCGCACATTTATCCCGTGCCGTCACGGTGATACTGTACTTCCCTTGTTGGTGGGGGATATTACCAACAAACTGACATCACAGTATGGTGGACAAACAAATACAAAAAATGCATAAGCGTTAAGTGCAGATTAAAGGCCCAGTTCTCTCGCCCCAAACAGTACCAATTCTCCTAACCTTCTCACTGAAGCCCCGCCCACAAATTCGTCTGAAATTCATCCTCATTCAAATACAATATCAGTTTATTGCTTCATTGCTTCGAAGTGAGTAGAGAAAACGCAATTCATATAATCAAACCACTCTCAGTAGTCTGGTAGTCAGTACTGTTCGAGCTGTGTAATATAGGCTTTGGTACTCTGCATTGTTTGAATTAGCTTTCAATCAAAGAGCTGGCCGATCGAGAATTTAGTACCCCCCGTACGAAAATTTGATTTGGAGTGAGAGGTTTGACACTTTAAGATTTAAAGTTGCAATATCTGGTGTGTAGAATGCAGACATCTTGTCCCCATGGATATCTAGGTAACGTTCCCGAGATCCAGCAACCACCTCACAATGGGCACATGTACAGAACTGTATGCCTAGTTCTGCAACCAAGATTAATAAGCGATCCATATCAGTCCGTGCACATGTCCCATGTGGGATACGTCGGGGTTCATGTTACTGTAAGCTTCTATAGCAGGGTTGTCCAACCTTTCGCAGCGGTGGGCGGCAAAAAATGGTTATGATGGACGAGGGGCCGCATTCTATACTCGTTTTTTGCAATCATTGTGCGTAGGGAAAACTGATTCATTTTCGTTTTTGATTGAACAAATAAATAAATTTTAGCAAAAAACTGATGGTGTTGAGCAGAATATTTGGACGATTTTTTTCATATTCCTCCTGAATCATTCTCAACCCATATGGACAACAGTCCAATGTAGCTATATGTAACAGACATTTGAAATGAATTATTTCATTCAAAAGTAAGCATGCCGTAGCGGACGGCGAAGCCTAAAGTTGTCATCAATTAATCTGCTTATTGAATAATTTTGCAATGTAGATTATTTCTGACGGGCCGGACGGAACCTATTGGCGGGCCGGACCGTGGCCCGCGGGCCGTAGGTTGGACAACCCTGTTCTATAGACTTTAAAGCGATCATTTGGACTCAACTCCTATTTCCGTTCCCCATCCCCTGCCCTCAACCTGCAATTAAACCTCTAAGTCTCCCATGAGGTTTAGCCGCAACAGGCCCTTAGGCAGGATATTAAACCAATATTTTTTTTATTGTTTATTTTTTTTTTGGGGGGGGGGCACATCTCTGCAGGTGTTTCACTCGTCAATGGGAGAGGTCTAAGGTCACGGTTTACGTGACCCTTCCCGAGTTTTGATGATTTTTGCATTTTTGAAGGAGCCTAGGCTTATTAGTAAACGAAAATGTTGCGAAAGTTTGCACAAGTTGCGATGGTTTACCAGGGCAAAAGGCTACATTTTATTTTTCAGAGCAACGACGTGTGGGAAATTGGGGGAGAGGAAGCTATCAAACGACCCCGTGATTACGTACCTGACCAGTGACTACGGTAACGTTTTCTGATACGGCTGCTACTAGACTACGTACACAACAACCGTCCATTGCCCACGAGTATATTTGCAGTGCTGAGTCGAAAATTGAAGTGAGAGACTGGGCAAATAACTTAACCATAACCATTACAAGTTTTGGCAAGATACTATGATATGATGTTGTGATCTTCCGGAAAACCGCTTGCATACATCCGTTTGAAAGGGAAATCATGTAGCAACGATTATGGGACTCCATATCAAATTTTACGGTACTATTACGTGTTACTCTCATACTAAAAACCATACTGGGCTGCTAGCCCATTGCACCAAAATAATGATTTGAAACCACTGAACCATTGAGTTTGATACGCTACGTACGATTAAAAGAATGCAACTAAACATTCCCACCCTAGCTAGGCTACGGTAAATGATATATGGATACGATGTGAAACACAAGAGACCTTACCCAAATAAAATAACTCACTCAAGGTAGAATACACTTTCAGGAACTCACTTTTTCAGAATCCAAATCTGTGTCGCAATACCCCTCTCTCAGTGAAACATTTGGGATGTTCAATGTATCAGTGGTGTGAGATTGCCAGCAGGGTTTGCAGAATACTGTACGTTCCTTACACAGACACAATGATACGGCACCGATATTCCCTGTGTAGTTCCCAAAGTATACCTCGCGCAAGTCTCAATGTGACCACTCAACCCAGTCGGTAGAAACTCTTATGACCTTCAGCGGGTCGCTTGAATAAACACCATGAAAACGTTTGTTGGCAAAACGAGATTGTCTCCAAGACCCTCTCTCCTATTGTTGGAAAATGAATTACTGGGCAAGGTTTAATAACGGTAACTGTCGAAATCCAATAGTTTGTAATAGACTTGCCATATTAACAATAAATAGGAAGTCTTCCACATACAAATGCGTTTGTTGTGTAATGACCGCAACTATTCTCTGAACGCGAGACTCACAAGGACGTCAAGAAAGAAGTTCCGAATAATGACGACGGAACTTGAAACTATTCACGCAGGCAAATGGCAAAGGCCAAGGACTCCACCATAATATCATGGAAGTACTTTGGCCTACACTCAGGCTACAGTAAAATAGTTCAACTCTCTGGTTCAATATAAATCGTGACGAAACCTAAACAATGAATGGGTCAGTTCATTGAATTGTAACATTAGTGATCCACGTACGATCTCGCTGGCCTGTACTGTAGCACCAGTACTGAAATTATGGCTACTGTGTTAGTGACCTTAGCAAGTTTTCTCTAGTGCAAGGAATAGGGTGGACGTGCACAAGGGAGGGGTGGAAGGGTGGGTATGCACAGGGGCGTCGATTTGGTTTTCAAAGTGGGGGTGGGGCACTTCTGCTTAGGAGTCGCAATTTGTGGCACCCGAAGCGTGCGTAATAATTTGCTGGTTTGAGACAAATAATAAAGAATGTAGTGCTTTTAATGGAGAAATTTCGGAATTTCATGAGTTGTCAAAACCACACAGCAGACTGGTTTCACAAATAGCAAATTTCCGAATTCCTCTTTTTCAGAGGCGCCTGCCCCTATAGCTACGCCACTGGGTGCCTCAGAGAAGGGGGCCCAGATGCAAAATGGTGCTAAATGTTTCAATATTTTCAGTTACTAGGAAACTCCAAAGGGTGTACTCTATAAGTAATTAGAATCACAACGAAGATTGTCATAGTTTGCGAAAGATTTGTGCAAAATTTTTATTAGTAAGGAACCATTTGTAATGGAAAGAAGGTAAAAGAAATCCATGACTTGATCAAAAGCGCACTTCAATCTACTACTGGAAAATCACAAATCGAGGGATGGGGGAACGGTACCCACTGTTACGGTGCTACTGAGACACCATTGCATAGGCCTACCGGTGTAAGCTTGTTGATACAAAAATCATTCAAAATATGCTTTTCACCTCATCAAACACTATCAGCAGACAGAGGATGGAGATGTAAACTTGGGGCAAATGGTGAATTACGGTATCCCGAGTGAAAAGGGCAGGGGCCTTCGGGAGGATGGAGGTGTACCTCTAATTCCTGATTGAAGTTTCTTACCTAGAAAACGTAAGTGCGATTTTACTTCTCTGCAATGGTCTGAATACATCGAATCGCTATACAAATGAATGCTGTGAGCGTGTCAAATTTTTGCATTAGAAATCATACATTTTTTTCTAAAAAAGTTGCATGCAGACTGTGCACCGAAACATTTTCAGCCTGCCAGACTGGTCATTCACCAAAGACCACAGATTTCATTAAAACATACCGTAGTAGGGGAAGAGGCTTCTTCATATTCCTAAACATTGTGCCCCTTTATAACCACACGTACTGCCGTAAGCACACGAACAATGACCATAATCATAGAAACCGATGAATAATGTATGTTTGATATGCAAATGAAAACAGAACATCAATGGGACAGCTAGTGCGCGGAGCGCGCGAAAATTTGGGGGATTTGCAAAGTAAACATGTGGAATAATTGATACAGAAAGCTAGTCGATCGTAATCTGTAGATGACACCTTTCATAACCTACATGTAAAGTCTTTTTGGTAATACCTAATTTTTAAGTTTCACGTCACAAAAAGCGGGGAGACTTTACGTTATTGTCCCCTCCACTCAAAAAAAGTGGACGGCATGTCCTCCGCCCCACTAAATCGACACCTCTGGGTATGCAGTTGGTTGAGTGACGAGGGCCTGGGGACGTGCTCGAAGGTGGCCTTTCCAATAAGCCTACTTGGAAAATGGTACGAGATTTTCGACTTTGATAAGGACTAGTCTTGAAAATTGCGCTGTTGTCGGTTGTAGTAAATGTGTAAAGCACTGCAATTTTGTTTGAACATTTGGTGTCTTTACTAAGCAATCTGGTCACTTTTGAAAATTCTTCAAAAATAGGTGCTCGCACATGCAATTGGTGGGTGTCATAATGGAACATAATTCTACAATTTGAAGTAACTTATTTTGAGTGTTAAAAAGTTGAGTATTTTTAGGAACTAAAAATGGCATCAGTGAGGTGCATGAGGAGACAACCCCTACGGGCATATAAACAACCCCGACAACCCCTTTGAAAAGGTCGTTCAGTTCTCTAACACTCTAAAATCAAGAAGAGTGAAGTTCCACTCGATAGAAGAGTGAAAAGGTCAATCCAAAAGAGCGGAAATTAACTCCAAGAGGAGTGAAATTCCCGCCAAAGGAGCGACTATGAACTGCGCAAGTTCAGTGCTCAAATCTGCCCTGCTAGGAAAAGTTTGTTGACTGCTTCAAAGATACCTTTCTTACACAATGCGCATAAAGTTGAGGTGGCGGCAGAACATCTTTACATAGTTTAGAAGAGAGCATGGCATACCGTTTGGTTTTTCGTGCAACACTTAATAATCAATGGAGATTTGAATTCAAGCGGCGCTAATGTTTGCGCTTTTCCACTTCTCCTCATACCATCTTCAGAAGCTCGGATTTGTACTTATTTTAAAAGAAGGGTTTAAGTTCACAACAGGATTTAGTATGTTTGGGAGGTGCTCATTTTAAGCATTTTGGTGAAATTCACATTGAAATCCGATGTGTGGTTCTCAAGGTATGAGCGCATAAAGTTTTCACATTCCCAACAAAAAGTGAATTTGAAGCAAGCACATATGACATCATATCCTATAATTAGTGCACAGTCCTTTGTTTTTCTTTAAACTTTAGAATTAATTTTCTCCTCAGCAATACCATGTTGGTTAAAAAGTGATTGCATAAGTGACATGAGAAGTTTAGAAACTTTGCATCCCCTACAGGGAGGTCCTACTCCTATCAATGTCAAGGTTACCACAGCAGTCTGATAAAACAAAGGGAAACAAAGCATTCCTTGCCAATGTGAGGAAGTAATAAGCTCTGCTGTCCTCAAACTTACTTTGGAACACAAATCTACTGACTTCATTTATTGATATCTCGAGAAATACATGTCCGATTTCAATTGAACTTTCACCAAACTATGTAGATTTGGTTTCTCTTTCACATTTAAATTTATGCTTATAAATTTATGCTTAAACTTTCCCTTTAAGGAATAAACCATCTGATTAAATGAGGTCTTTCGGCTCAGTTTTTATTCAATTAGGCCTGCTTTTACTATTCCATTGCTTCATGCTGAGCACATGAGCTGTATTCGGATCGCACTCGATCCTGGCTTAGGCCAGAACGGTATATTATTGCAATAAAGAAAGCTTTCCGACACATAACAGAGGCTAAGTCTCTTTTCTCCTATGTCACTTCTTGACGATGATTGACATGAAATGAAGTGCTTCCTTTTGGTTTTCCAGCCAATTGTGTTTACCTAAGTGATTTTCAGTGGGACGGAGATCCTATTTTGTGACTCTGTGCAGTCCCTACGATGGTGCTACAGAATAGTGGATTGGGGATCAGTGTAGGGGTTGGGTGTACTAGCATGAAGATCATTGTTAGGCTTAGGTTAGGGAAAAGGGTTAATTCTACTTACATTCTGCGCCACTTCACCCCTAATCGCATGCGCAGGAAGTCAATGTGGAGGGAGGGGGGCGAGGGGCAAATGGTGAATTACGGTATCCCGAGTGAAAAGGGCAGGGGCCTTCGGGACACCGAAACCTCCGGCCATTAAAACTTATGGACTTATTTGTTCCAAGGTTTTCACTAGGTTTGTCAATGTATTCTACAGTAACAAGCCGTATGCCAACTCTAAAATATCGTAGATTGAGAGGAGACATGATTGAGGTGTCTAAATTTGTGTCAGGGGTGTACGATAGAGACATAAAGGAATGTTACAATTACTCATACCCGTGGTTATAATCAGAAGCTACTTAAAGAGTTTTGTAGACGCTGTATCAGGAAATTGTGCTTTTCGTGTAGAGATCAAGTTGTTGACGTTTGAAATAGCCTTCCTGAAAGTGTAGTTTCAGTCGCGAGTATTTTCAAATTTGAGAAGGCTCTGGATAGGTTTTTGGCTGGCCTAGAGATTGTGTATTGATTGAGCTATGAAGCTGATTTGTAATTGGCTAGTATGGCAGTCAGCCATCTGCGCATAGCTTGGTATTGCTACATGCGCTGTGGAGGTCTTTTAGACCTGCGTCCACTGAGGTTCCTGAGGTATCCTAAGGAGGGCCTTAAAGCGTACGTCAAGTCTAGAATTTTAAAAATGTATATTTTAAGAGGTTGCAAAGGGAATCTAATACTTGCTGTAAAACTCACAACTTCCATTGCCATAGCTTGATTCGCTGCTCAGCTTTTAAATGTTGTAATTTATTCACTAAAAACAAATTAGTCCATTGGGCAATAATTTGACTTTGACTTTCCTGCTGTACAACTCACATAACCTGCTTTGTTTCCATTTGAAATTACAAATGCTTTCATGAACTTAAACGCTCCCTGTTGGCTACAAAGCATGTTTTACAAAGAGGACTTAATGCGTACATCACATCATAAGAGTGGGATAACTATTACAGTTTTGCACAAAGTGCAGTATGCTTGCTTTCAGAAAAACAAGGAAATACAAAGACTGTAATTTGATTGAAAAACAATGATATCATAAACTAAAAAATGTGGTTACGGCCGTGGTTACGTGCCGTAACCACAATGGACATGACCATGTACTAATCTCTGTTTGCCTATGTAGGGTAAGATAGGATGGATTGTATGGTTAACCCGATATGTGAAGAGTGCAGCAAGTGTTAAAGGTGCCCTTAGTTACTTAGTTAGTTAGTTAGTTAGTTAGTTAGTTAGTTTGTTAGTTAGTTAGTTAGTTAGCTAGCTAGCTAGATAGATGGAGTTTACTGCCCAGTTTCCAACCAAATGATTCAAGTCGAGCCGGCCACGGCCCTTTTCCCACTGACTCACAGGTGTACCCGGTGCCCGATGTTTAAGCAGACGCGGATCCAGACATTTCAAGGGGGGAGTTAAGCTTAGTGAAAGCGGGTAATGGGGACGTAAGTCGTGATTCTCTGCCTGAAATATCTAATTTTATCCACTAGGCGGAGCGCCATCATCTGTTGGCGCGAAGCGTACAGAAATTGAAAAATCACGACCCCTCAGACAGCCTTCGGAAATGGCATTTCCAACCGACTTGTTAGTGGAATCTAGGCAATCATTATTTTGAGCTTTCGTTTGCAATAAAGTTCATACCTTAATAAAAAATGATTAAATTGTAAAATGATCAGAAAACTATCAGATAAAATGTACCTCAACCACTGGATGAAATGGTAATGCAAAAAAAATTACACTTTGGAAAATGAGCTTGTATGGGCATTCTACAAACTATTTCACCACCTTGCTACATAAATACGATGAGTATAACATTAAAATTCGGGCACTTCATTGACCGGCGAAAAACCCTTCTAAACTTCAAGATAGGGTAGCAATGCATCGCACGCGGGCTACCTATAGCCTTTACAAGTTTTATCGAACTTCACAAGGATCCCATGTGTTTGAGCAGCCTGAATTCAGACTCAGAGGTTTACATGCCCGAAGTTTACTAGGATGGGGAGTTGCATGAGAATTATTGGCTCTTACAAAACTGACATAGCTTGAGCGCATTAGAACCGTACCGCGCAAGTTAGCGGCCTGTATAAAGATAATGAATTATATGCATACCACTAAACAAGAAGGCAAATTATTTTCTAACCAACAAACAACGAGTCCATATACCAACGGTTACTGCAAACTTGATCCCTACAAACCACACGCATCAAATATATACATACAGGTGGGAGACGAAATGGAAGTCAAAATCAACGTTTACTGGTACAGCCCAATTCTCCGTTGTCAGCATCAACAACCACGAAGGCTTCAATTGTTACGTTTTGCATCATAATTACCACTAGAACATAGGCCATACTTGAAACTGTAAAGATGCATTTTGTGTTTCTCCGACTTGATTGTTTCTGATCGCTGTCCCTATATACCAAGGGTGTGCACGTGGGCACATTGGTCAATCTAAGGGGAAGGATGGGGGCAAGGGGTGACGGTAAGACGCCACCTAGTATCCTCCTATATCTGATCCACTGAGGCCATCCAGATGGCCACAGCAACATGATTTTTTCCAAAAGTTTGCATGTTGGAAAAAATACCCTAAGAACAATCTCGTAACGAACTGCTCTCAGTACTAATTATATGCCCATTTAAGCATTTGAAAATGACCATGAAGGTTGACATTTAATAGCACTTTATCTCAGAATAAGCTGAAAGGGGATGTAGCCCTTCAGTGCACTTTAAGTAATTTGATTCCCTTTTTGCCAGCACTAATTATTTCAGGATTTGTTGTAAGTTGTTATTTGAACCCCAAAGTTATTGGGCTTCCATTGTACCAGAATGGTAATCAAATCTGCTGCTCATTGAAGCAGCTAATTGGAGTAATGAACCAGTGGTCTGGTACTATAATTGGGAACCACAGTTTTTCCCTTAAAACTGTGGTAGCCATGACGGATCTCCTTAAAGGCTAATATTCCGTAATGTGCACACCTGCTCTATACCATTTGAACCACCGTTGGGAAACTGAAGACTAACGTGCCAACCGTTCACAGCCACTACATTGCACATGTGGGCTGGGAGTGACGTGTGAATGTGTGAACATAAGGTGCAATCGATATAACTGCTGGAGTCAGCTAGAGCTACCTCAACTGGAGCAGCCAAAATTCGATCTTTCGAAAAAGTGATCTTTAAAACATCAAAACGTCACATCTTCAACTTGAGCCGGCCAAAACGACCTTATTTTACTGTACGTCACATGTGGTCTAGAAACAGAGAAAAGAAACTGGCTGAGCCAGTTGAGCTGACTCTAGCCACTTTAAAATCGAACGCACCAATATTTCAGTCGGTAACGCTCATAAACTGATGACATATTGGCCGGCAGCTATTCACAATATTCACAAATCCTTGTTGTAACCAGGGCGTTGCAGCTTGTGGCGAAGGCAAGATGGTAGATAGCCTATTCCGGCACCCGCACTGAATATCATACGAGGTTCGTGCATTTGGATTTGTGTTGTTAGGAAAACCCTGAAATAGCCCCCTTGAATATTCTCATACATAAAAATCATGTTTATTTTAGTGTATTTGTAATTGTTGATGTGACAAAAAAGGGGGGGATGAGGCCGTAAAATCCCCCCCCCCCTTTGCATCCGCGCCTGTTAAGTGAACCGTCGAATGCATAGAGGGCTATGTATAAATTACGTTTACATTTGACTTAGGCTTAGCGATGGCTTTTGCAAATCGAAAATCTCGGGTTTGCATATAAGAGAGATTTGCATGGAAATTCGGACTAACGGTTTGATCATACACTTGCTTTTTTATGACGTTATGAGGAATTCTTTTTGTTCATTGCAAACATTCACCTTTTTAACACAATAGAAAACTTCGTTCAATCTGTTACATCGCTTGTACACGGATCGTAAAGGACCGTTCACTGACTTTCTACTGAACTGCTGAAAGCTGCCAGCTTCGAACCCGCCACTTGCACTGCACCTGCTACTACCAGAGGCGTCGATTTGGGGGACAGGGGTAACAAGTCCCACCCCCACCTTTTTAGTGGAGAGGACACTTACATAAAAGTCCCCCACTTTTTTGACGAAAAACTTAAAAGTTAGGTACTACCAAAAAGACTTTACATGTAGGTTATGAAAGGTGTCCTCTACCGATTACGATCGACTAGCTTTCTGTATCAATAATTCGACATGCTGACTTTTCAAATCCCTAAAATTTTCCCGCGCTCCCCGGGCTTGCAGTCTCATTGATGTTCTTTTTTTCATTTGCATATCAAACATACGTTATCCATCGGTCTTATGATTATGTCAATTGTTCGTGTGCATAGGGCAGCAGGTGTGGTTATGAAGTAGCACAATATTTAGGAACATGGAGACGATGAATCGCTCCTACGGTATGTTTTAATGAAATCTGTTGTCTTTCGTGAATGACCAGCCTGGCAGGCTGAAATTGGCAAAATTAAGGAAACTGAAAATGTCTCGGTACACAGTCTGCATGCAAATTTTTTAGAAAAATGTATGATTTCTTATGCAAAATTTCGACACGTTCCCATCATTCATTTGTATAGCGATTTGACTATTTCGTATTAAACCATTATCATAGAAGTAAAATCACACTGACGTTTGCTAGATAAGAGACTTCAATCAGGAATTAGAGGTACCTCTCCATCCTCTGTCTGCAGATAGTGTATGATGAAGTGTCGAAAAACATGATGTTTTTTCTATCAACAATCTTACACCGGTAGGTCTATGCAACGGTGTCTTAGTAGCACCGTACCAGTGAGTATCATTCCCCACCCCTCGATCTGTGATTTTCCCGTAGTATATTGAAGCCCGCTTTTGATGAAGTCATAGATTTCTTTTGCCTTCTTTTCATTACAAATGGTTCCTTCCTATTAGGACTTTGCACAAATTTTTCGCAAACTATGACAATTTTCGTTGTGATTCTAACTACTTAAATTCTTAAGTAATCCCCCAAATTTTCAAATTTTCTTAGAGAAAACCCAGAATCCAAACTCTTCCGCAATACAAGCTCCACATTTTCAAATATTTGAAAAATAGCAAAAATTTCAGCGCGCTTCTCGCGGGGCAAATTACGGCGCTAGTACAGTGGTGTTCACACTTAAAAAACTCGTAAAATCTAGATGCTTGCCGCCCCCTTCCCGAAAAAAGTACCTATAGCTACGCCGGTGTACACACCTTACCAGGACAGGAGGAAAAATTATTTTGGTCAGATGCCCCCCCCCCCCCCTCCACTTTGATCACCAAATCGACACCCCTGGCTACTTCTGTACACATGTTGGACATAAATAAACTACGGAAGTGTATGCAGCATACCGCTCTGCCGAAAATTAGGAAATTGACAGAAAAAATATACCCTTGTTTTCCGAATTTTATACAGTTGTTTTTAAAACCACCTTAAAGAGGTTATGCATCGACGTTGTGCGTTTTGCTATTTTTCCATTAAGGCGTCCTTTGAACAACAATAATTTTTTCTAAGGTGCTGTTAGTGAGCCCGTATTGGTAACTCACGTACTGCTCATGATCAGTCCCATCCAGTCTGTCAAATTGAAGCTAGCTGACGTTACGTGCATAATCTCTAAAAATCGAATATTTAATAAATGTGGTGACCAAACGGTTCTAAATGAATTGATTTTAATAAAATGTCAATTATGTTACAAAAAATGATTTGAAAAGAGAGTTCAACTTAAATGGACATACGTATATGATCCCTCTTTCATAAATGCGTGATATTATCAGTCTCTGACGTATTAGACTATACGTAATATTGTAAATAACCTACTTAATATTAAAATGCAGAGCATATGAGGGAAAAATGTCCCGCATTTCGTAACTAGAAACATTTTCTACACAAACTTGTTAATGATACCCGCCCATTCTTCTTTCCTCAAAAGATCGGTTCGTATTTTGATTGGTATCGTCCAATAAACTGAATGAAAGAAATATGGTCACGTAATCATCAGAAATTTGTGACCAACAACAATGATGGACATATATCGTCATGTCTAATTAATGACTGAGCAAGGTACCACCCTTAAATTGAAGGAGTAAACTTCAATTCTTTATACAGTAATATCCCAGCTCAAGCATGTCCTCTGAAGATAGCCGACACGAAGACTTTAAAAACCCTGGGTAGATGCGCACTGTTTAAAAAGGTGTTTCTTGATTGGCCGTTGCCATTGTATTGTACCGATTGTATTCTTTTTTCGGGCCGAGGATTAGGTTAGGGATTAGAGTTATCGTTAGCCAGTTAGGAAATTTCTTCAATTAGTGTGCATCGCCCCCTTTAAAAACGGAACCTTCTGATATAATTGTGCTCGGTGCTAAGCATAAATAATGGAGTAGGGGAAACTAAGCAAGTGTGCCCACTTAAACCATTTGGTTGGAAACTGAGCCCTAAAACTACACCTAACCTAACCTAAACATAACACGTGAAAATGAAAGTTGGATTGTTTGAATTCAATTTTCATGCTTTTCCAGCAAGCAAGCCCGATTGGGCCCAGTTGGGTTTTAGTAGGGAATCTTGGGCTTAATTGGGCTTGGGCTGAGGTTGGTATTGTCATCAGGTCCCAACTGGGCTTGCCAGAGAGATGGGAGAGATGCTGTAAACTCTTTAGGGCCAAGCTGGGACCCTGTGGGGCTTAATTGGACTAAGTTAGCCCAATCGGGGCCCAATGAAATCCCACTGACAAAACTGATTCGGCCCCAATCGGAAGCCCAATTTGGCCCCAATTGGGACCCAATATGGTGTGCTGGCAGGGTTGTTGCAATTATTTGAGAAATTTTAGTTAAACCACACCGTTAAGGTAAACATTCTCACCTCGTTCCCCCTCTTACGCTATGAATCTCCTTACAACGACCTTAAACCACATCCCAATTATAATTAGTGAAGAAGTTAATCTCCTGTTAAGCTTGTGTTAGAGGATATTACACTTTACCTGGTACTTTCAATCGGATGAAAAGAACAAGACGAACGTCTAGACGAGTTGCGGTGCCGACAAACCAAGTCGTCGTATACTTTTAAGGTGATTTGACGACTGTTAGCTACTAATAGCTTTTGGACTTTGGGCATGGACTCTACTACTGTAACAAAGAAGTATATTTGTCTTTTTAAACAGGATATTCAAGGAGGTTTCCCTTCATGGGCTACTTCATTTTCTGTACAATTCGCGCCAACCTATGGTGACGCTCTGTTTAGAATAATCATCCTCCTTTCAGAGAGTTTGAATCCAACTCAATACCACAGAGTGCACACACTCTAAAAACACTATGGTCAACTATGCACCGACTCAATGGTATGGTCAAAAAGTGACCAATTAATGGTTAGATCTGACCATAAATTAGTAAATTTTGACCAAAGTTGGAGGTCAATGGTTTGACCATTGTTTAGGTCGGTGCATAGTTAATTAAATCAATGGTCAATTCGAGGCAAAGAGATGAAATGAACGAACGATTTGGCTAAAAATTTAGGAAAATCGGCCCATGTTTGTACAGGGTTTAGACTGTTGGCCCAATCAGCCTGGGGTCCAGGGGGCCGCTTTAAGGGCCCCTGGTGGGGTTCAGGGGACAAAGCCCTGGTAGGGGTCCATGGAGGGCTGGATACTTTTGTAGGGGGTGGCTGGAGTTTACTATCTAAGCGTAGCGCCACCATCAGTTGGCGCGGAGGGTACAAAGAAAATTTTGGATTTTAAAACCTCCCAGATGGCTAGAAATGGCATTTGCCAGGTTTATTTGTCTCTAATTCTGGTGAGAAAATTTTTTATTTTTCTAAGATTAAAACACGCTTTTGAGATACTGATTAGCTCAGTTCATTGCTCCACTGAACTATGTATCCTAGGATCGCAAATCCGGAATCCTGCTGAATGTTGCAAGCAGCTGTTCCAGTGCACACCTGAGTGAAGTATTTCCAGGGGCGTAGGGGAGCATTTCACTTTTGGGCCACATGATTTTTGCCCGAGAAATGTAATTCTGCCTGTAGGACAGTCAAAGCGGAGCGCCACCACTGGTTGGCGCGGAACGTCCAGAAAATTTGAAAATTCGTACCCCTCAGACAGTCAAAAATGACATTTCCCAGCATTGAAAAGGGGATCCAAGAAGTCGCGTTTTTAAGTTTCAATTGCAGATAAACGTACGTTCGTTCCAAAATAAAATTCAGCCAGAAAGACTAAGCGGAGCGCCACCATTAGTTGGCGCGAAGCGTACAAAACATTTTCAAATATCCGACCGCTCAGACAGTTGAAAATGGCATTTCCCGGGCTTATATGGGGATCTAAGCATTCGCTATTTTGAGTTTCCTTTTGTAAAAAATGATCACTTGAAACTTAAATTCTGCTATGAAGCGGTGTAAGTGGAGCACCACCATAAGTTGGGACGAAGCGTGCAGGAAATTTTGAAAACCTGACCACTTCAGATAGTCAAAACCTTTGCTTGTAGGGGGTCTTAGAAGTCACCAATTCGAGGGTCTGTTTGCACAAAAATTGTTCACTTGAAACTAAAATGCTGCTAGGAAGACTATCTGCGCGGAACTTCACCGCTGGTTGGAGCGAAGCGAACAGAAAATTTTGAAAAAACGGACCCCTGAGACAGTCGAAAATGACATTTCCCAGACTTATAGGGGATCTAAGCAGTCGCTATTGATCAGAAAATTACCAGATAAAATGTATCACTGCCAATCGATGAATCCCGCATCATTTCGGGGAAGCTACAAACCGGAATTGAAAACATGCTAATGAATTTTACTCTATTGCGACTCTTGGCTAAATTCAATATATATTGAAAAAATTGTGTGCCCCAACTTCCTACTATATATGATTTTACTTTTGAAAAAATTAAGGCTTATGGGGATCTTATAGCAGTCGCTATTTTGATCAGAAGAATCAGATAAAATGTACTACTACCATTGGATGAAATGAAGTAGATGATTTTTCTTCTATTAGTAACACTTATTGACAGAATTGTCACCTTACACGGTGTGTTGAAATGAATTTCCAAGCAGACTTACGGGAAGACATTCTCATCCTACATCATTAAATTATCGAAAATCAGATTACCCGATTCTCATAACCATTGCCCGTATTTGGCAATAGTTGCAATAGTTGAACAAATCACTTTAAAGAGAAAAATGGACTTTATGATGAATAAGTTAAACGTTTTCCTGAT
This sequence comes from Holothuria scabra, assembly GCA_037179385.1. Taxonomy (NCBI): domain Eukaryota; kingdom Metazoa; phylum Echinodermata; class Holothuroidea; order Aspidochirotida; family Holothuriidae; genus Holothuria; species Holothuria scabra. The sequence continues at coordinate 3,620,209 of CM074187.1, read as the reverse complement.
AACACCACAACTCCCTGACATAATTATAACAAACTAGAGAATAATTAGGTCACAAATATCTTGCGAACTTTCCATTTCCGAAAAGGGCAAAGAGATGAAACGAACGAGCCACTTAGCTAGAAATTTACAGTTACGAAATGTCTTGAAATGTTCAAATCTTCGTCCGTAAACCAACAATTTGACCCTCTGTGCACGGTCTAATTTAGTGTCAACGTCACATAACATAAGCTGATAAGGGTCAACTTATAGTAAGCAGAAAGTTGCAACTTCCCGTATTAAAGGGCCAAACTTTTCACCCCAAACTACAATTGTATTGCAGACGGGTTGTTGGAATGATGAAATTCGTCTTCTACGGAATCTTTTACTCGACAGTTTATTTGTATTCGTAGAACTGTCTTACTTATTACTTTCATTAGGTAATCGTTTCATCAATTGCAAGTCATGGCCATACATAAACTTACTACAATGACAATATTTTCTTCCGTAGTAAAAGGACATCGTCAAAGAAGCGACAAAAAGTCCTTGCTATAGAATGTAATAAGAAACGTGTCTGGTTAATAACGTGATGACAGACGAATCGCAGCTAATAGCTATAAATTATAAACATCGACATTTTGGTATTCAAGTTTCATCATAGGACGTAAAAATGATGCAATGTATCTTTATGATTGATTACTGGATGGTTCGACACTCTGATTTGTGTAAGACAACATCGTTCAAGTTTGATTAATGCTGAACTTAGAAATAATTGGGGAAGGGATACTAGTCTGCTAGTGACGTATATGAACGGGGCTAATACCAGGGAGCTGCTACTAAAGGCAGCTCCCTGCTGTGACCTTTTTTGGATATAGTTCTTCTGCCAATGCAACCATGGGACGACCCCCATGGTTTTTCACGGACACGGATGAGTGATATGTATGACCTTGCAATGAAGACAGAAGGTAGCACACCACCAATTCAAGAGGAATCCCGCCGAAGGAGGTTACCCTACGAATTTAACACCCTAGAAAACTTTTTTTTTTTTTGGGGGGGGGGGGGGAGATTAGACCATTTTAGTGAAGAGATGTGTTCAATTTGTGATCTCTATGTGGTAGGAAAGTAGTTGAAGTAATCATTCAAAGAAAATTGAAGGTATTTCAGGCATTTTTTGCAATATATCCTTCCGCGATGCAAAACGGCATTTTGAATGAGTCAAAAAACAGGAACCTGACTACTCTATTATACAGGCCCTCCTAGCGCGAACTCAACATCGTGTAGGCAAGTAATGGTGGTGTTAGTAAAAGAGGGGCAGCAGACCCACTTACCAGAAGTTGTTCATCCTTTTCAAAACGTGTCTTCCTTTCCTAAGTCATTGTTGTGTATCTTGATATCCTCATTTTCTATCAGCCAGCGAGCAGCAAGAACAACACTTCTAGGCCTAACATTTTCAGAAAAAAAAACAGCCGTTTTATAACTTAATTTCCTCTTAAATTTGACAGGAATTACTTGGCTCTCTTCAAGTCTTATAGGTAAAGTTTTAATTGTTGCCACCACATCAGACGGGACATTAACAACATTTCCCATAATACTAAAGTGCCCTCCTCGAGGAAGCTCACGTAACTGAATAAAAGGTGTTCGCAAAGCGACCAACCTTTCTTCAAGACGATGTAATTTCAATTCTTCTGGTATCTCATACATTTTCATATTATTATCTCGACTTAATAACGGAACTCTGCCTTCTTTTATATATTTTAAACAGGTTTTACAGACCCATCCTTTATCTATACCTTCTTCCTGCTTACAAATACAAGTAGTTCCACTAAATCTAACTAAATTCACCCACAGTGCATATTCTTTATACCATAACAGCTCACAATAAAAGCAAACATATGTAGGCCCCTCCATAATTTTATTCCAAAAGCGATGTTGCAATTCTCTAATTGGACTCTCCTCTTCTTTGCTAAATTGACGCTTACGTATTTGTTCTCAAAGCATCATTTTAGTACTATCACTTGCAATACCCACACTGCGTTTTATCACAAAACCTTTATTTTCCCAACATTTATACCTATCTTCAGTCACTCCCATAGACCCTTGCACTAATATATGATTACTCCCCTCATTTAAACAAACATCTGCTCTCTTCACATAACTTTGCATTGACATTTGATTACGCTCCTCTTCAAATAAAATGTCTCCTCTTTTCAATATGTTACATTTAACACCGAAAAATTCTTCACTATGTTCATTAACACAACCACTCTTCAACTAATTCTCTATAACGCTGCTCTCATGTACAGACTCATTATCTTCTATTTCCAGCACTACGTCATAATGTACTCCACCTGTATTGACTAAATAAATGGTACGTTTTTCCCGATTAACTACACAATGAACTTACAATGACTTGTCTTAAATAAAAATGATTATCTTCTACCCCTGTAACCAGTAATGCCAAACACCGAAAAAACAATTACCATCTCCACGTACTTTCCTCACACGAATCGGGCTACTCTCAACTGAAACACATTTTCCTATTTCAATAGACGGCAAGTCAAATCCCCCAGTTTTCACAAAACCATGTTTGAATCTATCAACACAAGCTTCCTAAAAATTTTTCTCTCCAACAGCTATCAACAACGAAAAAATAAAATGTACATGTAGGTCTTTCGGAACGTATAAATAATACCTCACGATCGTCATGTTCCCTACTTTCCCCATCATCACACCTCTGACTTTTTTCACATTCACTAGAACTTTTTTTTTGGTTTGTTACCAACTCTGATATCATCTTTTTCTCCTCTTCATAACTTTTATCTTGAAAATCACCCCATACTTTCTTTTTCTTTGTTGCCAACCTTTCCTTTCTAAATTAAAAATCTTTGAACGGCCCTTCGTAGGCATTGTAATATTCTCCACATAATTTTAAACTTTAAAATAACAAATTTACCATAACCAGACACCTTGATATAACACAAATATTAATACTCGCCAACTTATACAAATAATATTTACCTACCAATAACAATGTTTCCCTTATACAGAAACTTACTTTGTGAATATTGTCGTTAGTGTGAGAAATTCACACAACCCTTTAAAGTCGCAAAAAAGTGAACAAAACTCCTATAAACTATCAAACTTTTTACTTCACCGCAACCCCGACCATGCCACTTGAGAAGAATAAATTCCTACAAAGAAATCCTCATATAAATACTCAAAATTCAATAAACACCAATCTGTAATGAATTAAAAAAAAAAAAACAAAAATGATGGCGCTGTGTTAAATTAACAAACAACCTTTTCCCCAGAGTACATACGGACTTGGTTTTTCCGCAAGATTGTTACTAAAAATAGAACACGTTTCCAAATTTTACATGAAAAAAAACCCCAATTTTACACTCTCACGAAAGTCATATTTCCACCAAAACTTAAAAACACGAAAGAGAAGTACCACCCCTACAAATTGCACTAAACCGTATTTCGATACCACAAAGCATCTGAAAGAAGATAGAAATAAAGTGCCGAAAAAGTCAGAAATTGACATCGCGAGAGTAACTGCATTAGTTGCGGTGCTGCCTGCAAGGCAGGCACCGCAACTAAAAACTACCGAAAACGCAAGAACGATTTTCGGTTTGTTCCTATGACGGCAAATCGATAAAGCCATATTATGAATCATGGCTGGAAACATTCATATGCTAAAGTCATAAAAATGTTTCCGGATGCAAAACTATCAGCGGGGTTTGATGTATTGCTTATGTTTCCACAGCCTGCTACAACTTCCCTTTCTTGACGGCAGGTTGTGCCATCCTGTCCAAATAAAGCATTCCTGGGCCGTTTGTCATTCAAAACAATTACACGGAAGTTTTGCTAATTTATAAATTCTGTTCATTTGACAACAACGGAATACTTTCGACTGGTCTCAAATGCGCATAGCTATTAATTGCTAGACATTTTTATGTCACTGGGCAGAAAGGAAGGATAGCTTAATTTAGGCCTACTTCCCTCTAAAGAAATTGATTATAATAACTTCGATAATAAACAGGTCGTTTAATCGTGTTGGTCAGTTTTCTCACGTGTAAATACATTAATGATTAAATGATACGGTAAAGATCCGTTACCGTTCAGGACATTTTATTGCTGAATAGTGTTCTGACGTAAGAATTACTCATGTCTAAATACGGGTTAATCTTTGCAGCCATGCAGCTTTACGGGAGTTTTTTACAGTATCATTTTTAGTTAAAAGGTCAATAATATGCTACAATCAATCATTTTTCCAGCCATTTGTTCATGATAGGTGGTTAGATGATGTTTCACGGCACAGTTGCTAAACAGTTGATTTAAAGGCCCAGTTCTCTCACCCCTAACAGTACCAATTCCCCTAACCTTCTTACTTTAGCCCCTCCCACAATTATCTGAAATTCATCCTCAACCAGGTAAAATTTTAGTTTATTGTTTCAAGGTGAGCATTGAAAAAACTCAATCAAAACACTCTCAGTACCGTTCATGCTGTGTAATATAAGTTTTGGTACTCTGCATTGTTTGAATTAGCAGTCAATCAAAGAGCTGAGCCATTTGAGAATTTCGGTACCCCCGTACCAAAATTGTAGTTTGGGTGAGTTTGGTCGACCCAGGCCCTTTACCAGGGATGCCACTCTGGTTTACTGGTTTTTCTCTTCTCTAATGCTTATGCTGAGCACCAATCACAATGACAGTTGGTCCCATTTATCTTTGGAATGGTACTGCACGTTTGACTCCACCAGGAGTGTTGTGCAGTATTTTTCCAGATCCAGATCCAGATCCACTAATCAAGCCAACAACGAAAGCAAAAATAGGTGATGTAATTATTTTCGCCGCTCAAGGTCACTTCTTCATAGGCTATACAGTAAAAATATTGTACGCAGGCATATTTGTAGAATTCGAAAAGCAATCAACCCTCAAAATAAAAATAAAAATAAAAACTATACGGAAAAGGTGCTCTCCATTTTGATCAATGCACTTTGCATTTTTAAGTTAAATCTGTAACACTACCAAGTGAGTTATCTGAGGACATTAGTTGAGGGATACAAAGGCAGTGGCAGACCAACTGGTGTTCTCAGAATGGCATCTACCAGCATGAGATTCTTAAGAATCCCTCCCAGAATCTCAATTGAAACCCCTTCTTGACCAACCTTGGGATGCTGCTATACATCAACATGTGAGTATGCATATTGAATTTTCGCCACCAAAGCCTGGTTGTTATCTTACGTTTAATTTGAAGAAATCTGACATCTGCCTGGTAATTTTCTCGCCATATAGTACGCATAACTGCTACCCCCAAAGCAGTGGCGTAGCCAGGATTTTTTCACCAGGGAGGAACTGGGGGGCACAGACTTTTTATAGGGGGAACAACACATAACACAGGAAAAACTATGGTGATGAGACTATTAGAACTCCATTTTGTTGAGTCTGACGACAGCCAGTGGCGGCTCGTGGTCTAAATGCATGGGGGGGGGGGGGGGAATTGGTATTGATGTGAATATACAAACGGCAAAGCGCTCTCACCTACGGTGTGGGGTCCAGGGGCCCGCCTTAGGGCCCCTGGTAGGGTCCAGGGGTAACTACCCGGTGGGGGTCTAGGGGGCGAATCCCCCGGAAGCTCCGCGATATTTACAAAATTGGGATTATAGAACGAAGCATTTCTCTGCCTTCACATGGCATTTGATGAGCATTAAACTGACTGCCAACTTCACCATTATTTCATTGAATGCAGTCTTACATCTGGCTCAGTGTTCCAGTGGCTATGACAATGCATTCGTCTTTCTTTCAGATGAGCAAACATTTCAATTACACGCTGTTTAAATTTGAATTTTCTCTTATGAACTTCTTTTCAATTGATAGCATTGCTAAAGCTTTTAACCTATCATCATTCGTACTTAGTGTACCAGCTGGGTGAAAACCTACGTGAAGACGATACAGACAGTATTTGCGGCCTATGTGATCCTAATCGTTTGATTTCCAATTTTTCTTCAAGACTCCTCTTTGAAAACGGACAAGTTTGTAAACTTTTGACAGTATTCATGTTGCATTCATGTCTCACATTGAGAAGGTTTTGGGAGCTAGATGAGACTGAACACACGAAGAGACCCCGAGCACGATTGCATGTATACCCAAGCTGCTATAAGCATTTTGATCTGACTCACCGTGATTTTGTGAGACCGCAGAATAGTTTTCTACAAAGGATACACACGTGGCTGATAAACGCGTTCTTAGTTACCGGTGTATGCATACAGTGCCACGAAGCGAGGCCAGGGAGGGCAAGTGAAAGGCTGCCCGTAGTTTGAAGAAATTGGCATCTCACCTTTCATCATTTCAGCAGATAAAATGTAAGTGCGCATCCAACAACATGTTGAGCGGGGCAGATTGCAATGGGATGGGGGGGGGGGGGACCTGGGGGGAACTTTGCTGTGGGGGCACGTGTCCCCCGTCCCCCTCCCCCCACCGTGGCTACGCCACTGCCCCAAAGTCCAAGATTGTGCAGGGATGGTGCCAGGATTTGCCCTAAGGGAACTGGCCTGCATTTCGAAACCCCGACAAAGGTTATACGGCTTCCCTGTTGGCGTGCCTGTCAGAATTTGAGCAGCGTTAGGCTTTCCTTTTAACCCCTTTTTTTAAAGTTAAAGTAGCATGGGGGGAGGCACTTCACTTAAGGTTACGCATTTTACCGCAAGCCTTCTTTCAAGTGTTTCAGGCGAAACTGGAAATACCTAAAACTCAATAAAAGAAAATTTAGGTCTTTTGTAAAGGTGGAATTAAACAAATGGGGTTTTTGCTAAGCTGATATTTAAGTGGATTGCTTCCTTAGTTAATTAGAATGTTGGGGTGATTAAAGTTGGCTGTTGTTTTTTATTTGTGGGGTGTCCACCGCGGTTGAAAAAAATCCGTTAAAACATGTAATTCCCTAACTCAGTGGTTAACAATAGATTTAATCACTACTCTAATCCTTCACACTAACATAGAATACAATCGATACAATACAAAAGATACAGTACGGAAATCAAGAAACTCATTATCATTAAACTGTGCACATCAGCTGAAAATGTGTGGCTTCTTATTAACATTTATTTGAAAATCTGAAAGTCATACATAGAAGGAAATGCAAAAAATTTAAAAAAAAACGTTCTATTTGTAGAGAAGAACTGAAAAATTCTGAGTCTGTATTACAGATCAATCTCCCCAAGTTCATAAGGTCAAAATACAAGATCGAGAAGTTGGTTGACGGAGGTTTCATGTTTTGTCGTACGATGAAAATGAAAATTCTTTTCAAAATGTTTGAAATCCGGAGCTTCCATTGGACTTTTGTATTTGAAAATTAGGAAGTTTTAGTTTTTCAAAAAATGTGGTCTTCTCGAAGGCAAAACAAGAAGATTTACTGTCGTTGGTGGGGTGGGGGAATAAGGTTCTCGTCGGGCTTACTCTTCTTTCGTATGGATGAATGGTGGCCCCCTGGGGCCCACACTGACGCCACCCTTACCAAGATATACGCACAATTTATCCTTCATGACTTGTGCTCTCTCTCGATAGACGGCTCTTGGCGTGGCCAGCTCTTTTCGACCCTATATTACCAGGGAGTTGTTGGCAATTTCCTGCTATTACTAGTCACTTTGCAGTCCTTTATTTAAAAAAGCATGCTGATTAATCTGATTTGAATTGAACTTGTTACAATCATTACTGAACAAGCCATCAAAAGCTCGGAATTTTTGAGTTAGTACTTTCATCGTTACAATTGAGGCCATTGCAGTGGCGCAGCTGGGACATTTTCCAGAGGGGGCAAAGGTATGAAATTTCCCCGAAACTTTTCCCGGTCAATGTGTATTTATTTCACATAAAATATGCAAATTTACAAGTAGAATAACATAACCATTGATTATGTAATATTACCTGTATTTTAAACTTAGAAGTATAACATAGAGCGAGTAGAAATAACAACTCTTAGTGTATTTATTTTGGTCAACAATATCTGGTTAATTTGTATGTACCACACAGTGACGTACGCAGGATTTCTCTGAAGGGGGGGGGGTACATGCAGTGTGTTGAGTGATCGCCAGCCTAGGGGAGGGGTCTAAGGGGTATTTTTAGCGTTTACAAGGCGCCTAGATGCAAACTGGTGCAAAATTTTCGACTTTGACAGGAACAGATGTAAAAGTTGAATGGTGATTGTTCATGAGCATACAACTGAAACTTTTGTGTCTTTACATGCATTCTTATGCCATTTACGCTACCTTACGAAGTAAAATTTTTCATTAAATTTGCATACTTTTAGGGGTCAAAATAAAAGAGCATCGCTCGGTATAGGAGAAAAGTAGCATTTTAATTTGCGGTTTTCTTTGGTCACAGAACGCTATTCTGCCATAAAGATTATCCGCGACAATTGGTTGGCGCGGAGCGCACAGAAAATTTCGAAAAATCAGAACCCTCAGATGGCCGGAAATAACATTTACCAGACATATACGAAGAATCTAACGACTCGCTATCTTCTTTTGTCGTTTGCAATAAAATGCTCACTTCAAAATATGTTCTCAAACTGCAAAGTGATCAGAGAGCTACTTTGACCCCCAAAGTATAATTTTGCCCAAAAGACTGAGCGGAGGGCCATCATTACTTGGCGCGGAGCGTAGAGAAAATTTCGAAAAATCAGACCCCTCAGATGGCCAAAAAATCGTATCCATGCCTGTGAAGAGAATCTAAACATGAAGAATATATTTTTAGTTTTTGTTTGCAATACAAAAAAATCAGGAACATGCTAAGTGATCAGAAAATCATCACATAAAATGTACTATCACTAACAGGCCTATATGAAATGGTCTTGATTCTTTTTGGGGAACTATACAAAGAAATGAAAATATGCTATTTCTTCTCTATTGTGACTCTAGGCTAAACTGGAAACTGGAAAAAGGCCGTGGCCAGCTAGGTTGGAAACTGGGCCATTTAACTCTATCTAACTCTGAATTGACGAAGTTGTCTGTGACTGATCGAACTCCCATCTGTTAATGATTGTACTCCTAACATCTCTTGCGTGATAAATGGCAAACTGTTTCTCACCGCACCTGATCACCCTGAGCTCCCTTGTCCCCGTTTTGTACGTCTATGGCGGTAGGGGAAGGAGTCTAAGGGGTGAGCTCCCTTTTAAAAATCTTACATTAGAGTCAATCGGTGCCACCAGTGGGATATAGAGGCTACCTATTTTAGTAAAAATTGGAATTTGACAGAATTTGCCCATTTGTGGGAATTAAAACAAATTGGGATTACTGAAGGGCCTTGCACAGATTACCCTTCCCCCTTTGAAAATTTCTGAAAAATTGGGTGACCTAACATGCAATCTGGTGTTTATATATGCTATCTTTTGAAGTAAAATCTGTGCTTCTAAAGTATGGCTTCCTATTTTTAAGAACAAAAAATGGCTTCTGTGAGGGGGGAGGGGCATGGCCCAATACTCCCTCTTCGTACGCCACAGAAAGGCGGCCTAATATTGGCTCGATCACACAGGATATCCTGTTAGAAGAACAGTCTGTTAAGTGTAAAAGGTTACATTCACCGAGTAAGTTCTAGACTAGGACATGGTATTCATGGACCCGTTTATTGTTACACCCCAAGTGAGCAGAAAAGCTATTTCCAGAACTAGCCAGCATGCATCCAAGGATAAGGCTAAGTAACAAAATCTAAGTATGCCCATGGACCCTGTTCATTCTAATTTGTAGACTAACGTCATGCTTATCGTAAGCCATGGATTGTTTCGTCCCAATCCATGGTTATGTACACACAGTAAAATCGGTATAGCTTGTAGGACAATATAACCTTGGGGGGGGGGGGGGGTCTACGTTTGTGTCTTCTCAGTTATAACATCCTTTCACTGAATTCCTAAAGTGTACAACGCAGAGACTGTACATGGTCATCATATTCTTACGTTCGGGTTCACAGCCTTTCAGTGATAGTTGCAGTTTTGTACTGTATCAGCTGTTGTTCAATTCCTGAAAAACAGCTTTTTATGCACTGGAGTGCACTGATCATTACACCCGCGCTCGCACAAGAGAACATTCAATCTGCTGTGTGGAGAGGACGTTTGTGTGGAACGCGAGTCGGGCCGGTTCATGCGTCACTGGATCTGGGTTCATTTGGGTTTATTTGCTGCATGAAAAAAATATGTATGAGAAATGTCTCACAATTTCATATTCTAACAAAATTTTGAGAAGCAGGAAAAGGGCACATCATGGTTTTTTCAAATTTTCCCAATATCATGGAAGAAGATGAGTTGGGCAAACCACACTGCAGTTGACTGTTGTCACAAAGGGAAAATTTCCGAATTGTTCATTTTTCAGACCCATTAACGCAACCGCCCCTTGCCGCACTGTAGCTATAGGCCTTTGAAGATACAGAGCTTGTGTTGGAGATAATTCGCTGAATTTTCATGGAGAAAGATTCGGGAAATGACACTGTAAATGACTGGTGGTACAGAAGGTGAATATGTAATTTTTAGAGGGTTGGGGAATCGCCTCCCTGTCTCCCCATCCCCTTCGGCAAATCAGCTTAATGATCTACAACAATATTCTCAAAGCAATTGCCTTTGGATATTTGGTATTGGATAGAGACCACATAAAAGTACCGTATCAAGTTATAGACGAAAGTTAAAGAACACAGGAAACTTGATTCAAGAGGACTTGACAAAACGCAACCAACACTTCCTGCAGGCGAACGTCCACATAATTTTGTAAAGACGGCATGAATGCAAGACGGAAGGATGCTGGCAATATTGAACAGCTTAGAGCGGCTCATTGAGTTGGTCCATGAACTTTAAGAACTTTTTCACAAGGTTGATAATTTTCTGTATATACCAATGACATATGGTCAAATTTAGACAATACTCATATCCCGCATACAAATGATTATTTTATGAGTGAGTACTTAACTGTTCAATTTGTTTTTCAAAAATTCGTGACGAGACACTTTTTGAAATTATGCACAAAACCGTAACAAGACAGAACACCACAAAATAAAAATTTTACTTTTTTTCTGTAACTATATGAAACTTGACTCATTGTGCTAAATGTAGGCATTGTCATGTGGAAAGGAACCCCTTAACACTCTAATTAAGTTATCGATATCAACTCAAAGAGCCCCTTTAAAACGGACAGTAATTATTTTGCTTTAAATTAATGGCAACCCAAAACCTATGTAGAATCAGTAAAGGTTTTTAAAACAATATACTCATACAACCCGTGGTTCTTAACGACTAGAACTATTCTTCAGATCACTTCCTATTTTACTTTCATGACACATAAAGAGTTACTTTATAGTGTGACTTAAAGGGCCAAACCTGTCACCCCAAGCTACAATTTAGGTACCCGGGTACCGAAATTCTCAATTGGCTCAGCTCTTTGATTGGCAGCTAATTCAAACGATGCAGAGTGCCAAAGCTTATATTACACAGCATGGACTGTATTGAGAGGGTTTTGATTATGCACATTGAGCTTTTTTATACTCACCCTGAAGCAATAAACTGAGATTGCGTCTGGATGAGGATGAATTTCAGACGGTTGTGGGAGGGGCTTCAGTAAGAAGGTAAGGAAAATTGGTATTGTTTGGGGTGAGAGAACTGGGCCTTTAATGTCTGTCCCTTTAGACAATTTTATGTACGATGAATATGATAACTTTTCCTTTGATCTTTCGCAAGACTGTAATTTATGACCCTCGTCAAGTGGTCGAGGCGTTGTCTCTACATCAATAATAAGTTCACGTATCAAGTTTTATCAAAATTTTCTTTGTTCACTGAAGGGTGATTTGAATTTCTTCTATAATAGGATTTGGTGAATCTGAGAAAGCCTTCTGACAGTCTGATGATATTGTTGGTGTTGTACTGTATTTATTAATTCTTTCCAAAGTAAACATAAATCGTATAACATTCGTCGATCACTAGCGTAGCCAGCGGGGGGGGGGGGGCAAGGGGGGCAGAGTGCCCCCCACAGAAATTTTGGGGACGCGATGGGCGATGTTGAAAAAATGAAGGAGAGCCCCCCCCCCAAAAAAAATAAATGAATAAAAAAAAAAGGTAAACGGCTAGAGGAGGGAGGGAATCGGGGGCATTTTTTACAGTTTTTCGAGGGGGACTCTTAGTCGTTACGATAAAGTATGCAGTCCCCGACGGCGACTAGTCTCCCCGATGGTTTACCTGTTTTTTGCTCTCAAGGGACAATTTCCCCAATAAGAACCCCAAATTTTCGGCGCGTTACGCGCGCTGTGGATTCACTCCAGTTTTTTTCAATACTTTCATTCCACATAGGGAGTGTTAGTCCTGCCAATTTACCAAGTAACGGGAAAGCAGAGTGCACAGTTTTGTAGAGGTCGTGAATTTCATCCCATATCACAAAGTCTAGTAGCTGTTCTCTTGTGTGTGTCTGCGATAGGTCAGTTGGTGAGCGACTCACGGAGCATAGTTTGGCTATTTTATCGGGTATTCCAGGTGGTTTCGACACAATGTATGTTATCCCCGATACGGTCTACAACCCCTACAGTTTCTATTTTTTTCCTTTTGTTATTAATGATTACATAGGCTATGTTGTTTTTGTAAGCCTACCAAAAATTTTCGCGCGCTTCGCGCGCTTTGCAATTTCACGATTCAGACCCAAAAGAACACTATCAGTGCGCAACTCGGCTTTTAAAATATTAAGTGATATGGTGCAAAATGTGCTCCAGGCTGCAATGACATGGGATAGTTAGACTCCTTCATATCCCTTTCTCACCACCCTCGACATAGGGGCTCTCGGCTGTTGTGGTCGCTGGCATGACCCGCCCCCTGTCGAGAATACGAGAATAATCTTTCGCCTTCCCATGGTCGGTTTAGTTATTTTGGCTTTCAAAAGAGTTATTTCTGCGATAAAACCCAAAATGTTCGGTACGCTTTGCACACTCTTCCTCAGTTCCGTTATCTAGAGCTAATAGAGTACAAACCCTTCCCATCTTTTCAAGTAAATTAATAAGAAGAATAAATGGATTAATGTACATGTCGGGAATTTCATCTCATTTCGCTAAACTTAGTTAATAATCTCTTTTGTCAGTCGTACGGTACCGACTCGAAGAAGGAAGTACAGTTGTGCCCGATAGGGCCCAAATGTCGGGACAATTGACCTATATAAGCTTTAAATAAGTACAAATTCTTTTTATAGTTCGCACTTAACTCCCTCCCAGACCTAAACACAATTTCCTGGGGTCCCATTGACTCGTACAGAAACCCTCTTACAGCCACACACTAACTCTCGAGGGAATAAGGAAAACATTGATACAAGATTGAAAATGTCCAAAAATTCCAGCTTAGGTGTTCACCAGATCGCTCAATTTTGATGTAAAATTGCAAAATCTCCTTGGGGGAGGAGGGGGAGAACCACGCCCTCTCCCCGTTCCTTCGCTCGGCTCCTCGCTTGGGCGCTTCGCCCCCTCAAGAAAATTCCCCACCCCAGTGGCGGCGATGAAAAATGAAAAAATGGGGACTAAAGGTAAGTTCAGCCCCTTAATATTTGTCAAGTGCTCCAATTAAGAAGCGGGGAGAATTTCGAAGTCGGGCTGAACATATTCTTGCTTACAACACTCGGGAAGTGCCGTTTCCGGCCATCTTAGGGGTTTGTAAAGCCAAACATTTCCTGGTACGCTCCGTGCCAATCGATGGTAAAGCTCCGCTAAGAAACATGTATTAACATGTTTCATAGACTGATTTTTTTGCATTAAATGAGAGATTTCAGAAATGAGATCCATATTTACAATCTGGGAACATGCAGCATAAAACACTCGGGAAGTGCCGTTTCCTGACATCTTAGGGGTTCCTAAAACCAAAAATTTTCTTGTACACTCCGCGCCAACTGATGGTGGCGCTCCGCTTAGATAGTCCTGTCGGTCAAGACTGGGGACGATGAGTCGACGTTGCCCCCCACAAGAAAATCCTGGCTACGCCCCTGTCGTCGATATATCTAATCTTCCTTAGTTACCTCAATAGTGTTATCCGCATATCTAAACGAAGATTTTGTTCAGTTGAACATCAATAGGACCAATTTGTATCACTTAAACGCAAACTATGACTAAATATGTTAACTTAGGTTTACCAGTCTAGTTGATTTTCCCATTCATACCTGACATTCTGTTTTCGAAGTGAACTTTTAATTGACACAGAGCTTCTTTGGCTACCCCTAAATCATTTATTAGTCTTCAAGTTCATGCATTCTCTTACCTTGTTTCAGAAATTTTATTCTCGTGTAAAGACTGAAAACGTATTCTTTTAGCGTCTGAAAATTGACATGATTTAATATTGCTCTGTAGATATGTAAACTAACGCTTGAATTTTTATGATTAAAATAACGTTCATGAAAACAAAAACAAAACAAGACGATGCTGTTTCTTGAATGTAGATCTACCATCTAATAACAAAATTAGAGAAATTCACTCCAATGAGGTGTAATTACCGTACCCACCTACCCACGTTAGAGTGAATTTCACTCGAAATAGAGTGAAAATTCACATTTCACTTCATGTATGTCACGAATCACCCCTCGCTGATTGATTTTTGCCAGTGTTACTGGCCCTTAGAAGAAATTCACTCCATTAGAGGAGTGGTCACTGGGCACACCCTTTTTTGGTGTGGATTTCGCTTACTTGGATTTTGAGTGATATGTGAAAGACTGAGAGTGCTCACCAATTGTCGTTAGAAGTGTACCAGTAATTATTGGGTCGTTCCTTATTATTAACCCTTACAAGTTTTCATCATTTTCTTCTTGTAGGATGCCTACTACTTCCATTTATTATTTTCTCATCATACTGTATTTTTATGTTTTATGTATCATACCAAAGCTCCATGAAACCAATCATCTATAAAGAAAAAACTGAGATGACCTTCACCAATACAAATGAAAAAAGTATCGTACATGTAAGTTGAAATGCAAAATAATTAATTACAATTTACTATACCAGTATGAAAATTCGATCGAAAAGAACGTCGATATTTTTTTTGAAATGTGAAAAATACTTTAGATGTAAACGAGATTACTTTGAAATTTTGAACTTGTCTATAAACACGGGACGTTTTTCGAAGTTTATGAAAATAGTCACCCACGACTGATTCTTTCCAATTACTTTCAATATTTTCACCTTTCCCGAAATAAACGAATTATATACTCCCTCAAACTTTCACGGTTTCTGCTCTAACTCATTGTTCCAACAAAATAATGATGGGGTAAACTTTGTATGAATATCACTTATTTAGCCTACGAGCATCGCTTAATTTAAAAACTCGACGGTCAAGATAGAAAAATATAAAAGAAAGCATGATATGAAAAGCCTACTCTTTGGGGTTTCAAACAGTCATGCGAGAGGGTTGCAAGTGCAGATAACACACCCCATAACCCAATAATTTATCCATTCACTCCAAAACAGCTTCCCCGGTCAAGGTAAAGTAGCATGTAAAACAGTGTCAATGTGTCCCCCAGGTATCTCTAACAAGATAGCTCACAGGTTGTCAATTCGTGACACAATACACATAAAACCTGCACTATGGAGGTTTTTTCTACAACAAGAGCTTGATTATCTCCAGGTCACCCTCACAAAATCCTTACCTCTCAATAAGTTCAAACCAACTTTATATGTCATTCATTTGGAGATGTACTACCCATTGGGACGGGCTGCGGGACCTTTTTGCTCGAAACTTCGTTGGTCGTGGTATGAAAATTTCGATGCACTAGCAACCGCCATTTCGTGAGGCTCGTGTCGGAGACCATTTCCTCTGACAAGAAATAATTATGGGACCAAAAGCCAAGTTCATTGAAGAGTGTAAGTCAAAGGCAGCAATTTATGATGGAACACCAACTCAAGCCATCCTTTTGAAAATAAAAATGCGTACGTGAAGACAACTTCATCCATTCTTTTGTAAAAAAAAAAGAACTCAAATGGTGCGACGAATCTATTAGGCAAGTTGCCTCGTTTGTCGGTGTTTCATGTTACACACAGCCCCGCGTCGAGGAACCCTTGACCATCCTGAAAGCAACATACAACCGTATAGCGTCGGGATTATATTTATTGTTCCTTCATTACACTGAATTCGCTCGAAAAATTGAAAAAAAAAATCTGCCACGGATTTATTACGCTTTCGTCTCCCCCACACCCCAATCCTTATTTTTTTTTTTTTTTACGATGCTCATGTCGATGTGGCACGGCATACTCAGTATTGGAGGAAAATCAGTTGGCCGTTTTAATAAAAATGTAAATTACATTCCCGATAACCAATAGTACGGACAAAAAGATGCGTTTGCATCGGTTAATCCTCCCCGGCACTTTGAATTGTTTGTTACACGTTGCTGTAGTCAAGAGTATTACAGTGCACAAACTTATAACTAATTTAGAATCCTATGGTATAGTTTAGTCAATGGGACACTCTACTTCACAGAAAAGGCGGCGCTCGACTTAAAATGAAATTAGCCTATTCTTGGGTTGAAACACTACCCGAAGGCCGGACAGTGCGTTGCTCTCGATGCTGTTCAGAACGTTACTGTTTCCCCTTTTCATTTTTGCTATTCTTTTTTTCATTTTTCTTCTGACTGTAGCTTTCTCTTTTACTTCTCTGCCTTTTCATGTTTCTGTTACCAAGCTGGGCTGTGTTTTTGAAATCATATCCAATTGAATTTTCCACATAGTTTTCTCGGGGCGTACTTCAAGAACGTCTTGCTACAGCATGTAACGTACTGCATACATCCTGTAATATTAATGGACGAGTCTCAATGCTATTAGAAAACAGAGTCGTTTGGACAAGAACAATGAATTTGTTCCCCTCTTTGTCTGCAACAACATAAAAATAAGGGAGTATTTGTTTCGATGTTGGTAACTAAATGCGAGAAAAAAAGAAAAGAAAAGAAAAGTCTCAATGTCCCAGAAAATTATAGCAGGTAATGGAAACATGTCAAGTATCACCTAAACCACCTTAAGGCTCATTTACACTTTTTCGAGGGTTATCTGCTAAGAATAACTATCTAGTATACGGAAAAGTTTCCATGTACGGTGTCATTTTAAGATCTTTGTATTTGAACTGTGTTCTTTTTGCAACTTGTCTTATTTATTCAAGTTTCTGAGGTATACACTCACTTATTTTAAGTTTTGAATTTTTAATTCGTTTTTTAACGGGTTGTCTGTCTTGTTATTCGAAAGGTAGCAACTATGTGCTGTGGGATAGGATTACCTCAGATACTTTAAAGTACTGCCCTGTTAAGTCTCTAAAGTCAAAAATTAAAAGGCGCGGTATCCAGGACTCAGGGAACTGTCGAGAGGGGGAGGGTAAATGAGAGCGGGAGAAAAGGCTGAAAGAAATGGTTAGTGAAAGGGAATGAAGAGTGAGGAAGAAAAAACGAAAAGAACTTAAATTTGAAAAATTGTGTAATATATGATTTGTCGAAAACAGCCAAAATGAAATGCTAATTAATTTGTGACGTCACATCGACAGAAAGCTTTTATCGGACACTCGTGGTCTGATCAAAGCTGTCTGTCGGTTCACTCTAAAAACACATTGGTTAGGTTTAACCAATATGGTGGTCACAGATTTACCTACCATTCTCTGGTTGGCCAGGAAATACGGGTCAAAATTAATATTACATTCGTATAATCGATGAATTATTTTGAATTGTAGTACAATATTAAAATTTTTATGGTAACTTAATTTAACCAGTCTTCCTCGGTTATTTTAACCAGGAAATAGTTTGTTACATGTTTTTGTTTCTTTTATTCCAAATCTTGCTTAGTCTTTTCTTTCTGTTAGCTTTCTTGTTTTCCTTTTTTATTTTTCTTCGAGGTTGGGGGGGGGGGGGGAGGTGGGGCTTTGACGCCAAGCACACTTGCTTGTATATTGAATAACTTGCCACCCACTAGTAATAATAATCCTAAGGTTGCACCTAACTCGCTATACCTATAAACGACTCTCATCTATTTCAAAAATCATTCCAGACAAAGATTACAATTTCAACCTCTAAACGAACATGGAACCGTTTTAAAATATTATAGGAATTAGGTCAAATTTATGATAACGATTTTGGGTCACGTTAGTAGCAAATTAGAGCTCCTATGATTGAGGTACATGATTTTCTTTCTGTAACAGAGTTTTTAATTTTTTCTTTTCTTTATTTTCATTGCGACTTTTTCCCTTTCTTTTTTCAACCAGGAGAGAGCATGCCCCATCAGCCTCCAAATAAATCTCTGAAATAATCAATTTGGCCTTCGTACAGAAAACTGTCAGACTTTGGTTATATTTAGTTAGTTAAATAGTTCGATGGAATTTAAAAGGGATATTCCGGCGACAATTTTCAAAAGCTTAAAAAATCAAGGTTCTTGTATTTCCTGTTTTGGTGAAAATTCTGTCTCAATAGCATGTTGCGTTTAGAAGTTATGAAATTTTTAAAGAAAATAAAACACAATGCATTGTGGGGAATCTGTGATGTCATACCGGAAATTAATTTAGCATTTTTTTTTTGTATTTTTATGTAATGTGCATACATGCAAATGAGCTGCAACCTTTGTGCTCACAAAATTTTTAGGTCAGCCTTAAAGGAACAATATCCAATTTCCACTGGTGTGGAGTTTCGAGGTCAAATTAGTTA
Organism: Holothuria scabra; assembly: GCA_037179385.1. Lineage (NCBI taxonomy): Eukaryota > Metazoa > Echinodermata > Holothuroidea > Aspidochirotida > Holothuriidae > Holothuria > Holothuria scabra. The sequence continues at coordinate 3,601,586 of CM074187.1, read as the reverse complement.
CGTTAATTTTAAAGAACAACAAAAGACTTTAAAAAAATCTGCCTGCATTAGATAATATTTTGCAATTGCTGAGCAACTGGGAGTGTGTTTTACAAGGATAACTTGCCTACAAACAGAATTACCTTGAGTTATGAACAAGCTATGATGTGGATTTGAAGGGAGTGCGATAAAAATTATACTCATTTATTTGAGACCTTATGAAATTGATTCCGGGATAGTCCTGTGTTATAAAGTGTCCGTCCGTGGTTAAGTTTATTCTTCAGTATGGTTCAAGTTCAATTTGGTTTACCTTTAGCCGCCTCTTACGACAGGCGGGAAATTCCGTGGTTATATTCTACAACCCCTAGCCCATAGGGTAGCCAAGTCTATAAGGTAAGCAGATATTCACGCTAGGGATTTTCTAAACTGATTAAAAAATCTACTTTTGGAAGGAATAGGCTGGCATAAGCATGATGGCTCTCGCAAAATGAGTACCGTACTTGAGCGAAAAGGCTAGCTTGAACCTTTTTTTTCGAATACGTTCAGCTAGTTTTCGTTACCTGTTATAGTTTCTATAAACCTTTGAACCACGTGCTCTATGCACAAAATACATAAAAGGTTCTTTGGCTGTATTTTTCATGATTTTCTTGTTTGTCCTTCAAACGGTAGAATGAACGGAACCAAAACATTCTTGTTTGAAAGGCCGTGTTTTCCAGTAGCATCGTGACTCGTCCATTCATTTTGAGGATACTCAATTCTTTATATGCTCTACCAAAACGATCTTGAAGTACGCCCTCTTGTATTTTGTTGGAAATCATGGTACAGAGAAATCGATTGGCGTTTTTTACCTACAGCACCATTCTCGGCTTCCGTAGTAAATACTGTTGTATCCGAGATGAAAAAAAAAAGAAAAAAAAAAAATTTACTTAGTAACTTACACTCTAAAATGAAAAGAGTGAACTTAGTCACTCCTTGATAGAATGAAAAGTGTGAATTCACCCCATTAGAGTAATAATTCACTCCAAGAAGATTGAAATTCACTCCAAAAAGAGTGGAATCCCCTTTAAACGAGCGAAGTTTCACTCTTGATGGAGAGCATACAGTGATCTCTCTTTAAAAAAGAGTGATCATTGCGGGCACTCGTGGAAGAGTGAATTTCCTTCTTCCTCTAGTGAATTTCACTCTTTTTGGAGTGAGTTTAACTCCTCTTGGAGTGAATTATCACTCTAATGGAGTGCATTAACACTTTTCACTCTATCAAAGAGTGACTAAGTTTACTCTTTTGATTTTAGAGTGTATCAAAAAAGTTGTCGCGATTCCTCTTAGTCTCTAGGGTTTACTTTTGAAGGAGATCAAATCAGCATATTAACTTCATATTGCCTTCAAGGAAGTGGGAAGACAACAGGTTTTACACATTCTGGTGCCTTTTGTTCAAACCAGCTCCCTGTTCTAACGTTTCAAAGTATCTTTCATTACATTTTATTACTTTACCATTGCATATTCAATGTAAACCAAGCAGTTATTTCTCGTAAAGTTTACATTTGAATTGAAAAAAAAAAAAAAAAAACATTGTCACATGACTCCCAACAGCCAATCTTGACAGTCTGGACAGTCTACTGCACTTCTTCAATTTGGGATGACTGCTCATGCCTTTTAAGTATCCAGCAAGGTACTCTAAAACCTGTTGAGGCTTAAAGCCAATCGGAATTTTTCTACCCAGGTAGAAATTTTCAAGTTCATCATAAGGGTGCTTAGATATCAAACATTTCTCTGAAGTTGGGAAATTGCGACTTAATTTTGGAAACTTGTGTAGATTCTGAGCACCCATGTTAATTTACACATTCCGTTAAGAAATACGTTTGATTTCTAAAAAATTATTTTTTAACAGATATCAGTGTTTAGAATATAAACGTGTTTGAGAAATGGGGCAGAGTGAGTGTTGAATTCAATTACACATTTTAGTGTATTACCAGTGTGTTTCACTCGTTTGACGCACCTCTTGACCTTTTACTTGCACATTATAAAAATATTGTAAAATAAAACAAGAATTCGTTTAAGAAACAAGCACCACAAAAGAAAATGAGAGTGATTGAACAAGGCATTCAACATCCACAAAAACAACACCAAATCAAGTAATATTTGAAAAATTATCACAGTTTTAAGGGGCGGATTCCCGGATCGGGTCCCTTCCAAAGAAGATTGAAGGTTTTTCTTTTACTTCATTAAACAAAATCAGGGCCTTTTTCCAACTAAAATCTCCCTGTGTGTTGTGTCATATTTGCTCAATGATACCCCTCACCTTATATTCCTCGACTATTTCCTTTTTCTCTTCCTCACACCAAATAACTCCTGCAGTTTGATAGGCAAAGTTCTGATCATTTTGCACTCTTTTGTATTTTCTTTTTTGATTTAAAGATTTGATTGCAAAAAGAAAGCTCAAGTTTAAAATAACGATTGCTTAAAATCTGCTCAAGAGATCTGAGGAATGCTTTATCCGGCTATCTGAGGGCTTCAAAAATTTTCTGAACCTTCCGCGCCAACTGATAGTGGCGGAGAGGGTGTGTGTGTGTGGGGGGGGGGGGCAGACTGCCCCAAAATTTTCCCCAAATCTTAAATTGGGCAGGAATATTTGGACGATCACTTGAGTTTCAAGAAGTGGTTATTCATAAAATTCCTAAGTGTGCCCGAAACCGTTAAAAGATCATGACGGTATGTTCGGAAAAAGGAAAACAAACATTATAACCGTTTTAACATTTTCATGAAAAATCGAGCTACGTGAGTTTACTTCACAGTCTATCACATCTCAATGCTCTAAAATCCTAAATGGTCGGATGATATCGAAATTCTTTCAATCACCGTCCCGAAAATTAGGAAAGTATTATAGCCATGGTAACATATTTACGAAAAATCAAAGAGATAAAATATCGTGACGCATTTGGAAAGGCTGTAGCTTGAAAAAAGGCAATCATTCTCCGGTCTTTTTCTAATCTTGTGCAACGAAATGCCCGAAATAGGCGATTACTTTAATACTTCCCTTGCCCCCAAAAACAGAAACACTATTTTCAAACAAAATTTTCACGAAAGATAAAAATGATAATACAGGTATGCGACACATTCAAGTAGTTTGTGGAAATGGTTCTTCTCAGCCCTACTTCATTCTGTAACCTTGCAAAATCTTTGCCCGAAGTAATAAAATATATCGGGCGAAGGTTGAAGAATGAGTTCAGGGATACTTTCAATTGCTAGAATCATTACACTGACAGACGGGAGGGTGTTCCATTGCAGTTTCTTCTAGTTTGCCATCTATTCTCCCCCTACACACAGAAAACGCAAATGGGTTTCTCTGAACACACAATTTCAACATATTGAGGGTCAGAGAAACCAAAAAAGAGGCCGTACTTCAAGAACGTTTTGCTATAGCATGTGAAGTATTGAATGTCCTCAAAATCAATGAACGAGTTCCAATGCTACTAGAAAACAGAGCCTTCTATACAAGAATAATGTTATCGGCACCGTTTATTCTAACGTTTAAAGCACAAACAAGAAATCATGAGAAATACGGTGTAAAAGTTTGTACATAAGTAATATGAGTAATTAGTGCAGAGACCACGGGACTCGAAGGTTTATATAATTAAAATTATATAAATTATTCCAGGTAATGAAAACAAGCATTTGTTCGAAAACGGCCAAAGCTAGTGAAACGTGGACTTTTTGCTCGAGTACTCGTATTTCGGAAGCCATTATACTAAGGACAGTCTATTCCTTACAAAAATAGGTACATTAATCAGTTAGGAAGAGTCCATGGCTGGACTTTCTGCTAACCATACAGACTTTGTAATATAACCAAGACCTGACAGTTTTATGTATGTTGGCCTAATTGATATTTTTGGGATTTATCCGGCGATTGTTGGGCCCTGCGCTCTCGTGGTGAAAGAGAGAAGCATAGAAAGAATGAAAATAAAGAAAGGGAGAAAATGAAAGAAAAAAACCTTCAAAACGGAAAATCATGTACCTTTATATTAAAAGACTAGTTCTAATTTGTAAATAACATGACCCATAACTCAAGGCTTATAATACATTTGACAAGTCGGATCATAATTTTTAAAGGAACCCATTTAGAGGATGAAGTTTTAGCTTTGTCTGGAATGAATATTCAAATAAATAGGCGACGTACACACTACAGTTAAATCGCGTTATAGGTACAATCTTTTGGACAATATGGCTGGCAAGTAACTCAATATTTTAGCAAACGTGTGTCCATGGCGTCTAAGTCCCCCCCCCCCCCTCGGCCATCCTCGTAGGAAAATGAAAAAGATATGAAAACAAGAAACAAAGGAAACAGAAAAAAGGAAAAAGGAAAATCTGGGAAAAGGGGAGCAGACAAGTGTAATTTTACAATCGGTATCGTAAGCATTTACCTGTATGTAATGTATTTCATGGAATGATTGTGTGTTACCACTACTACTACTACTACACCGTGTGAAAACCGTTTCTTCAGCATAAGTTTAGTGTTTCGTGCCGTGGTCCCCTGTCGGGCAAGGCATCCCCCCAGTCGGGGAGAAGATCCAATTTCGTCGGAGAGCCTTCATCCATACCATAAAAGCTGTACGGTCGATAAATTAACTCTCCCTTCCCAACCCTCCGCGGATGTTCATATTGATTTTTGTCTACGAGACGACCATATTCTCCAAGGAAACACTCACAGTTTCCAAATTTTTCTGCAAAAGATCCCAATTTTCCTCATTAAAATCTCTAGATTTTCAAACATTTCTAAACGAAAGGAAACAAATTTCCATTGTCACCATACGGCAAAACGTCCCCTTTTTGGCATAAACTGACGAATTCTAAAATCAAGAATTTCACGAATCTGTAGATTTTGTATTTCACATAGTGACGCATGTTGTCTTATTTTGGAGAATTTTTGCCATATTCATCATTTTTATGTTTTGAATTTTAGAAAATGTTCCTCACTAACAACGGAGTAGGTAGGGAAAACAAGCCAGTGAACTACAACTGGAAAAAAGGGCGTGTTCGGCTCGACTTGAACCAATACAATAGGTTGGAACCTGGGCCGTAAAACTCCATCTAACTAACTAAAATAATTTTTAACGCTAAGTTGAACAGATTTCGGCAAAAAATGCATTCATCACAACCTCCAAATAGACAAATTTTCACATTCGTCATCTTGCCAATTTGCGATTCGTCAGCACGTAAGAAAGGGGATGAAAATATGAGACTTTAAACAATTTTTGCCTTTATTTTGCCTAAATGAAAATGAACAGACTAATTCATTCTTAATTAAGACTTCAATTGTCTATTGCCCCCCCCCCCCCCCCCGCCTAGCAAGCAATAGCATATTTTTCAAATTTAGCGTAGATTGAAGGTGGGGCTTGGGTGGGACTTGACTTATTTTTCAAAAGACGTTGGAATAAAAATCATTTATAGATAGGTGTACAGGCAGTCACATACTGCAGTACTGTAGACAACTTCATCAGTTCAGTAGATCTTGAATTTTGCCGAAAGTCACAGTGGATTAAAAACATTAGCATGTTTTCGATTTCATTGAACCCTTATTCCTCGAAAAGGTGCAAAATCATTTCATGCAATGGTAGTGGTACATTTTAACTGATAATTTTCTGATCACTTAGCAATTACGATATTGGTTTTTCCTATTGCAGAGAGCATTTTATTGCAAATAAAAGCTCAAGATAACAACTGCTTCGTTTGTAGCCTGGGAAATGCCATTTTCGGCTGTCTGAAGGGTTCAATTTTCAAAATTTTTTTGTACGCTTCTAGCCAGTTAATCGCTAATGGTGGCGTTCCGCTTAGATAGCGTTTCAATGGAACATTTGACTGAACAGAGCATCGCAGGCTTGCACATCGTGTTCCGTTTTTGTTAATGTAGGGAGTTATTTTCAATCTCTTTGCTAATATAATTCAAGTGAAAACATTTCATTGCAAACGAAAGCTCGGCGACTGCTTCGATCCTACTTACAAGCCTGGAAAATGACATTTCCGGCTATCTGAGGGGTAACGATTTTTCAAACCTTTCTTTGCGATCCGCGGTAGAGATTTTTCAAACCTTTCGCTAGAAAAAGACGAATTTTCATTAAAAAAAAAAAAAGCCTTTTTAAACATTTGTGAAAAAGAAATCCCGAAATTTTGGCCCTCCAAAGTGCGCCTCAAATTATGCAAGACAAGTCCCATTGGAGACTCATCACCTTCGAAATGCTATCCCCCTGTCGGGGAGCTTGGCCCCCAGCCGGGAAAATCCTGGCGCCACCCCTGCTGCAGTCAAGCGCCTCTTATAGATGAGTTTACTGAGAATTTGTTAGAACATCCTACCTGCAGGTATTGCATAACACAGTCAGAAAATCTAATAGCCTAAACGTCAAGCGCATTTTTTGTACCCCACATACTTCAGAAATATTCAGACAGAGAATGTGTAATTTAAGATTAACGTTTGCTCACAGAATTCCAACTGTGGTTTACTTGAAAGAGGTTACAATGAATGTTCACACTAATTGAAAAAAAACTGTACTCTACAGAAGTTTTTTCCTCAGAAAGATTCCTAATACAAGTTGCAACAATACATAGAATCAAATATGGTACAAAAATCATTTGAACAACCCACACATACAAATTTGTCAGTATACCAGACAGATATGGTTAGCAAGACGACCCTCGAAAAAAAATGAATGCGCAAAAAGTTGATTTAGGTGATTTTTCGCAGGTTTTTATAACATGCTGTAATTGTTTGAACTTTTTAGTCTTGGTATTCTCCTATTTAGTTAACAACTCCAAAACACTTATGCCTGCATATTCAGTTGATGCAGAGTAAATGTACTATTCTTGACTAAACGGCTCTGTTTTCTAAAGTAGCATTGCGACTCCTCCATTCATTTTGAGGAAATGTAATACCTTACATGCTTTAAAAATTAAAAAAAAAAAAAAAAAAAACGCTCTTTAAGTAGTCCCTCGCCCATTCTGATTTCTCTGTTCCTCAGTCTGTTGGAATCATGGTACAGAGAAATCGTTTTGTGTTTTCTTCCAACCGCGCCGTTCTCGGCCACCGTACGTATTGCCGAAACTCGGGCAACAGTACTGAAAATCGGTTCTACATTCAATTACGTAGTAATGCAGTGAAAGAAAGTCCTCCCATAAGTCCGCCTGAATATTCATTTTAACCCACCTCATAACGTGACATTTTTTCAAAAGTCAGTTACAGAAGTAAAATCATTTATAGTCAGGAGTTGAGTTCGGGCAATCAAATAGACAATTTCATTAATTCAATAAATACTTAATTTAGCCAAGATTCGCATAGGAATAAAACATATTAGCATCTTTGCAATCGTGTTTTATAGTTTTTATCCCGATAAGATATCAGACCATTTAATCCAATGGAAGTGGTACATTTTATCTGGTAACTTTCCTATGAAGAAAACAATTGCCTAGATCCTACTTCTAAACCAAGAAAATGCCATTGTCTGAGGGTTCCGATTTTTCACAAATTTCTCTACGCTCCGCGCAAACTAATGTTGACGCTCCTCTTAGAAAGTCTTCCTAGCAGAATTTTAGTTAACATTTTTCTTCCAAACGAAAACGCAAAAGGGGCGACTGCTTAGATCCCCCTTAAAAGCCTAGGAAATGTCATTTTTGACTGTCTGAGGAGTCCAATCTTTCAAAATTTTCTGTATGCACCACGCCAACCAAGGTTGGCGTTTCGCTCACATTGTCTGTCTTGCTAAAATTAAGCTTGAAGTGATCCTTTTCCTGCAAACGAAAACTCAAAGTAGCGACTGCTTACATTCTCCTTGTTAGTCTGGGATATGTAATTTTCGACTAGTCTGCTGGTTTCTGTTTTTCTGTACGCTCTGCACCAACGGGATGATAAAGCTCCTCTTAGCAGGGAGTTGTTAGGGACTCCTTGCTCTTAGATAGTTTTCCAGGCAGAATTACACACTTCAAGCCAAAAAATCTCCAGCTCTCAAACTAAATACACCCCTACGCCCACGCCTTTCAGGCAACGCAATTACTGGCTTTGAGGGGTTGTGAGTTTTTAAAATTTTTTGAAAACCCTGGAGCCCCCACTGAATCGCCGAGCCACCCAGTAGCTTCACCCACTGGCGACCTGGGCAAAAAAATATATATTCATGCTGGCCGATGATAATAATCAATACGGCCTACCCGGCTGCTATCACATAGATACACTTGCGATAAATCCACGCAGTTGCAGGGTATTCTACAATTTTGGCCCACTTTGAATTTCGAGATAAATTCAGGTAGACTGTGACAAGCTTCATATTTTCGGAATCTCTTGATTTTTTCAATTCCTGGGGATGCACAAATTTGTTTCAAAATCATACAGTCATACTTGGTGTGGTGGGAATATTTGAGTCAAATATGGTAGGAAGGAATTTTCACTTTGAACGGCTATTGCTGACAGTCATTGGCCAGATCAACAACCAAACCCATGTCGGGTCAATGCAGTCTCAAGGGTAGGAACTTTACCACTATTACCTCACAGGAACTCTCTTAGCTCTTGGGTGGAGTGGACATACCCAGTGGCGTACGATTTCCGCAAAATCTAAATTCGGGCAGGAACTTGGAAAAACTTCGGACAGTCCTTTCATTTTGAAAAAATGGGATGGTTTTTCAGAAAATTCCTAAAATGTGGCCAAAGTCTTCAAAAGATCTGCCCGAAAAAAGGAAAGAAACGTCATAAAGTCGCAATAAAATTTTCATGAAAAATCAAAAAAAGATTCCAAAAAATCGCTACAACTTCGGGCAGCGCAAAAAGCTATTATTCGTGACTTTTACTTCACAGATAATTTGTCGAATATCCAAATTCTTTCAAGCATTTTCCCCAAAACGGAAAAGTATCATAGTAAAGGTAACACTGTTACGAAAAATCAAACAGATAAAAAAATCGCCACACATTTGGCAAGTCTGTGGCTTAAAAGAAACAATTCATTCTTAAGGCCGTTTTTTAATCTTGTGAAACGCAATACCCGAAATCGCCGATTATTTTAAAAGCTTCAAATCTTTGCCGAAAAACAGAAAACGCTATATATAAAGAAAATTTTTCATGGAAAGTAACAAGATCTGCGGCACGTTTGGGTAGAATCCCCACTTCCTGCTGTAGTCTTGCAAAAATGGCCCGAAATGGTCAAATATTTGGGCAAAGCTGGGACGTTTTCAATTGCAAAATTAATTCAACCGACAGAAAGGAGGATGTTCAGGTGCCCAAAAGTTTACCTCCAATCTCGCTCTAGGGCCAAATACGGGCAATGGTTATGGAAATCGGGAAATTTGTTTTTGGGTACTTTAATGATGCAATGTGAGAGTGTCTTCCATGCGTAAGGCTGCTTGAAAATTCGTTTAAACACACCTTGTAATGTTCTATAAATCATATGAATCATATATAGTCGAAAATTCGGGCAGTCACACAACTTATCACTATATATTGAATTTAGCCAAGAGTCTCAACAGAGTGAAATTCATTAGCATGTTTTCAATTCCGTTATGTAGTTTTCCCCCAAAAATATTCGGGACCATTTCATCGATTGGTAGTGATACATTTTATCAGGTAATTTTCTGATCAAATAGCGACTGCTTAGATCCCCCTGGGAAATGTCATTTTCGACTTTCTCAGGGTTCCGATTTTTCAAAATTTTCTGTTCGCTCCGAGCCAATCAGTGGTGTACCTCCGCGTAGATAGTCTTCCTAGCAGAATTTAGGTTCAAGTGAACATTTTTGCAAACTTAACCTCGAAAAAGCGACTGCTTAGCCCCCTTTAAGCATAAAAATGACATTTTTGACTGTCTGAAGGGTCAGAATTTTCAAAGTTTCCTGTACGTTCGCCCCAACTTATGGTGGTACTTTACTAAGACCGTTTTATAGTAGAATTTAAGTTTCAAGTGAGCGCTTTTTGCAAAAGCGTGGGAAATGCCATTTTCGATTGTCTGGTAGGTACGAACCAGTGATGGCGCTCCCCTGTAACTGTCTTACGGGCAGAATTTCATATTTTGGGCGAAAATCTTCTGCCCCCAAACTGAAATGCTCTCCTTCGCCTATGGAAATACCTTACCCAGGCGTGCGCTGGAACATCTGCTTGCAACATACAACAGGATTCCGGATTTGAAATCCTAGGGTACATAGTCCAGTGGAGAAATGAACTGAGCGAATCAGTATTTCAAAAATATGTTGAAATCTGAGAAAAATAACAAATTTTTTTACAAGAATTTAAGTCAATTAAACATGACAAATGCCATTTCCAGCCATCTGGGAGGTGTAAAAATCCAAAATTTTCTTTGGACGCTCCGCGCCAACTGATGGTGGCGCTACGTTTAGATAGTAAACTCTAGCCCCCCTACAAAAGTATCCAGCTTCCCCATAGCCCCCACAAAAATCCTAGCTACGCCACTGCTGAGGGTCGCAAATTTTTCAAAATTTTCAAAGCTCCGCTCCAATCAGTGATAACGCTCCGCTTAATTAGACACTGTTGCATTTTTGGACACTATTAAACTTCAGTGACCAGTGACATTTTTACTTTTACACAAAGTTACAATTTTGACTGCTAGTTTCTAAATGTGACATTTCTATTTATTTTTTGTAGCCATTCCAAGTAAAAAACGTTATTATTTGCACCATTTTTCATGTAAGTCTCATTCAAGAAGAGCCGTTTCCGGCCATATGGAGGGTGTAACATCAATTGTTTTTGTACTCTCCAGGCCAACCAACCGTGGCGCTCCGCTTAGACAGTCCTGCTTGCGTTCAGCCCCCCCCCCCCCATATTTATCGTTTTGGCCACACCTGGCCTACCCCTCCCCTCTCGCTAATCCTGGATCCGCCACTGATTTTTCCTAAAGACTTAAAAAGCATGTAAATTTGGAAATAGCCTAGTGAAAAATCATCCCAAATGAAGACTTTTGCCATCGACTACAAAAGAGTGAAGACAAAAATATGCGCAGCATGTAAAACTGGGAGCTCTCCTGACACAAGACCTATAAGGACGTTTTCATCTTTTTTTTATTTAAGTCAGATTATCCGGGACTCGTACATTTAGACACTTAAAATTTTGAAACTGAATCCAAATTGAAACGGCAAGCCACTGGCTGACTGATGCAGAAATGTGTAAAATGAAGTCAGTAGCGGAATTGTTCATCAGTAGTTAAGAATGCTGAAGAGGATAATTATTCACATAGCAGTTTTACTTTAACGCTTTCCAAATGAATCAGACAGGTATTAATCTTTCATTTTGATTATGTAATCAACCATGAACAGTAACCTGGTAATTTACGCGACCCAAATTTGGGTGTTGCATTTCTTAAACAACGCCATCTGCTGGGAGACTGGTAACAAGTAATACCTGTGACTTAATGATATTCATTTAAACTTTGAGAACAGTCGTGGCGGATGCATTGTGTTATCAAGTACATTGAAGGGTTTGTCCTATAAACGTTGAATTTTCATCTCTTTCCGTTGTTAAAACTTAAGCTCAGATATTATAAAAATTTTGTCACATAGTAAACATAAAAAGACAACCGTCATAACTCTATTTATCGGCAACATATTTCAAAAAAAAAAAAAAAAAAAAAAAAAAAAAAAAAAAAACGCGTAGACCATGCTTCTGAGTTTATTCATTAAATTTGTTAATTATCCATGATATGTTTCGTAGAAAACCATGTTAGTAAAAGGGTCTGTGTTCGAAAATTTAACCTCGTGGATATTTTGCTTATAGTTGGTCACCTAGCGATGTCGTTTTAGCTTACTTAACAGAGTACAGCCTACTTGAGAGATGCATCAAGACTTACTTTTTTACGTTTCAAAACGACCTATATGAACGAATCGGGGCATTGGGTGCCATGTGGAACCGAGGGGTGAAGGCACTGGAAGCTCTACGGCTTCAAACTGGTTCTAGGTGTAAAATTAAGGCTGAGGACGGACGGGCGGAGTTTGCTATTCGAAAATAGGGCCGGATGCTAGGTGCCCAAAAACATAGAATCTAGTGGCCTGCGCTCAGTCCCCAATTGCCTCGCTCAGTCCCCAATTGCACATTCTACTGTAGGTCTACAAACGTGTCTCGAATGCATCATCGTTTCATTTCCATAACCTTTCAGTTATTTTTCGTCCTGATTTTACTCCGACTTTTTCTCACCACCGTGGGAGGGAACAGGGGGATCTGGGACAACACGGCTATGGTACTGATTTAGATCCTACATGGGAAGATAGAACAAACAGGTAGTCCAGACCCGGCCGGGGTCTGTGGGCGCAATGTATAAAAACCTACACATAAAGTTTAGGATTTCTATGGACAAAACCTGTGACGCGCAAGTATGTAAATATGGCTAGTATATGGTGGAATGACAGCAGCATACGTTACATCCATGACGAATAGCAGTTGTAACTTGTATAGGTAATTGCAATGGCATTTTAACCAAATGTTTATTTTTGTTTGTAAGCATGTTGGTTAAAATGAACGGCTACCGGAGGTGAAAGAAATCTAGATCTTAAAACCTGCAGTCGGCTTGAAGAGAGTAAAGTGTGCCGCAGAATTTTAGAAGCACTTACTTAATCCTTACCCTAATCAAACTCTAACCCTAACTCCAGCCAGTGAGCCAAAACTAGAAAAAGGCCGTCACGGTGTCCGGCTCGACTTAAACCAGTTGGTTAGTAACTGCACTGTAAAACTGCATATAACCCTAACCATAACCCATAAACCGAACTGAACAGAACATCGCCATACGCTGATATACAAAACATCTCTCCGTAACATTAAGGTAGAAAACACACCGTCGCTTGCGACCGCAGCAAGAACGCACAAAACTAATGATTGAACCATACATTTGCATTCCCGAGGCACGTGACCTTTGCACATCATCCATTTTCTTGTTGTGGGACTTTCCTTCCAGCTAATTCTTAAGCCCAGGTCACATATACATATACGATATCGGATCGAATTTTGTTCCGATTTTTATGAGTTTAATGTAAAATCTCCTCCATTTTGGTCTAAAAGGAACAAAAATTTTCCAACCTGTGTAAATATATGATTTACATCCCAGGACTACGAAAATCTAAGTTATACTAATTATTCCATGACGTCACATCCGCAGACAGATTTCATCGGATACACTTAGTCCGATAAAAGCTATTTTTTAATTTGACGTCACGAAACAAATAGTTTACATTTAATTTCCGTCCCCTCACACCGATCATATATTTACACAATATGGCAAATTTTTGGTTCTTTCCGACAATGAATGGAGGAGATGTTAACTAAAACTCACCGTACCGTTTGCAATCAGAGAAATCCCTCAAGTCAGCTTAAGTTGGAAGATAATGGGAGTCCTAAAATAACAAAATACATGATGCACAAGGGTCATGCGTCGCGGGAATGGAAATGTGTGGTTCCAGCGCTAGTCTTGTACACACTGATCCACCCTTCATGCCGGGTATGCGCAACTTTACTGTTAGTTACTACTACGCTCAAATAACGTAATTACTTTACTTTTATTTTGCCCCCATTTTGCAAAATACGCTTTAACTCCGCAAATGTGTAGCTATGAAACACTACATGTTTTGCAATTAAACGTATTTTAAAACGAAATTTTTGGAAATTAGTGGTTAGCAACCGCACATGTTATAAATTTGGCTCAAAGGTTTTAAGTAAAGCGTTTAATTTCTAATCCTAAACACCAGTTAAAAGGTGTGTGAATGATTTTGATGCGGATGTGAAAAATGTGTCTCATGAATATGCTAAAGAATACGTTAAAGAATACCTTGAAGGGTTTTTTGGAGGCGTAGTGGAATGGTACTCGATGTTCAAAATGTACATATAACTTCAAATCGGCGTCCTTAGCGTTTTTGAACTTCAGTTGAAGAAGAAACAAATAGTGTTCGATTTTTCATATAGGACATGGGTTTTGTTGATCCCTTTTCGTGGAGTTCAAAGGCCAGGTAAGGTCATGAAGATCCAAAATTGTAACAGTATCGTGAAAATGTTCTCCATGGTGTATAAATATATTGGGCATGAACCTACACATCCTCATTCGTCGTCCACATTTGAGCTGCTTGAAAGTACCTCCCCTAAACGACACGTATTCAGTATCGGTAGGTTTGAGTTGGGGTAGTCCGAGATGTGGGGGGACTAAAGTTAGGCAAAACTGACACGGTACAGGTCTTTTATGTTCTGCAACATTTGGCCAAATAAGCCCTTATACCTTCTAATTAATTGCAAACTTTGAAATGATACGTAGACCTACCAGTCATATATACACGTGTTTTGTATATCTTACACTTACAAACTTGGTTATGACATTACCTACTTTTCAGTTCATTGGAAATGTTCAAAAACAACAATATGAAAGCAGACGCTGTGAGAGAACACGGTGTGAATCTTACCTCGAATGTGGAAACATGGCCACTTCTGTTTAAAATTTACTGCGTAAAATTCAGAAGTAAATAGGTGTATTTCCAAATACTTGTCTGTGGGGTACGTTTTCCCCCAAATCGACTCTTATTTGGGAGACGTAATACTTAAGTGTGTTGAACCTTGGATAATCGTATTACACTTCTCTTAGAAGACTACTTGAGCAAGCAGAAAGTAGTAACCTAGTGCTTGATATTCTTGATATGTAAATATTTCTGATGTCGTCGTCTTAAAGAAATTCTAAGGTAGTTCCTAGTCTTTATTCTATTTGTTTTAAAAAAATTTGCTGTACCTATGTAGGCAACCGACCAATGGTACATATTCTTTACTAACTGTAACATATTTCCACACGGTTCACGACATGCTTTATATTAAACGTTTAGTTCCTTCATTTGTCTGTAATCAACAACGATTAAAGAAGATATAAATAAAAACATATTTAAGCTGTACTAGCGGCAATTATGAGACCAGAAAATAATTCCGACGAGATGATCAAGCTCGGTTATTGACGTCTCCCTGCCTAGAAGGTAAAATATGGGAAGAGGCCGTCAAGGGTAGAGTCCTATGGTAAAGAGTAACACAAGGAATTGTAAAAACCGTAATCAGGGAGGCGTACCGGTTAAACACGGCTCAAGTGTAATGTATATTTCACTATTAGGCACGTTCAAAAAGACTCGAATAAGATACCTTCTCGAAGGTTTCAATCATAAAACATCTATTTTGATATTTGAGTTAGTTTACAATGACAACTTTACTAACTAACCTCAATTTTGATGAAGTTTAAGATTTTAAGATTTCGTTTCACTTTCGTATTTACTGAGTGCAGTTGCGTTTCTTTTGTCTTTGTGTTTGAAGCTATATATGTATATATATATATATATATATATATATATATATATATATATATATATATATATATATATATATATATATGTATATATGTCTTTGTGTTTGAAGCTATATATATATATATATATATATATATATATATATATATATATATATATATATATATATATGTATATATGTCTTTGTGTTTGAAGCTATATATATATATATATATATATATATATATATATATATATATATATATATATGTGTGTCTAGCTTCAAACACAAAGACAAAAGAAACGCAACTGCACTCATTGAATACATCTGGAAACCAAAGAACTTAAATGAAAGTGTCTCATTCATTCATAATTTTGAGATCTCCGTATTGTGTTGATAGCATTTTACCTGATTGCTGAACATGAATTTAACTCAAGGAGTTTTAAACCCCAAATTTTCGTTGTGTAAAAATTGACATAGTTTAACATTTTCATGATTTGATAGGTGTTTTAAGTGCAGCTGCGGTTACGCTGTCGAAATGAAAACAAATTGTACTTTTCAGTACTTCCATGTATGCTATGTGAGTATAAAGAGCGAGTCATGTTCAAAAGCAGGGTAATTAGCCGAAAGTGCTGTTGTACCTTGACACACAGAAATATACGGAAACGTTGAGACTCATATAAAATGTCAGCAGAGGTTATGAGCGCATGTCAATGAACTTCGGCATCTCCATCGTGTTGTGTTGCCTATACAACGTTATCAGGACATGTATTTGTATAATCAGAATACAATATGTAACTAGAAAGTTGTACTTGCATGGCAAGTACTAATCGAAGCCTTGAAAATATGCACACAGTACTTGGGACTTTCTTAACAAAATGAAATATATTGTTGGGACTGGTTCCTCGATGAAAGTGGAATATCCCCAACACATGCAGGCGGAGGGTGTGGGCATGGTTCTTTGTAATTTGATTGAGATCTATGTGAGAAAAAGCAGTATGTATACTACAGCATACTGGTGTTTAAATGAAAGTACTCGTAATGTGGGGGGGGGGGGGGGGGGATAAGGTGGGGATGATGGTTAATGCAACTAGTTACTGGGACTGCTGTTGAAATGTGATGATTTGTCAAGAATGGTTAGAAGGGAAAATCTGTCAATATTAAAACTTCATTTATTAATTTACTGTATTTCAAGAATTATGCCCTTGTTGTTAAGAACTTTGCCCCGCCTCCTTTATTCTGGAATGATCCATTATTGTCACTCATGGATAGGACCAACTTAAAAGAAACTGGAAAAGGTTACTTGTTTTTGTTTGCTTCTTTTTTACAACCCTGTTGCAGGTTATTACTGACAACTTTATGAAATGGCTGTAAAAAAAAAAAAAAAAAACAGCACAGACCAGTAACTTTTAAAATTTTTTGTTTCTTTTGATTTGGATTTAGCCATGACAATAATGGATCATTCCAGAATGGAAAAGGCAGGTCAACTTCTTAACAACAAAAGTATAATGATTGAAATAATTTTATAAATGCAGTTAAAATACCTGCAGATTTTCTTCACAAGATATTTAGTGGATATTAAAACAACTTTAATGCACTGGTAGACAAAGAAACCATGACAAGAGTTTGAATTCTGATGAACTTGTGTTTATTTTTGATTAATGCAACTTGGAGTACAGATTTATTTACATTGACTTTTCAGTAGCAATCATGATAGCTAATTTTATGTAAGACTGACTGATGTAACACAATATAAACAAACTTGAATTAATTATTAGCAACTTCCAGTGTTTTCAATCTGAGAGCTGTAGGATCTATACAATTTCTCACTGATCTTACCTAGGCAGGAAGCCATATTGTTGCTTACAATTAGAGAAATGATTAATGACATAAACATGGTAGTGAAGCACTAATGGATAGGAATGGGAAATATACTACTAATTGCATAATAATCTCTTTTACGAGTTGATTACAGGATGTAACAGTAAGGAACATTGCAGTATTTTTGAGGTATATTTGGTCACCAAGTTGAAAATTGACTTGGAATGATATTATGCTTGCTGAGATTGTTACATGACTGTTACAATTATGTGGAAAATGAAGTTGTCAGTAAGTGATGTTACTAGGCAAGGTGGGCCAATAAAATTCTATGTACAAATACTGAAATACAACTAGTTGGATGGATCTTTGTAGTAGTGGTGGTGGTAGGGGTTGTGTTGGATGATGCAGCAGCAGTGTAAGAAGTTTTTGTAACATTTGAAAAATGTTTTGTACAGATGATGGGAAAAATGTTTAGACTGAAAACCAAGTGTACAGTAGCAGTAAATGTGCTGATGTTAGAGGAATATTCTGCCAGAACAGTAAAGTTGAACAGCTTATTTACAGCCGAATACTTTGAGGTTGTTGCTCCCTGTGAGTCAAGTCTCTCATGAAGGATATCTTAATAACAACCTTGTTGTGGAGCAAGTGTCATCTTAGCTGTTACTGGTATCATAGTACAAAATGCTGTAGCCTTGTTTCCAACTGATTCTGTACAGCTAAGAAAAAAATTCAGATCAATAACAACTTAACATTTGGCTAATAAAATGCTTTGAACAGATTGTCATATTAGTGTAGCTTTCACTGGTTTGATAGCATGGAAGTCTTCTTTTCTGATTGTTGTACAGGACATTTTAAAATGAAAATAAAGACAATAAAAAAGTTTGTGAGATTGGCCATTAAAATGTTTTGCACAGATAACGAAAAAAAATTGTTTGGACTGAAACCGAAGTGTACAGTAACAGTAAACATGCTGACTGATGTTGGAGCACAATTTGGCACAACTGGAAATTTGAAGGTTTTGTCATAGTACAGTACCTAATATTGTTGTTTTAGTCTGCCAGGAAGGAAATATTATCAGTCTTATTGTTGTAAAGAGCCCCTTAGCTTACACTGGTATCATAGTATGAAATGGCCTTTTTTTCCAACTGTGCTCCATTACAGTTTAAAATCAAAGTTCAATCAATAAAAACTTGGCAAGATTGGCTAATAAAATGCTTTGCACACATTGTCATCTTAGTGTTCATTGATATCATAGGATGAAAAAGCCTTGTCTGCCAATCTTGCTCAGTACAGTTAAGAACGAAAATAAAAACAATAACAACTTGGTAAGATGGAACAATAAAACGCTTTGTACAGGTGAAGGAAAATGTCTGGTTGAATCGAAATTGAAGTGTACAGTAGCAGTAGACATACTAATGTTAGAGTATTAATTTGCCAGGGAAGAAAACTTAAAGGCTTCCCCATATAGTACAATACTTTGAGGTGGTTGTGCTGGTCTCTCATGAAGGATATCTGAACACCTGATTTGTTGTCATCTTAGCTTTGACTGGTATCGTAGCATAAAATAATGAAAGTAAAAACAATTGAACCTTGGTAAGATTGGCCAACAAAATACTTTGTACAGATTATCACCTTAGCTTTCACTGGTCTGAAAGAAGAGGTAGTCTGTTTCTAATCTTACAAGTAAAAATACTAACACCTTTCTAATTGTAAAAGTAAAAATACTAATAACTTGGTAAAATTGGCCAATAAAATGCCATACCATGGAATAGCTCTGTTTTCCAATGTGCTATAGTACAGTTAAGAATGAAGGAAAAAACAATAACGAGTTGGTAAGAATGGCAAATGAAATAGCTGGAACAGATGATTGAAAGGTAAAGTGGTTGGACTGAAACTGAAGTGTAGAACAGCAGTCAAGCTGATGTTAGAGTATTAATTTGCCAGGACTGGGAACTTTAATGGCTTCCTGATAGTAGTATACTTTGAGGTAGTTGCTCTAGTCTCTGATGAAGGATATCTTAACAGCCTCATTGTTGTAAAGTGTCATCTTAGCAGTGACTGGGATCATGGTTTGAAATTTTTGTTGCCAGTCCTGATTGTCATCAACTTGGAGTGTCTCGCGGATCAAATTTTGTTGTATGTTGACTGTGGTATCAGTGGCCAAGAGTAGCTGGACTGTGTTTTCATTAGTTATGTAGGCGATGATTTGTTCCTCAATTTCCTCTGGTGGCATTTCTGTTTTCTATGAAAAAACAAATTGAAAGAATATAAGAGTTATCATTTATTGTTTTTCAAAATGTGTCATGATGTGAAATAATGTAGCTGGACAATTTTGGTGTTGGCTAATGGTGTTGCAAATGGTTGAATTTTTTTCCTTTTAGACAGGTTTGAATACTGTGAAGGTAGGTCCCAGAATGTTACGAAAAATGTCCAGCTCCTTTACATTTTTTATTTAATGTCCTTTGACAGCTACAATGTGAATTAAAATCAACCTGCAATATATCAGTAAATGGACCTTAATGTGTGGTGGAGCCAAAGTTCTGGGATACTCTGAGAGTATCAAATACAGTATCAAATAATCAATGATCAAAAAGACGAGGATCTGCTGGGCAGGCACCGAGTTTTAGATTTTCCAGCATGGTACAAATGCCAGTCCTCAGGAAGTTAGAATTGTGATACGGTAGGTGTGGTGTTCTATTCTACCTTAATAGATTTATCTTTTTCCCTTTCTTTATCTTGGGAAGCCAAAAACTGGCAATTGAATTTGGATATCTCAAAATTGAAGACCTGGTTGGAAGAGAAAGATTTTGGACAATTTCATAAAATGGGCCATTGGGCCAATATGGGACCTTGGACCAAAAATTCCTGGTGAGCTAAAATTGCCCATCATCCAAGGAACATTGTGTCCAATATTAAAGAAATCCAAAGGATGTGGGTGGAGAAGCATTGTGAACAACTGCGGAAAGACAAACAGGCAGATGTGATTTTTTTTGTCACGCTCCATGTAAGTAAAATTGTGGATTTAGAGAGGAAAATAGGTAAAAATGGAAAAAAAAAACATAGCTTCTTCTTTATTGGTAGACACCACATCAAGTACCATATTGTGATGCATTTAGAGACTTTGAACTGAAAGTGTGCATTAGATAGGGTTGGTACCTTGATTTTTGTCCTTGTTGTGGAAGATAGTTGGTTTTGGCCTTGATATTTTTTCACTACGAGGTTCGTAAAAGATACACAATCACCAGACTGGATTGGAGCATCTGCATCTTGTCTCCAAAGTGATAATTTGATGTTCTGTTCATGTTGACTGATAACCAGCGTACGGACAGGCACTTGTTCCCTGCGCACAACTACACTCCGTGGAACTTCATCCTGGGTAGCAAAAAGACATCCCAAAATGAATATGAATAATTGTTATGGCATAGACTACACATTTTGAAAGCGTCATGGTTACGATGTCAAGGCAAATGGGCATTACTTGAACTGGTGAGTAATACTTGCAGTTACTGTGAAGATATTCTGCAATACAATATGTCATATATAGTTGTAATTGCAATTACTACTGTTTCCTGAACAGGATAGGTTTTGTAAACTGGTCATTTCACTTTTGTATAATATTTTTGGCACTACACTGATAGATATACATACAGATAAAGATTCACATACCTGCTGGATAGTTCCAATTACTGAAGTCATAGTTTTCTCTGGGGATGTGTGTATCTGATTTATGGGCATTGGTGGTGGAGTGGCTGGTCTCACACTGTTGATGGCTTCTTGCATGATATTGTCTGGAACAACCATCGGTGCTGTTTTGAAGATTTGCGATTGTGATGTCAATGCAATTGTCTTGTCATTACGAAGTATGTAATTTTTAATAATGACTGTAGTTCCATTTCCAACACTGTCAATCTTGCTTGGTTCATAGAGGGTTGCCTTTATATGGCCGGAGTCATCACAGAATGCTAAGTACATCATGGTTTTGTCAGTATTGTCTTTTTTGTACTTTATGACGTCTGACCTTGTTGCAATGGTAACTTTTAGTGGCCGTTGATAGGGACTTTGTTGGTTATTACTTGATGTTAAGTGTTTTATGTTCTGCATCTGAAAATAGAAATGGACATAAAATGATGTGTCAAAGCTGCTGAAGGAAATTTAAGCAAATTCAAACTGCGTACAAATATCTGTTTGACAAAAGAACATGAAAGGGTGTACTGTATAACAATAAGTACTGTACTTTACCAATTGTGTGCAGGAATACTTATGTATATTGCTGAAATGTGTTTGTATAATGATCAAGATGTGCGTGGTAATGTTGAATGTTGGTATGTTCAGTATTCAATGTGTGTAGCAAAATATACTGGTTCATGGTAACTGTAATATGTATTTAATACCCCGAAAGTATAAGTTGTAGGGACTGGTGAGATGTAAATTGGGTCAAGGATTGTACTGTGTGCGGTGGTTGATGCATGGATAAGCTGAAGGTCTGTAACTGTGAAATTGGTGACTTTGTTGCATGGTCATGATTGAAGTCACCTAAAATTATTTTGTAGTCAGCTGGGAAGAGTTGCAGTTTTGGCAGTATTGTACATAGGATTTCTGAAAATTCTGTAGATGTGACTCCAGGAGGTCTGTATATAAGCAGAATAAGAAATGATGGTCTTGTATTGATAATAAGTAGAAGAGATGAACAGTTGCCTGCAGCTATGGAATGAATATCATAGAGGTTTTTTTGTTTAACATAAACCACTACACCATTGCCTCTTCCTTGCAGGCTTGATGAATGCAAATTGTACCCTGGTACAGTATTTCAAAATTGTGGTGTTCTTGAGAAGTGAGCCATGTTTCAGATAAACATATAACATCTGCCACCATGAACTCTTTGTTGGCTATCATATCTTGAAAGTGAGCTGGTAGAGATTGCACATTGTGATGTATGATGGAAAAGTTCATATTGGTATCAATTGCCAGTAATGGACTGCTAAGAGATACATCACAAGGACTCATGGTTTTCAAGCTTGTTTCCACCAGACTATTACAATAGATTGAACCAGGTTGAAAGTCACATATTTTTAATCCCTGCATGCTGCTGACTCGACTAAGTGCAACATATGCCATTCCTGGTTGAAAAATATTGTCTAAAGATATTGTTGCTCTAGGCATGGTCATCCCTTGCACTTTATGTATTGTCACTGCCCATGCAAGTTTCAAGGGATATTGGTAGCGTGTCACATGGTGGATTCTGATACGGTATATCTCCTTATGTGGGTGTATGACTATACTGGATCGATGTGCATCCATTGGTGGTGGATATTTCTTCTTCCACTGTGTTCCAACACGAGTGTCATCGAACACTACACAAATAGCTCCAGGCTGATCACTGGGCATTGTACCATCTACAATTTTGTTGATTTCACCAGTTACGCCATTTACAAGACCATCTGAAACATCAATATTAGCTGTCAACATGACTCTTGCACCTACAGCTAATTTAACTTGTACTGGTAGTAATGTTTTTGCATTTGGTTGAGCCTTTTGTAATTTTTTAAGGATTCCAGATTTAGTGCTACATATGTCAGCTGCCTTTATTAGTTTTACCTGACCATCAAGAGATTGAAGCCTTTCTTCATTATACATGTCAACATCATTCCTCCTAGCTGCAATAAATGGTGCATCATTCGGTATTTGTGAAACAATGCATGATTTCAACAAAGTGAGATCATCTGATGCAATACTTGTATCTTTTGTTTGAGTACATAACCTGTTGAGTAACTGAGCAAAAACCAAGTCATCCTTTTGGCGCATTTTTGTGGATAGTGTAAATATGGAGAACATAGCCCATAAATTGACAAAAGACCCAGGGTCTTGTTTGTAGAGTGGTTTTCCCTTGACTGGTTGGATTTGATGGAAGTCTCCTACTGCTAATATTGCAACATTTACAAAAAATTGATTGTCATTTGTTCTCTTTAATTGTTGCAACCTAGAATGTATGTATGTGAGCATACCTTGATCAACCATGGATATTTCATCAATGATCAGCAATTGAAGGCTACGGTATCTGATACGTAAAGTGTTCAGCTGATCTTCACCTAATGACTTATACGGTAATGAGGTATTAAAGATACTAAATGCAGAGTGAATTGTCTGTCCATTTATATTAAAAGCAGCTGTTCCAGTGTAGGCCACCAGTAGGACAGTTATGTTATCAGGTGATTCTGCTATTTTCACAAATAGCTTTCTTAATTCATGGGTTACGCATTTGATGACTTGTGATTTGCCTGTGCCAGCACCTCCGGTTAGGAATATGTGTATAGGTTGTGTCTTGTTGTTATCAACTTTTTGTTTTGCCCACTTTTGTACATGATTGAACAATTGCCTTTGTTCTTTGTTAAGTTGTCTGAGCATTGTTGTTATTGTATCTTTATTGAATGGTGTGTGCAGAGTTTGAATAGATTTCATAATACCATGATTATCATGGTTGGTGCTAATGTTACGACTGTCTTGATTTTGCAATTCTAGAATGTGTTCACTTTGTGGTACTTGATTTACAGACTGAGCTTCAATGTCGGTAGTGTCTTCAAGCCTTTCTAACTCTGATTGGGGAACCAAATTTGCCCAAGCATCTTCTTGATTACCATTTGAGTGCAACTGTTCCCATAAGTTGTCCATGTCCTTTGCAAGTGGTTCGAAAAGGAGCATATTTTTGGCTACAATTTCATGAATGGGGGAGTTGTCATATGAACCATGAAGAAAATAATCCTCATATGTGTGGTACTGCTGCGGTTTGAAATTTTTGTCAGTGAATGGTAGATATAAGTGCATGATGTTGTGGTAATACTTTTCAAGGTCTTGTTGAATTCGGACTTTTGCATATCTTATAACTGCACACCTCTTGAGACGTTTCTTTGGTGTCCCTAGAATATTTCCCAAATGGTCAGTATTGTCATCAATGTCATTTATCTGTTGTTCAATTTTAGAACCTGTGGAAATGAACCGGTACTCAGAAGCAAATGTGGCCAAACACATAGATCTGAATTCTTCATTGAGTGGTCTTTGTGGGTATTTATCTATAATGTTTGGCAACCATATTTCATCTGTGTCTTTTTTAGTCTGGATCAAAGACAGTGGCATACTCAACCTATGGGTATCTGGGTCTGTGGGAATGAATACAGTTTGTCTAGAGGATTGTTTTAGATGCATTCCAGTAATCCTGTAAACTGATTCCATAACACTGACTTCCCTATGGTTTAGGTACACACTCCCCAATTGTTTTAATTCTTCCATAACACTGGGGTTGCCTTCACGTGCTTCTTGCTGTGCATTTTTCAGCAATTGTCCCATCTCACGTTCCGCTTTACTGATGTATGAGACGATGTACATGATACAGCTATAAGGATCTAAAATGTATTGGATATCCATGTTTGCATTCCAAGACTGTAGTAATGTTGGATTGTAGTTGTTAACCCAAATACTACATGGTTGTCTGTGATATATGATTACTTCCTTTTGTGTGTTGGCTTGAACAGACTGTTCTAATTGTTCTTGTGTTAAGTTAGCCTTCTGGAGAAGTTCTTGTGTGGAGGTTGGGTATTTTTCATCATTTATGAATGAATTCCACAATTTCTGAATGATTTGAGAGGCAAGTTGTTTATCCATACCAGTACCACTGTTACTACTGCAATCTTTATCTGAGTCTGGTTTTGAAATGAATGTTCTCTGGGATGGTAGTTTTGGGAAGTTGAAGCGACATACTTTTCCTCCTTTGCGACAAGATTTTGAATGATTCTTGCTGTGTGTCTGCACACTGTTGACAATTTCATGCAATACTGGATTTTTCGATTGGGATGGCATTTGACAAGAAACATACTGGTCTATAAAGGATAGAACCTCATGATCTGGTGACTGTCCATACTTCGGGGCATTTTTTACCCAAAAAAGACAATGGATATGTGGCCAACCTCGTTGTTGAAATTCTACCCTATAAAAATAGTCCATAACTTCTCCAATGGGATGTGCAGGTGACAAAATGACCTTGTGTATAAATGCTTGCATTCTGTGTTCAAACATTCTAGCAGCAGTTACTGGATTGCTTGCAATTATTTGGCAATGTGTGGTCCAGTCAATTTCTGTGGGGATAGGTTTACCCTGCTGTTCAAGAATGGATTCAACTATTTCAGGCCATCTTCTATCTGCAGCAGAAAAACTGCAAAACCAAGTTGGTATACCTAATTGCCTAACCATTGCAAAAAGATCCCTCATTGTAATTCCCAATATGCTGGTGATCCCCGAATTTTTTTCATGAAATAATATCCATCATCCTTCGATAATATGTCATTCAGATTGTGTTTGTCTTGTAGCATAGAAGATGTTATCAGTTGCCCTGTAGATGTCCTCTTTGAACCTTTCCGCATTGCAATGGCAATTGAGGACAAAATGTCATGAAGTTCAGTAGTGTACTGTGCAAAGAATATGTACTCAGGATTACTGGCAAACCTGATGTCTTGTGATAGGAGGCGGGCATTGAAATACCTCTTGGGGGATATTGGAACATGTCTTTCTTGTTGATATGTGTTTTTCCCATCAGGGAACAATGTAACAAATGATTTACCTTCAGTCTTGAATACACTGACCAATTGTTGATTCTCTGCTGGGGCTACACATAATATGGTATCATGAATGTTATCTGCTATGTAATGAGCTAGATCCACTGGTTGTAAACATGTATAACATGGTGCAGATGTTTCTGTTATGTCATCCAACAATGAATGTTTTGTATTTGGATGTGATCCTGACTGATTATCAGTATGAGCATGTAAGCTGTCAGTCTGTGTACTGTCACTGTTTATACTGACTAATGTATTGAGATTACATGAAGGGCAAGCCATATAATCATGATTCTCTGAAATGTGACTTGAATGTTCATGTCCTGTACTATGATTACAAGCAATATGGACATTGTCATAGTGCGGATTCACATCTTTCAAATAAAGTGTTGCTCGATGGATGTTATTTGGATCAACAGTTTGATATAGGTGGTGACCTTTGTACTGCAACTTTCGTTTCAACTTGACCTTAATAAGGCTCCCATCATCTATTGTACGGGGTAGTTTTTGGATAGTGTCTTTGACATTTGACTGTACACACACAACTGGTCCATGGATTCCTTTTTGCAAACCTTTGGGTAATGCTACAGTTTTCATGAATGATATTACAGGTGTAAGCAAATGCCTTTCAAGAGAATTCAACTGTGCCAAAAATGGGGGTTGTTCATTAAGGTGCATGGAATTGATAAGTGCTTGACATGGTATCTTTTTGTTCAAAAGTGTTCTATCACAGCAGTGGCAAATACATTTATCACTTTGAGAGGAAGGTGTGGGGGTGTTTGGAAAAAATTGGGTGACAAATGACATCTCATACCTGGTTTGGCGAAACTTTTTTACGCCATTCTTGAAGAGTAGTCGATTGCAAATGCAACAAACAAATACTGGCTTTTCCTCACATAACTTCTTGAAATGTGAGATTAAAGTATTGTTTACCTGCACTGTGCTTGAAGCCGGAGAACAAAATGTAAATGTGCGGTCTGCAGGTTTTGTTCCATGTTTTGCAGAAGAGACATTTGGTTGATGTGGGCCATTTTCCGTGGCAATGGTGGGAGGATCATTTGGTTGGTTGACATGTGGTTCAATTTCAAGAGGAACATAATGTTCACAAGAGGCAGGTGGAACACAGTTTGCAAGAATGTTACTTGGCATACTTTCACCTCTTGAACTGAGGACATTAGTTGTCATGCTCATCACACACCATTTGGTATTTTTTGGCAACCTCTTGAATGTACTCTCTTTGATTGGCTTTACTTTCGTTGAATGTAGATCAAACTGGACAGGACTATTAGATCCAGCAATTGAAATTGCCAAGGTCTGAACATGCACAATGAGAGTATGCAAGGAATGAAATTTAAGGAGAATGCTCTTGCCATCCATTACTGGAAGGCCCTTTGAATTCCTACTATGAGAATCAAACAGGTAGAATGATGAGGTCAAGCAATCCTTATATATGGCAATGGCATTGCCATTTGTGACCAAAATGGCACATGTATGGATTTGGAATGCTTGCTCCAAGGCACATAGTAGAGTGTGTGTACTAATATTGTCTGGTTTGTTTGATTTGTATGGGCTAACAAGTCCTGAGTAAGACCGAAAAATTTTGTTATGGAAACTGAGATCATCAAATGAATAGTATTTTGGTAACTGAGTAAAATACAGCCAATGATGTTGTTGTTGATGATGTGACTGTATCAAGGAGTACATTTTGTCCCCTTGGATTAGGATATGATCTAGCTCTGAGGAAAGGTATCTTTGTGGAGGACTTATTTGACAAAGTGACAAGAAGATGAGAGAATTTGCCATACACTGTCGACCTCTTGTGTTTTGCGAGAAAACTGAAGACCCTTGGTGAAATGAACCAGTTGTAATGACAATATTGCCAGGCCTATTTAATGATGCACAAGCAAGTGGAGTTGTTGGAAATTTTAAATTTTGGACATTGTTGGGACTTGAAGTTGAGTTGTTTCTTTCTTTTGCTGTGACATTCATGCATGAACTATCTGATTGGAACTCATATTCTGCTGTGGTCTGTGATTTTGTCATGTCTGAGTAAGTATTATCTTGTTCATTAATAGCGTTGGGATTTGAGGATTTCTGACTGCAGGAAGGAAATGGACTAGCAATCATTTCTTTTATTACACACCAGCGGTGCTCTTCTGGTAACCTTTTGAAAGTTGTCATTTTGATTATTTTCACCTTAGTAGAATAAAGATCAAACTGAACTGGACCACTGCTGTTTGTAAGACAGCTTGTCAACATTTCAATATGCACAACCAGATGGTCTAGAGATTGAAATTGTAGAAGGACGCTATTGCCATTGACAACTGGAAGGCCTGATAAATTCCTACTGTCAGGAGTGAACATGTAATATGCTGAAGACAAACTCTCTCTATATATTGCAAAAGTATTACCACTAACGATCAAAATGGCACATGTTGCAATGTCCTGGAATGCTTGTTGTAATGCTTCTCTTAATACGTAAGTATTGAGATTGTCAGGAATGTGTAATATGTTTGGTTTGACTAACCCTGAGTACAAAAAAGAAAAGTTGTTATGAAAACTATACCCAGAAACTGAAAAGTATTTGGGCAACTGACTGAAATGTAACCACTGAGATTGTTACATAAGCACTGATTGTAGCAAAGAGTACATACTGTCTCCTACAGTTAAGATGAAGTCTAGTTCAAGAGACTGGTATGATCTTGGAGAGCTGATGTTACAGTGTGATAGGAACATAAGAGCATTGGTAAGACACTGCTTACCTCTTGTTTCTGGTGAGAATATAGAGGAGGCCTGATGGAATGAACCTGTTGCAATAAGCATCTTGAATGGCAACAGACAAATGACCTAATTTAATGTAAGAAAATGTTCATGTATAAGTTTCAGAGTTTTGCCCCAAGAGACTCTATTAGCTAGGCATACAAAAATTAAGCTGAAATCACCACTTTCATCCAAAATACAGCAGTAATGTTTAATCAAGTATTGCAAGTGAAAGGAAGTATGAGTGGAGTTGTGACTAACAGCCAAAATGAGGATAGACTTCAGTGTGGTACAGAATATATATTAAAGAAGAGACAGCAGATTCATTGATATCAGTATGTCATTGGAAATTGGGAACAGTATGAACAAACTGAACAGTTTGGAAGCAATTGGAACAACTAGATGGAAACAGAAGGAAACAGCAAGGTCAGCATATAAACAGTCCAGTGTTGAAAAAAACAACAACTGAAGAATTTGCAAACAATATGGAAACAACTGGATCAAGAATGAGGAAACAACATGGAAACAACTGGATTAAGAATAAGGAAACAACCAGATCAACAAGTAGGAAACCAATATGGAAACAACCAGATAAAGAGGTTCAAAAGTGAAGGAAATGGCATAAATCTGAACATAAACAGTTTCAGTTAGTACAAAGGGCTCACACATTCATGTAAAAATTTGTGATGTGGTTTAATGTTGAGCTACTTATTCTGTACTTTTTAGAGCAGTCCTGGACTAGCAGTTTGCTTTTGATACCTTACACACAGGCTTAAGCACAGCTTGCTATATTTTTTCACTGCAGTGTAACTAAAAATGGGAGCATGACAGACAAAACAAAGCCTTAATGTATTTATTGATTGCAAAAGTTCGAAGTCCTGAGTTTACTGAATGTTCAATAAAGAGTGATGTGGGTATGGGTTGTTGATGTTGTGGTACGTATATGACTGACAGCACTTTACTGTGTAAGTAACTGAACTGCGAAGAGTGCAATGACTATTTGGCTTGTTTATTTTGTTGAGGGTATGTAGGACTGACAATACTCTATTGTGTGCAAAACACTTTTAACAAACTTGTTGTGTAACACTGTAAGTGAGACTTGTGAAGTTACGTATTAGAGCATATTTCTTACCCACAATACTGTATTGTGCTGTATGTGCAAAACACTTTTTAAAATAAAACCTGTTGTGTAACACTGTTGTGAAGTTATGTATATGCCTCAAATTCTTGAACCTTAGCTTTGACAGGCTGAACACTTAGGCTAGTTACATCAATAAGAATTGTTGGCTATGTTGATTTACATTGTACAAAGTCTAAACAAAAATTGTTAAAGAATCATGAATGATTCAAAGATATCAGTATCACATCATTCCAAACTAAAAATGAGTCTCAGATGTTTTGATTATTTGCCCCAATAACTGTTAGCAGAGGAAAGTAATGTTTTGCGGGGAGAAAAATGTTTTGTACGGAGGGGAAAGTAACTGGTGCCAAACCTTATCAATATCAGTAACCAGCTAGGGCCCAGGTCTACTAGGCTATGCTGTTACAGTTAAGTTAAGTTAGGCTTGTAAGTTGTAATGGGGCCTCCTCAGTTAATGGCAACCCAAATATTCAATCACCTGCACGTAACGATATGGATAAGCTATTCAGTTAACCCAACCTGCATATGTGTTAGGCCTACTTTTATAAGTTGCCCTGAAATCTTTGCTCGTTGAACTTTGTCTCAGAGTCTCACTGTGTGATACACTATTGGTGATGACGCAGGCCTTACACTACGCAAAATTATCGACCCTGGACTTCCTTGACTATCCTGTAATAACCTTTAGCCTACAGCAAACTAGCTGCAGAGTCTACGCTGGGAGCACCTTTCGTACTAGGACATGCCTAACACTAGTAACAGTAACACTGATGTTAGCGTTGTTTTGTTGTGTAACGTTCGGCTATAGTATAACTTGGCCTACCTAGCCTAACTGTGTTTGGGCAAGACTACGGCAAGTTTTATATACCGTGGGTAGGTTGTTCTCCGTTTAAGTTGACAAACTAAAACCAAAATTAAAAATACAATAAAGAAGAAGCGATTTACAATCCACACACGGTATGGAATCAATGGCAAATTACCTTGAACTTGGCGACTGGCCTTGGTCACAATCGGTCGCAATCGTCGCAATAGCTAGCAATGACGGGGTACAGTACAGTACACTAATACTAGCTGCTCTATGCGATGGCAAGTTGGTCGTCGATGAAGTTGCTTCATGAAACAGTTCCGACAAAACAAAGTTGTCGTATGTTGGAAAATGCAACCTTTGAAATTTATTTTGAAATCCCTGAACGGTATAAATTGTTTTCAAACTATATTTAAACCTTTTTTTCAACCAGAGAGGAAGCCTTCAATGCAGAACAATACCTTTGAATGTGGAACTACTTCTTTATTTGCACATTACCACCTTACTATACAGGAGTTGTTCGAGCAAATCCCCTTATATAGAAATAGTTAAACTTTGTTGAAAAATCCCCCTACAGAACAACTTAACATGACTGCGCAGCTGTTCCATTGTACGAACGAACAGCTCGAGATTGCAATATGAATCCAAACGGAACATGATTTAATATTCATCCGCACTGACCGCTTGCGAAGGCACGAAAACACGTGACTGAACGAGCAATTCCTACAATCGAAGCTGTGGCTTCGATTAATAATACACAAGAGGAGTTGTTGGAAATGATGGCGTGTGCACCTGACTGATTCTATAAACATGAAGATAGAGGAATGTGTCACACGCGTATAGATTTAGATTCAGTTTTGGGAATGGGTTCAGAGAACAACATTCTTGTGTCCCCATTTACTTGAGTGTGAGTAGATTAGGAATCAGTTGCAGGTTTCGAGTGAACCGTTCTTTTCCAGGGTACTTCCCTGTCACCTGTCATAACCAAGCAACCTTCATCGGTGAACCGATTTATTGTTAACCTTTGCACGGAAAAGATAGTCTTCATTAGACAAACCTCAGTTGTGGACTGTAGTTTACATTGGTATACGTATATAATGAGTGACATGAGCAGCAAATGACATCATGAGGGAGAACTATAGCAGTCTTATAAAAAAAATATTATTTCCTGCCCTGTCGCACTTACACAGTACAGCCAATCCATCATTCGCTTGCTCTTCACGTCAAGTTATCTCTATATCGAAAACCTCATTTTCGGAGCCCTCCTCGTTCATTTCTCGGAATTCATGGTGTTAGGTAACTTACAATAAAATACATAGGTCTAGGGCAGTCCAGTCGTACGTAGTTAAGATGGGTAGGGAAGATAAGAACTCTGTCGAAATGAGTATATTGGAAGTAGTTCATGTGAAAATTTGTTTTTCTGGTAAAATGACAAAGCTCTTTTTATAATTACGAGAAAAAAGTAAAAATTAGGGAGATTACTCTTTTTTTATTGTGTGATTTTTCATTAAATTTGACAATTATATCATTTCAATTTTTGGCGGTCCACTAACCGCGATATTTCCAGCAGTGAAATGGAAGGTTTGTTTGACAATGTGAAGACCATGAAGTGATAAAGAAAGTTTTCACATAACAAAGAACAGATTTCATGCCAACTGAAATAAGTAACATACATAAAAACCGCTACTGTGACAAGTTCTGTGCGCGGACTCAGTACTGGTGACTACTACTAATTTTTTTATCACGAACATCAGTCCTTAGCAATCGCTATTACGAGGCATTCAAAACGATTGTCATGGAGAACCGCTCAAAACAAGCCTTGTCCCGTCGGAATAGGAGGCTATTGTTGAAATATTTGAGATATAGTGAGTATCACAAACTCCGTAAAATCTAACAGAGGTCAAGCACGGTAAAGAAGCCATGCTGTTTTGATCCCGGTAAAAAGTGGATTTTCTTACCTCACTTATCTATTGTCCAAGTGAGATATATCAAATTTCCAAACCCACCACTGGAGGTCTATTACTATCACTTCTCTGAGCTTCTATTCTACTTAGGTTACAAAAAATAAATGGAACTTTGGACATGATTGTAATCTAAATCCCCTCTACACGCCATGCATGCTGTGGCTAGGGTTTCTTGACCTGGATTAAATATCTATGTATCGGGTATTACTGTCTGTCAATCTGTCGATTCTAAAAATTTTTGGCAAAAATATTTTCAAATTTATGATTAGAATGTTCTTTAAGTACCCTCTAGAAAGCAATTCCTTTCAATTTAAAGGGCATTTTGTTTGATTGTTTGTGTGTATGTGAACGAGCCATTGCTACGACAGTAGTACAGCTTATCTGTACCAAAGGTTCTGCATAGAATTTATTTGGAAAATTGTTGATTGCATTTCCTAGACTTTGCGGTTGCATCATATTAATATGTGAAGTAACAGTTTGTCCCTTTTCTACACTTAACCCGAATATATTGTTCCTTTTGCCCATGTTTGAAAAAAGCAAATAAGAAATCGATTTCTGGATGGAATCTAATCGGTGAAGAGTCATGAACATTTTTTGTCACCTGAGTTGTTTTTACAGGATTATCGGTCAAAATGCATTATTGGTTAAAGAGGCACCACATTTCATGACTCAGAGAAGTCTTCCAAGTTTTCAGTAAATTTGTGATGTGTGTTCTTTATTGAGTTAGCGTTTTTCCGATGAGATTAAGATAAAGCTAAAATCACAGACCAGGAAAGAGGATAATGACGATCAGAAAATTGTTATGTTGCACTTTTCATGCTTCATCACTGTTATCATCGAACCCTACTTTACCGAATTTATTGCCTCATTAATGCCAAAATGAGCATGAGCCCAAATTAAATGCTCACACAATAAACTATACAAATCATTTCACCCCGCGGGTTAGTCGCTTTGGAGTTAATGCTTTACTTAGACTGATATTTTGTTTTACACAACTGTGATCACCTCGGGTAAACGTACTAGACCTGTTGACGTCAATAACGCCTACAATTCTTACATCTGTGAGATCATTAGAATTCAGGCAACTTTAATGTAGTGACAATTTGTTTTTCTAAGATCTTAGATACAATTTTTATTATCTTTAATTAGTACTGACTAGGCAAAGACTGCATAATCACATGTAATATTCGTTAGGTGTGAGCTAATAACTACCTGTAATTCTTTGTGAATTCCACTTTCATTATCATGAATCCGGAACGTCTTTTTGAATTAAAAATGTAGAACAGAGTGAAAAAGATGCGTTTTTAAATTTAGAATCTTTTAAGAACGTTATGAGTCACACCTTAAATGTTCTGGTCAATAAGGTAAACTAAAGTAACATTTTGTAACCTAGTATCCAAAGAGGTCAATTATTCATTTTCATGCAAACAGAAAAAAACAAAGTGACTTTACACTCATGTTTATTCTAATATGTTACATTTATTTTGGAAGCCTTTGTTCCTTTTTGTGAAAAGAAAAAAAAACACTTCATTTCATGAGCTGAAGACATTTTTAATACGTTTGTAAGGCACTACTTTCCATACTAAAATAGAAACATCGATTTGTAGCAAGACGAGAACTAATCGAACAGACACCTCAAACTATAAACAGGACAATTTGATAACTAATGTGATAATGAATCTAAGCTAAAGTATTAAATCAAGCAAATGGTTCCGATCCGATTTGACCTGGATGCATTTGCATTAACCAGTTCGGGAGATAATCTCTTTCGGAGGAAATATGTTTTTGACCCGATGAGAGGAAAATCCTTCCATGTGTGATTTTCAAAATTTCTCGGGTAGATGCGCATTGTTAACAAGGGGTCTCTTGATTAGCTGTTGCCATTGTAGTGCATCGATGGCATTCTTTGTTCGGGTTAGGGATTTGGTTAGGGATTAGGGTTAGGCCTATCGTTAGGAAATTTCTTATTAAAAAGTGCGCATCGCCCCAATATCTACCATGATGATAAGCCATCCGCAAATTCTACAAAGACAAAACACCTGGAAATTTTCACCGATCGGGAGTGAGAGATTCTGGCGTACTTAGAAACTGCGGGGAAAACAAAAAACGGGATCATTTTTACTCGCCGCACACACCCGCAAGATCTGTACAATGTTTTTCACAGAAAGTTGGGAAAGTGACTAGTGTCTTCACTTGTGTTCAGTTATACGTTGTTGAAAGTTTCTTGTGATTTCAGTCTGCGTTGGGAAACAATAACCTTATATTTAAATACATCCACATTTATAAAAAAAAAGCGACGACTGTTAAGAGGTACACACTAAGTGCTCATAAATGTTCGTGCTACTAATTTTACCGCGATCCAGTAAGTTCTTCTTTTCAGCCGAAACGGTTGTCTCCCGAACTGTTAACGTTGATGTTGATGAAGAAGTCCAAAGAAGTAACGTAGATGCCGCACGTCTATCCCAAGCCCTATGAATTCCAGG
Source organism: Holothuria scabra (assembly GCA_037179385.1). Lineage (NCBI taxonomy): Eukaryota > Metazoa > Echinodermata > Holothuroidea > Aspidochirotida > Holothuriidae > Holothuria > Holothuria scabra. The sequence continues at coordinate 3,566,777 of CM074187.1, read as the reverse complement.
CCCGAAGCCAGACAAGGGTTTGAAGGGGCAACAAAGCAAGACAAGGTTTTTAAGGTGCAAAAATATTTCCAGAGAGGGCGAATGATTTTTTCAGGAGCCAAATGTTTCAAAGTCAATGGCAAACTATAAACGTTCAGGAGAGGGGCAAAAAATTTCAGGAGAGGGGCTGACCCCTGACTACACGTCTGATAAGCTCGCTGGTACAGAGCAACAGTTTGGGCATAACTTTTCATTGCGGTACCTTTCAACAAATTGATTCAGAAAGTATTTCCAACCAATTCTTGCATGGCCTTGACCCGAAAAAGTTGCCCGAATTGAAGTCATAGAATAGCTCATCCCACGGTGATATGTTGAACATTGGAAACGACCACAAATCAAATCATCCCAAAAGACTATACCTTTGCTATGCTCTCTGCATGCTCTCGGCACAGTGCAGTGCGGTAAGTACAACCAGTTGTTCCTTATGGTACAGAGCGGGAGGCACGAAGACAAATTCTTAACCAGCAATAACCTACTGCTGCATGGATTACGGCATCAATTGAATACATGAAATACACAGAAAATACGTGCTTTCACCCACTTCTCTGTTTTCAAAGGCTATATAGCAAGAACAGGGGCCCATTCCACAAAGAGTTACGCACAATCTTAAGTTTGATTCCCCATACTTAAGTCAACAGTAAATCATACTTAAGATTGTGCGTAACTCTTTGTGGAACGGGCCCCTGGTGTATCTGGGATGCTGATGGTCAATCGCCATTGACAGAGACATCTTTGCGTTCGAACCCCGAATTCCGTGGAATAGAGAACCACACCGCGACTTTTGCTTAATGCTATAGGCTTACACTCTAAAATGTGTTTGTTTTGCCACCACTTTTTTAAAATGTTGGAGTGTTTAACAAACATGTTTAATTCTTAAGTATAATTTCCTGAAATTATATGGTTCATTTGTAAACGTTCCTAGAGAGTAAATGTGTCTTCAAAATGGGAAAAAGGCGTTTAGGAAAGTGTGAAATTCCTGAACATGCAGCATACAACTGGAATGTGAGCTAAACCCTTTACCGCCCCATTTTCACTGGATCACGTCATTTGATAGGTCAGTACGTTTCTTACAGAATCTCATCTCGGCTCGAGGTTATACTAACCTTTAAAAGAATAAGCAGGGCAGGGGAAACTAGTTGAGTTAATGGTAACCAATCTTCGAACTACAAATGCTCCATTTCGTATTCATTGGTCAGGTTTTATTGTACTTTGTCGAAGGTGCCGAGACAGCTCTTCATTGTATAAGAAAATGATGGCAATACCACAAAGGACATGTTATTGGTTGAACATTAAAGGCCCAACTCTCTCACCCCAAACATTGCCAATTCTTCTTACTCCTTACTAATGACTTAGCCCCTCCCATAATTGTCTGAAATTCATCTTCATTCAGGCACAATCTCAGTTAATTGCTTTAGTGTGTGCATAGAAAAATTAAATGGTATAATCGAAACACTCTCAGTACAGTTCATGCTGTGTAATATAAATTTTGGTACTCCGCATTGCTTGAATTAACTGCCAATCAAAGAGATGAGCCATTTGAGAATTTTGGATAACCCCTGTAGAAACTGAAGTTTGGGTAAGAGGATTGTCCCTTGAAATCGACTGAAATGGAATTTCACTTTTCTTAGTTCTGTACACAATTGACACCCTACAAATTCGCATAGATGCAACCACACTGTCTCCTTGCTGAAAAAGTCTAATTCTATTGGATTGATCATGAAAGCACACTTCAAACGTTCACATTTAGAGTTGCTCTTGTTCCAAAAATACACATTACCAATTACTGGAATAACTCTATTTGCAGAATGCAATTAGCTCAGCACTCGGCTTATGAATATAGGCCGGGTGAAATGCAGGCTGTTGCCATCATTCCCGAATCTGACTCTGACTCCTTTTCGAAATCCCTGCATGGCAAATTTTGTGTGTCTCTCTGCCGTTCTAATCCTAGGAGGAAAAATCCAGTGGTTTTGAAACGAATGTCACTAGCAGTCAAAAAGGCCGTCTTATATATATATATATGCAGAAACTAAACGCTGTCTTTCAGAGAAAGGAGATTCCGAACATTCTATACCTGTTTGGCTTATGCAGTTGTGTGTGCGTATGTGTGTGTTGTTAGTGTGTGTATATATTAGTAAAACAGATAACAGAGAAGGCATATTCATTAAAAGCCAAAAACTTGCTTATAGTGGCAAGCTTCTTCTCAAGATCAATGATCTTACCTCCAAATTTTGACATAAAAAACCACAAACTTTATGAATCCAACCTATTCGAATAATTGATTAGATATTTCAGTTTAGACCCTCTGATGAGACTTTTTGAGAGTGTTTAAATACATCAGTGATTAGATACTAGAGACTTGTTACATGTGAAATATTTCACAGCTTCGTGTCTAGAAACTCGTGGATTCACATGTTTTCCGTGCATTCATGGTATTTTTATCTCATCGCTCCGTGAGGAGGATGAGATATTGCAGTCACTTTGCCTATGGGGCTATATATGGCAATGCCAGCTTAAATCGCAATGGTTGCCATCGTAACGGTAAATTTTCCCAGGTTACTAGTCTCGAGGTCTAACCCATGGTGAGGTACCCCGGGGTGAATGAAGGTCCAGGGCTGAGAGAGGGGTCAAAACCTCTCCGTGTTTGTGTGTGTGTGTGTGGGTGTCCAATTTTGTTTTCCTAATATCTTGTTAACGGCTGGGCCGATTTTCTTCAAACTTGGTGGGATAGTACCTTAGGTGGAACAATTGCATTTTAATACACAACCGGAAGTGAAGGTCAAAGGTTACAGGTCAAAGGTCAAATTTAGTGAAGTCACCTTTTCTGCTATATTTCCAACACAAAACGTCCCGCTGACACGAAACTTCACATATATGATGATTGCATCTAGACCTACCAAAATATGGGGTTGCCATGGCAACAGAGGGCAAAGGTCAAGTGGTAGAGTGGAACAAAAAAATTTCAAGTGATAATTTGTTCGTAAAACAACCTTTTTGTCTTTTAAACTCCTCCTAGTGGGCTGAACCGATTCTTTTCAAAATTGGTAGGTGCGTACCCCAGGGTGGGAACTCGGAAGAAAAGGTCAAAGGTCAGAGGTCAAAGGTAACATTTTGCAAAAAACACTTTTTTTCCTATTTTGTACTAAAACTTCAACAGAAAACCCTCATTTTACATGAAACTTCACAAGTATAATAGGGTAGACTAGTTCTACCAAAAATATGCAGTTTCCATGGCAACCAAGGTCAAAGGTCACGTGAAAGGGGGTCAAATACTTTTTTTGTATTCACTTTAACTCTTAACGGAAGCATCCCACAAATCTGAAAGTTTAAGTGTAATAGCCTAGGCATGATAAGTTGTACCGATATGTGTGGTTGTCATGGCAACCAAGGACATAGTTCACGTTACCGATTGTCAAAGGTTAAATTGGGCATGACACGGCCACAAAAACTTTTGTGTAGGCTATTGCAAGATTAGATACAGAATTTTACAAATGTTATCTCACACCCCACTAAAAACCCGTACAATTCGGCATAAATGATATTCGACTGAAGGAAAACTGCGTTCGAAATTCAATTTCGAAAAATGCCGCAAGAGCTCACCTGACTTTTATGACGCAATTGGCCACACAAACCCCGCCCTACGGCGCGCATCTAGATGTGGAAGTAATGTAACGCTCGGTAAAGTTATCTTATCTTAGCAACCTCATGAAAACGATTGCAACACAATACAGAGTCCAACATACAGAGTGGAAGGCGCGGACCATGGTGGGGATTCGGAGCAAATCATTGGCCAATATGTTCGCGTGCATATGCGCGCGGGTAAAAATAGTTCTGTTGTTGTGCAAGAAAGACGCGGTTCAGGCGCTATAAAGAACAGCTATGAACATGTATGAACAGACCAAAACAAGCGCATCCTCACTACGAGCGCCTCTTTACTGTATGAGCTGTTTGGTGAAGATGCTATTGCGAATGCTAAGCAGTAACCGTGCAATGCACAATTCACAATGTAGTCAGTGGCCACGCTCACTGCTATCCTAGCACCGGTGTTTGCAATTATGTATGCGCAAACATGCGTTACCATGCACATGATTCGATGATTGTGAGCTCTCTGGTACAGTGTTGCTAACCGTGCCTCCAATGACGTCACCATTTTGAGACGCGTTCACATACGTTTTTCGCTTGTGAATTTCAAATGGGCTGAGCCTGGCCTGTAATTGGGAATTCAAAACGTTGTTTTTCGGTATTTATGGACATAATTTAGTTGGGAAATCTTTCACTTTATTTCAAGGTGTACCCAAACTTACCGAGAAACTTACTTTGGCCGTGTCATTACCACTTTAATGTTTTGTAACTAGCCTATTTTTCATCAATTAATATAGGCCTAAATAAGCTATACTGAGCCTCAGGCCCAGGTTAGTACTTCGTAGTAGCAGTCTCGTCTTCACAACTCAAATTCTTTATTCACTAACTTGTATGCTGCAGTGAGATTTTCAAGTTCTGCTCGCACTTCACTTTGATAGCCCTTATATCCAGAGTGTTCTCATAAGGTCTATGCAGGCAGTCGTTTTCAGTCCAAAGTTGCTGTAACTGTTAGTCCTAGCAGTATGAAAGTTAAAGTCTAACCTAGCGCTAGACTTGAAATCTGAAGCTGGTTAACGGTATGTAGGCTAGGTCTGGGGCTCAGGCATGGCTCTGAGACCTACGCCATTCATAATCTCGAGTTATAACCCAAGATATTAAAATGTGGGTGACTAACATTAGGTTAGGCATAGGGCCTACCTATCTTACATATTAGTGCACTTAAAACTTGGCGGTTCTGAAGCATCGCCAAAAAAAAAAAAAAAAAAACGTATGTGACAATTTCCTTGCCACGGGCGAGGATTCGCCACAGGCCAGTACGCAGAAAAGCTTTGTGCGTCGACGGGAAATCTTCTAACGCCACGCGTTCAACATGGCGCACACGCCCAGCTTTTGAATTGAGACGCACTTGATGTGCATATCAGCTCGACACACATGAAGTTTGCCGTCGCGTCAAAATGGAGAATACGCCCAGATAGTGCCTGAATAATAACAATTACGCACTTGTCTAAAGCGTCCCCGAAAGCGTCTTACTTTTATAATCGTTGCGTCCATATCCGTATCAGTTTAGTGTAACAGCCAAGCTCGTTGTTTTTTCATAGTGTTGCAAGGGGATAACAGCATCTTAAAAAATAAGTTTGTTCCAAAATCTTAGATAGGCCTACTGGAAAAGGGCAAGCGTTACAAAGACTGGGTAGCCTATTCCTCCAGTTCTTTTATAATCTGGTGTCAGAATTTAAATATCCAATTTATGTTTTTTTGGAATAAGGGGTGCGCCTATAGTTCCAAGAACTTGATTGGTCGGTGCCATATTCTTTCCCCTCACTATCTTACGAAAAAAAGCTTCTGTCCCTTGGAACGAAAAAAAAAATCGCTTCCCTTGGACTTCAAATAGGAATTTTAAAGGATTGTAGCATGGACTTTTAGTATGGTAATTTTTGTCAATGACATTCTACTGTAGCATAAAAACAGCACAGATAAAACTTCCAGCACATAAATAATTCAAGTTCTGTAACCAACTTGCGCACATGTTAGCGATGAGATATGCAACTCCGTGGATTGCCCTCTTGTTAGCTTTTGATGTAGTAGAGGGATGACATTTGAGTATGCCTGCTTTTCTGTGGTGGATTTAGGCCCATGTCTCCTTTGGAAAGTTTCGCTTTGGGAGAGGGCTCGGAAGCTACTGAATGCACAATTTGCAATTTTTGTACATCTTCTAAAATGCATGGTGACATTTGGGAAAGTACTTCTCGCCCCCCTCAATCGACTAGGGGCTACTATTAATGGAAAGTCAAACGCATGTCCATGTAAGTTATCAGCTTATTGCCGCTTCAGGTGAGGATCTGACATATTGATCAGGAGGTGACAATTAACTCATTTGAAAGTGCTATATAAAGTGAGCCGTTCAAATAAATCTATTCAACCTTGTGATGTATTATCAAAAATTTACAAATTCATTGAGGAATTTATGGCAAACATCAGACAACCAACAGTGTAGACAATTTGAAAAACAATCTACTTACTATTGTTTCCAGAATTTTTAGTGAGTCTTATGTTCAGTGGCTCGCTTTACTTATTTGAAAACCAAATTCATATCATTTGCATAAGTGTTTATAATCTCTGGTTTTAAGTGGCGACGCACGCAAGTGTTTTCTGCAAGCAAATACACAATTAATTGACATTAGTGGCGCTTATTTCACTTCATTATCTACATTTTGGATCTTCTAGCTGGTCCATCACTCTGAAAATAGTTGGCTCGGGTTATTACGTATTTTGTTTCATTACAAAATAGAAAATGTTAAAGTTTCAACTTTTCTCGTGGCTTTTCTTCGGCTATTTTCAAGTCATTCCGGGTTTGACACTCGTGAACTAAAGTAGAGCATAACACATTGTTAAATATATTTACCTCAATTGTAATTATCTCTGAAATCACTAAAGTACCCTAACATACACACAGACAATATCAATCAATATTATGCTTCCGCATAGTATGTTTCATTTATATACGTAGTATTTTCTGCCCTGTTCTAAAATGTTGTCTTTTTAACGAGATAAAAATCCCTGCAGCAGATGCTTCAGAGAATCTCGTTTACATCTTTGTTTTTGTTACTGCAATTTTACAACATTTCTAACAATGCACCTTTTGAGCACACACCTGTAAATTTACGTTTTTCGAGTTTTGTGCTTAATGTTTTGCCTCAAAAAAGAAATCACATGACGTCTATGAACAAGGTGTATTTAATAGATTTGCATATCAGATATGGTGTTAATTATGCCTCATATGAAAAAAACCCGTGTTTGAATTAATGACAGAGCATATGCTTCTTAGACGAAACTTACTTGAATCAATAGGTTGGAAACTGGGCCGTAAAATTTTAACTAACTAGACGGAAGGTCCGGAATTCAGAATCATACATAAGAAGAAATGGAACCTACTACCGTTGTACGTGACACTCGGCTGAGGCTATGCAGTTGGGAAAACAATTCAGTGTCCCACAAATGTAAAATGGCCATTGGCGCCGCTATATCAAAATCAGAAGGTTATTAGATGAGTGGTGAACCCCTAAATAACTAACCTCCCCCAATGAACACGTAGGGGAGGTACTTTAATTAATGGGATCGCATTAAAACCATTTTACAAGCGTGATTCATTGCACACAACATCAAGAAAGCATACAGAACTCCTAATGGAACCCTTGCAATACCCACCACAGCAAGTCTATAATTATGGTAAGTTATTTATAAAAATTTGATGATGAACTACCATATCTTAATCATGGATTCACTAGGAGGAGAAAATGTTATGAAAGGTCATTTCTGTAGGCTATAAATCCACTCAGTGGGTGGGAATCTCGGCTCGAAGAGACTCTGCATACTGCAAGTCAATGTAAATGAAGCTATGTTTTATACAGTGTCTCAAGAACTTGAATTGGTACTTGATTGATGTTTTTACAACGTTTTATAGACATTTTCATAATTGATGAGACAGATTACTAATTGCAACGATGGGTCAATCTAAATAGTATTTGAATTTTCAAATGTTGCCTTAAGATTACATAGCTGCAAGTTATGTATTCTCTCACTGGGTGGGCGTAGAGATTGCCCGCATGCAGTTAAAGAGTAAATATTAAATGTTTATTGGTCTACCATGCTTCACTGGTAGGTAATATTAAGTTCAATAAACCGTATGAACTGCCTACATACAACATCTGCAAGGAATCTACCTTGAAGAATAGTACTTAAGGGGACATTCCAATATTCTTGTAATCGAGAATACTCTAGGCTTTTAACCCAGTACCGCGCTCTTGCAAAATTCAACAACTCATGTTCCTGGTGTTTTTTAGAAAAAAACATTATCATATTCTCCGACCACTAGCTTTTCAAGCAAAAAAATGTTGGTGAGGCCAAAACGTGCAATGTCAGAGTGACAGTTGAGGATGCGGTAAGCCACACACCTATGTTGGTGTTCATTATATTTATACCTGGGTAATTATCATGACTCACTGAATTTCGAATGGTTTAAACCGATGTATACATTTATTCACGATGATGTAGATAACAGGGTTGTTCTATGCCTTCTCTAATGTAGTCTCCCAACAAAGAGATAAGAATTAACCCCCGCCCGACGAGTTAGTTTTAAAAGGAACAGGTATGCTGAGCATTACTGTAACAAAATTTAAGAGTTAAAAAAAGTCCAAAGCCTAATTTATATTTGATATATTTTAAAAGAGGAACACATCCTAAGCCCTGTCATGAAAATTTCATTGATTCCCATGTTCAGTTCTTCAGATATTAGCAAAGAAACTGACACATTTTCAACAAAAATAAACTTGAAGCAAGCAGTGATGTCATGAATTCACACTGTTAGCCAATATTTGGTTTTTCTTTGTTTTTCATCCTTTAAGTTTGACCTTGAATTGATTAGGGATGCTATGTTACCCCTAAGACATACCGGTACAAAGTTTTTAAAATTCCATTGCTAAGGATGCACTTATTGTATCAGTGTATTAAAGATTAAAGATATAAAATTGGTGTTATTGACCCAGACAATGTGAATTCATAACATCTCCCCTGCTTTCTTCAAGTGCACCTAATGACGAAAATTTGCCACATTCAGTTGCTAGTGTCTCTAATATCTGAAAAAAATCATTTCATTTATTCGTTTAACCATTCAAATATATACAATGACAAAGTTTAGCAAAGTTACAGGAGATAAAATAAGAGTGGAAGGAAGTGCAACTAAGACCCAAGGGCACCAAAGGTGTACTCCTTTACAAAGGAAAAAAAGGAAAAGAAAACACAACAATCAAATATACACACCAAAATTATATAAACCATCCCTAAGCACATGGGAAGTGTATACAAATTTCACCTAAAGTATATTCCTCTTTAACAAACCAGAAGTAAGTTGGACCCCGGACTATTCTTTGAATGCAACTAATGGTCAACTGAGGCAAATTGGAAACTATCGTCCAATTAGGGGGCAATATTGCAAGATTAATCTAACATGTTGTGGTAACGAGAAATTAAGTTCACAAGGGTTACTCGGTGAATCGATAAATCGCCAAACTTACATTTTGGGAAGTTTTGGCGTACAGTGTATAGTGTTTTCAATCGTGCTCAGTTTTTCATGGGAACAAAAAATATTGCTCAAAAAAGGGGGTCATTGATTCGATAATTTTTAAAGGCATGTTCTGGTGGGTTTTCGCCTCTATCTTGTAAGAAAAACAAAAGTATTCCACACCATGTCCCATGTACCACTTTATAATTGATATGAAAAAAAAAACTTTCGTGCTGCGTTGTAGCGGAGTGTAGGGCGCTGCTCTAAGCCTCCTTAAAAGTACATTCAGGTGGTTTTTTACTGAAGTCTATTAAGAATTAGGGCAAACATGTTAACCAAAATATAACAGATCATGTCCTCAAACCCCGTCGTAATATCCTTTTCCGAACTTAAGATATCTCACTTAGATTGTTTTGCTCTTCGCACGCAAAGGGTGCATCATCTTTTCAACAAAGTTTCATTATGATACGTTATGTGGTCAAATTAACTATGATTCCCTTTTTTCTTTGTATTTGAATGTCCAATTTGTCTTGAAAATTGATACTGTTTGAATAATTGGATATCATTTCCTGTAGATCAATAATACCAATATACCTAGGGTCCTGAAAAGGGAATTCTTAGGACTACCCTATGGAACTCTACAGCTTAGTACACTGTCCACCTTTTATAAAATCTAAATGTTGTAGACTCTGATGATTATAGTGATGCAAACTCTCACGGTGTAAGTTAGGGTGAACCAAATTAAAGAAGTTCAGTGTCATACCTCGCACCAGGGAGTTGCAACTCCCTGCTGGCACGAGTCTGCTTGAACTGTGAAAGGTCAGAGATGGACTGCTGCTTCAAAGTGGTATGTTTGTGCTACGTTTAGAAAGGGCCCGTCTTAAAACCGCAGTTACTTGACAAGTGAGTAATCATTTTTCAGTTCGCTTCTAGACATCAGGTGTATGTCTTCTCTTTTGGTATTCAACTTACGTTAAATATTTCCCATTGAAAATGCGGGAAGGTCCATTTACCATATAATTACTACCTCTGAACTGTGTTCTACTTCAATTTCCACCATCCATGTCCTTGAAAAACCGTACTATACTCTACATCAGAACGAAGGCCCGTTTGACACTTTTCGTATTCATTTGTACCCGGATTGGTGTGGCTAATGCAGCTTACAATGAGAAACAAGTTTTACAAAAAAGCTTGCGAAATTTTGAATATTTTGCTAACTTTTCTCTAAATTATGACTTTTAATGTAAAGGGTAAACGAGGTAAAATAGATTTCATCTATGAAAAACAAAAAAACCTCAATTTTTTCCCTTTTTTGACAACAGCAGAATCGCTTTAAAGGAAGCAAAATTGAGTTTCATTAACATCTTTTACCGAGGGTTTGATCATCTCGAACTTGCCACACTCATCATTGATGTAGAATCTTTGCATCCTACTCAACCCTGGATGAATAAATCTGATTAAGCTTATGAAAAACGTATTATTTCACAATAATATGTTTTAAACTTAATCATATTCCGACTGTCACTGAGCTAAAAGTATTGTTTTCAAACAGAACCCCAAATTTTTGGCTAGCTTTGCGCGCCTAACTTCTTGGCGTTCTGTAGATAACAGGCCATGGTATCTTTATGGCTGCGGGTCGCTGCTAAATCCCTAACGAAAGCCTAAATTAATCGTTGTGCACATCCTTTAAATACATTGTCGAGTCCCTTTAGCGGCCAATTTCCAAATATCGTCGTGTGCAATAGTCATAGTCGACACAATCGAAGTTGTAGCACCTACAAACTGTTCGAGAACAAACAGTTCGGTAGAGAACCGCTTTCGGGGGAAAATGAGTATTACCCCGATTGGGGGAAAATTTGCCTGTCTCAACGGTAAGAATATTTATGAGCACTTAATGTCTACCTCTTCACAGTCGTCGAATTTTTTAATAACTGTGGGTATATTCAATTGTGGGTTTATAGTTTAGACATAAAAAACGAAATCACAATGGACCTTCAACCACGTATTTACAAATGTATGTGTTGGCACGGCCCACTTGCACACCTTTAAGTGAAAAATGGTGTATAAAACTTGCGACTGCGTGGAGTCTTTAAATTAAGCTTAGGACAAAGAACGTAGCAAAATTGCTCGATTTCTCAAAATCGGCGTGGTGAACAACCAAACATGACGAAGCTTTCTAATTCCCCTATCAACAGAGTTTTTTAAAATGCTCGAATTTCTCTTTCCTAAAATCGAAAAAAATTGCAAGGCCGTTTTGAACGTTTTCTCCGTTGAATTTGCGCGGTAGGATCGCAATGCATCGTGGGAGATATTTGAAAATGACGCCACCCATGAGAAAATAATCCCCCGATCGGGTGAAAATTGATTTCCCCCGAAAAAGGGTTATCTCTCGAACTGACAAAGGTTTCAGTGAATTATATAGCTAATGCTAGGGAAAGGTTCAATGTTAGTTGGCGAACATCACCAAGAGGCTTTCTTCAGTACACTTAGTCACTTATTTCCATTTCTAAATTAATCACAATAGGCTTACATGAATTTGAAGCTATAACTTTACTCGTGCCGTGCACAAATTTATAAAGAAGTAAAAGTAAGCTTGTCTCGCTATGGAGCATTTCTTGAAAAGTTAAAATAGTGCAAATACTGCCCGAAGTCTAGCTGTTATTCATAGCCCTGATAAAATATCAATGGTGTATTTCCATTCCTTGGATGTTCCTGGAATCTCACTTAGAGTGTAGGTTCTAACTAGAAAAGTGGAACTGCTATGGCGGACTTCGCACGTATTCATCTACTGCCGATTTCGGTTAAGCTGTTTGTGGTAGGTAAGAGAATGTGGTCCCCACAAAGTAGTCATATGGTGTCACTACTGATATACTGACATTACACTTTTAGGTGACTCCCGCGCGGTGTCAGTTCCCTCGTTATTAAAACTCCTGGCTAAGTTTCCGTTATGTGTGAACGGAGTGGGCGGGGCCACGGCTATATAAAAGTAGTAGGGTGACTTGTGAAGTGATACTATTTTGACAAGTGTTGGTACATTGACTACCTGTTGCCGGTATATTTACCTTATTTCTATCCCCGCCCCGCTCCCACTTTTGGCACCTAGGTTAAGCTACCAATGACTTTAATTGCTGTTGTCTTCCGTTAGATCTCAATCACTTCTTGGCATAGTTCCAAACATTGTCACACTTTTCCGGTCTCCCCCCCTCCCCCCCAAAAAAAAAGATACTCTACGAAACACATGAGCGCTCACTTTTTAAAATGGTTCAGTACAACATTAATTAATTTATCGAACTTGGGCAGGTGTTTCACCCAAAACATCGGGATCGTTTAAAATGTCACGTGAAAAAGTTAGACTTGCTTATTTTTCTTTGCTGGTTAGGGACTGAATTGATAGAACAACTTGAAACAACAAAAAATTTGATCAATTGGAAATACACTAATTGTCTCCTAGACTTGACAACTGCCAAAAATGTCACTCTTGGCTTAACATGTTTTCAGTTTAAAACATGGTAACCATTAAGTCTTTTGTCAGAGGATTACAGTTACGTCAAAGAAACGAAATAAAGGACCTTTCAATCAAAGTCTATTCCCTCAAAAGGGTTAAACTGCTCTCCATAAGTCTTGTCTGATTTCATAATGTGCTTTTACTCTATCTGTAATATATCTTCATGGTGGTATCAGCAAAATTATCGATATTTTGAGGGAGTGCTCGTTTTATGTTTGTCTTGGTTTGGTGTATTGAATATTCATACCTTAGTGCAATTTAATTGGCTGGGACATTCAAGGGTGGAAAGACATGGTAAAAATTACAACCCATCATTATCTAGTTTGACATTTGTTTTCGTTAATTTTTCTTCGAAATTCGAATGGACTGTGTAAAAGCTGCGAAATGTTTGAACAGAATCATTTAATGTATTTCCCTTTTGTTAGACTCATTTCAACAGTCAATTCATTTGTCACCTGTATCACGAAAAACGAAGCACACGTGTTTGATCATTTTGCAATATATGCCTCAATATGGTGTGAACGAAATGATGTTACATCTTGACAAGACTAGAATGGAATTTATAAGCACTGGTTAAGAAAACTGTATTTTCATTTCTGCCTTGAAGATGTTCTTATTTTAAATGAAATCGTATATATGCTTGAGAGATTCTCGAAGATACTAAGCCAATGGACGTTGTATTGTGAATCACTTTAAATATGTAAATTGTTTTCCCTCATTGCCACATGTTCATAGAGACAATAAACTGAATTAATTCAGTGGACTGAATTTGAGTAACATTTCGTTCCGTTTCTTCACCCTTTATGTACGCTCTAATTCGAGGGTGTAAAAGCTTCCCTAGACATAAGGAGACGTGATCGCGACAAGTACCTTACTAGTGTTCCTACGAGGTACGTGTTGATCTGTAAGATATAGTTCCTTTTCCAAAAATGATTTTGCAGTTCAACATTTCTCTGCCTACTGTCTGGAACATGTGAATATTTGAAATTCATGCTTCTCCCAGAGCCGTAAAAGGTCTGGAAAGCTTGAAATGAAATGTCACACTTTGCTGGGATAACTAGAATTGGCAGTTTTCCTGACGATGCTATTTAAAAAGACTTCAGGGTGTCCTACCCAATACTTATGCATTCCCTATGCTAACATATGTCAATACAAAATAAACCGGGAAGTAAGATAATGTTGTAGTTAGGGGAAGAAATAGATGCCCTCGTTAGGGATTATTTTTCTGGTAGGAACCATCTTCTAATATTTGCTTTCAAAGTTGCAATTCTGATTTCCTTGAACAAGGGAAAAGATAAAAGCAAGCAAAAGAGTCATTGTGGTAAGTAAAGCCTTGTATGTTAAAGGTCAGTAGCAATCGTTCCAAACTTATTTTGAAGCAATAGCTAAAGCTATCAATTTTCTTCTCACTTCTCCCCAAAGAATCTTTTACAATATTTTCACTCCTCAATATTGCATATTCAAAAAATTAAGCAATGGTTTTCAACAAATTTCAGATTTGAGGGGAAAATACTGTCACATGACCCTGAAGAGCCAATCGTAAAAACGGACAATGTACTACACTACCTAATATTGGGTTAACTGCTATTTGCCTTTAATGTTTATAATAATGTGTATTAGTGCATGGATGTAACTCCTATCTTGTTAAGGTGGTATACTGCAAGAAAACAGTAACTGTTTAACAAGGTTTTTCTTGATTGGTTGTTGCCATTGTATTGTTTCTATTGTATTCTTTTTGTTAGAGTTAGGAATTAGGTTAGAATTTAGGCTATCGTTTGCCAGTAAGTAAATTTTTTGTTAAACAGTGCGGATCGCCCCAACAGTAACGGCTATTTTACAGAATTTGAATTGAAAGGAAGCTTCCTTCAGGATGATCTTGGTGTAGGTCCAAGAAAGTTTGAAAAAAAATCTGTCATGTCCTGAGCCTATAACAGGCACAATATGGGGCTACAGAAAAATGATATTCTCAGTAAATAATGCACAGATTAGTGATTGTGGATCTAGGGGATGAGTCACGGGAGCTCTAATTGTCGAATTAAACATGAATTTTGGTACAAAAGATAGCTATACAAGGGTTTGAAGCAGATGACACATTAAAACCGTAAGTTTTTATATCGCCGGGATCGGACAAGAGAACTCTGCATTAAACTTTTGAATCTGAAACTAATTATTTTGCTTTTTGTTTTAGCAAAAAAGCAATGTTCGTGCAAATTTACAGGGTAACCAATTTAACGATAGACCTTGATGACAGATTTTTGTTAGCTACACTTCATTGGTTCAACAGTTTTGTAGAGGAAAATGTTGAGACAATCTTTGATTATTCCTTTACATGAGATTTAAAATGATTGAAATTGTGCAGTTAAATTATTTATATTCTAATAGGTACAACAAACCATTACAATCACAATTGATTCACGCATGCGTATTAAGTACGATGCTATTATTGAAAACGAAATGTAAAGATCGACCTCGATCCTTTAAGCGTTCCTGCACATCACCTGTTTCAATTATCCACTTGGACCAAAATCCTTCGTTATGCCGTCATTCGGAATTATTCCTTAAAATTGATTTAGTTATTCAATGAGAAACACCAAATGTCTCGTCCCCTCATAGAATTTTTACGAGAATGTCTGTTTCAGTTGTTTGTTTGGCTACGGATTTCCGTAGTTGCCTGAGGTAGTTCTTTTGCTCAGCTTTCATTCACACATTTCCTACAGAAGAGCACTTCTTGGCTTTAAACACTGGGAGTCTATCTCACCTAATTCCTGCGAAATTCATACTTGACAAAATATCTCCAAGATATTTGGTAAGGTTGTCGATTTATGCCCACGGCATAATTGAATAATCAAAATTGAACACATGGAAACGTTTGTGGAGATCACCGAAGCATGTGCGAAGAAGGAAAACTAACATCGCATATAACTTCTATGGTTTTTGTCATATTCATTTAACACAGATATAGAAGTAAGAAACGGATAAAGGAAACATGCAACTTTTCCAGTAATTAGAGTAACGATCAGAATGTGAAAACAAATGTTAGTAGGTAAATGTCATTACTTAAAAATCAATCATGAGCAACATTTAGATGTGTCATCTGAGTTTTGTGATTTTGAACCAAAGTAATACTTCACTACACTGTGTTACATAAATGTTGTGTATTGATATGCATGATTTGGCATATGAGTGCAATTCGGGTAAATGAATTACAAAGTAGCTTATCAGTGCATATGAGTCATATGCAGCAATACGAGAGTCTAACGTCGAAGGATAACGGAATGGATCCCAAAATGATTTGAGAGATGCCCAGTTATTAGTGAGGGAAGACTCATGGGCACAAACTATGTTTGACAATACTTCTACAAGGAAAGTACTACATTTTTAATTGTAAGATTAATAACAATAGCCCAGAGGCCATTGCTTTTTCTTATAAATTTAAATATTACCTAAATGCTGAATACTATATTTTAAGCAATTCCGGCAATGTTTCTCGTATGACACTTTTCAAGGAAATGTTCACTTAATGGTTATGTTATAATGCCTTTTCTGTTCTATCAGTGTTTTGTTTGAAAACGTTGTGTGAATAATAGATTAAAATTTTTGTACTAAAGACTGATCAATAAACGAGACGAAAAAAAAATGTGTTTGACAGTACTCAAATTTAATACAAATCTTGCTTACTGAAAAATGTTGGCTCTACTTTCATGGTAATTGTTTTCTCAGAATAAAAAACAGGGCTTTAAGGTATTTGCTCAAATTTTTTAAGCATCAAATAGGTCTTTCACAATTCATTTTAGTTCTGTTATACATTAAGTTGTTATGATAAATTGAGCATATGTACTGAACAGTTAGGATAAATCAAGGATCTAACTATTAGGTCTGTAGATATATCCGTTACAGAAATCTCCCACTTTGGATTCTCTCCAAGTCTACGATGACACCTCCCTGATTGCATAGGTTTATTTCAGAGATTATTAGCAATATCTATTTCCTTTTGTCCCATTATCGGTCAGAAAGTGGAACATTCTACCTATCACTGCAGATATCTGCCTTCTACCTATCACGAATCGCTCCCACCTTTACCACTGACGCTCTATTTTGTTTGCTTATTTGGCAGGCCTTATGTAAACTTATCTTGTGACTGACCTTACGGTGGGACTAGTGATGGCTCTGGTAGGGACATTAAGAGGTATTTGTCCCTTCATCGGTTGTAAGACCCCCAAGTTTGATCAGTTAAGATCTAGGTCAACCTAAGACATAAATAACATTCCTCTCCTGGAACTTTATCTACCACCTATAGATATGCCCAAAACCGAGAACTTTCGCCGTCTTCATCCCCTGCTCCTTACCTGGGCTTTGGCCCTGGACACATCCAACAGGAACCCGCGCTTCGCTTGCGGTTTCGCACTGAGCGCGAAAAGGTTAGCCCCGAACAGTTTGCTTTAAACCTAGTTTATCACCCCAATTTGACATATTTGTCTCCGCCACTGTGTAAGACTTTAAGTTGAAAGATAGTCATTCTAATTTGAGATGGTGAAGTAGCATATCCTGTTTGATGTATGGCTTTTGAAAATAATGTTACAATATAATTTCTAAAAGTTCTAAAGTATGATATTTATTAGGATTATCTTTATGGCATGCCCGAGATATTATATGATGTTCTAAAATAAAATGAAAGCTTCTTGCAACAACATTTTGAGGAAATTTTTACGATATAGCTGTTGTTTCAATATAGTTTTCGGTCACATGATCTCCATTACTTCAGAGGTGAAGAGGAGTCCCCTAAACTTATTTTAAAGCAACACCGTAAAACTCACAATCTTTTTCTTATTTCTCTTCAAACTATCTTTTATCATATATGAAGACTTTACTATTGTATATTCAAGGTAAACAAAGAAGTTAATGCTAGCAAGTATTACATTTGAAGAGAAAAAGTCACAACCACCAATCATGAAACAGGACAGTCTCCTACACCACTTCAACGTCTTGCTCCTTAAACTGCAATTTTATTGCATATATTAGAACTCAAGACAAATAACTGAAACGAATTTTCTGCTTAATGTAATGCAAATGCCAGTTTGAATGCACCTCTAAAGTAGCGTACGTAACTGCGGTGGCAAAAGTGATGGCCGAATATAAAAATAAGGCAAATGTACCGACGGTAGGGGAGACTGCATTTTCTCTAGTGGTTTGTTCTCAACGAACAAATATCTGCCGTTCTTAACGATTGTGTCATTTTTATGGTTTTTATGGTTCCCATAAAATGCAAATCAAAAATTTACTGCGAAGAACGGATTAAAAACAACAAATGAATAAGGTTTAAACAGTGCTTTCAACTATCTTATAACTGTTTTAATGAACGTAGATAGATTTGTTATAATGATGACAAACATTACTTAACAAGGACGTCTTTTACATTTTATGAAACATGATTTCTTGTGACGAATATTTGTAAGCTATGTCTTGAAAAGTTTTCTCATGAGACGATTAGCTCATCTACCTTTCTTTCTGGGTCCAAAAATGAGAAAAAAGACGAATAATTGATAAATGGGATAATGTTTATAGATGAAATGGTGCAGTTCAATTTAAATTTATGATTACTTTGCTTTTATACAGGAAGTTAGAGTAGAGATTGCTGCATGCCCTACAAATTTTCCTCGATAACTTCAGTGTCAAAATGAATACAAACAACATTGCTGGTCGGCAGTCGTTAAAATTGAAAGTGAAAGCATTAACGTAGTGGAAACGAATATCGTAAAATTACCAAACGTGAAAGAAGGCCGTAAATTTTTATGTTCAGCAAATTAGATGACTTTTTTATGGCCTGAGGTAGAGGTAAAGAAGGCTAAAAACAGGTAAATTTGTAGACTAGTAAAATATTTACTAAGGAAATAATAAAGGCAAGCAGTATGGACCGAGAAACAGCAGAAATGCTTCGATGAAAAGTTAACATTTAACTGTAAGTGACGCGGCAGATGTATGTTATGAAGATGGCCATATGGTGTACAATCAGACATATCGCGATCAATGGAGTTAATCATCATATGAAAATATTTTTGCACGAGAGAGTCAACGGAATTGAGTGGCTTTTCTTGCATTTCCTAATCATCATTCATCTACCGTGAAGTTAGTTAGATGGAGTTGTACGGCTCAGTTGCTAACGGTTTGAGTTGATCCGGGCAAGACCATGCAATCGTAAAGAGCATGTAACGTGAATGCTAAAATTGTTGAGACAACGCGCCCTAACCTCGTTTTCCTTAACACTTCATGTGTTTTATTTTTCATCGCGATCAATGGAGTTAATTATCATATGAAAATATTTTGCACAAGAGAGTCAACGGAATTGAGGGGCTTTTCTTGCATTTCCTAATCATCAGTCATCTGCCGTCAAGTAAGCATAGGCGTACGGGAGCATTTCAGTTTGGGGGGGGGGGCAGAGGATTCTCTGCCCGAAAAATGTAATTCTGCCCGAAAGACTATCTAAGCGGAGCGCCACCATCGGTTGGCGGGGAGCGTACAGAAAATTTTGAAAAATCGCCACCCTCAGACAGCCGGAAATGGCCTTTCTCAGGCTTATAAGCAGAATCAAAGCCGTCGATATTTTGAAATTTCGTTTGCAATAAAATTTTCACCAAAAATGAGCAAATAAAAAAGGTCAGAAAACTCCCAGATGAAATGTACCACTTGGCACTACCATTGGATGACGACATTAAGCTATAATCATTGGAAAATGAGTTTGTTTGCGCGTTCTACAAACTATTTTACGTCATGCGGCATGAGATTATCATCAATATAATTTTGAAAATTGAAAAACTTCAGAAACCCTCGAAAATCCCAAGGCTTGTCAACTTCAAGGGAGGATGGCATTGCATCGCATTCCGGTTGCCTATTAAATATATGTTTCGTCGAACTTTACAAGGATCCCATGTGTTTTAGCAGCCTGTTTAGCTCAGATTCAGAGGCCCGAATTACCTGAGTGGGAATGCCATGCAACGAATTGGCCTTTAAAAACCGATTAACTCAATTTTCGCACGATTCCCAAGCAAGGTAGCAGCCTGTTTATATGCATTTAAACAAACAAGGGCGCAAATTATTTCCTAGTGAGCAAACGACCTAAGTCCATATCAACGGTTTTGGCACACTTGATCCCCACAAACCGTACCCATTAAATAAAAAAGGGCGTTGACAAGGCACTATTCATATATTCTTCCCCGATCCAGCAATCGGTAACTGAGGTTCGTCCTTTAAAACATTTGTGATGTGAAAAAACATAATATAATGATATACCGCACCTGACATGACCTGGTCTTGTATCTTTCCGGGGAAAACTGTAGAACGGAATTAAAACATGAGTACCGTATGTCTGTGACTCTGTTGCGACCATGGGCGTCCGCAGAAATTTTTACAAGGGGGGGGGGCAAGGTCATTCATGGATGATTCAATTGTGTACACTATCTGATCGGAGCGCCACCATCGGTTGGCGCGGAGCGTACAAGAAAATTTTGGGCCTTACAAACCCTCCAGATGGCCGGAAACGACACTTGGCGAGTGTTATAAGCTGCATGTACCCAGCCCTGAAACAGGAATTTCATGTCTGTAATTTTTAGATTTTTAGAATTTTCAATGTAAAATATTGTTGAAGGGAAATCTGCCTCTCGGTCATGTCCTCGCACGCCTATGCACGATAAAACTTACAACTGTCAAACAGCCGATATAGGCCTATATCCGTTACCCAATTATGAATCATACCCCCCCCCCCAAATTCACCTTGTATATCCCAGTTACATCCGCGCTTCGCCACTTGAGATCAATACGGGACCAAACCAAGACCAACGCATTCATCAATAGTCGGAGGCCATAAGCACACTACACACCTGACAACTAGTACAATTGTGGCATAGTTTTTACAATTACAAATTTCCAATAGATATCACGAATGATGGTCCCCAAATTGCGATTTCACTATTTAGCATACCATCTTCTCTTTTGCTATTCCTGGTCAAATGTCCGCATATTTCACGAGTAGAAACTGACGCTGTGAGTGGAGATATTTTGATGATTTATTTTTAATTTTTTTTATTTCAATTTTTAATTAATTTTTTTTCACAAGTTTGATTTTCCGGGGGGGGGGGGGGAGGGAGTGCCCCCTTGCCCTCCCTCCTTCCGGACGCCCATGGTTGCGACTCTTGCCCGAATTCCAGTTCCACTGAATTGATACAACTGTCTATATGACTCGGGCCGAACTCCCGACTATATATAAATGATTTTTCTACTAACGCCGTTTGAGAAAAACCCGGCTTGTCACGTTGCTAGATGTTTTTACATGAAGTTGTGGGCAGACTTACTTGCAGATTTGTTCACACTAAATTCGTATGAGTGAGCAAACAAGCTACGCTGATTTGTTTACCATTGCCCGAATTTCGGTTTCAAAGCACTGCAGGTTAAAAAGTTTCGCACAATTTTAAGAGGATAATATTGAAAAGTGCAAAATCGTCATCTCATTCATATGCTGCCCAAATTCCTCTCGACCAAGTACGTTTCAGCCTTCTGGTGACTATTGGTGATTGTCATTTGTTAATATGGTGCGTCACAAGATAGCTTTTGATTGATTTGTTCGGGCAAAATTTTGGGGACTGTATACATCCTTGCTCCCCTTGTAATCTGGCAATTAAAAATATCCCAGAACTTTTTTGCAACTTTTGCCCGAATATTGTGTCACTTCGGGCAAAGGTTTGAGCAAGAATATGAAGTGAGGCTGACGAAAAATTGTTTTTTCATAAGCTGCCCGAATGTGTCGCGAATTTTGGTATCTTTTAGAGTTTTCATGAAAATTGTACCTTGACTATGATGCTTTTTTATTATTTTTTCGGCCAAGTGTACGAGGGAATTCGGGCGCGCCTAGGAGTTTTCTGTGTAAGTAGAAACAAACCAGGTTTTAAGACTCAAACGGCTGCCCGAATTCTTCCAGATCCCTGCCCCAATTTTAGGTCTTGAGAAAATTTTAGGGGGGGGGGCAGTCTGTCCCCCTGCCCCCCCTCCCCCCGCCTCGTACGCCTATGCAAGTAAGTTAGATGGAGTTTTACAGCTCAGTTTCTAACGGTTTGAGTCGATACGGCCAAGACCATGAACCCGTTAAGAGCATGTAATCTAAATGCTAAAATTGTTGAGACAACGTGCCCCAACCTCGTTCACCTTAACACTTCATGTGTTTTATTTTTCTGCTGTACCTTTGCAGGAAGTAGCCAATAATACCGGAACCATAACTAATCTCAAAAGTAATTCGGATATAAGGCAAACGTTAGCTATTTAGCACTGATAGTATCGATTTCAAGAGGGGAACGTTGTGTTGAAGAGTCAGACTTAAGGCTGTGGCCGAGTTGGATTTCCCCATCAAATATTTGCACAGGTAACCCCCACAGTATCCTCACAAAGAATGTAAACCCATCATTTTATTTGAAGTCTTCTGTGGGCAGTATATCATTGTAAACTATATCCTTGATAGGTCCAAATTTGCCAGCAGCCTTAAATGCACTTAATGTTCATCCTCTACTCAGTTGCTTACTCATCATTTCTTGTCTGCACCAAGACCATATTGTCATCTCAGCATACTCTCAACTTCACTCGTTGGTGCTTCCCCGCCTTTACAGACTTGTTTCTGTATGCTGAGGTATAGGCTTATATGCTTGCACCATCGACTCTGTGGATAAGCAAATGTTGGTTTCAGCAGCTTAAATTTCACACTTTAACTACATTATCACAAAAATCTACCTAATTTGACAACAGACAAAGTGAATTATCTTAAATTTTGAAGAATTTTAGGTTAAGAGAAACATTTTAATCAATCAAAAACAGCACAAGGGAACAGGCTGCACTTCAAAACACCTAGCACAAAAAACACAGCATTTTAAAGTTTGTTATGCTACTGCATGGTTGGTACAACTGGCAGCAGTTAAGAGTTTTATTTATGCAGCCATCATGGTTTCAAAAGCAAGTTAGAAGGTGTCTTCTTCTTTCTCTTGCAAAAAGGGGAACAGGTGTCAAGGGAGTAGAATATACCACAAGTGGGTTTTGGGGTCGAGCAGTTTGCCATACTAACACTGGTAACTTCCTCCATCCAGTACCACACATTGTTCAGTTGTGTGACTGTTGCTCACTCTGTGTTCATTGTGATCTATAGCTGCACTGCCTACGGTACAAACTCGGCCTTTTGGCTAAGATCATGTGTAGTATCTGTTCTTTTCATCCGGTCTAGAATGGAGACATACATGACAGACCAATATTGTAAATGGTCAGAGGGCCTTGAGGTTGGTCAAGTATTGACCTTAAGTGGACGTATGGCTTCTTCTGGAAAAAGTGAAAGTTTTGGTTTCGCCGAGCGACCCTTTGCCAGAGGGTCGCGAGGACTTTAGAGAAAGTACAAACACCTTATATTAGGCTTAGGGTTTAAAAAGGAAGAGCAAACAAAGGAGAAATGGCATTGAACAGGAAAGAACCATGCGGCTGATAACTTACCCTGATCTGTGCCGAATTTGTCAAGCAATACCGCCCACCGCCGTAAGTCTATCATATAAGCCTCAGTCAGGGTCAGGCACCCGTTCGTAGCCAGTACCTCTTATACAATGCAAATATCATTTTTATTCTTGCAGCTATGAGAAGCAATCAGTTTTCCAGAGGGTCCTAGTAGACATTTCAATTGCTTGGCAACACTTTTCATGATAATTGACTCACGTTTTAAGTTTATGGCAGTCCTTCTATGCACAGAACCAGTGTACAATGCCCACTGTACATGAACTGCCTGTGGGATTGCTGTTGCCTAAGTGCATGCCAAATGCACTTAGTCAAGCTACGGAGCCCAGGGGATGACATATATACTTCACTGGCATTAGCTATGGTCTATCCAAAGGATCATGAGCTTTCTAAGCCTTCTTTTTCAGAGATATTGTAAAGCCTTCCAGGGGACTTATGAATCTTCACAATAAACTGGCTGGCCAAAAATGCAAGTTTTTCAATTAAAATCACTCGAGCGTAAAATTGTAAAATTGGTGGTGATCACAGGTGAATAATTTAGCCCAATGATGAGTTTCTAGCTAAAAAATTGAAAGAAAATCATTCATTGCCTAAGGTAGCCGGCCTCTAATTACAGGTCCAATTGCCTTACACACTGAATTGGGCTACCTCCGTGCCCCCCTATAGCTCCTTGTAGAAGTTTTCAACCGGGACATGCCGCCCCTCTGTACCTTTAAGTTAGCGGACAACTAACTCCAATACTCGTACCTGAGAAAAAGTTTACTTTCAAATAAAGTTTTATGGAAGTTGTTTCTGACTGTTTTTGTTATGAAATATGATCATTTTTCCATTTGGATTATGTAGGTGAGTTGAAATACATATTGTGCAAAATTCAAGGGAATTTGACCAATTAAGTGCCATGTTTTGGTTGCATTACTTCGCTCTGTGAAATGCCGTTCCTTGGTAGCTAGTATAGCGGGAAACACAAACCTTTCATTCAAGGCTCTCTAGCTTAATTTTCAATGGCCATCATATGAAAATTTGAAAGTGCCGTGAAAGCTCACATTGTAAGATTCAATCAGAGGGATGGCATGTCCCAGTTGAAAACTTCTACAAGGAGCTAGGGCACGGAAGTAGCTAGCCCAATTTAGTGTGTAAGTCAAAGGGACATACAATTAACTTTTCAACGTGTCATCGGTATGCGACCACAGATATTAGTAACACAGCACTCACCAGATCTACCTTAGCAGACCAAGATCCCTCACTGGAGCAAGGATCTCGCACTTCACGACGAGCTCTAATCTTACGTGGCTACCCGAAAAATGTGGCAAATTGATGATGCAGTTACAGCTTCTGGCAATCACGTGCTGAAAGCGCTTGTCCACTAAAGGAAACTGTTCTTATGTCCTGATACGGCTCTGACTGCGAGTATGTACGTATCGGCAAGCCACGTAAAGTTACTGAGAAAGTAATAACCAGGTAGCCTAATGTCGGTCGCCAGTACCAATACTGGGTCAGTAAAATCAGAGCAACATTTTTTATCTCTCCTTTTTAGAAGAGGTATATCATAATTCGCGTATTCGACATTGCGTACTTTTTGAACACAACGCCTGGGCACAGTATAGTTTCTCATAAGTATACAGTATTTGATTACGGCAACATCCAAATATTGCAAAATATGTGTCAATTGTTGGAATTTCTCACATATTAACAATTTCTGAATACCTTGACCTTTTAAAAGCTTATTAACTTCGAAACATGATATTACGTTCAGGTTAATGCTTTGTGCTAAGAAATTGTTACCATCTGACTTCATTTTAATAGTACAAAAAGCACGCCAAAATTAGTTTCAATTTCAACAATAATGAAAAAATAAAAGTGGTATCTTTCTTTTTGATATCTTTTTGCTTCGAGATTTTTTCCGTAAGCGCATTAATTTCGATGAAGAGAGATAATTGTAATGGCTTTTTTGGTGAGTCTGTGACGGTTCGCTCGGTTACAAGGTATCTCAAATAAACAAACCGAAAACAAAACCTCTCACTAGCGGTTTTCATCTTTAATATGCGGATTCATCACGAAAAAATACAACAAGATTGCGGAACAGTTTGAAGATATCTTATGGGTCGGTGGCAAAGTCTGTGCACAAGACAGCAGTCAACGCAGTATTGGTACATAAAATTAAAAATGTCTACTTTCCTTTGGTAGATCAATGTAAGGGTTACTTTGTGTTTGGTGGAGTTAAAAGGTTTAAAGGTCAATAAAGATCAGGTACTGAAACCCTCGCTTAAAAAAACAATCACTGTGTCTTTATCGGCGGCCATTGAAATGGGTTTATCTGAAGTCCCCAAAATATCTTTTGTTTGGCACTAGTATTAAGTGACAAACCTCTTATATAATCGAAGGTCCCTTGACAGTGAACCTGTAAGCAAATAATACAGACTCCAATTTATGAATTGGAACGTTTTCAGAGCCTTCCTTGCAGTTTTCATTTAATTATTTCTTATGTTTGCCTGTCGCGACCTTAACAAGTGAGATAGACCCATTTTCATAAAGGGAAAATAAATAGAAGTAGCCTTAAGCAAATATGATGTTATAGGTTAATATGAAAGAAACCATTGCAACCCCAAAACAGAGAAAACGAATTCAAAAAGTCATTTTGCGTAGGTCGAGGTCGTAGGAGAGGTCGTTTCGTGTACATGAACTTGTACACGACGGAAATAAATTTATGTAAAAATGCAGAAAATGAAACAGTATGCATTTTTTAACCTATGTGACTGTACTTGTTAAAATTGGTTTCATGCTGTTTTTGAGTTTTGCAAATATACTGAGTCAGCACTTCTCGTGGTATGCTACAGAAGAAAAAAAACTAATACGTAAGTGTATAGTTTCACAATCCAGATGTAATACATTTAAATGAACACCATCCGTTTGTCATATCTGTTTCCGAGAGTTTCGTTCATTTTTGCCAAAGCAAGGTCACCCCATTGCTAAAAGAATGACTTGAGGAGTTGCTTGCAATATATCATTTTACTCTTTTTAAACATTCACAGTAATGTCCTCCGATGCATTCTGAAGTGGGAATTTTTGTTTAATATCAATTTCCAACATACATGTCCTTTGATATATATTCAATTTTGAAGGAATTGATTGCTGATACGACGTAAGTTTAAAATAAAACTGACAGGAGATTTAAGAGTTTGACCTTGTATTACCAGTTTACTATTTGTATTTTCCATTCGCTGTTAAAGTATTTGGTACTATTATAACAAAAATGCCGCTTTTTATTGTTTGCCTTGTCGTACTTTTTTATCTTTTTATTTGGTACATTTATAATATGATTAACTCACCAAGAATTTATTTTTCTTTATAAAACGTCAAACAAATTTTGTAAATTTATCTTAACTGTGTCCAGTCTTCAACCCGTTGGATCTTGGTGTTAGGCAAGGATAGCAGGAATAATTGCTATCCAACAGGAAAGGGCCACTGCGTAAAATGTTGTGATCGCGTTTTGGAGAAATCGTCTAAAGGGAGAGTATGTGTCCAATGACCTTTTGAAATTGTTTTGATATCTGAGAACCCTAAGAAGCAATCTGGTGTTACATTCAACATCGTTTGAAGTCGATTTTTTCATTACAAAAATAATGCATGACCGGAGGTTCCGTTTTAATAGTCTGCGGTATGACCCGGTCATGATTCGAATTCCAGACCTCCACACTGCAATGGAAAGAACAAAATTACAATAAGCGTTGTTTTCCATATTGGTGACCACGGTATGATACATTTGTGGATGTTGTAAAATCATTACTGCTTATATAGCGGCTATAAATATCACATGCTACAGGGTGACCGTTTCGTTGTGGTTTTTATTGCCTCCAAAGATTCACTGCTATGGATTGTTTGATTTATTGACTCATATAACATCTTCCGTAACTTTTTTTTTTTCCTCTCCACCATTTATTCATTGCATTCATACTTTATTCAATGATACATACATTTCTTGATAAGTTTTAGTTTACAACAGTATTTACAATATTGAGATTCAAATGTATTACAAACAAAAGAACATTGCATTACAAGAAGCAATAATATGCCTCAGTTATCAGTGGATTGCAGAATCATTATAATCTGAGTAATAATACATTAACAGTAGGGAATTATAAGTTCTTTTACAAAATTATTATAATAATTTGTGTTGCTTTTTCTATCAATATGGTATCCAATCAATAAAATAAACTTAAATTTAGGCACAAATTCATGAAAATCGGGCACTGAATTATTATGTCTACATGCATAAATATAAAATTTGGCATGGACAATGAGGAGATTAACAGGGTGTTTTCTCTCTTCAACGCATCCGAAACATATTGTTTTATAATCTAAGGAAATATGGCTATCATCCGGGAGCATGCTTTGTATTTGGAACCAGAGGGTTTTCACATACTGACATTGAAAGAAAAAATGGTCAATATCTTCTTCACTTGAATTACAGAAGGAGCATAATGGGGATTCTACTAGTCCTTGTCGATAAAGGTAACGATTTAATCCTACAATTCTGTGAAGAAAACGAAACTGAAAGTATCGAAATTTAGCATCCCAATTTGCAGAGAGAGAAATTGACCATATCAGAGGCCAGTTGAGGGTTTCAGATGGAAATTCAGCTTCCCATTTTTGGTAACATGAGGGGCTTTGAACCATTTTAGAAATAACAGATCTATAAAACAAACGGTTCCCTTTATGGAGCGTTATAAATTTAAGAAAGAAAAGTTCACACTGAGAAGCAATAGTTTCTAGGTTATCCTCACCATTTCTTCGACAAGAATCCTTCCAGATTTTCGGTATGGCATTAATGATACCGTAATATAAATTAAAAGGGAAATGACGGATACCATACTTCCTGCAGAAAACATTATACTCAAAGGGCTTACCATGCTCGTCAAAGTAATCCTTAACGTAAATAGCCTTTGATTTAACAAGTTTGTCAAAGTAAACAAGTTTTTTGTTTATCTTAACATAGGAATTATTAAAGATAATCTCATTACTAAACTTCTCAATAGGTATAGTGTGAGTGAAACTACTCCAACATTTACAAACCTCTCTGATAAATGTATTATCAATATCAGTAATATCCTTCGGAGCAAAATTACACTTAAACAAAAAACGCCCTCCATATTTTGATAGAGCACGGTCAAAGAAAAATTTCCAGCCAGAGATAGTATCATCAGAATACAAGCTGATCCATTTCACTTTCAAACTTTGGGAGAAAGCTTCCAAATCAACCATATCAAGCCCACCCTGTGTCTTATTGTTTACTAAAACGGTACGTTTCAATTTATCAGGCTTATTATTCCAAATAAATTTGAAAAACATTGACTCAACGGTCTTAAAAAAAGACTTTGGTGGGTTTGGTAAGACAGTTAACAAATACACAAGTTGAGAGACCGCATAAGTTTTAATAATTACAATTTTTCCATAGGGTGTTAGGTGTCTCATACTCCACATATGTAGTAGTCCTTTTAGCCTGGACAAATTTGGTTGGTAACATCTTCCGTAACTGATACAGATGTGTTTTGCTTTTTGAGCGTAGAACTTTTTTTAAATATATAATTACATTTCAAGTAGGAAACTGAATTTAAGTTTCGCCTAAAAGGGGTTACTTAGAATGTCACACAGGGTCATTGACTTGGGAAATATGACGCAGTTAGCATTTTTGGAAAACGACATAAGCTATAAAAGTTAGTTTCGTGGTCTCAAACTCCCTGTTAACTCGTTTTCTTTAACTTTGGAAGTCCTCGGGCTCCGATTTTGCAAGTTTTTGAATTGGCAAATGCAAACCATAAATTAGAAAAAAAGGTGATTTAGTGTGTCTAAGTACCTTGTCAACAACTGGCACCGTACCTCGTTTATCGCTGGTCAAAGGCATTGGAGCTTCTAATCTACAATCTGTCTACGAGCCTACTTGATCCATCTAATGAATTAGCTGAGAGCTTTAATGTTTGTCTAACCCCGCAGGTCTTTTATTACCAAGGTGACACGTGGCATTTTGTATTTGTCGGACAAAAGAAAAGTCCGTAACACATATTGACACTTAAACTGATTTTGAAAGAAAAGTAAAATGACAAATAAATACACTACACTCGCTGGCACTGATTGAAAAAAATTCATGAGACAGTTATTTAAATGGCGATTTGGTCGATGAAGAATTTCGTTCCTTAATACAGATGTGATTTTCTTTGAGAAGTAATTGGTAAGAACACTGCCACTCTATGACTTCCTGCATAACTCATAACAACAATCAAGACCAGCCGAAATAGAACTCAATCAGTAAAGTGAAACAATGAATATTTTATTCATGATAAATGATAACAAATATTTTCTCTTTCTCTTGTTTTGTAACCTGTATAGGGGAAAAATTGTGAAAGCACCCTTTAGAATGTCGGGTGAGCAGGCGTGGAATACCTTGGACATGTTGCACAACCCTCAGACACCTTCCACATATGTAGAGAAAGCGCGAAATAATAGAGCATGATTTCATACGTAAACGGTAAACATAATTTCGTCGGGATTGGTATTGAAAAAGGTTGGTCGCTGTGGCCGGACATGACTGGGTTTCTTCTGTGGTTCAAATTATCCACCCTTATTAGAAGTGAACACTAATGGAATTGTTTGAAGTAAATTCTGACCCATAATATTGCAATAAGTGATATCGAGTAAATAGATTCTAGTGAAACTCACTTAACTTTTCTGGGATAGCCCACCTTTTGCGTGTCACAAAAGCTTAGTGGAAAAAAGACAATTGAGATAAAGTATTTTGCTCAGGAACACAATAAAACGAACCCAAACACACTTGAACCAGCACCCTAAACCTTTCATCGTTACCCCGACGTCATAACCAATAAAGTCCAGTGAAGTCTTTGTTGAAATTGAAGCATGTAACATGTTTGACAAAAATAGATCTATTGTCTATCAATCACAGCACATTCTAAAAAGAAAAGGTTTTCAGGAATTAAACGCATTTCTAAACACTTTTTTCCTCCACTTTTCAAACATGTTTAGATGCTAAGAGAACCTGTTTTATACCTGAACAATTTGTTCTAAGACACGTTGAAATGTTTAATTGCCAAGCAGTTAGTTAGTTAGTAAGATGGGGTTTTACGGCCCAGTTTCCAATTGCTTAGCAAGTTAAGCTACACATGTTTAGAATACAAACGTCCTCTGAAAGTAGAGATAAAATAACCATGTAACTGTTAAAAACGTTTTAGGGATGTATATTAGTTTTATAGCCTACGCTTATAATGAAAAGAAATTCTCTTGAATAAAATGACCATGTAAAGCTGTCGTTGTCTTACGAATAATTATGTTATGGTAAGTGCCATAGGCTACGAAATTCCAACAGGTTCCCTTGAAGTTGTTGCCAGTTGCGTCGAACTAGCGAGTTTAGCCGGCTTAAGTACTTGCTTTAACGCCTTTCACTTTCTTTAAATCAAACCGACCTACTTTTCTACTTTTAGGCAAGGATTAGGTGCGTTATGTGCGTTCTCAAGAAAACATTTCATTATACATACAGGAAAAACAACTCTTTCACAAGGAGCTAAGTGAATATGAGAAATTATGAATTTGTGTCACTATAGATGGTAAATTTTCTACCTTCATTCCACTCAGATGTAGTGTACACTTCAGGGATCAATCATGGGCCTCCTCGTTTTTACAACTTACATTCTACCTATTGGTGATAAAATCCGAAAACAAAATTTGTCTTTTCACATATACGCTGATGGTGCACAAATATTCGTATCCTTTGACGCTCGAAGAAAAGATGATCGCATATTTGCTCTCTAAAAACTTTAAAACCTGCATTTTAGACATTGACAACTGAATGACTTGTAACAAATTGCAATTGAATATGGGTAAGACAGAATTTCGTTTGATTGGTTCTCCCCCATAATCTTAGAGCACAAACTTCTTTAACTTTATTTCACTTGGACAGTTGGCAATACTTCCGTACATTCCGTTAGCTGGTTAGTTCAGTTAAAATTCTTAGAGTTATCTTTGACAGTTGCCTTGCTATGTCTAGTCAGGTACAGGCCCTTCGCCAGACTCTAAACCACCAACTAACAAATATTGCCCACCTAAGGAAGTACCTGGATGAGGATTCCTGCAAACATATCGTCAGGGCATTGATTACTGCACGCCTTGATTGTATGGCAACTCACTACTTTTTGGAATAAAAAAGGCCCAATTACAAGAAACTACAACTTATCCAAAATAGGGCCTGGCGATTGATATGTGGAGCTGGAAAAAGTGGGCATATTGCCCCTTACTTGGCTAGATAACGCTGGATACCTGTCAATCAGCGCAATAAGTTTAAGTTATACATTCACTTGAACTTGTATAACAATGTATCACTGGATCATTGCCACCTTATCTTATCTCTAATGTTTTACTGCAGTGTACTTTTAACACTCATTACCGATCTATCAGGTCAATTTCTGATCGTATTAGTCTTCATTTTCCGAAAACAAATCGAAGTAGTGGTGATTCTGCCAGACGGCGTCTTTGGAATTCCCCCCCCCCCCTTGATCAATCAGAAAAGCCTTTACACTTAGAATTTTGTTTATCAGATATGGTTTTCCTATCTCTGTTTCTTCTTTTTTCTGTGCTTGTATTGCGCTTAGATGTGTGAATGAGCGCATTATGAATATGATATGTATGTATGTATGTACGCTATTCGTATACTGAAATTGCTGTATACGTTTTTCTCCACGTTTCCGAAAGCTAACGCACTGTCGGAAAATGTGATCACTTTCTTGCTATAATGAGGATTAAACGATGTTCACCCTCTTTGCAAAACGTGATATGCAGCGAGGCCATTTTCGAGGTGGCTTGAACATTTTCAAAAAATAATCAATAACAGGTAATGTGAATTGTGCCAGGAGATCGCTAGAAATTTTTACAATTTCGAATGGGTATATAAGTTTTAACATCATCAGCATAGAAAAGTGTAAACATGGGAACTGAATAAGATTCCATTTCCAACTCTAAAATATATATCATTTTAATTTGAGATTTTAATATTCAATGTGATATTTTCGTTCTTTGTAATTACCAATCAATACATCACCTTAATAGTACTTTGTTATATACAAAAAAGTAAATATTAAGTTTTTTCAGGGCAAGTCACAAAAAAGAGTTATTTCCGACCATGGGAGTACTGAACACATAAACCTCTTGTCCTTACAGATGAACATGTGAACTGCAGACTGCATTTTTTGCCGAGCATTGCGTTCACTATTCAAAATGTGTCGAGGACACGGCTTGACATTGAACATCCTCTTATTGCCCTTATATGCAATTCATCATATTACAATTTATGTGACTTCACCGTAGAAAAGAAAAAGCTTCGTTACATGTGTGCTGGAATTTCAAACAAAACATTAAAATACTGTAAATATATTTCCAATGTCATTTAAACTTCCGTTTTCTCCAAACAATACGCTTCAATACACATTGTTTCTGTGCATTTATTTGAGCTTCTGCTTGTAGAAATCGATTTTGTAAATCTTTAGTAGGCTACTTAGCTATGAGAATAAGGGACCGTACCAGTTACTTCATCAAAATGTAAATTGAGATCATACCACAACTATCATGCTTCTTCTCTCATAGGAAATCTTAATCGTTTTCTGAAAGAAGTTGAGATCAATCCTTTTAGCTCTCGTTTCTTGAAACTGAATCACATGAAATCCATTAGCTTTTCTATCTGCAAAAGTATGCATTTGTCAGAGGCAATCATCAACGAGTTGGCTCATAAATCTTAAAAACACGTACTGAAACATATGTAAAATGCGACGACGATACAGAGCAACTTCATTGCTGGCACGTATATGCGCTTAGAACACACATATGCGAGTAAATACGGAGAGCTATTACAAACCACTTTGAGCGTTGATTGGCCATAAATTTATCAGGAAACACATTATATGCACCCTGTATCACTTCTTCTTAAGATGTTGTAGTCTATTAAGAACTTTAACGATACTATTTCCTTGAACCGTAACTCTAGATTACATGTTGCTCATAAATTAATCATTATGTTAGGGAAGTAGGCGTCAGAAACGTATCGCTTGAGCTAATGAAGTTGAAAAATTTATGGAAAACTTCATATCTCTTCCTATATAACCTGAATGATGTTAACATATCTTCAGTTCGATAAATAATGACTTCACTGATTATAAGAAATATCATCCTTGGAATTCTTGATATATAATATACTTAGGAAATTTGAAGTAAGCAAACACACTATACATAAAATCATCAAAAAATGGGCAACTAAAAATCAGGTTTTGGCTGAGTTCATTCTGAGTTTTGCACGACTTATCTTTCTGTCGAAACCATAATCACATTAAATTAAGTTCCTCCCGAGTCAATTGCAGTAATAGAACTAATTTTTATATACTTCAATCTTTAAAACCTTTCTAATTAAAGGGTTTGGTGAGGGCTGGCTCACCGACTGCTGTCTAGAAGACTAAGTTAAGATTAGATGGAGTTTTAAGGTCCAGTATCCAACCAATATAACCATTTGGTTCGTCTCGCCGACCACGGCTTTTTTCCAGTTTTCTCCATTCCATTGCTTATATGCCGAGTTCAAAGCCCAATGACAGCGGGTTCCATCTTAATGTCTTCGGTATGACCCGTCAAAGGGCGTCTAACTATAGAGTGCAAGTCGGATGTTCTAACCCCTTGAACATGCGATCTGAAGTAAGTTTAAAAGAGCGTGAATCACATATTAACTAAGCCAATTGACAAGGAAGTATCTTTATTTCAAGGAAACAGTGCATCAGGGACAGACTGAGCAGGCGCGGCCTGCCCCCCCCCCCCTCTCAAAAGGCTAAACTTTTTCTCACTTCATAACACAATTACCCGACCCTGTACCAACTTAAATAAGCATATGTGATGTTTCATGCTTGTTCAGTAACACCCTTCCTCTAAATGTTCCTCTACTTTGTCCCTTCTTCACACCAAATATGGTTAGCTTACCCTCTGCATTTTATCAAGTTGGTTTCTGGTCCTTTTGCACTTTTTCATTCCTTTTTAAAACACTTCCTTGCAAGTAGAAAGCTAAAAATAACGACTGCTTAAATTCTGCTTACAAGCCTTGGGAATGCCATTTGTGACTGTTTGAGGGGTTGCGATTTCTATACGCTCTGCATCAACCGTTCGTGCGCGCTCCGCTTAATCTTTCCGGTAGGACTACAAAGTAGTTACTACTTAGGTTCTGCAAACGAGTATAATGAAATGCCATTTCCGGCTGCCTTGATGGTGGCAATTTTTCAAACTTTTCTATGTATCCCGCGACAATCGATGGTGGTTCCTCGTTTAGATACTGCAGCGGGTCTAGCAAATTGCATTTTTTCTGACAGAGGAACGCTTGTCCCCGCACCACTGGGATGCAACGGTCCGGTTCACATACGATCTATGCCTGTGTATCGTCTGAATTTGACATACACAAAAATAAAACTAATGAAAAAATTCTGAATATAGCTTTGAACGCCTAAAGAATATAAATATATATATTTAAGACATCAGTGATGTTTTTTTGCTATGTGACAATTGTAAGTTCTAGTCTGGAAATGTGACATTATTAAGTCATCGTAACGAAAAATCAAAACTTATTGCACCTTTTTACGTATACTTCCAATTCGGAAAATGCTATTTACTGCCATTTGGAGGGTTTGTGTATTCCCTGTACGATGTACTCAAATATGTATCAATAGAGCTTCATTAAGAACAGCCGAGATTTTATAGGTTTAAGGCAAGTCCAACATTTTCCAAACGACTTAAATGAATAGTCACTGTTTTTGCAGTCTTGAAACTTTAAAGAGGAAGAGTTGAGCACTGAAGAAGAAGAAGACGCGAAACTTTCTTGCTTATTGCAAGCAGCGCAAATAAAACCGAGAACCGGTAAAAGACAAACGTTTTCCGTAGCTGGTAAAAAAAATTCTAATTATAAATTTTAATTTCATTACGCTAGAATCACTCATTTTGGAAGATAGTTCCTAACCCTTTCCTCACTTACACTACATGAAAGGATGTTTGTAATCATGGTAAAGTAGAGAGAAAAGCTAGTGCAAATGACAATATTTTCCCAGTGGGGGTAAATTAGAGTCTCATAAAAGGGGGGATCTTCGAACTGGTTAAGTTCTTATTTGTTGGATCTCACTCGGCAACCTTGTGTCCTTCTATATTTGGTACTTCTACAGCTGGCATAAAAGCTAACTTAGTTTTGCTGGTAGCAATGCTGGGGGAGAAACGGCAAGAATAGAAACAATTCGAAAAACAAAAAGATACTGAGAGTCGATCGGCGTTTTTATTCCCAATGGCCAGTAGCATGCAACTGACACTTTCGCTCATTCTATATAAGATGTATCTTGGGATCAAACTGTTAGAGCTGTAGGTAAAATTCTAGAAGCGATTCTGGTAATTGCTGAACCAACATAGTTTTAGAGATTTTTCTTGTGATTAGTCGAAACTTAAAAGCCTATCGGCGCGCCGTTATCTAATTTGAACTACCTTTAAGTGGTTATTAATCAAGATTGGACAAACATGGCTCATTAGGAATCTCCAGACTTCAAGTAAATAACTCTTGGGATTTGCCATGTTCCTTTTTAACGATTGAACCGTCTTTAAATTCCAGTCATGTGCTTAAAGATGTAAATCCTAGACAAACTGCATGATTTTAAGCTTGTTACAAGTCAATCTTGTTTTTAGATATAGGGTAAAGCCAACGGCTTCTTCTACATGTGTGTTTGCTTTTACCGTCCCGAAATGTTCTTCAAAGCGCGAAGCTTAACATCACTTTTAAAAACTACCTGTCTTAAAATTCCATTTTCGTGGTTTGTTTGCGGTGTCATTTGCTGAGACCTCTTAATCTTGTGATCTCCTTGTTGAGGTAAAGCATGTACAGATATTCTATTCATGAGATTGACAAATTTGCATAGAAAATTTTAATGGCCTAAGAGTCTTCCTGCTCTTTCTACATTCATTATACCCTTGAAATCACAACTAGAGAAGAAGGGGAAGAGAGTTTTCGTGAATTTTTCGTTGAATTTGGCTGTTATGATCCTTTTAACTTTAGAACGTAGAGAATAGGACCATTTTATTTCCGTTTACTTTTCAAGTGTATTGCTTCTTACATAAGGAGATCATAAAACGCAACTTTTTTGGTAGCAATGCATGTGGGAAATATATAAAAAACGGTCTTTTTGTGTCCCTGGTCCTGCAACAGTGGCGTAGCCACGGGAAGGGTTGGGGGAGAGCTAGAACCCCTCCCATGACCTAAACTTGCAATGCGAAAAAAAAGAACAAAAAAAACCTAAAGTAGCGGTTTTTCTCTCTATACTTGGACTTTTCTCTCATATCGTGCCCCATACCCCCCAAGTTTCTGTATAGGCCATCCGTCGAATAATATACAAACGAATGTTCTGCACTTTTTGCGTGTTCATTCCACTTTTAGGGTGAGCATGTTCGCATTGAACCTTTAGTTGTTTATTCATAAATAATCATACACAAACAGAACTTGACTGGTCCATATACTCCTGGCTCATTACGAGGAAAGAACCTGAATGTCATTCGGCAAACCGACTTCAACGCCTGTTTTTCGGACAAAGATTACCAAAACAAACTAAGACTGCCCTTCTAGTCTATGTTAAAACCTCTATACCAATTTCCAACTTTACTTATCTTGGCTCTCGTAATTCCGCGAATCCGAAATGCAAGTACTTTTTTACAACAAAGTCGGATTTCCACTTTAATGAGGAAAGAACTTCCATGTACAAAGTGTAAGGCTTATGCAGAGTTTCGTCATACTATCCATCCACCCACAGTCTGATAATATGGGATGTTGAAGAAAAAAAGGTTGAAAATTTAAAAGATCAGAAGAATACTATTCATTGATGACATGATGTGGTGCATATGTGCTTTCTTAAACTTCACTTGATGAAATGAGTCAAGTGTAATTACTGCTCATGTCTTGATAGACATACATTGGATTTCAATACAAATCTTTAAAAAATGCTTGGAATACTTACTCGTCTTGTAACATATAAAAACCTTTACACTATTCTCATAAAAACAATGCTTTGCAGTGCACGTAAATTATACAGGACTCAGGTAGCTTGTAGCCACCGGGGCGTGCACACGGAAAAGTGCTTTCGTTTTCTTCCGTGCGGCACATCTGATAGTTGGGATAACCATCATTCATTAAAAGTCAACTAAAGCCTTGGGATCATAATATCAACTACAACCAATCAGTTAGCCCATGTAGAGAACTTTGAGGTTGAACTGTTAGCATTACTGTTACCAAATTTCATTATTTATGCTAGTTGCACGAATTTTCTTACAAACACATAGTGTGTGCATGTAGACGTGCAGTTCTGTGCAGAGAAGAGTTGTCAGTGTACGTTGGTACAACTCTAACAGGGATAAAAGTGGAGAGAAATAGTCGGTGTCAGTGGGATAGACAGTTGAGCAGATCAAGTGTCCACCCCTGAATAAAAAAAATAAAAAGAAAAACCTACCAGGGAAATCTCGGAGAAGGGAAGAAAAAATGAAAGAATATTTATGAAGGAAAACGAAAGAGAAGGAAAATACCAATTAGGAATTGAAAAGAGGGAAAAAAGTAAATCACAAGACATAAAAAATTAAATAACCCCATTCATGTATCAAGTTAACAGCCACAACCGAGTACACTACTCGCTGTGACTACATACATGATACAATTATTTACAATTAACGATGTGCTTGATTTTGGAAGTTCTTAATGAACCTAACTGAATGTTTCAGATTATCTGCCAGAAAAAAATTATCCATTTCCTCAATGAAACTCTTGAATTTGCAATTTTTATGTGGTACATGTCGCCGATGATCCGATTTTTTTTTTTTTTTTTGTGTGTGTGTGGGGGGGGGGGTGAACTACATCTACTCATTTGCAAAGTTTCGGAATTTCGTCCATCAGAAGAACCAAATTAAAAAAAATCATGTGCTCTAACTATATCGGTAGTTTATGTAAAAACTAGATTTGTTACTTTGGAGAAGTGCATGCACACCCACGGCAGGCTCTGGGATCCGCCAAAGAAAAGGAGAACTCAAAAATTTTTTAACAATTTTGTTTGAAAAATAGGATAGGCCCACGAAAATGGATAATGCTACTTGATGACTTGCTATTAGTGAGTATTTCAACTCAATTTGTGAAAAATATGGCACAAATTCACATGATGTACTAATTCCGAGTAGAAATACCCATTTTCGTGATTATCCTAATTTTTGAACAAAGTTGTTTATTAGTTTTTCTTTTAGAGAGTTATTTCCGCCTGAGAAAATTTTACCTATCCATCTTTTTAAAGACTCGCCGTCTTTGTCGGGTCTTCAGGCAAGGGTTTGTGCTTCTTTGAAGACCCCCACCTCACACAAATCATGATCCTAGATTTGCATTGTGAGATTTGCACGGAGGGATCGACTATAGAAATGGCGGCGTACCTACAACCTCCGAGTCAAGTCTTGTAACACGAGATCATTCTTACAAACGGATCCTTTTTAGCCTTAATTCCTACACTCTTAAAAAGTTGGGTAAAATTTTCTGGGTAATGTAGATGTTGGTTAAAGTTTGCCCATTGGGCAAAATAACCGAGAAACTTTTTGACCAACGTTGGTTAAATGATTACGTGAATTTCTTTACCCAACGTTGGTTAAACGTACCGCTTTTTAATGATTTCTAATATAACTGCTATTTCAAATAATATACATTCACAGTAAATATTTTGCAGAACGTTTACGTACACTGTGGTTATTTTTCTAAGACAATTAGAGGAAAGGCTACGTACAAGTGCTTTATAATTTATCGGAACACCATGTTAATATACCTTCCTTCCGAATGGAGCATTCTGAATTTCTCAAATGAAATTTGTGTTTATCACCTAATGCAGATCTAATTGAAATGAATTGAAGCTTCCGATGGTGGTTTCTTGTAGAAAATCATGCTTTTCAATTGTAGAATACAGCATTAAGAAGGAGATCATGAAATATTTTGAAGAAACGTGTTTGTTTAATCTTTAATGATAACAAAAAATGTCATGGAATATATAATGGTCGAACATGAATTCTCAATTGAAATCCTACTACTCTTTAAATTTGCTAGCATTATCAATGCCAAGCCCGGGAGTAAATGTTTGGTTTTCGCCCCTTGGCTCTTCGCCAAAGAGTCAAGGGGACTTTTATAGAAAAGAATGCCAAGCCCGAAACTTTTAAGACTTGTAGAATGTATACCTTTTCTGAAATATTTCAGTGTGCGTTTCACAGTAAAAGGTAAAATAATGAAACAACACCCAACTTCTGGGTAAGGAGAAATTGATCGTTTTACCAATAACTGGTAATATTTTGCCCAACTGGCCAGTTGGGTAATTTTCACATTACTACATATTGGGTAAAACAAATTGCCCCACAATAGGAAAAGCAATTAACCAACCGAGATTGGTCAACATTTGACCAACTGATGGTCGGATATATATTTCCCCAGTGCTTGTTAAAAGTCGGTCAAAAGTTTGCCTAACATTTTAAGAATGCATCATGAAAGCTAGGTTAACAAAACTCAATCATACATACTACATTTGGAATGTCGGCCGCCGTGCACGTCCCAAGGTCTCTCCCGAATACGCCAATATCCTGATCCAACGATCCCGAAACCGGAGCTTCAGGAAGAACAACAAAAAACTCAAATCTAGAAGAAATCCCACATCGGAAAGCTGGCCCATGCATTAATACCTAACTGTTACAGATTTAAGGGCTTTTTAACTGAAATTTCTACAAGGAAGGATTTCATTTCATTAAACTAAACTCGAAAGTTGACTAAAATGGCTTCTTTGCGGGGAATAGCCTATACGCCTATTTGTACTTGGAACAGAAAAAAGAAACTGCCAGCCCGGCCTTCCAGGAGGAAGACTCTGTTGGTAAGATACAATTGTGGCTATTTTCATAAAACATGAAAAATTATCGGAAACGACCGGTTATGCATAGTGCAACAAAATTGCTGTTAGAAAGCATGACAATCAATTCATCAAAAACTTTCCTACGTACCGGTAGTTTTTCGGTGCTTCTTCAAAGTCTTCTTGGAATGAAATTAAGCGCCTGCCCTTGTGGAGTATTTGAAACATGGGTACTTCGTCGAGTGTGGAACAAAGAAGGCTGAAATCCAAGGGTGGATTCCAATAAACTATAAAATAGACTGTGTCTTTAAGGTATGTGGCTAAGTGCTTTGTTGCAATTTGGACCATGGAATACAAAAATAGTACACGAAGTCTGGTATTACATTGGGAATCCGTTAACAACCGTGATTGACAGATCCGTCGGCCATTATAAGCTGGTATTGATTTATGAATTTTAGGAAGGACTTGAGAGTAATTGTCAAGTCGAATTAGAACTACAACTAGACCTGCAAGTAACTTTGGGGAATCAAGCTGCAGGCATATATCACTGCCAAAAGCATCAATTGTGAAAAAGAATTACTGCAGATTAAAAACTTTGGGCGGTACGACTTCCAGAATTAACACTCGTTACGGACGTAGCAGGGAAGTTCAGTTCATGTTTCGCGTCACCCTGTGTTTTATGCTTCGACATCTTACAACCTATGCTACTAAAGGACACAATTTTGTTACATGTTAAATCTTTCCTACCCTCCATATAAAGGTTTATTTTTGAGAACCATGGTGCTATTGTTTGTCGGCTGTATTCGCAGTGGGTTAGAAAGAAAAGTAGAAGTGCTGTGTCTACCTTAAGTTCGCCAAATTTCTGATTTTAGGTATGGCTCTCACTTCTTTCTGTCTGTTCCGTAGACCAAATGCATATCTTGTGTTAGCAGTGTAGGTAATCATTTTATCTCTTACATCGATCTGCATTTTTTTCAATAAGAGACTTCCAAGTGCCTCACGAAGGAACACGAATGAACATTATATATTAGGAGGTTTTAAATACTTGCCAATTGAGGCTCAATTGTTGCACAAAGGCGTGATATATGTTGTCTTCCATGCAGCTAAATTTCAAATTTTAGGCAGTCTTCTTTTACATCATGTTTACTAATAATATTTGTCGTTACTACTTAGTACACTCAAAGAATATTTGAGCAATTTTCTCTAAAAAATGGGATACTCAGGAAAATGACTGAGTACTACTATGACATGAGTGATTTATACGATAGGGGACCTCAACTCAATTTGTGTAAAATATAGCACAAATTCAGTGGAAGTACTCGCTTATTTAGCAATATTTTGTGGACATGATACCAAGTTTATACAGTTAATTATTTATTACATTACTGTTAAAGATCTGTAATGCCTGAAAATGATAATAATTAAAATATCCTTTACCAAGAAGGAAAAAGTCTAAAATATCTGAGTGTACGTTTACATGTGGTATAAAAATACAAAATGAAAACGGAAAATGTTACTGCCGGCGTTCTGGAACAAATTTAGACACTTTTTCGTTTCTTTCGCAGTTCCTTGGTTATTTTTGTGAAAGTTTAATTTTACTCGTAGTTTTGTCTTACAGTTCGTACTTTTTTGATTATTCTATGGCCTTCGAGGTGTGAATCAGTGGATTTTTTCCTACTCTATTACTGTTATATATAAACTAGCATTTTAACGTTATGTTGCACATGCGTGCATGAATGATATTCTTTGGAATGAATGCAACATTTTTAGTGAATTCCTAATTTCTGTGGCAGGTATTAAAAGGAAAAGTTGGATTAAGAGTGTAAAACATAAAAATATTGTATTAATTTGTAGCAGTAACAGACTGACAGACATACGATCGTTAAGCCTTGGCTCCCCACACAAGTAAAAAAACTTAATTTCTATATCAGTCTGTTATCATGATCTCCAATCCCCGCACATCATAGCGACAAACATAACCACATTTTATCTTCCTGTAGAAAACGTCACCTTTTAACTTCATTTGTAATATTAGAATTTTGCTACAAGTTTAGATTTCCCAACTGCAGCCCTTTTCTAGTACAATAAAGGTGGAAGGTATTTAACCTTATAAATTCACACATCGTAGGCGCCATCTCCTTTTGGCAACATCTTACAAGATAAAAGGGCTTTTCTTGTGTGTAAAAGCTTCAAGAAAAAGAAGTGATAGGTTCAATCTCTCGGGAATTTCTGACACTTTATACCATTTGAACAACTTGTCAAATTTTAGTGAAGCTTCTATTTCTACAATGTTCATTCAATCCTCTTAAATATTTCTGGTCTCTTGATAAATTGGGTTATCTTCTCTACACGGATGAATTTCTTTAATGAACCCAGGAAATGTAGTGTCAACAGTTTCCAAGCGCACTCTATGGACAAGTGTACTTGTCGCGGACAGAAAGTTTAAAAAAAAATCTAGCGGAAAAGAAAAAATACAAGTGATTTGTATATTGAACTCAAGAAAAGTACAGGTTGAAATTTTCACTTAGATATATATTTCTCTTGGACACTAGCTGAATTTATCACTAAGCAATTGACACGCACCATCTGTCCAAAGGTAATATCAGGTTTCTAAAAAGGGTATGCAAAAAATCAGCTTGTAACGATAGCATGAATAATTTCCTTATTCGTATCGTTTTGCAAACGATGGAACACTTTGCGTGTAGAGGGTGCGTAAGTTATCTGGTGACCAATAATAAAATTCTGAACAAATTTTGAAGGATGAAAACTAACCTTCTTGTAGATGGATGTGTCATACAAAGGCTTATTTTTCTTTAACTTGGATGTGATGTTAAATGTATAGGATTACTTGGAGGCTATTTTAAGCAGTGTAGAGTTTGTTCACAACTAGATAAATTGCACATCTAGCACGTCAACACTGAAAAATTTAGAGACAGGTGTAATGTCCACGGAAGCAAGACTACCCGAAGACGTATGGCGAATAAGAAGAGGTGTATGGCTGGGGGACTTCTATTTTACTCATAGAGTTAGGGATTGCTTCCTTTTTGTGAAAACTCGGATCCATTGGGGTAGCTACGGGGGGGGGGGGCAGGGGGCAAGTTGCCAACCTGGAAAACATTTTGGGGAAAATCTTGGAATTTGGGGAAATTTCACGTTGGCAAAATAATACTTTCTATTCCTATTTGTTTATATTTTTCTTAGTGTAAGTAATCGTGAAACATGTCTCATGCATAGCACGTATTTCCATCCAACGTATTTCCCCAGGTCTCATGTGTGTCACTGCAGCATTGTGAGCGATTGACTTGCGTTCGGCAGAAATGCCCCCTCTGCAGAAGCGTGAATGTTCTTTGGTGCACATGCAGGGTATTTTGATCAGTGCAACGCATACTGCGCAACACTGACAGGCTGTAAGACCGTAGCAAGGATAACATCATCGAGCTAGTTCTCTACATATTGTTGAGCTAATGTTATGTTCATCAACTTGATGCACTATTGGGTAATGCGTTGCAAATAAATAGTTACATAATCATCGTGAACGAAATATTACCTCATTTAATTATCACAATTTCCGTTTGTTTTCGTTCCACAACCATTATATTTATATTCGATTTAAGGCTGTCAGCAATACATACCGGTAGGCCTCAGAGTTTCTAGTTCATTTTTATATATATTGTAAACAACTTGTCTCCTTAAAACTTTCAAGGAACATGAAACATCTGACATCCTAAGGATGCAGTAATGTGGCACAGTGAGTGTCATTTTCTGCAATCTAGGGTTGTTTTAGCGAACCGATGGTAGCGCTCAGAGTATCACTCTCACCCGTCACTTAAGTTGACAGACGCCCTGGGTTAGGTTAGGTTAGTCGAGGTCCAACAGCCCAGTTTCCAACCTATTGGTTGACAGCGCCCTGGGTTAAGTTTTCGCATTGAAT
Organism: Holothuria scabra; assembly: GCA_037179385.1. Lineage (NCBI taxonomy): Eukaryota > Metazoa > Echinodermata > Holothuroidea > Aspidochirotida > Holothuriidae > Holothuria > Holothuria scabra. The sequence continues at coordinate 3,522,693 of CM074187.1, read as the reverse complement.
GGCTTCTCATCCTACAAGCTAGTACCGAGCAGTTTATGCTATAGACTGATCTTACCCCGTTCCATGAATGGAGCTAAAAACAATAGCTTACCATTTTCTAGACATAAAAACACTGCAAACCTGGACAAACGTGTGATGTTTACCTTATTTTTAAAGGACTGGTTCGAAAATTTACCTATTTAATCTGTTCGGAATATTTATCTAATTAATCACTGAGGATGGGGGTGACAACGGGCCCATAATGACATTGTCCCATTCCTGTATATATAGTAGGCAGCTTCAGGATCTTGTAAGCCATGTGTTTACTTAGGTAACATTATATGACGTCATGATGATCTTGTTATTATCATAAATTTACGTATTTTGTATGTAATACATACACCTTGACCTTAAAAATATCGGAAACTGAAACTGAAAGGTTTTGGGGAAATTTTCAAGCTTTGCCCCCTCTGGAAAATATCCTAGCTAGGCCACTGCTCGGATCCACCCACTCTGAACATATGCGTCTCAAATAAAGGCTGTATATTAGGCATGGCTTTTTACCCTGCCTCAGTGTCGTTGTAAGATTCATAAAAACCACCGAAATAGTCGATGTGTTGATTTACAGTATCTTCCAGAGTCTTTCATTTGTATTTGGTTCTTACTTTTAAAAGCGTAATGATTCAAGCACATTTAAAACTTAGAGTTACAAAGTAAGGGAAAATAAAATTAGATACAAGATACCAATGTTAATGAAGATACATAAATAAAGGAATGCAAGTTTCTCATTCATATGTATTATCCCAACTACTAGAGAAATTGTTGACTCATTCATATTCAGTTCCCGTATTAGAAACTTCGCTTTTTCGCACTTTATTTTGAATCACAAACAAGGTCTAGACTGACTTGACTGTTATTTTTTTGTTGCTTTTACAAGTGCAATACTTGATTCATTTCAAATGTTACCCCCCCCCCCCCTCACCTAAAGACAAGAACTTGGTGTTAATGACTTCTGGTCTTTTTATTCGTCATTCAGTGATGTGACAACTGTGTTTTGCAGACAGTTCCCCCTTCGTTAAGTTCTTTTCTTATTATTTATTTATTATGCACAGTTGTTTGCCATTTTAATAATTTAAACAAAATCTAGTCTTAAATTCTGGAAAAAGTAACCATCACAAGGAAAAATTTTGTGATAATCGCCGACAATTTCGCAAAATAATGGTAATATGAAGTGATGATCCCCTTTTTTATTAGCATTGACATTCCATGTTTAAATTATAAATTGATAGCTTTAAATATGAACTTGAAGTTTCGCTGATCTAAAGATAAGATTACTGTTTGAGACCAAATTAAAATCTCATAACAAAATATCTTTGAAATGAACAGTCAGTGGCGGATTAAGGCAGGGCGCACCCGGCGCGCGCCCCCCTAAAATTTTCCAAAGCTTAATTTTTACTTTCACTAAATAGAGCATTTAGCCCACTTGTTTCTACATAGTGCTGTATTATGTAATAATTTTCAAACTGTAAAATTTTTATTATTACAAACTAATTGCAATTTAGAGAACACAATTTCAAGTTTTCCTATAAAATGTCAGTAGAGATATATCAAGGTCTCAACCCTATTTCGGACCACGCTGTAGAACACTAAACTTTTTCTTACAATCCATCTGCTATTCGGGTTCATCAGATGTGGGGTTTTTTAATCAACAGAAATTCTCGTTTATGTTGTCATACACTCGTCATGGAAAAACAAAAGAACGGTGAAAGTGTCTATAGGCTACACGCGCCATCGATAATGGAAGTTCAAACTTTTTGTAAATGTAAATTATGCTATCATTTGCAATCCCATTTCCTCTCAATGTAATTACGGGGAATTTGGGGAAATCGGTCAATTTCGGGAAATGTAGAAAAGTGACAAAATTAATTTTTTATTGAGAGAGTCGACTGAGTGCTTAATTAGAATGATTTCCGCCATAAATGTAATTTTTATAGTATTTTCCTTTTACATTATAGTATGGAAAAATTCCGCTATACCAAGGGAGTGGAAACTGAATCTACATGCCACCAATGAAATCAATGAAAACGCAAAGCGTTTAACAATGTTAAGCTCTCAAGAATATGACAATAAAATCGTAAAATTCATCGGGCAAAAGACATAAAGGTTATTGCGATCTCAAATATGAATCTTACAGCAGTGCATCGAATTCTTGTCAGATATTTTCCCCACCGTCTTTTGAAGCTGTTGAAGACAGTGGCATAGCTACGGGGGGAGGAGGGCTTATATTCATGCTGGCCGATATTAGCATTCAATCCGGGCTACCCGGCTACTATGACATAGATACACTTGCGATAGATCCACGCAGTTGCAGGTTATTCCGCAATTGGTGCCCCATTCTAAATTTCGGAATAAATTCAGGTAGACTGTGACAAGCTTCATTTCTTCGAAATCTCTTGAATTTTTACTCGTCGGGTTTCTGGATGGATATATTCTAGCAGATTTGGAGTAGCTGAAATTGGCTTTTGGTGTAGATCAGTGTACAACAAGCATCTAGCCTGTCTCCATCTACTGTAGGGATTTTTTTCAATTCCTGAGTTGACAAATTTGTTCATACTTGGTGTGGTGGGTAGGGTACTTGAGTCAATGGTTGAAAGGAATTTGCACTTTGCTCGACCATTGTTGCCAGTCATTGGCCAGTGCAACAACCAAACTCATGTTGTATCAATGCAGTCTCAAGGATCTCAACCTTGCCACTATTACCTCACAAGACCTCACTTAGCTCTTGGGTTGAGTTGGCATACACAGTCCCGTAGGAGACGGGTAGGGGGGAGACTGCCCCAAATTTCCGCAAAATCTAAATTCGGGCAGAAATTTGGGCAAAATCCGGGCAGGAATTTTGGAAAGAATTCGGACAGCCCTTAAATTTTGTTAAAATGGGTGGTTTTCAGAAAATTCCTAAATATGGCAGAGATCTTAAAAAGATATGCCAGAAAAAGGAGAGAAACGTCATAAAGTCACAATAATATTTTCATGAAAACCCAAGTCAAGATTCCCAAAATCGCTTTACCTTCGGGCAGCGCAAAAAGTTGTTATTCGGGACTTATTCGGGATAATCACAACATAATACCCGAAATCGTCGAATATCAAACTTCTTTCAAGCATTTGCCCCAAAATGGTAAAGTATCACATTAGCATATTAACAAAAAATCAAACAGAAAAAAAATCGCCACACATTTGGGTAACCTGTGTCTTAAACAGTTAAAAGAAACAATTATTCTTAAGCCTGCTTTTGGATCTTGTGTAACACAATACACTAAATGGCCGATTATTTTAATAGCTTCAAATCTTTGCCGAAAAACAGAAAATGCTTTATCAATTAAAAGTATCATGGAAAATAACAAACATTTGCGACACATTTGGGTAGAATGTGAAAAAGGTTTTCAGCATCCCCACTTCATAATGTAGTATTGCAACAGTTGCCCGAAATAGTCAAATATTTGGGAAAAGGTTATAAAATGCTTGGACGTTTTCAATCGCAAAATTAATTTAACGGACAGCAACAGTTTGCCAACTACCGTATCCTGCTCTACAGCCAAATACGGCAATGGCAATGAAAAACGGGTAATTTGTTTTTCGATACTCTAATGATGCAGTGTGAGAATGTCTTTCCATAAGTCTGCTTGAAATTTCATATAAACACACCATATAATGTCACATTTTTTATTTTAAAGGTAAAATCATGTGTATAGCCGGACGTTCGGGCAATCACACAATTTTATCAATTTGTATTGAATTTAGCCAAGAGCCCCAATACCAATAGAGTAAAATTCATTTTTCATTCAATTTCGTTTTGTACCGGTATTTCACCCCTGAAAATATGCGGGAATATTTCATCGATTGGCAGTGATACATTTTATCTGGTAATTTTCTGATCAAATAGCGACTGCTTAGATCCCCCTATAAGCTCGTGAAATGTATTTTTTGACACTTTCAGGGGTCCATTTTTTCAAAATTTTCTGTTCACTCCTTATCAACCACTGGTCGAGCCCCCGTAGGTCGTCCTGCTAGCAGAATTTAACATTTGAAAACGGAACCTCGAAATAACGACTGCTTAGACCCCCGTATAAGCATAGGAAATGACATTTTTGACTGTCAGAACGGTCAGTTTTTCAAAACTTTCCTGCCCGTTTCGCCCAAACTTGTGGTGGTGCCCCACGTAAACCGCTTCATAGCATAATTTAAGTTTCAAGTGAACATTTTTTGCAAAAGGAAACTCAAAGAAGTGGTTGCTAATTAGATCCCCCGATAAGCCCTGGAAATGCCATTTTCAACTATCTGAGGGTTCGAATATTTAAAAATGTTCTGTACGCTTGTAATGAACTGAGTTAATCAGTATTTCAAATGTGTGTTTGAATCTCAGGAAAGTCACAAATTTTCCTCACCAGAATTAAAGACAATTAAACCTGGTAAATGCCATTTCCAGCCATCTGAGAGTTGTAAAAATCCAACATTTTCCTTGTTCTCTCCGAGCCAACTGATGGTGGCGCTAAGCTAAGATAGTAAACTCCAGCCCTCTACAAAAGTATCCAGCCCCCCATAGTCCCCCACGAAAAAATCCTAGCTACGCCACTGGTTGGCCACCGTAGAATTTTTATTCAAAATAACAAAGGAAAGCTTCTCCTCTCTGTAACTTGTGTTAAGACCCCCCTTATCTTTATACCACTTTTCCCGGACCTATAACATTAGGACATATTTTTGGAAAGATATTTCATCGAAAGTGTTTAAAGAGTGATCTTAGCCTAAATCAAGATCAAGTAAGTCTTGGTTTGGTTCATGAAGCATTTTTTGCTATTTTCTCACTTTTAATTGAAAGAAACATTTTTTTGGCAGACAAAATCTCAAAGTAAAGACTGCTTAGGTTCTACTTACAAGCCTAGGAAATGCCATTTCCCGCTGTCTGAGGGGTCGCGATATTTTAAAAATTTTTGTACCCTCCCCGCCAACTGATGGTGGCGCTCCGCTTAGATATTCGTTCGGGCAGATGATCGAACGCCAGTGCGCCCTCTAACGAATTTTAGATACGCCCCTGATACTAAATCCCCTTCTAGATAGCTCTAAAAAAAGGTGATGTTCATGTGCAGACATAAGGACATCTTGGCATTGTTTTCCTTATGTCCATGCTTTGTCTTTTTTAAACGTTTGTTTTCCACTTTTCCCGTTTCAACTTAGGAGACGTTGCATATCAACGTCTTGCATTTTTATTACCTGAGGAACTAGATAAAGTTCATTCAAACGTATCCCTCCTAATGATGCAGTGCAATATTTAACCAGAACTTGAATAGTTGTTGACAGTTGATCATCTTTCCGCATTTGGTATGAATAAATTTTATGAATGATATTTTATGAAATCGTCCAAACAGAAACTGTCTCTGCTATTTTAATATGACATGTGACAAACACCCGAGGAAACTCTTAGTCTGCATTTGAGCCTTGCAAGTTATAAAATAAATTTATTGGGATTTTACGATAAAAGCTTTCATTGGCTCATGAAATGGGGAACCTTAAAAAAATTAAATGTTGCGGTAAAATATTGCTCAAATTACTTAACAGTTCCGAAATAGTAAACGGAGTTTAAAAATCGAATGTCTCATGTTTTTATATTTAATTTTTCCCATCCATCTAAGCTGACATCTTCAAATTCTGTTTTGAACCATTGAAATCGTACCACGCAAGCTTTGTTTACTTTGAATCAACCATGACGACAAATCATCACATTTTGATAGTTTTGCTTGTCCATTAACCTTATTTGGAAGGTGTTTTGATAATCTCATGAATGATTCATGACCAGAAGTATCATTATTTGCAACAACAATCATTCTACCAACGCTTCTGTTCCCTTTTCTTTCATTCTAACAGAGGTTACTCTAAGCGAGCTTTCATCTTTGCCCATAAACGTGAGCCACTCAAGGAAATCGACCGTAAGTTTGAAAGCCCAACTAGGTTAAAGGGAACGATAAGGACATTTAGACGTCATTTTTTCATCTTCAACCTAATGTAACTTTCCTTCGAAGGTTGAGTTTGCGTTTGGAATGAGACAAAGTCCTCTTTGACTATCCATTTTATTGAACACGGCGCGTCGTCCCTTGTGACTTACTTTCTAATAATATCTGACAGTTAGGGTATCTTTAAAGGCACGTGAATTTGAAGCGAGCGGTGACATTCATTGATTTATATCCTACTTGAATTTATTTTCAACTTCTGTGTCACCTTTGGACCTCATCCATGCCGTGGAAAGTCATCTTTACTTAAGGTCTGTTGAAAGGAAAATTTACTGTCATGTCCTGTTTAACGTATTTTACCAGGGGTTCCGGTCCAACGATGACAGCAAGGAAAATTGCTCAGTTTCAATTAGGAAGACTAATTTGCCATTCCGTTCTCGTAATTATTTGTGTTAGTTCATGGCTGAGTTGAGACGTTCTTTCAGCCAGATGTATCCAAATACGAAAATACAAGGACAACTTCATTCTCATAAAGGAGCGTAATCCTAGCTCTATTTATTACCAGAAAATGGACATCACTGGCGCAATAACCTGCACAGTTTATAGTCAAGTAGAAACATAGGGCGACCATCTAGTTGTGTCTAAATGTAACATTTTTGTTGAAAGTGGTGGAATAGGGTTTCTACTTTAAGAATCTGACGAGTGCTACCTTGACATCCTTCGGCAATTTCTGATTGACGTCATAGGCCACGCCCACTTTTTCACGTACTTCTTCATTACTACTTTTCCAGTTTATAGAATAAACATATCACGTTTGCTCAAATTGAAGCTTATTGCAAACTGAATTAAAATATAAAGGTAAAAATAAAAGCAAATAAGACTCACCTATAGATCATTCACGGTCATAAAAGGCAAAATGAAGTCAGGAATTTAGCACGACTTTAAATAAAATGTGTAACATATCATGTTTGGTATCATATCAATTAAACCTGTAGGAGTTTGCATTATCTGATACTACGTATGCAGTCCCTTCATCAATGCGTTCTTAAAGAGTTTTCTGTTTTGTAATTAGTGGATTAGTGGAGTGGGGTGCATCAAAGACGGCAAATACTTTGGTGTACTGTTCTGTTAGGTTTCTAATACCGTTATCTATTTAGATTAGGTGCCCTCTCAAAGGCTAGACCATTGCTGTCGGAAAATGTGACACAGATTCGGTTTTTCCGATAGTTAGTCGAGTGCACTGTCTTGGCACTGCAGGTTTTTGGAAAAGAATATCTAGTATGCACATTGTATTAAATAGTTCTCTGAAGACTGTGAGATTTGATAATCTCGCTTTAAGGTGGGGTAGCTATAACCTTTACACCCCTACCTAGTGCTTTTTGATTCCTATTCGATCATGAGATTAATCGGAGTTTTTAATGAAGTGCTCGGTTTTAGCCCCTCAGACAAAATTTGGCAGCTTTACCTCAGCCTTCATGACTGTACACTGTACACTTGAGGTTTCTCTCCTTTTGGGGGATCGGGAAATATTCCTAATTTTTGTGGAAGGAATTCTTGATTAATTACCTTGTTTCTCAAAATGAAATTTTTGGGACGGATAATGTTTTTAGCAAAATGAGCAGGATTACCAAAGGCTCTTGTACACATTGAAGCTATGAAAAGAAACAGTCTGATAAAACGAAGGAAAACAAAACATTCCTTGCCAATGTGAGGAAGTGATATAAGCTTTGCTGCCTTAAACTCACCTTTGTAAACAAATCTACTCACTTCCTTTACTGATATCTCGAGAAATACATGTCCGATCTGAATGGACTTTCACCACACTGTGTATATTTGGTTCCTCTTTCACATATGAAAATTAAATTTTGCTTAAACTTCCCCTTAAATGACAAGGCAACACAGCAGTCTGAAAAAAGAGAAGGGAAACAAAGCATTCCTTGTTTATGGGAGGAATGATATCATCTCTGCCCCCCCCCCCTCAGCAAAGGCGGCGGAAGATGTTTTTTTTATTGGGGGGCCTTGGTTTTCGGCATAGTGTGGACGCCGTAAAGCGTCCGGTTTTGCGCGAAGCACAAAACCCCATCGGCGTCGGGTCCAGGAGCCGCTTAAGGGCCCGTTGGCGGGGTCCAGGGTCAAAACCCAGCAAACGACCGCACAAAAGACTAGACGATCAGGTGTACGTTTACCCTTATAAGTTTATTCCACCAACATAAAAACCGGAACCTGGTTAGATTTCCGGCTTTTGTCGGGAAAACAGCAGGCTTTAATTTAAGATGATAATCAAGACATTTTCAAACTCTAAAAGACTAATAGCGGGGAACAAAAAGTTCGCCCAGCAAACCCCAAAAACTAGCTCACGAAGACGCAAGTAACTACTACGGGCTAACGCCCAACGGACATCGTGTCCAACTGCTATAGTCCTGAGATGGCGAATGCGGGCACACCCAGCAACCCTCTCATAACCAGAACCGAAATTCAATGTCACACCCTAGCTTTTTCGCCTGTTCCCCTGAAATTCTCCCAAATTCTGCATTAATACTAATTAAGAGCTAAACGGAATATCTAAACCCAGTATTCACACGTAGCAAGGCCGGCGGGAACAAACAAGGCGTATTAAAGCATCCACCGGTGCAACAGCAAATTTTAAGCTACAGAATGAAAGCACATGAAGTGAATTTTTCACAGCGACACGGTAGACTTGAGCCAAGCACTCTTAGACTTTCGCCAAGCATACTGGTGACACATCCCCCTTCTTAGAATAATTTACGAAACGCACATCAATATAAGGAAACTCATCTCTTGAAAAAGATGCATCTTTATAAAAACATTTCTATCTTTGACGACGTATTACATACAAAATATTAAAAGTACACTTCTTACTCCGGGCAACGACTCAAAAAGTCAGCTCCATGACTTTCCGTGCCCTTGGTTGTCTTAATAACGAACCTGAATGGCTGAATCATGAGAGCCCATCTTAACACTCTGCTATTTTCTTATATTAGCTTTATTTATATTCACCAATGGATGGTGGTCTGTCTCTAACGAAAATTCAGACCCATGCAAATAAATTTGAAACTTTTCTATAGCCCAAACAACAGCCAAACATTCCTTTTCTATTGTAGCATACTTAACTTCCCTGGGCTATAACTTTCTACAGGCAAAACAAATAAGATACTTTATACCATCCTTCTCCTGCATGAGCACTGCCCCAATCCCTGCTTCCGAAGCAGCACACTTAAGAATAAATGGCTTAGACATTTCTGGTTAGTGTAGGATACGTGCGGAAAACAGCCTTGATTGGACGGTATTGTAGCGCCGCGCGCTCGTCCGCTCTTAGATAAATTAGTCAGCACAGTTGACCACAAAGATGAAGAGAGGTTTTATTCTGTTTAATAATCACTTTATTGATCAAATTAATTACATCTGATTCGGATTGATTAGTGAGTCGAAGAACAGCACTGATTTGCAACAATTTCTTACTTTGCTTCTCTAACCTCTATATGGTTCTCTTATAGGCCTAAGTATACGTACGTGAGTATTGCATATACAACGGACCACCCTACTACTGCTTAAAAGTATACAGTTTACAATATATGGGCAAGTAAAACAAAATAAATACTGTAATTATTCCACCTGTCTCAAATTATATGTGCACGGAAAGATTTCTTACGAGTAATCCCCTGAGAGGAAGTAGGATAGGACCCCACACGAGCAAGTTCCTCGCCATCAGCCGAACAGCTTCTCGGGAACGGATCCAGGTGAGCAGGGACTTCCTTTGAGCAGGCAGCACGCGAGCAGGTATTTCCGCCGAGTAATCGCCCTGTGGGTAGTTTCTCGTGAGCAGGTTCTTCCCTCGCAGTCGACTCGTGAGCAGCCTCTCCGCGAGCAACAATCTTCTGAGTAATTGCCTCGTGAGCAACCTCCCGCGAGCAGCCGTCTTCCGAGCAGTTGACTCGTGAGTAACCTCCCGCGAGCAGCAGTCTTTCGAGCAGTTGACTCGTGAGTAACCTCCCGCGAGCAGCAGTCTTCCGAGCAGTGGACTCGTGAGTAACCTTTCCTGAGCAGTCTTCCTCACGGGCCTATACCTGTATGTGAACCTACTCGTGAGAAAATAAATTCTAAGAGTAACCTACGTACCTGGATATGAACCAAAAGCTATTGTACCAAATTGAGTAACTTAATCCAAATAGCACACACAAGATAGCGAGAATGAAGGTAAATATTCGTGTACAAGGAGCCTTAAGAAACGACGTCTGTCTAACACCTCCTAAAAATTCCCTAGGCTTTCCTTGTAATGTCTACACACTGCACTTAATTCATGTTAATTAATAAACAAACCAAGAACCAAGGGGACCGCGTGTATCAACCTAAACTCCCGTAAAGTAATTCCGTACCCTGATTCTAACGCACTCTAAAACTTTCTGTTAGAGATAATTCAGAATTCTAAGTAACAGTAGACTCATTAACTAATGCTTGTCTTCAAGGATTGTTGCCTACAAATACAGGGCCTAACCTATTCGCCTATTCCAACTGTAACATAAGGACTATTCACAGACTAAGCATCCTAACGAGGCCTAGGAGCCTAACGGCCTAACCATTACGTTAGCCTTACCAAGCAAAATGTGTCGTTTACTTTCTCTCCCTGTGAAGGTAATCACATGAACAACAGATTGTCTTAAAATACCACAGATTATCCAAGTAGCATCTAGATTACCTGCTATCAATTAATTAAATTTAAATACATTTTACATCCCTACTTGGACAACTTACAATAGTTAATTGTTGCTGGGCTGTTCGCTCTCTTTTCGACTCTATCCCACGTGTCAACACAACAAGAATTAAAAGGCTTTCTCCCCAGAACCTTCCACGTTGTTAAAAAAAATGCACGCAGGAATCAACGGGTGAAGAAATCTGTGTTTTCGTGATTGGCTAATACCTCGCGCCAGGGGAATTAACAGTAGCGCGCTGCTTGATCGGGTAAGATAGAGGTCAAGTACCACAGTACAGCCAGGTGATTCCTGACAAAACAAAGATAATACATAAACATTAAAGGTGATATAAATAATAAGAGGGCGCATGCATAATTATCGTTACACCACCCCCCTCTCAAAACCGTAATGCTTCCACGCATTAATGTGTCTGATGTTTATTCCAAGTGCTCTTCCCGCACTCTTCTGTAGTAGAACCCGTCTTTAATCGCTGTCTCTGTGGTTACCACGTACCTCTTTCTTTCTGTCATCCTCACCAGTTGCCATTCGCACGAAGTGTCTCCAGTTGGCAGCTTGCTAGCCTGTCGTCTTGCCTCCTCCATGGTCTGTCCTATCTCCGTCATCCCGCCATCCAAGGTGTGTCTCTGGAACATTCTGGGGTCTGGTAACCCTTTCTGGTTTCCTAACTCGTTGCGGATCTCCTGCGGTGACTGTCTGGGAACCTCCATCCTTTCTGGGCTTTGTGGAGAGGTCACTTCCGCACTCATCTTCAGCCTGCATTCGCTGGGACTTTGGGAAAGTAATTCCGACAAGATTGGTGCGTATTGGGGAAGCACTTTCCTTTCGACTTTCGGAGTTGTCTTCGTCTTGTCACGTGGTTCCTCTCTGCCAGGGGTTCTGTCTTTACTCGAAGATCCACCACTCGTACCAGCGACAGCTTTGTCTTTGGAAGACCCTTTCTTCTGATGTGTGGATTCAATGTGGCGGATTAAGTTCCCCTTTCTGTCCGAGCTGTACGTACACATCTGACAGGCAAGGCGTTCAGCTTTGTGTTTACACCTGAGATGATCTCTCAACTTAGTCAAGGACTTCATCCTCTCCTTACACACCCTGCATCTGTATTCTTTCGATCTTTCTAACCCCTTCTCGTCAAGAACATCAGTGAAGTCCATGGTACTTGAATCAGACGGATAATCTGTAAGTAAACAAAGGAAACAAACTGATAAGCACGTTGCTCTCTTCTGTGTTAAACAACACTAGTTAAAAGATATAGTCATGGTGCCACTGAGGACGTCTCCTGGTTCTACGGGTTGAAATGTCCTGGTCACTGAGGTCCTCATCCGTGCGGTTATTCTGTTCCTTTGGAAAATGTTCATCTCTGGTATCACTTTCGTCTACCTGGCCAACTGGTTTGTCCGGCTTATTACCCGTCTCCTTGGCCTGGGGGAATTGACACTCTAGTAACTTTAATCTGTTATGGTGGACAACTCTCCTCTTTCCAGTATTCTTTCTTCTGATACGGAATGTTACGTCACTAAGTCTATCCAAAATCACCCATGGTCCGTCCCAGAACCTCATGAGTTTTGGACTGAGCCCTTTCTTCTTCGCTGGGTTATACAAGAGAACCCCATCTCCAATTTTAAGGCTCTGCTGACTGACCATGCTGTTTCGGGCAAGCTCGTGAATTTGTCTCAATCTGTCCTGGAGTTGCACCACCATATGGGTGTCTTGTTCCGATTTCCCATTCTCTTCCAAGGATACGTCAGTGTCAATAAGCAAGTCAATTGGGAGTTTCAGGTCCGTTCCAAACATCATTTCATTAGGAGAGCAACCTGTCGTCTCATGTCGGGAAGATCGATACGCCATCATTACAAGTTGCAAACACTTGTCCCAGTCTCTCTGGTTAGCCTGGATGACTTTGGACAGCATGTCTTCCAGAGTTCTTTTTATTCTCTTGATCATGCCGTCGCTCTGGGGGTGATATGCCGTTGTTCTGGTTTTCTCAATCTGTAAAAGTTGACAGACTTCTGAGAAAACTCTCGACTCGAAGTTCCGTCCTTGATCCGTATGGGTACGATTTGGAATGCCAAACCTGGAAATAAACTCCTCTACCAACACCATGGCAATTGTCTCAGCTTCTTGATTTGGGATAGGGTAGGCCTCTGCCCACTTAGTAAAGTAGTCGCCAACAATCATGACAAATCTGTTTCCCCTGTCAGTGGTTGGTAATGGTCCTAATATATCAATGGCTACCCGTTCTAAGGGAGCTCCAACATGTTCGACTTGCATCTTGGCTTTGGCCTTTCTCTTGGGCTTTTTCCGTTCTTGGCACGGAACGCAAGCCTTGACCCCTAATTCTACCTGCCGCCTCCATCCGTGCCAATAAAATCTCCTGTGAACTCTTTCTAAGGTCCGTTTCACTCCCAAATGTCCAGCAGTTGGTTTGTCATGCAGATGTTGTATTACCTGCTCCCTCATTCCCCTAGGTGTTACAAGTTGGTACGTCACCTTGCTTCCGTCGTGACTCTTCCATCTTCGGTACAGGACTCCCTTTTTCATCTCAAATCTGTCCCATTGCGTCCAATAATTCTTTAACTCTTTTCCTTCAGAGGGAAGTGAATCACTACTGGGTCTTGTTTCTTTAGTTTCTTTCCATTCAATCATCTTTCTTGTCTCTGTGTCCTTCATTTGTTCTGCCCTGATATCTTGCTTAGACCAGTCTTTTAGCCAAGGTAAACCACTCTCATCGGAAACTGCTTCAGTAATCGTTGTCACCACCACTTCTTGAGGCATCTCGTCGTCGGTTGCTACCTCAGGTTTCTTTTCCTTCCTCTTCGGCCCATATTTATGTCTAAAGGTTGGAAACTCGTTGACTGCTCGTTCCTTTTCCGACAATTCTTGGCGAATGCAGTGGTCACAGTCATCTCCACATGGTCTTCTAGAGAGACCGTCTGCGTTAGAATGCAGTTTTCCTGGTCGATGCTGTATGTCAAATTGGTAGGTACTAAGTAGTTCCAACCAGCGAGCAATCTGACCTTCTGGGTTTTTGAATGTCATTAACCAACGGAGGGCTGCGTGATCAGTTCTTATCAGGAAGCGTGCCCCGTAGAGATAGTGATGAAACTGCTTTACCGCTTTGACTACTGCTAAGAGCTCTTTCCTGGTAATGCAGTATCGCCTTTCCTGCTTCGTCATAGTTTTGCTGAAATAACTAATAACTCTCTCCTCCCCGTCTTGCACCTGTGACAAAACGGCCCCAACTCCAAAGTTGCTGGCATCAGTATCTAGAATGAACATTTTCTTTGGGTCTGGATAAGCTAGAATCGGCGACGATATCAGAACCTCTTTCAACTTTTGGAAGGCTTTTTCACATTCCATGTTCCAATCAAACTTCTGGGTTTTTTCAATCTCCGCAAAACCTTTAACGAATCTACGGTAATATCCGCACAGTCCAAGAAAACTTCTTACGTGGGTCAGTTCGGTCGGTCTCGTCCAACCTCGAACGGCAATCAATTTCTCTGGATCTGTTGATATTCCAGCCTCGGAAACCACGTGTCCTAGGTAAGTCACGCTTGACTTGAAAAGATGGCACTTTTCTGGACTCAGCTTGAGGTTTGCTTCCCTCAGTCTACCAAATACCACTTTCAACCGATTAAGGCACTTCTCAAAGGTCGGTCCATATACTATTACGTCGTCAAGGTAGACTAGGCACGTCTGCCAGTGTAAGCCAGACAGCACGCGGTCCATGAGTCTCTCAAACGTTGCCGGAGCGTTACACAGACCAAAAGGCATGGTGCAGAACTGGAATAATCCGTCACTGGTAGCAAAGGCTGTCTTTTCTTTGTCTTTTTCTGCCATTCCAACTTGCCAGTACCCGCTGGCCAGGTCGAGAGTACTGAACCAGCGAGACCCATTGAGTGCATCCAGTGATTCTGTAATGCGAGGGATTGGATAAGAGTCTTTAATTGTTGCAGAGTTTACTTTTCTGTAGTCTACACAAAATCTCATCTGGCCATTTTTCTTCTTAACCAGAACTACTGGAGAGGACCATGCACTCGAGGATGGTTCGACCACGCGAGCCTCAATCATCTCTTTCAGTAGGTCAGTCACTACTTGTCTTCGGTGAACTGGCACTCGTCTAGCTGGTTGTTTGATGGGTTTTGTCGTTCCGGTGTCGATGGTATGCTGAACAACCGTCGTCCTCCCAAGGTCATTCGGAGACCGAGAAAACACGTCCTCATACTGGACCAGAAGTTCCCTCAGCTGTCTTTGCTGATGTTTGTCCAGTCTTTGGTCACATGATTCCGCCAGTCCCGCCAAATGATCTGGAACTTTTCCATTTTCCTTTCGTTCAACTGCTCTTACTGACATTATCGGGTTACAGTTGGCACTCTCCTCGTCATCAACTACTCCCATAACCTCCTCCAGTATGCCAACGACTGTACCTTGGTAGACTGTTACAGGTTCATGACTTTGGTTCAAAACTCTCAAGGGCATAAATTCTTGTCCAGGATCTACCAGCAATTTCGCAACAAACAATCCATGTTTACTCACGAATTTCTCCGCTGGCTCCACAAGAGCATTTCCCTTCCCTTGAAATTTTCCAGAGAGCTTTCCCTTTATCATTGACTCGGCTCCTGGGGCAACCACTACCGTGTCACAGAGTAGAAGCCTGCATGGCTTCCCTGATGGCTCACAAGACGGCAATTCCTCGCCATGTTCTTGCCCCAATTCTACCGCCTCGTCCCAAGATAAAGTTCCCCTTAAAACATCTAAGGAACATCGGTGACTTCGTAAGAACTCGAGTCCCAATATCGCATCTCCTACAACATCAGCAACCCATATTTCATGTTTCACAGTCTTGTCTCCTACACGAATTTCAAACATTCCTCGACCCATAAATAGAAACGGACTACCATCGGCAAGCTTCAAAGTCCGAGTTGTTGGCCTCAGTTCTGGTCTGGTGATTTCTGGGATGGATCTGTAAACCCTAGGACTGACGATGGTTACGTCCGCCCCGGTGTCAACTAAGAAGCTGACTAACGTGCCATTGACATAACCTTTCACGCGGATTCCTGAGTCAGTACCCCTGCTTCCTCCTCGGACACTCAACTGTACAGGCCTTTTCTCGTCTTCTACAGCAGTCGGGCTTTGGCCTGCAAGTCCGACTCCTGATAGTTTTCCGGATTGTCTTGGTTAAGTTTCTGTTTGTCCTCCTTCCGTTGCTCTGTGCAGTTCCTCTTAAGGTGTCCAACTTTACCGCAGTTCCAACACTTAGGCGGTGGTCGTTTGTCATTCTGCCAGCCGGGTTTTGAACTTGATTTGTCTCCCTGTCCACTTCCTGTAGACATCTTACTTGGGATTGGTGAATGGTTAGTGTTATCACGTGTCAATTTAGCTTCTAGTTTATCTATACAGCTCTCGAAGCTCTTGCTCAACACCTCTACCAGTTTCTGTAATGGATCTTCTGCTCTTCCTGAGACTGTATCGTCCTGGGTTATTGCTCGGACCATAGGTCTTCGAATGTATCCTTTCTTAGTCTCGGCGAGGTGGAAAGCCTCTAGTTCCACTGCTACCACAACCGCATCTGAGAGACTGGTGGGTCTAGATTGGTACACTCTCCATTTAATATCGGTATCCTGTAGTGCATCGATGAAATGATCTTTGGCCAGTGTCTCGACCATCTCTTAGGGGGCCTCAGGATAAGCATGTAGGGTGAGACGCTTGATGTCCTGGGCGAGTTCTGCCAAACTTTCCTTTGGTTGCCCTACTCTGTTCTTCAGCATAGCCCGGAACAGTTGCGTTTGGTGGGCGGGGCTAAAACGGTGGCTTAAGGCAGCCGTTAACTCCCTGTAATCTCTTCGGCGTCTGTAATCAAGATCATTCAGAATGGCTCTTGCCTGTCCCTTCAAACTGGCTGCTAAGTAAAGAGCGTTCTGCTCCTCTGACCAGCTGTTTAGTTCTGAAATAAGTTCAAATTGAACCAAGTAGTCATCCCAGTTTGATAAGCCATCGAAAGGAGGGGGAAGGATACTTGGTCTCTGTTGAATTCCTGTACTATCACGTTGTTCAACTGGCAATGGTGCATTCCTCTCCGTTCGCAAGTTCTCCCCGGTGGGATTAAAAGGGTTAGTTGGTGCTGTCATACTTCTGTTGTTATTGTCTGTAGGTAGACTATTTCTTTCTGGACCATATCTCGTCCAGTTCTAGTTGTGTATCGGATCAGGACCAGACGGTGGGTTAAACCTTCCAGTGTGGTTGCTCTGAAAGCCAAATTCTTGTCTAGTGTTAGCAAATGGGTTAACATTACCCCTGTCAAGCTCCCAAGATCTCTCTGGAGTGGGGTCAGTAAACGCCTGGTGTGGGTCACTTGGTTCGTGTTGCTCAACCCAGTCAATTGTTCTCCATGAGGCTTCGGAATCTGCAGACTCGAGAGCTTCATAGTCGTTTGGAAACATATCTCTCTCTCGGTTATCGTCTCGCAACAGGTCCGCCAATAAAGGTGTTTGTTCTAGCTGTGACGCTCTCCGCTCCCCATCGTCCAGTTCTTGTGATTCAGGAGAGTGTCTTCCAGGATAATGTCTTGACATCGTGGACACGCTGGAAACTGTGCAGTATACTTCGGACACTGGTACTGGAAACTATCCCACCGCTGCCACCACGTGTAGCGCCGCGCGCTCGTCCGCTCTTAGATAAATTAGTCAGCACAGTTGACCACAAAGATGAAGAGAGGTTTTATTCTGTTTAATAATCACTTTATTGATCAAATTAATTACATCTGATTCGGATTGATTAGTGAGTCGAAGAACAGCACTGATTTGCAACAATTTCTTACTTTGCTTCTCTAACCTCTATATGGTTCTCTTATAGGCCTAAGTATACGTACGTGAGTATTGCATATACAACGGACCACCCTACTACTGCTTAACAGTATACAGTTTACAATATATGAGCAAGTAAAACAAAATAAATACTGTAATTATTCCACCTGTCTCAAATTATATGTGCACGGAAAGATTTCTCACGAGTAATCCCTGAGAGGAAGTAGGATAGGACAACACACGAGCAAGTTCCTCGCCATCAGCCGAACAGCTTCTCGGGAACGGATCCAGGTGAGCAGGGACTTCCTTTGAGCAGGCAGCACGCAAGCAGGTATTTCCGCCGAGTAATCGCCCTGTGGGTAGTTTCTCGTGAGCAGGTTCTTCCCTCGCAGTCGACTCGTGAGCAGCCTCTCCGCGAACAACAATCTTCTGAGTAATTGCCTCGTGAGCAACCTCCCGCGAGCAGCCGTCTTCCGAGCAGTTGACTCGTGAGTAACCTCCCGCGAGCAGCAGTCTTCCGAGCAGTGGACTCGTGAGTAACCTTTCTGAGCAGTCTTCCTCACGGGCCTATACCTGTATGTGAACCTACTCGTGAGCAAACTTTCTCGTGAGAAAATAAATTCTAAGAGTAACCTACGTACCTGGATATGAACCAAAAGCTATTGTACCAAATTGAGTAACTTAATCCAAATAGCACACACAAGATAGCGAGAATGAAGGTAAATATTCGTGTACAAGGAGCCTTAAGAAACGACGTCTGTCTAACACCTCTTAAACATTCCCTAGGCTTTCCTTGTAATGTCTACACACTGCACTTAATTCATGTTAATTAATAAACAAACCAAGAACCAAGGGGGCCGCGTGTATCAACCTAAACTCCCGTAAAGTAATTCCGTACCCTGATTCTAACGCACTCTAAAACTTTCTGTTAGAGATAATTCAGAATTCTAAGTAACAGTAGACTCATTAACTAATGCTTGTCTTCAAGGATTGTTGCCTACAAATACAGGGCCTAACCTATTCGCCTATTCCAACTGTAACATAAGGACTATTCACAGACTAAGCATCCTAACGAGGCCTAGGAGCCTAACGGCCTAACCATTACGTTAGCCTTACCAAGCAAAATGTGTCGTTTACTTTCTCTCCCTGTGAAGGTAATCACATGAACAACAGATTGTCTTAAAATACCACAGATTATCCAAGTAACATCTAGATTACCTGCTATCAATTAATTAAATTTAAATACATTTTACATCCCTACTTGGACAACTTACAATAGTTAATTGTTGCTGGGCTGTTCGCTCTCTTTTCGACTCTATCCCACGTGTCAACACAACAAGAATTAAAAGGCGTTCTCCCCAGAACCTTCCACGTTGTTAAAAAAAATGCACGCAGGAATCAACGGGTGAAGAAATCTGTGTTTTCGTGATTGGCTAATACCTCGCGCCAGGGGAATTAACAGTAGCGCGCTGCGTGATCGGGTCAGTTAGAGGTCAAGTACTACAGTACAGCCTGTCACCCGGTGATTCCTGACAAAACAAAGATAATACATAAACATTAAAGGTGATATAAATAAATAGAGGGCGCATACATAATTATCGTTACAGTATTAAAGGCAGCATCCTGAGAAGGTCCTCATTTCACTCTGTTTGGATTACCTCCCAACGTAATATCAGTTAAGGGAGCCGAAATGACCCCGAAATTCGGTATGAGCCGACTGAAATAACCAACAAGCCCCATAAACAATTTTACTTCTTTTTTCGTGGTTGGGATTGAAGCACTTCATATCTTTTGCAGCTTGTCAGGTTGAGGTCTCAAAATCCCTTCTCCCACCACAAAACCTAAAAATTCTAGCAACGAGTAGCCTACAAAGCATTTTGATGGCCGCACCGTGAGTCCTGCTTCCCTGAGAGCATCTTTACTAACAGTTCCACATGACTTTCCTAATCTGTAGAGAATACCAATATAACATCAATACAATTCGAAGTATTTTCCAAACCACCCTTCAGTAACATGCGCATCACGCGCGTTAATACAGCAGAGGCGTTGGAAACACCAAATGGCATAACCTTAAACTGACACATCCCTTGGTTCGTCACGAAAGCCAATTTCTTCCTTTCCCCCACACTTACTGGTATCTGCCTTAGGCTAGATCTATTTTGGTAAAATACTTCCCCGTATATAACTTAGCCATTAGCGCTTGAACATTTGGGATAGGCTTTGGGTCAAATAAAGCGACTTTGTTCAGTTTTCTAAAGTCAATGCAAAATCTGTTTGAGTCTTTCCATCAAATCAATCACATACTGATAAGTAGTTATGATCTCTTCCTCCCCAATATTATCAGTCCACAAATCCTTTAAAATACCCATCGGTCCTCGGACCGTTCTCCCATACAACAGTTCGAATGGAGAAAAAGAAAGTGACTCTTGGGGAGCTTCACGATAAGCAAACAGTTTACCGGTAAAAATCGTTCTCAATCTCGTGGCCATTCAACAGACACTTTTCTCAACGTTTTCTTTCGTGTACCGTTAAATTTCTCAACTAGACCGTTACATTTTGGATGGTAGGGTGTAGTGGTCAATTGCTTTATTTGCAATACCCGGCTAATCTCTCTCATGAGGTAGGAGGTAAATTGACTACCCTTGTCTGTCAAAATCTCTTTGGGAAAATCCCACCCTAGTAAATATTCCAAGAAGAGCCTCTGCTATTTCTCTGTTTCAATGCTGGGCAAGGCAACTGCCTCTGCGAATCTCTTAGCATAGTCAACTAAGGTCACGATATATCCGTTTCCTTGATCTGACACTGGAGCAAGAGGACCCATAACAGTTTATGGCCACTCTGTGGAATGGGGTGTAGATAAGTCGCATGCGTCCCAATTGTACTTTAGAGATTTTACCTTTTGAAATAGTTCTCTGGCATAACACAGGACATGCAGAACACTTTGACATCTTTCTGAATGCCAGGCCAATTAAATTCTGGGCCAGATAAAAAAAAAAATTGGGCAGATATAACTTTGATCCCTGCCAGAACCAGATCTAATTCATACATGGGCCAGATACAATTTTATCTGGATCAGGTCTTTATCTGGAACAGATATGGACCATAAAATGCAATACCATATTTGGTTTATGTAAAGGTGTGCTGTATTGATCCCATATAAAGAACTGCCATATTTGGTTTATATAGAGATTTACTGTATTGATCCCATATAAAGTAGACAAGTATGGTGCAAATATGTCAATATCTGGACCATATACGACTGGACCAAAGTTTATTAGTGCACTATCTTTGTGTAAAGTGTATCAGAATCTTTTTTCTAAAAGGCCTCTCGACTCTTTGGCGAAGAGCCAAGAAGCCTTCTGAGCCAGCATAATGTTAAGGGCTATCTGAACATTTCTGACAAAAGTTTACTACCAATTTTATAACATTGACTTAAGTATTTGAAGTTGTTAAATAACTTCATAGTGAAGAGAAAAACTGCTTTGAAATTCCTATTCTTAAATGTTTACACTGCATTGTTGGTTTCAATTATCATATGGGGCAATATTCCAACAAAAATTTTGTTGAAGGTTTCATTACTTTTCACATTTTACTTCCTTAATCACAAAAAGAAATCAGGACCCTTAATTCTTGACCACGCGCACTCTGGAAAGTCCTTTGCATATTTTAGTATGATGTAGCTGAATATGGTTAGAATGTTATGATTTTGGTTTGCTGATACTTTTTCAGCATCCAGAAAAGGCCTTTATGTAGGACAGGTACACAAATTAAAGTAAAAACTATTAATTCGGCCATACAAAAGTTTATTTGTAATTCTGGCGTGGTATTTTAATCAGTTATATCTGGCTGGATATCAAACTTTATTTGCATATCTGGGAAGGCATTTCATCAAGTTATATCCGGCTTGATGTGGCCACATCAAACTTTATTTACATATCTGGGAAGGTATCTCATCAATAATATCTGGCTTGATATGACCGTATAAAACTGTACTTGTATATCTGGGAGGGCATTTCATCAATATATATCTGGCTTAATATGGCCATATAAAACTTTATTTGCATATCTGGAATTGCATTTCATTAAGTTTTATCTGGCTTGATATGGCCATATAAAACTTTATTTGCATATCTGGAATTGCATTTCATAAAGTTTTATCTGGCTTGATATGGCCATATAAAACTTTATTTGCATATCTGGGAAGGCATTTCATCAATTATATCCAGCTTGATATGGCCATATCAAACTTTGTTTGATGTTTTGGGAGGGCATTTCATCAATTTGTACCTGGCTTGATATGGCCATATAAAACTTTATTTGAATATCTGGAATTGCATTTCATCAATTTTTATCTGGCTTTATATGGCCGTATAAAACTTTATTTAAATATCTGCGAAGGCATTTCATCAGTCTTATCTAGCTTGATATGGACATATAAAACTTTTCCATATCTGGGAAGGCATTTCATCAGTTATATCTGGCTTGATATGTCCGTATAAAACGTTATTTGCATACCTGGATTTGTATTTCATCAAGTTATATCTGGCTTGATATGGCCATATCAAACATTATTTGCATATCTGGGAAGGCATTCCATCAATTTCGATCTGGCTTTAGCCTTGATATGGGCAAATAAAACTTTATTTGCATATCTAGGCTTTTCTTGAATCAAGTTATATCTGGTTTGATATGACCATATAAAGCTTGATGTATTATAACAAGGCATCTTAATCTGGCTCTATATCTGTCTTGATATGGCCATATAAAGACTGTATTTTACCAGATTTATCCAGATACACTGTAAAAAATGTCTGTAATGGTACAGAATTTTTGTACAATTACAGAACAAAATAAAGAAATACAAAAAGAATACATCAAAAGTGCTGTCAATGAGTTGACAACACTTTTTATGTATTCTTTTGTGTTTCTTTATTTTATTTTCTGTAAATGTACATAATTGTTTTACAGTGTATCAATCCATATCTGGATTTGGAGTAAGGGAGGTTACCCGACAATGGCGCTTCATGGCCTGCACTCATAACTTTGTTTTGAATTTTTTCGGGCACCATGACTTGCGAAATTTCTTGTCACCTTTTGAATCAACAGACTTAAATTTACGAAATAGTACATTGTTGATAACAGAAAATTTAACTTCGTTTCCACTTCTTGTCACCTTAATTTTGTCAGTTTCCGATAAGTCATAAAATTTGGCATACTTAGGTTCGTCTCTCTGAGCCTGAATCAATTCATCTCTACTAATGTCTAATTCCTTTGACTTTGCGGTTTTCAGCGGCTTGAGGGGCCTTCCCCTTTTTTGCCTTCGAGCTGGAGTCTCAACTGCACCCCTTACGGTACCTGAATCATCATTAGCACTTTCAAATGGGGGGGGGGGGGGGTGCCAGTTTGGGTCTCTATGCTGTGGTTCTCTTGCACCACTGATGTATCCCAGGATTAAATCATACAACGGGTTTTCCAAAAATAGAGCCTCGGGTGTATCGAAAGAGACAATTAAAATTGGTACGTCACGCACTGTACCATCAAGAAGAACACAACGATTGTTTACACCTGTGAACATTGAATTGTCAACAAATTTCTTTCGAGCTAAAACAGTGCTACAACCTGTATCTCTTAATACTGACACGTTTGATGACCCAATATAACCAGGGAGGTGTTACGGTGGAGACACGACGTTCTATTGACTCTTTAAAGCAATGTTTGTTGCCGACAATAATCTTCCTTTTCTTCCCAAATATTTTATCTCAATACCTAGAACAACTAGGATCAGTGATAAATTGTCAAAATTCCAGTGAGGGGGCACGCACCCTTGCGTTGTATCTCGTTAACTTTTCGTTGCCAGCCGTCTTGAAAACGTACGAAATTTAACACTTTCATCGCTATACATATTTCGAGTGTGTTTAGGAGCTATACGGAAAGTTTGCGAAAATTGGGTAAAATGGTTTAGCCTTTAACAATGCTTATAGCAGACGACTCATCGAATTCGTTGCAAAACAAAGAGTGTAAACTATTTTAATTTTCATTGACAGTCGTTTGGCTAAAACTTTTGATTAGAGTTTAACCCTTTACCGTTGTTTGCGTCCTTTTGGACCCATGCGGAGAGCTCGGCTGTCACCCATCTTTACTGTTTCACGCGGAGCTCGAAACTGCGAGTAGCGACCCGAAAATTCGGCCACAACAACGAGAGAGACAATAGTTTACGGTCACGGGGTCAATGGCCTACGGAAGCCGATGCGGGTCGGGCTACGTCCGCTTTTCCGCCCACTCCCGAGGCGCGCAAATATGCCCCGATCGGAGCACAATGGTAAAGGGTTAAAACCTGTCGGTAACAAACCTCAGATCAAAGCATCTTTTAACAAAGACAACTAATTCAGGATTACTTGGGTGTGAAAGAGGCAAATCCTCCTAGACATGGGCCAGGTCAACAAGGCTTAACAATAGGAACAAAGAGACCTGTCAATCAAAGTTTGATGCTTGAATGGGAATTGCTATTTTTGAAACACCTATTGTGTGACAGATATGCTGTTGTGTCTCCGCTCTAACACCTCCCTGGTTTATCGCACCAACACAAAAACCGGAACCTGGTTAGGTTTCCGGTTTTTTTTTCAGCAGGCTTTAATTTAAGGTGATAATCAAGACATTTTCGACCTTTAAAAACTAACAGCGAGGAACCACAATTCCCCCCAGCAAACTCCCAAAACTAGCTCACGAAGAAACCAGTAACTACTTCGGGCTAACGCCCAACGGACATCGTGTCCAACTGCTATCGGCCTGCGATGACGAATGCGGGCGCACCCAGTAACCCAGAACCGAAATTCAGTGCCACATCCTAGCTTTTTCACCTGTTCTCCTGAAATTCTCCCAAATTCTGCATTTTATGCAAATTAAGCTAAAGAGAATATATAAACCAAGTATACACACGTTGCAAGGCGGTCTCTAATTCTGGTGAGAAGAATTTGCGATTTTTCTAAGAATGAAGCACACTTAAGAGATACTGATTAGCTCAGTTCATTACTCCACTGGACTATGTATCATAGGAACGCAAATCCGGAATCCTGCTGAACTTGTTGCAAGAAGCTGTTTCAGTGCACGCCTGGGTTAGTTATTTCCTGAGGCCTAGGGGAGCATTTCAGTTTGGAGGTAGAAGATTTTTGCCCGAAAAATGTTATTCTGCCCGTAAGACAGTCAAAGTCGGAGGCCACCACTGGTTGGCGCGGAGCGTCCAGAAAATTTGAAATTCCTAACTCCCACACAGTCAAAAATGACATTTCCCGGACTTGTAAAAGGGATCCAAACAGTCGTTTTTTAACTTTCAATTGAAGATAAACGTACGTTCGTTCTAAAGTAAAATTCAGCCAGAAAGACTAAGCGGAGTGCCACAATTGGTTGATGCGAAGCGTACAAAACATTTTCAAATATCGGACCCCTCAGACAGTTGAAAGTGGCAATTCCCGGGATTATATGGGGATCTAAGCAGTCGCTAGTTTGAGTTTCCTTCTGTTCAAAAAAAGATCACTTGAAACTTAAATTCTGCTTCGAAGCGGTCTAAGTGGAGCACCACCATAAGTTGGAGCGAAACTTTCAGGAAATTTTGAAAAATCTGAACACTTCAGACAGTCACAATTTTTATTTCCTATGCTTATGGGGGTCGTAGAAGTCGCTAATTCCAGGTTCTGTTTGCACAAAAAATATTCACTTGAAACTTATTAAAATACTGGTAGGAGGACTATCAACACTGGTTGATGCGAAGCGAACAGAAAATTTTGAAAAACCGGACCCCTGAGACAGTCGAAAATGATATTTCTCGGGCTTACAGGGGGATCTAGGTAGTCGCTTTTTAATCAGAAAATTACCAGATAAAATGTATTACTACCAATGAATGAAATGGTCATGCATATTTTCGGGGGAAACTACAAACCGGAATTGAAAACATGCTTATGAATTTTACTCTCTTGGCTAAATTCAATATAAATTGAAAAAATTTTGTGCCCAAAGTTCTGACTTTATATGATTTTACTTTTGAAAAAATTAGGCCTATGGGGATTTTCTTCTATTAGTAACACGTTACAAGTTGTGTTGAAATGAATTTTCAAGCAGACTAACGGGAAGACATTCTCAACCTGCATCATTAAGGTATCGAAAAACATATTACCTGATTCTCATCGCCATTGACCGTATTCAGGTATTTAGCTCTAGAGCAGGATAGATGGCAAACGTTTGGGCTCTTGAAGACCCCTCCCCCCCCTCTCTATCCGTTGAACTAATTTGGGTACTAAAAACGTCCCAACATTTATTTAATCTTTGCCGGAATTTTTGACCATTTCGGGCAAATTTTTGCAAGGATACAGTGTGAAGTTGGGATGATTAAAACCTTTTTTCACATTCTACCCAAATGTGTCGCAAATCTTTTTTTATTTTCCATGAAAATTGTACTTTAAATATAGCGTCTTCTGTTTTTCGGCAAAAATTTGAATCTATTAAAATAATTGGCCATTTCGGGTATTGTGTTACACAGGATTTAAAAACAGTCTCAAGAATAATTGTCCCAAACTCACGGGACTCGACTCGAGTCACCACTTGCCAAAGACTCGACGTGACTCGAGTCACCATAAAATAAAATTTGAAAGATTCAACATGACTCGAGTCACAGAAGTGAATGACACCCGAGATTAATGTAACACAAACTAAAATTTGTTTTCATCATGGGAAGCAAACCAACGGCCGTTCATTACTGCTCTATGCGCTCCTATCTTTACATAGGGGGTCCTAACATACAGCTCTGCTTAACATGTGTAGCGCTGTCAATTTCACGGGATAGCTCGTACAACAAACTTCTCGAAGCTGAGTGCCATGTATGTGTAGTGGTACTAGTGGTACCGTGTCAAACATATTATTAGTTGAATTATGTCATTGCTCAATGTGTAAATTGGTTAATTTAGTACTAACTTACGGATAATGTGTCTTCACATTTAGGTTTGTGAAGTCAAATTGCACTTGAAAGTACCGGAGTGGACATCAGTCACCTTCCTAACCCCCACCCTCCTCCATAGGCGTAAAAGGCAGGATTACATGGGGGCACTGGCCCTCCCAATTCGGGTGAAATGAGTTGGTCTATTGGAACAAAACATGGGGAAAGCTTGATAAACAGTGACATTCGGGCAAAACATGCTCTTACCCCCTCATAGAAAATTACCCTCGCAGTCCTATGCCTCCCTCCTCCAACAAAAGTGTGCAGTCACTAAGCAAAGGACTGCATTTGCAAAAGATCAACCCATCACGTACCATGGACTCGATGCCAACTCAACATGTAAGAGATCAGGTGACTTGGAGTGACTCAAAGAAAATAAACACTTTTTGACTTAGGTGACTCGATTCACAAGACAACTCAAGCTTTCCAAAGACTCGTAGTGACTCTACTCGAGCTGAGGGAAGACTCGACATTACTCGACTCGACTAGAATTGCCAAAGACTCGACATGACTCGAGACTAGAGACCTTGTGACTCAAGGTGAATCGTGACTCGACATCAAGTGACTCGATTACAGCACTGCTCTAAACCTTTCGTAAGTATGTTACTTTACTATGATAGTTTTTCATTTTCATGCAAATACTTGAAAGAATTTGGATATTCGACAATTTCGGGCATTGTGTTGTGATTTTCTGTGAAATAACGGTCACAACTTTTTGAGCTAATAGACCCAAATATTCTACCCACCACACCAAGTATGATTTTGGAACGGTTTTGTGTATCCCAAGGAATTGAAAAAAATCCCTTCATGAAATAGAAACATGCCAGATGATAGGAGCACACTTAAATCCACACCAAGGTAGCCAATGTTAGCCACTCCAAATCTGTTAGAAAATTACCCATCCTGAAACCCGACATGTAAAAAGTCAAGAGATTCCGAAGCTATGAAGCTTGTCACAGTCTACCTGAATTTATTCCGAAATTCAGAGTGGGCACAGAATACCCTGCAACTGTTTGTAGCGCGAAAATAAACTCAGCTACAGGTTATCGTTAATGTGTGGGCCCAGGGGAAGAAGCCCCGGAAGCTTTGCAACTTTTGTACTCTGGACAGTAATATTTGAGCCGAAGAATAGCCGAAATGTAATAAAAGCAACTTAAATTTGTTTGAGTACTTACGAAAAAATTATTCTGCGACATCGGGGGGGGGGGGGGAGGGGACATGCCCCAAATCCAGTTGTGGCTCACTGACTTGTTTCCCCTGCTCCATTGCTTATGATGAGCACCAAGCACAAAGGCAACGTGAAGGGCCATGATGGGTAGCGCTGTTGTTATGAGACTAGTAAGGTGTATGATTGCCACAGCTAAATTTCAATTAAACAAGATCTACCTATAAAGACCTGGTCTATACCTTCTGTGCAAACGGACCAATACGCTTAAAATAATCAGAAAAACTTCTCAATCTATCAGTATTGTACTAAGTACACTGTTAAAAATTTTTTCTGTAAATTTACATAATTTTTATGGCAAATTTTTTTCCAACCGAATAATGTTTTTTTTTTTCAGCCAGACTGTAATCATGAAAAAGCATTAAGGGTTTGTTTTTTTCTTTACAGTTTTTGCATGTAAATTGGTTTACAAAAATCTACTGTAAAATCGAATTGCAAAATTGCTCTGTTTTGTTAACGTTAATTATATGTGAATTGACAACCTACTGTTTTTATTCCCGACGTTCTAATATTTATTATAATATTGCTCTTTTTCCTTTCATATGTTATTACGTTGCATGCACTTCACCATTACGTAGATCAGGTATTTGAATATCAACGTAATGTGTTGTGATGAAGTTGTTTTCAATCAAAACACATTGAGGATGCTTTGTTGTCGTGTTGTTGTCAAGTAGACTCCTATCTCTAGGAACCTTGTAATTGGAAAGTCACATCTTTTGTACAATATAATAATTGTTTTTAAAATAAATATGACAAAGAATGGAAATACATTGGTTGCAAACATTTTCAGACAAGGTAAACAATAAGTTTATCACTTCCTGGATTAAAAACGCCAAAGAAGATATTATTCAAA
Organism: Holothuria scabra; assembly: GCA_037179385.1. Lineage (NCBI taxonomy): Eukaryota > Metazoa > Echinodermata > Holothuroidea > Aspidochirotida > Holothuriidae > Holothuria > Holothuria scabra. Next base: position 3,494,124 of record CM074187.1, on the reverse strand, counting down.
GCAACAGCACTATTTTGTTAGGAAAATGCCTACAAAATAAGCTTCACCCATTTATGCAAAATGAGATTTACGTCCAAAAGTGGTAAATTTACAGACTCTTTCAAGTAAACTTGTGAAACGTTTTTAATTTGCTCCGATCAAGTGCATGAGTGCCTGTGGCTATGAGTTTACATCAGTATACCAATTGTCAGTTCTCTGAAATTAGGGCCTTACGATTTCTTTTTACAAAAAAATGCGTGACAAAACACCAGTTGTATGATATTTATAACTAAGAACGTAATAACTAAGTATGCTCTTATAATAAATGTAAGTTAATTTTCAAATAGGGCCATAAATTTGCCGATTTTTTTTTTAAACTGAAACTTCGCAGAACGATGCATGTTATACACTGAGAATTTTCTGGCTATTTCATATTTGTTCGTGTGGAATTGTTTTTGTTTCTTTTTCAGCTTAAAAACAAAATGAATGTTTTTAAAATGGCAGTATATTTATGTGAACTCAGAAAAATACAAAATACTATTGAAATTTCTGTAAATTTACAGAAAAATGTTTACAAAGCAGTGATATTAGGTTAAAAAGCAGACATTTTTTTTTCAAATAAACAGAAAATACATGTTAAACAACGTTTTTCATTCTAGCAGCACAAAGTGTCTATAAAGATACAGAAAATCTCTATTAAAAGTAAAATACAAAAAGTTTAAGTTTAAAAAAGTAAATTTACAGAAATTTTTAACAGTGTATGGCGTAGGCCTCGCACCTTCAATGAGTCAAACGTAGCTTCAAGTTGCCATATTAATTTCATATACATTTTTATACCACAAAGTAATTAATCGAAGCCACAGCTTCGATTGTAGGAATTGCTCGTTTAGTCACGTGTTTTTGTGCCTTCGTAAGCGGTCGGTGCGGATGAATATTAAATCATGTTCCGTTTGGATTCATATTGCAATCCCGAGCTGTTCGTTCGTACAATGGAACAGCTGCGCAGTCATGTTAAGTTGTTCCGTAGGGGGATTTTCAACAAAGTTTAACTATTTCTATATAAGGGGATTTGCTCGAACAACTCCTGTATAGTAAGGTGGTAATGTGCAAATAAAGAAGTAGTTCCACATTCAAAGGTATTGTTCTGCATTGAAGGCTTCCTCTCTGGTTGAAAAAGGTGTAAATATAGTTTGAAAACAATTTATACCGTTCAGGGATTTCAAAATAAATTTCAAAGGTTGCATTTTCCAACATATGCCACTTTGTTTTGTCGGAACTGCTTCATCAAGCAACTTCGTCGACCGTACTCATTTCAATGTAAGCAAGTCCACTAACTTACGTTCATGAAACAACGCATGCAGCTAGCTATATAGTGTACGTACTGTGTCGTTAACGTGATGGCGACAGTAACCAAGGCCAGGGAACGATCCACCAATTTTAAGGTATTCAATTTGTCGTTCATTTCATCACCCTGTATGGGTTGTTAATGGCTTCTCTATTGTATTTTCAATGTTTGAAACAAAGGAAAGACTGTCTACCCACGGTTGCCGTAGTTCTCAGTAAAGGAAAAACGTTATGCATCGACGGTCGCGTAGTGGCTCCCAATACATTTGTATAGGAAGCAATTACGCGACTCTCCATACATACTCTAGTCCAGGCTTTAGGCTTCACTGAGGACAAAAGTTGTCGTAGTCTTACCCAAACACAGTTACGAAGGCCTAAAGCCAAACGTTGCAGAACAAAACAACTCTAACATTAACACTTAGTCGTGTCCTAGTGCAAAAGGTGCGCTCAGCGTATATAGGCCTAGACACTGCAGATACAATCTTGGACAAAATAATTTGTTGGGACACCCTGCTCCCCCTTCTAATCCAGTGTTGGTTGACCACTGTTATGCAGTTCACGGCAAACAAACATTCTTCTTGACACAACATTGGGAGGGGAAAAGGGGGTTCCATGTTAGGCTACTTCAGGCAGTTTCATGTTAGCCTACTTCAACTAAAATTTTCGGATAACATGTGAAGTGTTCCAACCGGCAACGGTTCTGTCCAAGATTGTCCGAGAATTTCGAGAAGTCAGATAGGTGCGCTGCCACCAGTAAGAAGTTACGCTTTGCTTAAGGTTATTTGGTTATTTTATGACAGGTAAATGATATGCTGGTCATTACATGGAAGTATTTCCTGGACCGGATTTAGCTTGTGGAGTCCTGGACCCAGATTATTTTGGACCCTTTTCACAAATGTTGGGAGGGACTTACATGAGAGGATACTGGGACTAAGCCCAAGCAAATACCACCAAAAATGGCCTGAATACTTCAATTCTTCTGCCACATCCTTTCTTTTGAGCAAAGGGACATTAATGATATTGTCCCACTTGCTTTGCCTATTTTAATTCAGAGATATGGTTGTGCCCGGCCTACCTGCCACCTTGACGAGGTTGGGGGTGAAGGCTCAGTTAAAACCAAGTCTACCATTGGTTTGGAAAGCAACTTTCAACTAAAAATGCTAAGAAACTGCTTCGGTTGAAAGAAGGCATAACAAATTTGCTACCAGTTGTAATACAACATGAAAAATACAGCCTGAGATGCAAAATTGGCTGCAGAATCTGTTCCAAACCAACCGTACCTAACAATCTACCAAAGTTATGAAAGAAAGTCTGGCTTGCAGAGTTACTTTAACAATCTTATGGTAGATCGTGGCCCCTTTTCAATAAATTCCTCGTCTCCAACTATCAGTTTGAAAAAGAATGACTCTTCTATCCAGGAAGAGAATTATTCCACCCGTTGCGATTGTTGATTTGTGCGTCTAAACAATGCATACTTTTTGTTTGTAATGAAATTTATCCTATGGTCGCCCTTAATTTGTTAAAAATCCTCAAGAGTATAGTTGGCCTCTGGATAAGGTCTTAAACAACCTTAGAACTCTCAAAAAATTAAACGTTTTTATTGAATTCGGTCTCAAAAATGTATCTCTTGGGACCCAGACAATCTTGGACAATAACTTGTTGGAACACCCTGCTCTCCCTCCCAAAAATGACCACTGTTATGCTGTTCAGGGCAAAGATTCATGTTCTTCTTGACGCAACATTCGGAGGGGTAAAGGGTGTTTTATGTTGGCCTACTTCAACTAAAATTGACAAATAAAATGTAAAGTGCCCCAACAGCTTCGTCCAAGATTGTAGTCTACTGCTTGTTAGGAAAGTCAAGTAAGTCTAGGGTCAATAATTTTGCATAGCGCTAATCCTGTGTCACCACCAATAGTGTATCACACAGTCTCAGGCAAAGTGTAACTAGGTACAAAGATTTTGGGGCAACTTTACATCCAGGATGGGCAACTGATTAAAAATAATAGCTAATCGATATTGCTACATCCAGGTGAATACTTTCATTTAAACATCAGTGTTTAGTAGAATATATAATGTTACTGCTTTATCTCACATAGATCTCCCCAAAGAAGTTGCAAGGAACAATGCCCCCCTTCCCCTCTCCCTCCCCGGCATATGTGGGAATTTTTCCACTTTTGTTGGGGAACCAGTTCCAACAATGTGCTTCATTTTGTTTGTAAGAAAGTCCCAAGTGTGCACATTTTCAAGGCTTCGATTAGTACTTGCCATGCAAGTACAATTGTCTAGTTTACTTTATGGCTTTAAATGATAAGCACCTGAAGAGAAGAAGAAGAAGAAGAAGAAGAAGAAGGAGAAGAAGAAGAAGAAGAAGAAGAAGAAGAAGAAGAAGAAGAAGAAGAAGAAGAAGAAGAAGAAGAAGAAGAAGAAGAAGAAGAAGAAGAAGAAGAAGAAGAAGAAGAAGAAGAAGAAGAAGAAGAAGAAGAAGAAGAAGAAGAAGAAGAAGAAGAAGAAGAAGAAGAAGAAGAAGAAGAAGAAGAAGAAGAAGAAGAAGAAGAAGAAGAAGAAGAAGAAGAAGAAGAAGAAGAAGAAGAAGAAGAAGAAGAAGAAGAAGAAGAAGAAGAAGAAGAAGAAGAAGAAGAAGAAGAAGAAGAAGAAGAAGAAGAAGAAGAAGAAGATACGGCTAGATATTAACACAATAAACCATAAGAACACCATCTTTGGGAGCAATTTTTTGGCCAATGGGAGAGGATAATTTTTCGAAATTATTGCCGAATACGTAATATTGATACGCAATTGTGAAAATTAGACATTGTTACGCAATAAAAAAAATAACGACGAAGTGTTGCGCGTGACAATTGTGTATGGGGACAGGCAATATATACGTAATTGGTTCCGTAAATATGTATGTATGTAAATATGTGTTATTACCATTCACCACATTTCAGGAAAAATTCAACGGAATTCAACGGAAAATTATTTTTCTTCATGGTTATAGAGTATAAGTCCTCATGTGAACGTGTGAGTTATTTAAAAAAAATATTAAGCAAGGCATAAGAAGACTTCTATTGAGGTGGGGGACAACCTCCACAAAAAACAAATGGTTTTTTGTAAAGGCAGCTGTATACAGGATAAATCACTTTTCATCCCTTACTCTTAGATATCGTCATGATTTCCTTTCCCTTGTAGTTACAAGTTTGACTTTTGCACCTACTTTCTGAAGTGATTGCACTAAGTGCATGATGACTGAAACTTATTTCTAATGCAATAAAATTACACAGTCAGAAAGTGACTTTAGATCACTCAGTTCCATTAGGAAACCGCGACACTCTATTTTTTAACCTAATAAACAGTACAAGCGATGTCGATTTTGCATATTTTGAAAGTTTGAAGATTGGTTGTAGAGATAATTTTTGTACCAGAAAGCGTAAAACAACGCAACTTCGATTTCATTTCATCCAGGTCTGTCTTTGCAAGAGGAAAACAAAAATAGTCATTAGTGTTTCAGTTAATATGCAGAATTTCAGGAATCCAAAGTGGGTTATTTGCTCAACCTTCCTTTAGATTCATGACACACAGCCGAAGGGAATCACATAAGGGTTGGCTCTAGGAGTGCTATTGAAGGCATGTGTTATTTTACATTGCAAATACCGTCTATGCTTCCCCTAATTTATAGTTTTAAGGATGATTCAAGGATATTTTTATTCTTTTCCTAAGCGTTAAGGCCATGTATGTCTGATATTAGTTTCTTAGTCGCAAATATGGTTGATTTGGATGTGAAAATTGTATTAAACTTCTCCAATCAAGATAAACAATTAAAAGTCTGAAATTTTGGCTAACATGGTGAAATAGAACCACACACGTTCATCTGTTTTTAAAACTAGTACGAATTACCTACAATTACCACGTCAGTGTTCCGTCAGAACTCGTTTCATACTACCCAGGAGAATTAGAGTTTATCCTGCCAATTAGATTAATGGTAATCAGACAGCCTTGATGTAACTCAGGGTCACTTGGGTGCCACTTCATTTCCAGAACGGGTGGGAAAAGCTCAGTGTGTAAAGAGCATGCCTGACGAACATAAAAACGCGCCCTTCTCAAAGTCCGTCAGTGCGGCCTAACTTTTGAAGATTTTTTTTGCTATACATTTGCTGTGACGCACCTTGCGGGAAATTAGTATCACCGTTCTAATGCCACCCTCCTACCACAGACCGCTTCTAACCTAGATATGAAAGAAAACATGGTGAGGTTAATATAATTTTCTAATTTTACTACGCGATATCGATTACATTTTGTAATCAATGTAAAACCGCTGAAAATGAGTAAAATATCGATTAAACCAGTGCAGTGACCTAACCATAAACACATAATTCGATTACGAAATTTTAACTTTTTGATAATGATCATAATTTTGTGCATGTCTTGGTACGGAAAAAGGGCACATAACCAAAACATCTTCTAGAAATTCCCAGCGGTTAATTGTTCATGGACATCTTTTTGAAAAATTGATGCGTTGGAAAACGCTTTTTAGATTTCACGTTGCTGCAACCAAGAGATTTAAAAAGAAACTGTTCACATATTGTGTTTCTCTTCTTTTCTCATTTTTTGTTTTATTCTGTCCGGCAGACATGTACATTACTTTTATTTGCAATACTGCCCAAACTCTCCATTGCTTTGCATCTGAACAACTGGATCTCTAAATGGGTAGACTCAATTATCGCCATTGAACAGATAAACATCAAACCTTTGCTTTTCTTGTAGGATGCTTTAAACTCAATTAATTAGCGCATTTTACATTTATAACATTGAGGACATATCAGAATCGGGGTATCTATATATAATCATTTGCACATCTCTGCTAGATATTATCATAAACACGAATCAACCTACACTTTGAAGCCTCTGGGTTTTTTATGCACATGTGGATTAACTCATTCTACATTTTACATTGCTGTATTTAAAACCAGCCCACAATTATCGTGCATGAGAGGGAAGCTTAAACACTATGTTTCACTCAATTTTATTTGTGGAAACGGCATTTGTTAGTGGAAGGCTGACCCCGTAGTTACGGGATGCAGATAACAAAAAGACTAAGCCAAGTTTGGTGAATTTTAAATTGGGTAAGACTAGAAAAACTCAATGGCTGCTGCTTGTATTTCTGTGTATGGTGAACAAGCAGTAAAAGGGCAAGTACAAACACAGCAACATTTTCTTCAAGTATAGCTGTTTGAGTCATGTGACAATATTTCCTCTTCAAATGTTAAATTTACCAAAAAAACATATTTGGTTTACCTTTAACAGCTATATCTAAGTACTGAACTATTGATAAAGACAGTAAATGAGAAGACATTTTCATGGGAAAAAGCAGATGACTTGGAGATTAAGTGGTTTGCTCAACATAAGTTTGGTTATGATGCTTTTATCTTTTAAACTGCCAACATGTAGATATACAGCATGCTATAACTCTATAACTGGAGAGCAATCCCGGACTTTCCATGTGGAAAGTGAACAGATAAAAAATCGAGGATGATTAAACAAAGATCAATCGTGTTTCTGAAACGCCTTAGAAGGGTAAGAATATGATCTCGTTGGTGGTTTGAATCCTCAAAATCCCACTCATTCCCAAATAGAGGTTATTAAATGGTACTTTTTATAAAAAATAGAAACGAGCAAGAGGAAGCGGGACTAACAGAGTCTTGATACAATTTTCATGAGTTTACGTCATTAACTTGATTTTTGCAAAGTGATATGAATGAAATCATCAGCATCTTTTAGAATGGGTTTCAACTCAAAGTCCTGAAAGCATGAGTGTGTTTCATCATCATAGTTATTATACCTTTCCCTGGTTTCGAACCTCCTTGCGTACACTGTATGCACAGACGTAAAAACTGTATGTACGTTCACAGTTTGTGTAAGGTGCCATAGTTATTATAGCTATCCCTGGTTTGGAAACTTCGCAAATTGACTGCTTATGTTGAGATTCCGGTTTTCGTCCGGTTTTGGACGCTCCATACCTAGTGTATATATGAAGACAGGGTAAACTGTTTATTCGAGAGTCTCTTGCGAACAATTATCAAACTGCAATGACTTCAATTATGGCGTATATTATTGCGAAAGTTTGATTAAGATATCTGTCTTATATTAGAACGGCCGTAAAGCGAAAATAACTGTATCCAAACTAAAATAGCGGGATAATTGAAGGCTGGGCTAGCATCAGTAACTTGGTAAGCACACTCAAAAATTATGCGAAATGGCGATGCATAGTAGCAGTCGCACTGTATAACATTAGATTAGTTGGATTACAACATTTTAAAAAACGAGTGTAACGGTTCATCAGACGAGTGTATAATACAATATTTATCAGAAATTATGGTCGTACTGAGGTATGATAAGCCTGTGAGTTGTAACGTTAGCGCCTACTAAAGGTCCCTAGCGAAGGTCTCCAAACACCAGTTCACTCGGAACCAGTATTTTAAAAAGAGAAAAAACCCCGAGAATATAGGATTTCTTCTTTTCTTCAAAAATCTTTAAAAAATCACTGATTAGGAGGATTCTTGCGGTTCCCTTTTATCCCTTGGGTCAACTTTAATTTCACTTCCCAGCAGAAATAGTCCATCACTCAATTGAGCCATATCGCTACCAATTGATCGTATGCATCTTCAAAGACACATAATGAACTTATTCGAGGATTTCAACATGTTTTTACGGACGGATACGGAAGCACCTTACACAAACTGTGAACGCACACACAGTTTTTACGTCTATGCATACAGTGTAAGCAAGGAGGTTCGAAACCAGGGAAAGGTATAATAACTATGATGAAACACACTCATGCTTTCAGGACTTTGAGTTGAAACCCATTCTAAAAGATGCTGATTATTTCATTCATATCATGAAAATTGTATCAATATTCTGTTAGTCCCGAAGGGTCTTGTGCAATCGGTAAAGCAGGGAGTTGCTAGAGAAGGGGATACAACGAACATTTTTTCCAGACAATATGTACTTCAAACAGAATGTATCTTTTGAGGCGCCACTATTTGATTGACAGGTACCTTTGTTTCAATTGTTAAATCCCTTGTGACTAAGTCCTTTTAATGATCATTTCTACCATTCTGCTTTGAGTAATCCCTAAACAATGTCATTGTCTGTATATCCTTTGATATAGAGGTTTGTGTCCGCCAATGGAGAAGCATATAATAACAAATTTCTATAGAACGATTAGAAACAAACTTTTAAACTAGGCTATTTAATTGCTCCCCTTTCGTCATTAGATCGAAGCATTGGTGTTCAAGTCTATACCTTTATCTCAGATTTAAAGAATTTTGCCATCACTAAGAAACAAAATATAGAAGTTATTTGGGGAGAAATTGTTGCTGTCTTCAAATGAAACAATAGGTCGCGTCTCGGATAGCGTCGAATGACATAAATTTTACACTATTCCATGACGGCTGGCAACAAAATGTTAACGAGTAGAGTGTAAGGGATATGTCTCTTCACTGGAATTTCGATAATGCGTCACTAATCTTTGTTTATCGAAGTATTGAGATAAGAATTTGGCGGATAAAAGCAAGATTATCGTCGGAAAAGGACATTGTCCCAAAGAAACTATAGAACGTTGTTTCTCCTCCTCTAGCAACTCCCTGGTTAAAGAAAGTAATTTCGAAACAGAAAAGCTTGGTATTGTATTGCCTCCCTCTAAGTCAAAAGTATGTTTCAAAGATGTCAATGTAAACTCAATGTAATGTGAAGACAAAGTTCAAGAGATGCCTGGTATATTGTCAGAATTTAGTGATGTGCTTACAGATAAGATACAGATAAGCCTGGTTGTACGAATTTAATTGAATATACGTTGCCATTGGTAACCGATGAGGTCGTGCGACGCAAACCTTATCCAATTACGTTAAAAACGCAAAGTTTTGTTGAGGAAGAAATTGAGTTTATGTTAGAATGTGGTATAATTGAAAAGTCTGATTCTCCGTTTGCGTCGCCAATAGTGTTGGTCCGAAAGAAAGATGGATCAAACAGATTTTGCAATGACTGTAGAAAACTGAACAAAGTCGCTTTATTTGACCCAGAGCCTATCCCCAATGTTCAAGAGCTAATCGCTAAGTTATCTACGGGGAAGTAATGTTCTTTAGGAGAAAGCCGGTGTAGAAGCCTAAAACTGTTTCATGTAAGTGTAATTTATTGAAGAACTGTGTTTGCAGGAGCTGAATGTTTTAAAATCACACGTATATACACTACCTGAAGATGTTGATTAACTGTTAGCTTTCAAGACGACTGATCAGTGATCAGCACTTCCGCCCCTCCGATTCGGCCTCCGTGAGGAGCCATAAGTTTGGTAAATTTCATGATCGATATAAACATATACATATATATATATATATATATATATATATATATATATATATATATATATATATATATATATATAAATATATACTGGTATGCTGGGGACCGGACCCACTATCCCCCTCAAAAGAGGGCGAATGTTTCCAAAGATCAATTCTAACGCTTAGGCCGTGTAGGGCGAGAGTACCTAGCCTAATGATAAATCGGTTTTCGTCAGGTTTTCAGCCATAGTGCTGAAAACTGACTTATCATGGGGCTAGGTACTCTGGCTCCACACGGCTTTAACGTTAGACTACCTGTTTCCGACCTATATAAGTTGAAAAGAGGCAGTAAAAAGTGTATGTGTGATCGATTACTTCCGTTTTACCAAATTGTGGACAAGTAACTGTTAATGCATACGGTTTTTGGACCATTAAATTTACGTTTTAGGTTTATATCCTAATTTAAAGGCGAAAAAACACTTATGTATTTTATTGTAACTTTTTTTTTATCTTCCCCGAATGTATCATGTGCAAATAACCGCCTATCGTTCATTCTAGTGGAATGTCCTCACTGAAAATTATCCTTGCATCTTGATCACTGCAAATGTCATAGACGTTCAAAGTCACCAAAACGTCGGAGGTTCACACGGTTCATTAGCTCAATATCCAATGAATCGTTAATATATTATCACCCACAGGAGTGCAATGCCATCGCATTTCCGTCTCACAATTCGGCTTCCTGCTCCAATTTGATTTTCCATATTTACATGTTTATATGGTTAGCGTCAAACAAGTTATCTTTAAATATAAGTAAAACTAAATTATTGGTTTTTAATAATATGAAAGGTGACACTGCACGTTTTACTATAAATTTTAAGAACACCATCATAAGTAGTGAAAATTCTACTAAGTTCTTGGGGGTTACAATTGATAATAAACTTACATGGCAGGATCACATTCATAACGTTACTAAATCCGTTTTTTAAAATCGTCGGTGTTATGAATAGACTAAAACATTATATTCCTAGTTGTTCCTTGTTAACTATCTATAATGCATTAATTTTACCACAACTTACTTATAGTATTTTATTATGGGGTAATGCCTTGCCAACATATACAGACAAGCTTTTTATTCCTCAAAAGAGGGCTGTACGAACTATATCAAAAGCTTCACCATACACTAATTCTCTTCCACTTTTTCACCATTATAATATTCTTACTCTAAAGGACCACTACAATTACCAGTTAGGCGTTCTTTTGTATAGGCACAACAGCGGTCAACTCCCTCCTGATTTCCATTCTCTTTTCAACCTTAATAGTTGTCATCACAACTATCCAACAAGAAGAAGAGATAATCTTCTCCAGCCATATACTAGGACAATGTTTGCGCACTCTCACGTGAGAAGTAGCGGGGTATCTCTCTAGAACTCTCTTGACATTAGCATAAGAAATGCCCCTAACCTTAATCTATTCAAGAAGTACTTTAAGAAATCCTTCTTGTTATTGTATGTGGATAATTAATTTTACCTGGCTAAAAAATAAATAAATAATCAAATAAATAAATAATTAAAAATCTGGCTAAAAGTAAGCATCAAACTAGCAGCAATTCTTTGTATACAATCATGTAAATGTTATAGGAGTCATATCCGTATTTATATATTCTAGTTGTGAAAGCAATTAAGAACATCTCAGTTATTAGGGCCAGACTAGAAAAGCTTGCAAGCTTCATCTGGTTCCTTTTCTACTGTCTTCATACTCACGTTTCTTGTAAATATTATTACGTATTGTATCATAATAATAATGATAATGAATGTACGTTTGCATGTAGTACAGTTGAAAAATAAACAAATAAATTAATAAACAATGTTAATTTCATGTCAACATTCTTTGACATGGAATGCCTCATTGCTATTTATTAATCAATACTCTGTAGAAATAAAGTATTGTACAATGGAATGCAGTGGGGTAGCTAGGATTTTTTCCAGTGGGGGCGGGGGGGGGGGGGGCAAAGGTATGAAATTTCCCCAAAACCCCGGTCAATGTGTATGTATTTCATATAAAATATGCAAACTTACAAGTATAACAACATTACCATGTAATTTTGTAATATTACCTGCATTTTAATCTTAAAGTATAACATAGAGCAATCGGAAATAACAAAGTATATTATTTTGGTAAACAATATCTGGTTTATTTGTATGTACTAACGCAGTGGCGTACGCAGGATTTCTCTGAAGGGGAAGGACATGCAGTATGGTCAAGGGGAGGGGTGTCCGGAAATTTTTTGACGTTTTCAAGGAGCCTACATGCAAAATGGTGCAAGATTTTCGACTTTGACAGGAACAGTGTTAAAAGTTGAATCGTGGTGGTTCATGAGGATAAAACTGAAACTTTTGTGTCTTGACATGCATTTCTTTATGCCATTTATGCTACCTTACAAAGAAAAATTGTCAATAAATTTGCACACTTTTAGGAGTCAAAATAAAAGAGCATTGATCGGTATTTCTGGTTTTTCTTAAAAATGTTATTTTGTCATAAAGATTTACTAAGCGGATCGCCACCATCGGTTGGCGCGGAGCGTAGAGAAAATTTGGAAAAATCAGACCCCTTAGATGGCCGGAAATAGCATTTTCCAGGCTTATACAAAGAATCTAGCCAGTCGCTTTCTTCTTTTGTCGTTTGAAATAAAATGCTCACTTCAAAATATGTTCGCAACTGCAAAGTGATTAGAGAGTTAAGAGCTAATTTTACCCCAAATATGTAATTTTGCCCAAAAGACTGAGCGAAGCGCCACCATTGGTTGGCGCCGAGCGTAAAGAAAATTTCGAAAAATCAGACCCCACAGATGGTCAAAATAGCGTATTTATGCTTGTAAAGAGAATCTAAACACATAGTCTTTTTTATCGATGCCACCAGTGGGAAACAGAGTCTACCTTTTTAAGTAATAATTGGAATTTGACAGAATTTGCCAAGGTCTATTTGTAGGAATTAAAAAAAAAATGGCATCACTAATTAAAAAGACCTTGCAGGTACAATCCTTCCCCTTTAAAAATTTTTGAAAAATTGGGTGTACTTATAAGCAATCTGGTGCCACATATGCTATCTTTTGAAGTAAAATTTTTGTTAATAGAGTTAGACTACGTATTTTTAAGAACAAAGAAAAAATGGCATCTGTGAGGGGGGCATGGCCCAATGGTCTCCCCTTCGCACGCCACTAAGGAAGCCTAATAGTGGCGCGATCACACAGGATATCCTGTGAGAAAAGCAGTCTGTTAAATGTAGAAGGCTACAAGGTACTCATTGTCCATTTATTGTTACACTCAAAGTGAGCAGAAAGCTATTTTCCCGAACTAGCTTGTAAGCCTCCAAGGATTAGGCAAAGAACAAAATCTAAGTGTGCCAACGGATCCCGTTAATTCTAATTTCTAGATTAACTTTAGGTATATCGTTGGCGATTGTTTCAGCCCCATCCATCGTTATGTACACAGAGTAAAACCGTACAGCTACTGATAGCTTGTAGAAAAACATGACAACCTCCGGGGTCTACGGTAGTGACTTGTCAGTTTTCACATCCTTTTACTGAATTCCCAAAGAATCACCTGAATAACAGCTTCCTGTGCACTAAAATGCACTGATCATAACCCCGTGCGTTTACAAGCACAAGAGAACATTCAATCTGCTACGCGGCGAGGACATTTTTGTGGAACGCGAATTGGGCCGGTTCATGCGACACTGACGAAATCTGAGTTAATTTGTTGCATGAAAATACGAATTATGTATGAGAAATGTCTCACAATTTCTCATTCTAACAAAAATTTTGGAAATTTTTTGAAATTTTTGTAATTATAACAATATTCATCAAATTTCCCCAAAAAATTTTTCCAGGGGGCAACTTGCCCCCCTGCCCCCCCCCCAGTAGCTACGCCACTGATGGAATGACTCATTGCTATTAATTAATCGATACTCTCTAGAAATAAAGTTTTGTACAATGAACAAAAGTAAGTCTATGTAATAATGTATACGGGATCAATGCACAGAAAATTATATTGTATGCAAAGTCAATCGAAAATAATCAGACGCTTTTAGAGTAAATTATAACAGTAATTTGTCAACAACTGGAACAGCAGCTTTAATTGATAATGTCTCAGTACTTGTTGAATGGTTGAAAATTGGGGAATTTTAATTGATATTGGTCACCTTTGGACATTTTGCCATTGGTCACTTTTGGTACTTGTGTCAGTAGTAAGGTACTTGTGTCATTTGTGGGGTTTGGAAAATAAATGTCTTCTTCCTGTCTGATAAACGTGCTTGGGCAAACAAGTTTAAAGACTGTAGTTTTTTCAACCATGTTGGCGGATTATTTAAATTTTTAATGCAAATATCTTCGTTACTTCCAGGACTTACTTCCAGCTTAGTGAATTGGATCTCTAGAACTAAAGGGCTGTTAGGTAAAAACGCCATACCAGAACATAGTGAGTAGGGAAGTTTCAGAGTAATTTTTATATACAGGGACAGCACTGCAAAGATATTTGTGTTCTTTTTCTTATATCTTAATAATATTATAAAACAATTGCTTTTGTTTTCTCAAAAGAGGGGCTGTTACAAAGGCAGTCTGCTTTATTCGCAAGTTTCCACTTTTCAGTCTGGTCAATCGTAAATGTATTATATTTCAGTTTGTCATAATGAAGAAGTTACTTAATGAGAGAGTAGACTTCTGTAAACCCTGTTTAGTTTACAGACGAATAAGTGTTGATAAGTGTTATCTGTACGGGACCTCGGCGAGGTTTAAGCCGTGCTTAAGTCCACCATGGAATCCAAAAGAATGCCTTACCAGAGCCTGGATCCTACCTGCTGGGCAAAATATACTTATCCTGACAAAACCGTTTTTACTCTTCGACGCTAAAAATGTCCAGCCTAGATTTGAAAAAAATCTAAAACTATGACTAAACTTGGTCCATGATTGAAACGAATATTTCAATTTAGAGTCGAATCTGGTATAAATTTTTACCATTTCTGATATATTTTAAACATATCTTGCCAAAAATTTGAAAAAAAAATCCGTGACCTGTCCAACTAAACTTGATATGGGTTTTAAGAGTGGTCTCATGCTTAATTATAAAGGCTTGGGGCTTTCCCCCTTGGAATCCACGAGGGTCCTAGGGCTGCCCTGGGCCCCACCCAAGAAGTCAGGCGTTTCGTCCAGTTTCGCTTAAATATTTGTCACGGCCAGCAATTCCTTTTCCTCCACCTGATTCAGTTCTTATTCACTTGCCTCAAGTGTCGCTGCACAATGATTGCAACCATCAAATGCAAATGTGACTTTCGTTGCCTCAACTTGTCTCCTTTAAGACGTTGGTTTTCTTTCCCGATTCCCACTTTAAAAACGAAACAACATGTCAGAACCCGGTGGCCAATCAAATTGTTTGGAACGTAATATTTATTGACTTTCTTCGTTGCAATCGCCTAAAGTAATTTGATGAAATGAGATGATGCTAATGGTACTTGGCAAGTGCACACCAGGTTCAACTGATGTTATAACAATTATTAAAAGGATTGATTAAAGCTAATTACAGGTTTCTATATCTGGATTTCACATTAAGGAAGTTAAAAGTACCAAAGCTATACAGACAGACAGGTGTAATCTCTTAGATTTATGAACCTTTTAACGTCTGTGAATGGCAAACATAAAACAGGACAACAAAGTGGAAGGCAATGCACTATATAACGACATAGTTGTTAATATTAAAGTACGTTTCTTACGTGTCATGAAACGAACTTTAAGTATAACTAAAAATTATCTTCGGGGTCTTTACAATTCTTCATAAAGCTATTACATTTATTTCGGTTGTTGAGAGAAAGCATCAGAGTAGAAGCAGTGGTAATTTCGAGTTAAAGTGAATGATCAAGTTACTTGCATGACCTTTTAAGAAAGCATTATTTTGCCACATCTAACTACTATGTTACAAATTCCACCCAAAATCTGCACAGTGGGCTGGTTAGTTAGTAAGATGGAGTTTACGGCCCAGTTTCCAACCTATTGGTTCAAGTCGAGTCGGCCACGGCCTTTTTCCAGTTGTGGATCACTTGCCTGTTTTCCCTACTCCATTGCTTGTGCGGAGCATCACGCACAACGGCAGTAGGTTCCTTTTTTAGAGACTTTGGTATGGTTCGACCTGGAAAACGAACCCGGCCTTCCGCGTGAGAGGCGGATGCTCTTACTGGTAAAACTAACATTTAAATGGGACATGTTTTTCTCAAGAAATCATTAAACAAAGTCACTTGCCTATATTTTTATTCCAAAGTGAGCTTTTGGGCAGGAGAGGTTATATCAATTCCTCACTTTGAAAACAAATGTCGTTGGCCTTTGTTGGCCTTGTTTAAATTGTTGTGTTAACCCTAAAGGTGAAAATAATAGGACCTTCCGGTAGTGACAGAAGAGTTTGTAAAATTCCTTCTCCACTTTTTGTAGAAAACGTGACAGCTCTACCTGTTCATATGTAAAGAACCACACATCGGATTTCAATGCAAATTTCATCGAGATGTTAAAACGTAGTCCAGCCTTAACACATCTTTCTTTGAATAGAAGTTAGGTATTGACAGTACGCATCTTTGGAGCCAAACAATGCAACACGTAGAGTTACATAAGTATCCCTCTAGAACATAAATATTAACCTGTATTTGTTGGTGAAAGTTTCATCTATGTAACACTCTACTTATCACATACTCTTTGTTTTGTGGCGTTTCATGAAAAGGTTAGTTAGATGGAGTTTTATAACCCAGATTTCAACCTATTGGATCAGGTCGAGCCGGCTACGGTCTTTTTTCCTCTTGTGGCTCACTGGCTTGTTTCCCCTACTCCATTCCTTAGTGATGCGAAGCATCACACACAACTGCAGTAGGTTCTATTTTTACAGTCTTTGGTATGACTCGACCTGGGAACAGAACCCGGGTCGCGTGAGAGGCGGATGCTCTTACCGTTATACTTAAACACGCGGTCCTACTGCGTAAGGATCTGCTCACCTTTTAATATGACGTCACCGAACACGATATGCGCCCGTTGCCGGCAAGCTCATACGATTACAATTAATACCAACAAACATAGATAACTTAGTTTTTAATATCGTTTAAGATGCAGGCGTGAGAAATCTACGTCGTGGGGTTGGGTTTAAGCTTCAAGACTAACCAATACACATGACCTTGTGTGGCATCGATGCTTATCTGACAAGAATTGACGATAATGGTAATATTAAATAGTTAAACAAATGCGTCAGTTTGAAAATCCAGGTTTTCACCTTTGTAAAGCATGAACGTGAATGGTTAACCTGCAAGCTATCAAAACTGTTGACCGATGTCGACTCTGAATGTCGAGCGTGCTTGCCACATATATTTTTGGGGTTCCATTCACTTTTATTTATGTGCATCAAAAACCTTAATTTTGCTGTTTAAAGTCATTGTGGAATATTGTTTGAACTTAATCGTATTCCAAATGTCATTACCTTCAATTTTAGCCAAGGACTACAAAATGATGAACATGTAAGTAACTTACTCACTAAGCTAAAAAAGCTTCTAATTCAATACTCATGTCTACTTCTACTTACCTCCGCAAATGCATAATGCTAGAAATGACGTATACTAATATTCACTAACATGGTGTAATATGGACCCACTCCAGCCGAAAAAGCAATTAAAGAAAAGGCATGATTTGGTTATTTAGTAGACTAGTTTCTATCCCATCCTGAATGTTTCTTGTGTATACTTGTTTTGTGTTCACAGAAGTTTTTTTGTTTTACACAAGAAGGCCCTGTGTCTTTGTTTGTTGGAACAAAGGATATAGAAGTATGAAGTAGAATATATTGTTATATTTCAGTTGTTACATTCAAAATTTCTCATTACCGTTCTCTAAGTTACTTCTAAGTTATAGGTATTTAACTTTATGCTAACGAAAAGAACCATAATCACCCTTTCCTTAGGAATTTTAATTTTGTGAGAAAGCTCGAGGGAATGCTAAGAAAAAAGAAAAACTAATATCGGTGATAGTTGCAAAATCCGCTAGAAAATGTTTCCAACAATGGGAAACATCTGACAGGTGACCAGACGTTTGTCAGGGGGTAATTGGTGTAGACAGACTATTTAAGAGTAGCGAGAACATTGGCTCGGATGGTCTTAGATTGAAAATGCTCCTCAGATCTCTGGAGATACCAATTCCTATCTGTCTCACCGTTAGAAACATTTAAAGTCCCAATATATTCTCAAAGGGTGGGGCACTCTTCTATCGCCTCGCTACGGTTGGCTAAGACTCTGGTTATCATGTTCAGGCTTAGACTGTGTTCCTTAATTTGTTACTGATACAATTTCCGTAACGAAACTAATGTCAGCTAGACCTGAGCTTGCATATGAATATTTTACTCTCATAGTGTCCTCCCTATTAGACCTCTTTTCTAATTGAAGCTGCATTGTTTCTTGGTGTAATATTACTTACAAAAAATAAATTTAAGTTTCTAATGGAGTGCCCTTCTTACTTGATATCTCAATGAGAATGCCAGTCTACCATTAACTAGGATACCAATAATGTACATAGAAAGAAAAAGAAACAACAATCAAAAATTATCGCATGTCGCATTTATACTTACAAAATTACACTGATATATACGTTTCCCTAAGGGAGTTGACGTAGGTCCGCATTCCTATCACCAGCCGCTTTTCTGACATTGTCATAAAGTATCAAAGTCAAGTCTTAAGAAAAGAACAATCACTTTTTTAATCTCATTTGACTTATGGATTTAAGAACTACTTTCAACCTCTTTTGGTTTCTTGTAAGTTTAAGCTATCAAAAACAAATATTTTGTTATTAATTTACCAATTCTATCAAATTCCAAACAAAGACGAAGTTGAACATTTGTGTAACGTAAAACGATGTCCTATTAAACATGCTTTACGTGCATTGTGCAAAAGTTTACATGCTTTACCACTTGTTGTTTTTGATCTTACACAGTTTGTACTGCATGATAAATAATTTTAATGATAATTTAAAGACACATTTTTTAAATTTATAGAAATAACATACTTTTTGCTCTCATTATGTTCTGATATGACATTATTTTTCACACACAAATTCAATTATCTCAACTAGATTATCTCTTAGTGTATTCTCCTTTCACATTTTTCAATTTTTCAGATCTTTTGCTCTTTAAGATAACAAAATAATGTCGATATGTATATAATTAGATAATATAGAGACCATATGATGTGCCCTCCAACTGCAAACTTCGACGACCTTGCCTCGACTGTTCACCTGCCATTAACAGTTGTTTTGTCCGTGTAAATTCTAGTATTTCTCGATTTACTAGACATTTCAACGTTGACGGGAGTATAACCGGCAAAACAGAAGAAGAAAGTCTCTCTGAAGGCAAATCGGTATCTGTCGCTCATTATGTTGTATATTATAGGATTAATAGCACTGTTAGTGTAAGTCATTATCCGACCAATGTTGATGATTGCCCAAATGTAGTCAGCAGAAATTTCTATACCTAGAATGGAACACAAATTAAGGATGCGAAATGGTGTAATGCAAATGACGTATACCGTGATGGTAACTATCAGCATCCGTACCACTTGCTTTTTCATTTTCGTTGAAGACGATGAACTTCTAACATTATTGTTCGTTAGCCGTTGCAACTGTAACACGATTAGAGTGTACAGTATCATTGTTATAGGTATAACCATCAACAGCATTACTTGATCCAAAGCGAGCGATTTTCTAAACCTTTGACAAGGTATGTTGTTTATAGGGTTGGAACAGTAAGAGCAAAGCGTTCTATGATCAGTATAGTTTTCATAACCCTCTGGCCAAATTAGTGTTTGTCTACTGTGATCAATAAAAATTAAGTTCGGGATCTTGTACAGTAGGGCAAACAACCAAAACGATGTACACAAAATTATAGCTCTCGGTTTTGTACTTAATTGTTTGAACTTATGTGGCCAGCAAATGGCGATATACCGCTCTACCGTTACCAATATTACGGTGTAACACGATACTATGATACTCATGTCTTGAATGTAAGGAAACGTTTTACAAAACGCACGTGAAGTATACGAGTAATCGTCTACAATTGGACTCGATACGTACAGCACCCACCGATCAGTAACAGCAAGTAACAAGAATATCAAATCTGCAATGGCGAGGTTTGTAAGGTAATGGTTAGTGACTGTTCTCATGCTTTTTATCCGGAAAAAGACAGTTATGACCGCGATGTTCCCCAGGACACCAATGGTGAATATAATTGGCATGAAAACTGTTATCAAAATACGATCTACACTTGAGTAAAGGTATGCCTGAACTTCGTCTGGATGGATATTGATAACCACAAAAGAAGATCCATCAGTGGTGGTGACCTCTAGAGGAGTAGGGGCCTCGAAGCTCTGGGTAGCCTCATTTCCAAAATCCATGTTGACAAATTTCTGAAAAAAAGATTGAAATAAAAATATTAAATTGCTAGGTACGCTTCAGAACTTTTCATTCCTTTGCAACACCCTTTAAGAATTGAATGCTAATATGTACATGCATAAACCTTTGGTGATGAAGAATTTCAGTTGGATAGATTCATTAAAAAATAAATGTAATAAAGAGTTTTAGATGATGGATCGCGAAAATGGTTTGAAATCACAAAATTCGAATCATACCGTACTAGGCAAGGGACAGGGGCCAGACATCTCTCTGAAATTTTTTTGACCCATTCGATCAGAAAGCATAAATTGGAGAACTGTTCTTGAGCCTCGTTTCATAGTCGTAATCCAAACAAAGCCCAAATTGGGACTAAATGTCCGAATTCTTGCGACCATTTGCCGGAAACTTAAACAATATCTTTTACTCAGGGTTATATTTTTTATGAAAAATGTAGGAGAGTACAAATATTTCAACATATTCGGGCTTCCAAGAAAAAAACTCAGATTACACAGCCTCAATTCGAAGTCTTGCTCAAAACAATACCAATGATAGTCAAATCAACCAATTCTTTCAAACATTTTCCCAAAAGTAGTACAGTAAAGGAAAATACTTATGGAAAGTCAAATGAATACAAACAACTTCAACACCACCGGTGAGCTTATGCTAAAGGCAAGCTTTCCTTAGATCCATCCAAAGCCCTCGAACAAACCTCCACGATACATTATACACAACTCCACGGAAGTTTTGAGATGTTTTATGTACCTGATTGCATTGAAAAAACGAGAGGGTGTACAGGTATTTCGATTGTCCAACATTTTGACTGAGAAAAGCAAACGGCGTTAAAGGTATCTTGTGAGGTGTCATATTTCTAAAGGACAGCCCTCCTCCATATCCCATTTTGAATTGAATTTGTGAAGTCTTTTTGAAGGTTTTTTTTTTAATCACGTTAAAATTTCTTTGCCAAAGTAAATATCAAATAAAGACTGCTTGGACACTACTTGAAGGCCTGGCAAATACCATTTCGGGCTTCCTCAGTGGTTGTGATTTCACATATTTTCTATTCGCCAGTGGCCGTTCAGCTTTAACTTTCCTACAGGAGTTTAAAAAAAGCGACCTATTCGATTCCACGAAAAGCCTTGGGGGAAATATTATTTTTGGCTGTTTGCTACTCGTATGATCTCCTTGAACCAACAGTGGCGTTCACTGAGGTATCCTTTTGGGCGGAATTGCATTTTTCGGGGAGGGCATCCCTGCCTCCAACCTTAACTAAAATGTACGGTATGCCTATGATACGAAAGATTCCTTTTTGTGTGTCGAAGATTCACAAATGGTATTTAAGTGAATAATGAAGGCTAATAAGCGGACATCTTTTTATGAAAATTATATAAACTCATATTATCGAAAGTATCATTTTGATAGAATAAAAAACGCTCAGCTACTTCTTTTTGAAATGGAATTGTTTAAAACAGATAATATTCGCAAGCATGATGCCACTCAAAGTATTGAATGTTGTAAGCACACTGCATCTTAACCCCACTTAAATGTTTCACTGATCTATCGAATTCTATAAGGGATAATAAAAGGGCTAATAAAATGAGTTCAATCAGGATCCCTACTCGTTAGTTTATAGATAATCTAAATAGCCAGGTGCATCAAATTGCCCGTGAAAATGTCTTTTCTGGAAGGTCTCACTTACGCCTCATGCCGTTTCTTTTCCATTTTACTGATGAAAAATCATTGGCCACTCCATTTTACTGATGAATATTAATTTTCTATTCCATTAATACGGACCGCAATGTATTCCACTACAAGGTAAGCATAGAATGTCGTTTGTGTGTTAATTTTAACTGTGAGAATGATTCCTTGAAGTTGTTTGCAACAGCGTTTCATGACTCTCACATACCAACCAGTTGGAACTCTTCCCACGATCTCGAGAATTGGGCTTCGTCATTCCAAAGAGTGGTTCCCAAATTATGTGTGTAATTACATGAATACATGAAAAATATCGCAACGTTGCTACACGTTCGATCTTCGGAGGTGTACGTTTGGTTAAGCCAAATAGTTCTTCCCCAGAGTTTCGGAAGGACTTGAGAAAAAAAAAATTACCACGTTGTTTCATTTTTTTTAGTAATTGTGAACAGACATATTTCACATATATATTTTTCTTACATATATATTTTTTTAAACGTTCAACGCACGGAACAATTTATTTTAGTGTTTGGCAGGAGGCTTTCGGCATGAAATGCCAGCGAATCAAATATATTCAAAACAAACCAGGTCAGATTGAACCCAATATTCCTACAAGCTAAATCGAGTAGTAATTCAAGGGAAAAGTAAGAGTAGTATTGAGTCCATACCAGCTACTCTTCATTTTATACTGCAGTGTGACTTGAAAGCCATGCTTACTCTTAAAACTTTTACAGGATAGTTTTGTTTATTATTGCCTTAAAATGAAGTTTAATTTTGCCTGTAAGACAAATGAATATATTGAAAATCGTATGGGTTTACATTTGACCGTACCGGATTCGACGGAAAACCTTAAATGGAAGCCCTTTATCATATTTTTCAAATTTTATTTTTAATATGTTTGTTTAATATGTATATAATCAGCTCTTTTAATTAATGAGAGGATTGACTCTTTGTTGCGTTTTGCCGTTTAACAGGATCGTGTTGCATAGTTAATGTTGGGATTAACTTTTCTATTAAAAAAACCCTAGCTCCAGTAGCATTTGCCTTAAATATGTATGTGAAATTCATTTTGTTACTGCACTTATAATTGCAATGATTAACGGTGTAACCGAACTTGGTATAACTTCCATCAAAATTACCAGCACATTCATATTTTTCTGATCAATGAAGGGGAGGTATGACGCACACCACTTTAGTTGTAATGTATTACCCAGCGGTAAGATGCAGGAACCTTAAACACATCAAAAGCCGAATAATATATATGACTACTTCTTCCATACGTGATGCAGATATAAAACACGTGTCATGCATCTTTTCTCATGTAAATAAATTTCATGGAGGCAGGAAATATAGGCTGTTCCTTCGCCGAGTTTTCATCGTATCGGATGATGTAGGGGAACAAGTCAATTTCCGCTGCTGCTTCGTCTCGATATATGGTTTGGGAATAGTTAATGAATTTATCATAGTTCGCATCAAATTGTTATATTGGGCTCTCGGGAATATCGGCAGGCAAATCTTGCCAAAGACGATGGAAATTCATTTTTGCTTTTCATCAAAAGATGAAGCGTTTCCATGAACTCAGTTGCAGGTTAAGCGCACTATGACACTTCAGATAGTCTAAGAAATAATCTGCCCGGAATGTCTTGACAAAGAAGTAATAATCAAAGTGGGAGACAAGTATTTACACTCTGAGTAAGCATCTCTTTTGGGTCTGCTTTGACACCTGAAGAGATATTTTTTTTCATTTTACAGGAACAACTCTTATTGCTGTTTAATATTGTTTGACTAGACTGCATCACCCCTTTTACTTATAACGTCTTTTAAAAAAGAATACAACAATTATTTCTCAGGTTCCACTTAGAGTCATTTGTTGGTTTACAAAATCCGCTACCCTCGGTGTACGTTTATACAACGATAGTTGTTGTAGACCATTTATTGCACTTGGAGTCTTTAGGAAATAAAATAAAAGAGGCTCTACTCTTTTTTCGTTTTTGCGATGTTGAAAGGGGAGCTTGAAAACAAATACAAAACTATTGAAAATTTCCTTCCTTTCCTTGATGTTTCTGTATTCCTTATTTGTTAATTCGAAGTCAATGTATAAAAAGTGGTCATTTCCAATAGATATAGTCAACATGACCTGAATGTAGAATTTTCCAACAGACTGAATTTTGAAATGCAAATGAAAATAAAAATATCTTTCAGCACAAATTTCTTGGACTAGATTTCTGTTTTGAGTAAAATGCTTGTAATGCAGATTGGTTTTACTTTTAGAATTAAACAAAAGTCGTATTCTCAAATTTTGAGTTTGGAATGTGCGCCTTGTTTTCGAATAGCTAAAATGTGGGCGTAGCTTTTGGAGAAGAAACAATCAAAGTTCCAACATGTACTGATTGCATGCACTGTCAGGCACAACTCAAAATAATTTATCTAAACAAAACATTCATCAGTTTAATTGCACACGATGTGACATGACTCCCAAATGCAATTTGACTCAACAGCAGACCCCTAAACCCTTCTGATGTCTTAAATGTCTAGTGACAGGATTTGGTAAAAATTGGACATGTGAAGTGAAAAGTTTCGAAAACCTAAAAATTAATCACGATTCCCTTAAAATCCTTCCCAAATTGACCATCTCATACACAAATTTCTGATTTCCACTTAATCATGGCACAAACATGAACCAATTGAAATAATTTGTAAGGATCATTTTTTCGTAACTTTTTTTCTGTATTTTTGCAAACCAGTAATAACAATTACTTTATTGATGACGAGTAACTATGGGACAATTGATGTAGAGTGCATTTACTCCGCATCATTATATTTGCAAGTTTCTGCAAAGTGTCTGATCTGCAAATCTTTGAGTACGCATTTCTCAAAAACGGATTTTTCTTTGGGGAATCTTACTCTCGAAATGCCATGTTAAGACATTGTTAACATGACATCAAAACTTTATCTTGATTGTAGAGAAGATCTTCCTTTCTTTAACAAGTAGCCTTTCATGCAATTTCGTGCATATCATTTGAGTCATGTGACGCAGATGCCCTCCCCATTTGATGCGTAAAGCCAGTTGTCGCCGCAAAAGGTTTGACATTATACCATTGACTGAAGTTTCTCAAAGTATTTTAAATAAATTGGGTTCGTGAAACATTCGAGCATTTATCCGAAGAACAAATCTTGTGTTTTCAAAAGCAAAGTGCAACTTACAAATTACGATATTACGTTTTGTACATGCATCCATTTTACTTTTCCTTCATTTAGCAAAACAGGTTTACAAAAAGCATTATTCCTGATAGTGTGTAGATTGCAATCTGTCTTCTCTTTGAAAACGGCAAGACACAATTGACAATTACCTAGTTTAAATTAGCCATAAAGGCGGTAGTTTATCTACTTTTATTTCTTCATTCAACTTAAACTGTAAATGATGCTCAAACGTTACGTGAATAATGTGACAGCCAACAAAGCAAGAGTATGCTTAAATTATGAATATATTATCGGAATTACTTATTCACTAATTGAACCCAACAACTCTTTTGACAACTTGCTTCTAATCGATGTCTTAAGATTAGATTGGTGTTCTCAAACATTTCCTTTATTCAAGTAACTAGACCCTGAGACACCTAAGATGGAACATGGAAATACTACCTCGGATGGAGAGGGGGGAACAAGATTGGCTTTAATTTGAAACCCCAAAATTGTCATATTTTAATACCAGTAATGCTTACGATAAAGTCCCCTTTTCCCCAGCAACTAATTTTATTGACTTGCTCGTGCGACAACCACGTCGTCAGGTGTTCAATTTAGCCAGACTGGGAGGTTTTCTTTCATTTGAATGAGGCCTAAATTCTCCCCAATGTGGGGGACTAGCCTTACTTTAATAGAATTTAGTTCCATTTGGTTTAAACAAAGAATTCTGAAATGTTTTTAAAGACGCCAGTCGTTAAAAAGTAATACTGTGGGGAAATAGGCAGTATGGCTGTGCCAATGGCATTTTATTTCCGTTTCGACGAAAGGAGGCTTTTCTCAAGCGTGAGAATCTGTCGATTTGCATGATAACAACAGAGTGTTGTTTATAATTCCTTGTCTAAAAACCCACAAAATAAGAAGAGCAACTTATAGGCAGTTTTCAGTTTGTATCAATTTCCAGTTATTCCTTCAATTCTTCGGCCCGTGATGTCATGTGGGTTGTGTGAAGTTCAAATAGGAATGTTTTTCCATGCACAATTCCAAGACGCTTTTACAAACATGTACTAATTGTACTACAAGTAGCCTGGTGTACATTATTCAAATGTCATTTCTTCTGTTTTGACAAATATCCTCATTTTTCCAATATAAACGTTGTCTGCTTGGTGATGCATGTAAAAATCCAGAGACATTTTTTGTTACATCGCCTGTTTCTTTCGATATGTGGCGTGATAAGAACGTCATTTTAATTCAAGTTATCTTTGACATCGACCAGTAAAGTATCAATGAACAAAATAAAAAAACATGTGTACATAGCCACGTCCTATGAAGATGAAAGCTGAACTGTTAGAATTTATTTTTCATGCTCTTCAATATATTTTGTTAATATTTTTACTTGGGGTATACTTTAAACAAATGTAAGTTTTGGAAAGTCTTGGGTTCCCGTGTACATATTTTACTCGGCCAACATGATGTCCCGTTAGACCCAAGAATTTAAATGACTTAAAAATTGAAATGACCGAAATATTCATAATTTTTACAACTGATTTAAGTGTGTGGTAATGAACAAAACACCGACGTAGAAGGACGGTTATCCCATAAACAGCATGATATATTGCATACAATCCTAAAAATTGACTTTGGTGTCCCATTAACACGTGAAAACCAAAATGCCATTTTAGTCCAATATCTTTATTTCCGAAATGCAATTAGGCTTTTAATAGCAGTGTATTTACTAAGGGGTGATGTTATCTTTAAGCTGGCATGTAACTTCTTCTGCCTTTCCTTCTTATGCAATGTCCAATATTTTAATCCAAAGTGTCATGAATTGGGCCCCTTATTTATTGAAGTAGCCATACATATACACATGTATCTGTTCAGAATTGCAATAGAGTTCTTCCTTGAAGCAAAAAGATTCCTTTTTTCCTTTAGCAATTACCCTTGTAAATGTCCTTTTTATAAGTCAACTTTTAAAATATTTGTTTAATTGTATATATGTATTTGGAGGCGGATATATATTTTTCCTTTAAAAAGGCGTCTTTAAATAGCAAGATATTAATAGCAGGATGATAAGAGGACATACAGGATTTAAATTAAGTTCTTCCCATCAGGAAAAAGTACGCTGTCTACTTGAAAAATATGCCAAATTATTCCCTCTGGAGACTTGAGTTTCAGACGATATCTTTTATGTTGAGAGTCATTGAAGATGATTTCATTTTTGAACACTGCCTTCAAATTTGTGCCAGCATTTTTCGTCAATCATCAGTGTTGGTTTTGGTTTAGAAGCGAACGGCAGATCGCCTCCCATCGTTGTCAAAGCATCACGATCGTATTTTATTTTTCCATAGCGTCGGTGTCAGTGACAGTCAGACTTGTAACAAGTTCCCCAGGACCCCTCTAGAAGGCCTCTTGAAATGTCAATAATGATACCAAACTAGCACCATCTCATGTTCTTTGATGGAACACGCTTGAAAGATGAGGGTCAGAAACAGATCGAAAGTTTCCCCGGAGCTCAATACTATTAGGGCGGATTCGCTCTGCCCGACTGGAAATTTCCTAACCATCAAATGGTAAGGTTAATTTCTAATCTAAGCAAAGAATAAGGTAGATACGACACAGTGCAAACAGTCAATCAAGCATCAGCCGCAGAATCGACGCCAAGGATAAGGGCGTCAATCCTAGGAGACAGAAGACTCCAGGCCCCATCGATGTAAATATTTGGGGCCACTGTATTTTTTTATCCCCTCCCAATAATTCAGACTAAGACAAATTTCAGATAAAAAACAAATTCAGATTAAAATCAACAGCCAGAGAAAACAAAATTATACCAAAATGTCAAATTGAGACTGAAGTAATCATTATATAATAATACTGAATTTATAGTGCGAAAACTATGTTTCGTGTATACACGTGTCAATGTAGGTATAAATGTTTGTTTGTGTTTGTTGTACGTACGAGTGAATTCCTAACAGAAGACCCTCGTTCAGGACACGATCTGGATGTTGGAATACATTTGCCCGCCCCTGAACCACAAACCAGATGGACATACCTCGCCAAGGTTTGTACAGAAAGAGGATTAGTGTCGATTATCGTTAAGCCAACAGCGTGCGCAACTTGTTGCTAAAGGGAAAAATTGAAAGCATGGACTTTTATCAAGATTCCGTAGGGCTCCCCGAAGAAAGCAATACTTCTGTAACAACA
Organism: Holothuria scabra; assembly: GCA_037179385.1. NCBI lineage: Eukaryota > Metazoa > Echinodermata > Holothuroidea > Aspidochirotida > Holothuriidae > Holothuria > Holothuria scabra. The sequence continues at coordinate 3,465,957 of CM074187.1, read as the reverse complement.
TTCTGTGCTCTTCAGGGTTTATGCGTTAGCGCAATTCAATTTTGGAAAGAACTGTACGACGCAGATTTCACAAAAGGCCATAGAATTATACGCACTTATCCAAACATGCATAATGTATCTTTTCCTTAGGAGAACTGACTGAGGCACACGTTTTCCTCTACTGTAAGGGGCTTTCTCTATTCCCTGAAGTTATATACAACCCTAGCAAGATTGCTTGGGTATATTAATGCTTATAATAATTTAGCTACTAAGTTGATACAAATATTAATTAAAAAGAAAAGGGCAATGGAAACCCTTGTGTACTTATTAATCTACCAAAACAAATAATACGAGACGTATCTTAACAAAATTTGAATTTCTGCTCTTAAAATAACTTGATATTTAAGCGTATTCACTCTTTTGAGATAGTACTTTGCAATGTCTTGAAGATGATATTTCTTTTGGATAATGGTAACAATGGTGGTCATTCAAAAGTGATTATTTTTCATGGAGGATTTTTGTTGACTAAACCGTACCTGATACGATTACTGAAAAACGCCGGGTAGACGATGAGCACGTTTTACCTCTAGTGGTATCATGGGAGCATGGATTAACTGTCCTCCTTACTATTCGTTTTAATGGAGGACAGAACATAGTATGCACATTTTATTCCTGCTTTCCAAACAAATTCTTTTTTCAAGTAAATGTCATAGATACTCTTGTAAATGATCATTTCCTGATAAATCTTTGGTACGAATGGGAACACGAAAATTCCGCAAGAACTTGTTGTGCCTCATAATCATTCAATAAAGTGCGATCATGATGAAAAGCTCGCTGGTGCACCTGGTAAGAAAAATTTACACAAAGTTACTCGCACGCCATCAAAATGTCACCGTGAGACATTAACAAAGGACATCCGTACAACCTCCTCGCACATAAAATTCCAACGTCTTGCGTACAATGCTCTACGTGAAAATAAGCCCGTGTGCAAAGAATGAACCGAAGAAAAATATCCGTGCAGATGCAAAAATAGTGTTGATTTCCCTGAAAAATTTAAAGCATGGTATAAGAAAGACTTTCTATAGGAAGAGTTGGTTAAGATAAATAAAGGGAGATTTTTACCAAATTTACAAAGTGCGTTCACAGGAGTGAATGTATGAGAAAGGTAGCCTTTGTATTGTTAGTATAGATACATATAACACCTGTCTTATGTATAAAACCAGGGAGTTGTAACAGACAGATTACTCACATGTTCTTTAATAAGAAGTTGTTCATTGCTTAAGACGGTTATTCAGCTGTAAATACTTGTATATATTATTATTTTTATCATTTAATTTGCTGTTTTGTATGTATATATGTTGAGAATGGAAATAAAGTTCTTCCAACGAAAAAAAAAGACGGTTGGTGCGAAACGACCTTGTATTCTTGGCCATTCCGTTAATTGCAAGAAGGTAAAAGTTAGTAATATTTTTTTCATCGCCCCCCTTATTATGAACTGAAGAAAAAGTTTTACCTTTGTTTTATTTTTAAAGGCAGTAGGGTGATTGTAGGGGTTTTTAATGTTAATCATTTTTAATTATAGGCCTAAGTGTTAGTAAAAGTCATAATTCTACTGTCTATACTAACGTGTAATTCTAAAAATATTAGGCTGGCCGTTTCATCAAAGAGGTGTTGTATGATGCAGGAAATATTTTGTTGCACTTATAAAATTTGTGCAACATGTTTACTCCAAAGTCGAATGTATTCTTATTTGACACCAACTTCCAGTGGCTTATGACTTGGTTCTTGGAAGAAAGACAAAAATGTTTCGCACATCATCCTTCAAGCATTGTTCCAATACCCTTTCTGAACTCGTGACATCTCACTTTAAAAGATTGGTTATTTTTGTTTAAATTTTTTTAACTTTTCAAAAGTCACAGGAAGTTATGTGATGTGTAATATTCCTTGGAGGAACATCGAAGTTACAAATGGATTGAATGTCAAATTGATGTGCCGCGATGACATCAGAGATTTCCCAGGGTGCACCAAATTTCAAGATAAGATTGAATTTCCGTGAAAATCTCCGTATCTTCCAAAAGCTATGTTCTATTGATATGCGTTTTTCATCTCCTGAAAGAGAACATCCTTCTACGTTTGTTAAAGGCAATGAATTTTGTCTCCGGAAAACCCCTTCAAACAGGCAAAAATGTGTAAGAAAATGTCAGGTTTATTTGATCCTCTTGATCTGAATTACTTCGTTGGGAAACGATTGTTAAACAGCTAGGTATATATTTGGTAACCATATGTCCTGAATGCTCGAGGGATTTACCTTTGTAAAAGTGAGCTACAGTCTAGTGTCTTGAAGAAATAACCTGAAAAGGCCTCCCGAACATATAAACTAATATCTGTGTAACATTTTAGTCCGAATCGTTTGATTTTTAAGAAAATTTGTTTTTCATCGGGAGATTAATCTTGTGAACTCTTTGAAAAGTAGTTGTTCCTTGAACTTAACCGAAACTTCATAAACGAACATGTTGTAAATCTAGTTACGTAGATGCGTCCGAATCCGTGACCAATTATTTGAACCATGTAACTTGATCCCGTATAATTTTCTGTTCCTTGCAGTGAAACTCCCATTGGAGCAATGTAGACCGTGGTGTGACATGAAACGTTTTGGCCGTACAATTCTGACTTTTTTATAAACTATTTCATTACAAATCTGCAAAGGACCCCAAACAAAGTATTATTTGTACGTTTATAAAGACCCACGGCGATTTCTTAAATTTAATTTGGTGCCCATGCAATGAACACAACGTGGCATTTGTTTCTTTTAGGCCGAAAAGTTAGCATAGGACTATAGTAGCTTTGTTCAACGAAAGACTTAAATTCAGGTACATTTCTTACGCTAGGGTTAAACACAGATGTCGTGAGGAGTTTACTGCTGTGTTCTCTCAACAAATTATGTGTTGTCTTCATCAGAAAATACGGCACACTGTAAAAAATTTCTTTGTAAATTTACCATAAACGTACTGGCAACCGGTTTTACAGTTGTTTTCTGTTATTCCGAACCTTCATGTAAAATAACACACTTTTTTTTTTAATTTTACAGACATATTTTACATAAAATTTCTGAGAAACTGATTGTCAGCACTTTTCGTTGTAAATTTACAAACTGACTGTAGTTTTACAGGCCGACAAAATAACATAATATTAGGCTCTTCATTTGTTGCCAGTAACATTTATTTCAAAAAACCCTGATTGAAACAGCCAACGGAAACAAGCAACACAACACTGAACTTGAATAAAAAACTCCAGACTAATAATATTTACAGGGATATTAACCAGTGTAACGGCGCGAACAACCATCACCAAAGCCGAACGGCAATATTAACATGAGGCCTAATAGACTGCAATCTGTGTGCCTTTATCGTTTCATTCCGTGACCCAGTAACGAGGGTGGGGATGAAAAGAGTCTCAAAATTTTCACAAAAAATTAAAAGAATTTTGGTATCTTTTCACAAGATTAACTCTTGCACACTTGATTGTAAGCTAATTATGAAAATATCATCGATGGTTGAATAGTTAACCTCGTCCATTCTATTGGCGGGGCAGCTCACGTTTTCCACTCTCAAGCAATATTGAAAATTCTTTTCCGTTGAAAGAAATGTGACTGACCCTTTTAAAGATAATTTATCTGTTTTAATGCAATAGTAGTCTGAAGTTGTGCCTATGTTTTACTTTAGGAGGCATTCAAAGAATAATTAGGTCATTTAAAAAAAAATTAGAGTTTATTCGAAGACCCAGTATTTTTATACGTGGAAACGTAGACCATTTCGGAGAACACTTCTACTTTCAAAATGGCCCCCTCCACAACAGATGAAAATACCGACGAACAAATTAGACCTCTTATGTTTTATTGTGTTTCCCCTAAAGTAAATGCAGTGAAACTATTTTCAGAGACAACGCGGTCGACGTTCTTTGAATGTGTGGAAAAATGGAAAGATTTAGAGGGTGAACATGCTGTAATAGAAAGAAAATTCCCCGGTCAACAACAGGATTGCGCTAACGTTAAATAAAGTTAAGCTAGTAAACGCTAACGTTACACCCATTAATTGTGGATTCTACAGGGACCCGCTACTCAAGGTTTACTGACAACATCCTGAAAAATAGGGAAGTTGTTGGACAGCACAGAGATTGATGTTGGTGATCAGGGATGTAGGTAGAAAGATGTGAGTTTGGGGCATAAATCTTGAACATACCTAGACCCAGACCTAGCTTAGACCCCCAGGCTTACATCTAGTCTCTAGGCCTAGGCCTAGGCCTAAGTATAGTTAGGCCTACTCAGCTCTGCTGGCTTGAGGCAAAAACAACAATTTGGCAAAAACATACTTCTCAGATAGCAGAAATGGCCCTTTCAGTGTCTTTTCTCTGTTTAACATCCTATATCTAATGTCATTCTGATTTAGGCCTAGGCCTAACTTTAGATTAGAGCAGTGACTGAGAAATGGGAAGACCAAACAACTGCATGGCCTAGTCATAAGAACATGTGATCATGACTTGCAGCCGGAAGCTCTGGGGTTAGAATCCTGACTTGGTTATATCAAAGACGACTTAAAAAAGGAACCTACTGCCATTATGCTTGGTGCTCAGCATAGGTAATGGAGTAGGAAAAATAAATCAGTGAGCCACAGAACAAATTTGTGTGCTGCTGCAGAATGGTTTTTGCTATTGTGCCAATGTGTGGTGTGTATGAAGTAACCATACAGCTTTGGTTGATGTCACAATTGAACAACAATGTGTGTTCTTTAGCATACATCAGTGTGAAAATCTTAATAACAAGATTAAGGCAGTTTGAAAAATCATCTAAAAAACAAAAATAGCTTAGCTTGTGCAATAAAAAATTATGAACACTATAAGTACACATTCCTAGCGATATGTTAATAATCTGTGCATATTAGTTGCGTATCTAGAATGAAATACACAGCATTAATCAGACCAGTTAAAATTTATGTGGTGCATAACCTAATTTTGTAATTTTAAGCCCGTAGCAATATTGCTGAGGTATACTGTATGTACGTAGTATCTTTCCATGATGCTCAGCCAGCAGACGGTGGACTGATGTGCCTCCAGCCCCGCAGACGTTTTGTGACTGCAAGTGCAACATTACATTTATCTGTCACCAATTGAGGTAGAAATTTAGAAATTTCAAACTTACTGTTGGCTAGGCTACAATACTGTAAATCCAAATGTGTTCAAAATATGAACAAATAGGCTGAGTCATATTCAGAAAAAAATTGAAATGTATAACTCTACATGGTGAATGCCTTGCAGTAATGATTTTGATGTTGCAAATAGTAGGCTTATATAGGAATTTTCTGGAAATAAGTTGAAAGATTTTATTATCAAAATCTGATTTGAATTATGTGAAGAAAGAAGTATTTTTTCAACTCAGTACCAGATTTGCTATTCCTTTTACATAATTTTTGACAAATTTTGTGACCAGTGATTTCAACCATTAACTTAAACTGTGGCAATACCTGAGATGTCTTTGAGAAAATTCAAAATGGCATCAGACTTGTGTCTCAATTACTGCATGGAAAAGTGATTTAAAAAGTGTTTCTGTGGTGTTTTATTTAAAAACAAACCTATCTATAGGCTAGTGTAGAATAGGTGTGGCATGTTGAAAGAACTATAATTCATCCCATTTTCTCTCTGAGTGATTAAGTGACAAGAACTTCAGTGGCACAAGTGGCAATTAGTTGTTTTTATAATCTCTTAGTTTTAGAACCAGTGATTGTTGTCTGCGTTCAGGCCACCACTTTCCCCAACAATGATTTCAGCATCTTCAGTATAACTGGAGATGCCTGAATACCATAAACTTAATTGGCAGCTCTTCTTCTTAACATTTCCTGTGGAGTTGCTCTTTCAAAAACCAACTCATGTACAGCAGACACAGTTATTGCAGAGACACCATAGACTAGCACTCAAAAAACACTGGTCATTGGGTGATTCACCGTACAAACTAACAAAATCAACCCTTGAAAAAATTCCAGAGGGCAAAAAAACATGTTAACAAAATTGTCCCTAGGATCTTTCAGAATCTGCTGTTGCTCTCTTTTAGTAAATTATCTCCATTGAAAGTCTCACATTTAAAAATAAATATTTAAGATCCATGAAAAATGAATTCTAACTGTCCAACTTCCATCTTCATAGGACATTCCTGAACTAAGATATAAAATGTTGAAGTTTATTCACTCAATTTAAAATGGTACATTGCTTAACAATTTGTGATGTCATTGTTCTACTACTCAAATTACAGTCTTTGTATTTCTTTGTTTTTTTCTAAAACTTACTGCACCTTGTACCAAGGTGTCATAGAACTGTTACTCTTATGAGGTGATGTAATAAATTAAGCCCTCTCCATGCAAGATGTTATGTAAGAAAACAGGCAGTGTTCAAGATTTTTAAAACATTGTGAATTTTAAAGGGAAACAAAGCAGGTAATGAGTTGTACAACAGAGTAAGTCACAAATTATTGTGCAATGAACCGATTTATTTTAAGTGGATATATGTCAACATTTTATATCTCAGCACAGGAATGTTCTATGAAGATGGGAGTTGGACAGTTAGAATTCATTTTCCATGCCCACTACTAATATATATATATATTATTTTTTTGACTTGAGGTACACTTTAAAACGTTTGTACCGAGTTAACAAAATAAGTACAGTACTGCAGGACTGTGTGGGAAATTCTTTTCCGGGACAAATAGGACTACGTATATATTTTCAGTAATTTCTGTTGAAATCTTAAACTTAGTGAAAAGAAATGCTCAGTTCAGGATTGAGGTTAAGTTTAGAGAAATGATATTGCTCCATTCACTCTAGGAAACATGCAAGGGCAGTATAGAGCATGAGGACCACAAACGCAGGAGGCATTGGGCTTCCACGTTGACAGATTAGTCAAAGTTTAAAATATGCAGAGACTTTTGAAATATGCACACTAACTTCTCTGCGACAGCTGCTCTCGCTGTTCATAGGTCCATAGCCATATTTCAGTAAATATGCCTTACGGACGTTACAATACTTGTTACTTGTAGCTGGTTGGTAAATTTGCGTGACCAACCTGTTGTAGTTCACACGACATAACACGTGTGTAGAATAGTTTGTACAGGGGCTGAGATGGGTACCCGGCCGATTAATAAAAATTTGTTTATCGTGTAAATTGTGTTCATATTCAGTTAACCATATAAATGTGCTTGTTGGCTGTGAAAGCTACAAACTTCAGAGGTTAAAGAGCAGCTCCCCGAAACATAATTTGAAACAACACCTAAACATGACAGTTTCCTTCTAATTTCTCTTAGAAGTATCTTTCATCATATTTTCAGACTTCAGTATTGTAAATTCAGGGTAAATAAAGCAGTAAATCACACATTGAAGGGAAATAATGTTGTCACATGACTCCAATTGTAAAACAGCACAGTCTGCTACATTACTTCAAGTTGAGGTGACTGCTTTTGCCCTTTAATTCTTAAAAGAAGATCACATCAAGTTTTGAAAGGTTAATTTAACACTTATTTTCAACATTACAGTGAAATTTGCTTTGCAAAACAAAGAGGAAGAAATCATTCCTGAGTGAGAACGTGCTAAAACCTCTTCTGCCCTGAGCCTACTTTGGAACACAAATCTAGCGACTTCTTTTACCGATATTTCAAGGAATACATGTCTGAACTTTGAATAGAAATTGCATCATATTGTGCAGATTTGGTTCTCCTTTCACTTATGTAAATTAAATTTCTGCTTAAACTTCCCCTTTATGAGTCTACCTAATCGGGTAATGAAAACGGGTACTGGGTTCCGATTTTTTGATACCCGATTCAGCCCTGGAGCGTACATGCTCAGGCCAGTAGCCCGCAATGTAGACCGGACAATGCCCATTGAAAAAGGTCAAACAAGTTTCTATTGTCTATTTCCAATTATTTTATTAGAAATGGAAAGAAACCACTGGGTTCAAGGTCGACCTGAACCAGTGTTGTCAGAAGAAGGAGAGCAGTAAAAGCTGAAAAAGAGGAGTTTTCCAACTGTTAAGGTGTTACAACTTAGATACACTCCTGTTTTAGTGAGTCGAAAAAAATTCTTTATCTTCCCTTAAATAGTCCTCATAACAAAAATGGCGGGGAGGTGAGCAGTGTTTAACAAGGAATTTCTTAACAGGCTAATGATAGCTCTAATGCCTGACCTGATCCCTAACCCTTATAAAGAACACAATTGATACAATACAATGGCAACATCCAATCAAGAAACACCTTGTCAAACAGGGCGCATCCACCCAAAATGTCCAGGGCAATTTCTAAAAAGAGCAAGCATGTTACACAAATAGTTAGTAAGATGAGATTTAACGACACACCAACACAAATGTGTCACATAGTGTCAGTCAACTCAATGAACAGTTCAAAGCTTAAATTTATTTTCATGTATGGTTAAAGCCAAATTTGTTGTCCCTTCAGTCGCCTCTTACGACAGGCGAGAAATACCATGGGTATATTCAACAACCCCCAGCCCATAGGGAGATAGCAAGATGTATTGGATAGAGGGCACTCTTCAAACTGAACTTTGTTGTTTGCTCCCTGGGAAATGTACTTTTGACTGTACTTATGTATAATATTTTGAGCCCTGTAAGTCCTTTGAAACACAATTTGTTAACCCACAAAATTAACCCACAAATACACTCAAGAGCTTGTATTCCCAAACATATGAATGAACATTTTTATAGAGGGCGCTGTTAAGCAGTCTACATTTTTATTTGAGCGTATAGCTATGAACATTCTGAACAATCCTGCCAAAATTCATGTCAATCGGAGTAACACAATTGGAGTTATTACTAGATAATTAAATTAGAGGGCGCCCTTCACGTGCTTCTAACTGTAATGCCCCATTTCTAGGTAATGTGCAACATTTGTGACTGAGAACAAATATGTCATTTGTAACATCATTTGACATGAGAATTCACCATTTTCATGCCCACCCCCTGAGGTGGGTCACGGAACCCAATTTAGAAGCAAATATTTGACCTATGGCCCACTGTCTATAAAGTTCATGGTCACATTACACAGTATGCCGTTGGCGTTAGGCTATCGACTCGCTCTGTAGCCTTACGAATCAATTTTTTCGAGCTCAAAAATATAAGGTTTTAGGCCTTTGAATTAGTCGTCTAGGATTATGCTTTTGTGACGAAACAACAAGTTCTTGGGGCTTAAGTGCCAGATATCGTTTGAAAGGATGACAAAAACTTCATATCTTAACATTTGTGACTTTAAAACATCAGAGCAAATTGCGTCGCGGGGATGGTATATGGCTGGAAGCTCATGCATATAGGCATGCGCAAATTTATTACAGCTATATGTCTTGTACTATTACAGATAAAGGTTGTAAATATACGGAATTTCTTATAATTCTACTACAGACTGTTTTGTTGGTTTAATTAAACATGCTTTTTCTAGTAGATTTTCAGAATGTTTATGTGGTCACGTGTTTCCAGTACAAACGACTGTAAAATAATGAATTGCAGATACTTTCAATAGAAAAAGTACATGCAATTGTATTTGAAATAACAGGGAAGTCGAAATATGTACATTCAGACTTTCTTCCCCTGTTAGTAAGGAATTCACAGTAAGGAATAGTTCACACATCGGGCCGTGCTGTGCATCGAGGGGACAAGAACAAACCAAGACCTTCCGGAAGTAACAATACGATTACGTAATCTTTGTCCCATCAATTGGGAACTGACCTAGGGTTCATCGAATTTATATTACGCTCTGATGATGTCACCCAATTTTGAATTTTGGCCGCTTTTATTGAAGCGTACACTTGGAAACAATTTTTTTGCAGAATAATTCCAATTACGATCAAGGAAAGCATGATACTCAGCAGACTAACTTCACAAGTTATCATACCACCAATTTTAGGCGAATTTATCGGACAAAAGGCATAAAAAACACCGAGTGATTTTAGGTTATCCAGGCTGAACGTTGGGCGAATGGTCACAAATTTGTCCCAAAATCATCCACGAAGTCCATAAAATTTTGCAAGGAAATATGCGCCCAAAATAGGTTCGTAGATGAATTATACTAATTTTGCCCAAGACGGGAATCCCGTTTTGTTAATGCTACGAATCTGTTTGTAGTGCACCTGTCAGAGAGTCATGGTGATGTGATGGTACCTAGAGCATATTGCAGCACTGCGATACATAATCCAAATCAATGTCATGCATAGGGCGTGCACATGCGTAAGTGATGCGAAAGTATGTACATAGAATGAATAGATAAGCAGAACAAAGACACAGTGTTCTTTATAGCATATTTAGTGAAGATAAAAGGATAGCAAGAAAAGTACCACTTTATTCGAAAATATTATTTGTTCCCTCACTCTCAAATGATATTTCAACATATTTTCACCTTGAAGACGGAAAATGTTCAGTTTTAAACGTCGTAAGTTGAGCTCTCGCTCTTTCGGTTTTTCGGAAAGCTTATGACGAAAATTCTGGCCAAAGTTCACCCTCGCAATCGCTTTCTACTTTACACTAAACATTAAGGGATATTAGCCTTTAAGGAGATCCGTCATGGATACCACACTTTTCAGGGAAACACTGCTGTTCCCAATAATAGTACCCGACCACTGGTTCATTACTCCTATTAGCTGCTTCAATGTGCAGCAGATTTGATTACCATTCTGGTACAATAGAAGCCAAACAACTTTGGAGTTCAGATGAAAACTTACAACAATCCTGAAATAAGTGCTGGTAAAAAGGGAATCAAATTACATAGAGTACATTGAAGGGCTACATCCCCTTTCAGTTTCTTCTGAGATAAACTGCTATCAAATGTCAACCTTAACGGTCATTTTCAAATGTTTAAATGGGCATATAATTAGTACTGAGAACATTTCCTGACGAGATTGTGCTAAGGGTATTTTTTCCGACATGACGAGTTTCTTTTGAATATTTAATTTTCAATTTTTTTCTTCAATTGCCAAAAATACACAATTACGTAAGACCTTGAATAAGAATTATTGATATTTTAAACGGGTTTCCGTTTTCCCTCTGAGTAGAATAGCTCGAGTACGGTCTCCCAGAATGCCTTTTACCGCTAGGGCTGAGGGTGTAAAGATTGCGCAATAACGGTCACAAATGTGGACTCCGCTTCCCAACTGCATGGAATAAGACTTAGTGCAATCGTGTATGACCGAAGGCAGGAGGGCATTTATTGTTGTTGGGAAAACATGGTTAATGCTAAACGATTAAAAAGTATAGCTTGGATTTGGAGTAAATACACTTACTCCAAATCCAGATATGGATCGATATCTCAGTGCCATCGGAAGGTTTTTTCGATTGGGGGGCTGACTCGGGCTGACTATCTAAGCGGAGCGCCACCATCGGTTGGCGCGGAGCGTACAGAAAATTTTGAAAAATCGCAACCCCTCAGACAGCCGGAAATGACATTTCCCGGGCTTGTTAATAGTATCCAAGCAGTCGTTATTTTGACCTTTCGTTGTAATAAAATGTTCACTTCAAAAAAAAAAACAAAAAAAAAAACCTATACATGGCCAAACAATTGGGGGGGGGGGAGGCTGCAGTCCCCCACCCCCCCCCCCCGCTTTTGACGGCTCTCTATCTGGATATATCTGGTTAAATACAGCCTTTATATGGCCATATCAAGCCAGATATACATATATGCCCCATGTGATAATTTAAACCAACAATGCGGTGTGAACATTTAAAAGTAGGAATTTCAAAGCAGTTTTTTTCTTCACTATGAAGTAATTTTTTAAGTAATTTAACAACTTCAAATACTTAAAGAGGCTCATTGAGTTGCTCCAAACCTGTTTAGTTTTCATCACATACCAATGACAAATGGTCAAACTAAACAATCCCCATGCCCTACGTATATATAACCGTTTTACGAGTGGGTACTTAACGATTGCAGTCGGTTTTCAAAAATTTTTGACCAGGCACTTTTTCAAATTATGTACAAAACTGTTACAAGTCAAGATACTAGAATATTCAAATTTTTACGTTATTCTGTGTCTTTGGGACTTGAAACTTGACTTGTTATGCTAACTATAAGCATTGTTATGTGGCAGTGGCCCTTTGAGACTCTAATTAAATTATCGATATCAACTCAATGACTCTTTAAGTCAATGTTATACAATGGGCTTTTAACTTTGTTATAGATGTTCACACAGCCCTTAACATTATGCTGGCTCAGAAGGCTTCTGATACACTTTACACAAAGGTAGTGCACTAACCAATTTTAGTCCAACTTTAGTGACATATGGTCCAGATATGGGACATATATGCACCATACCCGTCTCCCTAATATGGGATCAATACAGTAAATCTTTATTTCAACCAGATATGGCACTGCTTTATATGGGATCAATACAACACATCTTTATGTAAACCAGATACAGTACTGTTTTATATGGGATCAGTACGGAAGAGCTTTATATAAACCATATATGGTATTGCATTATATGGTTCATATCTGTTCCAGATAAAGACCTGATCCAGATAAAATTTTATCTGGCCCATCCATGGATTAGATCTGGTTCTGGCACAGATCAAGGTTATATCTGCCCAATTTTTTTTTATCTGGCCCAGATATGAAATCCACATCTGGCCCATATATGGATTTGGAGTAAGGGTACAAAAGTTTCTTTCAGCACAGGTGTTTGCTAAGGTGTAATCATCGTGTCAATGATGATGGAAGGAAGGGTGTAGTTCCGACGTATAGGCCAGGAATCAAATATTACTTTCATATCGCATTTTCGTAGAAAGCTACTTTCAACCGTGGTTGAAAAATTAAGAAAGAAGCGAGGGTTTGCTCTAAGGTTCAAGTTTTAAAAGTATTTGTTTAATATTACGTAGGGTTCTTAGGATGCAATTTGGTGCTATAATTTAATAAGTAGTTTTATATCTTATTGGGCATGTGTTACCAATTTTAAAAAGTGTATAGGTAAAGTAGGGTTTTTGTTTTTGCTCTTGAAAAGTTTCATTAGGTGTACATCACATTGCCAGAGTGGAGGTTGTTGCCCTCAACCTATGTTTCAGTATGTACTGTACCTCTAAGCAAACATTTTCTTTCATGAACTTTAATCGATCTCTATTTGTCTTAACAGATAGTATGAAGATCCTGATCATGCTATGATACGTTATGTACATGGGATACTCTAGAACTACGGGTATTTTTGTCAATTCTGGCCGGATTTAAGTAGAATTATAAGTGATACGAGGCGGCATATAGACATAAATTCTTGTGAATCTTAAAATTATCGATTTGGTCTCTTACAAGCTCATATTTTAGTTGCATATTTTAAAAAAGTCCCCTTTCAACATGTCAAGGGCCTGAGGATATCGTGCAGTCGTATTCACTTCGCAGCACAAGCTGTGCACCCAGAATACCACGTGACCACGGAAAAAGTACTGCCTCAACATAGAACCGTTAGCTTTTGTTACAGTATAATAGCTTGCCAGACCATCCGCCCATATTGACTATGGATATTCTGATCAGCTCATATCCCGAATAATTTAAAAGGTTATCCACGGTAATGCTGACATGCTTACATGCTTATATTCAGACAACAGACAACAAACATTCAGGCAGGTGTTAAGCTTATATGCAGTCATCATTTCATGTGATGAACTAACGCATCGGTAACGATAAGATGCAACGAAAGAGCACGTTGTTTTGATCAGCGGAGAAGTTATTTTTCCTTAGTGCTCTCATTGGCTTAGAATTCACAATAGTATGAATATTCATATGGATGAACCAGTGGCATAGCTTGAAATTTTTCCATTTTGAACAAACAGGAGGCATTAAGGCAATTGTTGAAGAGAGCATTCTCGAAACAGAAAAGTTTGGTATTGTATTGCCGCCTTCTAAGTCAAAAAAATATTTCAAAGATGTTAAAGTTCATTCAAACTTATGTGAACTTAAGACAAAGTTCGAAAGGAATCATCTATATTGTCAGAATTAAATGATATGCTTACCGATAAGCTTGGTTGTACAAATTAAATTGAGTGTACCTTGCGATTGGTAACAGATGAAGTAGTAAGGAGTAGACCTTACCCGATTCCGCTCATATGGTAGAATGTGGTGGGATGGTATAATTGGCTGTTGCCATTGTAAAGTATCGATTGTATATTCTTTGTTCGGGTTAGGGGCTAGGGTTATCATTAGCCAGTTAGGAAATTTCTTGTTACACAGTGCTCATCGCCCTTATTCGACCCCGAGCCTATGCCAAATGTTGAAGAGCTTATGGGTTAATTATCCGTGGGGAATTATTGTACCAAAATAGTTTTTATCTAAAAGCTATTTGCGAGATACCATTAAGTGTAGAGGAAAGTAAGAAGTTAGCTTTCGTGACACATCAAGCTTTGTACCAACTCAAAATTAAGCCTTTTGGTGTTGTTAATGCTTCTGCCATATATATGGATAATACTGTGAGCTATATTGATGATATATTGGGGTTCACGAAAGATTGGGAAAGTCATGTTGAACTGCTGGTCAATTTGCTTAAGCGTCTCAGGGAAGCAGGACTTACTGTGCTGCCGTCCGAATGCTATGTGGGATATTCATCGCTTTAACTTTGGGTTTCATATGGGAGAAGGAATTTTCAGGCTTCAACCCGTCAAAGCTCAAAAACTATGGAACGCATGAATCTTAACCACACAAAAGGAAGTTCGATCCGTTATGGGACTTGTTGGCTATTGCACTCGCTTTAAACCGAACTTCGCAGCCATTGCAGCTCCCTTTACTGATTTGACGAGAGGTTGTCAACTAAACAATGTGAAGGTTGTTGTCAGCACCTATTCTGCGCTTTCCCGATATGGCTAAACCATTTATTCTTAGATGTGGTGCTTCAGATGTAGGAATTGGAGCAGTTTTCATGCAGGAGAAGGTCAAGCATATAATTTGTTTTGCTAGAAAGTTACAACCCTGTTGTCTTGGCCATGGGAAAGATGGAGACAAACCACTATCCATAAAAGTGTATTAATAAAGCCAAGACTTAGAACAGCAGAAGTGTTGAGCATAGTATTCCTTCATTCAAATTTGTCATTAGCGATTAGCGATTAAAGGCACGGGAAATTATGGGGCTGCCTTTTTGAGTCGGTGCTCAGAGTAGGAAGTGTATTGTTAATATATTTTGCGTAACCTGAACAAGAATACAACAGCCAATCAAGGAACACCTCGTTAAAAGGTGCGCATCTACCATAAAATTTGGCGTGATACAATTTTGTTTTATTTAATCATTCAGTAAATTATATAAGGGAGGGGGAAGTCTGTCGAGTAGGCTTGGCACAACTCTAAAAATACTTGAGTTAAGTCTATCGTGTAGCTCTATTAATTTACCTCAAAAAATATTCACGGATTTTGTCAGCACTGGGATAAAGTTCGTTGCGGCCGCCGTCAAAACTTTAAAGCGCTGTGTTTGCTTCACGGCTATTTGCGAGATACCATTAAGTGTAGAGGAAAGTAAGAAGTTGCTAAGCGCATGCTTCATGATTACCTTGTTTCGTTATACATTCGTTCTGGCTGAATTGGCATAAAATGTATAATCTGGGAGTGGTCATTAGAGGCCAGGTGCAAGCTGGAGTGTGACTTAGAATTTCGGTTCTGGTTGTAAGAGGGTTGATGTGTGTACCTAGCCGTCATTTTAGGGGAGAGGTGTGGCTCCCCGCTGTTACAAGTTTTGAAATGTTTTGATCACCATCTTTAGCCTGTCGTACTCTCATAAGGAACCGGAAACCTACCTAAGTTCCGTAAGTTTACTGTCTTGATTTGTGTGTGTTGCCTACTATAGGCTTGCCGTAACAAATGTTGTATGCTATAAGGTACCGGAATACACGCCTTCGGCGGTAACTTGTTTGAAGCAGTATGCTGGTTGTATAAAATAAGAGAGAAACGATAAAGAGTCGATTGCATTCAGTTCACAGAGAAAGTTGTACAATTAGAAATGTAGTTGTAACATTGTAAATATGAACCTTGAAATGCAAACATGTAATTAGGGATAAATGATGTAGCGCCTCAAAGACAAGGCACAAAGGGAACCAGTCAATTTAATTGCTTTGAGTTTGTATTATCTAGGTTGAGGCCATCTTTATCCAACCTTCGAATTGTTTTATGTTGGAAATATTTGTACATACATTTTATTTTAATTTATATTTATTCCAGGGTTTTTTAAATTGGTGCAATCACCATTTTGCTCTTTAAAAAAAAGAAATTACAAAAATTTAGCTTTTTTGGAATAGAGTTGGGAAAGCTACACTTTATTTGACTGGTTTCACAAATCACAAAACTTTTCACTTCGTCCTCCTGCCGTCCCTGTAGCTACGCCACTGAGACGATCCTTCCCTTAATTGGCGAACTAAACGTATTAAGTTCTTAATGTCGCTTTGTTGCTATGATGCTCCCTGACGTCAAGGGAAATGAAAAGATCTAGGCAGGGTCACCTATACCCTAGTTGACTAGTTGAGCTGCACTTTTGCCAAAAGCTTGATTTTGAGACTCAACACACAGTCGAAAGTTCTGCACATTGCTCTCGTATCAAGAGAGCAATGTCACATGGGCCTATGGATATTTATGTTTTGAATCAGGCAAATTTTACCCTATTTGGTGAGTTTTCATTTTCACCCAAAAGTGGTCATCTCCCGAAATAATATGTGCATCAGCGAGAAAGGGAATAGTGAGCCACGTTGAAAATCCGCACGTTCATCATAGGAAATTGAGTCTTAGGTCTTTTCTCTACTCCTAAAGGTTAATAGTCTGCAAGTTCTCATGAAAGGCCCCCGAGACCCTTTTCCTCTTTCATTAAATAAGTACGAACATTTTCTTTTGTGACAACCTTTGTTTACATTTGCAACACTTACACTAAAAGTGTTTATTGTTAAAGAAAGAGATTTCCCAAAGTTTTAACATTAAATTAATCCTAGCTGTTCCTAACGATTTTCGGCACTGTGGTTACTGGATTATAACACGCCAAAGACCATTAAAACACTCTTGTTTATGTCACGCATGGGAAAGGACGTCCGGTGACTTCCTTGAGCTATCAACGTGAATACTGGATATCAATAAAGTCAGGTTAATGCTATTTTACGGTGTAGGAGAGTAACAGATAAAATAAGCCCCGTAATACTTTTGTTTTGTCGGAACCTTCACCTCATCAGGTTCATTATTTCTCAAATTACCATCCTGGGGGAGTATATGTTAAATTGACAACAGCATAAAAAGGAAGTTAATGGGAAGGTTGCTCTCAAAAATGAGCACACCTACTGTATCAAACGTAGCAAATTTCTCCTCAAGCCCATTTCCAATTAAGTGAAATTCCCCACAAGGGAAAAAACATTACGCTTTGACACTTCCACAGGATGCAGATTAGTAATTTTTCGCTCGTCCCCTAAGTTAATATCCTGTTAACGCCCTTGATAATTAAAAATCTTAGTGAAGAACTTTTTACTCTACTGCTTAAATGAATTATTTCTACACCTGTGACAAGTTGCTCTTTTAAAGGTAGTCTAACATGTCAGACTACCTAACGGAGCAAACTTACGGAGCAAGGTCTCCTAAGTAAGGATCGGTTGGAATTGTGTCAGTTTCTTTTCCGTTCTCAAGATATGCTTCTTCAAACTTTGAATGTTTCTGAAGCAACTTGTTGGTTATGCAAAAATAGTAATGTTGAGTGTTACACAGTGTTGAAATTTCTTTTGTTAACCCTATATTAATTATCTCTTAATTACTCATCAGATAGTTTATAGTTTGGATATTGATACTGATGATTTTCAAGGACACAATTTCAACTTTCAAAATAAACCCGTCATGAAACACTAATGTTACAACTGCCTTTGAAATGAAGATTGCAAAAATAAAGAATAACATTATCCATTTATGGTATGTCCCTCCCATGTCATCACAAGATTAACATATTGAGCTCATATTCATGTATGATTAAGTACAAATCAGAAATGAACTTGTAAAATGGCCATTTTTAACCGATTTTGATGGAAATTGCCGCAATTTTCTTGGTTTTCAATGCTTTTTGCATCAAATACCCATTTTGGGTACTCATTATGGTGTCACACTACCTTTACGGTGTTAGGACGCACCACGACCGGAAACAGTAAATTCACGATAAAAATTCAGTCAAATTCATAATCAGGTTATGAGTTTTTCGTCTAACTTTTCTGTTACTTTTCTACCTTTAATTTCTCTATACACAAACGTAAAAACTCTTTTACTTCATGGGTCGCCTCTTGTTAGCGAAGAATAAAAGAAATGTCAACGAGGGACGTTCGAATGATTAAGCAGACTACCGTAGGCCACAAACGAGTTCTCCAGAGGTGTTCATATGCGTTATCGGTTTCTTGATTGCAGTTAATGTCCTCTGAAACTATGCGTGGACCTCAATTTGTGTATGTGATACGAATTGTTACTCGTCATATTGCATAGTCGAAATTTATAACTCTGAGAATATGTTGTAGCTCGCATGTTTCCCATTACTTGATCGTTAAATTAATATCAAACGTATACCGGACTTGATAGTGGGGCCTGACTTTACATCTCATAATATGAGAGGCCTTGTTAATGTTGGAGGCCCCGTTCTTATAATATGGAGAAAAGTGAAAGATGAATTCTCTCGATTTTGAGGTTTAAGGTTAGATATAACTTACATTGACAGCGAAAGCAAAAACCAAAGGTATAAATCGGATCGTTTTCAATAATTTACGTCGCAAAGTATCAACGATTATAACCCATCAAGAGCTGCCATTTATGCACATTTTGTGCCGCTTTTGTTATCCCATCCATAGACTAGTTAGAAGTCGAAACGAGAAAATCATCTTCTAGGAGTATCAGTATTTCAGAGAGGGAAAGGTAATTTTATCTTTTTTTACAATAAATATGAGCTGCATTCTTCCATCAACCCTTTTTATAAGTGAGGTAAAAAGATCGCGATCGTACATTTGTTTGACCAACGTATGATCGTTTGGACTGTTGACTACTGAGCCAACAAATGTGAACATCGTTAAACATATATGAAGGCGTTCAAACCCTTAACTGATAATTTTAAACAAGTGTTCCAAAATTTGTATAAAGATATCTTCGTTGAAAAATTGTAAACATTGCCCTAAAATTTGGTGAGTGTATGCATAAAAGTGTCACAAACAGTAACTGAGGAAGAACATTCTAGAGCAAATAAAGATTTGATCCATTTCACAACCGACGAAAATTAAGAAAAACTAAATCAGTCGACTTTTTGTTACATGTTTGCTACTTTTTGTTAACGAAACTACGCACAAACTTCATACTTAAGTTTGTTCACAACAAAGAGACAAAGGCTGGAATCATGCTGTTTAGTAATTTAATGGGTTGTTTTTTATGACGATAAATTTAAATTATGTTACACAACATAGCAGTACTACACCACCGTGATATCTGATCCTTATTAGATCGTCACGATTCATGGCCCAAGTCCAAAGACGTGTAAACTTTGGATTGAATAAAGGTATGTTATTTTCTGCCGGTGAACCATTAATGCGTTCCGTTAACTAAAGTAAACTGATTGTTTCAAAATCTATCAAATATTCCGTCTCTTTATGAAAAGATCTGTTACAGATACAGGTTCCTTTAGAGAAAATGTCATTTGGGAGCCTTTGAGAGTGAGTGATCTTTTGTGTTTCAAAAGAATTTAAACCAACGAACCAACCGGCCAAGTAAAGACTTACATTTTCTTTCATTTGATGGCCCGTATACACAATCCTGGTGCTTTGTAAACCAAATAAGTAATACTTCCTGTTCACTTTTTATACATACTAACAAGCACACCCACATTTTGACCCGGGTCGTACAAACACAACCAAGCAATAGCAAAGACCTGTCGTTACTGTGTATGCAAGGTCACCAGTCGTGATTAGGTAGTGCATTTCTTTTTTTTTTTTTTTGTATTTTCTGTGCCTTTCCCCTCCCCCCCCCCCCCGCTCCCCTTTCAAAAGTTGGTGTTTGCGTTCTATCTAATATGTCACTTTTCCGAAAATATCCTAAAAAACTCCCAAAAGTAAGCACAAATCCGACCTTGTAATCTTCCTGCAAAAGGACATGGTAAAACAAAAACAAAATCTGGACGTAAAGATTAGAGAAGTCAGATGCTAGTGCAAATTCTAAGTTAGTGGTTCGACACTGGCCGGTCTCATTTTAATTGCCTTTAGCAGGCTTTTTAGTGTTTTGCGATGTGACGCTTTTACTTTTACAGCCAATTTCTACTGACCACATTTCTTACACCAGCTTCGTTCTTCAACCGCTAGTTTGCCATCTGACGCCAGCTGTGAGTAAAATATTGAAGAATTCAATTTAACATAATTGCTTTTTTGTCACGTCGTAATTTTTTTCTTTTTGATATTTCAGCGTTGCCGCCCTTTGCTCATTGGAGCTACAAAAATATTGTCGGCAGAGTATTTACCGAGATGACGAAAGAGCTAGTCGAGGTTGTTATCAACTTGCTTCTTATTCTCAGTGCTACTCTAAGAGATTACTGTGAGCTTTCATTCAACTTTCGAGTATGATTCTATGGTGGCACACTAAAAATAATGAAGCAAGAGACAAGAAAGACACAATCTCGATTAAATATTGACAAGTAGTCGAGGATTGTTCTCTAAATAAAGAAAGCAGAGCGAAAATACTTTATCTCATCGCACGAAAAGGTCACATGGCCTAGACCGCAGACAATTTATTGTCGAAAGTAATTTGGTAACTGTAGCTATCTGGTGGTAGTTATCTGATTGGTGTTGACAAAGATTATAAAACAGCGAGCCTTATGTGCTCTCAAGTCGGTATCTTTTATCATTAAAACCATACTTTCCTTTGCAATCTGTACTCATATCATACTTTCCTTTTTTTGTTCCTCAGGGTTTGATACTCCGTGATGAATACTTTATTTTGTCATCTTAATCTAGGGAATTTACAATCATGCGAGACCACGAAGGACATTGTAAATAGCTGATACACAATCTCCGCACCCTGATTAATGTAAAAATTTTAGTGACTTCTGTCGTTAATGTTTAGTTTCCTTTATTAGAACGACCTTCATACATCCATCAGAACAGAAGGCGAAAGGGAAACTCTTTTCCGAAGATAGATAATTGAATCGCACTATGTTCGACATTTGACGATAGCGAGATTGATCATTGGATTGAATTGTTATCAGACCAAGAACGTTTTTTCTGAAAACTACACAGTGTCGAACGAAACGTGGAGGAGATGAAAATTGGATTGTTTTGATGCACATAGTCTCAAATATCTACAGACATAAAGCTCAGTTGTATATAACTTGCTCTTAGATGTAGCGTCTTAGCCAGACTTTTTCAATGGGTAGCTGATTGGGTTGAAAAAGTTATTTTAGTGATAGGAAAACGAAACGTTACAATCGGTTGTCAAGAAACGTAGAGAGAAAACTTCGAATAAATATGCAATGCATGCAATGCATCTCTAGCCATATCAACTTTGGTTGAATATTCTTCTCCTTTATGGAAAAGGTAGGGAAATTCGCATTTTCATTATGACACCATGATTCCAGTAAGGGTGTGGTTAGACAATGTATAATTCATCACTAGGTCAAGAAATTAATTGCCGTCACTTTTTATTGTGCATCCCAAAGAAAGATCTATCAGAATTTAAGTGTAATATAGGTTTCACCTTTACATCACTGCGCGGTTGGCGCTGGTGATGTTTTTTATCAGTATTGGGCAATTTGACAATCAGGCCCCCGCTGCCTTGTATTCACGTGCTTCTGTATGGTTCTTCTGTCCTCTGTCCATGATCTAACATTCTAACATATAGGCTTAATTTAAAAATTTCCCTTCATTTTATCTTTTTGAATATGAAAACTTTAATCACTTTGTTATTTCTCGTTTTCCATTAATGCAAACGCTCTTTATGCGAAACTTTTAAGGGGTATTTGTAAAGTAAATTTTACTTTAAACACCTAACGATTTTACCTTAAACACATTTTTCCAAATACTCACCTTTGAATTTCATTGGGGGCAAGCATTTAACGAGTAGCTATGGCCCTTTACCATCGTCTGGCTACACCCATGCGTCAGTTTCACATCACCAGAAACTTAAACCACCCACAAAAATATAAACTATCAAGTTAAGAAAATTAGATTATGCTTTTCAATACGCGGGATGCAAATTAGTATAGCTTGAATTCACGTCAGCGTTATTTTGAGACATAAACCCCAAAAATTCACTTTTTGTCTCTTGCCTTTTAATGTAGTTGTTGTTTCATTTGGATGCATTTTCATTTTAAAAAGAAATTAAAAAAGATACAATTCCAGATGAATTGTTGAAGTACTGTCAATGTATCTAAACACCTTTTATGGTGACTGCATGTACTTTTTAAACCTTAGCGTGCAGTGTCACTCCCTTATGCCGATCTATTTAGGTATTTAAAGTATCAACCGTAACTTTATGAAAGTCTCTCAACGCTTACCCAAACGATAAAATGTTTCGCATCTCTGTAGTCTAATGTATAAAATAATTCCTGAGGCTTATTAAAAAAATTAATTTAACACCAGTTTTATGAATAGTCAAGGTCAGAATTGAGCTATAACGACACCAAAGAATGAAATACCTCTCTGCCGCCATAAGGAGTAAGGAAAATTGTGTACTCATATTCGTGTCGCCGGGAGAACTTCCACATAATCACATCGAGTGCAGCCTTGCCACACTGGCTCCATTAAAGTTGAGCTTGTTAAAAGATAATTGATATTGTGATGTGATTTTGAGTTCACCGCGTCTTAGGATACCCTCCTGGCAAATAGCCTTGTTTATGAGTGATTTCATTTTTCAAATTGGCTGACGTAATGTTGGTAACACGTAGAGAGTTTTTTACCATAAATCGTTTTCCAAATAGCAGTCATAAAGGATTTTGGGATATGCACACCCAAAACTCTATCCCAGAACTCTTTGTAATTGCTACTTTGAAGTGGTCTTTCTTAGGGGATGAAATTCAGTGTTCAAACATATGGCATACAGAAAAATGTTTTTCACGAGGTGAAAACTGCAACTCAAAAGCATATAGCTTTCTGAAGACACTGCTTCCAAAATAATTCAACTTTTACTTGAAATTTAATTCATGATGGGAAATCTGTGACATCAACGCGGAACATTAATTTGTTTTTTATACAATTTATTGTATAATTTTGATGCCGCTTCAGGAGATATTTAGCAACACTGTAACGTATACCCCACTCATGGTTTGGTGTAATGCAAATTCGACAAGAAAGATGTCCAAACAATCCACGAACACCAAATTACAATGAAAACCAAGTAGGAAGAAACTCTGAAGCAAGCGCACAAAACGTGTCTACATAACATTACTCTCCGTACATTTGTTGTAAAGTGGAGATACGTTTCAACAGAAATAGTCAATTATTAAAGTGAAATATCTTTAGTTAGGAAAAGTGTACCGCGACAGAGTTTGGACGAAATGGTCTGGAATATTTTTTGTCATTCTTTCAATAATCTAGTGTTAAGCCCGTAAAACATGCCTTTAAATTAATCATACAACATTAAATCAGGTTTTACAGATTTTTCAACACTGCGAGAAAAAGTGTTTTTATTCCATAAGCAATGGTGCACTTCATATGAACTGGACACAACTTCCACCAACTGTGTATGGCGATGGGTACTATACACCATTTCATGTATAACGTACCATGGTCTTAGAGATCTGGTAATGTGAAAATTGTACTGTCGGATGTTTTGAAAAATGCAAAAAACATCCGTAAGTTGTCACAGCCACAATAAAAGCGTTCAACGAGAAACCATGAAAACGTTAGAAGGATATTTCAGAACGGTGAAAAGGGGTAATTTTTTTAGGTTCCTCCGATCTTAGTTTTATCTTTTCCTTTTTGTTTCACAAGTGTGTAATATAGCAAGCTCATCCCCAAGGTCCGTGATGATGACATGTCACGTAGGGGCTTGTGGATTTAGGTTTGAAAGGCCAAGACATCCACGGCATTACCACTTCTACTCAGGTGATCTACAGTCTGCGAAACCTCTTTGAGGTGGTATTGTGATCCGTAACATAGTCGGGATTCGTAAATACTTCCGTGACATACAGAATAAATATTCTTTGTTATTCACTAATGCATTGACGGTATTAGGGTTGAATTCGTACTTTGAAGAAGGTTTTAATACTTAACTGTACTCTGAGCAAAAATGTTACTCGTTTATTGTCGTGTAAAGTGACTTCGAAGTATTTTGGTACGTTCCGATTCATCACATAAAACATGATTTAATGCAGTACTCCTGAACCGAACCATTAACGTCGAACTTCAAATATCCTGGACAGACGTCAAAATATTTGCGCAGACTTCATACTTTCTGAAAAGATGTCGTAACAATGTGGCTGACCCATTTGGCTTTCCGTATTTTAAACCCCTTACTCTTGCTGCTGTAGACATATTTGGCCGCCTTGAACGACCGACTGTTTGCGTTTATTTTCTTTATCATATTGAGGGGATTCGATGGTCTCGCCTCCTTTAAAATTGGTTACACAGGCCTTAGTGCCCACTACCTTTGAGATAAACAGTTGACATATGTGTGATATTTCCCATACCGTTTTTGTTTTATTTTGCCCAGTATGAGAAGAAAGAAACCGCTTCTCTTTGATGCTTTTATGAGTTTGTGGCGTAAGACTCTGACTTCAGTAAATGGTTAACATCTTTGCCTTAACTAACTCAACCCATTATGGATAAAAAAATCATTACGGAGATTTTGTCTGTTTAAACTGGGGCTAACGCAAGAAGGCTGAATTTTTTTAGTGTTTTCATCTCGGCTGTGAAACGGTTGCTCATTTAGCACAACAAGGCTAGTACAACATTTTCGCTAACTAAAATATTGTGACAAGGTGTAACAAGAGTTTTCAGACTCCAAATAAGTTTAAGTCTTACTGACTTACGGGTAATGCTTGGCTTCGCATTCATTTTTGATTTGACGTGGCAATCAGGTCAACCAGCGTCAAATTTAAAATTCAGCAATACGTCAACTGGGTATTGGGTTCCAGGAACCTTAAGAACGAGCGACTTTTTGTCCACATTCTACATTTCAGGGCATCTAAATTTACGGCGCAATACACAGTCCGGGTGCCCTTTTTGAAAGCGAAGTGTCTCTCAAGAATAGGCGAAGCAATTACCATAAAATCAACCTTCCCATCTTGGTCCTCTTCATTTCGGTTACTCTTTCAAAGTTCTATCGTTACATCCATTGTAGATGCCACTATCATATCTTATTTCGTGATGGCCGATATTTTCTTCATTTAATCTTTCCCTCCTTGTTCATTAATCCAACCAACCCTCCTTACAAAATTGGCTGAACCAAGCAGACATGTTTTTTCTATCTCATGTTTGAAGATACATGTCTTTTGGCAAGTGACTCCTTTCAGTTGGTCACATTTTGGTATGCACCCAAAACTTTCAGGCTCAAATTGAACCGGGAAAGATCAAATATTTGTTTGGATTTGGTTCATTTTGAACCGAAGCTAGTCAAACATTAGAAACATTTTTGGTTCAGTGCCCATTTCATCCTTTCCGTTTCAATCTGTCAATCTGCAACCCTACATTTTAAGACGGCAGACTTTGGAAACTCTATATTCATCAGACCGCTTGTTTGGTTTAGCGGTAGAGCATCCACCTCTCCCGCCAAAAGCCCGGGTTCCATTCCCATGTCGAGTCATTCCAAAGACTCCTAAAATCAAACCTTCTACCATTGTGCGTGCCACAACAGGAAAAAGACCCTGTCCGGCTCGACTTGAGCCCATACTTTGGAAACTGGGTCGTTAAACTCCATCTAACTAATAAAGTAACTGTGCGTCATGTTCCGCATTATGGAGTAGGATAACAAGCCAGCGAGGCACAACTGAAAAAAGGACCTGACCGGCTCAACTTGAACCAATAGGTTGGAAACTGAGCCGCAAACTCCAACTAAGTAACTAAGTGACTGACTGACTGACTGACTGACTGAATGACTGACTGACTGACTGACTGACTGTCTGTCTGTCTGACTGGCTATTCTTCCTGCTTTCATTGGTATAGTTTCTTTCGAAAGTAAAGCGATGAGCAAACTTCATTAGAGTCAACTGCTAAGATTTGTTAAACTTCCAGATCTAAACAACAAAACATGTCTTGGTTATTAGGAGTAATGAAGTAAAGCATTGGTCAATAATCAAGAAAATAGTAGGCCCACTCTCGAACACTTACTCAATTTTGTCAAAGAAAAGCTTCCGCCGTTTGTACTTTGCAAAAACGTCAGAAAATTTTAAGGTAAATATTCATTTGCTTCCTTTACCTTCCAAAAGAATGACGTACTGGTCAAAATAAGACTTTTCTTATTTTATAAGTTAAATATTGTTCTGACACATGCCGACATCCCTTGAATCCTTTTAGTGGTTGTTCTTATTGTATCGAATGATTTGTAAGAGTCTATATTGTCATCGGGTACCTGGCACTTTACAAATACATTACTACTTCATTTTTTGCTTGGACACATTTTGCAAAGTACTATAATTACTAGTAAAAATGTCAAATTGAATTAAATCCTGCATATTCCAGGCTGAAAAGTGAACAATAGAATTATTCATATTTATTACAGTAGGTCCTTTTCCCTTCTCGTCGGACTTCCAATAACCGTGGTAATAAGGAAAGGTGACGGAAGGCAAAGACCGCAGTTTAAAGTGTACACATTTGTACCACTTCTTTAGGGTAATTACTGTTGATTCCCTTAACAATATCCTTTCGATTAACGATCTTTGATTCCCACGAAACAAGAGTAAAGAATATAAATCATTGCAATGTTTTATGCTATGGAATTTTAATTGCCCAGTGATGATGAAAAATTCTATAAGCTGCTCCAGATTGACCGATAATGTAATTTAAACCGATTATCAGCTGTTCATACCACGGTTTTTTAAGCAGCAATTCCAGTCAGGAATAATTCGGTCAGAGAATGAAGTAACTTCCTTTTTCATTATCTCCGATCCAAATGGATGGTCTTTAGTAAAGGATAAAATATCTCTTGTTTTGCTCTCATAGCAACACATATCGCCGCGGCAGTCCAACAGAGGTCGATTTAATCGATATGTTACAAACTTCACGACTTATGATCGCAAAGCTGTCAGAGGCAAGTGCTGAGCGTGAATCATGTATATCTCAACGGATCTTAGTGCTACAACAACAAAGTACTGCCAGAAATCATCAGAAGGTTAGCATTTATGCTAGTTGTGCTTGGGGAGTTTTTGGTAAAGCTTTCTACTAGTAGGACTGGCATCTTATATATTCCGCAGCAACTTCTTAAACTGCAAAAGGCAGACATTAGAATAATAGGAACAGATTAACTGAAAACAATATCGCGAGGATCCTGTCTTATATTTAGGTATTTCGACAATAGAAACGTAAAAGCAAACACCTATCTACTTTTATGTTTCTCATGTATCAAGTTATGCTTTTCTTCTAACTTATAATTTTATATGTCCCTGACTGACCTTGAACGAAAGTATTAATATTTCATTTCAAGGATCCTTTCTCATAGAAGCATCGTTTCAAACATCTAAATTCTTTATACCTTTCTGACAAATAGAGTGAACATGGGAATAATCCCAGTTCATGACCTCGTTTGTTAAAGGCGTTTCTCATATCCTGAAGAAGGCCGTTTGTGCAAAATACGTTTCCTTTTAATTTTGTTGTCCCTTTACTATGTCCTGTTGCAACACCAATCGTCCATGTGAGGGAGGGTCGCAGGAATTCAAGATCAATGACTCCTTCTTAAAAGAGTCTTAACCTATATAAGCGTTACGTAAAGAAGATAACCCGTACCTATCTTTGACCGTTTTCCATTGATTGATATTTAACTCCATGTGCATCCCAACAAGTACCAGTATTTCATTACGTTTCAGAAATGCCTCGGGTGCCACTAAGCGCGAAAAGAAGAATGCTTGAGAACAAGAAAGGGCCGAACACGCATTGATAAGCGTTTGACCTATTTTGTCAAAACGTGATGAAGTGGACGGTGAAGGTAAACAGGACTGACTGAATAAATGTATATCAATGCTTAAGGAATCCTGCAGGCGATTTCGTTCTCAACATAAAGTTAATTTTGAGTGATGAGCGTGCAGGAAGTGTTAGGAACAAAGGAATTTCACAATACATTTATGATATTACCTCGAAATTTAAACGATATCGCAAATACTGCAGTGAGTACCATTCTTCGAGTATGATACCGTTGAGTTCAAAAACAAATTTGAATGCCATTCATGATATAGAAAAAAACGAGTAATTACAGGAAGTTTTGAATGCATTTAAAGGGCCAAACCTCTCACCCCAAACTACAATTTTGGTACGGGGGTACCAAAATTCTCAATTGGCTCAGCTCTTTGTTTGGCAGCTAATCCAAGCAATGCAGAGTACCAAAGCTTATATAACACAGCATGAACGGTACTGAGAGTGTTTTGATCATATAAATTGAGTTTTTCTATACTCACTTCGACTCACTTCGAAGCAATAAACTGAGATTGTATCTGGATGAGGATGAATTTTAGACAATTGTGTGAGGGGCTTCAGTGAGAAGGTTAGGGAAATTGGTGCTGTTTGGGGTGAGAGAACTGGGCCTTTAAAGTTGAATTTGACATCTTACCATTTTCTAACATTGAAGCAACAGCTTTCAAATTTGAAAAACATATATCATAAATCTATCAGAACACCCTAATTGTGTTCTGGTTTTGCTTTTATAAACAGGTGTCTGCCCTTGTTGTAGAATGTCACTTTCCTTCTTAAACAGCAACAATGAAATGTTAACGACGTGAATAATTTGGTCTAGCGACAGGAAAATACTTCATCTTCAAAACTATCAATAACATCTTCAAAATAACTTACCAGTTTTCTTACACTGAGCAAGCTGTTGTAAATCGCTTCTACCGTGTGCGTTGGTTTGCAGAAATTGTCTTATTCGGTTCTGGCCTTTTGTTAAAAAGATAATCAAATTTTCTGTCCAAACTGTGTAACACTTAAGCAACCAAAGTTTTTTCATAAGAAGGGAAATCGAATAAAAGCATCGCCTTCTTTCTTAGCCCACTTTTGGCATTACTTTGTCCACTTTAAAGTAACTCACTTTACATGACGATGTATTGGCATTTTTACCAGTGAAGGAAGCTATACAATGAACGATCCAAGGATGAAAAAAGACGAGACCCACTTTAAAAACCGTTTCAATGAGACTCTATTCATGATCAAAACTTGGTATTAAATTTTGACTTTATTTCCAAGAGACACCAGTCTCCAACCAATATCAACGAAATTATAGCAATGACAATAACCTTTGTCGAAAAAACTGTTGAGAAAAAGAAAATGGAATTTGAAAGTGCCTAATTTCCTTCCATCTTTAATATTTCATTCTGCATCGCATCCATCCTTTCATTGTGCTTATTTGGAGGTAGTGTTTCAAGTTCTACAAAAATAAAAAAAATCATTATTTGCCTTGCCAGAGATGGTTGTTTTTAAAGGCACGAGGATCGATCATTCCAACAAAAGGGCTGATGACAACACAGGAGATTCAGCACACTCGTTACATGTGTTCCATAATTGGATATTGGAAGTGCGGAGTTTCAAAGGGAGCCAAAGTATATGAAATTACGTTCATTTAGGAAAGTGTTTTGTGCTGCTAAAACGCAAATTTTCTCAATGATATTCCTCTTGGTTTTTTTTTTTTTCATTTAGAGTTGTTGATGTGGTTAAAATAACTACCAATTAACATGTTCCCTTTTAAGTAAAAGTAAATTAAAAGTATTTTAAATGAGAGTGCCAAACAAGTGCATCTTTCAAGTTCTTCATTGGCATTAATGTTACTACAAATGCAAAAAAATGCAGAAGCCTCTGTTTACTATTAAGACCATACTTGCAATACAAAATATGGTTATACCACATACAATAAATATAGCACAAAATTTAACTTCCTTGCTCTACACAGTTCTTTTTGAGCACAAAAGAGCGGAACGTACACCTTGTTGAAAAACTACTTTTCCACTCAAATATACCCTTTACCATCATTTTATATTTTCATTAACACCAGTCGGATCAGCTGTGACTGATAAAATTATTTTCATTTACAATTAAAACGCTTTAGTAACATAATTCCCATAAACTCTCATCTATAGGTAAAGGTAACAAAAACGGAATTCGAGTTTCCAACACAGATTTAAACAATCAGTACATTTCATGCATCCGACTGATATAGGTTGCTGTGGGCATGACCGCATTGACGAACTTGCTATCAACCCCTTATCCCGTTCAGCAGATTGCATGGGTGTTAACTATGGTAAACTGTCTATCAAATGATAATGTATCAGCTACTCGGCTTTGAAGAGGTAATTATTATGCTTCCAATGAGTTTAGACCTTTTAACGGACAGAAATATTCAAGCCTTTTTCGCTTCTATTAGTTTTCATTAAATTAAGACGTAACAGTATTATTTCTGAATATACCTCTGCGATAATAACTCGTGTGAAGTGTATCGTACAATGGGGTCCCTATAGCAGCACTGACGGCAAAACTGAAAATTAAAATTGCAAGTGAACAAACCTAACACAAGAACTGAAACTACGAACTAAGCCGAACTATCATCCAGTGTTGCCAAGTTCAAACGGCTTACACACAATTTAAATGGAACGAATACAGAAAGCCCCAATAAAAGGTGACTTCAGTTGAATTAAATGTGGATGGTACAGAAAAGTTACGGCGTAATGAGAATAATATTTGGATGGAGCTAGATTTTGAACGTTCGAGAACCTTTTTGGCGTAACAACCCCCTTCCTCAATTGGCCTCAAATGGAACTTACCGAGTCACGTGCATATGCGTTGGATCGCTTATTTATTCAACTCCCCTCTTCAAAAATGTACGCTTGGACCTCTTTCCCCATTTAACCAGCTAATATTTCCGCAGGGAAACTGAGCCTCTGCCTCACCAGTAATGTTTATAAACAGCGATCTCTTTTATCAAATCGCGATCGTGTTGAACATATAAACAGGCTTAAAATAATGAGTTTTCAATAAGGTTGGTGAAACTTGTTCTACTCTTTTCTATGGTGTCGGCAAATTACGCTTTGATCATTTTGTAAAACAAACAAAAATACGAATTAATTTTTAAAGCACTCCCGAAATAGTTTAAAGTTACTTAGTAGGTGAAACTGTGCTGCATCTTCCAAAAAATGCTAGGGACCAAACTCATGAGAAATGTATACCAAAATCCAAAAGGTGAGCCATTTACGGTTTTGTTTAACATGTTGTGGCAAGTTTAAAAGTACACTAACGATGTAGCTTCATTCTTCTCAAGAATTGATAATCGTGTGCCCCTTTTCAAGAATAATCAAATGTACAACGAAATTTTCAGGTCTAATTGTTTTCTTCTGGTCGAATTACGAATTGTTGTATTAAAGGTGTAATTGATGAATTTCGCAGGGAAGGAAACTGAAGGGAAAGAGAAAAATATGGGTGTCTTCCAAATTTCTGACCATCTTTCTTTCTAATACGGTCTTTCTTTACATGAGTTAATTTAATAAGACAAGATGACTGATTTTAATTTCTATCGCCTGAAGTAATATTTCACCGTATTATAGAGAGGAAAATCCTGACCATCAGTATTAAGTGGTTGGTTATAAAAAAAATGTTAGAACTGACGTGTTAGAACTTACTTCAAATGGTTCCGTAAGAGAAGTGACCAAGCAGTCAGCTTAAGTGATAGGATTATGCCACTCATCATGAGTTATTCCGCTTTGCAGTCGACTGTTCAATACAATAACACTTTTTGGCTTCACGTTCCGAAGTTTCTGTTCTAGTTTGGAAGGTTTGACTGCTTAAGTAGCCCATTTTGCTCACTATTTGCCGGGGGATATAAATTTTAAATCAG
This sequence comes from Holothuria scabra, assembly GCA_037179385.1. NCBI lineage: Eukaryota > Metazoa > Echinodermata > Holothuroidea > Aspidochirotida > Holothuriidae > Holothuria > Holothuria scabra. The sequence continues at coordinate 3,433,997 of CM074187.1, read as the reverse complement.
TGAAAAAATGATAATTTTGTCTAACAACCTGATTTTTAGTAGTTTCAATTTTTTCTGCAAAACTGTAAAAGCTTTCTGGAATATATATATATATATATATATTGAAAAGGTTGCAATAAGTTCTTACAACATAGCTTTACAGAACTGTTTCGTAAGGGCCAATAATGTAGGTCCTCACTCCTCAGAAGCCTGAAGTAGATACTTCAGGCTTCTGAGGAGTGACGACCTACATTATTGGCCCTTACGAAACAGTTCTGTAAAGCTATGTTGTAAGAACTTATTGCAACCTTTTCAATATTACAGCTCTCTACACAAGGTTGAGCACTTTACCATTGCCTGGTTGACATTACTAATTAATTTTTACTATTACGGTTATATATATATATATATATATATATATATATATATATATATATATATATATATATATATATATATATATATATATATATATATATATATATATATATATATATATATATATATATATATATATATATATATATATATATATATAGCTGCATGGCAATTAAAGACCAAATTATATCAGCGCACAACAAATACGCACTGGCGAAAGGAAGTACAACCAGCAACGCGAAGCAACTGCAATTGCAGAAAGCAAAGCCAGTGCCCATTGGAAGGCAACTGACTCACGAAGAACATTGTGTACCAAGCAACTGTAACACGCCACGACAACCACAACGAAGAAACATACATTAGTCTAACAGAGAACTCATTCAAAACAAGATACACCGCCCACAAGTCTAGCTTTAAACACAAAGACAAAAGAAAGGCAACTGCGCTTAGTGAATGCATCTAGAAACAAAAGGATTCAAATGTAGAACACGCCGTTAAATGGAAACTCATGAACAAAGCTCGAACATACTCCACATCATCTGAAACATGTAATCTCTGTCTGGAAGAAAAGTTCTTCATTATACTCAAACCTTCCTTAGCAAACTCCAAATAAAAGAAAGCTCTTGTAGACACAGGAACAATCATCTGATGTGTAATTATTCTAATAGGTAATGTATCTGGGCTCGCTGTACACCGTTCTTGCCTGTTCACAACGTACACGGAACGAATACGTTTTTTTTAAACGGACACGTTCAAAAAGGAGGGAACACACACGAATTCAATGTTAAAGACATCATTCTTCTTCAGGCTTCTGAGGAGTGAGGACCTACATTTGTGGCCCTTACGAGACGGTTCTGTAAAGCCATGTTGTAAAAACCTATTGAAACATTTTCAATGTTACAGTTCCCTTCACAGGGTTGAGCACTTTACCATTCCCTGGTTGAAATTATTAATTACTTTTCACTATTACTGTTACATGAATATATATATATATATATATATATATATGTTTATATATATACATATATATTTATATATATATATATATATATATAAATACATACATATATACATAAAGTAAGTTGAAATTATTAATTACTTTTTACTATTACTGTTAAATGTATATGTATATATATATATATATATATATATATATATATATATATATATATATATATATATATATATATATATATATATATATACATACATATATACATAAAGTAAGTCGAGTTACGTAGCGACCTTATATGAATAAGTGAACCAGTGCGGTATTTAATAGTCGTATGGCCTAAGGTCTTCAGGCGACTATTCAATACCGCACTGGTTCACACGCATACACACACACACACACATATTTATATATATATATTTATTTATTTATTGATATATATGTAGGTGGTCTTATTCGACAGGATAAAATATGCCTCCCAATCTCTGCAGTAAGACTAACTCTTATACTCTTATCGATTAGTACATTCACGTAGTAGGGAACACGGGTTAATCCCAGAGGAGAAAAGGCCTATAAAATTGGAATGATAAAAATTCTTTGTAACAGAGGCTGTTGTACTTTAGAGACTTACAAGTGCATATATGGTAGTTTGTTTTAGAGGAAAGATGCTGATGTTATTTCCCTGTTTTGGTCTCATGTGATTAAATTTAGTCTTATGTTAACCCAAATTTGGATGTCAATTGATCGAAACGAACCTTTCGTGTGAACTCTCCGGGCGAGAGATAATAAAAGACGTATTTCGCGGAGAGAATACGTTGTTATTACATTTAGACTAGGTAGTTACTTCGTACTTTGTTACTCCGTAAATTGTCCACTAGCGGCACCACTGGGCAAAGGTTGAAACTCTTCAGTAAAATGTTTAATGTGCAATCGTTAAACTATTTTTTGTCTACATCTCGAAGAGCATGAGCGTAAAGAATACATTACTGCCTTCTGCCCAGTTTGTGCTATGTGTGTGTGCATAATCCGGTAGCAACAAAATGTGGGCAAGTAAGCTGACTTGAAAGGGTTGCTTAAAGATTTGATAACTTGAAATAGATGGAAACTGTAATACATCTAAAATATTTACCAATTTTGAGGTACTTTTGATTGACTTGTGTTACTAATTACTCCTGTGAATCTTTAATACTAGACTCACTTCAAATAAAATCTTTCTCCAAAGGGTACTAAACAGGGTAACCCTCCAAACACTTGGTTTGTTTGTTTTCAAAATGAATCATTTCGAATAATTTTTCTGATTCCTAATTCGCTCAAATATTTGATAGGATTACCTATACAATGCCCTTTTGTTGAAATTGCCCATCAATTTTAAGAAAACAACAATTTACGATGTTTATTTGGTTCTCAACGCTTGGAAACATGCAGTTTCGTACATTCATAGCCACGTGCCTCAAATAAAAACCACGCACTGTCCTTCATGCCTTGACGTTTCTTCTTGAGAAAGCAACATAGACACCCCAGTAGATCAAAGGCAGTGTGGGGTGTAACTGATATCTGAGTCTTTAACAAGATCTGTACCCTCAAGTGATCTATGGTTTCATTGTGTTGACCCTGCGTGGGAAAGCAATTAGCACATGCTTGACTGGCCTGTTAGCTGAACCCAACTGTTACGTAAATTTTTGTGATTTTTAATATATTTTTTAATTTTAATCGATAAATCAGATGTGAAACGTGATCATATCAAGTGAGAAGGAATGTTCCATCACGTTACTCTTTCTAAAATAGCCCAAAGGCATGTGTTCTGCCGATGATTTTGTTAGTCTTTTATTAACGTATTTGTTGTCTTAGTCTGGTCACAAGAATCTGTTGATAACATATACCCTATACATTCTAGTGTCTCTCATATGTTTTTGCTTTCAAAAATGTTTCAAATCATTTTTACTTTGTTCAACTTCTTTTAAGCTAAATGTGAACTCAACTGAACAAAATGAAAAAGCAAATCAAATTATGCATGCAATCGCATGGAAGCAAATGTTCTTCAAGAATATTTGTCATATACTTTGGATAACAATAAAAACAAGAAGGTGGTTTTAAGTTACATTGCAGATTGCTGATTCAAGTGGAATTTACAATTTTTCGTTAAGTTTTTAAAGTGAAGCGATTCCTTTGACGGCTCAGAACCAAGGTGGCCCTGGTTTAAGATGTTTGGAAGATATCGCTCCCATAAATTGACAGATATTGAAAACTCCAAACTTAATAAAATAGAGAATTATAGCCATAATTTTATGTCGGTTTTGTCCTTTTTGAATATTTCTTTATTTAAGTGTCTAAACAAAGATAAGATACAGTTTTTGCAATTAGGAAACGGCAGAGTACCAATTTGATTCGACACAGATAAGTTGTCCGTGGTTATCATCCAGTTGTTTAACTACAAAATCAGTGCGCTCATTTTTAAGTATTCCCAGGAATACTAATAAGGCGTGATGTAATTTATATGTTTGGAAGTTAGTCGAGTAGATGGTAAATTTAATGCAGTTTATACAAGAACTTCATGGGTCAGAAAAGAGAAAGTTGCTAAAATATATTAAATTTATCACGTTTTGTTGCTCTTTTGGCTTTCCTTTCATGTCTGGCTTGTGAAGCATAGTCTAACACAATTGGAATTTTAGGTTATTCCGTACGGTAAGAGAGGCTTTTAATTTTAAAGGTAGATTCATGCGCGAAAACTAGCACTGTCATTTTTACATTAGGGAACGCGAAAGGAACTGCAACTTAGGGTAAAAAAATATTTTAACCATGGTTATCAGTGGTATCTCTGGACAATTTCCGGAAAATTTAAGAAATAACGTACCAGATAAACTCTTAATGAAAGGAAATTTCCATGTACACATATCATATACACTTGTTCTTAAAACCTAGGTCCAAGATGATAATTTAAGTCAATATACATGGATGGTAAATCAAACATTATTCCAGGATAAAGCTCAGGAAATGACATATTTGACCATATTGATCTAATGTTAGATAGCGTTTGTTTACAGTGTATTGAGAACTATCACTTCAAAATGTAGCGGACTTTTCAAAACTTTTGAGTCTGGATGTTTATATTTTAATACAATGTATTTCCGTGCAGGGTGACGTGCATCTCTGTTGTTGTTGTGAGGGATATTAACTCTTTATTATTCTCCTTACTCAAGGCTGACCTCTGTATGATGTAGTTTGATAATAATTTAAGGGGGATATAATTAACACAGATAATAACACAGTCTTTTCAATGAGGTGAAACATGCAATAAAGATGAGTAGATTTCATGAAAGCCTTTCTCCTAAGATTTTAAAGTGCCCTTTGTGAGGAGAATTCTCATTTGCTCAAGAACAAGCACACGTCAAGAGTGAACACGGGCATCAGTGTGATGATTGATAATAGCTCTTAAAACTCCTCTAAACGCACGCATTTGCGTCATTTTCGACAATTTTAAGCAAATAATGGGGACATTTGTCTAGCTATTAGAATGAAAAACAGCCAAGACGGTAATTAAATTGTCAATGGGACCCCCTACCTCAGATTTCGAGGACATGACAAAGCAAACTATATTGAGATAAATAGTCTTTATGGTTGACAATTTCAACATTTCCCGACGTATAGTAGATGGCACAGTTAGTAAAAGAAGAGAAAATAATACATCTTAGTAATTCAACAGACAGAGAAAATAACTTAATTGAAAGATTATGAAAGGAGTCACTCCTTATATTGTAGTCCATGGAATTTTGCTCAAAACATCTACTTAAGTAAAATGTATTTGAATTATAAATGTACACAAAATCGTGGAATTCTCTGATGCTAGATGGGCAGTGGTTGCGTGGTACTTCTCCATAAGGGTTACGTCATCAGCCATGTAACCTGCAAACCATTTACTACTTGAGTTTGATTTCACCTACGTCCATTTGAAAAGCGATTATTATCGGTTCTCGTTCATCCCCGCTATCAATAATTTTGACAGGTACCGATATCTCATAGTTGCGTGCAATTTGCTGATGCGTCTTTGGTAAACTGCATGTAGAGTCCAAGATATTTTGCCGTAAATACTACCTATGCGTTTGTCATAAAGATATATAGATCTACCAGTATTAGAAGTTTCGATGAAAAATTTTTCTCTAAAATCCTATGTTCCCACATCACCAGACATGACTTAAATTACCGCTGTTTAAATTTTTCGACACGTAGAGATCTTCTTTCTGTTGTGTGTGACTTGATGCAAGTTTCATTATCCCTTCCTGTTGTTGTATGGGGAGATTATCACTTTAAAGACTTCATTTTGCTTACTAATCGTTCAGTGTTTTATGTTTACCACAATTGAGTATTCAAATTGAGTTGTGAAAGTAAATATTTTCGCTTACTTTTGCTAAATTACAATACAAACAATATTAATGCCGTAAAAGCTATTAGACTAGCTTGGCTAGATAACGGCCTATACTTGAATTCTAAATGTTTAGTATAAAAATCCACCAAATAGTTGAATGAAATTTCATGTAGCTACAATTTTTACTCCTTCACTAAAAGTGAAAATAAACATCCGTCGCACTATTGATGGGACGTTAGTTAGGTCAGACATTTACCTTCAACCGACGGTCTTCATCTGAACAGCGTAAACCAATGTTCTATGTTTACCACGATGCAACACATCAGTTTGAAACACCCGTAATTGTGATTTCAGTTGGTCCTCCCTTTTGTATTCCACTATCGCTTGACTTGTCTTTAGTTATCTTTGAAAGTTTAGACGTTCTGATATTCTTCATAATATATACATGATGATATTACAAGACCTTCGAACCTTACTTTGTCAGGCCACGTCACTCTGTTTAATCTGTTTAGGATGTGTAATGTACCTCGTAAGAAATAGTCCTGGGATGTTAAAGTCATTTTAAAAGCAATACCCGTGCCGTTGTTTGTGATTCTGTGAGGAATTGAGTAGGTCCTCAGGTACATGTCTTGAGTGGTCTTCAGTAAATGTCGGAGTAATCCAGTTAATTAAATAAAAAAGACACCGTACCTACAGTTGCCAGTGGGCGCATTAGATAAAATGTTAACATAGGTTAACTCAAGCAAAAGTTTCCGTGTCCTGTTCAGATACCGGACCATGAGTGGACCAATTTTAATCCGAAATATGTTCATTCAGTTAGACATATGAAAAGGATACCACAACCAGATAACGGTTGAAACATTCGAAAAAACAAATGAAGCCATCAAAACCCTGTATCTGAAAATGGGATTTTCTTTCTGTTTTTCTCAAAAGTAAACATAACCTTGGATAACCCTTTATAAATGAGATATAAATAATAAATATTTAATTTAATTTCCTTTTCTCATTTTTTCTATGTAGAGAGACGCCTCTTATTGCTGTCTTTTTTTTTTGAACTTTTTGTACAGTGAAGTTAATAACGATGCCCACCTAACAGGGGCATAGGTATCCAAATGCGAATTCCCAGTTCTCCTTACCCTATTCATGACGGAAGGAACTGATATGAACCTCATTTGATGTTTCAGAGTTTATGCATAATATTACTTACTGGTCTAAATTATCGATCTAATGGAAATGTTAATTTTTACGGTAAGGATTGAGGCTGCTCGAATAAAATTAAAGGACTTAAAATTGGCAATCGTGTTTCGTCAACTCTTCAACAAGTTTAAAGTAAGCCTACCCTTTACAAAGAGCACCTATACACTTTTACAACTTCTAAATGTATCGATTCTTCAAAGGGGCGTTTTGAAATTAATATTAGTTAAAGGCTTGGGGTTGAACAAATGCTTCTTCCAGCAGACTCAATGTGTATTTGATAACTAGTTATTGTCAATGACCTTAATTTTCTTTCGGGAGGGAACACGTCTGAGTCAACTTATCACTCCACGTGAAGTTTGTGCATTGGTGATGATAATGATGGATATCCAGGTTTAGAGTTACTTCTCTCTGTGAAAAGGGTGAAGATTTACTTTGATATCAGAGTCTAAGGAGAATCGAGTACATTTATGTAACTCCATTGCTATCCACAGATTAGAGGTACTTGTTTCTCAGTGAAAATTCTGAATATTTGACAGAGAGTATCCACAATTCCAAGTGTATGATTACGTAGCCTCATACGATATGTTTCAGACAACCTTTTCTGCCAAAAAGTGTAACGCACATGTGAAAATCAAACCAAAATGTAATGCTAAATTCTGTGATTTCTTTTGATAATATTTAAAGGTTAGTCATTTGTACGACAGTTAATGATTCATGAGCACCTGTACATTCTAATTTTTCTCATATTCTGTGTACAATAACGGCTAAGTCGTGTTAACGTAACAAGCAACATGTTCCCCATATACTACAGCACAAGACATTTCTAATCAATGAGAACATAAATTCTAACGTACAAACATTTCTGACAAGGTTATCCGAAAAGATTCAAAAGGTGCATGAAAATTGCAAATGATAAGTAGCAAACATATTTTCACATAAATACTCTTTTGCAAACTGCGATTGCAAAGGATTGTGTTTAGTGATGTTGTTATGCATCAATGCTGCTAAAATGTTATTCTATTGGCAAAAACTGATCAATCCAGAAGCCTAGCCCTTAATCGTTTGTAATTGCTGTTCCGAAAAGGGTCTATAAAGTCTGGCTTTCTTTCAACATCATGTACAGTTCTTGCTGATTTATCTGTTCTGATTGACTGTCAGACAGCTTCTTCACCGTGTCCAATTATATTTTCGTCTTCTCATTTTTCGTTGGTAATTATGCGGATAAATGGAGCTAATAGTTGTTGTGGTTAACTGACCTGTACAGCTAAAGGGATATTAAAGATCAACATTGCTCAAATGGTAATTTGCTGTTGTGACGTCACGTTTCATTTTATTTAGTGCCCAACTGATCCAGCACCTCCTTCAATAATTTGCGTAACGTAGGCTTATTTTCGGCACTACTTAACAGCGTCTGAAATGAAGGATCTACGCCGGTAAAACGTAGACAGTTTTCAGTGTAGTTGAACGTGCATAATGTTTAGGGACAAAAAAGATCCACGAACATTCCTTTTTACAATTAATTCATTACAGTTTGATCTTGTAAAATACTTGCTATAGTAGTAATTGGCTGAGAGCAGTAGTAGGGTTAAATCTGAATGGGGGTGCATATGTTACATGGTGATCCAAAGATAATTATTAAAAGCAGTGCTTAAAAATGATAAGTCAAGAAACATAGTTGCTTCATAGGGAAAGATAGCCATATTAGGCCGCAGTTTTGTAATTTATGTAAGAAAGTTTTGGGTATTCTCCAATTATAACAGATAACAGCTTGAAATTCGGTGATGACGACTTCAACCAATGTTGTGATCGTCTTTGTCATTCTGCTATTTTAACTGCGTTGTATACCATCATGTGTCATTAGGGTTACAGTACTGTAAACTCATTCAAAAATAACCTAAAGCGGGCTGCAGGTATCATTTCAAAAGAAAGTTTACATGCCATTGAACATCATTTGAACGGTGTTTATCGTTGCATTCCCATATGAAACCATTTCTTTTGACTTCAAACGACTATTCAAAGATCATGAGCAAACATGGTCTTTACACGCCAGCTACACAAAACAGTTAATGAAATGTTTTGACTTATCAGGACGATATCGCTACTTGTCATCAAGTGTACGGAAATTTGCAAAACTCCGCCAAAATAATCTTTCTTTTGATCTCTGAGTGGGTTCAACTTGGTTTTGTATCTTTAAAATTCATTTTTCGCAATTCATATAAAAAGCGTTCTCCGTCTCTCTTAACATCAATTCCGTTGATGTTCTAATAAAAGCTAGTTGCTTTATTGGTCCACGCAAATCTTTGCTCACATCTACAGACTTGTAATGTGTACATATGTGTCGAGACAGTACACATGTAGAAAAATGTAACTTTGTATAATGTGTATGTTTTAAGAATTCTGAAATTGTGTGACCATCCCTTATGCTTCTATTTAGCACAACGACATTGATGTTTGTGACAGTTTATGTCAACTAAGATATGTCTAATGCTGGTGTCTATATTTCTCCTCTTACCACGTTCATACACCTCTTGACACTTCTAAATCTCTAACTCATATCCATAGTTTTTTTTTTCAGTTTGATAAGGAGGATCGTAATAACTTTATAAAAAGCACAAATAAAAGTCTGTTCCAATATGTGCCAATAAAGAAACATTTGAACTATGATTACATTTGCACCGTAATCCAGTCTGTTCATAAATAACAATCAATTGTCTGTAAGATATACGATGCTGATATTGCATTTGCATTTGACAAGACTTAATAACAGCATAGCATAACAAGCTGTCAAAATATAATATAATAGAAATTAAGAAGACTGGCACTATTCCTGAATCTGTTTGCTTCCGCCATTGCATCGCACTTAAAATGTTTTACAGCTCCCTGATTAGCATAGGCGTTTTCTTTCGCGCTTAGCGTCTCTCATTTTGGATGATAATGTGACATCAAATGTATTCCTCAGGAGGTTCCAACATTTACTTTTCTCATTTCAAATTACATTTGTTTACAATTCGTTAATATTTTATCAGTTTACTCGTATTCATATTAACATATAACTGCCTGTGGAATGATGTGATGTGTAACATTAACTTATTTTAGATAATATATTCACCTTCGCGTTCATTTGTTATCGCAGAAGCTAAAAGGTGTTCTTTAAGAACTTTTTTCATTTCTACAACTGCAATCTTCAATATCTTCGGTACCTAAATGAACAGCTTCACTTTAAGTGGAAAAAGGTATAAGTTTTACAAGAATCCTATCTTTTGTATCGCATTTTTCTTCAATTCAAGTTCACCAGAGGATTGCACGAACACGTTGACACAGTGTTTCAGGCATTAGAATACAGTATCATGTTGTATCGAAAACATGGAATAAAGCGACGGTGACCTTAAGAGAAGTTTACAAACATAGCATGAATTGCGATTTAGGCAGTACAGGCTGATGTGCGTTCTTTGGGGTTCAGAAATAGTACCCACAGGCTATAATTAAAGCCCTAAGAACGGAACAGTCGAAAAATTGCACCCAAATATCCATTTTTATTAAGAACAGTTTTATGCAAAAACAGCTGAACAAATTACGTTGCAATGGAATAGCGATAAAAACAATCAATATGTATTGTTTAAATGAATAGTTTAAAATAATGAACAATTTTTTTGTTGTGATGAATATTTATAACCTGCACAAACTGTTGGTTTCACAGAAATTACCAGCGTCGCCCGATAATGTAAAACGAGAGGAGGCAAAGCTTTCTGGGCAAATGTGCAAAGCAAATTTACGTCGCGACGAGCTCTTTGCACCATTTCATATACTCATATTTGCAATATTCTGATGGATATACGTTGATCAAGCACCTGAACAAACACGGTTCCAACAAGCTATCAGACTAATGGGAGGATTGCTTCTTCCATCTTTTAGAACTGACTCGTCAATCTCGACATTTGGTCACCCGATGCACATGCTTAATTCATGCAATGGTTAAGTATATTTCGTCTCATATCGGTTTGGGTTCATTAAACCTTGACAATATTTCTGGCAATACCTTTTTGAAAAAATGATTCGTAACACATGAATGATGTGGCACACTGTAAATGAATAGCGTGATCGCAACTTTAAATAATTGAATTTCACTGGCACATAGTTGTCTCTCCGTTCCTTATTACCATTGATAAAATACCAAAATTAAATTTCTTCTGTAAACAGTGTTAGGAACAACATGAGGAACCTTACAACAAGACCAAAACAGCTGTGGATACACCAATGGGTTGTCAATTAAAACGATCTAGGTAAATATTAAACTTCATGCCTCTGCAGTTTAAATAGTACGAATAAATAAATTATAATAGGCAAAACGCTTATGACAGTTGTAAATATGTAATAAACCAAAACTGAAAATGTGTTGTGCGTCCATCAATATTATCTGTTATATTATTCCTATGTTCATCTAAAGAAGATGAGGATGAAGCCTGTGTCACTGATAACACAACACTGCAATGATTGAAGAAATGTATTTTTGATGGGAACATCAGTGTTTGAGTACCTTGCAAATATATATGCATATTGATTGGACATTAATGAGACATGTGTAAAATTGCTTACCAAGAAATAATTGGCGGGTACGGATCAAAACAAAAATGTTTCAAGGCAGCGAATGTTTTTATACTGTGATGGAGTTTTTTTGTTTTTCATATTTTTTAACTCCTTTCCCGCTCATCATTGGTCAACTTTTTATCTTTCTGTTTAAAGGGTTTTTAAACGTTTTGAAAAGAGCAGAACCTTTCCCTAAAATAGCAAAGTTGCATGGACACCACATTCTGGCATTCAAAGATTAATGAAAAGTAAATAATTAAAATGAAAAGCTTACCTCACGTGCAAATGATTGTTCTTAAAAAAGGTACTTCCCACGATGATGGATTTCGAATTATTTTTTGTCGTTTATGGTATCCTGATAATGATCCATTCTAATACTGAGGGTTTCAAAATATTAGCATTTCATTAACAAAGTAAAGCATTTGTTTAGCTACAATAAACATTTTGAATGGACTTGGAAGTGTTAAAAAATACTGTTCCATGAATGTCTTCACCTTCACACTTTACGCGAAAACTTGGGATTGTAGAAACCTGCCACAAATCATGGTGATTATGAATCCATCACCTTGGAAGTAGAAATAGTTTTTTTCCACATTTGCAGTTTTTAAAAGCGGATGCGTAATGTTTATTCTGTCATTTGGCCATGAAACTAATCAAACGACGGCATAAACCGTTACATTTATACATACAAATACAAGAAGTCGTTCCCTCATCAACCTTCCAGAAACTTCAAACAATATAGTTGCATTTTCAAAGACTACTGCAATCCTCCGTAAGACACTTTTAGGTGCACAGTTCGGTGCCAGTTGCTACTTTTTCGACGTTGGCATAACTTCCTTTCTACTGATTAATACCATTTTTCGTCGACACTTGATCTTTTACACTAAACAAAGCATAGACATTGCAGTTTGGATGAAGCCCAAGTTACTTCTGTGGCTGATCTGACTTATATTAGCTTTCCTGCAGCTCCGAAACCTATACCGTCTGTGACGTAGTACATTTACCAACCAATCGCATAGGAGTATCCTACACTGCTGTAAACGTCCCAGGAAGCCACTGAAGATTTTTTTTTTTTTGATTATCTGCGATGCTGTCAAGACAAGCAAAAGTAAAGTGCTCCAGAGAAAGAAGTTTCACTATGGCTTGTTACATTTACACTTTGGATACACCCATTTCGATTGCTTTCAGAGAGGATTATCTATTGTGTTTTGTCTAATGTTCATCATTATTACGATATACAGTACTATGTTTGTAGCAGGGTTATCAGAAGAACGTGATTTTAAGTGGCATTCCATGCCTTCAAGACGTAAAGACTTATTTTCAATTTGGCCATAGTGGGGTTGAATTAGCTAGGCTAAGTACATTCACAATGAGACAAATCTAGCAAATTGTCATTTCTGTGTTTTAAAATACTACGAAAAAATACACAAAGGATTAAAAAAGGGAAGATGAAAACAGAGAGTTAAAAACAAAATGGAAGTTAATGGGTGTAGATGGTGAAAAAAGACGAGAAAATCTTCTCACGGTTTTTAACAGTATCCTAATGATACCTGAAGTTGTTATTAAGTAGCTATGTTATTTCGAAAGTATTAACAAGGTCTGTTGTCTATATTTGGAAGGGACGGTTGACTCCTTAACAACAGACATATGCCACTTTTTCAGTGCACTGTTTACACGCACAAGTGATATATGCGTGTTCAAACATGGAATGATTGAATTAAGTTTGTTTAAAGAGTTAATCGGAACTATTGTACTTATCTGTAATATGAATATGACACTGTTGGAAGTATTCAGATATCAGTTTGTTGCTAGTATTTATGATAATGCAAGCCCAGGAATTCGATAGCTTACATGATACTACTCTAGGCGGGAAGAAGTTGAGAGATGAAGCTAGAGAACCATGTTAACCATTTTCTGTATTTTTAAGTTACTCACATCGATAAAATATGATTACGTTTGGAAACTCATCTTTTTCATAAATTTTAGTAAGGATTTCAAACTCATTGATGCAAGTGAGAGAGAAACCCCGATACAACCTCAGTTTCCTTCCATCTTAATTTAATTGGGTTTTACGTCTACCACTTGTCTTTGGGGAAATAGATTGCACATGAATTATCTTACTTTATCCACATCTTGATTGCTATAAGGCAGACAATATTTGGTAGTTGCTATGACGCGGATATGAATGAACGAAGAAAACTAGTGTTATTAATGAAAGCAATAGAAATTAGGTGCTAAATTCGGCAAAGACTACCATACTTTTCCATCATCACTTTTATTGTTACCCAATGTACCCAGATTAACAAAGCTGGCTTGCCCTTTACTAGCTTTGGGTGTGTATCCAGGCGATACGAGGTAACGATGAGCCAGACTTTGAACCATTTTACTTACGTGACTTAGTGCCACCATGATGAAAATTTTACGGGAGTATGCCCTCAGATCGTTACGTCTTGTATTTAAAGGTTAAATAACTAGAGTACCTCTATTACGGTAAGATAACGACAGGTGTTACTACAGACGGATTCGGGAGGGCGCAGTCCGCTTGCATCCAAATGGATAAAGCCCTGAGAGTGTGTTACACTAAGGTGCTCAGGTACAGAGTTGTTCAATCTTTTTCATTCATACCTAATATGATTTCCATTACTGAGTCTAAAAAAGGGAATACTTGTTTTTAAGTAACCGATCAGACCCGAGCAATGGACAAAGCAAACTATTGAACGAAACTAATTCAGCAATAATGTCCATAGAGTAAAAAATGTGCCAACCATGTTATTAGAAGTGGGAAATTCTGCTAATATTTAAGAACTTCACCAGTCTGGAAAGGGAAAAAAATTAACTCTCCGTGAGGTTACTTGAAAAAGAGTAGCAATAGAAACCGACCTCCTAAGCAGTAGAAATTGCAACCAAAGTAAATTTTACCTACCAAGTAGGTTAGTTGCAAACGGGCACATACCTTATCACTTAATGAACTTATGCATAGTGCCTTTGTTAACAGGACGTATACAGTCCCACTGGATTGGAAAACACAGGTTGGACTTAGTTTAAGAAGCACGGTCTTTTCCAAGTTGTTCAGTGGGCCGGGAAATAATAATAATAATAATAATAATGCTATTTATAAAGCGCTTTTCAAAAACACTCAAAGCGCTGTACAAAGAAAAGGGTTAAAAATAACACAGATAAAATCAAAACTTAAAGCACAGAAAAGAACAAAAAAGCTTAAAATACAAAAACAGTGATCAGTTTAGACAATTAAAAAAATAAGTTTTCAAATTCTTTTTAAAATGATTAAAATTAGTTAAAGAACGCACATTAGCAGGAAGGCTGTTCCAAACCTCAGGGGCAGCAACAGTAAAAGATAATGTTGCAATCTGTAAAGGTATTCAAAGCTTAAACTGAGGGATATACCTTAATTTAACTGAGTAGAAAGGTACGTAACCTAGCTCGCTCTTGGGTTAAGCTTCACCACCTACCTAATGTTGCTATACCTTGTTCCTTTTTTTAACAGCAGCACACAGCTGGCTTTGTCTCACGTAACCCACCCCGACAATCAGTGTTACCCGGAGTATATAATAAAAGGCAAGGGTGAAGGCTATTCCCATGTTTTTCATTCTGTGTTTTCATGACCTGAGTTGAGGTTATTCTTCAGAAAAAGTGTATTTTTGAACTAACCTGGACATTTTGTATGTAGTTGTTGTTTTCTTGATTGATTTCATTTGTTTGAAAGGTCCCATTTTAGAATCTTCCCAGTTAAATTTAACCGTTTCTTGTCTGCGGGCATGCTGTAGGATCCAAGGAATCCATACAAGCGAATTTTGGACGCTTTGGGGAATCAGGTGTCAATAGATCCAAGGTAGAGGTCATTTAGATGCAATTTCGCCTGCCCAAGCAATATTAATATTTGGCTACATTTAGTCAACGATATTACTCTAAAATTGTACTGAGGGTGACTGTCGGTATGTTTTGAAATTCATACAATCTGTGGAGTCACGTGATGGTAAATCAGTGATGGCGGTCATCTTGGCTGCAAGTAGACACCGTGTATGCAGTACCATCAAGGCCATCCATTCAATACCGAGAGCAAAGGGAGTGAAACGTGGACAAGAAAAGATACAATAAAATAACATGCTACCTAACTTGGTCATCTCTTGCACCTTCATCCTTTCCACACCCCATCCTCTCAAATACTCAACGTTAAAACGCCCCACTGCTGATATTATACATTCTCTCAGAAATGTACCGCAAGTAGCTACCGCACTGTTACCAGATTTGCTAAGTTGCAATCCTTCAGTTATTTGTGACATAATGTGGCTAATACCTCCAGACAATTTTGGGCTCTGCAATTGCCCTTGGGGGAAAAGCTTTGATCGACCATATCATAACCATGATTTGATGGGTATTACCATTCAGTTCGGTCAAATGAAGGAACAAAGCACTCGTATAGGTTACGAAATTGATAAACATTATCCAGGGCTAAACGACGTGCACTGTTTCGTAATAAGTTTAAGGTTTTTCCCAGTTCGACAGGAGCCTGAGCTAGTTATATAGCCTACCTGTGATCAAAGTCGTAGTCTATAAGTTAATTGCACTGCATAAAAACTTTAAACGGATGCGGGTACGTACGTCTCATAAGGTTTAGTGACATGGTCGATGTGTCAATTTGTTCCATTTTTCGCGGTGACCTCTTTCCCAGGAATGTGGGGGAAGAGGTTAGTATAGGAAAACCTGTTTGCGGTTTAAGAGCCTGATCCTCTCACATCAACCAGTTTTAACTCTCCTAATCTACTTACCTAAGGCCCTTCTACAAATGTCTGAAACTCATTCTCATTCAAACATAGTTCTTAGTTAAAAGCTCTGATGTGAGTGTACAAGACGGCAATATGTAATAAGAATGCTTTCAGTGCAGTGCATGTTTTATAGTATGAGCTTCAGTGCTGTATTGTTCGAACTAGCGGTCAATCAAACAGCTGTACCAATTCTGAATTTCTGTGGACCACTACAAAAATTGTAGATAGGGGTGCAGGAGATTAGTCCTTTAAAGTCATCGCGCACTTGAAGCAATTTTAATATTGCAAATAAAGTTTGATCTGGCCAATCAAGCCAGATATAACTTGATGAAATGCAATTCCAGATATACAAACAAACTTTCATTTGGCCATATCAAGCCAAATATAATTGATGGAATGCCTTCCCAGATATGCAAATAAAGTTTTATGTAACCATATCAAGCCAGATATAACTTGATGAAATGCAATTCCAGATATGCAACTAAAGTTTTATATGGCCATATCAAGCCAGATATAACTTGATGAAATGCAATTCCAGATATGCAAATAAAGTTGGATATGGTCATATCAAGCCACATATAACTGATTAACATACCTGGCCAGAATTACGTATATACTTTTGTATGGCCATATCAATATATTTTGGTTAAATTTGTGTACCTGTCTCACATAAAGGACTTCTCTGGAAGCTGAACAGGTATCAGCAAACCAAAATCATAACATTCAACCATATTAAGCTATAGTATACCAAAATATGCAAATGACCTTCCAATTTGGGCGTGGTCAGCAATTTAGGACCCTGATTTTTTTGTAATTAAGGAAGTAAAATATGAAAAATCATGAAACCTTCAACAAAATTTATGTTGGAATAATGCCCCATACGATAATTTAAACCGACAATGCAGTGTAAACATTAAAAAGTAGGAATTTCAAAGCAGTTTTTTCTTCACTTTTAAGTAATTCAACAACTTCAAATACTTAAGTAAATGTTAGACAACGGGTATTAAAGTTTTGTCAGAGATGTTCACACGGCCCTTAACATTATGCTGGCTCAGAAGGCTTCTGATACACTTTACACAAAGGCAGTGCACTAAAAATTTTTGGTCCAGTCATATATGGTCCAGATATGGACATATATAAACCATACGTGTCTACTTTATATGGGATCGATACAATTAATCTTTATAAAAACCAAATGTGGCATGAGTCATGGCATGAAATGAAAGAGTGATATAAGCTAAAGTATTCAACTGTGAAAAATTGCATATATATCTTTTTTGTCCTATAATTTCCTTTTTTGTATGATTATATGTTGAGAATGAAAATAAAGTTCTTCCTACACACAAAAAAAACATGTATGTTACTGCATTATATGGTCCATACCTGTTCCAGATAAAGACCTGATCCAGATAAAATTTTATCTGGCCCATATATGGATTAGATCTGGTTCTGGCACAGATCAAGGTTATATCTGCCCAATTTTGTATCTAGACCAGATATAAATCCCATATCTTCAGGAGACATAGGCCAGATATTAAATCCATATCTGACCCATATGTAGAATTTAATATCTGGCTCATATATGGATTTGGGAGTATGGGTAAAAGTTTGCACTGCTATTTTCCGTAGTCTTCATTTTTGCTAGAACAATAATCTCCTTTACCGAGTGGGGGTTAAACATATGTTGTCGACTAGGGAAGGGGAAGGAGGAGGTAAAAACAGGTAAGGGAAGGGAGCGTACTGCTTCTATATTGTTCTTCCCCATTCTTTTCCCTTGGTTCAATTGCATTGCAACTACTGAAAGCCACTGAAGGTCATGTGGGGTTGCCACCTTGGAGTTAAAGTCAACTGAGACCGTACGATCTGAAATAAACTTGAATGAATTCTTCACATAGATTGTGAGATTATACTGCACTTTATTGCGGCCAAAATGGCCGGAATCTTGGATTTAACATCGCTTGATTCCCCAAAGCTCGAAACTAGCTTGACTTATGATTAGACTGTCGCAGTACTATTTTATCATGTATATTTATTCAGTTATAGGAGAAGTTATACAAGAATGTTAAACTGTTAAAAGTCAAGTGGTCGTCATCTTGAATTCATTGTCACGGGAACCCGAAAGCGTTCTAAATCGGCTTAAATGGATTGTTTGACCCCAAAACATACCAAAAGAGACCAAAATTACCATATATGACTAATAGAAGCTTAGACGGTGTGGAAAAGGTGTAATGACGGTCATTTTGGACAACATTTTGGATTCTCAAAACGCCCAAAGACCTTTTAAACGAATGGAATCAATTAATGAAAATTATATAAAAACTTTCCAGTTTCATCAAAGATTCTGTCTGACTAGGTGAATTCAAATCTTAGCCCGAGAAAACTTGTAAGGCAAGTTTTGGGAACCAAAGGTGTGAGATATGGAATAATCTTGGCATGAGATTTTATGTGGCGTTGCTCGGTCCACTCACTCAAGGCCCGGTAAATTACCAAATGACCAGTCTGCCACTGTTACTAGTCTATTTCTTTGCTAACGTTAGAAGTTAGATCTTCCCAATGTCATTTGACAGCACAAAACCGTTACACTGACATTTATGGTTACTCAGAGTACCGAACAGTGCAAATTTGGAGACTTGATCAACGTACCCTTTCACATGAATCTTTGCTCCCTCTTAACATTTAATGGTACCATACCACTTTTGGATTTGGTTTACTCAATTTTAAAAGGTGAAAAGAGTGCACTTAGCCTGTACAGTGTGCTAGGCTAAGTTATATGCTTTCCTCGACCCTTGGAATAATACACGGTTATTGGTTGTGATGGATCCAGACGAATTGATGAATGAAAACACTGGTTTGTGGTTCTGCGTATAGCAGACTTTAGAGCAAGAAAGAGACGTTTTGCAATGGACCTGGCTGCGGAAATGAACCACATTCACTACAATTACTTCCTTCATTCCTGTGTATTTGAAAATATTTTCTACCATCAAATTTGCATATATGCTGCATCTTATATATAGAAACTTATTTCTTCCTTCATTTGAAACAAATCAGTAGTAAGCTAAAATCTAAATGTCACTTTTGAGCATATTAAACACGCATCACACTTGATATTTTTAGACGCAAACTTTAAACGAGAAACGGTAACTGCAACTTACCTTTGATACTTTTCAATTGATACCAATTTATTAATTGATTGCATAACGGAATTTATGTTTTCCGTACGATATTTTTGTTTTATTAACCCAAGAAACACCATTGGGTTTTCTTTTGCTTCCGAATGACATTTTGCGGTCAATGAAATCACCTTTTTCTTTAGCCAGCATGTAGACCTATGAGGATACTGGGGCAAGAAAAGGGGTGTGAAGTCCCCTACATTTGGACAGCTGTTGCTTTTTTAGCATAAGCGCTTCAACATTCCTACAAAATTTTCATGTGGTTAAATTATAAGGCACCCTGTGCTCTGTTATCTGTGCCAACATCTTTTTCACTAATTTACTGTTATTGTTGCGGAAACAGTCACAGATATTCACCAGCATGTAGTCTAATGCCTGGTAATGTCTTTTCTTTGCGATCTGGACTCTGCAAAAATTCCCCTGAAAGAGTACTTCTCATAGATTGATTACCCTGTGAAAAATTTCAATAGTCTCGGATGTAATAATATCTTCTGTTAGTAGGGCAGCCGTTCAAAAGATATCAATGTGACCCAGAAACCAAGCGAATAAATCACATTTATGTCTTTCTAACCACATCTATTCCAACATCGCTTCACCATGACGAATGCAGTTGTTCAGTTTTAAATGTCATCATTTAAGTACAGGAATAATCACTCCCGCAAGTTTCGTGCTTTCCTCAATTTTTTGCTTTTTTAATACAATTATCCAATTCTTGCTGAATGTCGCCCTGGAGATGTTACAATTAATTACTCAATTTACTCAATCTAACACACTTTCATGGAATATTTCTTCTTGTTAAATTTAGGCAAAAACTTTGTTGCCTGTTTTGTTTTGTCAATAATTTTGTTGAATTCTTCCTTCATATACGGTGTGGTTAAGCTTCTCTCAAGAGCATAGTTCTATGTTCCTATAACTTTTTCATACTATCTGGGCGTGTATTGTTTTGTGCGAGTTGCCACTTTTAAAAAGTGAAAGTAGTTGTGTTTAAATATGAAGAAATGAGGGGGAGCTGTTAGCCAACAATTTGCATTTAATCACTTGAACCTCCAGATGGTAACATGGTTTTCTTTAAATTTCAATTTTATATTCAGTATTATATATAACCAGATAGAATAAATCATGCCAGAATAGCGTGTATGCCCTGTCGTAGAAACTGACTCCAGAACAATGTCAGCCCAAGTGTACATTTAACACTTACATTCACCATCTATCCACAGGTATAACACTATTTTTTATTGTTACTGTAAACTTTGAGTCAGTCATTCCGATTGCTGACTATTTAAAAATACACCCACTTGCCTAAGTTATTCAGACGTTTGAAAATTAAAAAAAAAAAATCATAAAAGCAAAGATCATGATTTCCTAAATTACTGCTTTGAACTAGTTTGTGAATGTAATAGCAATCCAAGTACTTGCGGTACTACTTGTAATAACCTGTTCCTTTGATGAATGTTGGTCGGAAAAACTGTTACGTCGCGTGCTCCTGCGAAAAAGCAATGCATAATGAACTATTCCTCAGTATTCCCTGCCGTAGTTGTAACGGAACAAACGCAAATATTGTTGCAAATTTGTATGAGTGGGAATAAGAGGAATTTGTTAGTTTTTTATGTTTACCTTGACTTGAAGTAATCTTACTTATATTTGAAATACTTAAAATATGGATCATTTTGAGATAAAATCACATGTTCAACATTCATTATTGGGAAGCAATTTGGAATTAATCTGGAAAATCGTTCTTTATTTTCATTCAAGAAATTTCTGCTGTTTGGGCACAACTTACGCCCAATTCGAGGAGTTACACTGTTCCATTTTTATATTTAATCAGACTGTAACATTTTGTTTGCAATGAACTTGTGAAAATAATATACCACTGACACGTAATAACTTTGAGATGACCACAGCCGGTAGCCACATATCTAATCAAATTATTTGGCTTGCCTCAAGGACTTTTCAAACAAAAAATGAAATCCCTTGACAGAAATTACTTCACCGTTGCTGTTAATTGACTCCCCCTGGATATTGATTATATAATCTTAGACGCTAATGAAAAAGTCATTTTTCCTCGTCTACATTCTTCAAAGGTGTGAAATTAAAACTCACCAATATTCACAGGATAATTTTCTGCCTTTCTACCCCTTGCAGTAGATAAATTGCTAATTTTTTGAAATAGTATCATGTTTTATGTTAATGAATGCTGTAAGTCTCGTTTATTATTTATAATTTTTTTGGAACAACGCCCTTTAAAAAACACTCAGGTAGACGTGTGAAGTACTTATGACTTAACAAAGAGATTACTACTTTTAGTTTTAAACGGTATTATTCAAAAGGTATATTTACTTCCACATTTTTAACAACCTGTTTGACGTTGTGCAAGAATCTTTCAAGCTAGGAATCTAAAAAGAGTATCATAACAAAATCACTAGTCAACCTTAAAGCATAAAGTTGCTTTTGTGGAATACATGAAGAAAGAAAAATTACTGAAAACTTCAAAATCTGAGCCTGAAACATAAACGGGTCAGATATATAGTTCTCGTGTCTGTGTGTGTGTGTGTGTGTTTTCTATAATGCATGTGATGTGTGCAACGGAAATGCGGTTCATTAACCGTTCAGATTATCAAGGGGAGGTTCGAATGTTTCAACTTTAAATATAAAATAATACCTCCTAGGTCCTCTTTCAGATTTTGACCAGTGATTAACCTTTTCAATCATATTGCGAAAATCGAAGCATTTTGCGAGGGCATAGCGTACTTAAATTGGCTCAGTATTTACCCGTGTTGTTCTAACTTTGGAAACATGGTAAAGCAAAATTGATCAAAAGTAACTCTTTGAATAGATCAAGATCTCTGGACCTTATGTAGCTGTTTACAAGAAAGTTATCAAACACGGGAGTCCACACGTTCTGATCAAAATACAGTTTAGCAAGGGTTTTTTTTTTTTTAAAAAATCTATCTCTCCCCACTAACGCTGCAAGACTATAAGTCCGCCAGTTTCACTAGGTCATAATTACCCCGACATGTTTTTCAGTCGTTCCACATTGTGGACTGGAGAGCATCAAGAAATACAAAGCATTCCTCAGATTATAAACTTTCATAGTTGCAGATCTCATTCGACCTATGTTGAGACATTACGAAAAAAATTGAACCATATTCCAACCTGAGTGTCTTTGGGTCATTGATTAAAAGAGTGAGTCTAAAGAACGTCGTAGAATGAACACGATCACCCAACATATAATGGATTCCCAAGAGTTTGCAGTGCTTTTATCGTTTCATTGTTGAACGATTTGCGCTTCTGATCCTAGGTCGCTTTTTCCGATGTTTACCTTGAAAGTCTAATGGGAGAACCTCATCAATCTCCATCAGTTAACCAAATTACTTGGTCCATTGGCAAATAGGATTCTCCCAAGAAATGTGTGAAACACATATTTACAGGCCACCCAATGCTTTCGTTATAGACCGAGATTATGTTTGTTATAGAATGCCCACTTTGGTACTGATTTGGAAGAAATTCGTTCAACGTAATGGCAGTGAGGGAATTAGGTTTTAACAGGATTGTAACCAATCAAAAAGAGGCATTTACAAGTTTCTACTGGCCTGGATCTCAGGTATATGCGAGAAATAAAAGACATAATTCTTTTGACATTTTTAAACTTTAGTGATATATTTTGAGAAGAAAAGCATTCTAGCTGTCTTAGATAATTGAGTGTATCGTTGAGGTAACTATAATGAAACATCTTAACTTACGTTATGATGGATTGTGAAGATATTGACATGGCTGTAATGAGCTGATTAATTAGCCCTCTAAAGGTCACTATCCCCAAAGCAGAATATATGCAGTGAAGAGCTGCCACAAAACTCTTTGAGACTATTAGTTTCGCTTTTGTAAAAGGAAACATAATTCTGTTAGCACATACTTGCCATGAATCATTTTAAACTAATGTATTCAACTAACTTTGTTTATTCTCTTTTTTACAGCGTTACTAGAATTTGTATGAAATGAATGTCAATGAAAGTTGGGCCTACATGCTATTCTTTGTACCTCTCGAAAGAGTTTTATACATTAAAGACACTGAGAGACTTTAAACAGGGGGATAACATATTTTATCTCTGTTTTCAGACATTTTCTGTGAAGGCATAATGAAAACTAATTTAATCCTTACATCAGTTGTCAAGATAAATTCCCCCTTTATCTGTTCCAGTCTTCAACTTGGGAATTTACAGAGACGTCTTTAAATGAATCTTGAACAAAACTCTAAAGTTTTAGACTATTATCCGATGAGACAACTGGCATTGAGACAAATCTTTTAAACCAATTTTCGCCAGATACGTAATGCGATATTCACCCTTTGAAATGTTCTTCGAATAAGATTAAGATTGATGTCATTAGTTGCTCTGTTGCCTGTTGCCATCTTGCCGTGAGGGTGAGCAAAAATCCAAAGAATTAGACTTAACAACAGATTCCATTCACAGTCTTTCATGAGCGTTGTATAAATATATTTATATATAATACTTAAACAAAAAACTGAAATAGCAGTGGGCTGAACTAAATCTCGGCAGCCATCTGGCGCCTTGACAACAGCGCTTTTCCATTACATGAAGTAAAAGTGCAAGTAAAACAAACATCGAGGCAAATCAAAGGAGAGAACATAGACTTACCCCGAAGGAGAACCAAACGAAACATAGGTAAGAAGTGAAAAATTTCTTGGAAAGAAGGCGTAACTAGTATTCCCTTTATAAGGAGACGTAAGGATATTGTGGGAAAATCTTCGTTACTAAGTCCCTAAATTGCACATCACAAAATCTAACCTGCAGTTCCACTCTTTTTGTACAACCGTATAAATAAGCAGAAGAAAACCCACATACAGAATAAAAAGTATTATTTACGTAGTAATACCGTAGATTGAATATGATTGAGTAGGTCAAGAGTCGCAGGCTCTACACTTCGACCTTCTTATATATTGTTCGTTACTGTACTATAAGGTATTAATACCAAGATAATGCTTGCAAACGATAAGGTCAAAAGGGATTCTTGCCACTATGGTTGACTTTTATGCAATACCTTATCTTAGGCGTCGAAGTGGTGTACCACCAATCGAATAATTGGGAAAGATTCCCATTGACTTACAAACTAATATCTAATCATCTATCCTTTATCCGTAACCACTTACTCCCAGACTATCAAAACTAGATATTTCTGGAAATTGGGAGGAAAAACGAGATTTGTCTTCTAAGCCCCTTTTATAGACCTAGACTTTAAAAACATTTAGTTTATAAAAATTATAAATATGATAAAGTCCGTGCACTGGTGATATAT
This sequence comes from Holothuria scabra, assembly GCA_037179385.1. NCBI lineage: Eukaryota > Metazoa > Echinodermata > Holothuroidea > Aspidochirotida > Holothuriidae > Holothuria > Holothuria scabra. Next base: position 3,409,283 of record CM074187.1, on the reverse strand, counting down.
ATATTTTTCAGGAATTCCTTCTCATTGTGCTTTGTCTCTGTTTTTGTTGTGGATGTTTGTTTTTTAACAAGGCATCATTTGCACTATGTGTAACTGTTCATTTTGTTCTTATTCATGTTGTTGTTAGAGGCGTTTCATTTCAAACGTTATGGTGTGTTAAAATTTACATCTCCAACGGACGAACTTTATCCTGTATTTTGGACTTCGCCTTAATGCCCAAGCCCTTCGTGACCGACGCAACCAAGGAAGAGCTCTTCCTAAGTTAGAACAAGCACAATCGAATATTTAATACCGCACATCCTGAGACCCTTGTCCCTAAAGGCCTCATGCAAACAAAAACCCCGCTCTTCAGCCGTGGTTTGCTTGAAGCGACCAAAATTTGTGAACAGGCTTCCACAAAGCTTCGTTAGGCAGCCCTTAAACTCAGTTACAAAAGATACTGACGTGTATCGCCAATACGGACGACTGAAACGCTATTTGAACTCCAAGGGAACCATTTAAGGAGTGGAAGGTATTTTAAAAAATCTTATTACACATATGCGAGAAGTTTTGCTAGGAAGGAAGATGAATTATGGAAGTTTTTGAAGGAAAAGATAGTGTTATTGGGACCCGTATAGAACAGAGTCACCCTTTCACTAATCACCTTTCTAAATGTAAAGAAAGGCTGTTTGAAAGTCATCCCACACTAAGTCATTCCTAAGTCCCAGGAGCCCAGGTCTGATCTGACGCTAAACTTTACCATTTGAATACAGGTCTTTCATTTTGCCCAACGACGAAAAAAGACGCTGTGGATCTCGGTTTTTCTATGCCGGTATCTCGTTTTCAATAGGAGGGTTAGACTTTAGAAATGGGAAGTTATCCAGAGGGCATACCCGATCCCCTCAACCCCTTACATATACAGAGATACAAAAACGTGAGTGGGCGCCTGAACCTAAGCGCAACCAATGCATAGACTACCTTACGTACAATGTACAGCAACACCTGCGGAGTTTCCTCAGCACTATTGACAACACCCATACCTCCAATCAGACCGATTACTTTACCAAACAAGAACGATAAGCCCTTAAAGAACTACGCAATAACACGAACCTCATTATCCAACCGGCTGACAAAGGAGGCGCTGTAGTCCTGCAGACCAAGGACAATTATATTGCTGAAGGGAGCTGACAATTTGCCAGTGGTAAAGTTTACTCCCGACAGAATTAGGACCATACCAAGCAGATTTCGATGAAAATCTGTTTTCTTACCCGCAACCTGGAAATGGACCCTCAAGAGGACATCAACGTCTATAACCTCCTATTCTTAATGCAGGACACTCTAATAACTACCTATATGGCATAAAATTTATGCTATGTTGGATAACATCGTTTCGGACTCCAAAAACCACATTGAAAATAGTTATGTCATTTATTTCGCACGTGAATACAACTAGACATTACCAGGAACGCCCATAGTTTCAGGCATTAACCCAGCCAACATGCCCAGCTGGGCCCCAACTGGGTTTCAGCTGGGCTACTTGATTGGCCCCAGCTGGGGCCCATCCGTGTTTGTCAGGTGTCCCCATGTGGTGCCCAACTGGGCTAGCCTTTCCAAGCTGAAGCCCAGCTGAAGCCCAGCTGTGCCCCTCTTCAATAACTGAAGCCTAGCTGGACTTCAGCTGGGCTTCAGCTGGGAAAGGCTAGCCCAGTTGGGCCCCACGTGGGAACACCTGACAAACACGAACGGGTCCCAGCTGGGGCCCAGCAAGTAGCCCAGCTGAAACCCAGTTGGGGCCCAGCTAGGCATGTTGGCTGGGAACACGTCCCCTGAGAACCTTTCTGGCGATGTTTAGAAATTGCTAAGCTTTTCTTACATTCAGGACACCACCCATTCCCTCAGGCGACTCCTGCTTGAAGTTCCCGTTGTTCAGGAGGGGTTATTTTTGGTTACCCTTGATGTTTCTTTTTTGTATACGAATATCCAGCACTCCCACAGAATCAGGTATTAACACTTCTAATTAGAACCTTTCTACCTATGTCAATCAGTTTTCAGCATTTGTTAAATGATATATACCTAGTTCTATTCAGGAAACTACTCATTTCCTCAGGCGACTCCAACTTGAAGTTCGCGTTGCTCACGAGGATCATTTTGGTTTCCCTTGATGTTTCTTCCTTGTACACGAATATCTAGCACGAAGAAGGAGTTCCCTATGTAGGGAACTTCTCCTTAAGTATTACCCCCTAACGGCAGTTTCGCTTATTAGTTATATCCTTTAAATAACTAATTCCGATTTCTCGATAAGTTTCATCTTCAAGTCGGTGGTACCGCTATGGGGCACCAAGATGGCCCAAGGGTTTGGTAATTTGGTATTATTGCTTCTTTAGAGGGACCGCTACTAGGGTCTTTCCCCCAAAAACCTTTTTATGTCAGATGTAGTGATGACTTTTTTCTCATTTGGCCACACTCTTATAATTTGTTTGTGCTCTTGTTTTAAAAGTTCGTTAATTCTTTTCATCCAACTATTAAGTTTATCATTAAATTATCTCAAACAAGATTGGACACTACAGTGTACAGGTGTACATCAGTAATTCTGGTATCGAGACTTCACCTTTAACTAAACCCACTGGCAGTCACTCTATTTACTATTTGAGAGCTTCCATCCTCCCCAAATTAAACATTCTATTGCCTTTGGCACTTCCTTAAAATTAAACGAATGTGTCCTACCGGCAAAGAACAGATCTACCACATGATTTAACCAGCTGACCACTTACTCAATCAGGGTTTGCCCCTTCAGAATCCTTTACAAGCATTTTATTTTAAGATTAGCCGTTAAGATAGAAATAACCTTCCTACCTATCCCACCAAGGTTGAAAGCAAAATATAAACCATTGCGGTTACCTAGAGTCCCTTATTATTACCACTTTTGAAAGCTATTTGGGATTCTTGGTGCTATCTTAGTCTCGAATCCACGCCTAGGAACTCTTTTCGTAACCTCCTGTTGCCGCCTTCAGGTAGATCTCCAATTTGCGCCTTCTCTTTGTACACACCAAACTCAGTCCTCCTAGGGAAACATCCACAGATCATTAGCCTTGTAGCGACACACGCTGTTAAGTATGTGATCCCATGATTAACGACCCCACGGTTACCGTGCGTCCTAAGGGGGTTGAGTTTTCCCCTGGCACTTACCAGCTTTCCCCTGCAACTTTTTCAATGTGGTTTATCTGCTCCCATGTCCTAGATGCCCCCATATGTCATACATCGGCGAGATTATAGCTCAACAACTCTCAGACTGAAGTTTACCAAACATAAGACTGGCATTCGAAATAATAGTTCGGGACTCCCTGTGGCCGAACAATTCAATTTAGTTAATCATAGTGTGAATAATATAACGTTTTCTACTTTAACTGCAGGCTTTCGAACATTTATGTCATGCAAGCGCGACCGCTCAGGTAACCTTTTATTTCTTGTTCACTGTTTAATTGCATTGCTGACGACGAACCAAGCAGGTTTCAAACGTTTAGTGTTTTCAGTTATTTCTAAACATTGGGCTTTCTTTGTGTATTTGTTGTGGATTTTTGTTCTTTATTAAGGAAGTTCTTAAAGGTTTGGGCAAAAACCACTACGTTTCGGGTGTAAACCCTTCACCAGCTGGCAAAAACCAAACTGAACACTTAACAATAAAAATGGACACGTCAAACACAGAGCAAATTCGAACCTGTCCGTGTAGACACAAAACCGGACGGAGGTGCGCTCTTGAAAACACACGTTCAACTGGTGAAACACAGTCATAGCATAAAAAAGAGGGAGGTCTGGACAGAAAGGAACACATTCAAAACAATCACGGTCGAAAAAAGGAAAGAGAAAAGAGAAAAAAGCCCGGTCTGGGATCGCTGTCTCTTCTTTTCCTTTTTTAGCCAGGCTCCCGCTTTTAAAAGCAACTTTTTCATTATTGAATTATTAACAATTGGCAACTTTATTTAGGAAATTTCTGTTAACGTCCATAAAACTAACCCTGTTCAAAGTGGCGTACCTTGCCCTACACAAAATGTGTGCTTGAAGCAATCTTACCAAATAAAATCGACATGGGTAAATAAAATGTAGAACTATATCAAAATCTCGTGATTTTACCCAAAATGCTTTCACAACAAAATCAATGTTCTCGGCGTATGGAAAATTAAAATTGTCACAAATACTTCGGCAAGTAAAAGAATAATGAAAAGATTTAATTGATTCCAAGTTGCTTTTATAAATATCGATCACGTACTATTAAACTTCTCTTGGGAATACACAAAAATGGTCAGCCGTTTGTTTAAGCCTCAGTTTAATCGTGCAAGTATTTTTAAAAATATATTTTGACTTAGCTTTCCACATAGTTCAATCGTTGAGGATTCAATATCTCATATCACTTCCATCTTTGCACGACGTAAATTATTAAAACCTTCCAAGGCCATACAGAGTAATGAGGTGCAAGTTAGTATGGTAAAACTTAGATCCTTCTTCCCTAATATTATATATGGAACGGATTACTGGATATTACTGTGAAACCTTTAAGTTATCAATAAACAGTAGAACACAGCCCAAAAGAATAACTTCAAAGTATATGATACGAGCTTTCTTGCCAAAGCCCTTCCTTAGTTGTATAAATGAACTCCTGCAAATTGCAAATGAGGGCCGGCCACACGTATACACGAATACAACGTAGGCTTAGATATCAACTGCTTGACTGCACTTGAGAACTTAATACCTATTTAGATTTATGTCTGTTGAGTGAACGGCTGGTTTGTCACTCAGGATTGCATCTCTCCTGTGAGCTTTTAAATTGCTACACTTTGAATGGGACAAATCATGCTGGGGAAAATTAAAGTGTTTGGTAACCGGGAATGCAGGCTAATTTTTTCATATGTGTTTTTCATATACGTCAACGGAGTCTGAATTAGTGACGTGTTTCACTTATAAGTAACATTGTGTACTAAAAGGAAATACGAAATGAACTATATTACATGAATAACATTCAAAGCATTTTTTTAAAATTTGACGTGAAGCACGGTAGTAAATATTAGTCAATAATAGAGAAGTTCTAAGTGTTTGCAAACTTGGTTATGACGTTTGTTACCCTTTCTATTACCTGTCCTAGTGTATTAAGGATTTTACGGGCCGGCATCGTTCCTAAAATATGATGTTGTGTTTATATATGTTATGACTTATTTCTATATTATGGTTCAGTACCAGCCTCTTTTAACCTCGTCAAGGGTAGTTTGATGAAATACCTTCCGCATCACCATCTTTACTGCACAATGCGTAAGACCGTTCGTGCATCCCATTTGTTAGTTTTTGTCAATCCTTTAATCTCGAAAATCTTTAGGCGTTGGTCAATGTTGAAAATCACCCTACTCCTATTTCATGAAGTGGATCCTGCTATACAGACAAAACCACCCCTTCCTACAACCCTTCCTAAATTTGTGCAAAGTGTATGGCTAATGGCACTGCTGCAACTGATGGCCTCCATTCTTTTCAATATTTTAATGAAAACACTACAGGTTGTTCTAAATAAAAAATCTCTCACATCTCTCTTAGGTTTGCTTCAAACAATATCTAAGTCATACTAATGACCTAGGGCCCAGAATTAAAAGACATAAATAAAACGTTAAAAAATAACTTTTGTTAGGGCTTTCATCAGCCATCGTTTTGAGTTCTCTACGAACCTTCAATTTACTGCCAGGTTAACTTCTTTGCGGAGATTATTGAAAAGATAAATACGTGCAATTGTTTTCGATGGAGAATGCTTCACAGTCACAAGAGCAAAAGTTAGACTTATAGGGAGAAAAAAGATTCGGAAGCTCGTAACTCGTATTCCAAAAGGTCTCAACATCAATATCGCATTTAGAGTAGCCAAAGTGAGAACCGCCGTGCATGACATGTGTTGTCAGATTTTTTAAAGTAAACATTCTCTTGCAAAGGGAAACCTAAATAAGCCACTGCTGTAATTCTTCTAATGAGTCTTGGAACTACCATTTCCCAATGTCAAGGGTTCGATTTTTCCTTTTTTTCCCCTATACGCCCCACTCAAAACAGTGGTGGGGCTCCGATTAGATAGTCTTCCTGGAAAAATTTAAGTTTTAGTGAACATTTTTGCCGAAAGAAAATTTAAAAAATCGAACTGCTTAGATCCTCCACACAGCCTTATCTGTCTGGAAGACACCATTCCCGGCGGTCTGAGAGATCCGGTCTATTTGAAACTATCTGCACGTTCCGCGCCAACCGAACTCTGCTCGTGTGCGGCTATGTTCATCTCAAGCATTATAAAAGATGGGGAATTTTGAATTTTCGCTCTTTCAAATAAATTATTGCAGCGAATGGCTACTTAATTATCATGAGGGTTGAAAATAACTTATAGATGTATTTCATGTATAAGTCGTTAATGAGAATGTTTCTCTTTTTGAAGCGTTTTTGATGGCGACCGGGCAGCTCCAAACCGGAATCCACCCATTTGCCAACCTGCGGGGCGGATGAAATTTTTACGTCCAGCCCATCGCTACGAAAAAATCAACGTCCGCCGGCGTTGGACACCAAATCTGTTCAACTGCGTAGAAAACTTACGTAAAGTTCATTTTTATACTCGAAGAACAAGTGGATGTTTTATACTATAGTATGAATTTTCACATTCATTCAACATCTCTATCAATACGAAGAATCTCCACTTACGAGTTTATTGGGACTGTGTAGGAGATTTGCTTAATTTGACAAATGTATGCATTTAAAACCAGTTACTATTCGATGTTTTATATAAGGATACAATGACTTGTAGTGACATGATATGGACTGTGCAATTTTGAAACAAATAGCATCATGTTATCCAAGTATCTGATGCAAAATCAAATCAAATCATATGTGCCAATGCGTACTGTTGCGCAATTAAATTTCTAACTGGCTAACGGTACTGTTAATCCATAAGTAATCCATATCCTTACCAAAGAATATAATCGATACAATACAATGAGGAGAGTGACTCGCAAAGTTCATTGTTGAACAGTGGACGGCAGATGAACCATTCTAATAAGAGTGAGCAGTAACAGCAATTTAACTGAATGTGTATTCAAGATAGTCTATTAGTACGTCCTAGGTATAATCACAGATACGAGAGAGCTCTTCTAGCTATATATACCTGATATAATGTAGCTGAAATTATGACCAGGAAACTTCTGTTGGGTTGAAGGAGCAGCGTCCTGATGTGACTTAGGAATAGAAGGCATATGTAGGCTTTGTAAAATAGTGCTGGATTTTAAAGACACCTATAATAATTGCGTAGGTACTTTTAACTGGTGGTTAAGTCCATTTTACTTTATCGGAACTGTAGGATCAGTTTTTAGCACTGGAATAAATGTTGGACTATAGTCCTGAAGAGGGTTCATGAGTTCGAAAAGGTTAAAAATGATGAAAATGTATATTGAACTTGCTAAGAATGATTAGTTGGTGAAGCCCTCCGCTTCGTTTTCTTACACATTACCGACAAGTCAAAAATTGACTGGAAAGGACAAAGTTAATTTATAGGTGGTAGCTTTCACACCACCTAAGCCCATCTCTGGGTATCTCCCTGAAAACCCAGCTTAAAGTTGGAGACAGAGATTGAATGCCTCCATTCCGTTGGTTATTTAATGTGGAAACAAAGATTTGTTTCTTGTTATTGAATGAATTTTTGGCACATGTGTGGAAAACTATAAACGATCCATTTTTGTTATGAATAGCTAAAACCAGAAGAACGAAGTGCTACAAACTCAAAGATGAGTCATCAGGCAATACTTCTAATGCACGTATTTTTTCTGAAACTTTAAAGGCATCTATCATGCAGAGGTCAAAATGTTTATGTACCTTTAAAATTAACGGTAAAGGTAAAGCCCTATTAAACTCACAACATAATAATTTTAAAGATATTTCCCTTACTAATTTCAATTTCTGCGCTACCTCTGGATTTATCAGAGCTTCGTTAGAGCTACTAGAGGAGTCTACGTTTTTAAAGATGTTTTGAACTGACTAATAATTTAATTATTTAGAACACTAGAACAGATTAAAAGGAACCTTAAACGTTAATTAGTGCGTCATTTCTTTACAACCTTTCCTTTCCTTTTTGGAACTTGAGACACCACGTGACATGATCAGGTTTAGATTGTCATCTTAAGCGCTAGGTAATTTGTCTATCAAAACATGTTTTCAAAGACCAGTATTCAACACATATTGGACGAATGTAACCTTCTCCGAGATTTTAAAAGACAGAAATAGTTGAAAAGCTAGTAAAACCCTGGGAGGAAAGAGTGCTCTTAAGTTTCATGTTCCTGCTTTCTTCGATACATTTTATACCACTTTAGACTTTACTTTTGGGAATATTTGCCAGAAACTTGAAAAGCAAGAACGATATTCAGTTTCATGGCTGGAATTCAAATTGGTACTATTACAATCAAAGCACAAAGTCCCGGGGTTTTGTGCTTTTTAAATGGGGCAAGACGTTACTGATTTGTACATATGAGCAGATTCGGATGGGTAGGGCGTCTATCTGTAGTAAAAAGAATGCAAATATCAAGGAAGAGTTCATTCTATAACAGAATTGTCCTGTAGCTACAAGTTCGGTAGGAAGTAATTGTTCTACTTTAGGTTTCTTGCCAATATGAATTTGAATGACAAGGTCTGGTAACTTCGGGAAGGAAACTGTTCTTGTGGTAACAATCGTTCGTCTATTGGATATCTTGTCCTTGAGGTGAAATTTATGCTGAATGTAAGTTGTCTTTAGGGTCGCATTCACAGCGGGTGCAAACTTCCCTCACATTGCCCAAGATTTATTTTGTTAACTATGATTTTTAAATCTTTACAAACTGATAGCAGTTTCAAAAGTGGAGCAAATTCATATTTTCAATTTAGCTGGCAATAGGCTAACACTAAAGGGTTTAACAAGGGATCTGTTATTCGGAAGGAGATGCAACGGAAATCTTAATTTATGCTAATACTTTTAAACCCACTTAGAGGGATAAAGAAAACCTGTATAATTGTCACAAAGGTATTTCCTTCCTTTACTCTTTGCACCGCCTCAATATCTATCCTGGAAAACACATCTCATTCAAGGCAACTAATGCTTAGACATTTGGCCCATGCAGAACAATACTTTGATAAGTAGGTCTGTACCGCCAAAAGTTAAAGAGAAGATGCAATCAAACTCAAAACGACTGATAGACTGAAATAAATGAATTCAATTTGCCCTTTCCTGTACGAGAGAAGATATGCAGATAAGCTATAGGGGAAAAAGTCTGTTTCTTAGCCATATGGAAATTCTTGTTCAGATTCCGACATACGACCGAGTTGTTTTTTTTTTATACGCGAGTCCGAGATTCGAAAGACCGAATTTTATTTTTAAAAAATTGAAGACTGTCAATGCTACGGCATTGCAAAAAATCTGCCGGTCCTCCTCTAACAGTAGCAGACAACAAATTCCGTTTTGTGTCTTCTTACTAATCCCGCACAAGCATAAAAGAAACGCCAAAAACGAAAAAAGACACATTTCTTAGTGTCGTGGACGACTTAAAGCTCATTTCAAAGCCTTCTGTCTCTATCCAAATAACAGCTCCCTGGTTAAACCAGAGGCGTACAACAACGGGGACAACCAACTACTTAAACTTCCGTAAGACCTGGATATCCGACAGGTGGCTGGAAAATTTTATCAATCATTTTATTTTTAACAAATCAGACATGCTTTTATTTATTGCATGAAAACTCCAATGGGTGTCCACCTTCTTTCAAAACAAATTCTCGAAAATTAAGGAAAAACATTGTCAATAAATATTTCGGACCGAGAAACTAAAAGTTCCAAGGAGTTAGGTGTGATTTCTTGTAGAAAAATAGTTTGCACCTAACTTTGCTTCTAAGTCTAGCGCAACACTTTAACTGAAATGACGGACGACAGTAAATTGGAATGTGAACAAGAGTATAAACTTTGAAGTCGCTAAGGATGACAGGGGGTGTTCCTGAATCTTAGTTTTACAGGAGATGTACATTTACTTCAACGTAGCTAAGCGGAATATACTTGTGGGTGTGGTGTAAGGTTAATAAAAATAAACAAAAATCAATTAACACGGGCTCGGAAATGTCAGATGATTTGAACGCTTTTTTTTCCAGCAAGCAAACGTGCTCGTTACATTGAGCGCCAACTGATAAATGCGGTGATGGAGGAGGAGGGGGAGGCAGGGAAGATTTCCTCTGCAAAATGAAAATTTCGGAAGTATGCCGTATGCGACATCAGATTTCCACGTACCACATGCCAACTACAATGTCGCTCCCCAACATTTTTTTCTTCCTTACAATTCCAAATTTTTTCCGATATTTATTTGTTTAAAAGAGAAAAAAAGATTTTCCAGTTTTTCGGGAGCTTCTGATGCAGAGAATTGCAATTCCTTCTGTAGGATTGCCATCTCGTTAATTGGTTTGGACCCATTTTCTGCCTCTACAGAAAAAAAATCGGGATTCTGCCATATACAACACCAGATAATCAAGGGACAACGGTCATTTACAATGCTGTATTCCTAAGTTTACCTCCATACAGTTAAACATTTCCCCAATGTATACTCTCCTGGTTTTGAGGGGTTTTTTTTAAAGCAACAAAACGTCGGAAACTGCGAAAAGCATAAATCCACATACCTCAGATAATATTCAGTAGTAAAAACAATCTTTCATTCTCCGTGCAATCTCACAGTGGCTAATGTGAAGTAATAATGGTTCAATTACCTTAACACTTTTTAAATTTTCTCAACGAAAACAAGAAGCCCGAGAAACGCCTTTTCCAGTTGACTCTCCGGCCCCATTTCTAAAATGTTCCGCTCTAACCAATTGCTAAGGCCCTCTTAGATAAATTCGTCCCCATCTCCCACAATTTACAATGGTTCCCCAATTAAAGGTGCTTAAGGTCGAAAAACTGGATCCACCCTTGGACGCCTTTAAACCGTCCTTGGTAAAATCTTTTCTAAAAAACATCTTAGATCCGCCCCTTGTTTTGAAAGTTATTGAAGGAAGTGATATTTGATCGTTGAAAGAGTTAGTAATGTTAATAGCTGATTACATTATATTGGTAAAGATCGAATGAGTTAGATGCACTGAGGTTAAGGTTACATACGCTAAAGAGTTTTCTCCTATCAAGGAAAGCCTGATTCACAGTGTATAGCTATACTAAGTAATCCAGCGGTCTTGGGTACGTTCGACACAGCGTACTTTCATTTTTAAAATGAGTGATGTCTGTACCTATTTCTAAATTGTCTGTACTGGAGTTTCCTTATTTCTAGTTTTTACTAAAAATGTGGTACTCGTTTTTGGGGGGGTTTGTTATGAAACTGGACCCCAACAGTAATATTTCCAACAACATTGTGCTTATCACTAAGAAAAAATAAGTGAACTCCTTGTACGAAGTCTTTTATTCAAAAAATCAGAAATTTATATCTAAAAGAAATAAAAAGAACGTTCTGTATCAACTCCCGACCTACATTTTTGCGGTTGTAACGTCCATAGGAAATTAGGCGGTTTGTACTTGCAAACAAGTACAAATCGAAGCCACTGAAGATGGTATGAGGAGAAGTGGAAAAGGTCAAATATAGTAAGCATAAAAGTAAGTCTTGATGGAATAATTACTAAGTGTTGCAAAAAACCAGAAAATGGCTTGCCATACTCCCTTTTTGATGTAAAAATGTTCTGCCCTCAACTGAACTTTAGGAATTGTGTATGAAAGGTTTCTGTCAAGCAGGCAATAGACCTTTTCTGCGACAGATTTGAACATTTGCACAGAGAAAGCTGAATCGTGTCAATGGATCTCAGCTTCTGAACAGCAGAAAAGGGAAATTTATTGCTGTGGTCATGAAAAAGGTACAAATGCATACTAGCGTAGCGGTTTTTTAGTCTGGGATTATTTTATGAGTAACCGAACCAATTGTTCAAGATTGCCAATTGAACTGGGTAAGGAGTTATATTCCATCGGAAACACAAGTTTCTGTCAGTCACAAAAAGTATGATTATTGATGTAGGAATAAAGTTAAGTTGGTGAAATCGGCCGTCGAAAATTCGACGTCATGAAATAGTCAAAATATCTGCGTGCCAGCTGAGGAATGTTGGCATGCTCGTGAAGAATGTGTTCTCATGGAAGAGTATCGCACTGAAAAACTCATACGCCAAGCCAGAATAGAAGGCACAAATTACGTGACAAACTGAGTGAATCCAACAATGGAAGCTGCAGGTTTTGATCAACTAATACATCCTCAATAATTTGGATGACATGTAATTTCCAAAGCCGATCTGTAACTATCACTGACAGCATGAAGTAACTATTTTCAAAAGTCCGTGAAAGACTGTCACATTGTGTAAGGTTTCATGTAGCTCAAAGGTTACGAATGTCATGACCAGATAGTATTCTGTCACAGAACAAGGATGAAATTCATCAACGGAAGCAGAAATTAGGTAATGTTCATGCAGCCATGACATAGGAACTTAACAGTTTGCAGTTAGCTCAGATAGCTGTTTCCAACGTGCTCAAGTTGTGTTATCGTTTTTGTATTGCCAAAGAGTTATGTTTATAAAACTAGACGTTTAAATTGCTATATAGCACTTCGATTGCTTATCACTTCCTTTTTCTGAGTAGCCTTCACCTTGCAAAACAGTAAGTCCTTTACTGTAAGAAAATACGTGCACCTGATACCCTTACCTATAGTTGAGGCACTTTTGAACCTTTTAAATTCTCGTCTGAGTAATAGAGTTTTATTGTTAATGCGTCAATGATCTTTGATATGAAAAGTATTTAGGTCAACTAAATATCACGTTAATGACTAGGTACTAAAAGAAAACGCACAGGCAAATTTGCCGGAAGGTGACATGACTTGGTTTAATACAGCTTTCGACTTTCGGATGACGATAGCAGACTAGTAATGCTCATCTGATTATCTATGTTGCTAACTTCAACATAATTCTTGAATGGTGTATGATGCAAACAGTTGCAGTAATTTGAAAGCAGCAGAAACAAGGATGTTATTTTTCAAATGTTCTTTGTTATATTATTATTGCATTTGGTATGTAGCAGACACAGACACTAGAATACTTCCCATCTGTGCTTGCAATAGCCACAAACAATGTTACACTTGCCCCAAAACAAGGGAAAAGTAGGAAAAAATTATTTGTAATTTTAGTTTCAACAACAATGCATGATACCAACGACCAGGTGCGTAGTTGGGTCATTGGGGGGTTTACGGTCAACTCGGAACCTGGGACAACTCGGCCCGGTCATCTCGGCCCCTGACAACTCGGCCACCATTGAATAAGCACTGCCCTTATTAATATGAGTTTTAACGTTAGAAATACAAGTAGTACTTCACTATTTTATATTCAAAGTAACTTGAAACCAAGCAGTTTTTCTCTTCTAAACTATTTCACAGTTGAAGAGAAAAACTTTTGTCACATGACTCTTAACAGCCAATCAAGCAAAGGAAGGGTAGACTGTGCGCCATCTGAAATTATCATCGTCAAAGAACTTTGCACAGTTTTTAGGTAAAGTCCGAAATCAACTTACGGTTTTCTTGCGAAAGATATTAGGCTTTTTTTAACCAACGTCAGGGCCCTCAGACCATTTACATTATTGGACTGTCATATATGGCCCTATTCTAAACTGGATGAAAAGAATAGGCCTAGAAGCAATTAGGACTGTATGCAGTACTACGCGTTCCAGCCCCTTTGAAGAGAGGTTTCAAATGACATTGAATAAATCGATGTTGTCAAATTAAAAAAAAAACCAAGTAAGAAATGTTCATTTTAGAAAATTTTCACTTATGTTTTCGAAATAAGCTTTAACTTAAGCAATGTCTTAAAGCTGAAGGTTCGGCTGTGCAAATTCCCTTAAAAATGAATTCTCCTAATTGGTTAGTTTACTTAACATAGCATGTCAATAGTGGCCCATATGTCTCGGTGGCCGAGTTGTCCGGGGTCCGAGATGTCTTGGTGGCCGAGTTGTCCAGGGGCCGAGATGACCAGACACCATTGGTGGGGGGGGGGGCAATTACAACATTACTTATGTGTTTTTTTAATGCAACATATCGATAAGGCACTATACAGGTACCAGGTCCAGGTCCTGCCAATCCATCAAACTGGAAAACAAGATAAAAATCAACAAAAAAAAAAAATTCTAAAAGTAGGAAAATAGTATGTTGAAAGCAAACTACTTAGTATATAATACACAAAAAAGAGTAGAAATAAGACAAAACGCTATGTAACGTATGAATTAAACCAATAAACTAAAAACCATGTCTCCTTTAAATTCACTGGTTCAGTTTCAGTTCATTTTCTCGGCTAACTTGCGCTGGAAAAGAAATTTAGACTGAAATCGAGGTCACGTTATGTTGAAACATTACTCGATAATTTTAACGAAATAACCTACTTCCATCACCTGGGAATATCGAGTAACCTGTGTTTTGTTTTCCTTCTTCGGGCCCATAATTAGCAATCAAACCTTTGAAATGAGGGCAAAGGTCTGTTGGAGAAAATCAAAAAGATTATTCTACCGTTGAACGAGAACAGTTTACATTATAGCTGATAGCAATCACTGTACCGAACGACGGTAATAATCATTTTAGAAAATCGTCTTTTTTAAAGATGCAATCATTCGTACCTGGGTACAACATGTTAGTGGAGACACTTTTTATCTTAATAGTACAGAAAGAAACTTTTTATCAGTAATGATATCAGGAAAGGCAAATAATCCGTTCAAGACGTATCAAACACCGCTCTAAAAACATTGTAGTTAAAATGAACTTAATAATAAAATTTCATTTCCGGTCTCATTCTCATACCATCTGTTTCTGAGGAAGATAATTACGGTAGAAACATTTCCTTAAAAGCCCTACAGATGAATGTCACTGATATCTACATTTCTCACACTCTTCACTGACCTAGAATCATCCCCTTTGTAAAATCGAAATGAAAAGAACTGTGGGATCCCTTTCCCAAAAAATCATGGCCAATTAAAAAAATTGGAACAAAAATCGCCAACCCTTAACCTTACGACATTTTAATATTTTTAATAGAAAAACGTAACCCTATGGCAAGTTCCTATATGACATATGTAAGGTACACAAATTTACGCATATATTTCTGTTCATAGGAACGTATGAGGGGTCATTGAAATAACCTTTTCTCAAAACTCAAACGGCAAATATGTCTTATGCATTTTATCGTAATATTCACGCCTTAACATTCTGACCGTACACCGATTTCCCCTTGTGGACGGTCGATGTAGCATGTGGCTAGACGGAGATAATACGAACCTGTTTTTACATTTTTTAACTTAATGAACGCACAGACTCCTAGTAAAATTACCTTTGATCAATGAATACTGAATATAACATTTTACCTCTCTTTGACTAGCATTACATGCATCGTATATATGTCATAACAAAAGAGGAAGCATTGTTGTGAAATTTCATCCTTTGCTCTTAAGTAAAAGCAAAAGGAATTATTGGATTGGACTTCAATGCGATTAATGTACTTTCTTTGCTAGCTTCAAGAATCAAAAGTCGCAACTTATGCTCTGAAATCAAAGACGAGAAGAACAAATACACGGTGAGAAAGCTTTTGACGTCATTTATCTGTTGCCGTGGGAACCATTTATACTTTTCATTCATTTTGAATTACTTGACAAAGAAGCGACTTCCTGATGAGTATTTTCTTTAATTCTCATGCGAACATGGCCTTCAAACAAAGCATTCAATCGAGAGTTTCAGATCTTTCAAAAGCTTTGTTAAAGTCAAGGTCACAAAGGAAGCAGTTACAGAGTGATAGTCTTGGATAAATTCGTTTCTTGTCATTAATAATTCTTTTCATGAAATAACTTTGATTTGTTGTTATAACTTATCGAAGCAAATTGATCAAAGGCAAGAATCGCTTAAATGAAAGTATCGAATCTGTTTTTTTTTTTTTTTTCTCATTTCATATGTACTTTACTTTTTTATTGACCAACATTTGATGGCCCAAATTCATTCTCCGGGCTTCTCGGAACTCAAAAGAAAACATCCTTCGAGGCGACAGAAGAAACTTTTACCTGCAAGTAAGACAAGGCAGATTCCCAATTTTTTATCATTTCCTGCGATTTTTGTCGGCTTTTCAATGTCTTTGTTAGCTACAATGCATGCATTTACATTAATAAATACATTTACATAGTGAAGCTTGAAATTAACTACTAATTATTGTTCCCTAAAGGCTTTATTTTGCGATCAAAACATTTTAAGTGTCGTTATTATATTAGCCTTTAGATATCAAACTGTCAGCTGTTGAAAACATTCCCCAAGCGACCACCATTGACATTCGTTGCTCGAACGTGAAATGTGTCGACAGAGTGTTGGGCTGTTGTCACCTAAGGGTATGACTTAAGCATACTAAATTCGGAAATCGGGGCGATATGAAATATGAAGTTTCATAAAACCACTTTCTGTCAGACGCATTTCTCAGAGACATAATAATTGCAAATTAAAATGTTCTACTTGAGTAACAGCCTTTTCGTATAAAAATGACAACACTGAAATGGTTAAAGATGGTACTTACGCATATTTAGAATTTCACCATCAAATTTATTTCCTTTTAATTTTTTTCATATGTCTATGAGAGTCGCATTAGTTGTAGTGAAGGTATTTGACAGTATGTCACATTTTATATACACATTTATTAGACATGAACAGTGTCAGCTATAAATAAGTATTGACAAGTAATTGTTCGGTAGAATTGTTATCCTTTTTCGTTTTATCCCTGTAATGGGGTAATAAAGATGTCACAATTTCCCTTTTAGACGGCTTCTAACATATTGAAGCATTTTAAACATTTTCAGCATCTTGGTGCAAGATACCATCGAATAAATCATAGAGTGCTGAAGTTGGTTTCATTTTTGACTAGAGGAGTTTTATGTAGTTGAGTATTTAATGGAGGACCATGAAAATATCACCGAGTATATCTTATTAAAACCAAAACAGGCAGCACAACAGGATTAAGCTATCTAATTTTTGGATTGCTAAATTGTCTTGATTCTCAGACATGTGTGGACTCTAAGTTCCACCGAGACGTCAAGAGAATTTAAAGATTGGCAACTCATCAGATCTCTCTCCACTTGGCCCGGCTTACCATTTAAATTTAGTTGCTCATCTGACGAGGTTTGACTGAATGGTCTCCGACGGACAATGGATGTGACTAGTCGACGTAACATTTTTCATGAAGGTCAATATATGTCAAACGAGAACTCCTTCCAATTAGCGATATAGGCCTTAACCGATGTGACACTTTCTCTAAATCTAGAAAGCGTCTAAAGTTTTAAACTAATTTTAGAGACCGAGACAGTGGGTGGAGAAGGGACAAGGAGAACAACATGGAGAGATATGAATACACCTGTGTTCTGGAGTTGTTCTGACTGCTTTCACCTGGCAACTTTCTCAATAGTGGAGCTTAAACACATCTGAAACAGTAATATATACATACCAATCGCACTTGCAGGTGCAATAACATATTAACTATCCCCGTGAATATGCAGCTAGTGAAAAATTACCTAGGTTAAGTCTCATACCAGTGCACACAACAATTATAACAAGGGGATACAGCTGTAATGCATAAAATACACACAATTCACAAACGATACTGTACACAGCAGGAACTTTCCACGGAGAAGAAGGATCATAAAACCGGCTGCAATAGTATTGGTCCCTGTATCTACCCCTACTTACAAAATCTCCCTTGTCTGTCCTGAATTGGTCATTGTTGTTCTATTCCAGCCTGAGAAGCTAGACAATCCAGGAAAGAAAACACTTTCTACAATCAAGTTCCCGGAAAATGAAAATTTAAAACCCGAGACAGATTTCTTCCAATCATTTCTTTATAGAAGCGCACAAGGTGACAACAAGTAGCCATTATCTGAGTTGCTCAACCAGCCTGTCTGGGGATGGTAATGGTCTTTTCACTCTTTGAGGTTTAGCAGCATTTTGAGATGAACAAGGCAGCTCTGTTATTATAAGTGACCCTCTGTTCTTTTGTTCATGATATTAAATGATATTTAAGCCTAAAAGAATTACGTACATAAGTCTGTACTTAATCAGTGATATTGTTGAATTAAACCACCCCTCACCAGGCATGTACACCAAAAAATTGAATGCAAGTACGATCAACCATCCTATTACATACGTACCCTGTCGCCTATAAGGTCTCAACAAAGCTAATATATACTTAATTATCAGAACCCCTGATACCTCTTCGAGTTTGCTAAATCTCTGTTGAATAAGCTTCACCATTTTTCTCAAGGATGGTCCTTTAAACTGGTGTTGATGAACAGAACCAGTGGTATGACAGCGGTCGGCATTTTTTATCTGAAACCTGAACCATTCTACCTTCATAGACATTGCTCACTTTGCATTTCTTCATGATTTTTTTTTTTCATTTCAAATATGTTTACCATAATTTTAGAAGAGAAAAATAACATATTCTTTCCAAACCTGGCAAGCGTTTGGCATTTATTGTTCCCGCTAGGTAACACTTCAGAGCTGATCTTGAGAGTTTGTTTGGTGTACTTGTGTGATAAGTTTAATATACCTAGAAGTATTAGTAATTTAGCTAGTAAAACATAAAGCTAAGTAATACTGGAGTCTTTGATGCATTACATGACTGTTCATTTTTTAATTAAGATTGTGTATTGTGACTAGTTATGTTTATTAAGTACCCAATCGTCAGTTCAAGCGACACGTACCATTCATAGATGAAAGGAATGATGATTAAGTGCTCTAGTGAAACTGACAACTCGTTTTTTCTTTCTTGTTCGAATGTAATTTTACTGTATGCACATTTTGGTATTTCACTAAGTCGTTAGCTTTTTTCAAAAGTAGCGTAGTTCCATGCTTAATTACGAAGGAAAGTTATTAAAAACCCGTGAAAAATAATGGATTATTCATGCGGTGTTTGTCATTTAAGTCAAACATACAGGTAGGAAGCTCGGATATCGACAAGAAAAAATGAAAGCAGCAGGCCGAAAACCGCATCTCTCAAGCATTTTGATGTTTGTCCCCATAGAAATGTGAAGAGAGAGAGCTTTTATTATTCCCACCGTACCAACTCACACTGGTTTAACAAATTAAACTACTCTTTAAGCTACACCATGGAACTAAGCGTAACCTACGTGTTTGTAAATTAACACAGTGATAGTCAAGTAAATACTTTCGAGGGCAAAGCAAGCTGTGAATCAAAAGACTGCACAACATAAATGGATTGCCACACAACTCAACGGGAAATCTTTAAATATCAACACCACCTACTTCCTTGTTAAAAATAGGAATGTAAAATGAAGCAAAAAATAAAGTCTTACAGTCTTACAGAAGTATATGGAATTACGAAATGTGTTTTTAAAGTTACTGCTATAGTGATCGGTGTCTATAACTTCTTCTATAAATTGGTAACGTCAAACAAAAAAGGAAAGGTCAGATATGCTTGTTCTCAGCTTTAGAGAATATAAATATAAGATGTTGAAAGAAAAACAGCTTTACGAAAATTTAACGAACTTTGCTGCTTAATACCGATACGAGAGTCTAAGGTTATATATGTCATTTCAATAAGACTTCCCAAACATTCTTACAGATTCGACAGAACCGACAACGAGAGATTTATAGTAGTGCACCGTTACATGTGTTTCCGAAAAGAAGGAGAAATGTTCGCCTATACTGGCACGAATCTTAAAAACACTCGCCAGTCTTCATACGAATTACCTTTTGTGGTCAATTATTCCGCTTTGAATTCTGAAATGAATATGTCATTTCGTCGAATATTTTAGCCACTCATTAAGGTAATGATCTGTGGTTACATTACTTCTTCCCGCCATAATTGAGCGGAATTAATATGCTCGTAAAATGTTTTATCGGTTAACTTTCCATGGAAGCTTCTCGGGTGACAATTCGCATTAGTAGTGAAACGTTTGACTGCGGTATCTGCCGATAAGATTTTGGGATTTCCAGCATTTTAAGGACACTACAAAAGCATGCAGATAGTTCAAGTGTAATAAATACGTTCATGTGAATTATTTCTCGGATATTTGGTAGTCGGTAGAATTTTGCTCACCAATCGGTTTGGTGAGTGTATGCTACAATGAAAGGTTTATTCCTTGGCCCGTATTTTCATTTAACTAAAACGTGACACATCATAAAATGTAACATGATGACAGAAAGATATTCAGGGGGAGGATCGGCAAGGTATTTCAGACTGTTGATTTTCTTTGATAGGAATTGTCGATAGAGTTTACTGCTGTCTGAATAACGTTGAAGTTAATTTTGCTTCATGGATATAGTTGTTAACATAGCACGTGACATTTGCCCAAGAAAAAGAACACTTAAAGGTACTTATTGCTGATCGCTTTCAACTCTTCGAAGAGAACTGATAACCTTAACTCTGCATTCTTAATGAAAAACAAAACATCTTGAAGAAGAATTGTCGGCTTCCTCCTTTTTCCAGCGCGTTTCATCACAGTCACGTATCATCTTTACTTTCGTTCTTTTATTCCTCCTGTCTCCAATTCGTTTTTGTTATTACAAGGAACAAAACATGTTATAATAAAAGACAGACTTTCAATATTATTCGATTTGAGGCAGAAAGGGCAGTTATACAGGTTAACGCCATCTAGCTTCATTATTAACTCCACGGACTTGGGTAGGAAGAGAAACCCGTTGCCATGGTGATTTAGACTGTAAAGAATGGCAACATAAACAAGACGTCAAGGTGTCGACCTTAAATCAACAATTTAGTTGAGTAACCTGCAGCTGCACATATGACAGACATTAAAAACAAACAGAAAGGCCTGTAACTTAAATGTGCTTGTTGCCTTTTATGTAAAACTGGTGCGTGTGTTCGTAAGTGTGTGTATTTTTCTTGTTCTTCGTGTTGTATTATCAGCAATAACTTGTGAAAATTGATTTATATTTTTCTTTCATAAAGTTAACATTAAATTTATAGAGGTAACGTAGGCGGATATTGCGTTTTACTTTAGCCTCAAGCGGTCAATAAGTTCATGTGCCTATCTCAAGTGAATCATTTGAAATAAAAGTCTACTTAATTATCCCTACTGTTCAATCTTTCGGTGTAAATATAGCCTACTCTTTCCACCAATCCACCTTTAATACTTAACGATTTTCTTAGTATTTCAAACCCATGTTCTCTATTTTTGTTCCCAGTTACAACAGATAAAATTATTGAAGTTGCTTCTCATTGTCTATGATCAAATAAAGCTGCTGGCTTTGACAAGTTTAAATCATCTTTTACGAGAATTGTGATACATTTACTTGCAGTTTCATTAACACACATCTTTAATATATCTTTATCACATGGTGTGTTCAAGTTCCGACAGAATGAAAGTTGCAAAAGTTTAATACCACCCTATCGTACATACTGCTTGGTTGTCTGGTCCGGAACTGCTATATCTAATATTACAAATTGGTATTATTACAAAAAGCTGTTCGCCACATTTTGGGGTCTAAATGGCATGATCACAACAGTTTTTTATTTTCTTCTCTTAGGTTACTGAAATTATCTGACATTGTCAACTTGAGCATTACTTGTTTTATTTTTAGATGTGAAAATAGCAACGTACCTTGAAGGTGTATAATCACAATACCCAAATTCCAAATTCATGACTAAAACATCCGTCAAAGCTCAGAACTTTACCGGTTTCCTTGCCAGGACAACGCCCAAAACAATGGACAACAACATCCTTAAATATCGCTCAGTTATCGTTTCTATACTGAATAAAATTTAAATTTTTATCTTCGGAAGTTCTTCCTCAGCAAATTTTAGCCTAGAATCTATACTTATATCGTAGAGGGGGGCAGGGCATTTTTTTGTTGTTTTGGGGGGATGGTTTTAGGAGGGGAGGGGACTAGTAATTATGGTGTAGTAAATGGAATGCGGGTAGGTTATACTGTTTTCTTTAGTGGAGTTATCGCCCAGTTAAGCTCTAAAGAGTTTTTGCCATTACTCCCCTTACCAACTTGCAGTTATGAATAAGCACGTAGCTATTATATTTTGGTATTATTATTAAGTAGTAAAACTGTTTTCAGATCATAACATTCAGACAAACCTTCATGTAAATTCAGTAATGTCTATATGTGTCAATACATTTACTATGAGTCAAGATGTGGAAAGTCAAATAAACGAAATGAAATGAAACAAACTTTTGCATTGTTTGCACATAGTTAGACATAAAAATAAAGCGTTTCCCTTCCACACGATAGAAGCCAAAGAAGTTCAGCCCCACTTCCTGGACACAACCGAAAGAGGATATCTGTATTAAAAATTGACTTTAAAACCCTATCCTTTAACGACAGGCTGACGTCGCGTTTGGTGGAATAACAATAAAACCGTGGTTGCACTACGGATTTTTGGGTAGGAGAAATGAAAAATTGAGTCGCAAGAAGAACAATTTTTCGACTAGAGTGTAAGACTTACGAGTTCATCCAATTAGATGACGAAAAGCTGCTTCCATATGTTGGTGTAAGTTGTTATTCCTCCTAAGGGGAGCTTTTTGTGATTATGATATTATGTACAAAAGGTCCATTTTGATTTGCCTCCACGTTTGAACAGCACTCTTGGTGAGGTAAAATGTAATCTTATCGAATAAAAGTGTAACTCGAAATCAATATCATTAGCATTACCGTTATGAAAAAGTAATTAAAAGTGAATACCCTGAATAATCAGGAAGGATGATCGGATTAATTAATGGGTGTTCCATGCACTTCACGTGCTCCACATTTCTCATTATTATCCTGAACAAATTTGATTTGTAAAGCAAGTTGCAGCTGCGAAATTCCTACGCGTTATTTTTTGTCAAGAATTATAGCGGTATTTACCGAGGTACACGGTCACCATAATTTTGATAACGTCATCTCAAACCAGCTCAAAATAAGATAAACCTAAGCTGCCAGATTCATCGCGAGTTTCCCAGGTGCTGATTCTAATCTTTATCATTGAAATGTTATTTTACTTAAGCTTAAGAACATAAGTTAGATAAGTAATAGCTATGTAGATAAGATCGTCTGTCAACCCTGAAATATTATTCAAGACTCGAAGGCCCTAAGCGCTACTGGCAGGAAAAGCCACCAAATGAGGACGGTTCGAAGTTCAAGTATTGGTTCTATACGAGTAAAGCGGTAACCTATTTCAGATCAGTTCAAGTATGGTTTACGTCACTGTTTTAGAATAACAAGTCAGAATTGGCATCTATTAGGTCTATGTGGACTTCAACATAGCTAAATTCACGTGCCTTTGCGGTGTCTGCATAAAAGTTAGTTAGTTAGTTAGTTAGTTAGTTAGTTAGTTAGTTAGTTAGTTAGTTAGTTAGTTAGTTAGTTAGTTAGTTAGTTAGTTAGTTAGTTAGTTAGTTAGTTAGTTAGTTAGTTAGTTACGGTAGTTAGTTGAATGGTACAAGTTGGCAGTTCACAACTAGAGTTTGTAGGGCGAAAGTACATTCAAGTAATAACAAGTCAGGATTGGCATCTATTAGGTCTATGTGGACTTCAACATAGCTAAATTCACGTGGCTTTGCGGTGTCTGCATACAAGTTTGTTAGTTAGTTAGTTAGTTAGTTAGTTAGTTAGTTAGATAGTTAGTTAGTTAGTCAGTTAGTCAGTTAGTCAGTTAGTCAGTTAGTCAGTTAGTCAGTTAGTCAGTTAGTCAGTTAGTCAGTTAGTCAGTTAGTCAGTTAGTCAGTTAGTCAGTTAGTCAGTTAGTCAGTTAGTCAGTTAGTCAGTTAGTCAGTTAGTCAGTTAGTCAGTTAGTCAGTTAGTCAGTTAGTCAGTTAGTCAGTTAGTCAGTTAGTCAGTTAGTCAGTTAGTTGGTTAGTCAGTTAGTCAGTTAGTCAGTTAGTCAGTAAGTCAGTTAGTCAGTTAGTAAGTTAGTTAGTCAGTTAGTTAGTTACTTAGTCAGTCAGTGAGTTAGTTATTTAGTTAGTTAGTCAGTCAGTCTGTCAGTCAGTTAGTCAGTTAGTCAGATAGTCAGATAGTCAGTTAGTCAGTTAGTCAGTTAGTCAGTTAGTCAGTTAGTCAGTTAGTCAGATAGTCAGTTAGTCAGTTAGTCAGTTAGTCAGTTAGTCAGTTAGTCAGTTAGTCAGTTAGTCAGTTAGTCAGTTAGTCAGTTAGTCAGTAAGTCGGTTGGTCAGTTGGTCAGTTGGTCAGTTGGTCAGTTAGTCAGTTAGTCAGTTAGTCAGTTAGTCAGTTAGTCAGTTAGCCAGTAAGGCAGTCAGTCAGTTAGTCAGTTGGTCAGTTAGTCAGTTAGTCAGTTAGTCAGTTAGTCAGTTAGTCAGTTAGTCAGTTAGTCAGTTAGTCAGTTAGTCAGTTAGTCAGTTAGTCAGTTAGTCAGTTAGTCAGTTAGTCAGTTAGTCAGTTAGTCAGTTAGTCAGTTAGTCAGTTAGTCAGTTAGTCAGTTAGTCAGTTAGTCAGTTAGTCAGTTAGTCAGTTAGTCAGTTAGTCAGTTAGTCAGTTAGTCAGTTAGTCAGTTAGTCAGTTAGTCAGTTAGTCAGTTAGTCAGTTAGTCAGTTAGTCAGTTAGTCAGTTAGTCAGTTAGTCAGTTACTCAGTTAGTCAGTTAGTCAGTTAGTCAGTTAGTCAGTTAGTTAGTTAGTTAGTTAGTTAGTTACAGTAGTTAGTCGAGTGGTACAAGTTGGCAGTTCACAACTAGAATTTGTAGGGCGAAAGTACATTCAAGTAATGTATTCGATTGTGAATTCGTAATGATCCTATAAAGAGTAGAGAGGCCCTTATTAAAGAAAGAATTTTTTAAAGAAAATACCAGAGATGAAAATTGAGCCGAACCTAGGGGATTTGAACCTATCCTCCGCTTTCCGGGCAGAGTTTGTGACCACAAGACCAGTTGAGCTCTTGATCACAGCTCATAGGCTACAAATACATTAAGTGAGAATCAATATCATCTCATTGTTACCATGATGGTAATCCCAAGCGGAAATGAATAATAAGTAGATTGAAGTTAGTAGATAACTTCCATTTGTCCCTTTCCTCAGTGAACCTTGTAAATTCTTATGAATGTTTTTTTTTTGTTCCAATTCGGCCGTGCTCGACTTTCGTGTGTACCTTTCTGCCGGTCTTAGCCCCCTTTTTTTCTTTTTATTTTGTTTTGTGTCTCTTATGTGGCACTTGTTTTTAAACATACACTTTCGTCCGATTTTGATTTGACACAAACCGGATCGGATTCGCTCTATGTTTGTCGTGTCCATTATTACTGTTAGTTGTTCAGTTGGTTTTTGCCACCTGATGAGGTTTTCATACCCGAAATGTCGTGGAATTTTCCGCAAACTTTCAAGCACTTTCTGCTACCTCTTTTCGACTTTTATGTAATCACGTGACCACTTATCACGGATGAGAGTGTCTCCAGTACCAACATTATACAAAACACGTAGTCTAACATTTCGAGGTCCTACTATTCCTCATAGACTTGATTAACAAAGCAAATTTAATACATTGGACCACGTAAACTCGTGCAACATGACTCACATTTGTTCAGCCTGGTATGGCTTTTGAGGGATAAAATTAGCTTTTCGTTGATCGTGGATGAATAAATTTCATTTGCTTTTCACTCTAGTCTCCGAGAAAGAGGTAAGACTAAGAAATATTAGACTACGGTTTCTGTTTTATGTTGGAATTGCAAACACTCACACCTATCATATGGTACATTGGAGATATGCCCTTTTACTCACATTGATATAACATCCCACCGAAACTTACTGTCATATAAATACACACACACATATATATGAGTATATATATATATATGTGTGTGTATATGTGTGTGTGTGTGTGTGTGTCTGTGAATGCATACGTATATGTTTATATAAATGTGTATGTAACAATAAGTAAAAAGATGAACATTACCCAAAACAATTATTACAAAACCATATTAAAAAAAAAACAACCAAAAGTAGCAGTTTCAGTTTCAGGATTCTATTCAAATTTTCGGCACCGCAGTGCTTTTCTCAAGAACACAAAACAGAATGACAAGTCAGAAGCCCTATAGCATTCACTCCAAAATTACACATAAAGAGGAAGGAGACAACAACAGAAGAAAGGAAAATTACTCGACCGAAACTAAATAAGTCACCAAAGGTTTACAGGAACATTGCACAGAATGAAAAAACAGATAGGAGGAACAAAAGCAAAAACAGGAAAAATCAGAAACGCATTAGACAGCCCGCGAGGTTTGGCTCCTCTCCTTTTTGTTCTGACTGTCAAAACCATCACTTGTGTTGAAGCCATATAAGTACTAGTCCTATTTCAACGTAGGTATCAAGAAGTTTATATTGTGTCGGAAATGATTATAAAATACATTCTTTTTTATGTTTTTCCCGGTTTTCGCCCTATAGTGCATTTTGCAGACGATTTTTAAAATTCTTCTTAGTATAAAAATTAGTTGCAGTTACGCAACCTTGGTCTCAGTTGTTTTACAAGCGTAAACTTTTTTCCTCGTTTGATTAAATGTGCCTCTGTCTGTATTTAAGCAGTTATGCATTAACAAAATTGACGAGATGAATAACAAAATCGGGTGCTACTTTTATTTTACGCTAGTCTGATATCGAAGAGCTGCTAAGGTAGATTCAAGGGTTTAGACTTCGATTTTTATTATTTCTTTACATTCAGTTCCAGTCATTCTGAAAGTCATGAGGCACATGTCTCATTTAAATGCATAACCCAGTGCTTGCGATTGATCAATCGTTGTGTAAAAGACAGTACATGTTAATTGTAAACTGATGTTTGCCCTAGCAGTTGAAGTAGTGATACAAAGCACTTTCTCTCTTGCAGCTACTTCATGTTATAGATTTTATTAACGTCAATATGCCATTGATTAAACTTATAACCAACATTCGTCATTTTTGAGATTTTCCTTTAGATGAAACATTGCGGTACTCTGGGAACAACTCCAAGTTCATAAACATGAGTTACAAGACTATGTTTTCTGCATTATCTAAACCACAGTTTCGGTTTACCAATCTTCGGTTTCTTGTTTATAACCAGTTCCTCGTCAGTTCTTCAGTACAAGATAAGGATTGCATCAAAACGTCTACTGGATTCATCACTCAACCAGAGCTTTGGTGTATTAATTTCTATTTGTAGTCTTGATATAAATAAAAAATATAATTTATTATATTTTAAAATGATAATAATAATAATAATAATAATAATAATAATAATAATAATAATAATAATAATAATAATAATAATAATAATAATAATAATAATAATAATAATAATAATAATAATAATAATAATAATAATAATAATAATAATAATAATAATAATAATAATAATAATAATAATAATAATAATAATAATAATAATAATAATAATAATAATAATAATAATAATAATAATAATAATAATAATAATAATAATAATAATAATAATAATAATAATAATAATAATAATAATAATAATAATAATAATAATAATAATAATAATAATAATAATAATAATAATAATAATAATAATAATAATAATAATAATAAATAATACTCCTGGATACTGCACAGTATGAAGATCCATCGGATCGACCCAAAGATCACGAGGCTTATAGAGATCTCAATGAGGAACTGGACCACCACCCTATTTTGTGGAGGGAAACACCTAACCAACATCAAGGTGGTATATTCCAGGGTGATGCGCTCTCACCGCTCCTGTTCTGTGTAGCTCTCAATCCCTTGAGCTATATGCTTCGCCAGGCCAAGCAAGGGTACACTCTCAAGACAGGCCATAAAATCAACCACCTCCTGTATATGGATGACCTCAAACTGTAAGCCAAAAATGAAAAAGATTTGACAGCACTGGTCGAAACAGTCCGGATATTCACCAATGACATCAGGATGGAGTTTGGACTGGACAAATGTGCCAGGCAGGTCATCGTAAGGGGAAAAATCAAGTTGACCGAGGGCCTTGACCTTGAAATTGGAAAGATAAGGGATGCCGATCTACATAAAGGATACAAATACCTCGGCATACTACAGAATATGGAAAACAAAGAGAGGATGGTCAAGGACAGGGCCACGGCAACATACAGGAAAAGGCTGAGACAGGTACTGAATTCCAGGTTAAATGGACGGAACAAAATTGAAGCAATCAACGCATACGCCCTACCTGTGATCACCTACACGGCAGGCATAATAAATTGGTCTCAAAATGAGCTGGCAGAACTTGACAGGAAGACCAGGAAAACATTAACGATGTATGGCGGACTTCACCCTCGAGCTGATGTGCACCGGCTGTACATTTCGAGGAAGAATGGTGGAAGGGGCTTGAGAGAAATCGCGGCCACTGGAACATTCCAGTGTGCAGGGCTCCAAGAGTACATCATGGAGGCCAAGGACTCAGACCCACTGATAGAGGCTGTGTGGCAAAATGAGGTACTAACAGGGTACAAACCAAAGAAAGAATCAATGACAGAATGGAAGAAACAATGTGAAGAGAAGTGGATGACAAAGCCACTCCATGGGCAATATCGTAGACAGGTCCCACAGATCACGAACCTGGAGAACACCTACCGATGGTTGCGGGATGGCACAGGGCTCATAATGGAAATGGAGGCATTAATAACGGCTGCCCAAGACCAAGCCCTAAACACAAAGTGCCACCAAACCAAAATACTCCACAGATCCACAGACCCAACGTGCAGGTTGTGCGGACTGAAGGACGAGACTGTCGCCCACATAACGACTGCCTGTCCATAGATTGCTGGAAGCCTCTACAAAACCAGACACTACAACATCTCAGCAGCCCTCCACTATAAAGTGTGTCAGCACTACGGAATTAAGACGGAGCAAAGTAACACGTGGCTCCACAAGCCCAATCTGACGGAAGAAAATGACAAGGCCAAGATCCTCTGGGACTTTGAAAAAAGAACAGACAGAGTGATCTCTGCGAGAAGAAGAAGTGGACAAGATGGCCAAACAAGCAGTAATCGTAGATGTGGCCGTGCCGAACGATACACACATAAATGAGAAAGAGGTGGAGAAAATAGAGAAATACCAGGATCTGCGACTCGAGGTACAAAGGATGTGGGACGTCAAGGCCAAAGTCGTCCCTGTGGTGGTAGGAGCACTTGGAGCCATCACAAGTAACATCGAGTCATACTTAGAACAGATACCAGGCAACCATGAAGTTAGACCGCTAATAAAGACAGCATTATTAGGAAGTGCCCACATTCTAAGACGGGTGCTCGACCTCCCAGGGTCAGCGTAGGATCCCGAGGTCTGAGGGACAAGAGAAGAAGTTAAGAAAAAAGTGTAGACCAACCGAGAGGTTGTGAGAGAACAAAAATAAAAATAATAATAATAATAACAATAATAATAATAATATTAACAATAACAATAACAATAACAACAACAACAACAATAACAATAACAATCACAATAACAATAACAATGACGACGACGACGATGACAACGACGATGACAATAATAATAATAATGACTTACGTCTAAGTAATTTTCACACTGTTTTTAACATTTAATCAAGCTGGTTCAGAGGAAGACATGTTAAACCTGCCTATAAGATGGTGGTTTCTCAACAAACAGGTTTGCCCACATGAAGTTAGGCTCAACAAATAACTGAAACTTAACAGCAGTATTAAATTTCCGAATTTCAAGTATTCTACATTTTACTGATAGTATTTGTTAATACCTGATGACCACCCAGTCTCCATGTTAATATAGCTTGCTGACCTTCATCTTAAATCCACACTTGAGAAAGGGGGTTATGTTATGTTTTCGAATTATTGATGGCAAGTAGGCTACTTTATTCAAGCATATTCTGCTCTTTCCTATTTTTTTCTTCCAATGTTTGAAGGACTCCCGGCAAGTAATACGGTGACAAAGTGAAGTAAAGCAGTACATGTAAAACCTCCATGATGTATTACCTTCCACAAAAAGCTAATAAACAAGAGAGGTTTCTTTTATAAGCCGCCTTTCAGGAGAAGAAGTAACTTTATGGTAATTCATACAGCCAAGTCTCCTTTGTCATTAAACCAAGTTAATATCCTTTAAGGCTGCTCCTCTGTATAGTGTCTAAAAACAAACTTTTACGTCTTCGAGACTTCAGAAAAATTCAATCAGATGATTCGTATAGTTCCATTGTATAATTTAGGTGTCCTGGCTGGTGGATATGTATTCACATATGGTGAATTTAAAGGGTTGATCTTGCACCGAGCAAGGCCAACAGGAATCAAGTTCCCTTTCAGATTGACGCATCGCGCTAGCCATAATTTGAATAGGATACTTTTTAATAGGGTATCATCTGAATCTTGAAAGCTTTCATATGATATGTATGTTGTAGGCTAGTTTACTAGTCACGCACATATAGCAACGAACAGTTCTTAAGTGAACGTTTTTAAAATCTTTTACTATTCTCATGACTGAAAAACGCATTTAGTCACGGAGAGCTGCAAAAAACCCTTTGGAGACTGACCAGAAGACATATTTAAATGGTAAAATCTTTGAATTCATTCAAGTTTCCATGGCATCAACCTTAAAATCTTTGTTTTATCAGCTATAATTGCGCAAGTCTGTAAACCAATTTGGAATTAAATACTGCAATCAATTCCCTTCTTATGGCATTTCCTGAGGAAAATCTCAGGGAGGGTAATCAAGCAGAAATTAAAATGAGCTGAAACATTAAATCTCGCCTTAGCAGATTTTTGTATCCCCTGGCATTCTTCAAAACTTCTCATTATAAGTATTAAGCAAGAACGCCTAGTGATTGAGATCCTGCACGACCTTATTAGTTGAGCTGGACAGGTTATATGATGACACAATCAAAAACCGTTTGGGAAGAAAGGGAATTTTATTGCAGTGATAGAAATGTTGATGTAAAATTATATCATCTGAAAATCTTTTCAAAGACAATTGCATCGTGTAAAATGATTAAGTATAATGACTCTCTAACTATACGAATTCCTCAACATTTCATCTTTGGTTGCACAAAGCTTGTCATTTTTGAAGACTTCACTCTTTCACAAAACTTTAACGATGGATCTGCTTGGTTTTCAAAACTTCACTTAAAGCAGAAAAGCCTTTGAATGTTGCATCGTTCAAAAAGGACTAATATACGAGGGCCCTTCAAAAATCAAAACCACAGCAAAACTTAAAATTTTGAAACTGTGGTGGAATTGTTTAATGAGCGCAAAAATTTGGTTTCCTTTTTATTTATTTATAGTTCGAAGGAACAAGTTAGCAGGGCAATAATATATATTATTCCAGCCACTTCGATTTCAATGCTTGGATTCCGTTATCATTATGCGACAAACAGAGGCCACTGCAATAAAAACAAAATGTGTTTCCTTTTGAAAAACTTTTACCACATTAGAGATGCAATGGTATTTAAAGATAACCTGTCGTCTCTTGAAAATGGAATAAAATCTATGCCGGGTGTTGGATGACGTCATAGATTACCCTTGTCGTAACTTTGATTGCGAACCGATTCGATACACTATTGATGATGTAACATCCGTCGATGGCGTATCGAAACCGTTCCCATTATAGACGGTTCATTAAATCAGATCGCATTCGAAGACAAGGGTACTTGTGTCATCCTGAGAGAATAACTTTTATTGCATTTTCACGAGACGACAGGTCATCTTTAAAATTCGACCAAGTGATATAAAACCAATTTTTCGTAACGTAAGATGTGGTGTTGTAAATAATATTTTCAGCCAGCTGGAAAAGTAGATTAAATGCGGGTTTCATTATAGTTTAAAGGCTTGTCTTTTTCAGTTAATCACGACGACGATCAGATTCTGTGGGTTCCTAAATACGCTTAAACAAATCAGAACCAGGTGCACACTTTCCATATAAAGGCAGGGACAGATGAAGTATTCCTCGCTTAGGGGGCAAAAAACCACTAAAAATCATGTTTGGTAATCAAATTCCTAGTGTTACAAGAAGTCCGACGAAGGACGTATACAGCCCATGGCTCTATGTACAGCTTATAAAATTTGGTTTTTACGAGCGAATGAGAAGTATAGCAGCCGCTTTATTATAGACTTGTTACAGTGTTTTTATTCTGTGCCTTGTTGGTTTTGTTACTTTTCAGTGTTTGTAAATTAAGGCGTTGACCATGAAAACAGATAATTTATTTAAGGATGTCTCAGGTTTCATCACACGATGAGGCATATTAGTTCAGGGATATTTTAATTACATGGTTCTTGGAACGACCAGGGAGCGACTATATGGGGTTCTCAGAAGCCCTTTCTATAGTTTTTGTCAACTGCCGTTCTTTATGACATGGTCGCTACCCTTCTTTTCTAACAGTTTGAAACATCCGAGCAATCTGTTGACGTGAAAGTTTCGGCGTTGTTGTAAAGAAAACATTGAACGGGTGATTTCTTTTCATGACCAAGGAACTTATAACTGTAACAAGAGCGACAAACTCAAGTTATACCTTATTTTGTTCAAAACTGAAGACGGTCACAGAGGGTTAGGAATAGAGAACGGATAAGATAACGTAGTCTCCCGGATGCGAAAATTGCGCAATAGTAACTGCGTAGTTTTCTTCTGGCCTAAACGTTTCAACTGAAACTTGAATCGCCCTTACCAATATGCGCTTGCTTTGCCGGTGACCACGTAATCAGCCGAACGACATGTGATACAGTTGATGATATCAAGTGCTACCGCGGCTTAAAAAGGTCGTTTCGAGAGTTTGATGTGTTTCAGTGGAAAGTCAAATATGGGCCATGCGCAAGGCTTTATTTGCTTAGCCGCATCGAAATAACTTAGTTAACCTCAACCCAAGTTTTTTTTTTGTTTTACATTTTGTAAATATTCTCACATTAGATTCTTTTATTGGTGGCTGTGCTAATAATTTAGCAATCTTGAAAGACAAATTTAAAATGGGTCCTTTGAGCAACCGTACTGTAAGGGAAAAGACTTTCTAGCTGCGCACCTATCCAACCAAAGAAAGAAGAGGAAGGTGAGAAATTTTATACCGGTACTGTTTATGTTGTTGACAATTATGGTAGGAATGGGAAGAGAGATCTCTGACAAGGGGGTGGCAAAATAAAAGACTGCGTAGTTATCTCTCTCTATTCATTAGCCACTCGAGATGATAGTTAAGTTGCATCTCTTCTGATCTGAAAGTGCTTACTATGTTGGTGATAATGCGATGCATATACATACGGGTGATACGGTTGAACTGCAGAACCGTAATAAGCACTGCCCTCGAGCAATACTGAGAACACTAAGGAAGTTTAAAAAATGCAATTGTCATTCGTGAGGAAATTTTGATATTTTGAACTGCCAATAATATGTGTGAAATTCTGACAGTTTCGGCTACGTTCGGAAATTATTAATTACACAATTCTTGTGCAATCGAAGCACTTCTATTTTCTAGATCTAGTAGAAAATAGCATCCACCACCTGTTTTGTTTAGTCAATTTTAACATCATTTGTACGTATCACTCATATGTACTTTTCTAAACGTCGAGCTTGTAGCATAAACAATTCTGTTTCCCTTTCTTCACATAACTAATGTTTCACCTGTATAAATTTTCAACACTGATATCCTTTTCTGAAATGGGCAAACATCTTCATCATAACAAATTCACCATCTACTGCCTGTTCGTATCAGGGAGTGGCTAAAATTTAGCAACTCTGTCAATATCACTAGAACCGTTAGACCGCCTCCATTCGCGAGTATGAATGCCTTGCATTCTGGTTATTGCAGGGACAGAAAATCTGCTGTATGGTAAACTAAGTGGAGCGTATAGAAAACTTTGCAAATCGTGACCCCCTCAGACAGCTGCAAATATCACTTTCCAGGACTGTAATTCGAACCAAGTCAATAGCTAATTTACGCTTTGTTTGCAAGACCTGTTCACACCAGTATATACATAGGAATGTAATACATAGGGATGGCGAAAAGGTTTAAATAGTATGGGTCAAATATTGCCATACGTCTATGGCTATTTCTATAGCATAAAATAATTTTAGCGGAGCGCCATTATCAAATGAAAGCGAGCTACGAGCGAAGTAATTTTTTGTCGAAAATACCTTTCGGATCCCAGGATATTATTAAGCCTGCTTGAATTGTATATTCCTGTACAAACTGGAAGGAAAGGTACTTATCTACAAATAAAAAATAAGCCTTGCGAAATTTAAGGATAAATTTCAAATGTATTTTCAACACCGGCGGATGTCACCGTATGCGACTCTTTGCTAAAATATCTATAGGTACGGGATGCAAAGTATTTCGGCTAAATTGTTGTGCTTTATTGTGAAAGTCATATTGACTCGACAATTTTAGTGTGCTAAAGCGGATGCTCTGTCAAAATTTTGAATTTAAAAATGATGGTACAAATTTTAACTTGCCAAAATAATGCAAAATCGTTTTAAAATTCAGTCTATTGAACTGTTATAATTTTGATATGATTAACATGAACGAGACATTCCTAAATGAGGTTGTTGCCGTCATTTTTACTAATATGTCGTGAGTTAAATTTAAAATTTACTTGAATCTGGATATGAATCAATCGGTTTGTAATTCTTCTATTAGAGAACTGCATTGAACTGTGGGAAATAAAAAACAGTCATTCCTTGATCATCAACTCAGTATGTAAACAAAATACATTAAGACTGTGACGGAAGGTCAGCAAGACGACGAACGAGACCAAATGTGTCGGAAAGGGACGAGTACAGTGCGTGGATGTGTTCCACTACAAGTTCCAGATGGATAAAAATGTTCACTTCGTAGCCCGATAATTCTTCATTTTGTTGGTCCCATTAGAAAACCGCTACACCCAGGGTCCGCTTTTTTATTTTCACCTATATTCAGAAAAAAAGAAACGAAAATGCCATGGACTAATTAGTCCATATTGATGCACCGTAATTTGAAATATGTGTCCCACGAGTTGAATAAGTTGACAATAAGTTCAGGACAACGGTCGTCAAGGTGGGTCTAAGCCCAACCACTTTCTTTAGTTTGCTTTCGGTTTTGAGGACCTTTACTCTAGCAGATCTTTGGTGTTCTCTAACTTGAATTGTATTTCTTCCCCTTGGCTTCCGAAAGTTCTAAATTTCTTTTGAAACACGATAGTTACCTATCAGGAGGATTTTCTGAGAAGCAAAGCAAACTGTAGTTCTGTCACCTAACTCCTAATGACCATTGCGACAGGCTATAGCTATCCTGAAACTCTTTAGGCATAATTCTTTAATGCACTTTTCCCGATCCATATTGTGAATACTTTAACATTTATATTCTTCTTATAGTTTTTTGTTTTACTTTCTGAAATACTGTTAGCCTCTTTGAAAAAATATAGACTTACAATTTGACTGGATTGTAGCAATAGGTACTGTACTGCTTCAATCATACTACCACCATCACCGCTCTTTCTTTTGATACATTTACTTTAACCCGTTGCTGTAACAGATTAACACTTTTCTGTGATTTTCCCAAGTTGTAACTTTTAACACCTTAGAAATGGTACTTAAAAACATTTTTTGGTCTCCTTTATTCAAGGTTCAATGTTCATGATATGTACATTGACTGTATTTTACATGATGTATATTTAACTGACGTTTTATAACATAATTGCATGAGCATAACAGATATCGTTTGACACATTCTCATTCTTTTAATAATAATTTGTAACGGTTGGAAAAAAAATTGAATGACCCCGCTTTGAATTAAACGAAATAATGTTCTTGAAAATGATAAAAAAAAAACTCCTTCATTATCTTAAGGGTTGGAAACGTTAGCAACGGAAAAACATGTTCAAAATCGAGTTTACTATACTAACATTTAACAATCTACCTTTCGTTTGTAAGCGTTAAATAAGATAAACGAAAATATGTTGAACTTTCTAATCGAAACACCACAACTGTTATTCATTGGTAACAGTATAACAACTTACTTTGATCAAACAAAATATTCATGTAACATTTGATGAAATTTCCTTTCCTGACTACAGTAAACACCATTATAAAACAGATGATCAAATAAATAATCAAATAAGTATTGATATAGACTTTTGCTTACATTATATGCACTTATAGAATTAAACTCCTTTCTTTCTTGTTTGCCCTGAGTTTTAATAACTGGTGTACAGTTGTAATGGGCACGAGCAGACCCTCGCAACCCTGCCCCCAAACTAGGGATGTAGTCGTTTTGGAGCAAACACTACCAATGACTCATCCCCAGTCGAGAGGTAGGGCTCGAAGGGTCCGTGTCCTACGAGTTAATAAAGGGCATCCAAATCGTACTGAAATAATCTGAATCGTTACTCATAAAAACTGTTACCTACAAAAAAGGGACATACATTCATTCATTTCAAGGTATAAAAGCTTTGCGCGCAGTAATGAAATGAATATATTGAATGAAATGCTTAGGCAAGTTCCAAAAACGAACAGAGAAAAAGGAAGTGGAACAACAAAAGCTCAGTCATTCCTTGAAGACATCTTTTAAAAGAGAACGACATCTTTCATTATTTTCTTTCTTAAGTATGTGATATTCTACCTGAAGATAATACTTAAGTTTGCAAAAAATGCTGTTGCATCCGGAATTTTATTATTTAATTTGGAACAGAAGATAAAATACTCTGCGTGTAGAATAAAACAAATTGATTGGGTGTGTAGATTCGTCAAAGAGACCATACTCAACGAGATCATAGTTTAATTCAAAGGCAAAGATTGCAGCATTGTAACCAGAATGCTTCAACAAAATCGCAATCTCAAAATAAATGTTTCAATGTTTCATTATCATTTTTGCAAAAAGTACATAATGAACATTCTTTTACCTTAATCTTTGATAAAAAACATGTTTGTGCCAAGAATTCTGTTTAGGAAACGGTACTGAAAGTAGTGAATTTTTGTATCACGCAC
This sequence comes from Holothuria scabra, assembly GCA_037179385.1. NCBI lineage: Eukaryota > Metazoa > Echinodermata > Holothuroidea > Aspidochirotida > Holothuriidae > Holothuria > Holothuria scabra. The sequence goes on along the minus strand of CM074187.1, from coordinate 3,372,383 downwards.
AGGCAAGTAATGTAAAGTAAAAATCCTGTCCCAGTCATGCTCATTATTATCGATTTCGTGCCATATCTGTATTGCTTTTGGTTGTTCGGCTTTCTTCTCAATTAAATACTTGTAGGTATATTTCGTTATTTCGGGTGACGCAGTTGCCTATATGAGGCGTTTCTCATTACCATTAAGATTAAGGGCACAAGGTAAGTCTGATTTCCAAGGTCTTGGGATCGCCGACAAAATACCAAAATAAGTAGTGAAGGGGAAATGATACAAATGAAACGTGGCACAAAATTGATCATATTGAACAGCGTTTCCATTGGTATCGAAGAAATCACGCACTCTGGGAAGACCATTTTCTTTAAGAGAATCTGAGTAAAAAACTTATTATCAATTTTAATAAATTAGTTATTTAGAATATATTGGTTACCGTAATCAGAAATATCTGGAGTTCTGAAGCTAAAGTCTGACCAGGCGTAACAAACATCGCGTATAAAATTGTTTGAAATATGTATGTCTCTTTTACAAAAGTTACATTTAAATAAGAAACTTTTCCCGTATTTTTCAAGACCTTCATCAAACAAAACTATCCATGGTGACTCACTGCCATCAGGATCATACTAAGACCTCCTTTGCTTTTATAATTTACTAAGACATTTCGTTTTATTTTATCAGGTTTATTACACCAAATAAAACCGTAAAGCAGACTTTCGACATCCTTAAAAAACTGTGAAGTTGGATTCGGGAAAACGGAAAATAAACGAGTTGGTGATGAGTAAAAGAAATAACTAAAAAATTGACAGGCTCGTCGCTTATAACAAAATCATATGTTATGAAATAACGTGGTGGGGTCGAAAATTATGGTCCAAGCGGGAAAAGACAGGATTTGTCTTAGTTAACTTTTAAACCAGAATCTTTACAGAGCTCAGCAAGTAATTTCACAGTCTCCGAAATGTCATTCAAAGAACCATTGGTTATTACTACGCTATCATCTGCATAAGCCGAGATTGAAATAATCAGAAAGGAAATCATTATTAACAATAGGACATGAAACATTATTATGAAGCGTCCTGATCCAGAATCTAAAGTCTTTGCCAAAGTTGAAATAAGAAAGTGCGTTTTGAATGAAATCCCAGTCAAGACGGTCGTAGGCTTTTTCGTAATCGAGGAAAGTAAGGGCACCGAGAATATCGTTTTCGTCGCAATAATTGATAAGGTCTAAGATTAATCTGATGTTTTCCCTAATAAATCGGCCTTTCAGAAAACCAGTTTGCTCATGACTAATAAGGTCAGGGAGAACATTTTTCATGCCTATTGTTAAAAACTTAGCAGCAATTTTGTAATCAGTGTTAAGCAGAGCGATCGGTCTCCATTTTTTAAATAACGATGATCTTTGTTTCCTTTGGGGATAAGTGTTAAGCACGCTCTGCCTTGTTCGTCCGAGATGAAACCTTTACGGAAAGAATAATTAAAAGAATCTACAACCATTCGACCCCCACCTTCCCAAAACACTCGATAGAACTCAGTAGGGATTCCATCAGTACCCGGAGACTTATTCAAAGGCATAGAAAATAAAGCATTCGAACACTCGTCGAGTGAAAGTAGACCCTCACAACTCTTTTGATTGATCATCGGAGAGTTTTGTATGTAAAAATCTAGGACTATTGAATAAAGTATTTGAATTAAAGTCCGAATCCTTAGTGTAAAGTTCCTTGTAGAACTTTTGAGTTGTTCTCAGAATTTCATTAGGACTGTTTATCACTTTATCATAATCTAAAATTAATAACTTTACACTATTATAAGATTTATTTTTATTAGGGGGACGAGCCTAAGGCATGTCAGGCTAAACACACAGCCTCTGTGGGCCTGAGATTCCTGCGATTTTTCACCATTGAATTGATATACTTTTGGAAGTAGAGGTTCTGTAATCTGTTTGTGGATCCTCGAGCTACCATGCCATACCATTTTCATCTTCAACACGTTCCAGATCTTCAAATGCCACACCCACCCTCCTGCAGAATACAGCGAACCGTGACAGCCAGTTCCGCGAAGAGACTGACAGTGGATATGACGAATCTGAAAACTGGAGATCCGCCAAAGACTCATTTCAAAAAGCGTTGAACGCTCAATGAACGCTCAACGAAGGAAATACAAAAGTCTAATACAAAGCTTGAAAAAGACCCAAGTAAAGCTGTGGAGTTCCAGAGTAGGAGAATTGACGACTTAGAGAGAGTTGTGGAGGAAAAGGGCAGCTTTTTCGAGCAGCTTGCTGAGAGAATTACGGCATTGGAAAATGCTTTTGAGTTGAAAACCACGGATACCAACAAATTGGAGCGGTTTTCACGAAGAAATTATTTCAGAATCGTTGGTATACCCGTTTCTGAGAACGAGAACTGTGAAGAATTGGTCAAAGAGAAGGTGTTCCCACTATTTAAGGACGCACCTGATTTACACATTGCACGGCGCCACAGGGATGGCAGAGCCCCACCCGAAAGATACCCTCACATCCTTGTTCGCTGTCTATCGTATAAAGCAAAATCTTTTATGATGAAGTACAGGCGATAAGCACTGCAGGGCCAACCGTTTTTCATCGTGGATGATCTAACAAGACTAGACTTAACTGAGAAGAAGAAATGGTCGTCCAAAGCTAAGGATCTCTATGAAAGTGGGACTAAATTAACCTTTAGCGGAGGAAAATGGAGAGGTGCTTCCTGTCAGTCTTTTGGACTAACTTTACCTCAACACCTCCTACTGTGGTGAGACTTTTTTCAACGTTTAACCATTCGTTTGAGTCTATATGCTCGTCTTATTTTGTCCTAGGACATGGTTGACTAACTATTGTTTAGGCATAACAATCCCTAGCAGTAATACCGCTGAAAATTTCTCGGCGGAGAAGCTGGTCAACGTGCCTTTTTACTTTTTTTCCTTTCTTTTCTTTTCTGTCTCGTAATTTACATGTAACTATTATGTACTCTGTCTATTTCCCATCATGTAACATAGGGAATCATCGTTTTGATAACTGTGGTATTGTTTGTAGTTTAGACATTGAAGCTATCACTTTAACGAAATTGTATTGTAGTGTTAAATTACTTCTAAAGCCCGGTACACACCGGCACGACTACCTACGACGCGACAAGACTTCACCTGTCGTAGAAAATCTGCATAAATCGTAAACATTCTGGCGCCTTCCTAAACCCACGAAAATACCATGTCACACCGCTCCGACACTAATCGATGGAGCGACGCTGCACGTGGCGCGCCATCAATCAGGCTATTCCAGGTTTGAGATTTAGGCCCTACAATAAATTTGAAATGGTTCATTTTATGGCCTCTGGGTCGCAATTAAGAAATTATTGGCGTGTACAGGCTCTAAAGTAGGCCTTTCACACTGTCCAAAATTTGCGTATCGTGTCCTTTCAAAGACTGAACTCGGTGTATGAATTAGTAAGTTAGATGGGCTTTAACGGCTCAATTTCTAACCGAATTGTCAAAGTCGGGCTGGCCACGGCCCTTTTTTCCAGTTGTGGCTCATTGGCTTGCTTCTCTTAAGGGCTGTGATTTCCCTGGGACGTAGGCTGGAGGAGGGGGTGCGTGCGGACGCACCTCCCCGCACCAGGTGGAGTTCCGCTCAAAATGAGGCAAAAGAATTCTTCAAAAAAAATAAGTCGAAAAAAGAAGCTCTAGAAGACTACGGTGCTACTCCCTGACCAGGGAGGTGTTAGGACCTCTAACACCTCCCTGCTCTGACCGCCGCCTCCACCCAGCACGCTTGTGCCTACATGCAAGAGGATGAATACAAGTCGGCTATTGCAGATTTATCTGCCAGCCGCCAGTAGGCGAACGAATGTCTTACAAAATTATTAACACTTGTTATTTTGAAAATAAATATAGAAAGAAAAATTTTCCCCTTAAAAAGGAAGTAATTTCTAATTGGCTCGGTATTCTAGGCCTACGTAAATGCTTGAACATGAACGCACAATGACTGGTTTGAAGTTAACGGACTTGTTCCGTCTTTTTCTGTGCAAAGTATCTTCAAGTGACGCACTTTTATAAGTGCGTTCGTTTTCCGAACACGCAGAAGTTTGCATCAACAATCCTGATAATACACTGAGAAATGTCTTTTTCGCGTATGTAATGCGTTGTAAAAGCGTACGCACACTGACCTCTTTGAACGATGGATTTCTTTCTTTTTTTTTTTTTTTTTGCTAATCCGGCTTTAGTTTTTACACGAATCGCCGGTTAGACTGGTCAACGCTAGGTCTCATCTACACTTCCACCCCGATATTTACATCTCTATGAGGAATCAATTTCAGCAACAGTGTAAGTAAACGTGTGGAATATATGCTTATAATATCTTTGGGGTTTACCCCGTCTTCCAACCTCCAGTTCGTAGGTCTATCACATGGCGTTAGTCTACTCTGACTGATTTAGCGCAAAATTCATCGCCCCACTATTCAAAAGAAGTGTTCGTATGTCTTTCGCCTCCATCACGCTTACGTTTTGTACACTTGTTAAAATGAAGAAAAAAGATGGTCCCTACACGAATAGCTCCTTATTCTCGAGTCATTTCGTTCATTATTCTGCTGTACAGCACAACCATTGTGGGCAATTCATCAACGCAAAATCACAGTCCGCTTAGCAGGCATACATTGCAAACATGCAGTTGGCTTCGCGCTGAACAGACAGATTAGAATACTGCGAAAAGTTATCTCCGCTCCACATCGATTCCAGTTTTTAAGATGCCTTTAACTCGGAGACAGAAATTGGCTACAGTAATAGCTATTGTCCTGCTACTGCAGCGATGGAAACGTCGCCGAAGTAGAAAGGGAAAATTATGGAGCCACACCTTGTTGCTGAGGCGAGAACATCAAGGGGCTTTTCATAACTTGTGCCGTGAATTGGCGGATGAAGATCAGCCCTCATTTATCAACTTCTCCAGACTCTTTCCTGCGCAGTTTCATCATTTAGAGGAGTTAGTGACGCCTAAGATAAGGCGGCAAAATACTAATTTCAGGGATAGCATACAACCTGGACAGCGGCTAATGATCACCCTCCGCTTTCTTGCAACAGGTAGGCCTACCTTCCCGCAAACTTGAGCGTAAGCTATAGCCTAATTTAACTATACCGGTAGGCTACTGCTAGAATGTAGGCTACATATTTGCATTCTATAACACAATTAGTTCCGTATATTTACCTGAAAAAGTAGTGGGGGTAGAGGGCAATGGAAACATAATTTTCTGTGTGAAGAAAATAATGGTAAAATTGAGTTAGCATCAGCCTCTCCAAAATGTCCGCCAACGCACGCAGGGCAGGTCGTGCGCTTCTTTTTATTCGTAGTAGACCTAGGGAAGAAACCATTTTTCAAAAAAAATTAAATTAGTTTCAAAATCATGGTTAGGGTTAGAAAAAGGGTTGGAGTAACGTTGACATGGTAAATTTGCCCTGTTCTTTCAGAATCCGGTGTCAGAATTATAAAAAAATGGATCACAACGCTGTTATTTTCAAATTAAGGGTCTGGTTTATTTCCAAGAAGCTGATTGGTCCATTGGCATGAATCTTTCCTATGCCTCCTAGGAAACGTGAAGTCGCATACCGGGCAATTTTTTCCCACGCGGTCAAGGGCAAATCATGGCAATGGACCAATCAACTTACTTCTAAGAAATTAGCCACGCCCCTTGCTCCTAAAATGCCAGTTTCTCTACATTTCTAGCAATTCTGGCGTAGGTTTATGAAAAAGCATGCCAAATATCCCGAGGCAACGTAACCCTAACCTTTATTCTAAACCTAACCACCATCTTGAAGCCATTTTTTAAAATTCCAAAATCGGATTTGCCCATACCCTCGTTGGAAAAGAAATCTAACGGGCAGACCCGTAGTCAAACAAGGTACCGTAGGCTCCTTAACGGAGCAAAATCTGTGCTTTCAGTAGGAGAAATATTTTTCAAAGGGAGTGGCTTACGAAAATGTGTTAAGACAGTGTTAACTTTTTGTTTTTATGACGGAGGGCGTAACTTTTTCCAGGGAGAAGCCTTCTGGCACGGGTTTGACCCGGGGGGGGGGGGCATTCCAAATTTTACCCAAAATTTGACCCTCTTCCCTTCTGCCATTTGATACCAAGGCCCCCCTTGAAATTTCATCGTAACTACCCCCGACGTACTGCAAAGAATTCGTGCCTCCGTCCAAAAATCCGCCATCATCGCCATGGTTAGTACTACAGTAGTAAGCCTGCAGCTGTAGCATATACTGTAACATGGTTTGATACGTACTCACCTGCTCTCGGTGTTGCGCAATAAAAACATGCCGTAACTGGAACTGTGTACCATGGGTGAATGCTGCGCTCTGATTGGACAAACCGCATGAGGCCTGTTTGTCGCGTCGAAGACGAGTTCACACCAACACAACGAGTACCGCCCATACCCGACTACGATTGAACATGTTTAATCTTGCCGACGGCATACGACCCGACGGAATTGTAGTCGTGGGAGTGTTCAACGCGTCGGCTGGGGTATGGGCGGTGTGAACACTCCCACGACTACAATTCCGTCGGGTCGTATGCCGTCGGCAAGATTAAACAGGTTCAATCGTAGTCGGGTCTGGGCGGTACTCGTTGTGTTTGTGTGAACTTAAAGGGGAAGTGCAGTAGCAGACCGCCCTGTTTCACGATGGCTGTTGAGAGTCATGTGACAATTTTTTTCTCCTTAAATGTGAAATTCACTAGACGTAACTGCTTCGCTTACATTGCATGTGCAATAGTGAAGTAATGAACCATTATGAGATATTCTTTGAAGAAAAGTGACAGGAAAATTGAAATATTTAGCTGTTGCTTCAAAATTAGTTTTGGCAGACTGCTCTTAACCTTTGATAGTTAAATGTACGCCTCTACTTTAGCTGCAGCCATTTTACTAGCTAGATGTTGCTATATTCGGCAAAGGCAAATGTGATCCATTCATGCTTCCAATCCTTGATGTGATATCGATATCTCCTACATCATGGCTTAAATGCTTGAATTAAAACCGTGCCAAAATATCGCTTCATACCGTAACAAAACGAAAATGATTTAAATGTAAAGTTACACTTATATTAAAAGTGACTTGTTTCTTATCAGCGGTTTTTCGAGGCCCGGGAGGAAAATATGAGTGGGTAATGAATTGATCTTGATACTTAAACCTATATTATATGGGCATATTTTGTCATCTGAATCCAGTGCAAGTTCCGACGATATAATTCATGCTCATATAGATAGAAAATAGGTAAGTGGGTCTTTTGCATACTGACGTAGATTATGACAATGATAAATAATGATAGTGATTGGAAGATGACTCCATTTCAATAGCATTTTTTTATAAAATAAAAATCTTTCTTCGTTCTTTAATGACACATATGTTGAAAACTTTTACACTTTGACATTTTGTGGAAATATTATACAAATTCTGAAAATAAGGATAGCGATTTGGCCAATCAGCTGAGTAGTAAAAGAAGTAAAGACCAATTTTTTGCGTAAATGAACTGTTGTAAAAGAACATAGCAATAATGTTGCAAAGGGTATGATCTCATCCTTCCAATGAGCTCATTGTCATCCTAAGACACTTTACGAAATTCTACAAATACGATTGAAGTTCTCCAAAATTCAACCAGCGAGCTGTAAGGGAAGGGGGAACAACGCATGCTCCTTTTTGTCCTACGTGTGTAGCCGCCACTTAAATTTTGCATTGGTCTAATTCCTGAAATACCTCAAAAGTAACAGGGATCTTGCATTGAAGACAAATGTTTTCCTCGCCTGCTTTATCTGAAAGAGCTCTTAGGATGATTTTCATCTGTTAGCATTACATTGCCATCCGTCAAAGAAAGCAAAATTTGTTTCAACTAGTGCCAGAAAGTAACACTTTAAAAGGGTGCATTGTAATACCTTTTTAAAAGGGTGCATTGTTACTTTTTAAAATTCGCTATTTCAAGAACAACCCAAATCGTTTGAAAGATCATCATCGAAATTTAGACTTCCTTTAGTTTTCAAACAGGTCGATTCCTTCTTTAATGAAGAAATTAGAATAATAATGGAATTGCGAGCTGTACTTTAGAGGTATTTCAGGAATTAGACCAATGCAAATAAAAGTGACTGTCAGTCGTTTAAATAAAAAACTATGGAAACGTTTTACATGTTTTGGCTGAGCAGATATCTTTAAAAGCAGCATCTTGACAATGGTCTTTGTTACAGGTTTACTGCACTTGAAATGAAGGAGGTCATCATTAAGTAGGGAAGTCAACAAAAGGCAGCAATAAAAACAAAGTGAACTGTCAGTCAAATTTCGGTGCCTGAAAAGGGTTTTATTATTTGCAAGTACCTGTTGTCTGACAGAGTAGGTAGATGCTTCTCCTTCCCTTACAGCTCCCTGATTCAACTTTGTACATATTTCTCACAATGTTAGATATTTACTTTCATATAACGGAAAATTATGAACAGATTATGTATCCTGAAATTTCCAGGCAAAGAGTGAACATATATTCATCATACAAATCAATTTTATTTTGCCAGCAGTATTCCGAGACGAGATCCAACATCAATGTCTATCATAACTGTCCTTGCGAGACCATTCAACTTGAAAAACCAGTAAGGCATACATAAATAGATCAGTTTATAAAAGGACTGAAATTGCTACAAAGCAGGTCTATACCTCGGAAAGTACTGCAGAAAAAAGATCAAATGATTCGAATTGTATTAAGTTGCCTCATGCAGTCATGGAGTTATGTAATAAAACAGAGCATACACTGATAAAAATAGTGACTTAAATCCTTAACCCGAATAAATGACCTTTTGTCATGTATAGCAAGATACATTAAATCTTTTTTTTAGTTTTGAAAACTAACTTGAACTAAAACATGCGGTTGCCCAGATAATTGCTTTAGACCCAACTGTTTACCTTTCCATTTATTATTTTGATATGTTACCAAACCAGGGTTTGTGAAAAAGCCATGGGCTTAAAAGTGACTTCTCGTGGATAACGTTTTCATATGCTTACAACCTAACATACCTCACAACGTATTGTTTGTGCAAAATGGGCATCTTGAGCCTCGGATGGCCGTGATTGGCTGTTTTCGCATGAAGGAGCTAGTTACGTCTTGTCAAGCGTTTTCGAACAAATTCAAATGCTCCCGTGGAGACCGCGTGTAGATGTTAAAAATTCATGCAAGTAGATCTTCGTACTCCGTTTTGTTCTGCATTATCCATTGAAACACTGCGGTGGAAATTTATCGCCACAGGTAAAACCAAAAACAAAAATTAAATTAAATTTGAAAGTGTTTTGCATTTGGAAATATCCCCATAGCTTTCTAGGTAATATCTTCATAAGGTCTGCCATAATTTTGTGCATTTTACCTCGTGGCGAATGAATAAAGCTTAACATAAGTAAACGGAATAGGATATTCAATTCAATGCAATAATGCCCCGCAATTGTAAATAGATCCTGTTTACCAAAAGATAAAAATGGGTATTGACTACATCAAGCTCATGTTTGATTGTCAAAGCAAACAGGAGAACAATCCACCATTTTAGTATGACTTAACTTTGTTTGTGCTGTAATGTGATTTTGTTATGTAGAGGTTTAAAACGGTGTTTTAAACCTGATTAAAGTACACAAAGGTTCAAATGAGGTAATTAATATGAAATGATGAGATGGTGGGCTCACTCAAATCTTAAGAAAGAAAAAGGTGATCCACTTAAAGGTGGAGAAACAGTTTCACAGAGTACTTTCGATAATTGAGAACATATCTTTACTTGATAGGGGTGGACGTCCACACCTGCTCGTTGAGCAGTACTTATAAATGTGTGTTTCTTACAAATGATCTTTTTTATCTATCCATGTTTCTTTGCCTGTTTAGAAACGTTGATAATCTGAAGATCTGGATCTGGATCTGGTTCCAAAAAGTCTATGTTGTCTTCGGGAAACCTTGTGTGAGTATGAACACAATTACATGCAGTGCAGTACAGTCGCAAGCCATTCCCCTTCTCGCGGGCTGGAACGTTTTTGTACCGGTTCAAAGGACGCCCTCTGAAATTTTGGGAAACTGTTTTTTTTCTTTTTTTGTGCAAAGTTTGTATTTTGTTCGAGCAATGTCTTTTCACAAATGTTTCAAGTGTCTCGCATAGTCTTGGGACGTGCAACTATCATTTCTGTGGGAGTAAATTTCAATCGTATTGCAAATCGCTTATATTTTTTTAATGCATGCAACGCTAAAAAATTATGCAATGATACTCCAACTTGTTCTTCTTTTTATTTTCAGTAGTAACACTAGGTAGAAAGTTTGCATTGTCATTGGTTTTTTTGCCTTTCGGCACTTTTTTTTAATATTTTAAATATTTCGTCCTTTTCAAATTTTGAAACCTGTTAACTCTTTTTTGAATTTTCTATCGCTTTGGATAATTTTTCAGTGTTTTTTAGTGGGTTTTTTTTTGTTCATCCGATTGTTTGACCATTTTCATATTTCTGTCTTCTTTTTAGTTTACATCAATTGGGATTAACTTGAGCCATTATTATTGTTTTCATGTTTGATTAAGGATCACCTTTTTAACATTTTTCGATGATCTTTTTCTTATTTATTAATAGTGATTGTTTTTTGTGTGATTAAGTTTATTTCATTTTTTAATATTTTCTACATGTCCTTTTTACCTTTTGGGGACATGAAGGAAGCGAGTATCGTGTCGCATGCTCGAAAGCTTTGCTTGAAAAAACATCCATGTAATTGTGTTTAATTAAAGTCAGCGAAGAGTGCAGCAATAAAATGGCGGTGGTCACCAGCCAGACAAAATGTGGCTCCTTCTTTGAAACAAATCATGTATGGTGAATACAAAATACACATGCTGGAGCAAAGTGTACAATAGGAAGGTGACTTTTAAAGTGACAGCTATGTTTTGAAATGTAGGTAACTGTTTATACCTAGGCTGGTAAAGCAATTTTGGATTTTACTTCTGAAAATACGAAAGTGTTGCTAGACAAATACACTGACCCCTTCTGTGCAGTATTACTTCGAATTGAAATATGTGTGTGCTATCCATGAGCGTCCAGACTCTTAAAATAGTTCTCCAAATTCTCAAGATAATTGGACAAAAAATTCCGTCATAATACATTTTTCACTTCGAAGTACCGAAACAATCTTGCTTTGAACTATGTGATTTTTTTCAAACTTACCGTATTATTAATTTTAGAGTTAATAACCATTCGTGGGCATGCCGATTAGAGATGTTCCCTGGGGCTGTCAGCACTGAAATAAATCCTAATTTACCGTGTAATCGGTAACAAATACATTACATAAAAAACAATCAATAATTTAAAATTTATTATTAAAGTCAAAACCTTGTTTTGATGATTTCTATAATTGTATGTTAACGATAAATTTATTTATGCATTCACTGATGCCAAATCGCTTAATCCGTTTCGTTGAAATATCGATGTCAACTCTTACTGCAAAAGAAAAAGTTGGGAATTCATTCAAATCACATTTGAAAAACGGTGGAACGACTTTCAACCTTCTTCGTATTTTCTTTATTACTTCTTTTTTTAGGGAGTGTCACTTCTCGACAAGCCCCAAAAGGTTTCTAAGTGCACTTCCTTTCACACTCTCTGTTACTTATTTACTTTGTGATTCTTGTTTTCAATCTTGTGTTGTGATAAACCAAAAATAAATAAATGAAATGAAACCATGCAGTGTAAACTCTGAGTAGTGGGGTTAGATGGGAGGGTGGAAAGTCAATATGACGGAAAAACTTCGCCTTACCCGGGAAAATACATTTTGTTCTGTGCATGTTGGTCTGAAAGGCATAAATATAAGGCAGAATAAATTCATCTATCCATTCAATATTTATTGCAGCTTTGTTTATCTATATATAAAGGACGGATGTATTATTCATCTAAATATAATGGACCGAGGAAATCTCACACGTAGCAGAGGGTTCTTATAGAAGTGAGATACCCCTTAAAAACTGAAGGCAAGTGCACAATTTCTTAGAAAATTAAATTAGAGGTAATTGAAAAGATACAGAACAATTTTGAGACAAAACGAACACAAATTAGAAGGCAACAACTAGTACCACATGTTTTAATTTGCATTCATGTGTGCATTATCTTTTTAAAGATTTTTTGAAAGAATATATACCAGTTGCAGTCCGAAATATGTTAGGTAAAGATACTCAATTTTGGCGTCCTAGAAAAAAGGCTACACTCTAAAATCAAAAGAGTGAACTTACTCACTCTTTGATCGAGTGAAAAATGTAAATTCACTCCATTAGAGTGATAATTCACTCCAAGAGGAGTGAAGTTCCCTCCAAAAAGAGTGAAGTTCACTCCAAAAAGAGTGAAATTCCCTTAAAACGAGCGAAGTTTCACTCTTGGTGGAGTGCCCACGGTGATCGCTCTTAAAAAAGAGCGATCATTGCAGGCACTCGTGGAAGAGTGAATTTTCCATCTTCTTCTAGTGAATTTCACTCTTTTCAGAGTAAACTTCACTCTTTTTCGAGGGAACTTAACTCCTCTTGGAGTGAATTATCACTCTAATGGAACGAATTTACACTTTTCACTCGATCAAAGAGTGACTAAGTGCACTCTTTTGATTTTAGAGTGTAAGCTGAAAGGCTGATAAACTATAAAATGGAATGGCACGAACGGTCGATTGGTATGGTCGCGAATATTGCAGAGTTAAGGAAAAGAGACTGATACATTACATATATCCTTAGATTCAATAATGCAAAATTACAATGATATTAAAACAATTTATATCAATTATGAAGAGTCTTTATAACTCCAAAAACGTCGGTGCTCATGGTTTGCACGAATCAACCTTTTCTGGATGGTAAAAAGTGACAAACAGTTACTGCCCATACAAACGTTTTCTACATTATTCTATAGAAATGCCTGTAGAGCCCTATAGAACTCTAAAAAATAAAAATAGAAATGTTTACTCTTCTTCACAGAAATTTGATGTTTATTTAGAATTTTATAGAATAGCCGTTTCTATCGAAGACAATCTCTATAAACTAATTGTCCAGGATTGTCTATACAGAAACTCTGTAGCAACTTATTCATACGTTTCGATAGAACTTGCATAAATGTTTTATAGAATTTCCAAACATTTTCTATAGAACACCTAATTTGCATATTATTTGCATAATTTTCAAAATAAAACGTTCATTCAAATTCCTTCTTTGACCTTTACAATGATAAAGAGGTCCGCATCCAAAATACTGCTGTAAATTAAAGAAGTTTTCTTGAAGTTCTCTCTGCACTGAATTACGAAAAGTATGATAGTGGGTAAAATGGGCGTGGCCAAAATTTTGACACAAAAATTGTAAATTTATGCTTATAGTAGGTTTAAACTAATCAGGTATTTGGCAAAAAAAAAATTTTTTTTTTTGCAGAAAAGATAAGTACTTCATCAATATAGATAGATAATATTAAGATGTATGAAATGTTTTTCTTTAAGAAATATAAAATAACATTTTTAAGTATAACCAACGAGTCACAGATGTGGTACATATAAATTTGGTTACATATTCCGTTTTTCCGTTTTCAAGAATGTCTTCAACAATTAAGCGGAACCCCGCTCTCGACCCCCTGGTTTTTTTTCCTGAGACATAAGGGGATATTGGAAGATGTAAAATCATCTTGGGTGCAAAATTTCATGCTCATTATGCCTAGGATGCTGAAAGCTTAGTTTATACATCTGTAATGTCAAATTGTAGGCATTAATCCGTAAAACAATTCCATGCAATTCCTATAGAAAAGAGGCCAATTTTTCTATAGAACCTCTATCGGCTACTGTTTGTATAGACCCTCTATACAGCTTAGAATTCCACTAATTCTCTGTAGAAACTTATAGAGTTATAGAGACCCATAGAATTCCTTTAGAAAAGTGGCCCACTTTTCTAAAGTACCTCTGTGGGATTTCTTAAGGGTCTCTAAAAAGTTTCTAAGGAGCTGTTCTAAAGAAACTCTATGAGGTTCTATAGAGATTCTACAGGCTTTTCCTTTAGAAGGGCTTTAGGAATTTCTCGAGGAAATGTCATACAGTTTCTATGGAAATTTTTCTATAGAATTCTATAGAGGATTTTGGTATGGGTGTGTTTAGTATTTCCCCATAAAGCGTACCGTAACAGTTATTCAAGAACTGGAATATGGTAAAATTAGTTCATTAAACAGGTGTGCGAGGAAATTTCTTGGTGAACACACGAATATGATTTTTTGTACCAATGACCCACGAGTTAGTACTGGAAACGAATTTCCGACTATGTAATTTTTTTGTAATTTAACCACTTAGTGGGATACAGAGTGTCCAGTCAACTCGACCCTTGGGACAACTCGGCCCGGACATCTCGGCCCTTGATCAACTCGGACACCGAGACAACTCGGTCCCCGGAAAACTCAGTCACCGGAACCACTCGGCCACCATTGCAATGGCTGTATAGAGTATGCAATACCACGTTATATGCCAACGTCAATTCGTCCTTCGTGCAATTGTGGTGCACATGTGAGGATAAAGTTGGTTGGCGCGAGCCACAAGCGCTGTATATTATGTGCCTGGAAAGCACAACACACGTACTTTGTTTTGCGTGGTGGCATTAAGATACATTAGGAAAGCCGTGTAATCGAAAAAACTAAATCTATTTCGGTTAAAACTGGTGAAATTTTGTGCAGTAAACTTTCAAATAGAAGTGAAGAACTAAAGTTTTTTCATCTTTTTCTGAAAATTAGGAAGGAACACCCGAAAGTAAAGTAAGGGTAGGCGGTGCACCATCCGACGTTACATGGGTAGTCAGCAAACTATAAGCACATTTGAAGGAAAGGCCCGAAATCTTTAGTGTAGATTTCATACGAAAGACTTGGGTGGCATTATAGATTATGTTGGGGGTTGATTATTGTTGGTTTGGTCTCTGTGACCAGAAGGCTAGACCGGTGTCTGTTGCTTTGGCTCAATTTATGGCCCAACTTCATCAGTAGCGAACCGTTAAGAGGGTTGGGGTAATTAATCAACATTGTCTCATGATGCGGACAACATAGTAAAAGTAATAGCTGAAAAATTTCTCGTAGATCCCATAGAATGTCGCTGAGACACCTGTCGCATAGACTGAATTAACATTGTGCCTACCGATAAAAGTCGAGCAGCCAAAACTGACAATTTGGGAATTTCTGGAAGCCTATTTACACATGAAAAGTGACCATCTCCTAAAGAAATTCTAGAAATAATGCATTTCTTGAATAGCCTAGGCAGTTTATACTGTTAAACATTTCCTGTATGCTGTAGCTGAGTTAGAAATGACCTAGTGTAGCCAGTGCGGCCTAGGCCCGTATGAGATATACAGTCTTACATTGCTAGCTATACTTATGCAAAGCTGCACTGAATTAATCTGTAAATAATGATAAAATGGGTCTGACTTATACATAAATGGCATCCTGCTATCGAATGAAACTGTCGGGTGTTAAAGCAACGTTGTTGATATTCAGTTATGAGACTAATCGGCCGGGCAAATACTACGCCGCCTTAGCCAGCTACCATGGGAGTCCTTCCGTAAATTGTTATTTGTTAACGTAGGCTGACTTCGCAATACAATGGGTGTTGTTTTTTGTCTCGTTCAGGTCCCAAGGCAAGTAGTCAAGGTGGAGGAAATGCTTACCCAATAAGTCAAGACTTCATCCACGTTCAAATTATCTTAGGCCTCCAAATTCTAATGAATAAAAGATATAAAACATTCCCTTCAATATTTAATGGTAAACATGTCGTAGCTAACATGCAATTACAAGTTACTTTAGATCCACAGCAGTATTAGCTTGGCCATGAAGTGTGTGAGTTCTCAACGTCACTTGACCGGTGGAATCTTTTTTACAGCCTAAGGCACAACGTCCATTTCTCTTTCACACCGTTCTTTTATTTTGCGCTGCCCAGTCTATTAAAATGATCGGACCTCGTCATTTTCAAAACAAAAAGCCGGAGGTTAGCTGCTAAGCACTAACTGGCCTGTAAGTTGTAAATATATGCCGCGCCTCGTTTACTGAAGATGCAGTAAAGTATGTATACCTTTAGTAGGTCCATACGTTGAATCGGTCACTGCCGTGCGTGGAAAACGTATCAGGTTTTTTATGTAAAACACTTTTTAAGGGACCGACTCATGGTAACCTATAGTAACCTATAACAATGCTACACGATGTGTATGTTGTTGTTGTGCATGCGAGTTCATAGCCAGCTAAGATTGTCCACCACGAAGGTGGCAGTTTCTGTCACTATTGATTACGTCACGGTTACTAAGCATGACGTCAGTATTGCCTAGTCTTTTTATTAAGGGTTAGATGGAGTTTTACGGCCAAGTTTCCAATTTATTTGTTCAAGTCGAGCGGCCACGGCCTTTTGCCTAGTTGTGGCTCACTGGTTTGTTTTCCCTGATCCATATGCGGAGCATCACGCACAACGGCAGGAAGTTCCTTTTTTAGTCTTTGGTATGAGTCGACCTGGGAAGCCAACCCGGGCCTTCCGTGAGAGGCGGATGCTCTCCGTTAGACCAAACACGCGGTCCTCATTATAAAGGTAAACCACCAAAAGCGAATGCATTTTAAAACATATCCCAGGTTAGGCCTAGTCTCGTTTTTGAGGAAATTTGCCCAGCGTTACCTTCATCATTACTTTGCTAAAGAACTCATATAATTTTCAAGATAAACATGAAAATTTTTAAACTGTTTCTTGAAATCATCGATTATACTTTCTTCCACTGTTTCTTAATTTTTCAGGGTTAAATTCCATTCGGGACCTTTCGCAAAAACACAGATTACTCGAATGCAGGTCTTGATGGTTCCAAGTAGTTTATAAATGATGCTAACTGGGCATGAACATGCAGATGGTTATCTGAACTGGTAAAAAATTAGTTTGAATGGGAAGTGTCCAAACCACTGTGTAAACCATTTAAAATCTGAATGGTTTCTGTTTAATAAAATTTAACGCTGGGTTTGACAACATCAGTACGTTCATTACTCCATCCCATGACTGTCGTTGAAATAGTTCAGTAAAATTGTTTGAGGGACAAAAATGTGATTTGGAGGAAAACCCAATCCCTCACCCTTTTAATCATTAAATGATTTTAGGTATGTATATTCCCACTATACAGGATACAGGCGTGTATGTAAAGGCCTATTAAAGGAGTATACTCTGACATCATGATGATTAAAACTAGAGAAGAAAGAACCATTCTGTGATGATGATTAGGGTTTGGATCTTGGAGATATCGATCAAAAAACGATCAAAAGATTTAACGACCAAAAATTAAAGGTGAGCTAACACGAAAGTGTTACTTTGTGGCAGCAATAGGCCTATAGCAATTTTCAGCTGTAATTGAAAATCAACGTCTGATTAAGGGGTATGACACTTTCAAACCAAGGAGTCGTTAGTAATTCCCTGCTCAACTACATTACAACATATACAAGGGTTCTGAACACAATTCTGATATATGCACTTTCAGTAAAATTCATTCCTACAATAGGTTATCACCCTGTACATGGTCAAAATTGCTAATATTCATGTAATCGCAATTGTGTTTTCTTAATTTACTTATACGGTGTGAAGGGTAACAGCGTATCAAAAAATTTAACTTAGAACAGGTCAATTTGGCTATGTCTTGCATATAATGTTACGTTTTGTTGTGTTTAAATTTTAGAGGGCTAGAGCTATTAAGTTATTAAGGAAAATTATTACAGTCATAGGGGAAAATGAGAGAACAAGATAAATGGTTACTTGCAAAAAGCATTGTGTTCCCGGTCCATAATCCATGCTGTGATATTATAGTCCGTCCTTTCTGTGCGTAAATAAGGTTGTTATTTGAACGATGTGTTGTCAAAACAGATTAAATCGCCGCCTTCATGAAAGCATATACACTCCTTATGCGCCAAACCTTCCCACTAATACTTTTTTTTTTATAGAAACATGCTAGGGAAACGAAGTAGGCGACTTAAAAACTTACTTTTCGTTTCTTTGCTTCCATAGGAATGACATTCTGTTACGCCTAGTTATGTCCTTGTTTCCAAAAACAAAGATGATTGAAAAGTTGTAAAACCTTGCCCTTTTGGCTAGACCACTAGTCCGATCATGTACAACTTATGCTAACTTTTTTAATCATCCTCCTTATTTGTCTGATTTCGATTTACCGCCTGGGAGAAGAATTGCAACACACCAGATATATACCCTTCTGTCGTTACGTTATATATCTTCGTAATTGATTGACAGTATAAGGTTTACCAAGAAAAACTTTACTTAAAATTTGGGTCAGCTATGGAAATATGACTCCAGAAAGTTGAAACTGGCCATCGCCTACCACAAAAAATGTTTAGGCTTGTGCAAAGAGTACTCCGGAAAAAAGTGTTTTGTACTCAAGAAAGTAATAGTACAGACAGCGTCCGTAACACAACTGTATACATTGACGAATTTTTTAAGGAACTGAGAATTTAAGGATTAAGTAATATCTGCTTTGCATATCTGAGCAAAACTTTTTGTCATTTTTTGACTGGCATAAAAAATTTATTTTCTTTCGAGATTTATCCGAGAAGGTGAACCAGCGAACCTATGTCTTCGTAAGTTGGAAACTGCATGGTATCTGCGATATAGCCTTTGCATTGCACTGATTATCCACTTTGGGTCGCCTAAATGTGATTAAATGCCACGGCCGTCACATTACTTGTAACCTAATCAATAATGTTTTAAGTCGAAACAGGCGAAAATGAAATACCAATTCAAACGGTTGTTGAAATTGCATAGCGTTTACTCCTTAATAAGGCCTGAGTGGAAAGGAAGAAAATAATAGCTGCACCAATTATGGCTTGTATTCGATACCATGTATTTGTACCAAACAATGAAAACAAGAAAACCAACCTTCCGCCAAAAAGCATAATTAGCCTACATTTTAAACCTACAAAGAACGCTTCAGACGGAAATTAATTCAGTTTTGTGTATACTGTAAAAACGTATGAGGCAGATTGGACTTAATGTTGTAAAGCATAAAACCTTATTTGTTCTTTTTATGGTGACACTATAGCATTTGCTGATGTATTTTCTTAAAGTTCTTGTTAGACGTGAGATGTTGAAATGCATAGATCTGGCACTGAATAATAGCACGTTTTCTCAGTAAGGTCATTTGAAAGGCATGCCCTTCTTTCCGTGTATGACCTTTAAAACAAAGGAGAAGGACACCACGTCTTTCATTAGACACAAACTGAAACGAATAAAGTGAGGATAATCAGACAGAATAACTTATGTTCGTATTAACTGATGAAAGGTAAGTAACTCCTTTTTCAAATAAACTAATGAAAAAAATATTAGAAACCAACTTCACACATTTTCCCTGTTGATTAGGTTCTTCGAAATGTATAGAAATATTAAAACATCTGTCATTATATACTTTTTCCTTTGGATTGAGAACGTGTTTAAAATTCGATTTGTCCTTTGTAATTACGTAACTGTCAGTTTTGTGCACATCGGTAAGCAACAAGCTATAAACATGTTCCTAAGCGACGTGACTGAACTGAAAATATATGAAGTCAATTTATTTACCTTCTCATTGAATTGAACAGAGTTTGCAGAGTATAATTTAGGACTTACAGGGTGTATCAATTCATTTTCCAGAATAAGACATGATAGGTGGTTACCTAGGACCAGTTAGAGCTTTGAAGAAAAACAAATTGCTATTTAGCGATTCTTCAACCTCTGTTAAGACTTTTTGTAGGTTATATTTTCAAGCAAGAAGTTCAATTACATTGATGGGTTGTTTGCCCAGTGTGGATCTGTTCTCCATTAGGATGTACGGAGCAGAGTCCTTTTTCTTTGTTTAAAGCTTTTCTTTATGAAAATTATTCATCTTGTTATTCAATTCAACCAATTACTATAATTGAAGTAGTTCATTTCCATTAGACAAACGCATGTTATTTATTTTTAATGGAATTGACCTTTAAGCTTTACGAAAAGATTGCGACAATACCAGTTGTTTCTCGTGAAGATTGTATTGCAGATTTGTACAGAGAATACTTCACCCATTTGAAGTGTCGTAGTTATATGCGTGTGTGCATGCGAAATCCCTTGATGTAATTTGCGCCATCTTACTTTGTAACTACATTAACAACCATATTTACTATAATGTTAGTCATGTTGTCTGAATTTCTTAAAGAGCAAGGACAGTCTCCCCAACATGAACTAGTGTAGAACACT
Organism: Holothuria scabra; assembly: GCA_037179385.1. NCBI lineage: Eukaryota > Metazoa > Echinodermata > Holothuroidea > Aspidochirotida > Holothuriidae > Holothuria > Holothuria scabra. The sequence continues at coordinate 3,352,178 of CM074187.1, read as the reverse complement.
ATCCTCTCTAAGAATTGGCTCTTCAGAGTCATGTGACACTTTGGGTTCTTTTTCTAAAATGTTAATAAATTTACTTGGAGTACCTCCTTAGTTTACCTTTACTATGCAATACTGAAGTGTTAAAACGGTATGAGAAATTCTCTGAAGACATATGAAAAGGCAGAGTGTGAGATTCAGCCGTTTCTTCTAAATAGGATTGGGAAGACTGTTCCTTCCCGTTAAATTATCCATTCACTTGTCTCTTACTGACAACTATAATGCAGTTTTTCTAACAATAACAAGTCAGAACGATTCACTACATCCCTGTTTTGTAGCCCTACATTAACTCATTTTCCTCCTACCTTGTTTTTGCCAATGGAAAATTGTTGAAAAGGGTTTTTGAAAAGAACAAACATGCACTTTACTAGAGTGAGCTTTTGAACCTATTGATATAGAACCACAAACACTGCCCTTATCTCAGTCTTGAAGCCTTACTATTCAGAGTTTTCAGTGTGCATTCAATCATAATAATTCCCTTAACTTTCCCCTCCAATAAGACATTGATTTTGATGGTGCTTCACATTTTAATTTCCTTTTTGTACCCCAAAATGTTCCGTAATTTCTGTTAATATGGTCTCGATTGACAGCAAGTGTGTTATACCGTAGATGATAAATTCATTGTCTCATTTTAAAACGAAGATATTCAATTTGATAAAACCAAAACAATTCGTTTCCTTAAGAAATAAATAAATGGCGACGTTGGCTCGCTACAAGGGCCTCTTTCGAGAGGGACCATGGATATCCTTGACCCTACCCGCCAATCTAGATTGGTTTAGTCTATATAAATTGCGAAAATGTAAGGTCTGAACTAAGAGAGATTAAAGTCAGTTTTCAAATAAAGATGTCTACATTGCTCAATCAGGACGAAGTTTTCAACAGTCCCTTGATTGAAATATCTTGTATGACTCTACCCAAACTGTTCCAAGTATTTGTAAACTTAAGGGCATTAACAGAAAAGCGGCGTCATACGCCGTCTGGTATTCCAGCCGTGACAGATACTATCATCATTCAAGTTAATCAAGGAAGTGGTTTGGAAAATTTTTAATACATTGAATGGCCTATCAAAATCCGTGAAACGGAGCAAGACAATGGCAATAGTGTAAAGAGAATTGTTTTGAACATAAAGAATGACTGAAAAATTATACTGTATTACCATCCTTCGTTGAAAAATTACCAGAAGATTAGGATACACTCAACTATTGACCAGGGAGCTCCCTTTTAGTCCCTGCATTGACAGATGGTCTAGCAAGAAAAATTTACCTTGCCCTTTATTCACAAATTCCCCAAAAATTGTAATCTGCAATCTGTGGTATAAACGTGGCGAAACAAACGTTTGATTAAACCGTTGTTGATGGCAGATGAAAATGTAATATCATAAGAAAATCCAAAGAAATATTTACCACATTTTTGCTACTAGGACATCGCTGTGGGAAGATTCTTGATACAGTCGAACACATTATAATATGTTTTCAATTCGGTTGCTTAGTCCCCCCCCCCCCCGGCGAAAAGAGGCAAGACCATTACATCTAATTGTAGCAGTACCTTTTATTAGTACTTTTCTGACCATTAAGCAAGTTGGGGTGTTTTAACGTTAAGCTAAAAATAACGACTGCTTCATTTTAAGTTATAAGTCTAGGAAATGCCATTCCGGATATCTGAAGTCAGATTTGTGAACATTTTTTTGTACGCTCCGCGCCAAGTGATGGTGGTGCTCCGCATAGACAGTGTTTTGCTCGAACAGATTATTTAACAGAACAATGCATGCTTGTAAGTTAGTTTACGTTCTGGGCAGTATTATGAAGTGAAAATTTTATACCGAAAGAAAGCTCGAAGTAATGACTTCTTTAATTCTAGTTTCGAACACGGGAAATGCCATTTCCTGCTGTCTGGGGCTCTCAATTTTTCGAAAATTTCTGTGCGCTCAACCTAGATAACATTTCGGGCAGGATTACATTTTTGGACAAGAACAATTCTGCCTCTCCCAAACTGAAATGCTCCCGAACGCCTATGACAATGAAATAAAATATGAAACTTCAAACATATGCAAAACAAACTTTTTCCTTGGGAGAATGTTCAAATATGGTCTGCGGGCCTGAATCTGCATGATGCTATTCAACGAAACTTCAAATCACACCCCATACTTGATTTTTCTTATCATAAGGTACGATTCTTCCATAAAACCTCAAAACTGTCATAAAATTACAATTTTTCTCCAAAATAAGCTTCATATTGTTGAAAGTGGCAAAATTTGCCAATTTCTATGGATACTTAGTACAATAAATAACCAAGCCAACTCTGTTAAATTTCCAGCATACTACCTAATTTTGCTCTTGAAAGGCACATCATTAGAAAAACAATTTTTTCATTGAAACCTAAAAACCAAATTTTCTTTCATTAAATTCCATAATTTCTCTAATATTATAAGCCTTTAATTTTCAAATATTCGTCCAAAAAAGGGGAAAACTTTCCGGGCAAACTTTTAGTCTCGTCTTGAAGCCTGAGTGCGTAGGTCTAGTGCGATTTAAAGCGTAACCTCAAAAGCATTTCAGCTGTCGTCTATATAACGTTTTTTATTTTTTTCCATATGAAAGACAGATTCTTCAATAGACTCCCAAAATTTTTCATGGTTCTAACCAAAGCCAAATTTCTTTTAAACTTTTTTATTTCACTTGTAATAAAGTCTAGATTTTTTACAAGAAAGCCAAAAAAGTTTCGCGCACGCCTCAAATTCTGCGAAGTCACTTCCCACCGGGACATAGCATCACCTTTGTCGGGGCCTTGAAATTCTGGCCCCTGTCGGGCAAATCCTGGTGCCTCCCATGGCTCGACAACACTCTTTTTAAAAGAATTATCTTTCTTGCCATGAGGATGGTCTCAAATTTTGTAAAGATGAACCCTATTGATTTCGTAGTCCAAAGGTCGTTGCAATAACGATATTTCAAGCATCGAAGTTTTATTGAAACATATACCTTACGTGTGGATAATATATATTGAGTACATGATTTCCATTTTTTAAGTTGGAAGTCAAAGGTCATCTCAGGTCACTGGATGTCAAAGTGAAAAATATTTCAAACACTACTTACATCTCATGGAGAGATCACGTCGAAGAATGCATCGACCAGACCTATTTACTCAAAAAGCAGGAAGAGATGGAAAATCTTGCTTTCCTTTTCTTTTGAATTATGTGCATAGCTGACTCGTAGGCCTCGCATCATCTTATTCCTGACATTTCTCTGAAGTACTAGAAATAATACAGTAGTGACAGTAGTTCAGGTCGTCTGTAACAACTGAAAGCAATCAAAGGATCATTTCCCTCCTTAACAAGCCGTTGAGGAAAGCAAATTTTCAACACGGTTCCGCCAGGTAAAACGTTTTAAAATGGTACAGTGTATGCCTTCGTTACTTCTCAAGCAAAAGTACCCTTTTTGCTATTTCAGGAATGAACAGGAAGTGTTTTAGATATCTCCTCAAATATTTAGGTTTCTGCCAAATTTTAAACGGGAACATTTTAACTTAATGAATAAATTAAATAAATGTCACTGGGCTTATCAGCGGCCATTGGGCAAAATCATTGCCCACGTTTTATCTCAACCGAAGGAAGCTTCTCGAATTAATAAACTTAGCAGAATGCCGTCTGCATGGTTAGAGAATTCTGCCCCTTGACCTGAACGGTCGACATTTATACTTTGACTTCTGAGTGTAACGCAAACCCAGGAATGACAACAAGTCAAGTCCAGCGTACAAAGGTGTCCTTTTCATTTGTTATCAACATGGATGGAAGGTCGTCTTAACTGATAAGAATATTTGTCACAGATGTCGCCAGCTTTCATTACTGTAAGTGAAAACCCAGTATTCTGATCACTAAATGCAGAAAATTACACACGCTTTCTTGCAAACATCACCATCGAACGACACAAAGCATTCTTCGGGAATCTAATTGAAATAGGTAAGCTAAAATACCAATACTTCTAAGTTACCGTGACAACTTTTCGCGGCTAGTAAGTAAAAAAGTTAAAATAGTGCTAACAGCGTGAGAAAACCCAACAACGACCCACTTGTCGCTTTATCCCCCCCCCCCCCCCCGTAGAAAGTTTAGCATTCGTTCAGAACTAGTTGAACTATATATCTAGCATTTCAGCACATACAGGACAAAACTGGAAAACGACTAGGGATTTTTTAAGTAAAACCTCACGAAGGCAAATAATGTTCATTTTAGACGTTAATAATGAATTTTTCGCAAATATGTTTATCCTCTTTTAGCCTCATCTATATAGAATAGCGAAATGCCAAGCAATTAAACACAAGGTTCAATGTTGACAGACATTTACTCTGCACGTTAGGAATAACTCGGCCGTAACATTTCAGCTAATCTAAAAGTTGTAACAGGGGCGTTTATCTTTGAAGAGGCAAGGGGACAATCTCTCCTATGAAAATATTGGGGACAAACACATCGTTTTGCCCCCAATTATCAAAAAAGAAAGAACACAACCCCAACAACATGCAGAATAAGCAACATACAACAATAAGGTATAAAGATGATCTTAGGGCTGCGAGTGAAAGTCTACATGAGTACTATGCTTCTCTCAATGTGATTGTGTGCGTGTTTGTTTGTATGTGTATAAAAATGAGCCTAAGCTGGTGAGGGTGGATTGCCTGTAGACGAATTAGGTGCAGGAAACCATTCTGCTCTAAACCTTTTTTCCCTCCCCTAATCTATAAACCAGATAAACCTTTCTCGAGGTGAGTGACCATTAGGTTAGCAAACTTACATCTTTAACTTGGTGCACCAAAGATCAAAATAATTTTTAAAAACCTATAAATGAGAAAAACGAATGCTTTCAAAAATGGGTCTATACATATAGAAAGGTGAAAGATAAAATCCTGATGTAACGTAGATGAAAATGAAGGAATTTTATTCCTAGTAGATAATTCCTCTTGAGAATGTTTGAAATTCTAACAACTTTGAACTGGTTTCCATATGTATGGACGGGCAATATTCCAGTTACCTATTTGAGAGATGGAAATCAGCAAGCAACACCAAAGAACCCGTTGACTTGGTTTTCAATAACCTTTCATACCTGATAAAACCTGGTCGACCTTGTTCAACAGGTTTTACTGGAATTTTCGTCTGGCTTAAACACACATCTACCACTGTCACAAATTGACTGAAATTTGTCTTAAACTGACCTTGCACAGTTTGTTCAATGTAACTTCATTTTTTTGCAGTACTTAAATAAGTGATTTTCTAACCATGATGATATATAACTGGATCGAGCAATAATTTTTTACTAAGACATGTATAGTTTAGACCAAAAAAACGTTTTTTAAAAAATGGCCAATGAATTCTGCTCTAAACAGCTAATCAAAAACAAGATTATGGTTAAACAATGTTGCACACAAAAGCCTATTGATCAGTGAACCGGGCAGAGTCGTTATTGCAATTCAACTTTCAAGGTTTTTCACACATTTGGTTCGACAAACGGAAATAAGCATCATGCAGTGAGGAAAGTAAAGAACTTTTGGAATCGAAGTGTTACATCATGATATGTTTCCCCAGCATATGAAAGGAGAATTAATAACAAATAATAGGAATTACCTGTTTAGTGGGAGGTTATAAAGCAGCATGGTAGTGCAGAAATAACATTTAATCAAATGCCATTTCTTAGGAGACATCGGTTACAACTAACAGTTCGGTAAACGTTTGGTTTTATGTTTGAAAAATTAGACATCGAAATTAATTTCGGTAATGGAAAAAAAGGTTGAAGTGGAGATGCAAACCTGTAGCGAAACGTTTTGATGTAACCATAGCAATGTTGTAAACATCGGATCAAACCAATTTTTCAGACACTTATTACTGAGTAAATTGTGGAATGTGCTGCAGTTATTTTTGAAAACAACCTCTATTGATAAATATTCCAAATTTTCCTCTTCTATTTGACGTCAGCAATGATTTAAGGTGTTCAAATTAATTACTCTAGAAATGTTTACTTGTATCGAGTGGTATATCAAAATTTAGATTTTTAAATTAAGGAAAAACACCATTTTTGTATTGTCGTTCTATAACCTTCCACAGCCTTCCTAAATAACACCTAAATATATATCCATCTGACACTGTAAAAATTATTGGCAATAAATATGCATCAACAATATGAATAATACTCTAAATGGGTTGCTGGTGGTTGTTTAGTTGTGGTGCACTTGTTATTTCAGCTATTACATATTAAGGCTAAAAGTTACACAATAAGGGACAGTGCATTAGCACCGAGATAATGTGCGATCAGTTTCATGCAACTATATGCAAAACGGCGCAAAGCGAAAGTAACATTTGACATAATTACTGTTTGATTTATAAAACCACAGTGGCGTAGCCACGTGGGGGGCGGGCTGGGGGCTAGGCCCCCAGATTTTCTCCACCCCCCCCCCCCCAGATTTTGGGGGTCCCGTTAAAGTAATTGATAAAAATATAAATGTTTGAAGGGAAATAAACTTTGAAGTATTTTTTTTCAAAAACAGTAAAGAAATCAAAATTGTAACAATTAAGAAAACATGCATGAATGTATGTAAAACACATTTTGTGTGCACGTATGAAATCAAATAATAACTTCAAAATGCCTACGTACTTTCGCTAAATTAGATAACGTATATAATCTGCACTGTCGTTCATTGCATTTCACTTCGAAGATGAAACGAACGTCTCGACGACAAACTCGAATGTGACTTTGCTAGGTTAAGACCCTCTCTGCCTTTCGGATGGCTGGTTGATTTACTTAAAACAAGGTAATCATACACTGGAGACCATTCTTACACGACCATTCCTATATTTGTATTTTTTATTCCTATATTTTGCTTTGCCCCTAAAGTTACTGTAAAGTATGTTTCTCCTTCAAAATCAAATGCCATAGTGCTTCCCGATTCCAATCTCGCCCCTTACCCCTTACATAGCCAGGGGGGCCTAGGTCCTCCAGATTTTCTTCAGCCCCCTCCCCAGATTTTTTTCATCCTGGTAAAGTAAAAAATGTTTGAACGTAATTGAACAAGGCAATTATACACTGAAGACCATCCTTATACGACCATTACTTTACTTTGTCATACACTAAATATGCCACAAGGGTCAGGTACTGCCTTCTAATAATTCTTCTCTTCCATCCTTAACAAGCAGGCCTCTGTCGTGTCTCACTCCTGCCTATGACAAGTGCCACTGTAAGACGATTTCTTCGACAAGTCCTCTCTTCCCTAGTTGGCACTGGCAGCCGGGAGGATTTGTAAAATGTCCACAAGCTCCGCATTTCATGTGTTTCCCACATGATACATACTTCTGCTTTGCGTGTTAATATTTTGAGAGATTTACTTGTAGTATTTTAATCTTGACTTCGTATTGTACAGATGATTGAACAAATACTGCACCATTTTGCATCTAAACACTAAAGACTAAAAATGAGTATTTTGAAATTTTTCATGCTCCTCCAAAAGGAAAATCCTAAAACGCAGGCTTATAATCAGTTCAAAGTTTTGCCAAACATGGCAGCATTTTGCATGTAGGAAATTTAACGCAAAGAAAATTTCTCAGAAGAGGACACAAATACTTTTAATTTTCCTATTAAAGCTGAAATTCATTCAAATATTGCCGCATTTGTGATCTTCGTCCTCCTGAAGTTTACAATTTTTCCCAAGGGAAAGGGAGATACCGGTTCCCTTTAGTCTCAACCTCCAGGCCACAAATCAGAACTGCCCAATTTTGGGGTCCATAAAAATGTATGTATTACCATTTTTCAAAGATTGATTTTTTATTCTCATTTTTTGAGAAGTGGCAGACATGTGATTCGTATTTTAAGTCTGGGTACATGCAGCTTAAAACACGAGGGTAGTGCCGTTTCCGGACGTCTGGAGGGTCTGCAAAGCCCAAAATTTTCTTGTACGCTCCGCGACGACCGATGTCCTGTTTTCAAACTGAAAATTTCTTGAATATATTAAATGCAAGACACTTTAAAATTATTTGGAAGAATTCAGAAATGATCGTCAAATAAAGTTTGAAACGACATTATTACACTGTAACTTGTATGTACTTTCATTTCTATCGGTAGAATTTACCCTTTTTTGCATATTAACAGGTAATAAGTCTTTAATGCATCACATTAATGTTTTCTCCCTTACTCCATGGGTGATTATGATTGCTATTTAATGTTACTCTGTCTCTATAGCAACAAAATGACGTCACTTTAGCAATGTTTAAAATTTTGGAGGTGCTAGTCGACTATGATGAAAAAAAAGTATTGAAAACGGTTATATCCTTCAAGGCTTTCTGACTGCCTGATAGTTAACCTTGCTGAAAACATTTATAAGACGACCGGCTACTGTCTGCCTTGTGCTCTGTTTGGTAAAAATCTTTATTTACCGCGTTTTGCACTTTTGAAGCAAATATTTCATTTCTTTACAACCGCCTGAGGAACTTTATGTCATACAAATCAAAGGGGAACGGAAGCTCACGATAGGAACAGCGAATAGGGCAGTTTTGTATGTTGATATGGATTAAAAGTAACTAATACTTGACATTGTGGCAATCGTGCTCATAAACTCTTGGGATATCTATGTTCAGCTAGGGAGGAATTATTCAGCCACGAAGATAGCGAACAGAAATAACTAAAACAAATTGCTCTTTTTACTTTCTCCCAAACACACACAAAAAAAACAGCAAACCTGATAGAGAAAGTACAGTCTCAATTCTAAAGCAGACTTTACTCAAAGTTGGCACTCATGGGAAAAACGCAAAATATATGTTTTCCTACACATCGATGTAAAACTTAGATTAATGTGTTCCCATATGTATCTGACTAATAGTGAGGTACTTTCACGGAGAAATACATAAAAGATAATCAGAGATCAATTCATATATACCGAAGGCTGAAATATTATGCGAAATTTGCCTTTCTGCACTCTGACAAAGTATTTGAAATGAGCTTTTTCCCCTTACCCACAGAAACGAAGTCCAGTGTACCAGTGGCAAAATGTAATTTAGGGAAACGAATAACGAAAAATGGCAGATAATTTTGCAAAATGAGACAAATGGACGGACAGTAAATATTTGTTTTGCAATGTTTGAAATTACTGCAAAATTAATAAAAGGCAGTGGACTTACCTGATAATAGTTTCTGGTCCTCTTTCGATGAAGCAAATTAATACATTTTAAGAACTCTAAACCTCATAGTCGGAAAAAATAGGAGACAAGGACTATGATATGCGTAACATAAAATTCAACGTCTACTCTGACACACTTAGTCACTCTCCTTTTACAGTGAAAAGTGTAAATTGACTTCATAAGATCATTGCCAATTCACTCAGTATAAGTGAAATTCATTCTAAAAAGAGTGCCAAGTTTTACATTCGATAGAGTGCTTACCGATCATTCTTATTCTGATCATTGCAGAACTCTTGGAAGAATGAAATTCTACTCCTTGGAGTAAACTTCACTTTTTCGGGGTTCATTTCATTCTTTTACAGTGAATGAACAATCCTATAGAATAATTCCTAATGAAGTCATTCCTAATGAATGACTAAGTTTACTCTTCATATTAGAGTGGATATATATATATATATATATATATATATATATATATATATATATATATATATATATATATATATATATATATATATATATATATATATATATATATATATATATATATATATATATATATATATATATATATATATATATATATATATATATATATATATATATATGAATCACCGCATAATACATGGATCTCGCGGAGAGATACGAAACTGTAAAGAGTGAAGATTGAAATATAAACATGTTTATGCAAAGTGAAAATCCGATCGGCCTTTTGACAGAGATCACTTCTGGAAACCAGGTTGATGCAATCAGTTTGAATCACCGCGTAATACATGGATCTGCACATAGAGCAGAAGGTCTGGGTTCGAGTCCCAGTGGAGACGGTCAATTTTTCGTCGGGGCAGATTTCAGTTTGATTTATTCTTTATATTATAAATTTCAGTGCAGTACTTCTTCTGGTAGAAAGTTCAAGTGCAGAAATTTTAATACTTCTTGTGATGCTAAATTGGTTATTTATTGTATCTTTTGTCCGACTTGTAATTATCAGTATGTGGGTCAAACTAATAACTTTAGAATCCGTATGAATGCTCATAAGTCAGATCTTTCAAAATGTGTTAAGGGTGGTTCTGATTTTAAACATTGCACAGAGCTCTACAAGCATCTCAAGGCACATTCACCTACCAAGTTCTACTTTCAAATTTTAGATGTAGTGCATTCTTCTCGCAATTCGGATAGGGATAATCTTTTGGATAAAAAGGAAAAAGGAGAGGGAGTGTATTTGGAATTTGGATTGTGTCTACCCAAAAGGTCTCAACATAAATGACGGTTTTAACTGTCAAGCCAAAAAACGACGTGCTCGTAGACTGTAGCCGCCTTTTTATCCCCTTTTATGTCTCCTGCTTCTACTTAGCTTTTATCTCCTTTGTAGGGTCCTAGTTTTTACATTTTATCTTTTGTGTTGGGTTGGGTTTGTTTTTAGATTTCTAGTAAGTGCTTTTTGCCTTTCATCCGTTTTATAGTGTCTGTTTTTTGTTTTGCCTTTTAGTTTCTGAGGAAGGGGCCGGTGGTCCTGAAAGCTAAATATATGCTCTTGTTTTACCAGTTTTTACTATTTGTTATATATATATATATATTTATATATATATATAAATATATATATATATATATATATATTTATATATATATTTATATTTATATTTATATATATATATATATATATATATATATATATATATATATATATATATATATATATATATATATATATATATATATATACCAACGTTGCGCAACGGTTCCCAACTGCAACCTTTGTGCAAGCAGTTACATGTAGACAAGTTATAAGCAGGGAGTCACTCCCTTTTATAGGCACGATATTTACTTAACCATTTCCCTATATGGTCAAAAGGACTATTCAGAAATTCGCATTCCTATACACAAAACATGTTGAACGTATTTTTTTTTCTTTGTTTTGTTTTTGTTGTTGTTGTATTTCCTACCTGGTGGTAGAGTTCTTTCAAAAGTCGCGTTTTTCATACGGTATCTCTCCAAAGTCCGTGTTTTACTTAATGCTTCTATACCGGATCATTTACTTTGTTGCTTTATTATCGACCTCTAAAACTGGAGACAATCAACTCCCGTGCAAGCTGATTTGTCTAAAAGTGTTAAAGTGTGAGAAAGAAAGACCCCCTCTGTAGAGTGCATTGATTGACGCCTGAAACTTGTCAGCCTCAGCAAGTTGGTGACAGTGGACGCGTTTTCTGTGCACTTTTATATCCGGCAGCTACTTGAATCACTGAACAATTCTCAGTATACTGATCAATGTACAGAGAGAGCTATTTTAACGAAGCATTCAGTCGGAACCTTGCCTTTGACAGTAGTATAATTAACTACAGTGAGGGATAATTTCACCACGAGTGGGGAATATCTAGGAGTTGTGAGGTCTTCGCTTGAAAGAAGGTATCTTACGTGCCGAAAGAATTAAATTAATAATGAACCATTTTCATCAAATACACAACGACACTAGTTAATCTACGAAACGCAATAAAATATGTAAGCATCCAATCATCCTGATTGTGTTGGAATGTCAGTGTTGGGGCACCACTTAGTGAAAATCCCAAGTTAAAACCACCAATTTCAGTAATTTGGGCACGGTTATTTGTTTATGTACCTGGTACCACCTCCCCTTTTGCTCCCCTTTCACAACTCCCACTGTATATATTAAATGGCAGGTTTGACATATATGCTACCGTACATAACATCGTAAGCCCCTTGCGCTAAATTAATAGCACTGTGAATCGACAAACCCTGGTAAAATAATGTATACCTATCAATGTAGAGCACACGTGACTCCCTGTTACGTGATCAATGGCCATGATTGAAACGGCCGTTTCACAAAATCATGGACTGTGGTTGCTTTGATAACGAGTAAGTGGATGAGAGTTATGAGCTATCTAAACTAGTTTAAGTTGTACTTTGAGCGTTTCTCCTGTCAAGTTGGTGTCCTTACACTTTTGCATTTCACAATTGTGAAAGCATCCGATCCGTAACTCCTTGGCAACAGGGCTTTTCAAATAACTTCATTGGTGACCGTTGGGAGACATTGTAATGTGTTTTTACTAATACAAAGGAAATACGATTGTACTGCGGGGGTTTTTAAAATACATCAAATCTCAACTGTGACAAAAATATCGTAAAAAATAAATGTAAACTGAACTAATATGGAGATGCTTGTGCGGTGCACTAATTTTCAACAATAATTTGTTTAGATCTGGAAAAAAAATAACTTCCAGCCATGTGTTCACACATCATGATTTTCAAGCTACAAAAATGAAGCACGATTATATTGGCCAAACGCACTATCCCATGAAATGTGGAAGATGCCAGTCCTGAACTCTTGAACCAGTCATTTGTTAATAAATGTTATTTAACAGTGTTTCGTAGGATTGTGTAACTGTCATCTCAGTCCGTCATTAGTTTTGCTTAGCCTACATGTGGGCAGTGTAAGCCATTGCTGCATTAAAGTTATACCTACAGTGCATAAGGTACTACATCTCAATAGCTGTGTCAGAGGTTGTGAATGAATGTGAGTACAGTGACACGTTATAGTACGTAACTAAAATGTGCCCTCGACTCACAGGCGTCAAAAGACGAAGGTAGGGGAATGGGGCCCAAGGATCAATTGTCCTCTTGCTTGCCCCCAAGTAAAATTTTGGGAAAGGATAGATGAAATAAAAGGAAATTTTTCCTTAAGGAAGAAGTCATTAATACCATTTGAGGGGATGAAGTTTTCGTATTTTGCTTTATTTAAAAAGCAATCATAGTTAAGGGACCGAAGTTATGGCCCAGGGGTAAAACGAATAGTTTAAATCCCCAATTGCTGGAGTTTTTAAACAAGCAAGAAATGTTGCTTAAGGTATGTAGCATGACAGAAGGTCTGTACGTTATTTTACTACGCATACATAACGCAGTAAGAATAATTTACTCAAACTAACATGAAATAACTTCAGTATATTTTGTTTTCCTGACAACCTTCTTTGGCATGATGGCATGTAAAGAAATAGTTCCAATTGTCTCCGATATGGAAGGGTACAATCGAAAGTACCTGCAAATATCTCGGCAAATTCCTGTCTTCTCGCTTTCAGTGCCTTCTTAATTTTACTACAAGCCAATTTAAGACTTCATCTCTCAAGATCAAGACAGCCGGGATGACATTGTAGTAATATCTACCAACGATTTGTAGTAATAATATTACTATAATTTGAATGAAGTAGAAAGCAATGAAACATAAGTATAAACATGTTATTTACAGATTCCATTGTACTGACATGCCCTTTTAACGAGTGAAATGTGTTACGAGGCCCGAGGTAATGGCCTAACAGATGATTGGTTGTTTATTATAATGAATTGGAAGCCCAGTGTTATTCAGCAAATTGTTTTCGAAGGCCTTGTGATTGTAAAAGACTAGGACGGGTCATTGACACCTGATATGTTAGTTCGAGACATTTCTAGAACGTATGTATGTATGTATGTATAGATTCATATGTAAGACCTATTATTAGTATGTTATAGCACTCACCATGTTGTTTATTGGTTGCCGCGATCACGCCACGCTGAGCGATAGTTAAGCGATGTTTCTAGGAGTTCGTTTGTGAGGAATTCTGTGATGAAAGCAGGTCAAGTTTGTGACCCGACGTTCACCGAACATTCGAAAAGTAAACGCGTTGATTCCAGCATTTACTCTTCTTGGAAAAACATCGGAGAAATGTGCAGTGTCATCACGGAAGTTGTAAACATGTTATTTTCGAAACCTACCTGCAAGATGTAGAACGCACCAGAATTTGAGAACGAACTGTATTAATACTAGGACCGCTTCCTTGAGTTAAAAGAGTTGCGACATTCAAATTTGAGAAGACAAATTCACGTCGGTCTTGAGAAGTTTTTTCCGTGATTTCAACGAAGTCTTTAAAGTGAGCTCTAACAGTTTGTTCAGCAATATTTGTCGTCGGAGAGTTGGAGAACTTCCAGTCTCCTTTGGAAGGAAGCATTTGCAGAAAGAGGTTGTCGGATAGAATTTCTGACCTTTCCTCCATTGTTAATTGCTGTTTTGATAGTTCATCCTGTCCCGTTTGGTCTGGAGTCATCGCTAGAGAATAGGTGACTGTCAATAATGCTGGGAGAAACAGAAAGTCGTCGGATCCCATGGGAAGATTTCACGATATAAAGACAACGCAAGCTTCAGTAGTTGAAGACCGCAGTTGCAGTCGTCGTTTGAAATCTTGAATTCACGCGGTGAAGATAATACGTAAGTCGTAGATCGTCGTATTAAAACATCAGCACAAGAAACGGCGTGGTTGGGTGCATTTTGAATATCTATTCTCTTGTTAAATGTGAGTAATTTCATTTTTGGAAACATTGCAGTTCTGATACTTGTAATATATTGATTTATTATTTTCTCACATAAATTGCTAGACTTCTCCATTTCTTGTGTATTAGCCTTCCCAATTTTCGAACTCTTCGGAACTCTCAAAAATTATTCTAAAAAAATATTAAAATCATACCACCAGACTAACAGGTCGTAACAAATAACGTAATGACGCTTAACTACATTCTTTGACCTGGGAGACTTTTACTTTTTCCTATCTTCTGGAAAATTTCTTGCCGCGTGGATTGAAACGGTAGAATAGCTGACAAAAATAGCAGACGTTAACAGTTGGGGAAAGTAACTAACGAAACAAAAAGAGTCCTGTAAAACTTCATCTGTCGTGCCGTATCAATATTATTTCTACCCCTGAACAACAAAAAAAAAATTAAATCCGTAATTAATTCATAGTAAGACAAAATTTTCTTTGGCAAAATTTGGACAGATATAATCAATTGTTAATTTTTAAACATTCATAAACTGGCAAAGCATGGCAAGGATAAATTTAAGTAATCAAAATAGCTTGTTCACTACAGGAATGTGGGAACAAACCATTGCTGATTAATTGATCCTGATTAATTAAATAAGTAATACAATACACCGTGCAACATATGTTACTAAATGAATGGCCGTTTTGTCTTAGTGTGAGGAAGGTCAACGATGATAAATAAACTTTCTAGTGAGAGGAATTTTTAACACAGGGTTTGTTTACAAAAGATAAACTGTGCCTCATACTGTCAGTCAATGTCAGAATCATTCAGAATTGCATAAAAACTACCCTTGTAATACGATTTCATACAGCAGGTGTATTTCATAGGCGGCGGAAGCGGGGGCAGGATGGGTCTGCTACCCTCATAATTTTTTATGAGATATTGTGTCCCCCGATACCTGAATGTCGCAAAATAAATTTTTCAGAAGTAATTAAACAAATTTAAGTTACTTTTATTACATTTTGGCTATTGTTTGGCTCAAATATTACTTTTCAGAGTGCAAAAGTTGCAAAGCTCCCGGGGGCTTCGCCCCCTGGACCCCGTATTAACGATAACCTGTACGAGAGTTTATTTTCGTCCTTCAAACAGTTGCAGGGTGTTCTGCAATTGTTCCCAACTCTGAATTTCAGGGTAAATTCAGGTAACTGTGACAAGCTTCATATCTTCGGAATCTCTTGACTTTTTACTCGTCGGGTGTCTGGATGGATAATCTTCTAACAGATTTGGAGTGGCTAAAATTGGCTACCTTGGTGTGGATTAAAGTGTGTTCCCAGCATCTGGCATGTTTCTACGTCCTGTAGGGATTCTTTCAATTTATGGGGATGCACAAAATCGTTCCAAAAACATACTTGGTACGGTGGATAGAATATTTTGGTCTAATAACCCAAAAAGCTATTATTAGTGACCGTTACTTCACAAATAATCGCAGCCTAATGCCCGAAATTGTCGAATATCCAAATTCTTACAAGCATTTGCCCGAAAATGGAAAAGTATCATAGTAAGGTTAACTTATTTACGAAAAATTAAACAAATAAAAAATCGCGACACATTTGGTAAGCCTGTGGCTTAAAACAAACAATTATTCTTGAGACTGTTTTTAAATCTTGTGCAACAAAACACCCGAAATGGCCGATTTTTTTTAATATATTCTTAGAAGTATTACAAATTTTTCTCACCAGAATAAAAAGCAAATAAACCTGGCAAATTTCATTTCCAGCCATCTGGATGGTTTTAAAATCCAAAATTTTCTTTGCACGCTCCGCGCCAACTGATGGTAGCGCTACGCTTAGATAGTAAACTCTAGCGTGCCCCCTGCGAAAGTATCAAGCCTCCCATAGCCCCACCACATAAAAAAAAATCCTAGCTATGCCGCTGTCCCTGGACCACTACCAGGTCTTTGGCCCCTGGACCGCACGCCGATGGGGTTTTGTGCTTCCCGCTAAACCGAACCCTTACGGCGTCTCCATTTTGTCGGCTGCCGAAAACTTGTGCCCCCCCCCCCCCCCCAGCGATAAAAAATCGTCCGTCGCCTATGTATTTCTGATGCTAATTTTGGCATATAACTTTACTTTTACAGTAGAGTCTGCTACTGTTACCCTTTGCGTATCCAGATTGAATTTTCCTGAAAATTCAAGTAACCACTTCCTGATCTGGGTCGTAATAGGTATCACCCAGATCTTTTGTATCCACGCATACTCTCATACACAGTAGGAATCATGTACAATGTTGTACACCACGGGAATTTTTTAAAAACAGTCTGACGATTTTACTGTTTTTCCTGTGTTCTAATTTTTGAATCTCTAATCTTAGTCATAGACTATATATTGTTCGAACTTTCGAGCAATCAAAATATTTTATATTGAATTTTCCTTATAGGACATTACATACAGCCAAGGCCCTCTGTTGGGCCGATAGTGAAGTAAACCAATAATAATAAGGTAAATAAAGTAAAGAATAAAGTTAATTCAATAAAAATACGTCTCACGTTACCAATTTTTTAAATATGTTATTAATACAAAATTCAATTTTACTTTAAGTTATAACTGGAAAAGAAAATGGCACAAATGTCGGTGGTATATGTTTTACGAAATTTTTAATTGTATCTAATTAGTTTGTTCTCTTGCAATTGTCACCAATCATATTTCGACCTCAACAATTCTTTCTTCGCGTATGCTATATAATAAAAATAAATATAATAAAAATATTTAATACGGCATTCGGAGATACTAGGATTTTTCTAACTTTTACGCGTTTTCAAAGTCAACAACTACTGTTTACAAGGCTTGCCGGAGACAGATTGGAGATGTGACCTAGTATGTACTTACTTTGTAAAATTTTAAACTACTTTTCAGTAGTTGAGAAAACGCCTGATTAATTTCCACATTTTACGTGCTTCAACACAATTAACCGTGTTTGAAACTGGCTTTACTTTCGAGTGCGTTGATGTATGAGTCTTGATGAGTTGACATGAATTCGAAGTCTGCCTTTTCCGCATTTTTCCGTCCCATTCTTCATTCAAGCACTTCATCTTTTCTCATGATTCGGAGCGGATGTATTAAAGTACTTACAGTACGTCCCTGAAATCATATCCCTGAGATTTAAGTGACATGCAAGTTTTACGTTACACTTAAAAAGTTTATTACACTTTACAACATGAACTAAGTAAATGGACGAAAACAATTCAGCTGTATACCAAAAAACAACAAAGAAGTTGCAGGGTATTGGATTTCGTCCTTCACATGCCGTTTTGTTGAATATCGCACAAGTGTTTACATTTTATATGATCATATAATTTTGGGAAACATTATTGCGAAGATAAAAAGGGCGATTTATCATCCGTGGGAGGAATGCTACAGCAGATCCACTTGCAGTTGATCTGTAAGCGTTGTCATGTTAGACTGTATAACGTTTCAAGATCAGCCAGAAAAACAATTCTATGAAATTTTGTATATATTGATCTGCTTCAATGCTGTCGGTGTTTTATATACATTTAAAATGCCTACATTTTGCCGAATTGAACTGTCGGTAAAAATCAGGAGCACACCATCAATCATAACGTCTCTTACAATAGGGATTTGGTTACTTTGGGTAACAAATTTGTTTTACGGTTACTTTTTCTTTTGTTTTGGGGTTATTATTTTAATTAATTTGTACATTTGTCATTTACCATGTGTCAAAACACCCGCACATCTCGCTGGTCACCTGTCAATTGACTGAACTGACCGGTCAGTCAGACAAGTTTCCCCTGGTAGTGTGTTCCTGAGGGAGTATATGTGACCCGCACAGTCGTTCACTGATCCCCAATCTTATACGAGGCCTGTTGTTATACCAGAGTGTCATTGCCTTTGACAATTATTTAATCTTTAAAGTTGTTGGTATTTCACTACATACCTTGATACCTGGTAACGGAACAAGTTAATAAATAGCTGAGTGATCAAGTACTCTTATAAAAAGCAGGCAAGCAAAGTTGAAATAATTGTTTTAAAGGACAGTTCTAAATGCCAAAATGCTGCCTTTGCTTTGCTTTTAGAGGCCTGAACAATAAATGGACACATCAAAGGAAACTTAAAGTCAAATTCCACGATTTGGCTCAGTTTCATTCGCGCAATGTCCACGATAGCCCGCATTTAGATAAATAAATATAATAATCACAAATCATAATTTAATTATAAACTTAAGAAACATAGCACTTAACTAAGCGAGTAAGTATGGTACCTTAACGGCAATAATGTCAATTACAGGGTAACTTGGAAGATGTTTGCCACCATAGTCTATGCTGAGACACTTTCAATATTATCATTACCCGAATTTGAACACAGTTATAAAAACAAATAAAATGTATGGAATTTTGGCTAAAGTAACGGCCATCTTTATTGAATTCTTCGTAATCAATCAAAACGTTCGAAATAGCAGACACGCTAATTAGTAGAAATACAGCCTGAATATCAGTGTAGACTTTTGCTGGAAAATACACCGAAAGGACTTGTAAACAATATGTCGGACATGTTGATTTTAACATCACGTGATTCCTCGAAACGTCTGAAATTGGCTTGAGTGGATCCCTTGACCTTCAAAACTCCGCTTTAGTCACTCAAATTTTCAGCATAGTTATATGAGTAAGGGCATGGTATTTTTGCCTAAAACCCTGGACCAGAATTGGAGGCGATCTTCAGTTAATGGTCTCGTGACTACCAAATCGTCCGGAATTTGCTTGGATAAGTTGGGAGATTCTCAGAACATACCAATAGACGACAGATTTACCATTACCAGTTGAATGGAGGCCTAGTTATTGGGAAAACGTGCAGTGAGAGCTATTTTACGCCGCCATGAATATTTGAATGGGCGCCTTGTTATAGGAAAAACGTGTAATTAAAGCTATTTTACGCCTTCTTGAATTTCTCGAATCGCTGAATTGGTCAGTTGGTTGGTACGAGGTCGGTATGTTAGATGGAGTTTTGCCGCCCAGCTCCCAACCAAGTGATTCAAGCCGAGCCAGTAAAGGATTCTTTCCAGTTGTGGCTCACTGGTTTGTTTTCCCTACTCATTTGCTTATGCTTAAAACACTAAAGAGCCAGACGATATTAACCGGCACTTTCTGAAAGAGGGCTTTTCAAACTATTGAAATATTAGAAAAAAAAATATATACAAATTTTAGGTTTGGTCGAAAAAGTTCATTTCTTACATGCAAATTGCATGCAGGAAAAAAATCAGTTTCCAAAGTAAATGCCAAAGAACCACATCACAAAATCCTTTTGGGGTTCTGTCGAGAATAAACGCTGTACCGTAATCAAAGACCCAATTATGGTGACCGACAACGATTGGAATTAACCAATGGTGAGGAATAGAAGTATTTTTTACTTCCTACGAAGGGTATGATTTTTCAAACTACGTCGTCTATGACCTGTCCTGTTTTACCAGAAATCACAAAATGTCCCTAGATTGATCCCTATCGAACTCCCAGAAATCTCTCCATAGAAATCATCGTTTCGGGATGAAAGACTAGTTCAGCAGTGCCGACGGGATGCAATGATCATTTAAGGAAGGTACCTCAGGTTCCCATTGGACGAAAAAAATTCAAAATTATTCCATTTTGACGTTTAATCAATATAAATTCATAGAGTGTCAGAATCACCACGTGTTCGTGACCGAGCTCACAATCAGTCATCGCAAAGGACTTTCTTCCATAAATGTGTTCGAGCCTGTCCTGATGAGTGTATTACATGCAAAATGTCCTTTACAAAAGACAATGATGAATAACAATTACTCAGGACTTGATAGCAGCCAGGATCCATGAGGGAGGGGAGTGGACCCTGTAGGTGATGCAAAAGCTCTTGAATCAGTGTGCAGAGATTCTCTCGTCTATCGTTACTTTTTTATAAATTTTTTCACACCGTCTAAAAATTGTTTACCTCAGCTACCTGGTATATTTGACACACGTGACAACGAAACTCATTTTTGTATCCAAACTGCTATCACCTTAAATGACTAATAGTTTTTGTGCAAACTTTTAAGCAATTAATTAGGGAAAAACTGTGTTTCTGGCAAATTAGGCTTTCTTTTGCGACAATGAATGAGGGAAAACAATAAAAAAAAACATTGCAAATATTAAAGGGTATTCCGAGTCTGTGTCAACAAAATACAATGTTTCGAATAAAACTTTCAGTAAAACGAATGGATGGCAGAGCGACTTATGAGCGGTCAATATTGTAAGAAAACCTACGAAACTGACTTCAGCTGTTTAAATGCTACAGAGTGCAACTAACTTCTATCTCCATCACGAAGTTACTTTAAACATTAAAGACCGTAATCTCTCACCCCAAAACCACAAGTTTAGTAATAGTCCACAACAATTCTCAATTGGCATAGCTCTTACATTGAAAACAACTTCAGAAACACAGCCTGTTGTAGCCCTTTCCACCCAGCGTGTGCTGTACTAAAAATATTTTGATTAGACATTGGGGTCTTGTATACTCACCCTGAGGCAATGAACTGATGTTGTGTCTGGATGAGGAAACGTTTAAGACAATTGTGGGAGGAGCTTGGGTCAGGTTCTTAAGAGAATTGAAATGTTTGGAGTGACAAGATTAGGCAGTTACTTCTCTCCCCGAAAATACGACACAATTTATCAATCATAAAGGGTGCAGAATGGATACTTGCAAATTGACGTTTTTAATATTATTACCTTCCGACCATTATTCGCTGCCTGTTGAAAACGGTTTCCTGAACAGGGATACTTATGCTGAGAATAACCTTCCCGTCAGTTGTAGACAATTCCAGTTATACCAACGTTTTTTTCATCTATTTGGATTACCTCTCAAACGAATACAAAAAAAAAACAAATCTTGTTGAAACATAAATTAAAACAACCAATATTACATTTCTTAGTTATATTTAAGGCCTTCACTTAACTTTCAGCGACTTAACTTCGTCGTCTTCCTTTTTCAAACTATACTTTTCTACTTTCAATTGAAACTTGCAGGAAAAACCCTCCATATTTGCCTCAAAGTTATTAATCTTAAAAGTGAAAATACAACTTTTGGCATAAAGTATTAAAAAGTTCGTTGGATTAAACTCGTTGCTTACTAAACCAAGAAGAACGTCCAACTCAGAAAAATATTACCCCCTATTAGCAAAAGTTGGTTAACACTTTTGCACCAAGCGAAAAAAAGTAGCAAACTTTCGATCTTGAATGAAACGATGTGGTTTGGTTTCAAACACTCACCGTCACTTTGATGGACACACTGTTTGAACGACGCCATTATTTACCTTCTTTGAATGTATATTTCAAGGTAAGGTGACAAAGTGTCAGCAAATTGACTTGAATTCACTTGGCAGTATCGTAGAGGACTGTTTTTACGAGCGAATGCGAAGTATAGCAGCCGCTTTATAGACTTGTTTAGGTGTTTTTATTCTGTGCCTTGTTGGTTTTGTTACTTTTTAGTGTTTGTAAATTAAAAGGCGTTGACCATGAAAACAGATAATTTATTTAAGGATGTCTTAGGTTTCATCACACGATGAGGCATATTAGTTCAGGGATATTTCAATTACATGGTTCTTGGAACGACCAGGGAGCGACTATATGGGGTTCTCAGAAGCCCTTTCTATAGTTTCTGTCAACTGCCGTTCTTTATGACATGGTCGCCACCCTTCTTTTCTTACAGTTTGAAACAGCCGAGCAATCTGTTGAAGTGAAAGTTTCGGCGTTGTTGTAAAGAAAACACTGAATGGGTGATTTCTTTTCATGACCAAGGAACTGATAACTGTAACAAGAGCGACAAACTTAAGTTATATCTTATTTTGTTCAAAACTGAAGACGGTCACAGAGGGTTAGGAATAGAGAAAGGATAAGATAACGTAGTCTCCCGAGTGCGAAAATTGCGCAATAGTAACTGCGTAGTTTTCTTCTGACCTAAACGTTTGAACTGAAACTTGAATCGCCCTTACCAATATGCGCTTGCTTTGCCGGTGACCACGTGATCAGCCGAACGACATGTGATACAGTTGATGGTATCAAGTGCTAACGCGGCTTAAAAAGGTCATTTCGAGAGTTTGATGTGTTTCAGTGAAAAGTCAAATATGGGCCATGCGCAAGGCTTTATTTGCTTAGCCGAATCGAAATAACTTAGTTAACCTCAACCCAAGTTTTTTTTTTGTTTTACATTTTGTAAATATTCTCACATTAGATTCTTTTCATTAGTGGCTGTGCTAATAATTTAGCAATCTTGAAAGACAAATTCAAAATGGTTCTTTGAGCAACCGTACTGTAAGGGAAAAGACTTTCTAGCTGGGCACCTATCCAACCAAAGAAAGAAGAGGAAGGTGAGAAATTTTATACCGGTACTGTTTATGTTGTTGACAATTATGGTAGGAATGGGAAGAGAGATCTCTGACGAGGGAGTAGCAAAATAAAAGACTGCGTAGTTATCTCTCTTTATTCATTAGCCACTCGAGATGATAGTTAAGTTACATCTCTTCTGATCTGAAAGTGCTTACTATGTTGGTGATAATGCGATGCATATACATACAGGTGATACGGTTGAACTGCCGAACCGTAATAAGCACTGTCCTCGAACAATACTGAGAACACTAAGGAAGTTTAAAAAATGAAATTGTCATTCGTGAGGAAATTTTGATATTTTGAACAGTCAATAATATGTGTGAAATTCTGATAGTTTTGGCTACGGTCGGAAATTATTAATAAAACAATTCTTGTGCAATCGAAGCACTTCTATTTTCTAGATCTAGTAGAAAATATCATCCACCACCTGTTTTGTTTAGTCAATTTTAACATCATATATACGTATCACTCATATGTACTTTTCTAAACGTCGAGCTTGTAGCATAAACAATTCTGTTTCCCTTTCTTCACATAACTAATGTTTCACCTGTATAAATTTTCAAAACTGATATCCTTTTCTGAAATGCGCAAACCTCTTCATCATAACAAATTCACCATCTACTGCCTGTTCGTATCAGGGAGTGGCTAAAATTTAGCAACTCTGTCAATATCACTAGAACCGTTAGACCGCCTCCATTCGCGAGTATGAATGCCTTGCATTCTGGTTAGGAAAAGTCCGTTGGAATTTTTTAAGGTGTGTTAAGGTCTGATAAGGTGCTCAAGATAAAACTGTTCAAAGTTCAAATGTTTCTAAAAGTAACTTGGTCATGCAAAAATAATGACGTGGAATGTTGCACACCGTGTTGAGATTTTTTTTGTAAACGCTATATTAATTACCTCTCACCTACTCATCAGATAGTTTATGGTTTGGTTATTGATAATATTAGAAAACAACTGTAACTTCCAAAGTGAAACACTCACAACAAACTTATGTTACAACTGTATTTTTCATGAAACAAAGGTTACAATTACCCCTATATGGTATGTCCCCCTCATGACATCACCAAATTTGCATATTGAGCTCATAAAAATTACTAAGTGCAAATCAGACATTGCTCCCTTAAATGATCAGTTTTTAACAGATTTCGATGGAAATTGCGACGATTTTCGTGGTTTTTAATGTTTTTACATGAAATACCTAATTTTGTCTTTTTCATGTCACACGACCTTTAAGAACTTGTAACTCAATGGAAAGAATACAGAAGCACTCAATCTCGATCTCGGTGCGTATCCCTAATAATTTAGTACATGCCTCAGAATTCTCTAAACGAATAAAAAACTCCATTTTCTACTACTTTTGAAATTTTAGCTTGGCGTTTAGCTTTTTGGCGATATGTCGCCTTACAACAGTTTTTGTTTTGTGTTTCTGACACAATACCCCGCGGTTTTCGGTAAAGGAATGTGACCCACCATCACAGGATTAGTGGTGACCTTATTCATGTGTTGTACCATGTCATCCTCTGTCTTAGAGTTAACTCTCTTAAGTTTACCTCGCTTGTGAATTCGATTATCGCCTTCCTGTTGATCTTTTCCTGTAATTCTTTGTTGCAGTGCCTGGATATCTGGGCGAAAGATTTAGACGGTTGTCTTTTAGAAGAGCAAATTCATTGACCGATGTATAAATCGTAGTGTGTTAACTCATAAATATATGACCAGGAAAGGCAAAAAGACAAACAATTCAAGCCAAGGATTATTTCTCTCAGACATTTCTTAGGCTTCTTGAAACAGACCCAGTGACAAAAGTTCATGAGAAAATGGATCTCCCTACAACAGTACGTAAGGAAAAACGGTTGCATTTTATTGTTTAAAGGAAAAGCATGTTCATTATGTCGATAAAAATAGCATATTCAACTATTTTCTATGTTCCCTGCTTGGAGGTAAGCCAAAGGACAAAATTTTTATGCTCGTCGGTAACATTTGTATAATTTTATAAAGTAAAAATGTGACACATCTCTCCGTTGTACACCATATTCAGTGTCGGGAATTTGTTTTCTTTCCGTATTGCCATAAGGAATCCCAAAGGTTTAAATCTTTATCTTGCCGTGTTCAATAAAATATATGGGGTTTAAATTGTTTTCGTGAGTATATCTCACCCAAGGCTTTCTGTGACGAATGGCGGGTAATATTGATATTGGAGAATTGCAAAGGAGATAGGAAGGAATGGAGCAGATGCAAAGTATTATCAATAAGAATGATATTTGTCTGAATGAATATGACAGAACAGAGTTATTAAACCTATTACAGGACATAGCAAATCCACTCAGTTTAACTCTTCAAAAACGGTAAAGGAATATAATTCTCACCAAGAGAAACGTGAGCCTTTGTTTCAAATTGAAAATTAACCAGCTGATTGCAATACGCATGGAGAGTGTCTGAGAAGGACAATCTATCTTGAACGCTAGAGGAATTTGTACGACAGAAAAGTAATTTGAAATCCAAATTTCCAGATCTCTTCACCATAACGTTTTTAAAAATATGTCGTGATATTTTTAATAGTATAGTACAATTCAGATTATATCAGAGAAGACCAAATATTGAGCTGGAAACAATTTCCAGTTACTAAACTGTTTTCCAAAATGCACACCTTTTCACCATTTGTGTCAAATACGTTTGTTTCCTGTGGGATTCATGCCGTCCACACCCAGAGAGTGTGCCACTTTTGGCAATAATCCGTGACGGCTTGTCACAAGGAGACAAGGAGTCTGTCCTTGTAGGAGAGACTGCCATTTGTGAAATAATTCCCGACTCCTTGTCGTATGAGTAACAAGGATTGGGTCCTTCTTCCCACGGAACAGAGTATGAGAATATCTAATTGGGCTATGATGTATGGGTTATACAAAGGGGCTGTCCTGATATAAAAGGAACATCCGCTTCGAAAATAAAAATTGTTTTGATTACACTGTTGGCTAAACATAAGGAGTCATTAGCAACAGACGTTTCAAGGGCATTATCTTGGCTCAGTTGGTAACAATGCAATTGCAGGTATATTTATTTATTTTTTTTTTTTTCAGTTAGAGCTGACTGGATTGTCTTCCCTGCCCCATTGTTTATGCTGAGCAACACGTGCAATGGCAGTGGGCTCCATTTTCAAAGTATGACCAGACCAGGAATCCAACTTAAGGCTCCCTGACTTGATTCTCTAATCATTTGACTTGCCTATGCGGGCTCATCTCACAACATGTTGAACACCTGTTAATGATGCTTCTGTGGAGCTATAGCAAGTAACCCTTACGCACCCTTCCTAACAATAAAAAGTAAGCCAAAGTATTACCTTTCAAATGTTAAGTTAGAATTGTAAACGAAAACTTTTGATTACATTTTATTATGAAACTTAGCCATGCACATTATTATGAACACTGCCGTAGAGAGAATTTATTGACTTATACAGATTATTTTTGGGCGACTTGTTACATGTGTAGTGAAACTACCTTAATCTGTTAAGCAAAATGGTATATTTTCGATAGTTGTCTGTATTGTGGTGAATATTCAATGTGTTTATAACCCAAAAGCGTTGAAAACCAACATAGACTTGTTCATCTATTTGTTTAACCCATGCTCAAAATGCACCTAACTTGAGAACATGAAATTCTTCTGTTCCGCTTGATTCTCACTTTGTTATAACTAGGACGATTTGCTGCTACCGACTGTTGATATAATTCAATACGTTTCTTCTAAATAGAAAATCTGTTACTTCGGGTGCTCCAAAACCCCAGAGAGGAGCTTCTACACGTGTTTGTAGATTTTTTGTGATAGCTATCTCTCCGTCAAATTGATACTCGAAGATGGAGAATGGAATGGATTCAGGCAATGAAAGATTAATTGCATTATTGAGTTGAAGCAATAGGATGAATCTGAGAAAAAGATTCCTAACATTTTAGCCCACATTTTCTTTTATACGTGCTTTCATCAATTTTTAAGGGGGAGAAAATGCAATAATTTGGCAGATTTTTTCTCTTCATTCCTAAAAGAAGGACTTAGTTGTGTGAGAGGAAGAATGTGAACAAACGTAGCATATCTGTAATAAAGAATCCGAGCCGAACAGATGTTGGGACATTTGACTTCTGTTACATTTGGCATCCGTTGCTGTACTAAAATATCGAACTGACTTTCGAGTCAAGTGCAATAAAATGAAACCGAAACTCATAAAATTAAGAGCTGTAAAGTTCCTTCTTTGAAAAAACTTGCTTCTGCCCTTTCTTGCCTTGTGCACCGAAGAAGTAGTTGGGAATTTTACCTGAGAATGGTCTCCTCTAATAAATAGCAGGGAACTACTTTCGGCCACACAATTTGTAACACTACTAGGCCACAGATAATTCATCAGTCGTGATCAAATTTTAATCTAACCTATAAACACGACGGGACTAAGAAATCGATTCAACGGACGGGCCAGGTAATATCTAGATTAAGGTTTGAAAAACTGGGCTAAATGACTCAAGTGCTGTATGGAACGTGATCAAATCTTACTCTCTGGCCTAGTTTAGGTACAAAATACCCTTACTCCCAGAGTTGATATGTTACTTTTAAAATTTTTAGACAACCATTAAACTTTTCTTAGAAAATAAGAAATAAGATAAGGAACATAAAACTATGTAAGATCATCACCCCCTTAGGATTATCATGTAAATTGGCCAAAGATATAAGTTCATTTCTCAATGTTTAATGGGAGTACCAAACATAGTCCTTACACTATCAAAACCACATACTTAAATGCATATTCTCATGGATTTTCACCTGGGTGTTTTAAAAAAACATAAACATTCCACACTTTATCCTTACTCCTGTCCCAATACCCTTATCCTAACTCAAGACATCTCATTTTGCAGATTGGCCATTTTTGTTTAAAATGCCTCTGCTTTTCAAAAAGTAAAACCACAAAAAGTTATGTAACATGGGCACAACGTCGCAGATTCCTTTCTTTGTTCCTGCATAATTGGACGTCCTGTTTGTCCTCGAAATTTGATACTGTTGCAATGTTTGAATATCTTTTCCTCTAGTCTAGCATTGTCCTTCACCACACATCGAGTACAACTAACAAGGTTGCTTACTATTGCCTGAAGCGACATCAAAATTATAAGTATATTGTTAGCAATTTCGACTTATGTGCCGCAATAACAACACATATGATGGACCAGAGCTTAAGAAAATATTGGATGGATTTAAATATTTATTTTTTAAAAAAATCTTCCGAATGCTTTATGGTAGTGGGATGCTGTTTTCATCCTCCTGAAATAGATTTTTTTTCTGCATATATTGAAGTCAATGAATGTTTTCTCCGGAACATGCCTTTCACATCTTCGGCTAAGTGTTTGGGGTTTGATAGTTAACTTAACGTTGTGGTCAGTAATGGAGTTGTGGGTATAATCTTCCACCCTATTAATCAAACATCAGGCACTCAGGTCGCGAGTCAAATTTGTGATTCGAGAGCGCGAGCTGATCTATTGGTTTAGACGTGGAACGGTTGATTCGAAAATGATGGGCACCACTCCCACCAATTCTTTCTTCCTAGCCAGGAGGTATAGTAGTTGGATTTAGTGTATCACTAGCGAGATTGCCTGTAGGAAAACTTATTGTTGACCAGCCTACGGTTTCTTTGATTAGTAATACCTACGATATCCGCCAAAGGTGTCCGTCAATGTCTTTTTTTCGGGGACTGGTCTGATTTTCACAACGAACATTGAAGTGGAAGGCCAGAAAGGGGTAGAGCGGCTATCATGGGAGCGGGATATACAGTTCGGCAGATAACCGCTTTCGGAGATATCAATTTTCACCCTATTGGGAGAGAAGTTTGCCACGGGTGGTGCAATTTTCAAATATCTCCGATGTTGCATTACTATCTTGCCGCGCAAATTCAATAAAGATATCGTTCAAAACAACCTTTGCAATTTATCGATTTTAGAAAAGGGAAATTTGGGCATATTTAAAATCTCTGTTGAAAGGGGAAAACCTTTGTCTTCTTTGATTGTTCTCCGAGCCGATTCAGAGAGAGCGAGGTTTTTTTTTTTTTTTTTGCTACGTTCGTTGTCCTAAACTTAACTTACAGACTCGGCACAGCCGCAAATTATGTGCAGTATGAAGTTGCACAAGTGGGTTGTGCGAGTATTTGTATTTGTTGATGCGTTATTGAAGGTCCATTGTAGAAATCGACGACTTTGAGGAGGTAGACGCTAAGCGATCTAAAATTTTCATATCGTTGAGACAGTCACATTTTTCCCTGATATTGGGAAAACTCGTTTTCTCCCGAAAAGCGGTTATCTTCCGAACTTATTCAAGGCGATGTACCATTTGTTTTGGGGGCCTTAGTTTCGGCGGCGATTGTAATTATAGTATAGTTATAGTTACACACGGTATTGCACTAAACGGGAACTGTCCAGTACAATGTACTTTTGCATGTAGAAAGCAATTTTCCAAAGTTTCACAGAAGGGTCAATGTCAACGTTCTCATTTAAATCGAACTTACCAATTTTTTTTTCCAAAACATATCTTTTCTTTGTATCAATTAATGTCTGAATACCTCTGGTCCACCGCCGTTCTTCATATCTATTATGTGACAAAAAGTCTGCTCTTAACTTGAGCTGCGTCTAAATCCTTGCTGGACTTTCCCTTCTTTCAAAAGTCTTAGAGCCATATACTTTTCTCATCATCAAAACAAATTGACACCCATGCAGCCCAAATTGTTGCGGTAATGAGTTTCTTTAAATGGAAGATATACCTGTACTAGGTAATTATCGTGTGGCTAACCCCTTTTACCCACATTAAATGCAATAAAAAGACGGTTTAATGGTTCAAAAAGTTCTTTTGCGCCAATTAATGTGGCGTTTTATAGAAACAAATCGTTTGGTCCTCTCCATTTACAGGTTGTAAAAACTCAAAAGACCTGTTTAAGAAAAAACTTATTTCTAACACACAGAATACTAGTTTGGCACCTCCTGCCTTCCTTAGTTTATCCTCATACTAACTTCTTTTTTATTTTGAACTTTTGATGTTGTTTGGTGGGCTAACGTTTCGCGGCCACTTAAAGTCTTAATGAGAACTTTGGGGCCTCAGACTTATTCTATGATTCTATTTTTGTAATTTGTTTCTTTTTCATGTCTCCTTGATTCTCTTTCATTCTTCTATTTCTCCCTTCCTACCTCTCCTTCTCTCTTTATCTCATTTACCTTTCAAAACAATCTTAATCATCCCAATGGGGTCTAGGTGTAGAAAAGGTAGTGAGTTGCTTTTAACACAGTTGGTACTACAAACATGCAAGGGATGAAATGACTTTTTGCCTAATGTATATTAACCTGCGTTACCGGCTTTATATGTTTCCTCGCAACCTCGGTCCGCGTGGAGTGTAAGAAGCATGCTTCCGACGAAGGTGTTATGCACGTAGTGATCAGCTTTCCTTTTACACTTTGTTATTCAAGTAACCTAAACTAGGTTGCATAAAGAGAAAAACTTCGCTTTTGATCCTTATTTCCCTTTAAAAATGTCCTTTTTGTAAGAGGTTATATGCTCGTGGGTAAGAATTTCCAAGCAGGTGATAGATGTTGCCAATCGTTGTTCCAATCATTGATTCTTGGGGAGCCGAAAGGGGCACTGAGTTTAGCTGATGGTAATCACGGACCCCACATGTCATATCTTACTTAACATTTGTTATCGCAGATGTACATCAGCGTCTCTGAACATTAAAATGGTGACACGCTAACAGGGAACAGTTAAGTAAACACGCTTGTTTACAAGACTACTAAACTGTCTAGGCTTTGAATAGTTACGTGAAGAAAGGTTTGCTAATCATTTTGATAAATATGTAGTTGGTCGATGTAGGAATAATGTCTCATTTGTATGTTCCCCTCAACTGGGAATTGAAAAAGAGACTAGATTTGAGTTCTATTAATAGGTTGTTTATGCTTTTGATACAGCTCTGTGTATGTGTGTGTGTGTGTCTCTGTGTGTGATACGATGTAGAACGTTTGCAAATCACATGAATATGAACATAACCTACTCCTAACCATGAAAATGTGTCTCAGAGGAAAGCATGTTGCTCATAAACTCAGGAGCTTTAAGATACGCAAGATTTACTGCAAAGTCGATGTTTCATGTTTAAAGCAGAGCTTTAAAACATTGTGGGGAAGAATTAATTTTTATATTATAAGTTAAAAGCTATAACAGTTCAAGCTTCCTACGGCAGTTTTGAACTCGATCTTAGATGCCTCCAGTTTTTTAAAATTTATCCCTCTAGGTTGGCGGAAATGGTTTTTGCCAATCCTTTTGAGTAGACGATGAGCAGTCGCTTTTCAAAGGTTTCGTTTGCAATATTTTTTCCTATCGATTAAGAATACATCAACAAATTGCCGAGTGGTCAAAAAATTACGAAATAGCATGTGCGACCACCACTGGATTAAATAGTCACGGTTCTTTTGGGGGAACCTAAGAACAAAGTTGAAATCATGTTACTATTTGTGACTCTGTTGAGATTCTTGGCCGAATTCAAGGGTTATTACATTGATGAACCTGTCAATTACTGCTCGGGATGATTAAGGATTTTTTGGAAAAAATGTAATTAGACAAGGTGGTTTTCTAATGAATTGTTAAAGAAATTTAGAGAAACCATCATCGCATTAAATCATTATGTGTAATAGGAAAATCCTACCGGACTTTAATATGAGCGTGGCCCGACTTTGACAGTCACTGGAAAGGATAGATGCCAAAACTTGAACACTTGAACACCTGAGTACCTTTCAATCCGTCTCTGTAATCTGTTAATTGAAAATATCCCAGCACTTTTTACAACCTTCGTCCTAATAATAATATTCTATCATTTTTAAATTTGTTTAAAAGCCTACAGTTTGAAGTGGGCCAGAGGAAAATTTGGTTTCCATCAATTATTAGAATGTTTAAGGGTTAAGAATTTTGGAAGAAATCGGATGTTGAGCCATGCTATTGCACACGATTAAAAAAGAAGCTGACTGCCTGAGTAATAGCTGCTTCTTATAGGCCATAAGCTTACTAAATATGTTCCACATTTTGTTATAATTTTGATCTTTCATGAAACTATTACCCTGATGATGGATTATTTTTACGAGCTATTGTTTGCAAAAATTCGGGTATTCGACAGGGCAAAATTTTGCTCAAGACTATAATGGAAAGGACATGACTAATCCCATTTACGAGGTTTCGTTACTTGTCGACAATTTCTGAGTAATCCGTTTTATTTTTCTCGGAAATTTTTCCGTTTACTGATGTTTTTTATTTTTTCAGACTTTTTGTTTTTTGAAATACTTCTGGCAAGCTTCATGTGAATTTATTTGTAACTAAAATAATGGCATTTTAAGACATTAATGACTCACAGACTTTTTCTGGAATCCTTTCTACGACCCATTCTGTAAAAGCTGACTAAAATACATCAACTTGGTCCACAATGTAACAACTGTCTTTCGAACATTTAAAAATTATGAAAGTTGGTCCAAACTGTAGCGAATTTTTGCAATGGAGAAAAATATCTGGTTGCATGATAACAAAGCGACTCCTTCCCTCAAGTAGATATTCCAATTGAATTTTATTACAGCTTTGGTAATAGGAAATGTGTGATTGGTATAACTAAGCCAAAAATACTGTTTTATATGAACTTCTTTAGAAAACTCAAACCACCCTACCGGTATAGCCAATATCCCTAGAGAGAGTAGAAAATGCGGTAAGGTGTATTTTCAGTCAGAAAACGTTTTGCTAAGTTACCTTGGAACTCACAAGAAAATTGTATTACAGGCATCCAGTGTAAGATGGATGCATTTACTCGTTAAGGCGGACAACTTTCAGGTCTTAAGCTCGGTTCGAGCAAGTGGAGCGATAACTGGACGTTTTAAAATTTTATTCAAAATGTGTTACGCATACGTGATACGACCGGGGTTCCGATTGTATCGGAACGTTTCACGTGAATTACTGTCGATGATACCGGCATCAAAATTCAAAAGTATAGACGTGACAAAAAATACCCCAAAATACTGATTTCAGTGGTTGGATTCAGATGTGTCACGAATAAATACCTGGGTACTGGTATCAAGTTTACAATTTGTTTTGGGATGATACATCGACCTGTAAAGCGGCCAAAACTATAGCGAGATATTCATTTAAAAAAGTATCAAGGTGTAGATAGCAAGTAAATATACCCGGATAACGAAAGTGCAAAACCGAACTGATAAAGAATGCATGGATGTACAGCACCGCACTGTAACTTATTTTGCTACTCAGCACCTTAGTACTGAATAGCAAAATAAACATAAAATCTTCTAACTGAACTTACCCTTTGTCCACTTTCTTGCCCAGGTAAGATTAGAAAACCATATTATACATGGCATGGTGTCTTCGAATGGAAATTTCAACGCAGATAAAAATGGTTTTTATTTTCAAAAACCTCTTAATCGAACTTTTTAAAAGAGGAATACTTTTTGTCACATTGATGCCTGTTCAAAGCTTATTCCACACTACAGTTATGTAATAATTCACAACGGTAGCGTAATCGCCCTTAAGGTATGTTCGCAAATCGGGGAATGAATATTGAGGGCTTTTTGCAAAAGTGAGATACTCAATTTAAGCCAAGGATATAAAGGATTTCAAAAGCTTTTCTGACTTAGCTCTCCAATTCATTGGACTTTAATGGAGTCAACCAAGGAAGAAGGTCTAATGTTTTTCCAGATGCCATAAAATCACTTTTAAATAACCCTTTTTAAGAGAAATATAGCGATTCAGACGCATCGACATGGGCTGCAGAGAAAATAGCTGTTGACGTATTGAAAACAATCTAGTTTCAGCACTCAGTATCATAACGCCATTATTTCAACAGATGATGCATTAAAAGGTTGGGGAAGGTGCGTTATTTGAATTTTTGAAGGTTGAAAGTGAATTAATTATTCTTGAAGGGCAAATAACTTGATTCCGATCCCTGTGTAACTAATTTGTTTAAGTAATTATTACACTTAATCATTTTAAATAATCTAACTTTTTGTTTCCTCAAAGTAATGGTTTTAATAAAAAAAAAAAGTGATGTATAGGTACAAGCGCACTATTTTCCTTAACTTTAATTTCCCCTTAATCAATCAGTGTTAGTGAAAGGAATGGCAGAAGAGGCTTGACAAAAATTGTCCTTAAATCCCTGTGCCTTATTGTGCCTTATTGACAGAAGGGACAATTGTGGGTGACGTTAGAAAGAACTGTGGAAGTAAATCATAAAAATTTTTTTAAAACTGAATTTTTTTTTAATATTCAGTTTTTGTTTTCTCGTTATTTCTGTTTTTTAGGACAACTCAAAAGCCCGGTGTAATTCTAAAAGCCAAATGCAACAGTTTTCTTTTTTCCCACCGTCCCTTTCAGCCTCCAAAGAAAAAAATTCTATCATTTATTTCTGGTATTACTCTATTATCTTAAATGCCAAAGAATTCACGTACTCTACATGCGGTCCCCCAGTAAGACAGCCAGTAGACCTTTTTAAACTCTTTTCATAGTAACATTTTATAACCTAGTGCCCTGGTGTATCTGTTTAACTCCAAACACACTTTCCTCCTACGACAGAGAAAGTGCATTCATGCAGTCGAGAGACGTGTGTCTAAAGACTATGGTCTATCTCAAAAAGTGCCATTAGAGATGTATTTCTAAGTTCAGTGTCTCCAGTTTGGATCACACGTAAAACGATGTTGTTTGGACCAACCCGTGTTCCCATATATATTTTACCACAGCTGATTTATCATAGGAATGATATCCCAATTTATTGTCTATTCACATTCCCTGAAATTAGCGACGCGCATAAAGTTTGCTTGCTGCTCGTATCCTGACTTTTCCGGGTACACATTACAGCGAATACGCTAACTTAAAGTCTTACGGATTCAGGAAGGATCACGTGGCAGAGATTTAGGTGTTGCACAAAACAACAAGTCCT
Organism: Holothuria scabra; assembly: GCA_037179385.1. Classification (NCBI taxonomy): domain Eukaryota; kingdom Metazoa; phylum Echinodermata; class Holothuroidea; order Aspidochirotida; family Holothuriidae; genus Holothuria; species Holothuria scabra. The sequence continues at coordinate 3,317,348 of CM074187.1, read as the reverse complement.
CATCCTGGGCTACATCTAAACAATTTCGATAGGTTTATGATGGGAAGTGAATTAAGACCTCAGTTTGCTATTTAATAGCTAGCATGACAATCAAATCTACAAATGCTGCTTCTATTTTCTTTCACCAGTCAAACCTCATGAAAAAAGTTAAACAGATCACGGTAGATTAATAATGAGATACAAACACTGCATTGATAATGTCTGCAGGATCAAACATTTTTCTTGTAACACAACGTTTGGATGCTAAAGACACTCGTCTAGTTAGATAACATGCCGCTTTTAAACATATTAAACTGCTAAATATTTAGTGTTTAATTGCTAAACATGTTCTGGAATTAAAAACCTAACACAAAGTTGGGGCAAAACAAGGGTTTAATTGATGAATTCGTTTTTCAGTTTGAAATCACTACCCTCGAAAGATTAACCAAAAAGATTTAAAAAAGAAATAATCGAAAGCAAATATGGTTTCAGCAGATTAATGGTTGACACATCAAGGGGGAATACATATGCAATTAGCCAATGGAAAAGGGACGGTTTCCTCTTAGAAACTTTTCACCCCATAGAAAATACGAAATGAGAAACTACGGACATCTCTGGGTGAATGATTTTTGTTTATCTAGCCAAACATACCAGTAAGAAAGAAACAGATGATGGTAGCCACCACCTTCCTTCAGTAATGCTTCTTTGCTATCATTGCAGCCAACTTTCTCATTATCTTGAGTGTAGTGAGTCGTTATTCAAGTACTTCGCCGAACTTTCATCTATGTGATAACGTTTCATCAGAGGCTAGCCAAATATTTGTGTGTTGTCCATTTCCAAAATCTGGTTTACACTTTGTTGTTTTCTCATAGAAATAATTGCTCTAACTAGAGAATGTCTTTTTACTTAAGAACCAGTCGTAGGCGTCAAGGCCTCTGGCTGTGAATGATAATTTGAACAGCTGTTTTGGTTGAAGCTGGTAACCAACCTCTATAAGTTTAGCCACTATTCACAGACAGTCTTAGGAACAGAAAAGTCCTGAAATTCTTTCCCTACTTGCCTTACTTGCAAATCGTGTTTATGAAAAAACTTCGAAATGGCACTTCCTTTGTTTTTGTGAAGCCACTACCATTGTTTTTTTTTATTTCACTTCTCATTGTTGATAGACACATTTTTAACGTGGCATATTAAACTCATGAAACTCATGAAAAAATCTCGAGCGCACTCCACATCATCTTAGACTTGTAATCTATGTCTGGAAGAAAAGTTCTTCATTATACTCAAACCTTCCTTAGCAACTGATAAATAAAAGATACGAACTGATAAGCTCTTGTAGACACAGGAACAAACATCTGCTGTGTGATTATACTAATAGGTAACGTATCTTGGCTCGTTGTACACCGTTCTTGCCTGATCACAACGAACACGGAACGAACACGTGCTTTAAAACGGACACGTTCAAAAGCAGCGAACACATACGTATCCAACGTTATTGACATCATTCTACTTCAGGATTCTGAGGAGTGAGGAGTGAGGGCCTACATTATCGGCCCTTACGTAACAGTTCCGGAAAGCTATGTCGTGAAAACATATTGCAACCTTTTCAATATATACCTCTTTATCCGATTTACGATTTCTTTTACTTGCAGGCAATTTTCCTTGGGCGTACAAAGGAAAACAATACTAATTGAGCACTATCCTTAAGCTTAATTCACATATAACAGTGGTAAATAGGGATCTATCAATTTTTTTAGTAACTACTCCTGGGTAGAACAAACGTAATCTTCTTAATCTCTTTTGGCCCATTATGTCTGATTGTTATCTAATTGTAATTCTTTGGTGTTATTCTGTATTCCCTGTATTACTTAGTACTGGTTTTGCTCGTAGTTCAGCTTGTCGACTTCCATTTTGTCGTAAACAACTGAGGGAGAGCGAGGTAGCTTGAAATATACTGTTTCCTATGATTTACTGGATATGATGAAGGCGTTACCCTCTCTTTTTCATTATATTGGAAATCAAGTACGATTACTTCAACATGTGTTTTGGTGTATATATATATATATATATATATATATATATATATATATATATATATATATATATATATATATATAAATAAATAAATATATAAGTATATATTTATACCGTTTTTAACATCTTGTTGCCTCAGAAGGTTTGACACGATCTTTGTCTTCAGTATTTATAAAAATTTCAGATCGTTTTAACAGTATGCCGTGTGTTTTGTGCATGTTTCTTGTTATCGTTTATGTATATATATATATATATATATATATATATATATATATATATATATATATATATATATATATATATATATATATATATATATATATATATATATATACATACATATGTAGGCCCTATAGATTTAAATACTTGTTTCTAAACGGAAGCTTTTATCGATTGTTCCTCCCCAGAAATATTAAGTATATACTTTTTCAGGATATAAAATATTATGTTTGGCTAAGAAATGACGAATCAATACAGTAGGGAAAACAAGGCAGTGAGCCACAACTGGAAAAAAGGCTGTTGTCGGCTTGACTTGAACCAATTGGTTTAAAAGTGGACCTGAAAACTTACGGTGAACTGCTTGTTAGTAAAAACAATGCACGATCATTGGGTTATTGTGCAGGGTAACACAACACCGCATTAAATCAAAAGGGTACAACCCTAATATAAATGAACAGACCCAAGATGAGGGCGTTATATATAACCTAGAGATTATCACAGCATATGGACGTTGAAGTGAGCGCTATGGAAAATGGAAACTGATAATTACTGGCAGGTGTGAACGAATATGAGATTAAGTACAAGTCACTAACCTATGATGATATACTGAAATCACATAAAATAAATCCATCAAGCCTGATATTATAGTGAGCTGTTAGAACACCAATCATCCTAATTTTGCCGCTGAAAACGGTCAAAATAAACTAATCCTTATGTATTTGACATTTTCTCAGCTTTGGTAGATTTTTGTTTTTCGACAATATGATCCCAAAACCTTGTATTAATATAAGTCTAATTTTGGAAACTAGTTTGACCATTGGGAAATTTAGGGAAAAACCAATTACTGAAGATAAACTGTTTGCATAGTTCCTTATAATTAACATCTCTTCCGTCATCACTCTTCCCTTCGATGATTTTGAAAGAGAGTGATTATAGAGTGTTTTCCAGGAAATTTTCCAAGGCTGAAGTGTTATGAGACTTAGCGAGAAAAGCATTTTGACACGATCTACATCCTGATGATCTTTTACGCTTAATAACCCTTAGAATATATACTATACAGTGAACGTATGGATTTGTCTTTAACATAAACGCTACCATATCAAATCGATCCAGAGGCCCCCTCTTCCAACTAATTTAGACACAACAATTAAAGGTAGGCAGAGTTCCTTCATTGATCGCCGCGTGCTAGGAAATGTGGTTTAATGGCAGCTAATCGAAAAATTTTCTTACTAGTTCCCGTTTTCATCGGGTTCCACACGTTTGTCACTTGACAGCTAAATTTTTTTATCTATGCAGTATCCCCTCCCCGTTGTGGTATTGACCACCCTGTCTGTAAACAGACACACATCGTAAGCTTAGTGTTAGTACCGTACGAAGGGATTCGATATGTTCGTCCCAGCTCCCTGGTAGAAACCAAGTACATCCGTGATTGTGAGGACTTACCGCGTCTTTGAAGATGTTTCAGTACTCTATTGTTTTAGGTAAATACTAAAGAGCACCGTTTTTATTTGGATTTTTTGCAATTGTAAGAACTGAAACTTTCCCGCGTTTTCAGTGCCAGTAGTGTACTTTCCATATTAGCACGTGGAATGCATTCACCTTCGTTGGTTGTATGACTTTTAAGAGTAATTATAAATGCGATAAATGCGATCAAAGTTGCTAGAGAGGAAAACTATCTTTTTCTTCTCTCTTTTTTTAAACTACTGTTCCATAAAATTTGTTAGTTCTTAAACGGCATGATTAAGCAGCAAATTTTCTTGTCATTTGCAAACACATTGGTAGAGAACCATTTTTTCTTTTAAAAAAAAAAGAGAGTTTCTTTTTAGAAATAAATAATTTCTGATGTTAAATTTCATTGGCGTATAAAAAATGTTTATATCATGCAACTTTAACAAAAAAATTAACCAAAGTCCCCATCCTTTTCCTGCTGAGGACTTCGAAATATTTGCATGTTTTTATTTTTTGCTTTTTTAATCAAACCTATTTCCCAAGTTACTAACTTTCCGCCACTCGCATTTAAATCTTCGTTTGTTCCTGCAGTGTTTCTTTTTTTTTAACACCATGTAAATAGCATGAAAATGATGTAGCCTTTCGGTTTTTACAACTATTTTAACTTTTTTTTAGCAAGTGTACCCCATGGATGAGTGGTAAATGTGGAAAATGAATGGGTGAGCATCTGCCGAGCTGTTTAAAATTTTCCCAAGAGGGGCTTAGTTTTTTTTCTGCAGTTGCCTTGCAAGGTGTGTGTTACGAGTTCATGGATATACATATGCATATGGATCTTACTAAATGTACAACACAGGCCTTTAAAGTGAAGCAGCTATGAGCACACTGTAAAGTTTGATGTATTTAGCTGGAATGTTACATGGGTTGGGTGCCTGTACATTTTTACGACGTAAACGTTTCATGCTTAAGTCCTCCTGCTTGCTGTGGTGAACCAACTGTAGTGATTACCTCTTATAGATAAGTGATATTTATTCTTAACAACACTTCAGCTTAAAAATGATATTCGCTCCCTGCTATCTTGCAAATGCCACAATCACTTTGAAACTTTGAAAAATGACCTCAGCTTACCATGGCTCACGACACAATATACTCGCCATTCAGACTATGAATATACACATGACCGAGAACAAATGACACATCTCTTACTTGAAAATCTCTCAAGCCTTCAGTTTTCTTCACTTTAGTTCCTTTCCCTATGAATATACTAAAGAAGTTAAATGCAGAAAGTCTTGGGGCTGTTGGATTCGCATCATGGAATCTTTTTTTAAACTATTTTATCTAGAGCATCGTAGACACAGAAATGAATATCACACGATTCACACCTCAAAAAAAGTTCTACCGTTATTTAGGAGCTATTTTAAAGTCGTTTCTCTAGATATCACAAGAAAAAACTCCTAGCCATATACTAATACTATACTCATACGAACATCATACGTTGAGCCTGTTATTATCAAACAAATACTTCAAAAATATTTCTTAAGTAAGAATTATCCTAGAGAGGTTAATCGAAATAAACTACTGAATTTTAAAATTTTGCAGCTTCTAATGTTAAAATTTTTACCTACAAAATGTGTGTCATTCGGTTGTGAACAACCAGAGTGCTCGCGTTCTCTGCAATCATTAGCTCAATATTCCTCAAACTTTGGAGCACAGTTTCAAGAGGGTTAATTGTAGCAGGAGGTTCAAACAATTCCTTTTTACAGAAAAATCCGAGCGCCACGGTCAAATTTAGCCGACAGTGATTGAGAGCCGCAGCCTTGCTCTTTCATTTGTTTGGTTCAGCTGTATCGTAAATGGATGTGCACTTTAATCTCCTCCAAATTTATTGGCTTCGTATGTAACGCTCATATTCGGAGGATTAAAAATGTTTGAAATGTAGGCCCTTCATTTATCGATGACATAGGTAAACAAGAGAATTGAAAGTGGAATTAAGAAGACTGAAACAGTTTGGCCTCCATAACTGCTATTTTGTATTTTAGAAACACATCATAATAACAATGAATTAATCACTTAAAAATAATTTTGTTAATTTGTGTTTCATGATAGGTTCAATTATTAGAGCAATTAATGTACGGTAGCTAATGCTATTATATTGTAGCACAAATCAGCATGTGTTGTGTGAAGTCAAAAGATCTGGTGCCAAAACGGGGTCTTGGTGCTTTTGGAAGATCATGATGGGCATTACCGTCCCCCACCTCCAAGCGGCGGTGATAATTGAAGCAAGGTGAAGAAAATTTTTGCTTCACTGTTATAGTATAATTAAAAGATTGCGTAAATTAAGTTTCCTTTAATCAGGTGTTAAAGCAAAGTTCTGAGCGTTACCGGCACAATCGATGAAGTATTAGCTTCGTTGATGCTTGTAATATATCTCTTATCTGCTATAGATAATCCATTTTAAAGTTTGATACATAGAGCACTTTATTTATTTACAAAAAGAGGCCCGTTTCCCACTCTTTCAGTTTCATTGATGTATTATTACTAATAGTATCGAACATAGTCAGATTGTTAATCAGCCTGAACTGATGTTTTGGTGCATAGGCAGGTCAGCGAGTTTGCCTTCCCCCCCCCCCCCTTTTTTTTTTTTTTGCCTTGTTTAATGGGAAAGGTAAGCTTTATCGTATTACTTATAAGCACGAGAAGCCCCAGGTATTTTAAAATAACACTTTAGAGAACTGCAAAATTACGCGGTCCTAAGTTTATGAGGGAATGGGTGGGACTAACTGCATTCATATCCGAAAACACAAACTGTTTCGGAAAGGTATTTTAGATATAAAACAACATGAATACATTGAGGTGTGTTCTCGCCCAAGTCACCCAAGTTTACTAGTTTTATTCGGCGAAGAAGGGGACATGCAAGACAAAGTGTTTCGTATATTTAAATACTACTTCGTTTTGGCGAAATAATATAATCTATTCAATCAAAAATGGCCAAGCACATGAAAGTAGACCTTAAATGACTTTTGTATTCTTTTACTGCATTCTAAGTGTTATTTTACACGGAAGGAGATTAAGTATCAGAACGAACCTTAAATACCTCCGATTTACTTCATTGTTGATTGAGTTCTTCCATTGAACCTCACTCACTTAATAAATTTGAGGGCAAAACTTTAAGATAATGATTGGTGCTGGGATCTAAAATTACATTTAAAGTGTTCAATTCGCAAGATATACCCCTTAATTTGTGTTATGTTGAAAATTGCGCATGAAATTTGCTTATGACTTTCTCGTCACACTAGAAAAGTGACACATAAGTGTGGTGTCAATTTGCATGAAAGGAGGCAGTGAAACTAATTCAGGACAGTTTTGCAATCAATCACAAGTTTGAGAAGAAAATTATCATAAGACGCTAGACTATTATACAGAACTAAATTCACTTATTACACTCTTAAAAAAGTGGGCAAGTTTTGCCCAACTTTTTGACCAACACTGGGCATCTATTCAACAACCTAAACAGTTGGGCAAAACTTTAACCAACCAAATTTGGTAAAGTTTGAACCCAACTGTTGGGCAGGAGATTACCCAACTGTTTGGTAAATTAGCATTTAAAAACATACCCACTTGTTGGGCACTTCTTTTGTTAAGCTGTTGGGCAAATGCATTAACCAAATGTTGGTTATATGTTAATCATGTTTTCCTTAACCGTTGGTGCTTTCTTTACATGTTAGGTTGTAGGTTATGGCAGGGAGCTGCCACTGCAGCTCCCTGGTTATGGCAACCTATCGGTCCCAGTTTAAAAACCCTGGCTTAATAACCTATTTGGTTTGTCACTGAGTTCGGTATAAGTACGTCCAAAACTATCATTTTTAAAAGGCACGGTATTTTTAAAAGGCACTATAAAATGATGTGTGTAAATGATGTGAAGAAGTCTTGTAGTTTCATCAATGCATAAGTATGAACACAAGGGCAGCATGAGAATTAGCTGGTCCGTAGCTCTTTTTCTAAAGTCCTCCCGACCCTCTGGCAAAGGGCCGTTCGGCGAAACCAAACTTGATACTGCTTCCCCAAGAAGCTATTACGTCCACTGAAGGACAACACTTAACGACCAACCTCGCGGCCTTCAGACCATTTTCATCATTGGTCTGTCATGTATGGCTCCATTCTTTTTCCTAAAAGTCCCCACGACTTTCTGGCGAAGAGCTAAGGGGCGGCGAAAACCAAACGATTACTCCCGGAGGAGTTCTGCTCCCTTAAGGAGCTTAACGTCCCAAATGGACAAGTACGCCCTCCAAAGGGCAAACACTGAGTGGTCCTGCTCTAGACTGGCTGAACAGAACAGAAGCCACAACCTGGATGCAGTGGCTCCTTTCTTGACTGGGTGAAAAGAACAGATACTACACATGATCTTATGCCGAAATCTGTCGAATAATAATATATAAATGCTTATTCGGACGTGAAAGAGAATATCCCAGATCCTAACCTCTCATTGGATAGCAGGTTTGCGCCAAATACGAATCATGGAATCTCATACAAATGTGTTCTAGTTCGTAGTACTATTTAAAGAATTTTATGGAAATAGAGATCAATTTCATGGTCTAAAATAATGTACGAGTTTAGCTGTTTGGCCAATATAAAAGATGCCAAACAGAATTTTCAGATTATGGTACCATGTCTGATTATTAGAAGAATTGTGAAACAAATCGGGTCAAGTGTACTGTTGTTTGGTGAAAACACTGCAACCAATAATATACCCAACAAATTGGAAAAAAATTACCCAACAAGTGGGTAAAGGGAAAATATGCTCAACTGTAGAAGAAAATCTTCATTTCGACCAGTCAGTTGGGTATTACAGTATACGCGTGCATGGAAGGGGAAATTTAACCATTTTGTGAGCAACGATTGACCAACACTTAGGCAATTACTTTTACTCAACAAAAACTTTGCCCAGCGCTTAAACAGTGCACCAATTAGCCCCAAAGTTGGGCAAAGTTTTACCAATACATTTCATAAACTTCTTTAACCAACGGATATTTTACCCAACGTTTTAAGGTGTAGTATCAAGAAGACCGATTTTTTTCACGTTAACGAGGAAAAGCATATCCTTCTATAACTGTTCTTTCAATGGTTGAGACATAGAACACAATGGAGGCTTAAGATAGTAACAGGAACCACAAGAGTTCACCGACAAATGAAACTATGGAAACCTGTCGTATGAGGTGCGTCTTTATACATTAGTATGCTTACTAGTGTTCCTTCATAAGACCAGGGAGTTGCTAGAGAGAGTTCCTTTTATACAAAAGAACTTTCATTTTTAAAGAAACTTCTATCACTGTATCACTATTTACACAGATATCAAAGAAGCATCAATGAAACATTATGTATTAATTCTTGAAAATAAATGACATAATGTTTGATTGGAAAAATGCGGTTGCCCCTGCTCCTCTCCACCTTTTGCCCTGCCTCTTTGAAGTAACCAAATTTCTCTGATTCTGACAGGGATCGACTCCTTCAAGAGAAGAACTTAGGAGGAGCTTTATTTTTTTTACCTTGTGGGTAGGTCTATGGATACAGAATGAATGACACGAAGTGGCTGCAGTTAATAACATTGAGTAATGTTTGTACCTTGTAAAAAATTACTACTTTTTAAAAATGTGCTTTGGACAGGTAATCAATGTTTTGTAATCAGAAAAGATAATTAGTTGTTATTTTATTCTCCAACATCAAACGTCTAAGATAAACGTTGCACAATGTTGTAACAACTCATGGAATATCTTTACGTCAAAAAAGACAAAATTAGAAAAGATCTCTCCACTAAAAATGGTGTACCTGTAGACAAAGCATGTGTAAACATCTTCAGAATTATTGAAGTAATTAAAGTTTAGACACATTCCTCATTACTTCGTGAAAAAATAAGAAAATATTTCTTCACTACAAAGGGTGTACTTGTAGAAAGTGTACCTTTAGGCAACTTCAGAACTATTGAGATAATTTTAAGTCTAGACACATTCTTCATGATTTCGTGTTTCATTTGCTAATTGACTTTTCGCTACTTAGCCGGCCACCATTATTCTGTTCACGACTACATCTACAGGCAACAGAGAAATACATCTAAGAAAATCTTAACTCAGCGTGAAATCGACACTTGTCGAAATGGCACGTCGTCAGCATTTACCCTAACAAAATCTTTTTTAAGTCTAGTCAGAGCAGAAGCGCTAAATCTTCGTTGATTATTCCGAGTTTTTGGCGTTTTATGCAAAGTGATTTTAGAATGGTAATACATTCCAATTCTAGAAGTCACCCTTGTGTGTGTTCTCGGCAATGCAAAGAATATTTAAGCAAACATATAGAATTGTTCGGAATAATTAGCCGATTTGTTACATCTTTTACACCGGCTCAAAACTGATCCTCGGAGGTCATTGGAACAATTTGAGAGCTTCACAATTTTAACAATCATACCCGTTCTGCGCAGTCCTAGATTCGATTGCGAACGAATCGATATGAGCCTTAATTCTCGTTTTTGTGTTAAGTCAATTGCCGTCATGTTAAAGGAAATAACATGAACATAAATGTACCATTTAGCTCAACCACAATAGAAAGAAATTGTCCCTTGTTTCACAGTTCGTTTGGCGGTAACCTGCCAATGTGCGTGATGCCCCATTAGCAATGAATGGTTAAATTAAGCTTGATAGAGTTTTAACAGCTCTGGTTCTAACCGATTGGTTTAAATCGGATCAACCACGTTATATTTCCAGTTGTGGCTCAGTAGATTGTTTTTCTTAAATGTTTATGCTGGGCACCAAGCACAAGGGCAGTTGGTTCCATTTTAAAGGTCTTCGGTATGATCCGGTAGGAATCGAACTCGAGGGCTCCGGCTGCAGTCGAATGCTCTAACCCCTCTGCCATGGAAGTCTCCATGAACAATGTAGTTGGGGTACTAGGAAATGTGGTTACGAAAAAAGTAACTACTTACTGTCCAACAACGTTTATGTGACGTTTTGGAACGTATTCACTTTGAAGTTAGGTTTAAAAATCTCCCTTTGAAATCTGTTGTCCATACGAGCTATAAGAGTGAAGAGAGTACTCTAACAAATTTCTCAAACAATATGTCTTTTTCTTGATGTTAATTTATGACATAGCCTCAAGTACCAGCTTACTTCCCGATTGTTTGTTAACTTTACCTTACAATTTCATCCAAAAGTAGCGATAAACTTATCTTGTAGAGCTAATTTTCTTATCATTTTGAAAATTTTCCTATTGCAATAAACAAAGTTAATGCAAACGAAAGCTCAAAACAACGAACGCTTCCATTCTACGTTCGAACCTGGAAACGGCATTGTGGACTGGTCATTGGGGGGTCTCACGACTTTGCAAAATTTTACGTCAGTTGGTGACGGTCCGCTTAGATAATCTTTGGGGCAACCACCACCTTCTTCCCACGGGTCCCCTTCACTTTATTTTTGCACATTTAAGCAAATGGATCTCATGTAAGAAAATCTTCTCGAAAGTTTTTCTGAAAATTCATGTAAAACCATCATTTAACCTGAAATTCCATTTTTTCACAATGCGTTAGTTGTAAAATCACTACGAGTCGGGACTTAAGGAACTTTATAGACGTTTCCTTAAATCCAGTGGACATTGCCATACGAGCGTTTTGAAAGATCTCGTTCTGGGGAGGGGGCAGTTAGCAAAATATCACATCTACGCTACCGTATGGTGGCTCGTATTTTTGGGATGATTGAAAACGAGCCTGTAAAAACTGCAAAGAATGGACATTTCCATGGGTTAAACTCTTAAAAGTTAAATAATAAAATATCTTCAGTAATTGAAATTGTCTCCACTTCTTGTGCATCCCGAGGATGTTGGACTAAGTGCTGTAAGTGCCATAAAAATTTTTTAACTGGACCACTTTATCATTCAATCATGAATTTTAAGCCGATCATAGTAAGAGAATAGGCCATCAAATGAGGAACATTTTTAAGAAAATACCAGAGAGAAAAATTAAGCCGCACTAAGGGATCTTAACCCACCCTCCTCCACTTTCTGGCAGAGTCTGTCACTACAGGGCTAGTTCAGCTCATTCTGACAGGGACGTTTCCTTGTTAGCGTGATAGAAATAATACATGTTAAATCGTTGCAAAAACAAGCTTCTCTCTGTTGTAGGTCCCAGCCACAATTCCTATGACATCAAACATCATTTAACATGTACGCCCACCAATATGGTGTACATCCTGTCTTGCAAACGCTGTGCTATGATGCATGTGGATGAAACAAAACTTGGCCAAGCTGATCTGGTTACTGATCAGTTGGGGTCCACCAAGCAAAATTTTTCGTGTTACCCGATTTTCAACCATTTCAACCCCCGTCGGCTTGTTCTATACAGGACTTGATGGCCACGGCGATAATACCATGCCGAGGTTCTGACTGTGATTGCCCTATTGCCGAATATCGACTGAAAATGAGGCTGGGAACTCTCGCTTCCAACTGACTGCAAATCAAATTCAAATTTTAGATCGTTTCCATTTTTTCACCAGTAACTGAACGTTAAACTCTAACGTTTTTAATTGATAATGTTAATATTCCTGGCAAAGTCCGTTGATATTGTCGTAATCTCCAAACCTTATTTTGCACAGTTGCGTCTTTAAACACTGTCTGGAGAATTAGTTGCGTCGAGAAAGGGGCAAGCGTTCTATAAGTGATTCTGTAATATTCTGGTTGTGCGCGTGACGTAAGCGCTTTTCAGTTTGCTTACTGGGTGAATTTGCTTATGCTCAGTGTGTATTGTGTGTATTGCAATACGCCTGTAACATAGTATCTAAGAAACAATTGTTAGGAAGCCTTTATGGGGAAATAATAAGTCACACAACTCGGTGACGTAGGTGCATTGCCTCTATACGCGCAGCGGTCGATTTGTATTGACACGCATTACTGGAAACGTGGCGGAGCTTTCTCCTACATTTTAGCACTCTTTGTTACTCCAATCTTGTAACCTACATACTGAACCAGTGCTAACTGGTATCCATATTTATTCACGAGTTGAAGTGTCACGGGCAACACCCGATCGTCTGGCGGTAGACAGTACGAGTGATGGGATAATAATTTTGAGCAATCGAAATAAACGATCAGATATTACTAAAAATGCAGTCGGAAATTAGTATATGCATATCTTAGCTTAATTGTTTCTGGGAGAGGTTGTACAAAACAAGGCAAAACCGGGTGGGGAGCGGTCATCGTTGGTTCCTGGCATACTTTTCCCAGCACTGAAAGTGTCTGGTGATGGCCATATATCTTTTTACAACGACATGCTTTACATTTGGTGCTAAATTTTGTTTGTAACCTGGAGAAATCTTACTTCCCCGGCGTCTCTGTATTGGATTTTGGCACACGCCCCAACATTTGAAATTTCTGTTAATGGTCTTTTTTATACACCAAGGGGTGTAGCTTGTGGTACGTTTTGTTGGGTAACCTTCCGAGGCTATCTAGCTCACTTCACAGAGAGTCTTTAAGATCTGGCATACCCCTCCGAAATTTCTGGCAACTATTATTCAAAGATCTCGATCAAGTTTTCTTTCAATCTGGGATAATTTTAGGAGGTAACCTTCCGAGGGCCCTACACCCAACACTAAGAATCTCACAGACGTCCAGTCTTGTGACTTAGAACGCATATAAGACACAGTGTTAAGAACGAAAATTTGTACCAATTCTAGGTCAATAAACCACGTTGTGCTCCAAGACTGATAATAGTCGCAGTGAAGAAAAATAAATAAAAACTATATGACTTTGGCCACACAAATATGCGCAAATCCTTACACTGAGGCCGTCACTCATCTTAGAGTACTTACAAGCGCCTTTAATCAAGAACCTAGATTATTGTGAAGGATTTCCCTTTAGTTACTTTTCCCTTTCAACTTGAACCCAAAAGCCAAATTTGCCCGACGTTCTCAGCGTTATTTGCTTGTTCTTTGTGAATGGCACTTCAGAGGACTATCCCATTTTCTACCAGTGAAGCTTCTGCTCGATTTACGTGCTATAAGGCGGGGACGAAACTGGTTCCACTAGCTGCTGTTACTGACTTTATTCGCTCCAATTGGCAGTTTCAATCATAGATTAAAACTTCTAGACACCCGTCGGACCAGTGAGGAAGCTGTTTTGATTGGTCCGTTGATGTGTTTATTGGCATTTCACAAGAGGGGGTTCGCTAATTGAAAGTCCTTCTTACGGTAATTTGTGTGATGCGATTTTACCAAAATTCACTAGTGCCAAAGTTATTCAATAATGAAAATGATTTCCTAGTACAGTTGTATGAGTACCCTTGTGCTTGAATTGATTGAAATCAAAAATAGAAAAGAAAACCACATAGTACACCTGAGCTACACCTAGCCATGATTCTTTTAATTTGTTTCAATAGTCATCAATAACATATTTGCCACTGTATCTTAAGAGCAGTACCCAATAAAATGATAACCCAATTACTGAAACATTTTTCGTCTTCTGGAAATGTTTATCCTGAGATATGATTCTGTTTCCTGTAATAAAATCGATTTTTGTTTTATATAATAAAATCGATTCATTTTTGCTCTACTTATTCTAATCATTTAAATTGCGACTTAGTTACCACTGACACAATTCAATACGTAACTAGGGTTTAATATTAACTAAGTAATTTATGGGTTTTCTAGGGAAAACAATCAAGTTGGGTTAGCCTCGAATGGAATTTGCATTGTAGCAAGAAAGAATAATCAAACTTCAGAAATACTTTTAGAACCTACTGGCTCGTGATTGATCAACTGCCCATTTTCTAGTCCATTGAACAGACATAAACTGCATGGAGAGCATCTTAATGTTCAGCACGAATATAGGCACATATTTAATTTGCACGGTGCACAGTATTTGTAACATAAACAGTTTTTTATTCTTTCCCATAATGACATGACTGATATCCTATGTAACTTTACTACTACAACAAAATGTTACATTTTTTTATTGCGCCTGTTGTTTTTTGACCAGCCCGAATAATTGGGAAATGGGGCAAAACGATCTATTTTATATTTATCTTTCCATTGGTGGGACCAGGGACGGGATTTGAACTCTGAAAGTGGGGGACAAATTTGGACAGACTACCAGACGGCGCCTAAGCGCTCCCCTAAACGACGTGGGGTCCAGGGACCCACCTTAGGCCCCTGGTGTGGTCCAGGGACAAAGCCCCGGTGGGGATCCAGGGGGCGAAGCCCTCGGAAGCTCCTGAGTATTTACGAAATTATAGGCATTAAAATGATGCATGTTATCTTCAACTTTATATAAAATAAGATGGGCCCTTAACAGAACACAAATACCACAATTCGGCTTTCTTAAATTATATCCTTACTCCGTATGATTAGGGTCGGCCGGAATCGATAATGTAGAGGGTGCGGGGAGCGAAAATCGATAACTTAAAATTGAGGTTCTTCAGGGGCTCCCTCTTTAGTGCCTCAGATCTTCTTTTTAGAAAGCTAGGGGACTTTTCATGTGATGTGAATCCAGCCCTTGTCCATGAAAATTGTATCGTTTGAGATACCTCAGTCATGAAACTGAATGAAAATTAGACAAAGGATGGACCAGTTTTTACCTTACCTGAATAACGGTGGCCCCCTACAGACATTCTTACTGAAGCACAAACATACTCTGGTTTCCTATATAGTCTTTTTCAGGTGACTTTCACAAAGCCGTTACCTGTAAAGAAGCGCGCGGAGCGCGGCGAAAAATGAACTTTTACTTTATATCAATAGTCAAATTGAAATAAAATTAGACAAAGAGTGGTCCCTTTTCACTACATCTGAATAAGGGTGATCCATGAGGATATTTGTACTAAGCAAAAACGTACCGTTGGTTTCCTAAAGAGTCCTTATCATGAGATTTTTTATATAGTCCTCATCTGTGATGGGACGCGCAGAACACGCCGAAAAATGAGATTTTGAGACATCCCAGTAGAGAAATTAATGAAAATTAGAGAAAAGGTGTGCCTCTTTTTACTTCAGCGGAAAAGAGTGGAACTCAAGATTACGGTCAAAAATGATCATCGTCCTTTCAGAAAGCTTGGTAGCACCTAGTCAGAGAAGGGGACCAGAAGAAGACCGCCACCCTGCCTCCCCCTTTCACTTGTTACGGTAGACCTTTAGCTGTGTACGGCCGAGGCACGGTTGATAAGTTTCAGTGACAAAAGAACAGTGTTGTAATCGAGTCACTAGATTAGTGACTCGAGTCACCAGTTTTCAAACTTTTAAGTGACTCGAGTCATTGACTCGAGCCACTGTACTATTTCAATTGGAAAATTACTCCTGAATTGTATCGAGTCACTATCATTTTGAGAGGAAGTGACTCGAGTCGTGACTTGTTACAACACTGCAATAGAAAAGGTGTTCTAAAAAAAGTAACCCCAAATCCTGACATATTTAAAACGGGTGGACGCGAAGCGTGTCGAAAAAAGACAGCGTTAAGACATTTATTGGAAGAATATTGTTTTTCTTCAGTTTTCAGTGCAGTGTATGACCTGTGCATTATACAACTTGTTTAAATATCACTCGCGTAGCTCCGTCAGTTTTTGTAGCAAAAGCAACATCAAGACTAAGGCTTAAAAAAACTAAGTTATGTAAAAAAGTAGGGGGCAAGTGCCCCCTCCCCGTAATCTCGCCCATGAGTGGGACGATACTCAACCCTCCCTGATCGACGTCCATGGTTCCACACAAGTAAAATTGAAACAGCCGTGAGCTTTTCAGTTTTGGTTTGAAATAAAACGTCAATAAAAGAACGAATTGCAAAATGATTAGACAAAATAAGGTCTACCTAAACTGCGCCGCTGCCATTGAATAACGTGGTAATGTAGAGTAAGTTTTTCATGGAAAAAAACTCTTACATGTACGTGCTTGTGTCGTGCATTTTAACCAAGAACATAACTTACATTCAAAAGTGAAGTTTGCTGGGAGCCTACTTACGCCAAGCCTTCCCACCGGATTTCACGGAGCGCCCGCCAGATGGATTTCCTTTTGCCAAAAAATGCCTCTAGGTCAATTTTGTTGCATATGGGACTCCTGGTGACTTATCACAGCATGCCCAGAGCTTCCAATTTTAGATTTTTCATGTTCATGGAACCTTCAAGGAAATATGTCGAGTCCCAGCGGCATAATGGAGGTGAAATAGAAACCAATTAAATTTAAAAAAGCGTCAATACGTTTTGTAGAATATGTTGTTATTTATCATCTATTACGCCTCTATGTTTATACTTATGCTCGATATCATTGTGTATCAGATGGCTCTTGATTATAGGTATGTTATCTTCTCTTTGAATGCTCAAATAACTTAGATATTTTTAAGGCTCTGTTTAAGGCTTTTTCCAGTCGGCAGTAGGTTCCATTTATATCTTCGGTAAGACTCAGGCATGAATCGACCTGCAGATTCCCAGCCACGAGTTGGATGGTTTAACCACTCAACCATACAGTTGGTTTGATCTCTGCATTAAAGTCATGACGGACCATATGAAAGCTTTGACATGACAAGCAGACGGATTTTATTGGCGTAAATTGTTAAATGTTTGCATGTGAGTTTTATCACTTAGGTGACGAAATTATGGCGAAGAAGTGATTGACGGTAGTACATCACGTTAAAACAGTATTAAATCGTTCTTAAGCAAAAAAATCACATTGATATGACATATCGCTTGCTTTATATGTGGATCTATATGGGAAAACTGTAAATGTGAGTAACCGGCGTTTATCGTAAAATCATCAGATTACTTCAAAATGCGTGATTATTATGCTCAATGTTGGAGAATTAACAGCCGTGAGAACATTCTTCCCCAACAAATTCAACTTACCATTATAGTGGACTAAACATATCTCCTTTGAGGAATGTACTTCGCATCAGGGAACTTTTATGAAGGAGAAACAACAGCATACTTGGTTCATTTGTAGGTATTTTGAAAATATTTTCCCTGTCAAGTACCGAATTGATTCAAAAGTTCCTGTCTGTCCTTTGTTAGCTACTGTTAACTTCCCCTCACCCAACAAGATCTGACCCTTTCAAACATACGTTATACGACAACAATTAATTTTGTTAAACCATACTTTTGATCTTAGTTCTGTTATGGACAAGTTCTCATCTGTGATCAAAACCTTTCATTAAACGAGTGGCAATGATATTTTAATAAAATAGTTCCTTTGTGTACGCACCAAATTGAGGCGTAGTCAGTTGTAAGTATCTGAATGTACGTTGCGAAAAAATTTTCCCCAAAATTATGAGAAATTTAAGTTTCCCTATATTATGGTAAATCTGGTATGGAAAAAAACCGAATGGAAAAATTTTTCTTCGGTTACTATTTTTTCACTTCAAAGCAAAGACCAAACTACGACTTTAAAGCCTATAAATAGTTCCGACTTTCTGAAAATCACTTCAACACTTTCAAAAGATTTAAACCTTTTTGGACCCCAATGAAATTTATTCTCCCTATTCTTCAAGAGTCACTTAACTATTAGTCCCTCTTATTAAACACTTTCGGGAAAAACAAACGAGACATTAGCCTAGAAAAACATCTTTAAGTCTGAGATAAGTTGTTTTTAGGGAGCGGCATTTGCAGTAAATGGAATCGTCTTCGACAAGTTTCGGTTGACCTCTGTCCAATTTCCGGAACGTGGAAACAACTAGGCAGTCAAGATGAAAGATTCAATTGATTAATCGTTGAATTGTTTTAAATCCAAGAGGGTACATCGCAGTTTACCATCGGTGAATACCGTTCAAATACTTGTGTTTTTGTCATGCATGCTTTTCGCTAAAGGAAGATAACGAGGAGTCCATTTCAATACAGAGAGTGTAATATTAGAATGAGAAATATGAAATGCAATGTTTAAGCCTAGATTTATCTTTGGAAGCGCAAAAGTTTTTAAAGATCCCTGGTTCTTTCAGTGACTGAACGTTTCTTTAGCAGTTTACGGCGCACAACACATCAACCAGCACACAGTGCTGCGTGGCTGGTTAACGCGTTCTATGTGACATTCGACGACGTACATGGAGAAAAGTGAGAAAAATGCCAAATCTAACACCAATCTCTGGCACGGCATGGCATGTTAGCACCTACAGGACCTAATTAGACCCCTCCGTCATGGCATCAGAGGGTGACAAAGAGAGAGGACCCGCCTGGTTACGAGATAAGTAAATATATGGAACCATGAACTGCCCCTAAATCCCTCTCTTTTTACGGCCCGACAAAGCTGATTGATACGTTTTGTAAACAATACACGCTAGAATACTTACGTTCCCATACACAAACGGTAAGTTGAAAGAAGTGCTGTGAGACATCATGAAGGTCTATTTGGCCCAAGCAAGTGTAAGCGACAAAGTCTCAGTCCATTTCTTTGCTGTTAACAGTTTAAGAGGAATCCAAATACTATTTGCTCGTATCATTGTCCGTCTAAAATAGTAATGACAGGCCTGATACTGAATTCATGAAACAAACTGTGTTTTTATTCAACTATAGCCCTACTCTGATAAACCCTTCGACGACATATCTTAAATAAGCCCCTGCCAAATTTTAGAAACACTTGTACCCATTACCTCTCGGTGATAATCTGTTCAAAAGGCCCCTTAAATAAAAACCAAATATTGTGGTCAAACATAGACAATGCCCAATTTTGGATGGCAACCTTCGGGTACTTCATAATCTCAAGGTGAATTCTGTTTTATTTTGTGCAATCTAGGTAGTCTATTTCCCTTTCTCCGGTTTTTGTCAATTTCATGTTTAAGTGGCCACTTCAAAGTATAGTCGCCTGAACATCGCGGAATGAATAGGCAGCCACTTGTATGAAAAGGAAAATGTAAAGTTGAATTTTCGATCGAATAGTGTCGAATTGCCGTGGTGGCCGTTGTAGGGAAATAAACCATTATTTAATTTTAAAAGTTCTTATGGCAAAGAGAATCAGTGGCATAGCATTCCGATCTGCTGTAAAATCAATATGCATTTATTACTATGAAAACTTACATTGTCGCCAGGTAAATTCATATTTTCTGAATTGCACAACAGCAGTCGTTTCTAATATCAGTCCAAATGAAAGTACATTTTAGTGCATTTGACGTACAGCATCGGCATTTTCACGGGACAGTATGTACAAAATAAAAAAAATGTTTCCTAGAAATTTGCCTACGGGAAAAGTAACCACTGTTTATGGAAACGATTGGTTGTTTTATTGGTTAGATGAACGTGACAGTAGAACCTGCTGGAATTGAAGCAGGACGTAGTTGACATAAAAAATCTCTGTCCGAAATGTAAACTCCTGTAGTAATTTTGTTACCAATAAAATCCTTCTTTAAGTTACCCAGCTAATAATTAGAACAGTGTACGACTTTAATACCTTACAAATACAGTAAAAACCAGAACCTTCTGGGAACCTCGCCGCCATATCGGGGATTTCCTCCTAGACCCCACCAGGGGCGATAGGCCGGACCATGTGTCCCACCCGTTAGCTAGCGCAAAGCTCTATGCTCTCGTGACGCATCGGCCGTCGCGACGGTGCTCTCGAGCAGTGCCCCTGGGAAATCCTTGTCAACTAGTGCCCTCTGCGAATGAAGAATCTATCGGCGCCACTAATGACAATGTAATAGAAACGTTCCCATTTCACTCCTGTGTGAAGAGATGCATTTAAGGGAAAGCGTCGCTCTAACTGTACACGGTATCATAACCCAGACGGAAATGGAAGAGACAATCCTCGGATTACAAGTCCAACGTAACAAGTCAATACCCCACCGCCTATTGACTGATAGCCTGCGTGCCCGAAGGTCATTTGTTAGGTCCAAGTAGGTTATCTCGTTAATATTTGCCTGTGTTAGTAACCGCGGAGGTCAATTGAAATGACCAGCTGTTTTCGAAAAACACGCACGGATTAGCTGTGATAATGCATGATAGGCCTGTACAAATCCACAGTGTGAACGAGTAAGTCTGCGTAACGTTTTAACTTTTAGTGACCAAGTCTCTGCTGCAGTTCCTTTGTAAGGCAATGAAACATCGATTCGTAGGAGACCGGGATAAACTCAGCTGACTAGACTAAAGGTTATATGTGTTTTTACGGCTCAGTGCCTAACCAATTGACAAATGCTATAAATAGGCCACTCACAAAAAAGTTTAGAGCAATTTTACACACACCAAATAGTATGACCAAATAGTATGCAACTGTTT
Organism: Holothuria scabra; assembly: GCA_037179385.1. Taxonomy (NCBI): domain Eukaryota; kingdom Metazoa; phylum Echinodermata; class Holothuroidea; order Aspidochirotida; family Holothuriidae; genus Holothuria; species Holothuria scabra. The sequence continues at coordinate 3,296,485 of CM074187.1, read as the reverse complement.
CGTATGTTAAAAGCGTACGCCGAATAGCTACCCCGCGGAGCGGACTCGTTTTGTTCAGTACCTCCTGAAGGCTTCGGAAACTGCAAAGTCTGACTGAAGAAGGAATGTGCCCGAATAGTCTGCTACGCTAGTTAAAGTAAAACCTTACTCTTTATATTAGCCTGTTATTATTAGTTTCTATAAATAAATATCAAGTATTCCTTCCTTTCTTAGTTCGTAATTCTTTGTTCTGACTGTCCTTGTTTCATGCTAACCGACATTTTGTAACAAATAGATGATGCAAAAGACTGTCACGTGGCATGAATCTTGTAAATAGCAATACGTTTATGAACCTTACCTTCCATTAACACAAAAAAATTTAAGTTAGCGTTTCTTCAGCATTTCAAAGCTGTTTCCTCAGAAAGCGTTAGATGTATATTTTAATGACTTTCATACCTGTAAATACTTCTTTTTACTCACTTTGAGTGCACCGGCCGCTTAATACCAAAGGTCAAGTTCTCTTTCGCTATTCAATAAATAATGGGTCAAATTGAAGCGGGGGTAAAATTTCGTAGGGGTAAAATTTTGTAAGGAAGAAAGCAGTGCTAACACCTTTGTGCGTTATATTTGCCGCAAAGACTATTTCCAAACCAAGTGAGAGTAAGAAAGTGCGCTAGCCCTTACAAGTGCTAGCTGATTTTCATTTGTTCTATTACCGTACACTTTGAATCGTTTGTTACTATTTTGTTACTTGCATATCAGGGTGTAAAGAAATGCTTGCTTTTACTACAGAGTTAAATATATATATTTTTTCACGAAGTGGCATGTACGAGGAAAATTCCCTTTTTACTTGAAACTGCAATGGTCCTCATTTTCCCGTATTTTTCTGTCAGTTCATCATGTGTTTCTCACTGTTTTGAAAGTATTATAAAGGTTGTTTAACTTCACCCGAAAAAATGCCATTTCTCATATTAAGTTTACTCTAATCCTCTCCACATATTAACTAAAATTACCTGTTTACGCTAGTGTTTTTTCTTCCAGACAGTTTAATAGCCCTGTACTGTTTTTAAAGTACTAATTTCAAAACTCCAAATGACACTGTGTGAGAGATCTAGAGATCAACCGAGTTCAAAAATTGATCAACAATTAGCGAACCCATCGTTTGAAACTGAAGCCATTCGAAGTCAGCCATGAGTTGGAAAAGACGTATGGAAATAAAATGTATTAAACATTATCCGTTTCAAACATTTTAATAAAAACGTACTATACTGCATGGCCGGTGATCCCCCCCCGCCCCCCAACGACTATTCGTAGTTCCATGATCCTGGATCCACAGAAGACCTATCCATTTCGGAATTGGGTTATTTTCTGAAAATTTAGGGAACTGAATTGAACACTTCAATCACGTACTTCTGATTAATTCTGTCTTCTGGCTACCGCAGGTGGTAAGAAGCTATGATAAAGAGGTTTGTGGAGTTTCGAAAGTAAACGTATCAATTGTTTGCATTATCAGCAAGGAGTTTTTATCTGCCGAGAATCTTCTCTTCTTGGAAGGAAAAGGAACTAACACTAATTTTGGTAACGCCTATAACCCTTTATGCATTCTCTCTGTTAATATAGCTTACTTTGACTAAGCTCACCTCTAGGATCGCGTCCATTTAACCACAAACCATCCTGGCACATAGCATATATACAAGAAATGATAAATATCGATGAAAATAACAACTGTTTAACCCATGTTCAGCTGTATTTAACGTTCACTCCTTCCATTGAATCTAATGCAATAATTCAATGCGTTTTGCTTGTAGTTAAAAGAAAAACGATGGGTTAATATAGTTGATAATGGAAATTGTTGAGATGATATACGCCCGGGTAAAATATTTCTTTCATTTTTACACATCAACATTTCCCTATCTTAAAGGCAAAAATTACTTTTAACCCTTTCGTCAAGTAATGCTGAAGGAAATTAACAATATATGAAGTATATTTTTATAATCCACTTCACCAACTGAAACTTGATTTTAAAGTGTCATTCCAATTTATACGATATCAAAAGAAAAAGTACTTCAAAGGTATCTTTAAAGTCAGCAAAAGGCACATCCATTTCACTTCTTATATGCTGTTTACTTGCCTCAAAAAATGTCTTCTTCAAGAAAGAAATAAATTGTGAGGTTACATTTGAATGAAATTTAGGTCATGCTTGCAGGCTATATTACATGTGTCCATGTAATCAGAAAGATATGCACGTTTTGATCAGAGGGCATTCTCAAGGGTACACTTAATTATAGTTTCGTGACCTAGATTAAGGAAAAATGCAGGCGCAGATACATAAAACTGTATCTCGGGAGAGAAACTTTAACAATTTATTTACATAAATATATTTTGTTAGGTCATTAAGTCTGATTTACGTGAGCTGAATATCTCACTAATGTCCCTAAGCTTTCACACAGAAGGAGACATTTGGATGCTTCAGGAGAATCGATGTACCGATTACTTCGAAATACAGATTTACTTTGGATAATTTAAGTATGATTGAAGATTTATTCTCCATCCATTCTTCGAGAGTGGTAGGTACAGTTAATAAGAAAATCGCAATATTCAAAAAGTCTATCATATGTTTTACAATTTAGGAACGAAATTACGAAAACTTGAAATTTTCTTGGAAGATACGGTTTATTATTTTTTTTTTACTTTATGACAACATGACTTTATCGCAGTCCTCCTATAGTGCTTAATGTTTTCTTCCATTTTTCTTTTCTTCCATTTTTCCACAGAAACCTATGGGGTTTCTTTAGAAAAGCGGCACATTTTTCAACAGAACCTCATTACCGATTCTTTAGAGTGTCTTTAAAAAGTAAAATGTGTTCGAAAGAAGCGTCTTATTACAAACATGAAAACGGCTGCATTCACTGTCAGACTGTTGTTTCACTTTTAATTCATTTGGCATGTTTTTAAACTGAGTTAAGCTAAAATCCGAAGTTAAAGACTCATTGATCACATTGACATAATAGTAGCAACTATGGAACTTAATTTAGTTCAACAACTTGGTCATTTTTGGGTTGATACATAGTTAAACAATCACTGCTCAAATTTGACTATGGTGCTCTTAAGTGCACACTATGCATACTAGAAGATCAGCCTTAAATACTTCCACATAGATTCGCGTTATACAAATCTTTAAGAGCCATATAAGGTCAGCTGTACATCAGACTTGGACAACATTCAGCGTTCATAGTTAATAGGACTAGACTATACTAAATTATGTAGTTCAGATCTTAATGACATGCAAGAGAAGAATTTATACTTTATCGGAACAAAAACCTGATATTTCATTCATTTCCCTAACACAACAAACTGAAAAACTCGATCTGGAAATTGGATACACTTCAAAGAAAGTACTTTTCTAGTGTGGCCGCAATAGTTGGTAATTTAACAGTAGCTGTAAAAAAATTCAAACAATCGGGCCTCATTCGCTGCCAGTGTATTAAGGAAACATACAACTTGTTGTGTTTGTTATTTCTGTCTGTTCTTTTTGGCTTTGAATAGCAGACGGTCTCATCTGTTCAATCAACTCATGTTTTTGTGAGCAATTCCTCCTCCTGTGGACTTCAGGGGTTTATGGAATGACACTATCCATAATCTGATTAGCACATAATCATTGCAGGTCCAAGGTCGAACTGACTTTCAAACCTTCAAACAACCCCATACCTCTTATCACGTCAATGGAGATCTTTGCATGATAATCATTTGGGAGAAAGGTTTATCAAGGTTTATTTCGACAATTTGATGTAGGAAAATACGCAATAGCAAACGTTATCTTAAGTTTCTTCGTGTTTAAAATGTCACTTGGCTTATTTACGGAGACGATAGCAAACTATCATTAGCACCAGCCTAACATTTACAAGCAATGTAAGCAGGCTGCCAGGATACAAGTTTTCCAACTAGACTATACGTGTAAGATGAAAAATCTTGGTTGATAAATCCCGAACAACTTTCCATTCTTTCGTCATTGTGTCAAAATGGTCATAAAAGGGGAGGTTATCCCAGAAAGATAGGTTTTATTACCCGTTTTACGTAGTAATGCTTTGCCATTTTCAATATATCAGCTGACTATAACAATCCATAAAACTGTTCAACAAAGTTCGAAACTTTGTCTTTCAACGTTAATAAGATTTATAAAGGATGGCAAATAAATTTGGTAGATTACGACTGTAATGAAGAAGAAATTACTTACAGATGGAAGACAGGGCATATAAACTGAAACAAACGTGATATTTCGGGAAAAGAAAAACAGCAATGATTGACTTTAGAGTGGTAAGGGCATTCTTTAATTAATTCGACTTTATAGACATTTGGGGGAAGGTTTGTTAATGGGAGGGAGTTGTCTTGTTTACTTTAATGAGACTTCAAATGCTCCTTTTGCACATCTCTTCCTTAAGCTTCCGTTTCTAAATGTCAACCTTTCATTTTTTGATAAGTTTTCATTGGTTGTTTTGCCCCTAATGTGGAACATTTTAACATTTTGATGAGTATTTAATGAAGAAACCCCTTAGACTGAATTAAATTACGTTCTGACATCTTCCCCTTCAGTTTCTTTTCGTTCGAACTTCTCCTCCGTTTATGAATTCTGTTTTACCCAATTATTTTTAAGTTCTGAGGATACCGATCCTCGTTTACATATTTAGGTCTTTGACATACATTTGTGACGTACAAAAGGAGCAAATCAATCAAGCGGAAGCAATATGAAAGACTTTTATTACAGAAACGTGTTGAGACTGAATTTCATCACATCAAGACTTAATCAAGTCACCTTTGATTAATGGTACTTTTTGATAAGGAAATGCTTCAGCAAACAATGTTTTATCGCCACTTTGCCTTTGGTTTGTGACCTCTTCTGTTGCTGTGTCGTCAGTTACTTCAAAACAACTGCACCGCTAATTAGTAGATTCTATTCCATACAGTCACGTGATACGTTTATTTTTCAGTTTAGATGTAGATACAAGTTTAGGGTGGGGCTTGCGAGAGAAATTTTATTTTTGGAATTATTGTGTTAAACTTAAGTGGTTTGAACTATACAGATCAACCTATTTAAATTCATATTAATATAGGTCGTTAGGTTTATACTGGAATGGTTTATCATGGTTTTTTCGTGTTAGGTGCTTTTTGGAAAATAATCCCCACTGGTAAATACAGGAGGCAAAGCGTACAGTAAGCTAAAGGTAAAGAAAACATGTCTTGTTCGATCACAGGAGTATTATTCCCATTCACCTGGATCACCCATCTACTGTTTTAGGAAGGAATTCTACCGTAAAGTTGCATTTACATCTAAATCGTCTAGAGTAAAGACTAAAGAGATGGACGTATTTCCAGGGAGTCTGACTACCTTTCTATAACGCAACTGAACACTTTATAACCTGACGAATAGGTTGTCATCTCTTACAACATTATCTAAATAATAACGACAGTGGTAAATCGTTTGGCAAAATGGTTTACGCCGGTCCACTCAGTTACTACCAACAATTGCGAGATCTTGCCACCTGGCTAGAACCTCGAGTAGACCATCTAAGCGCCTATTCGCACTTGAACGGAAAAGGTAGAAAAGATGGCAAATTTTTAGACATGTTTGAAACGACCTCCCGCTACCAGCTACAAGCATTGGTTTTCGGACTATGCAGGAGGTCCATCTTCTTGAGATCAATCACAGAAGGTTGCGGACACTGGAAAAAGCTCACAAGCAACCTGTTTTACTTACGCTGTGCTGGATATGACTGCACTGTGCAACTCAGTTGTTTGAATGCAACTGGAATAGAAACACGTTTATTCACTTCTGAGTTGAACAACGATTCCAATCTATTTAAGAAGATGTTCCCTAAAGCCATATATCAACACTGTTTTGCCCGGTGTTCTTCCCATTCAAGTACAGTTCCTATATTCAAGTGTCATGAATATCAATATACGATATAATGTTATATCTCACGACAGCTTTGAATTTTTGCAATTTCTTTTCTTTTCAGAAATTGAGGTGAGGAGGTCGTAATACTTAAGTGATTTTTTAATTTTTAATCCTGTCAAGTGCATGTATTAACTATCGATACACCTGTTGGCTTTGACACGGGTATGCATCTTTTTCCAGTTTCAACCCCCACCACGTCTACGCCATTGCTTTCTTGGCATTTTATTAGTAAAATATATAATGAAAAAAAGAAAAAACTTCACACATGACTAAGCTGAAAGTGAAACATGCAGTAAATCATAAAGGGAGTAGATAGTACAAAGGGTCTGCAGGTTTTAACACCAATCAAATGACTTTTTATCTTGGGGGCCTTGGGAGAGCTGGGTACTTTTGTAAGGGGGAGGCTCTAATGGTAGCGCCACCACCAGTTGGCGCGGAGCGTACAAAGACAATTTTGGATTTTAACACCTCACAGATGGCTGAGAATGACATTTGCTGGGTTTAATTGTCTCTAATTCTGGTGAGAAAAACTTGTGATTTTTCTGAGATTCAAACACACTTTTGAGATACTAATTAGCTCAGTTTATTTCTCCACTCAGCTGGACAACGTGTTCTTGGATTGCAAATTCGGATTCTGGAATCCTGGTGTTTGTTGCAAGCAGTTCCAATGCACATCTGAGTAAGGTACTCCTATAGGTGTAGCGGTGCATTTCAATTTTAGGGCAGAGGGTTTCTGCCCGAAAAATGTAATTCTGCCCTTAAGACTGTCAAAAGGGTGCGCCACCACTGGTTGGCGCGGAGCTTCCAGAAAATTTGAAAATTCGTGCCTCTCAGACAGTCTAAAATGACATTTCCCAGGCTTATAAAGGGGAACAATCGCTATTTTCAGTTTCAATTGCAGATAAACATCCCTTTCAAACAAAAAATCAGCTAGAAGGACTAAGCGGAGACCCCACCATAAGTTGGGGCGAAATTTGAAAAAATCCTTCCCTTCAGACAGTCAAAAATGTCATTTTCTTACGCTTGAAGGGGTTCCGTTAGCAAAAAATGTTCACTTGAAACAAAACTTCTGCTAGAAAGATTATCTACGTGGAGCTCCACCACTGGTTGGCGCGAAGCGAACAAAAAATTTCGAAACTTCGGACCCCTGAGACAGTCAAAAATAAAATTTTCAAGGCTTTTAGGGAGATCAAAGCCGACGCCGTTTGCCGTTTGATCAGAAAATTATCGGATACAATGTGATGAAACGGTCCCGCATTTTTCGGGGTAAAACTACAAAACGGAATTAAAAACATGCTAATCAATTTTACGCTAATGTGACTCCTGGCTAAATACAATATATGTTGATAAAATCTTGTGACTGCCCCAGCGACTGCTCGATCATATAAGATTTAACTTTAGAAAAAATATATCATATATATTTCATGGTGTATTTAAATGAATTTTCAGGCTGACATAAGGGAAGGCATTCTGACATTGCATCATTCAAGTATCGAAAAAAGATATAACCCGATGTACATAACCATTGCCCGTATTTGGCTCTAGCAGGATAGCTGTCAAACTTTTGGGCACCTGAACACCCTCCTGTCTGTTCGTTGAATTAATTTGGCAATTGAGAACGTTTCAACATTTTCAAAACCTTTGTCCATAATATTTGACCATTTCGGGCAATTTTTGCAAGACTACAGTATAAATTGGGAGTGCTGAAGACCCTTTCCTTTAATTCTATCTAAATATGTCACAGATCGTTGTTATTTTCCATGGAAATTTTACTTTAAATATATCATTTTATGTTTTTTCGGGAAAAATTTGAAGCTAATAAAAAAATCGGCCATTTCGAGAAATGTGTTACACAAGATTAAAAAAAAACAGGCTCAAGAATGATGTTTTTTTTTTTTTTTTTTTGAGCCACAGGGTTCCCAAATGTGTCGCGATTTTTCTTATTTGCTTGATTTTTCGTAAATAAGTTACCCTTACTATGATACTTTTCCATATTTGAGCGAATGCTTGAAAGAATTTGGATTTTCGACAATTTCGGGCATTGTGTTGTGATTATCTTTAAAAGTCACGAACAATAGCTTTTGTGCTTAATTGCGACTATATGACATTTCCTTCCCTTTTTACGGATATATCTTTTTTAAGATTTCGGCCACCATCCCATTTGTTTTTTTATTTTTTTTTTTCAAAATTAAAGGGCTCTCCGAACTTTTTCCAAATTCTTGCCCGGATTTAGATTTTGTTTAAATTTTAGGCAGTCTTCTCCCTGCCCTGTCTGGTACGCCCCTGGGTATGTCCATTCCGCCCGAGAGCTAAGTGAGGTCCTGTGAGGTAATAGTGGTAAGGTTGCTACCCTTGAGGCTGCATTGACCCAACATGAGTTTGGTTGTTGCACTGGCCAATGTCTGGCAGCAATGGAGGTGCAGAGTTCAAATTCATTCCAACCTTTTTTGACTCAAATATTCTACTCACCACTCCAAGTAAGATCTTGGAACAAATTTTGCATCTACATGAGATAGGAACAGGCCAAATGCTAGAAGCACACTTTAATCCACACCAAGGTAGTCAATTTGTAGAAAATTATCCACCCAGAAACCCGACCAGTAAAGGTCAAGAGATTCCCAAGGTATTAAGTTGTCACAGTCGACCTGAATTTGTTCCGAACCTGGATTTATTCTGAAATTCCGAAATTTAGAACCGGGCACAATTGCAGAATACCCTGCAACTGCGTGGATCTATCGCAAGTGCATCTATGTCATAGTAGCTGGGTAGCCCGGAGTGAATATTATCATCGGCCAGCATGAATATAATTTTTTGCCCAGGTCGCCAGTGGGGGCTGCTTTGGGGGGCTGGGCGATTCAGTGGGGGTCCATCCCCCACCCCCCCCCCCACCATAACTGGTTCACCGGTAGAACGTAACTTATCGTTTAAATCCAACTATTTTATCCTTTTTAGAGGTTCTTTAACATTTTCATCAAATTTCACTCGTGACAAGTCAATTTTGATATAAAGGAGGAACTAATTCCACCCTTAATCTATTTTGGTGAAACTGTCATTCACATCAGAGATATTTTAAGTGATATCATCAAATGAAATTACTAGATTTTTCTTTTAAAGTGAGCCTCGACCGAGCAAAGGTTTATGTAATTTCCTCACTTTCACACTGACAGCTTGAAATGATTTTTTCTTTATTTTTTCCCCCTTTTTCCTGTTGCATTAACCGTCAAGTTACAAGTTATAGAAACTTCCCGTGGCTAATGTAAAGTTTACAAATGTTTTATGCTTCATCGGCAATGATAATCTAAAAGATCTTCATGTCTTGAGAATTACACGTTGGATTACAACGTAAATTTTCTAAAGAATGTTTTCAATAAAAGCCAACCGAAAATATCAAAAGTTGAGGCAAAAACAGTAAAAGTACGACAAACTCCACAGTGAAGACATTTACGAAGTAGTTCCTCAATAGATGCCGGTGTAAAAGGAATACTTGCACAACATTTTGATGTTTGGTAGAATATCATCCTTGTATATTATAGTACATGTTCTGAGCAGGGAGCTGTTCTGAGACACTATCATAATTACTATCTTTGCAAGCTTATCATCTTACACAGAAAGAAAGTGTCAACGTTTTTGGTGACCTCCATCTGGTTTGCCCTCCTCGTGAACTCAGGAAAGACAGTGCAAAAAATGCGGTCGCATTACAGAAGGAATGTAGCTTCATGTGCAAGCTATGAAAACAGACCGACAATTAGTGACGGTATTTAACATCTTCACAACTCTTTGCTTTGATTTGTTGTTTGTATTTCTAGCAAAGGAATCCCTGAACTAGTATCACCTCTATGGATTGTGAAGATTTGGCGTTTTCTGAACTGACACACGAACTAATGGCACCCTTCCAAGCTCCATAGGTAACTGAAATTAGCTTATTAGTCTGCTCGTGACCAGAAAAATATGTACCCATTATGAAAGTACGTTCGATGTATCGTTCTGATAAGAATTACCAAGAGATTAATTTTTTTGATGTCTACATAGTATTCGGGCTTTTTTTTTTCAATTTCCATTGGGAAGAGAGTATCGAAAGAGTACGATGAGCAGGAAAGATTTTGAGAAGAAGTTAAGTTCTAAATCTAATTTGCTGATCTTCCGTATTGACACACAGACAGGAATATATCTCATTTGGATAGTGACAGAAACATTTCACAAGGCTAAAAAAACAAATTTTATCATCAGTGCTAGACACAATTAAAACTACAGAAAAAGTATAAGTTACAGAAGATTTCGGTAGTCACGTAAGAGAATAGAGCAGTTAACAAATCTGGAAGATTTACATGAAATAACTACCAAATTACGAACTGTTAGCTATTAATAAACTAAGATTTTGAAGCTTTTTGGATCAACCTTAGCTATAATTTTTCTTGCCAGGCTGGTAGGAGCCATTAATTTGTATATTATTATGGTTTTTAAAGAAGAATTAAATTAATTATTACGTGCAGTGCAGTACTGTAAACAGTTAACTCGTAAAATTTGCGAGAGCTGGGTGGTAACAGTGATTCCGTAAAAGGCATGCATATAATACATATTAGGAACTGAAGATGATGTCAAACAGATTGTAGTAGACAGGCAATTGAACTGGACTCGTTGTTGTAAAACAATTCTTTGGAGACGAAGAGACATCGAACCGTAGGGACAATTCCATACATATCTAAGGCCAAGAGAAATCCTGCTTTAAATAAAGGACTTGTGTATGAAGATGGCATTTTAAGATATTAAGCACGTCAAGTGCACTTTAGTATGCTGGTAATGTTCGTTAAGCAATTATGTTAAACGAGGTACATGTAATTTTCAAGACGGTTGCTATTAAACGGAAAGGCAAATAATTTGTACTGAGACCAGAATATTTTCATAAGTACCACCGAAAAAATAGTTTTCATGACAGCGGCGTTCCCTAGCACACCATTGAGTCTATATTTGTATTTTCAACATGTTTAACATCAGCTTGTACTTAAATGTTTTAGCATTTTGGGAAGGAACACATAAGTGTCATCTTCAAGATGTAATTGATGAAATGAAGAACCACATTGTGAACACCAACGACAGAGATAAGAATTTATACTGGCCATAGCACGAGCCTGGAAGTACCGAGGTTGACGCCCTTATAAAATCTGGATTTGTATTCTTTAAAAATTGTATATCTTTAACTATTTTGTACCATAAGATATTATCAGAAAACACGTTGAATACTCATATTCAAATTTTAACATTTTACCAACGGTTAGAAATGAATCAGTCTTCTAAATATCTATGAACACTATTCAAAAGGCCCCCTTTTCAAATAGCATTTGCGAACGATCGTGGTGTAATGGTACATTTCTCGTCGTTTTGTGGCATAAACAGGCAGTATTGATAGCACGACTCGCACCAAAACTTTGTCCCACGATTCTTTTATTTGTCATTTTTAAAGGGTATATGGTACATCTATCCTCAATTCATAAACACGGTCATTTAAAAGATCCAACATTAAACAGAACGCAAGGCTGGATAACATTTCACCAGAGCGAATTAATTAACTGGGTAAAAATATAAAATTTGACCTCAGACCAGTTGTGTAATATTTATCTTGGGACTGAATCGCTTCTCCTTTATGCTTTAATGCTGAGCACGATTTTTGTTGTGGTTTGTATAAAGGTGTTGCCCGGTTACACCGATCCTATGGTATCTGTTGTAAGAATTGGACTAGTTTCACTTTGAAAAACAAACTTTAAAATTTTCTGAAGGAGTTTATGACAGTTGTAGAAACAAAAATATTTTAGAGTAAAAAGTTATGGATAACACTCCTTAGTTCGAATATCGTGAATAGGCAATGAATATCTTGAAGCCACTCAAAGGTTTTGAAAGAAGCTAATTACTATCTTGGAGCCACGCAGAGGTTTTGAAAGAGGCTTCAACCATGATGCCCATTTATAATAAATGTATATGGCTTGATACCTACAAACTCATATTCATTACCCCTATGACATCCAGTGCTCGATTTACGATTTCTATTTTGTGCTATTCAAATGTTTAAAATGGCAAATCCATTCATCCCAACTTCACTGTGTGTTCAATATGCGTTCATCACAAACTATATTGTTTAAGAGATATTGCAATATTTGTGTCACTGAAATATGCAGTTGATGCCTGTGCAGAATGGCCTTTTTTACCTCTCTCTACCCGCCGAAAAGCAGTTACATAGATGTACTGATAGAACAGTTACAAACATTAAGTACAGAATGGGATAATTTTTTTATTGTACGAAGAGTGAACTAGGACTAAGTGGATTGACTATAGGGGACAGTTCTAAGTGTGACAGTCATTTCAGTCATCTCTGCAATAATAACGGGCCATTGGTTTCTAGAAAAGAATACTTTTTATAAAAGTCTTGGAGTGAATCTCAAGGCTCCTCTTTTTCCAGGCAATACGTTTCCTCGTTGGATTTTTTCTCTTGACACATGATCTACTCTTGTAGTAATAAATTCTTAACATAATCGCAATAGCCCTGGGTGTGACTCAAATTTAAGTTTCCAATTTAATCAAAGCTTGGGATCAAGTACTCTAACGGTTTTACATAATTTGAGAAAAAATATTTTCTTGAGACGCAGCAGTGGTGTATCTTACCACTAATGAAAATATAATTGATATTGTTGAATTTATAAACTATTCAGCGAAGGTTACTTACATTTTTCTTGCACTTGCATTATCATACTCCGACAGTGCCGAGGACAATACTTAAGTAAAAACTGAATTCGATGGGTCTCGTTTTCAATGAGAATGCAAAATAAAGAAAACAGATTTAAAAAGGGTTTATAAAACTCGAAAAAATCAAACAGACTGCAGGAAAGAAGAAGTTACTCTGCCCATGAATTCACGAGAACTGTTAAGTGAACTATTTATTATACAGCATAACTGTTTAATCAATTGGTCAATACATGCATATATCACCTGAAAGGTCTGGATTTCGACTCTTGATCGGGTCATAGCAAAGGCTTTAAAAACTTGAGAGTGCCATTGGTTCTGGTTTTCAGCCTAAGCAATGGAGCAGAGAGATCAAAAGCAAGTCGAAAGAGGAAATAGGGCCTGTCACCAATTAATTGAAAAGTGAGATCTCTTCTAACTCATTATCACGCCTACAAGAAGAACTGGGCAGACAAAATTCCTAAAAAGACTAGTATTCTAACACAATACACCGATACGGTTGTCTGTGGCTTGAATAGAAAATCACACTTTTTAAAGAAGTTACAGATAACCTCTGCCTTGGTTTACTTTGATAAAGTATTTAAAAAATTGAAGAGGCTTACTTTCTTCTAAAGCACATTGCATGCAATGCGCGTGATTGTTTGAATTGAGCAGCTATTACGGTATTTTATAGTTGTTTGACTACAGTTTAGGTCATCTAACATTTCTTGCAGTATTGTGTTGTGAATGGAGGAGCAGGAACTGTATCTACGTGTCTATGCTCACTTTGTCGAACTAATTTCCGAACTCTTTTTCATATCTTTCTTTGAAAATGTTGTTTGTCATTTAGATAAAAGGAGCTCTTGTAGGAAAAAGTTCTTATCCCGGTAGTGCCGTTGTTGCTCCTTAAGAATCATATCTAGAGGTTTCTTTTCCCAAATCGAATACAGATAACTGGAAGAGAAGTCAATTTTAAATTATTTTTACTAAGGGTGGTCTTCTCGTCAAGGTAGCTTTATTTTTAACTCTCTCTGTGCAATGAGGATCACAAAGCTGTGAATTCATTTCCCAATTCGCTCCTTCATTTGCTGAAACTTTCGGGTTCGTTCCAACTCCTGAATCGTGCTCCATTTCTCCCATTCTCAACTACACATCTTCATGTTGTTCTTGGTCTAGCGGCAGCTCTTGTTCCTTCTTGTCTCCATTCCAAAGGTGAAAAGGTGTTACAAGCAGATCACCAATTCAGTTCAAGCAGTTTGTCAAGGACACAGAGGGACCTAATGTCTCATGAAACATGAGCCTTTGATGTCAAATTCTTTCAAACCTACCTAATCATATGACCTAAATAGAGGTTAATTTCTCACCTTCCAATGAAGATGTGCCAGCTCTCGTGGCAACGACGATGGGTAAACTGATTATTCTACCAATCACATTCCTCTCTTTCATCTGAGATTAAAGTTCTCATTGATACTTGTCAGCATATTTATTCTGATCAGCAACGTTTCAATACCCGTTTGACTTAAGCAAATTTGCAAAGGTATCAACTCTCCTGTAATTCACTGGCGTTTAATCGCACTTACTACCGCACCTACTACTTGAAAAGGAGATGTTGCTAAACGATTAAGCACGAGATTATCTTTTGATTTCTTACTTTCAGTCAATGTCTAATAGCCGAGTATTTGAGTTAGGTCAAATGGAGAGCAGAATTGTCATATCTATGACATCAATCACTTTAGAGAAACCTGAGGAGGATGCACGGACACAAAATGAAAGTAACAACATTTTTACTCAAAATGTAAACACAACTACAGGGCGATTCTATTAGCTAAAGTGCATTGAAATAGCAATGCCACAAACCCTGTTGATGAACAGTCCAGACATAAGTCCATGTACAAGACTTCTCTTTGAATACAGAATCAAAAGAGGCTTTATACAAGAGTATTTTGCCATGTAGCTTAAGCCATTTTTCAAAGGTAAGCAATTTCGCTATAGCGTCATAAATAAGACTCTTTTATGTACTATATTGATATTAGGTTGGGATTAAGTTACTCGTAACAGTAATTGGATTGGTTCATGTTAAATCATATTCCTTCTTCAGTTTTATGGGTTCAACACTACATCGTAACCGGACGGGTATATCACATTGCAGTCAACAAAAAATTGTATAATTTACATTGCCGATAAAATGTGCCGGTAAATCACACACAAGCCACACGGAGAGATAATTCACATTCTTTCTTGTATTTTATCATTACATGTTTTAACTGAGATGTGACAACTTTATATCAGGAAAACCGATTCACTAAGTATGTCAATTCTACGTTTGGACTGAACGTGGTATATCGAGTATTTGTTATTTCTATTGCACAATCAGACAAAGGCAAACAGCGTACAATTCCATTATAAAATCAGCATTCCTTAAGGAATATTCTGGTGACAGTACCATAGAATTTGAAATAAATAGAAAGAGAATCACATTTTTTTAAACAAAAAATTCCACATCCGTTATTTCTTAAAGACTATAAAAGTAGGCTTCCTTCTTCTCGAACATTCAGCTTTGAGATTCCTCTGAGGATACACAGGGTAATGCAGTTTATGTTCTGTTCTAAAATTACAGACGTTTGTTTGACCTTAACCTTTGACACCAGTGAAATTTCAAATATCAGTTAGCTAGGGTTAAGCGAAAATTTGTGATCAAAGGTTGCAAATTCAAAAATGTCTTTACATGTCATCTACATATGCCAGCATGAAGGTAGGTGATATCTTTCAAATAATGAGGTGCCGTGTACTGCCAGAACTAGATCTAACAAATCTTATTAAGGGGCACCGACAGCACACGGCGAGGAGCATCGAAAATCATCAGTGACACAATGAGATAACGAGTTCACGGTGACCATGGACATGATTTCAAACGTCTACTACAAATAGCTGAAAGGTGTCGGTTCAAGATGTGAACAAGTGCGCTGAACGCGGAATAAGTTTTCTCTCTTCCTTTTTTCAACATAGCCTACACTAAAAGTTTCGAAAAATACTTTAGAACGTCTTTAAAGTCTAATAAAAGAAGACAATTTGTCTCATTATGTTATGACAGTACAAATTTCCAAAATGCAATGTATTGTTATTCAATGAATTTAGTTTTTAAATATTCATAATTTTTAGAATTTTGTTACCTAAAACCCCTCAACCCATATCATAATTAGTCCGTGTTGTGTTGTTGTATGATATTCACGCCATTTCTCGAAACGTGAAATTAATCGCAATTATTAATGATATTTCAAACATATACCTTTTTAGTTTTGTTGGTTAAATTTTTCATTTTATGGTAAATAGATATACTAATGTAGATAGTTACATTTCTTTGCAGTTTGGGTAATTTTTTAATATCAACTTCCCAATATGTAGCTGCATCTTTCTTATCGGGCTACAAGATTTTCTTCTGTCAGGTTTGTTATTTTAGTCTGTTGGAGCTCCTTGGTACTCCGTCTTTCAGTGCTTCGTTCACATGAAGATTAAACGGAATGACAATATTTTCAACAATAGCAAGTCTAGCAAGTCTTAGACGTAAAAGGCATTTGCTTTTCGCTCTTCCTAAAGATAAAAACAGTTTAACTTTTGGCGCACTTCACGTTATAACACAGGTGGCAAGAAAGATTATTGTACATCCAAAATGGTTCAATGGTTACATATACCGATAAAAGCAAAATAAGAAATTCATACTGATGGTATCAAAGACCTGATAAGTCATCAAAATATTGATTTCTTTACAACATTTATAGAACTGTGAAACTGAAGTACTAAGAGAATAAGTACAACAAAAGTCATTATTGACACAGCCTCATCGCATGAAGGAGCTAAAACCTTTCTCAATTAACAGGGATTCCACTTTGCTAGCCGAGTGGATCATCAATGTATTACATTCACCAGATAACACCAATCTGTCACATCAATTCCCGTTGAAAGTGAGTGGATAGTTTTTGAAATGTTTGAAACCATTTTAGATTAGAGGTCATCCTTGTTGACCATTAGTGAAAATACTAGGAAGTACCCTTGAAGTAAATTTTTGAAAATGGAAAAGGGAAAATTTTCAAAATTTAAAACTCAGCAACGCAGGACAGCAATCCAGATGTACGATTGGAAGTGGGTTGCAGTTCACACGGGGTAATGAAATGCAAAGAGTAGAAAAACATCTTTGTTGTGAATTTCACAAACAACTCCTCGGCAAGGCTTCCCATCAAAAGAGCAGGATTTTGATGGAGAAATTTCAGTTACTCGAGCGCAAAAAGTGTTCATCGATTTATTTCCATGAAAGTACATAATATGAGTAATCATAAATAATCACGGCTGGATGAATGTTAAGTCCTTTTTTATTAGGTACCATCTGCAGTGTTTTTGTAAGACTGAGTAGTACGTATTTCTGCTAGCCCTAATTCTCTTTGCGCTGTTTAAATGACAGGTTACAAAGCGGAATTTTGTTACAAATAACTACAAATTGATTAGCAAGTATATATAAGAGAATGTGAATGTAACGAAAGAATGTAAATTAAGTTGGTGATCATCAGACTTTCATAAAAACCTAAAAGCACTTGCATATTTATAGCAGGATCCTACTTGGGAAGATGGAAGTGTGCACTGTTGGTACATATCTTATATTTTACATTCACTTTAATCACTAACTTTCGTTTCCAAGACAAGAATATTCTGTTGTTTGGTTTTATGTAAAGTCCATCCTTTTTGTTGTTTGTGTTCAGCTTTGTACTCAACTATAATGTATGTACTGGTATTACTAGCATTAGAACAACAAAATAGCATGTAAGACATCATTTTTTTCAGAAAATTTGTCTTGCATTACGCAAAAAAGCTTATTCCCTATAAATTTTTCAAGAAATTCCCTTGGTTAAGTTCCTTTTCACACTAATTAATATACAACCACATCTGCATAGAATGAAAAATTTTACTACACATTAAAACAAAATACATTTTCGCTAACAATACATTTCAGATACTTTGAATGTCACTAAAAGACTGAAAGAACAAATATTTGCTTGTCAAAACATAGTTAAATTAGTACCTTAAGAAGATACCATTCACAATGAATGCATTTGCACATTGTTTGGAAGCAATTTTTATCTCCTTTCATGCTATACATGGGTCATCCATAAATAGTGGTGTCAATGGTTTTGGTACCCTCTTAACTTTGTTAAATTTTCTAACA
Organism: Holothuria scabra; assembly: GCA_037179385.1. Classification (NCBI taxonomy): domain Eukaryota; kingdom Metazoa; phylum Echinodermata; class Holothuroidea; order Aspidochirotida; family Holothuriidae; genus Holothuria; species Holothuria scabra. Next base: position 3,278,633 of record CM074187.1, on the reverse strand, counting down.
ACAGACTTTGTATGATGATTTACATTTTATATTCTGAAAATTACTTAGGATACATCTACCTGTTAGTACCTTTCAAAAAATATCCAAAAAATATTTTCATTTCTTGCATTTGGATTTTACGTCACAAAATACTGTCATGTTTCAAGTGTGATCGGACACCAAAGCTGAAACATGTAAACAAGCATCAACTGGCACAGTCCCTTTTGTCTTGAAGTGTATGGAAAGTGTATATACGCTTGACTAAACGCGCTCAACAATGCGGGTGCATATAATGATATAAGTAATTTTAAATATATATAAATATATATACATGTATATAAATATATATATGTATACATATATATATATATATATATATATATATATATATATATATATATATATATATATATATATATATATATATATATATATATATATATATATATATATATATATATATATATATATATATAAGGTGGAAATGCTGCGGAGCACTGTTGAAATGTGTAGGTCGAAAAGAGGTAGAAAAAAGTGCTTAAAAGTTTGCGGAAAACTCCACGATGTTTCGGGTTTAAACCCTTTATCAGGTGGCAAAAACCAAACTGAACAACCAACAGTAACAATTGGACACGACAAACATCAAATCCGATCGGGGCCTCGGCACATTACAGCTGCCGTAACAGTTAAATGCTGTATAGAACAAGGCAAAGGGGATTAAAATGTGCAGCCACCGGGTATCCATGGAGATTCTGTTTGATGGACCTAAGGTGCTCGGTGACTCGATCCGCAAGGCGGCGCTTGGTCTCTCCCACATGCAGCGAGTTACATCTCCCTCAAGCTAATATATAAACTACATTAGAGGAAATGCAAGAGAATCTTTGTTTGACAATAAAGCTATTGCCGTTGGGGCCTGAAATGTTGACGAGGTTGTGTTTGCCAACAACTGGACATGTATTACACCTCGGACGGTTACATGGAAAGGTACCAGCCGTGTCGTCGAAAGAAGTTTGTGGGTGGGAAACCCGAACTAAATGGTTGGCTAAATTTTTCTCAACTCTGAAAGCAGTGATGGGGGGTTCCAGGAAAACATCACTGGTTGAGGGGTCTTGTCGGAGCAGCTCTACATTTTTGTGGATAGCATGTAAAATAGGACGGACCGAAGGGACCGACTGATCAATTGATCGACTGATCGACTGATCGGACCGACTGATCATGACGCTAGGTACTCTCGCTCCACACGACCTTAACGTTAGAATTGACCTTTTGTAATATTCACCCTTTATTGAGCCAGTTTTTACTCTTTTTACACTTACCCGTTCGTGCTCTCTTTTTTTAATCCTAATTATTAGTTTTTTCCGCACCTAGTTTCTGTCTACTTTTTCCCCCTTTTTCCGACGATGTTCGATTTGTACGTGCTCTTTTTCATCCAGGACACTTTCGTTCGGTTTTGTTTTTACAGCGATCGCTTCGGATTTGATGTTTGTCGTGTCCAATTGTTACTGTTGGTTGTTCAGTTTGGTTTTTGCCACCTGATGAAGGGTTTATACCCGAAACGTCGTAGAGTTTTCCGCAAACTTTTAAGCACTTTTTACTACCTCTTTTCGACCTATATATTTATGTATATGATATATATATATATATATATATATATATATATATATATATATATATATATATATATATATATATATATATATATATATATATATATATATATATATATATATATATATATATATATATATATATATATATATATGAGAGTTGTGTGTGTGTGTTTGTATGTGTAGTGCGCTGTGTCGGATTCGCATGGAGTATTATGGTTATCTATCAACATTGATTCCGTGTGGATGAAGTGTGTGAAGTTTGTTTATCCAAAATGATTCCCTGTGGAGTATGACGGTACGCGATTTTTGTGACAGATTCTATACCAGTGATACTGACGTTTTCTATTGAGTGGTTAGCCGAGTTGAATTGTAAGGTGTAAGGGAGACGTTTTGCCTGAGTGTTTCCAAGAAAGTTGTTAATTTCTGACATAGTGTTACTGAATCGAGTGTAGAGGGTTCTAGATACTTAACTTTCTCCCACCCCTTATCACCATCATTCCTTCAAATATGGCTACGAGTTACTGGCCTGCTTTAGCAAAATAAGGTAAATTTATACATGTATATATATCATGAAAAAGATAGATTGACGCCTTCTCCATATCTAGTAAAACATATTAACTTATATATTTCAAGCCATCTGGTTCTACGATTGAATTCAACAAGCTATACTACTTTTAATACCAGCACTGATTGATACAAGTAATACAACAAAGCAGGAAAGGTTATACTTAGATATCAATCATGCATAATTTCCTTAAAGAGATTAAGAAGATCACGTTCTTTGTACCCTAGGGAAGTTGTTTCAAATTGACAGATCCCTATTTAATACTCTTATATAAGTCTTAAGCTTAAGAATAGTGCTTAATTCGTATTGTTTTCGTTTGTCTAATGTTGGTATCATACTCAATATTAATAGTGATTTTTCTATATTGCGCGCTATCCGTAATATTTGTCAATGTACAGTTATTCCTGAAAGATTGCCTGTCTTTCGTTGTTTCTGTTCCAGATATGTTTGATCATTCTTTCATTCATGTCAATGGTTTTACTGAAAGGCGCATCAGGATTCAGAAAGAAAAGGCTACAACTTAATATTTACTGTAACCTTTGCAAAAGACAAACCTGACCTGTAATATTAGGTCGCAATTGGTTGAGTCAGGGGCCCCGCCTTGTTTATGGTTTTGTACTGTTTCCCTTTCAGCATCTGTTCCAGAACTAAAGCTTGAATGATTTACATTTAGAGGTGATGACAAATGTCTTCTCCAGCAGTGCAAGAGAAGAAACCTCTCTATGATTCTTCTCTTTAAGAGAAGTCATTCCTTGGGAAATATGTCGTACGATAATACTGTTTTCATTTCAGTTGCTTTGATGTGGGTGCAAGCAAAAACTGAGGGCTGTAAGTGACCACTAACCAATAACCACGGCACCCATCCGAATCAAAGCAAAAATAAAAATCAAGTTTTCGTATTGCCGTATGTGCTAAGCTGATCTGTAGCAATCAGAGGAAACATGACACGGTGTTTTTATAGGCCACGATGGACAAACGACAGTTGAGCAACTATGTAAAGAACTTAAAGAAGCCAACATTGCTAAAGTCAGCATATCCTTTAAATATAGTCGGTTGTCAATATAGTTTCTGCTCACGTCGTCTCTCCTTTCAACTTTCAACTTTGTGCTTTAATATTATGTTTATTTTTATACTTTTTTTTATTTTATACTAGCTTTGCAAACTGAATTTCGTCAGTGCAGCATCAACTTACTTATTTCAAGTTCATTGTTCAGGAATTAAGAGAATCCCATCCACAAACGGTCGCAGGTATTTTTTTTTTCTTATTTTATTTACTACACAATGCATCTCATTTGAAAAACAATGACTTGCCATTTGGTAAGGTTTTCCAAATTTGCAAGTATATTTATTGATTCCTTGCCGAAGGCAGGCAAGGAATCTATGCGATGGGGATGTCATGTGTGTGTGTATATGTGTGTGTGTGTTTATGTTTGTGTGTATATGTGTGTATGTGTGTGTGTGTGTATGTATATGTGTTTGTTTTACTTTGCTCATAATCGCGATATCTCAAGATAGGAATGGCAAACACTTTTCATATTTAGTACACAGGTTTTTCATGAGGGGAAGAACCCTATTGTTTTTGGTGGAGGTCAAAGGTCATTTGAGGTCACCAGAGGTCAAAGTCTGAAAAGCTTGTAATCTCGATATCTCAAGAAAAAAATTACCGACGCTTTTCATATTTGGCATATAGATTTGCAATTAATGGAAGAAAAACCTTATTGTTTTTAGTGGATGTCAGATGTCATATGAGGTCACCAGCGGCAAATCTACGAAAACCTCCTAAAGTGCTTGTAATCGCGATATCTAAAGTTGAGAAATACCGACACTTTTTATATTTGGTATATAGATTTTTCATGTTGTGAGAAAGAACCGTATTGTTTTGGTGGAGGTCAAAGGTCATTTGAATTCACCAGCGGCAAATCTGCGAAAACCTCCGAAAAGCTTGTAATCGCGATATCTCGAGTTAAGAATGACCAACACTCTTCATATTTGGTATATAGATTTGTCATGGTGAGAAAAAGATCACTATTTTTTGGTCTGAAAAGCTTGTAATCGTGATATCTCAAGGTAGGAATGACCGACACTTTTCATATTTGGTATATGGATTTGCCACGTTGAGAGGAAGAACCCTATCATTTTTGGTGGATGTTCGAGGTCATATGAAGTCATCAGTGGTAAACCTGCGAAATCCTAAAGTGCTTGTAATTGGGATATCTATGATGAACACTGTAGGGGTGCTATCACCGTAGCAAAAGTTCTCTTTTTGCAAGGAATCACTAAGCCTTTTGGTTTTCTGGTTGGTAGGCGTATGTATACATTTGGTCTAGGAGTCAGTAGTAGTTTCAACACATCTGAACATCTGAATGTCGGGAAATGTAAATCTTCGTGAGCAGCGTACCTATATAAAAGATGAAAGTGACCAAATAGAATGGAAAAACACTCTTTATATCTTTACCCACATCATCTTGATTAAATGAAGTGGGAATGTGAAACAAGGACGGAACCCTTTATTTTAAAGAATGTTGGGGCATACTTCGGTGCTTTCCATCATTATGTAATTACAAAGTAATAGAAATGTTTGCACTATTTCCCTTTTTTAAAAATGGGTTTTCGTTCAAAGAGTCTCACTTGTTAAGACATTGTTAACTTGGTTAGTTTTTTAAACCATATTTTTGGAAAGACGGCTGCCCTTGATAATAAAATAGAGTACACATAAAAGAATTGGCAAGGGCAAGGAAAATCAAGGCTGTTTTTTATGAAATATAGTTGTGAAAAACACAAATGCAAATTTACAAAACTGTTCATGACAAAGCACAATCGTCAAGCTGTCATGGAACGGAAAATATGTTTTTACATTCAGTGGAGCCTATTGACTTAAACTGACTGACAAAAACAGCTGAGATAATATGAGATCACGAATTTTAGATTTCTCCGAACATCTGCCTTAAATAAAAGTAAAAAGTTGAACCATGTCTTTTAGAGTTCAGCCGTTTCAAAACACCTAAATGAAAGATTGAAACTGTTACAAAATGTCAGGAAATGTTACACCTGCTGTTTTTCATAAATTGTTAGAGAAAGTCCTCTTGCCAATTTTAGTTTCCATTTATTATAACCGTATTGAGAAACTCGATACTTCCTGCATCAATTTATCAAGTTCGCTCTCTTAAAGTGAGGGGAATCAGAACAAAGAGTGAACGTTTCAGAAGTAACTACTCCTTTTAGAAAATATTCCATACGTCCAAGGAAATGTGATTGTTGCCTTTAGGCTTGATACTGTCTCGGTTTTGGGAGGTTGTAATAAATACAAACTTTTTAAATGTAACCGCAAGGCTATAGAATTTTTTTCAAATCTTTACAGATTTAAAATATTAACTTCCGAATGTTTGACAAACTACCCCGACCTAACTTTCTACTCATTTGTGTAAGTCTGAAAAAATAAAACAACAAACTCAGAAGTGGTTACGTAGGCCTTTAAAATTTCATTCGACGTTTGGAATCGTCAGTCTTTCAGTAGCCTTCGTTTAGTGAGGCCAATTTATTGAGCACTGACATCTCAAATTCCATGTCCATCGATGTCCTACGCAGTGATAAATTTTGCTTTCCTCTGGGGTTGAAGAAATGTTTTAATGCAGACATTTAATAGACTATCGGGGAAACGACTGTTCAGACTTCGTCTCCAATTAAGATGTATTTAGAAACACACGTATGATTTATTTGAAATGGTGACTACCAGATACCGTGACTCTCGTTGCTTAAGTCTTTAATTCAATGGATTTTCATGGAGTATCATAAAAGCTGCACGAGTATACAATTGATTTCATTTTTGCATTGTGCAGGTTAAGCATTTTAAATATTTCCCTCCTGATATATATTTATTTAATAAATTCCATATGTTCAATATCAAATCAGTGGTTGGAATTTTTTTATTTGAATATCTGGACATATTGCGGAAACATTTTTTGGAAATTTTTGTTTTCAAAAATGACTGCGTCGTAGAAAAATTCCTCAAAGTGGATGAAAGATATCACTTCATTGTCACCTTCCACAATCATTATTCAATGTGAAGATTTCCATTGTGTACATAGTTATCAAGAGGCATTTACTAACTTTAAACTGCAGTAGAAGTACACCAATATCATTACTGATTTCCCACTGCATGTCTGTTAATTTCATGGCACCACCAGAAATTTTTTCGTTTGATAGAGAACCCAGTCTAGCTCACTGTTGTTGTTCTTAACTCTGTTGACGTGGACTGAAGATGCATTTATATAAATATTAGCAATTATTTTCTCGACCAGTACACCATTTACCTATCCGTTCTTGTCGTTAAAGCCAACTGATGGCAAGGGTTTTTCTCATCATATTTTCGTTTGTCATACAACTTTCGTGTTTATTTTAAGCTTGTATCAATTTTGTATCGTATGCTTTCAAGCATTAAAGTTTTTGCCACAGGGGTGGCTTGGGCATCCTTGAAAAATGTCCATTTTCGGCTACCTGCTGGGTCGCAATTTTTTATTTTTGTGTGCTACACGCCAACCGATTGTGACGCTGTGGTTAGATAGTCTTCATCCTCTTGTTCAGAGACTTATCCCCTAGCCTTTGGAGAGTAATGCGTCACGTTTATTCCCTCTGTCAGAAGTCCTAGCGTAGGCTATCTTTATACAAGCCTTGGAAATTTCACTTCAGGCCATCCTGAGTCACGATTTCTTAAAATTGTTATGTGCGCCCCGCGCCAACCGATAATGAAGCTTTGCTTAGATATTCGTTGACCTCTTCTTCAAAGGTTTATTCCCAAAAGCGTCCCTTTTCGAATATGTGATGTTTTCACCCCTGTTATTAAAAATGAATGTGTAGGCCTTGTTTACACCAGCCTGGGAAAAGCCATTCCGGCCATCTTGTGGTCCCGATTTTTTTTTTTATAATTTTCTGTGCGCTCCGCGCTTGGCGCTTCATACATTCATAGTAACCGACTCTGGCCTAATGGCACCCCATCTTCTCATTTAATTGAAACACTCAAGCCAGTCGGAATTTTGGACAAAGACACGTCCCTTCCAAAAAAGGAGACCATATCGACCTCCCTGCATCAATGCTAGTCTAGGCCTCACCAGGTCGGATTGGAGAAAAGTTAAAATGTTTAGTGATCAACTTTTCTTGTCTACATTAGGCAAGAAAATTTAATACTCTTACATTTGTTTTCCTTAATCAAAAGAAATTCAGGTTTATAAGAAAAGAAGAATTGTCTAGGGTAAGCTCCTTTGTAACGTTATTCAGCCTCCGTATGACATTACCATTTATCATGATTCAATCCTTATCTGGTGAAATACTCATCCATCATATTTACATAAGTAAACCTTTCTTCAAAATGGACAGTTCCTATAAACACCAACTCAGATTATAATGGCTATCCAAAGTGCCTGTTTCTACACAAAAAACTGAACGCTTTTGACGGAGACAAATATCGGACTTTTACCTGTATGTTTAGGGATTTGAAAGGGATTTTACCTTCTTACTTTCTTAATTCCACAATAACAACTTGCAGTCGGGAAGTCTGTGGTTGCAGTCTTGGCCATTTTATTCTGACGACTTTTTAAAATGGAACCTACTGGCAATGTGCGTGGTGCTCAAAATAAGCAATTGAGTAAGGAAAACGAGCCAGTGAGCCTCTACTTGAAAAAAAAAAGCCGTGACCGGCTCGACTTAAACCACTGGTTAGAAACTGGGACCCTTTGAATGGATCGAAACGTTAGACAAACACCAACACATGAAGATAACCTCATTTTACCAGAACGAAGAATAATCTTGAATAAACTGTGTATTATTTTTTGAATTATTGTCTTGGCTTAGCTGCCTGTTTGTTTCATTTTGTCTTCCAACTTTGTATTGTTGTGTTATGTGTTCCCCCTTAAATCTATCAAAAAAGGGGATTGTTTGTATAAGCATTTGCCTTATTCCCCCCCCCCCCCCCCCCGCTCCCATTTTTTCCATGTTCATGATTCTGGACACTTTTTAATTTGAAAATAAGCTCAACTTGAAGTTAACTTCGGATCGATGTTGGTCAGAACGATATAGAGTTGGTAATAAACAGTTTCAATCGGTAGTGATGTTTTAGCAATTTAAAGAAATGTGTACATTTAATAACCAACAGTAAAACTTAATGAATACAGACCTTTGAAACGTTTTTTAAGTAACCGATTTTTTGCATGCATAACATCAAATAATTAAAGACCATATAACCTCGAATTGTTAATTGAAACATTTTGTTAAGCAAAATTCCCTTGACTTAACGTGCAATTCTTAGCACTCTCTTTGTACATGCGTGTGATAAATAGTTTTTTACCATGATAGAGCTCAATTTAACCTTAAATTCACTTTCCTCTTTCAACCTTGCACTTTACTTGCTTGTATATAAGAAAACATTTCAAGTCTTTAATTAAGAACGACGAAAGGATAACAAATAACAACCATCGCCTTAATGCATTTTAGTAAATCTCGTTCCATAAAAAGCTAGTTAATCGTGCTCTTTCACTCCTTTCAAAACCTTGTCTGGCTACTTGCCCACCCCTGTCACTTCCCCATATTATATTCCACGTTCATCCCTGATGTAGGGTTTCCCGATCACATATGTGCATGAGCTGTTTCTAATGATGGTACGCGCGCGATATGAACTGACTCTTACGTCATCCTCCCAAATATTTCATTCGAGCGGAATGTTCTGATTGCCATCAATATACTTCGGCATCATACTGTTTAATGACCAATATCAGAAAAACTGAAATGCCTTTATGTTTATCTCAGGGGTATACCATGCAATGATTTTGTATCTTATTACCAATTAAGAGGAATCTTGAGTTATGGAATTGTTATAGTTCCATATTAATAGCATATTAAAGTCCTTACGTGCATTTCACAACATTTCAGTACCTGCTTAACGCATTTATCTACCGCTAGCTTTAATGTACATTACCGGTAATATTTTCCATGGGTGTTGAAATTTTCGACTATTTTGTAAAGTAGGTCCAATACATGACATAAAAGAGTTCTTAATTTTATAGCTCTAAGCAGTTATCCTCTTCTTAAAGCATGTGAAAGGTATTACTTGTTTATGGAAAAATTTGCACTAGCTTACGGGGAACAATGTAGACAAGAGTGTACACAAAGGGCGGCGAGATGCTCCTGTGAAATTCAACAAAAATAGAGCATGGTTCAATTTAAGGTGCGGGATCGGATTGAAGAATTTTGGACGCTTTCTTCAAAATCCCTAGAAATATAATGCAAGGAAGGAACTCTGTCTTGCTAGTTTGTCAAAGAAAAAGAGTAGCTAATTAACATCTACTCGATCTACACTTAGCGCTATACAAATGTCTCCAACCGATGTGATTGGTCCCAAAATGGACAAAGACGACTATTCAAAATTCATCCAATTCCATTTCAACTCATACTGCAACTGCCAGCATATGGGCATGCATGCGATAACGATAATTTGATTACAATACGGAGTCGTTTGCTGAAACAGAATAAAAAATTTCTCACATTCTATTGCACATAACCATCCTACTCATAAGAATTTAATGGGGGAAATAGAGCCTAGATCAACCTTCAAAATGCGTCCAGTGCATTAACTTCCACTGTAGACGGTAAAATGTCTATAATTCCATTTTACTCCTTTCCTTTTGTTTTGCAATTAAGTAAAAAAGAAAAAAGAAAGCAGTACGGCCTTAAGCAGAACAACCTAAAATACCCCATACATGGACGCCGATCCTTTCCCAATGGTTTGAAACTTCGTACCCATTTGCGAGGTCTTTACGCACTAATGAATGTTGTGACTTTGCTAATTAAATTGCTTCCACACCAAGCTGATTATAAGCCTACGAAATACACCGTCTGACATTAAATTTACCCTCCCGGACAATAAAAGACGTTGCAAAGGGCGAAACAATAATTGTAGCGCAAACAGTCCACTTATCGGGTAAAATTGTCAACGTAGACAATAAAAAGAGCTTATAAAGATACCAAAATAGCTTCCGCAAAATTTTTCAAAATAATTTAAGGAGAACATTCAGGCTAAAATAAAATAAAACTGTTATCCTAGTGGTAATAAATTATGGGTTTTAATGAGCACTTCCATTTTGCTCTTCTTCAAGTGACCATTCTCATGATGAAAGACTTTTTTTGACACTGCATGATAATCCCATGAAAATGCTAATTTCTGTATTTTCGTGGTCTCAAAAGCCAGAAAATTGCATCTAATAAGCCTAGACTTAGGCTACTTTTTTATTATGAATTCGGCATCTAGAGAGACAAGCAGACCTTTTGCCTTGGCTATTTCTTGCAATGTACTAAATTTAATGGCTGTTTCAAAGTGATCACATGATGTACCGTCAATTAATGTTTCTTCGTGTACTTATGTTGATTTCCAGAAAATGTGCACCGAACGGTAATTAATTTCCATGACTTTTTGCTCCTGTAACATTGCTTGCTATCTAGCTCTAGCGGGTTTAATCGTTATCTTCACAAAGTAGCCCATTATTAAATCTTACATCGAGGCCGGACAATAACACAAAATATAATGACCGCCTTTTTTCCAGAATTTGAAAAAGAGGGAGAGAAACCTGGGCGTCCAAGGTAGGGGCAAGAGAGGGGACTTGCCCTCCCCTGGAAAATGAAAAACCTGAAAAACGAAGAAAACATAAAGAAAAGACGAAGATAATTAACACCAACATTTCTTAACAGTTCACTCAGTGTTTTCCCTATTTATATTTTGGGCCAAAACCTACTTGCGCTCCTCGCCAACTCATGTTGGCGCGGAACTTTTCCCCCCATAATAACTTTGTCCCCCCGAATTTTGTTCTAAGGAGGCCCATGGATAGAAAATTAAAACATGTTTTAATAAAAAAAACTTGCTGAGGAAAAATGACAAAGAGGTCTTCTACCAGGTGCGGATAATCGAATGGAAAATCTGAAAAGCCGTGGCTTCGATCGTGCTGAGGCTCAGCGCATTACCCCTTTGGCGCGCCCCTGCAGACCGAAATCCCTAGCTTCGTCACTGGCGAAGCGACCTAACCCTAGTGCGCTATAGTTTGAGCAGGAAGAGGAACCTTTGTGATTTCTGACGCGAAAGTATGTGATTTGGTGCATAGTTTATATGGTATTTTGTATGCATAGGCAAACAAGTAAATACGTCTTTCATGAATTACTTTCAGGAATTACTGCACACATTTTGCTGGCAAATAATTCATCTTGTATACCGTCAGAATCACTTAACCTTAAATGCCTTCCGGATTGCTGGCTGTAAATGATATTTGCCGTGCCAATGCCCATGCTATTGTTATGGCGACAAACGAAATACAAAAATCACATCTTCTCCTAAAAGGTTTGGGAACTTTTTAGAGATGTCCAGCTTAAAACAGTGCGCGGAACGCGTCTCCCGGTCTCCCGTGATCCACGCTAATGCCTTCCATTGAAGCTTTCAAAATCTGGTTCAATTTGGCTTGCATTAACGACCTCCCAGAGTTCTATTCTTAAGGAATTTCACAGATTTTATCCCTCTCTCATCAACGAATTTCTGTATCATGCCCTTTGGCTGTTTCATGTAACGGATTGACATGTTCGTAGTTTACTTCTCGTATTTCATAATGTTACGACTCTATGCGTGTGATGCATCAGGGGGCAGTTGTCACAATTCGCCAGACAGCTGGATATACTACTGAGTGTATACATCGTAATATTTACAACTTGCAGTGAGTAATTTTTCAAACAGACATCATGTAAATGGTACGACATTTCTTCGTTTCGTATGACACCATTTATTAGGTTCATTTACATTTCAGATATGCTAAGCTATGTCTCGTTAAACATGTATGTAACTTTGAAACAAACATGAAAAGGGGTTTATGATTTGGATCTCACGATATACTCAAGAAATATAAACAAAGTTTTAGACTTTATGTCATGACTTGCAAATGAAGTTAACTCTACTCTTTTTTAAAATTGTTCATTTTGTGTTTACCATTCTTAGGAAAAACAAGTTTTAAAAATAAGTTGATTCGTAGGAACCCATTACATCAAGTACTTCAATAAGAGAGCTTTTCCTCTGCTTCATTAGACAGTGATATGCATAAGACGAGAAACAGAAACTTGAAAATATATAGGAAAAGTACAAAACTCGACCACGAAATGGCGAATGGTTATTTTGTAACAAAATACTGTTGTAGTTCATTTATGAAAACAATGACAAAGGCAGGCGGACCAGTTTGTGGACTCAGATTTAAATTGGACTAAAATTTGCTCACTGCTGTCCGCATTGCCAAGTCTATTGTGTCTTTAAATAACATTAAAGATATCTTCGTCCAATTTTTTCACAACGTAAATTCTGTACCACAATTACACATTGACTTAAAACTAACAAAAGATGGGCTTCAGTGTTAAAGAGACTGTCTAGTCTTACTCTCTCTGTGTTTTTTTTTTTTACTTGACAAATATTCAGAAATTTTCATTCAATTAGATTTAATACAAAATCAACGTTTCCTTTTCCGGTAAAAACAGTCATTTCAGACGGAAAAAATAATATACAGATACTGTGCCAGCGAGGTCTAAGGGGCCTTTCCCACAGTCAGAGTCAGTCAGAGTTTTCTGGGCAAATTTATTAAAAAATAATCATTCAAACAGGCGGAACCATTCCCAAAGTAAAACGGTTTTATTTGTTTGGTAATAAATTCCTGTAATTAAAATTGTTTTGTTCAGTGCAAGCTTCCGAGGTAGCTATTTCTACACTACTTGCTCAGACCAAAACTGCTACACACTGTGCAGTCATTACCCATAGACTTTTAATTTAGTTGCTCGCATACGCTATTCCTGCCTTCAGAACCGTATCTGTTAAAGCAAGTGAAAGTCAGCAGCTATCACTCAGTCACTGCGATTTCACATTTTTTAGAACAGATTCCACCTTAGGATTATATTTTTAATCTTCAGTTCAACTGCATTTGGCACAGTTACTCTCTCACATGTATATATACACATATGGCGACAACAGCATGGAGTAATTCATAAATCTCATTTGAAATTACTATGTTAGATGGCGGATTACGAACCAGAATATATCTAGTATTCTGAGGCTTAAATTTTGATTTGGACATGTGCAAAGACCCTAAGCTTCGGGGGCTTCGCCCTTACACCTCATCCACAAACCCAGCCAACATGCCCAGCTGGGCCCCAACTAGGTTTCAGCTGGTCTACTTGCTGGGCCCCAGCTGGGACCCATTCGTGTTTCTCAGGTGTTCCCACGTGGGGCCAACTGGGCTAGCCTTTCCCAGCTGATGCCCAGATGAAGCCCAGCTGGGCATCGATTCAATAACTGAAGCCTAGCTGGGCTGCAGCTGGGCTTCAGCTGGTAAAGGCTAGCCCACTTTGGCCCCACGTAGGAACACCTGACAAACACGAGTGGGTCCCAGCTGGGTCCCAGCAAGTGGCCCAGCTAAAACCCAGTTGGGGCCCAGCTGGGCATGTTGGCTGGGAAGACGCGCGCTTCGCGCGAAATTTTTGTTTATCCCGCAACAATTTCTCGTGACGTCCACTTTAGAAAAAATTAAACCTCCATTGTCTCTGTCATAGTCTGATTTCCCCTTCAAGCTGATTGAGGTACAAAAAATATCTGTTGTATTTCTTATGATTTTTTGAAGAAACGAGTTTGACCTATGATCAATTATTCCGCAGTTATTTTTATCCTTGAATATATTTGTTGCGCATGCATTTACTGTTTTCGTATTTGGACGCCTAAAAGGCTGACCAATATCATATTAAGATATAAATTCATACAATAGGACATCCTATTAATGGGACCTGGCATATTCTTTGCGAAAAAACAACCATCGTCAATTCAGCCGGATGTCTCGACCACCCAACCCTTTCCGGCGTCAACATTTTTTGTATACGTGTCCTTTCTCTAGGCAATTTTTAAACTGTGTCTGTATTTTTCATTTGTCTATATTTCAAAGAACAATGTTAAAAAGCTTCTCGACTCTACAAAATAATAAAACCTTTTGCTGTGGTAGTGATTTGTTAATTCGTATAGAAATTACTAGCTCTTGCTGAACAGCTCAATTGTACATTAAATTTGAAGAGAGAAAGAGTGAACTTCGAGAAAATAGAATCAAATTCAATTTTCTAAGCGCATTAAAAACCCTTATTTTATACTTTATGAGCCTGCAAATTCAGTCTAATCATTCAACTATTTAATCATTTATAGATATAAGATTAGTTTTGAACGAACGACGTAATGGTATGTCTATAAAGACAAACATGGTCAAACTAAGTATTATCTCGTTATTAAACAGCAGTTAAACGAGAGCTTCCTGGGTTGTCAAAAAATTACACATCTGAAACTGAAATTGTTTTAGAGTAAAATATACTTTGTAAATAGCAACTGCAAAATATATGATTGATGGTCTGCCATACTTTTGAAATAAAACTGGAGCTCATAACCAGACGCCATGTTTATAAATTGTGCTACAATGTTCTACTTACGAAACATTCTATCCAGTTGGTTAGTTTTTTACACTCTGTGACGATTTCTTCCATTTAAAGGACGTATAATTTTGCAATGCCATGGTTGTTACTGGCACTCAATTTTCATTTCTTGTAGATTTGATTCCTCTATAAATTTACACTCAAATCTAGTGGCATTCATATGGTGTCCTTCATATGGAGAAAGTTGAATTTTCCTTTTCATGACACATTTTGCACAAAAGTGTGTCCTTTTTTATGCAAGTGCTTATGGGTCTTTGCCATTTGACACGTATCGCAGAGTTAATAGAACAGTGAGAAAAACTTAAAATGACCTCGTTCCGATCTTCATGTTCACCTTAGAACAACAGGTTAAAAGTAGCAAATTTTTCTCGGTTTCGCAAAAATCGATGAGGGGAACAACAAAACATACTAAAATTTGTTGGGTCCACCAAAGGTTTAAAATATGCAAGGATTTCCCTTTTCATAAATCTTGAATCTCTTTTCTTAAATCGAGAAAATCGAAACCGAGATTGCAAGATTGTTTTGAAACTTCTTCTCCATTGAACTTGCCCTGAAGGATCTTAATAAATCATGGGAAATGCTTGAAAATGACGCTACCCATGCAAAGAAGTGTACCGAAAGAGTAAAAAGCGATTTTCTCTTGGATGAAAGCGGTTATCTGCCGAACTGTAGAATAAGTGGTTGAAAGCACTGGCTAACATATCAATTGGGAAGCACACCTTGCGATGTAGCCCCTTTTCTATACCATCGATTTTAGCAGGTACTGATTTGTGATAGTCGTGGAAAATTATTATGGTAACTGATCATTACAATTTTAGGTTAAGAGTAGAATGACGAAGTAATAAAATTAGATTATTCATGAAAACCCTTCAATTTGTATGCAAGGTACGATTCAACAACACCAGGGCGTGTTTCGCAACACTTTCCCCACTTGTTCGTGTGAAGCTAAATCTGATCTATTCAGCAAAGTTTGTCAAGGTGATGACGTTTTTGAAATCGAGATGAAAGAAGGATTCCTAGCATAGCCGCAAAGATGCGATGTTGTTAGGATGAGAAGTTAGTCACTGCGTGCTGGTATACCTAACCATGTCTTTTTCTATTGTTTGCTTGTTTGTTTGTTTTTTTTTTTTTTTTTTTTTTGAGTGCAAGAATATTGCAAACATGAACTTTCTTCCGTTATAAAGCGAGGAGATGAATAAGATATTATAAAATAAAAAACATCAAAATCGCTCAAGGTTAATCGAACGAGTTCAAATGCAATGTTCTTTAGAAAGTCAAGTGGTGTAGACGGTCAAGTAAATAGAGAATGTCAAAACATCCCTGTCCAATTTTTCAAAAATTCAGGGAACAAATAACAAAATGGACATTGTAAATAAAAAATGCCATTTATTAACCTATTTGCATTAATGATGGGATTACGTCATGGGACGTCACTGCAACCTGAACAAAAAATATACGAGTAATCAACAAATTGTTCAAGGCGGTTTCATTTACTTTTTCTCAGACCAATTCGTAAAATGCAAATACGTGTCGCTATTTTAAGAATCTTCCAATTACTTTATATCATTTGCAAGTCAGTCGAACGACTGTGCCAGTTCCCATGTTTTATTTGACATGGGAAAATTGGCCATCATCCCGATAGTTCGGTATCAGCAATTCGTCCTCTTGACAATTTGAAACTCCCCAACGTGATTCTCAAGCTGCCATAATCAATATTAGCGACTGGAATGCCCTGATTCAAAGGTGTTTGCTCTTAGCCACAAAATATTCATTCTAACATGTCAAGGCCACAAAATTGCTGGCTTATCTGTGAGCGAATATTCAACTGTCAGTATAACTCTTTACCCGAGGCCAATGAGGATCTGGCACCTGCTTCGTATTAAAGGTAAACAGTCAAATTGGAAATTTTGCAGGGGATTAAAAGTTGTGAAAATGAATCTAAAATGTCATTTGATTACTTTTTTCTTCCTGCCTTCCGTCAAGACCACCTGCCTAAATCACGTGAATACCTTTTTCCAGTCGCTTGCTTTATCTTGTTGCAACATATTTCTCGTTATTTTGCTTGCACAAAAGGGAAGGAACTGCCTACGGTACCAATCACAACTTGCGTTCTCGCACACAAATATAATTCTTTAAAAATTAATACAATTTAAAAGAAAAACTGAATTTATCGTATTCTTGGTTATGGTTTTAGGCGGGGGCTCACCTTTTATTGTCAAATGAATTTATTTCATTCTTGAAAATGTTGAAAAATCGAAGTACAGGACTTCCTTTTGAACTTTTGATCTTTTACGGTCCATGACGTTTTGTTTGGAGAATGTACAAACTTCTATTTACTTTTAAAATGTTGCTTTCTATGTTTCTTCAGAAGCGCTCCTAGGAACGACGGATTGATATCGGTAAAGAATTGCAAAAAAAACCCGAGCTGTCGCATTGGGCATATAAATCAAATTGGTAAAGCTGGAAAATCTGGCTGAGGTGAAAAAACGATGTTGACTCCACCGGGATTCGAACTCGGGACCTCCCGCTTTCTAGTGCGGACGCTCTAACCACTGAGCCATAAAGCCAAGTTGGTTTGGCCTTTGTTCAAATGACAGATGAAGCAACTCGCAATTCACCTCCTGAGCAGGCGCCTAATTTTTGGAACAGCACTAGTTCTCGTTTGACGCAAGCCCGACCAGAGATCAAAGTTGATGCCATCCAGCTGAACACAATTGTTTATTCGCCATGTGTATATATATATATATATTTATATAAGGTCGAAATGCTGCGGAGCACTGTTGAAATGTGTAGGTAACAGGTAGCTATCCTTTACTACCTAGACAAACGGCGTGGTCCTCTTATACCGACTGACACCTTCCTACGTTTAACATAACTTGTTTTCACGCAAAATTGTATTCAGTTTAATGGGCGCTTTTTCTCAGTATACCGGGTCACGACCTATACTTTACAAAACGTATATTGATGATATTGTAGGAGTTGCCACTGGATCCCGTCGTGATTTAGAAACTTTTATCAACTTTGTTAATTCCTTTTGCCCCTTTTTGAAATTTACCCATCGTATCTCGGACTCATCTGTTGTTTTTCTCGACCTTAAACTGTCCATCAACAACCGTACAATTACCTCTAACCTACACTTTAAGCATAACTACCTTTTGTACCCTTCCAACCACCCCAAATCTGGCACTTAATCTATCCCTTATTTCCAGCTCTTGCGAGCCAGACGAATTTGTTCGGAGGATTCTGACTTCTCTACTGCCTCTGAAGAAATTTTGTCCTCTTTTGAAAAACGCCAGTACCCTGCCAAAATCCTCTCTAATGCCCTACGCAGAATTCAAGGAACCAGCGGAAAGGAAGCCTTGGAGGAAAAGAGCAAATCTGGTACCAATCTACGTATTCCTTTAGTTATTTTTTATCACCCTTCGGTCCGTCCTATTTTACACGCTATCCCCCCCCCCCCAAAAAAAAAGTTGAGTTGCTCCGACAAGACCCCTCAACCCGTTATGTTTTCCTGGAACCCCCTATCAATGCTTTTAGAGTTGAGAAAAATTTAGCCAACCAATTAGTTCGGGCTTCCCACCCACAAACTTCTTTCGACGACACGGCTGGTACCTTTCCATGTAACCGTCCGAGGTGTAATACATGTCCAGATGTTGGCAAACACGAACTCGTCAACATTTCGTGCCCCAACGGTATTTTCAAACAAAGATTCTCCTGCATTTCCTCTAATGTAGTTTATATTTTAGCTTGTGGGAGATGTAACTCGTTATATGCGCGGATCGAGTCACCGAGCACCTTAGGTCCATCAAACAGAATCTCCATGGATACCCGGTGGCTGCACATTTAAATCCCCCTTCACCTTGTTCTAAACAGCATTAAACTGTTACTGCAGCTGTAATGTGCCGAGGCTCCGATCGTGATCGCCTTAGTGCTGAAAACCGACTGATCATGAGACTACAATCCTCGACAAAAGTACATGCGACAAACCCCGCTCCCCGTATCAATGTTGAAGTTTCAGGACGCCTTGGGCTTCCGCAACATTGAATGGGGGAGTGGGGGGATGGTGTTCCGTACATTGCTTGTTTTGCTTGTTCTGTCCCATCATTTTTGTCGAGGATTGTCGGAAGCCTGTACAAATGTATGAAGAAGATTTCGGTCATGGGCAACGTAATGACAGTTGGTGAATAAAGGTTGTGTACTTTGAAAGGAGTGATTAGAAGACAAATGTCACGGTGTTAGCATTATGAAGAACAATTGCTGCATGACAAGACAATAAAAGCGGCTTTTAAATATTTCACGGGGAAGAAATGTAACTTACCACGCATTACGGACTTATGTCCATATTCGGTTTTTCTAATTAGGACCGGGAAGTGATCAAAATAAGGTACCAATTGCTGGTTTAACGTCGTTTATTTTGTCATTAACCTATTCAGAAGACCCGTTGCCGCAGGGTACCGAAGGGAGGGGGGGGGTCGCTTTCAAGCCAGAAATATTTCTCGGGGAGGTGGGCAGATCAAAACAACCTTGAGGGGAGGGGGAAAAGATATTGCAGATAAAATACAGGACAAACGCGGCGTTTTAAATTTTTGAAACCGAACTGCTGCAGGAAGCTCCGAAAGTAGGCTTTATAACGCTTAATTTTTTCGTTATCCCTATGTAGAACTCGTCACTGCTCCCCATTACTAAGAATATTGAATTAGCGCCACGGTTAACCATTGACTTCACCACGATTAACCATTGACCTACACACTATTTCAATGACTGTCGAGGGTTAATCGTGCAAATAGAAGATCTCTCTATTTATAGGGAACTTTCATTGTGCAAAAATGGTTAACCGTTTCATTTTCGAGAAATCTTGACGTTAATTTTCACGTTCATTACCCCTAATGCTTACATATAAATTCGTCTTTAACCATTATTATGAATCATCATTCAATGTTTATTTATGCGAAAAAAGAGAGAATTTTGTGGTTATCCGTTGGGTATATCGTGGAATATGTTACCCCCAACCCCTAACACGAAAAATAACATGGAAAAACTTCTTTGTTTTTTCCCCATTACAGTACATGGAATTTTTAAAATAAATTAAATCTCTCACCAGGTAGAGTACTATTTCCCCCTCCCCCTTCCTCGTATGAGCTACTTGAGGAAGACAAACCTTTATTCGAGCGCCCATCGCTAATCTAATACGCCCATATACTGGTCGGACAAATTCAACTGTTACTACTTTCCTGTAGCTTGAAAAGTAAAAAGGCAACAACACTCCTTTCAGAGCATTTAAAACGAAAATTTGAAAATTCCTATACCTTTGTACAGGCTTCCGACAATCCTCGACAAAAGTACATGGGACAAACCCCGCTCCCCGTATCAATGTTGAAGTTTCAGGACGCCTTGGGCTGCCGCAACATTGAATGGGGGAGTGAGGGGATGGTGTTCCGTACATTGCTTGTTTTGCTTGTTTTGTCCCATCATTTTTGTTGAGGATTGTAGGTACTCTCGCTCCACACGGCCTTTTGTAATATTCACCCCTTTTTTGAGCCAGTTTTTACTCTTTTTACACTTACCCGTTCGTGCTCATTTTTTACTGTGTAGCCCTAATTATTATTTTTTCCGGACCTAGGTTTTTCTACTTTTTCCGACCATGTTCGATTTGTACGTGAACTTTTTCATCCAGGACGCTCTTTTTCTTTTTTTGATTTGTGTTTCATTCTTCGCACTCATGTTTTCTGACAGTCACTTTCGTCCGGTTCTGTTTTTACAGCGATCGCTTCGGATTTGATGTTTGTCGTGTCCAATTGTTACTGTTGGTTGTTCAGTCAGGATAGTGATTTGTTTTGCAATACATGTCAAGATAGCAGAAAGTATTTATATATTCTGTTAAGAGAGTAAGGTACATTTTTAAAAATAGATGAATGTATGAATGTTTTCAGATGAATTGTTTTGAAGTGAACCTTGGGTTGTCTCCCTTTCCAGGTGACCCTACCCTGCCTGTTTGCCTCACACGATCCTGTCATTTGTAAGAGAATTGAATGTATATTTCATAATATTTTGTTTTGTTATGCACTTCTAGTATGCATGAAACCTCTTTGGAGTAAAATTTTTCACTGTGTTCAAAATTTTAAAAATGCAAAGGGGATGTTATGTAGTATGGTGCAATCTTCATGACCTTTAGCAGACGCCATCTTGTTGTTTACGAGCAACGCTCCCTTCCCTTTGTTCTAGATTCCCAGGGCCCTTCCTGTTTCCCGTCACGTGTTACCGGTGGACGTGACATATTTCATCGCTGTAGTTCCACGTGCACACTGTAACCCATATTTCGAGGTGTGGCCAATTTCCCCCTTTGCAGCCTCCTCATTGGTCATTTATATCATAATAGTTATTTACATGGGTGCGTCATAACTTTTGACCAATCAGGGGGCTGCAGGTCTTCGGAGCTCGCACGAGGTTTCCAAGACCGAGCCCGCAAGCAGGACACTCGTGCATCAGACTTCAGATGAGGAGCACTTGAGTAACCTAGCTGTAGATAATTAATCCTTTTCTTGACGGCAGAATGATTTAAACTTGATCATATTTTTTGCAACTTAATCAACGAATAAATCATCATTAAATCGATTGGAACTCTCCATCTGTTTTTTTTTTTTTTTTGTTTCTGGATACTACCGTACGCAGGATCCCCGTACTACATCACTTTACTCGACAACAGGTTAAAGCGGCCCTACCCGAAAGACAGTTATATGTAATGCGATCTTTGGAAAGATTGGGCTGAGAATTAGATTTATACACTTGGCCAGTTCATTTGCAAAACCGACGGTTTGTTTGACTTATGAAGGCTTTACTCGGAAAGTACAGAAGATGTGAAATTTATCTTATTATGAATTAGAGGTTGTATTCAAATTGGGTGATTGCTTTTAAATTTCATGGCAAGTTGCCTGCAAATTTGATGCATGTTGAAGCTACTCTTTAGTTCTTACACGCAATGTACAAATGTACATTACACATTTTGCCTCTTTTCACACAATGTACAAACTGTTTGTTAAAAGCATTTTTTCGAGAGTGATTTTTCGCCCTCTCAGTGTGTAAGACCATCTGCCCTGTAACTAAATTTTCGTTTTGTGTTCACAATCAGGGGACTTGACAGAACTGACAGAAAGCAATGTGCCAAGTTATTGAATAGTCCAATGAAGAGCATTCACGTTGTAAGCGGAGGTCTGTGGTTCGAATTCTGTCCATCCACTGCATCGTCCAATGGTTAGAACATTAGACGTGCAGCCGAGAGGTTTGGAGTTTGAGTCCTGGCCGGGTCATACTGAAGTCTTTAAAACGGAACCTACTGCCATTAAGCTTGCTGCTCTGCAGTTAGCAATGGAGTATGGAAAACAAGCCAGTGAATCACAGTTGGTTAAAAGGCCATGTCCAACTCGACTTGAACGAATTGGTTGGAAACTGGGCCGTAAAACTCTATCCAACCTTACTTTACATATAAAGTGGCAACTTCACCTAACTTACTGAAATTAAAAGAAGGGTTTGAGATCAAATAAAATTTCGATATGTTGGAGAGGTCCTTATTCTAATCATTTTGGTGAAATTTGAATAAAAATCTGATGTGTTGTTCTCAAGATATGAGCAAGAAAGTTGTCACATTTTTAACAAAAAGGGAACTTGAAGCAAACATATATAACATTATATCCCTACATTAATGTACAGCCTTCTGTTTTTCTTTAAAAGTTACAGCATATTTTCTCCTAACAATCCCATATTTTCAAAATGTGATTCCATAAGTTGCATAAAAACTTCACAAAATTTGCCTTCCCCACAGGGAGGTCGTATTCTTATTAACTCCAATGTCAACACAACATTCTGAAAAACAAAGGGAAACAAAGCATTCCTTGTCAAAGTGAGGAAGTGATAAAATCTCTGCTGCCCTAAAGCTCACTGTGGAAGACAAATCTAGTAACTTTATTTAGTAATATCTCAAGAACTGTATGCCCGATTTGAGTGGAAATTTCACCACAGTGTGTAGATTTGGTTCCTCCTTCACATATGAAAATTAAACTTTTGCTTAAACTTCCCCTTTAATCTGGGACGCGTTTCTATGTCTCATATGGCATGATAATGGAGAACTTAACCTAACGGAATTTAAACCTAAGTGGCTATGCTCTATCGCTTAGGCTTCAATGGCTAAGTGGTCAAAGTATACGCCGAAGAGTTCAAATCCTGCTTGAGGCTAAGTTTTCCATTCTCTTAGAAAAGTTTCCTCTTTTAATATACAAGCCACGTCAATGTTTCTTGCCTACAAGTGGCTTATGATATTCTGCTAAACGAAACGAGACAAGACGAAACGAAACGAAACGAAACAAATTAGTTTAGGCTACCCATGGAATAGGAAACTATAACGGATAAGGGGAAGACAAAATTCAATCCGCCAAAGTAGGTCTGGGCCTTTGTAGATATGTTTGGTTCTGTTTTGCAAAATATCATTTGCGTGGTGGGGTATTGATACTCTGAGAAACGGAACGAAAAAAATAGCCTCAGCCTTTCCCTGGAAACTTGAAGCACCCTGGAATATTGCATGGACAAAATTCAGTCGGTAAAAGTGTTGGCATATATTTTTTCTGTTTGGCAAAATATCATTAAAATATATGTGTATAAATATATCATCAAAATATCATCAATATAAAGGGGTTTTGATAATCTGCGAAACGAAACGAAACGAAATAGCGTTACGGTGGGAATCACAATCTGTTTCATAAGCAAGTGGCACAGCGGGTAAGGGGAGCACAAATTTTGATCAGTCATCAAAGCCTATTTACAGATTTTTCGTACAGCACAAAAGCTTTTGTAGGAAATTCTAGTAAATATGGGCGCAGCAATACAATATACGTACACCAAAAATTAGAAACGGAATAATGACGGACGTTACGACGGAGAACGTTAATTTTACAACAAAATCGGAGGTCATATGTAGCCTAGCTGTAAGCAGAGGTATGAGGAAATGTGAGCCTTTATCATGATCACATGCTTTTACACAATACACCAAGGAGGTTTGCCTGTATATCGGAATGATTGCTGGGCGGTCATGAGAAACGGTAGAGCAGGAAGGTGCTACTAGTCACACCTCCCTGGGTAGAGTAACCAAATGCGAACGCGCACTGAAAGAAGTAATTATTCCACACAGATACAGCAAATGGAAAACAACTTACAAATTTAGAGAAAATTCGAGCACAATTTGTCATAGGTAGGCCTACCCGATATTTGATCTACAGATTTGAAACACTGTGTGCATATTCAAGGTGAGCATAAATGTAAAATAATAAGAAAAAGAGACTGATTTGATTCATGGGAATGATTTAAAATCGATCAAAATCCGATTTGAATTCTCTGTAAGACGTGTGACCGCGGCTAGAACAATTTCGTCTCGTTTCGCAGATTATCAATACCCCACTACGCTAATGATATTTTGCGAAAAAGACGGGAATACATGTCTATTCTTCGACCGATTGAATTTTGTCCATGTCTTATTTCTAAGGGTGCACAATGTTTTCAGGGTAGGTCAATGACTATTTGGTTCGTCTCTTTTCGCAGAATATCGATAGCCAACCTAGCTTATGATATTTTGCGAAACAGAGCCAAATACTTCTATACTTAGGCCCAGGCTTACCTTGACCAATTGAATTTTGTCCTCTTCCTATTCCATGGGTAGCCTTAAACTAGCTTGTGTCGTTTCGTTTTGATTCGCAGAATATCACAAGCCCCTACATGTTGCATTTAAACATGTTTTTACAGACAACAGAAAAAATTATTAAAAATTTAAGTAAAATATCTCACACCAAGTTTAGAAGAAGTACATCAAGGCGTGAAGAAGTGAAAAAGAAACTCTTACTAAGATTACTACATTTAGGTTTCAATTCATCCCTGTCGATCCATAATAAATTCTTTGTTTTCCTTCCGTTTTGCTACCCTCCGCCCCCCCCCCCTTGTTCTGCATTCTTTAAAATGTTATTAATCTTATTTTAACATTCTGGCTGTATGTCTATTTCTTATATTAATGAAACTTGCAAAGATATTTATTTAGCAATCGTACTTCCTGCAAAGCATTGTGAAATGGACCGATTCATTACTCATGAAGATAGCTAAGTCTCTCCTTTAATGTTTTTGTGTACTACGACTTTGTAGCAACCTCGGTTATGAAGAAAAGTTAATCGTTTTCATGTCTTAGCGAGAGAAATCTCGATTTTCAAGGGTGTCAAAAAGTGCAGTGGTCTTGTTAAGTCTAACTCTTAACCTCTTTTCGAAGGATTAACTGAGCAACCTTTAAGTACTTCGAACTACCATTATTCACTGTGGATTTCTCGACTCTCAAAGGTACTTTACAAGCTTCCATAAGGGGACCAATAGAGAGGCCTATAACAAAATTACGCATTTCATATTTTGTACTTCAATTATGGTTATACCTTGGGTATAGGAAAGGTACGTGTAAACTAGATGTCTGCAGAAAAAATTGATTTTTACTGCTAATTGACATCCCTTTTCTTCTTTGTTGATCTCAAATATCTCCATTCTAATATTACCAGTTCGGAAGGTAACCACTTTTGATTTTGCATCCGATAGGAGGAAAATCTTGGCACGGGTGGCGTCATCTTCAAATTTATCTCAGGATGCTTTGAGATCCTATCGCGAAAATTCAACAAAGACAAATCACCTGGAAATTTTCATCCAATTAGAAAAGAGAAGTTTTAGACATTTGTTTCGTTGCAAACAAAAACACCGGATCATGTTTGGTAGTTAGCCTCCCCCCCCCCCCCTCTCTCTCTCTCTCTCTCTCACTCTCTCTGTTGTGTTAAGCTTAAATCATAGACTTAACACAAACTAAATGTTATGCCATGTTTTCTACGTTTTGAAAGGGGCTCGTGGCTGCAGTTTTGTTCATTAACACGTTGTTGAAATATCCTTTGATTTCGGTCGATGGGGGTGAACTATTACCTTTTATTTGAATATTTTCATATGTATGAAACAAAACGACTACCGTTAACTGGTAAACACCAAGTGCCCATGGATATTCATTAAGAAATCCCCGACCCCGATCGGGTGAGTTCTCATTTTTTTAACCAGATAACGGTTACCTGATAACCGATTTGTTATTTGACTTGTGTCAAATCATTATTGCCACCCACAGGATCTCTTTGTGTCACTCCAACGTAAGTGTAAGTCCAATGATCAATGGGGATTACAGGATTCTTCTTGTTGTCCTTGAATTTAATTTCAATTGCAATTCATGTTCCTTAATGTTATCAAAGTTAAAGCTGAACTGGTACAGCCAGTAATGGAGGTAAGTATATAGATATCATTCGACCTGATCAAAGTCCCTCGTCTACCACGTAACTACTATAACTATTGAATTTGAAACACAACAACTTTTGGGATCTGTCTGAAACGCATGTGACCCCCTCATGTCCATTCTTAGCTAAAATATTAGAAGCATCTTTAAAAAGATTCTGACAGGAAATGCTAATACTCTTAGTGTGCTTGAGAAACTTGGAATATTTGAACGAACTATTCTTTCTTCGCCAGCCCTCTTGGTTTATTTTAAAGTGATATTTGTGTCAATTACGAGAACACAACAACTCTGGACATAGACGGAATCAAACTGCCGTGCGATGTTAATATCACTTGAGGCAAATTGTATCCGAAACGAAACTGAACTTTAGTGGTAGACGTTGAACTTGAAGAGTTTTGCTCAAGGCGCGGGAGGTTTCTACTTTCTGTAGAAATAGAGTAAGTACCACTTAAAAAGTCGCATTAACATAGAGTGAGATCAAGAAAGTCGAAATAAAAATGTTTTGTACTTTTGAAGTTGAAATTTAACCATGTGCTCGCTTTCATGTGAACCTTTTTTAAAAGTTTGACACTAAAGAAAAAAGTTGATTGGCCAATTTCGTTAGTAAATTAAGCTCAAATGTTTATATATACCTAAGCGGTAGCGACCACATACTTGTATATGCCGAAAGGCGAAACTCTTCCTGTGCGAGTAAGAAAAAAAGTCTCAACTTACAAAAGTAAGTACACCACTTTGACTATCAGGATCCAATGCAAAACTGTAAGAAAAAGTTCACTGTGTTTTCGAAAACTTTCTAATAACAAAAAACTAATTAAAGTATAAAAATACCGTTGAAGTGCCACACTTGATTTTGTTGCCCAGTTAGTTGTTGTTTAGTGAGAGACACCATGAGGAAGTCATCGCACTTAAAATGGTCCCTAAAGTTACCCTCTTGTCCAATTGCAAAACATGGGAAAAGGCATATAAAATTTTCCTACACTTAGATATTAAATTCAACAATTGAAAACTTTACCCACAGCATCCAGGGTATTAATGCCGTTGAAGATTTGTGCCGTTTGTGAAGATTAATGCCGTTGATTTATCAACCGTTCAATTGTTTGTTTGAAACTAAATTACAATAGAAACGATCAGTGACAATGTAATCAGTACCATTGACAAAGATGTCAACGATCTCCTTCCCCCTAAAATGACCTCACTGCGTAACCTTCGTCCTGAAGAACGAGATGCCATTTTATCCCAAAAATGTAACAGGAATATCATTATTAAATCAGCTGACAAGGGTGGTACTGTTGTGTTTTGGCGGAAGGACCTGTTTATTGCTGAGGGCCAACAAACAGCTATCCGACCAAAGTGCTCATTTAGAACTTCCCGCTGACCCCACTCCTGAGTGCCAAAAGTTATTTAAAAACACTTTGACCCAACTCATGGACAATAAACAACTACCCCAAAACGCTACTTTCTTATTTCTGAGTATGTGGAATCTGTGCTCTCCCCTTTAGTTTCAGCTTTGCCGTCGTTTGTTCAAGACACGCCACGTTTCTTGAGACTTATTCGTGACTTTGAGTTTCCTGAAAATTGCGGAGAACGTCTTTTATTCACCATGGATGTGTCCAGCCTCTACACGTCCATTCCTCATAATGCTGCCTTAACAGCTATCCGGTACTACCCAGACAAACGGCGTGATCCTCTTATACCGACTGACACCTTCCTACGTTTAACGGAACTTGTTCTCACGCAAAATTGTTTTCAGTTTAATGGGCGTTTTTTCCGTCAAGTTAAAGGAGCGGCCATGGGAACCAAAATGGTTCCCTCTGTTGCCTGTTTGACCATGGGTCACTTTGAAGAACAACTTTTTTCTCAATATACCGGGCCACAACCTATACTAAACAAAACGTATATTGATGATATTGTAGGAGTTGCCACTGGATACCGTCGTGATTTAGAAACTTTTATCAACTTTGTTAATTCCTTTTGCCCCTTTTTGAAATTTACCCATTGTATCTCGGACTCATCTGTTGTTTTTCTCGACCTTAAACTATCCATCAACAACCGTACAATTACCTATAACATACACTTTAGGCCAAATGACTCGCATAACTACCTTTTGTACCCTTCCAACCACCCCAAATCTTGCACTTAATCTATCCCCTATTCCCAGCTCTTGCGAGCCAGACGAATTTGTTCGGAGGATTCTGACTTCTCTACTGCCTCTGAAGAAATTTTGTCCTCTTTTGAAAAACGCCAGTACCCTGCCAAAACCATCTTTATTGCCCTACGCAGAATTCAAGGAACCAGCAGAGAGGAAGCCTTGGACAAAAAGAGCAAATCTGGTACCAATCTACGTATTCCTTTAGTTATTTTTATCACCCTTCGGTCCGTCCTATTGTACACGCTATTCCCCAAAAAGTTGAGTTGCTCCGACAAGACCCCTCAACCCGTGATGTTTTCCCGGAACCCCCCATCACTGCTTTTAGAGTTGAGAAAAATTTAGCCAACCATTTAGTTCGGGCTTCCCACCCACAAACTTCTTTCGACGACACGGCTGGTACCTTTCCATGTAACCGTCCGAGGTGTATACATGTCCAGTTGTTGGCAAACACGAACTCGTCAACGTTTCAGGCCCCAACGGCAATAGCTTTATTGTCAAACAAAGATTCTCCTGCATTTCCTCTAATGTAGTTTATATTTTAGCTTGTGGGAGATGTAACTCGCTGTATGTGGGAGAGACCAAACGCCGCCTCGCGGATCGAGTCACCGAGCACCTAAGGTCCATCAAACAGAATCTCCGTGGATACCCGGTGGCTGCACATTTTAATCCCCCTTCACCTTGTTCTAAACAGCATTTAACTGTTACGGCAGCTGTAATGTGCCGAGGCTCCGATCGTGACCGTCTTAGTGCTGAAAACCGACTGATCATGAGCTAGGTACTCTCGCTCCGCACAGCCTTAACGTTAGAATTGACCTTTTGTAATATTCACCCCTTTTAGAGCCAGTTTTTACTCCCTTTACTTCTTACCCGTTCGTGCTCATTTTTTACTATGTTGGCCTAATTATTAATTTTTTTTGGCGGACCTAGTTTTTGTCTACTTTTTTCCCTTCTTTTCCGACCATGTTCGATTTGTACGTGCACTTTTTCATCCAGGACGCTCTTTTTCTTCTTTTTTTATTTGTGTTTCATCCTTCTCACTCATGTATTCTGACATTCACTTTCGTCCGGTTCTTTTTTTTACAGCGATCGTTTCGGATTTGATGTTTGTTGTGTCCAATTGTTACTGTTGGTTGTTTAGTTTGGTTTTTGTCATCTGATGAAGGGTTTGTACCCGAAACGTCGTGGAGTTTTCCGCGAACTTTTAAGCACTTTTACTACCTCTTTTCGACCTACACATTTCCACAGTGCTCTGCAGCATTTCGACCTTATATATTAATATATATATACATATATATATATTACAAAGGTTGCAATAAGTTCTTACAACATAGCTTTACAGAACTGTTTCGTAAGGGCCAATAATGTAAGTCCTCACTCCTCAGAAGCCGCAAGTAGAATGATGTCAATTACGTTAAATACGCATGTGTTCGCTGCTTTTGAACGTGTCTGTTTTAAAGCGCGTGTTCGTTCCAAGTTCGTTGTAAGCAGGCAAGAACGGTGTTCAGCAAGCCAAGGAAGTTTACGCAGAATATACTCAAAATCCACAGTTTGTCAATGGTAAGCCCTTGGGCACAAGAGGAAGAAAATTTAAACCTCAAAGATATAATCAGGTAATACGAATTTTTATTTGTACAGTTTTCAGGGTCCTCTTGTATTCCAGATTCAATTCGACATGAACAAAGCAAGGACACAAGTACACCCAGTAATGAGAATCACTCGTTCGACCCCAAAGGACAACATATGTGATAACTGAGCTAGAAATTTAGAAACCGTGTTTTTTCTTGGCTTAAAACAAGCAAAACATGAAAAAACAATACAAAATCAAGGTTTACAAGTCAATTTAAGGTGTCCCTTGTGTATTCTACGTTATTATAGTTTGATTTTTGTGAGCCTTAAACCGTCTTAAAAGTTTACGTCAATTGGCCAAATGACAACTTTTTTGGAATTACGAAAAGTTGGAATGGAGGTTTTCTGAGACAAACGTGGAAGAATTCATTTCACAATTATACTTCCCTCATTTTATAAAAGTATTGCATAAACTGACTGAACACATTTTATTTTTGTCACTGTTTCCGTAGATGGTATTTTCATAATCTAAACAATTTTAACCAAATATTCTGGACAAATTGGGAAACAAAACGTGAGAAAAATGAATACAAAAGGTCCAAAGGTTAATTTTAAAATTCGAGAAGCATCCTGCGACTTAAGTCTGTAAAAGTACGGTGAAGTACTGCTGCATTTGTTTGCTTGCCTTATACCTTTTTAGAGCGGTCTTGTTTCTCGAGTGGTGTTCTTATAAATTCCGGTGTCGGTGTGAAAAGCTTCTAGCAAATAAGGGTTAAAAATACGGAACGGCCATTTTTTACGTTTGTGCTTCATGTTGTCAAATATGACGATACGGAGTGGTAAAAGTGGTTAAACTTTGAAAGAGCTACTTTTGGACAAAGAAGCTTATGTCAAACTAAGTGGATTCCTCTGTTGATTTTAAAATCCCACTTTTGTTTGATTGATGTACATCACATTCCTAACACAACCTCCGGATTTCTTTTATTACCACTGACCATTTCCATTGTAATTTAGTTCCAAAAAAACAATGGAACGGTTGATAAATCAACGGCATTAATCTTCACAAATGGCACAAACCTTCAACGGCATTAATACCCTGGATGCTGTGGGTAAAGTTTTCAATTGTTGAATTTAATATCTAAGTGTAGAAAAATTTTATATGCTTTTTCCCATGTTTTGCAATTGGACAAGAGGGTAACCTTAGGGACCATTTTAAGTGGATGACTTCCTCATGGTGTAACTCACTAAACAACAACTAACTAAACAACAACTAACTGGGCAACAAAATCAAGTGTTCTGAGACAAACGTGGAAGAATTCATTTTACAATTATATTTTCCTCATTTTATAAAAGTATTGCATAATTTGACTGAACACATTTTATTTTTGTGCCTGTTCCCGTAGATAGTATTTTCATAATCTGACAATTTTAACCAAATATTCTGGACAAATTTTGAAACAAAACGGGAAAAATGAGAAAAATGAATATAAAAAGGTCAATAGGCTAATTTGAAAACTCGAGAAGCATCATGCAACTTTAGGCTGTAAAGGTACGGTGAAGTACGGCTATATTTGTTTAGCTTGCCTAATACCTTCTTAAAGCGGTGTTGTTTCTCGACTGGAGATCTCATAAATTCCTTTGTCAGTGTGTAGAGCTTCTAGCAAATAAGCTTTAAAAATACAGAACGGCAATACTTTTTACTTTTGTGCTTCATGTTGTCAAATATGACGATACGGAGTGGTTAAAGTGGTTAAACTTTGAAAGAGCTACTTTTGGACAAAGAAGCCTATGTCAAACTAAGTGGATTCCTCTGTTGATTTTGGAATCCACCTTTTGTCTGATTGATGTACATCAGATTTCTTACACTGATAGTTTCTATTTTAATATAGTTTCAAACAAACAGTTGAACACTTGATTAAGCAGATACGAAATCTTCAACGGCATTTATACCCTGGATGCTGTGGGTAAAGTTTTCAATTGTTGCATTTAATATCTAAGTGTAGGAAAATTTTATATGCCTTTTCCCATGTTTTGCAATTGGACAAGAGGGTATCTTTAGGGACCATTTTAACTGCGATAAATTCCCCATGGTGTCACTCATTAAACAACAATTAACTTGCTTTACCAATTTTGATTTACATGTATAAATAAATATATATATATATATATAGATATATATATATATATATATATAGATATATATATATATAGATATATATATATATATATATATATATAAATATATATATATATATATATATATATATATATATATATATATATATATAACGCTAATTCCCACCTTAGGGGGAATTGTTCTATCTGCTCCTACATAGGGGGAAAAAATAACAATAAAATACATAAGAAAAAGAATTCGCCCGAACGTCGAAACATATAAAAACGTTATTTCAATATGTATATATATATGTATATATACTCAATCTGCAGACAGTACTGTTTCGACCTTGTTAGGTCTCCTCAGTGCAGCTCAGAGTAGATTTCAAGACGGAATGACAAGATTGGCACAGGTATAACCTGCGTCAGTCCAGCCATTCACGGTACATTGCTTGCGAATACCAAAGCGCACAAGCTCGAAGAGCGTGCTTTGCAAAAAGCGAATAGTATTACGCCCTGGCTAAAATGCCAAGGCTACACAAGCAATTCACCGTCTCGAAATTTAAAAGTGATCAACAGAACACGATCATACCGAAGCACTACCGTGTAATGGGGCGAAAATACTCAACCTGCAGACAGTACTGTTTCGAACTTGTTAGATCTCCTCAGTGCAGCTCAGAGTAGATTTAAAGACGGAACGACACACACATATGTATATATATATATATATATATATATATATATATATATATATATATATATATATATATATATATATATATATATATATATATATATGTATATATATATATAAAATTAGGCGCATGCTCAGGAGGTGAATTGCGAGTTGCTTCATCTGTTATATGAACAAAGGCCAAACCAACTTGGCTTCATGGCTCAGTGGTTAGAGCGTCCGCACTAGAAAGCGGGAGGTCCCGAGTTCGAATCCCGGTGGAGTCAACATCGTTTTTTCACCTCGGCCACATTTTCCAGCTTTACCAATTTGATTTATATATATATATATATATATATATATATATATATATATATATATATATATATATATATATATATATATATATATATATATATATATATATATATATACATATATATATATATTTATAAATTTATTTATTTATAAATATATATATTTATAAATTTACAAAGTGACTGTCAAAAGGGCAGTTGTAGCATTGAAAGATTTAAAACCCTAAAAGAATTCAAAATGGACCCCAACCAGTACAGCATTAAAAGAATAAAAAACATTTATCAAGGAACTGCTAAGATAGAAGAAAGCAGAAATGTACAGTAAAAAGTGCAGTGACAAAACTTCCCAGGCCGCAGTAAAAACTATACGTATTAAGGCGTATTGAAAAAAGTTATGTTAAACTGATACACCTGGGAGATTAAGGACGCTGACCGACCCAGTTCAGGAGGTCGGTCAGGCCTTGCAAAATTGGTAAGGAGTTAGAAATCCTAAGTGTTTATTAATACCCTGAACAAAGGAATTTATCTTCAAAATCCGTTCGATTTCTTTACGTTTACGTAATGCTGGGGAACGGAAATTTGACTCTACAAGAATACACGGTCTATTCCAAACCGACAGATACACACTTATATCTTAATTATAACAGTTTTCATCCTAAGAGCATTAAGCATTCCATTGTATATAGTCAATGCCTACGAATCAAACGTATTTGTTCAGACCCCAGTGACTTTGATGAGCATATTTCCAAGCTCACTGGCTACTTCCTCTCAGCTGGTTACCCCCTCTCCATTATCAAAACACAGATCCACAGAGCCAAGAAACGTAGCCGTTTAGAGCTTCTCGACTACCGTATCAAATCCCCTAGTACTCGCATTCCCTTTGTGACGAGTTACCACCCCACTGTTAAAAGATTAATGGGTACCCTCAAAAAGGACTTCGAATTCGTGAAAGAAGATGTGTCCCTTTTGACCACTTTCAACCAGCCGCCCCTTCTAGCCTTCCGCCAACCCCCTTATTTGAAAATGTTGCTCACCTCCTCGAGACTCCCGGCAGATCGGAAAACCTTTGGGGGCAACGCTGGTTGTAAGAAACCTAGATGCCAAATCTGCTCCCACATCACTTCGGGCTCCATAGTTTTCCTCCCGAATGTCACGTGGCCCATACACCCCCCGACCCTCACATGTGATTCCAGCAACGTAGTTTACATTTTGTATTGTAATGTTTGTAATTTTGGTAATTATGTAGGGGAAACAGGTACCACTTTCCGTTTAAGATTCAATAATCACAAAAAATCTGTTCGAGATAATTTGCCTGGCTTTCCAGTAGCGGAACATTTTAACCTTCCAGGTCACTCTCTTGCTAACCTAAAGTGTATTCTTGTAGAGTCAAATTTCCGTTCCCCAGCATTATGTAAACGTAAAGAAATCGAATGGATTTTGAAGATAAATTCCTTTGTTCAGGGTATTAACAAAGACTTAGGATTTCTAACTCCTTACCAATTTTGCAAGGCCTGACCGACCTCCTGAACTGGGTCGGTCAGCGTCCTTAATCCCCCAGGTGTATCAGTTTAACATAAATTTTTTCAATACGCCTTTATATGTATAGTTTTTACTGCAGCCTGGGAAGTTTTGTCACTGCACTTTTTACTGTACATTTCTGCTTTCTTCTATCTTAGCAGTTCCTTGATAAATGTTTTTTATTCTTTTAATGCTGTACTGGTTGGGGTCCATTTTGAATTCTTTTAGGGTTTTAAATCTTTCAATGCTGCTACTGCCCTTTTGACAGTCACTTTGTAAATTTTGCCAGTCTATAAGTTGCCGAGGATGATCCTAGGTGGATCGAAAATTTCAACAATAAATGTTTTAACCAGTATTCCTATTTCGTCAATTATGAGTTGTTTTTTACATGTTTTCACCTTATATATATATATTTATATATATATATGTAAATATATATATTATATATAATTTTCATATACATATATATATAGACAAGATTGAAAAATTAATAATACTGATGACCAACAAGATTGATAAATATCCGAATATATTTCAATCTCACCTGGGATCTTCCTCAGCGGATTAGACGCAGAATGTACAGCGATTACAAATGAAAATGTAAATGATAACTGTTAACGATTTTAAGTTATTGTTCAAAGTTAATACATTGATGCGCGCGTCATGAGTTAGTAATAAATGACGCGTTTGCAAGGATCAAAATAAAGAAATTATGACGCATTGCTACAATATTGTGACGCAACTGTGATAAAGACACGCTTAGAGATGATTACAAAATTATGTGGGGGTAAAATGATAGGAAACCCCGATCTTTGTTTAAGCCATGGGAGACTGTTTCCAAGTAATGGATCATTTTAAAGGCATATTTTCATCATCCCAAACAGTTCCAATTCTCCCAACCTACTTACTTCTAGCCCCTCCCACATTTATCTAAAACTCATCTTTATCCAGAAACAATCCTAGTTTATTGCTTCATGGCTTGTTCCAGTGGGCATACAAGTCCATAATGTGTAATCAAGACACTCTCAGTGCCCATGCTGTGTAATTTATCTATGATGCATTGTTTGAATGTGATGCCAATCAAAGATCTGTACCAATCGAGAGTTTTGATATATGTATACTGAAAGTGTAGTTTAGGGTGACGAATAACTGCCTTTAAGTTCGAAGATTTTCCTCTCCCGGATGTCGGAAAACCCCCCCTTTAAGAATAAAGCACTTAAAATCCCTAGAGTGATTAGCCTCGCTAAAATGCTTACCTACTTGCAGGCATTGAGTTCCGTCTCTAATGTTCTGTTTGTGGTATTTAATTCTTAGGCGAAATTTAGTAGAGGTCTCTCCAACATAAAGTCCGTTATCACAGGTGGGACATTTCAATATGTATACGATGTTGGAGGAATCACAGGTGTAGTTGCCCGGATGAAGGGTCACTGGTCCTCCCGGGCGGTTAAGTATAATCTCTTCATCAGTTAATAATATGTCACAAACTTTGCATCTAGGATTATCTCACTTGCGATTTCCAGTGCGCTGATGAGGTTTCGGAATTTCACTGTGAACTAAATGCCTTTTGAGGTTCTTAGATTGACGGAAAGCGGGGAGAAGGGGTTTGGCAAATATTGGACCATTGGGGTGTATCCTCGAGAGGACTTTACACTCTCTCTTGATCTTTTCATTAGTAGGGACTACAGCTGGATGATATACCTGGACCATCGGTATTTTATCCATAGAACATTTTGTATTATAAGACAGAAGATCCTTCCTATCAACAAACGCCGCCTTTTCAATTTGTTTTTGCATAATTTTCCAAGGATACGCTTTACTGAGGAAATGCTGCAAGAGCTGTTTAAGTTGTTCCTGAAAATCTTCTGAATCAGAACATATACGTTTGCAACGTAAGATTTGGCTATAAACAACGGATTCTTTCATATGCTGAGGGTGACAACTCTTAAAATGGAGGAAATCATGGCGGTCTGTAGGTTTGTGATGTACAGTAGTAGTTAGTTTGCCCCCTTCGATCTTCACAAGAACATTTAAAAAACGTAATTCCGTAGGTGATGATTCATGTGTAAATTTGATTAGAGGGTGAATATTATTAGCCAATTCTACGAATTTTTTTCAAATTCACTTTACCGTGTTGCCAAAACATGAATATGTCATCTATGAAACGAAGGTATATGAGAGGATTTAGGGGAGTATCAAGTAGCAATCGTTTTTCAAATTCTCCCATGAAAATGTTTGCGTAGGCTGGGGCCATTTTGGTTTCCATAGCTGTTCCCTTGATGTGGATGTAACAACGCCCATTGAAAGACAAAACATTGTGTTTGAGAATGAACCTAATTAAGGTAGCGATGTCATCTGGCACATGGTCGTCTATTGAATGAATACGAAGGAAGTTGCGACAAGCTTCAACACCTTCATCCTGGGGAATATTAGTGTAGAGCGATTTAACATCTGGGGAAACTAGTAGAGCACCTCTTGCTAAAATGGGGATTTCAGAGATTCTTTGCAGGAAATGAGTGGTGTCTTTTAGGAAACTAGGAATGTTGCTAAGTAAAGGTTGAAGTACTGAATCTACATATCCGGATAAACGTTCTGTAAGAGTCCTGAAACAAGAAACAATAGGTCGGAAAGGGGGTAATATTTTACTAGTCCTAGCAATGTTAAATATTTCTTCGGGGGAAGATTGTGGGTATTTAACGTTGAGTTACTCCTTAAAATATCCTTTAACTTATGTAATTTAGGTAAAACGTAAAATTTACCTGGATTAGGAGTCTTAGGAATGGTATTACTGACGGCTTCTTGAGTATCGTTACCTAAAGTCTTTAGCATTTCTTTCGCCTCTTCGGCGTGTTGCCTAACAATGTCCTCCTTAACTGATAAATAAGTTGACTGGTCAGACAGAAGAGACTCGCAAGCAACTATGTAATCAGTAGTGTTCAGAATGGTTGTAGCTCCTCCCTTGTCACCCGGTTTAATGGTAACTTCACAGTTAGTAGCTAATTCCTTAATTGCCTTCATTTGTTGATAGGTGGTGTTCGGTGTTTTGTGTTGGTTGGTCGAAATGAGGTCGCTGAAGTGTTGACGAGCAGAATTTACGAAACCGTCAATGTATGGGTTCTTACCATTCGGTGTGGTCCACGTGTTTTGCGTTTTTTTTTTTTTTTTTTGACTCTTGCAGATGCGCGATTTTGTTCGGGTGTGCCGACCTCATTTTCGTCTTTAGTTGTGAAGTATTCATGTAGGCGGATCCGTCTACAGAAGTCCACATAATCTGCGCATACCCTGATGTTATCGACTCCCCTAGTTGAAGGGCAATAGAAAAGTCCAAGCTGCAGTACCGATTCTTGTGACTGAGTTAGGTTACAATCCGAAAGATTAACGACGTTGGATGTTCTATTCCCGCAGTGAATAGAGTTTACGGTGTCGTCTACTACGCCTGTACTCACTTCACTGAGGTTAGGGATGAGCTTCACGGAGCTTTTGTAGTTCTTCCTTTTGAAACACACTAACTTTTCGTGTTCATAAGTTTTATTTAGAAAATTTTGTACTCCTTTGTAGTCCCCGGGGATTAATTGTAAAAGTTCTTCAGAAAATGAAGAAATTCTGTTCTTCAAGTGACTTTGTCTAGCATAGGCCGAACGAATGGCAGCGTTTCTAAGTAATCCAGATGCACGACGACATGTGCGTTCCCCGTATTCTGCTGCTCTATTTCCCCAGTGTTGCAAGGGGTTATGAATTTTCAGTCTTGCTGGGAAAAAGTCTAATTTTTTACGCTGTGTTAGAAAAATAATATCACTTTGGGTCCTTGCTAATTTAATGTAGTTACCTTCGATCTCTCGGCGTTTTCTTAGGTTCTCAGGTTCTCAGGCCTATGCTAGACAAAGTCACTTGAAGAAGACGCATGTGTGCTGAGCTTGCTGCTGCTTTAAATAAACGTGGTCATTCTAAGTGTAAGGTTAAAGCGGCAAATTAATCGTGCTCTTAGAGATTGTTCTCAGTCACACGATCAAGAGGAAGCGCCCTCACATCGCGTACCTCTTGTGGTTGAATATCACCCGGGGCTGCCTAATATCCAAGAGATTCTCGGACGACACCAGTCGTTATTGCATCTTTCTCCGATTATGAAGGAGGCGGTGCCCCATAGACCATTACTATCCTTTAGTCAGCCTCCAAATTTGGGTCGTTTACTGGTCAGGGCAAAGGTTAACTCGAAGGATCCTAATTTTGGTCCCAGTAAATACTGTGATAGGAAATGCATATTATGGAAGAGTCTTGTGAACTCTCCCGACTTGCTCGTCCTGTGCAACGCTTCTGTATATATAAGTGGCACCTTATTTACTTCCGGTCTAGTAATTTTCTATTCTTCTTTTATTCCTTGCTTTTTTGTCTATTTGTGTAAAGAGCGTTGGAGTCTTCTTGTCATTTTGGGTTGTTTTCTTGAGAAAGGCACTGTGTTGCTGAAAATTTGGTATAGATTCCTGAAACTGAAACTACAAGGTGTTTTGTATATATATATATATATATATATATATATATATATATATATATATATATATATATATATATATATATATATATATATATATATATATATATATTTATATATATATATATATACTCAATCTGCAGACAGTACTGTTTCGACCTTGTTAGATCTCCTCAGTACAGCTCAGAGTAGATTTCAAGACGGAATGACAAGACTGACACAGGCATAACCTGCGTCAGTCCAGCCAGTCACGGTACACTGCTTGCGAATACCAAAGTGCACAAGCTCAAAGAGCGTGCTATGTATGAAGCGAATAGTATTACGCCCTGGCTAAAATGCCAAGACTACACAAGCAATATTCCGTCTCGAAATTTAAAAGTGCTCAACAGAACACTATCATACCGAAGCATTACCCTGTAATTTGGCGAAAATACTCAATCTGCAGACAGTACTGTTTCGACCTTGTTAGATCTCCTCAGTGCAGCTCAGAGTTGATTTCAAGACGGAATGACAAGACTGACACAGGCAAAACCTGCGTCAGTCCAGCCATTCACGGTACACTGCTTGCGAATACCAAAGTGCACAAGCTCAAAGAGCGTGCTATGCATGAAGCGAATAGTATTACGCCCTGGCTAAAATGCCACTACTACACAAGAAATATACCGTCTCGAATGTGTGTATATATATATTTATATATGTATATATATATATATGTATATATGTATATATGTATATATGTATATATATATATATATATATATATATATATATATATATATATATATATATATATATATATATATATATATATATATATATATATATATATATATATATATATATATATATATATATATATATATATATATATATATATATATATATAAACATGACGGAGATACTGTAAAACAACGGTGCTACAGGATTGGAAGGCTCTATCTCCGAGGAGATACAAATAGCGGAAGGCTAGAATTTAGATAAATTAAACAGCCAAATTGTTTGAAGTGGAGCCTTCGAGTAATACTTCCTCTTTATCAATACTAG
Organism: Holothuria scabra; assembly: GCA_037179385.1. Taxonomy (NCBI): domain Eukaryota; kingdom Metazoa; phylum Echinodermata; class Holothuroidea; order Aspidochirotida; family Holothuriidae; genus Holothuria; species Holothuria scabra. The sequence goes on along the minus strand of CM074187.1, from coordinate 3,238,757 downwards.
GTCAAAGAGTGACGAGGAGTGAGAAATTTTGGAAGCTGTTAAAGGTGTAGACAATGGTCCCACCTCTATTGACCGGGAGGGTCTGATCGGATTACTCGGGTGTAACCCATTAACCCTTTACCGTTTTGCTCCGATCGGGGCATATTTGCTCGCCTCGGGATTGGGCGGAAAAGCGGACGTAGCCCGCCCCGCATCGGCTTCCGTAGGCCATTGACCCTGTGACCTTAAACTATTGTCTCTCTCACGTGAAACAGTAAAGATGTGTGACATCCGAGCTCTCCGCATGGGTCCAAAAGGACCCAAGCAACGGTAAAGGGTTAACACTAGGAAAATCCTCTTCAAGGCAATTAGAGAATCGGATTATTTGGGTTTGTATCATCAGCCAGCTGGTAAGCCGCTTTTGATGTTCAAGCCGAAAGGCGATGTGGTTTTGAGATTGAGTTCCCAGAAATTTTCTTTAGCTTTTCGAGCTTTGTCGGTCCATGTATCGTTTTGGTCGACAGCAATAAACCGTAAATTTTTGATAGAATGATGAGGCAAATTGAAATGTTTAGCAACAGGTTGTTTAACCTTTTTGGTTTTAATTGCTGACCTGTGCTGTGTCATTCTCATTCGAAGAGTATTTTTAGATTCTCCGACATACTGCACACCACATATATTGCAGTATATGAGATAAATGGCATTTTGTGAAAGACAATTAATTTCTGATCTAATTTGGAAGGTGCGTGCATTTTGATTGCTCTGGAAGCCTTTTGTGGAATCTCAACCAGGGCGCATGTCTTTCAGTTGAAAGAACAAAGTGAACAACCAAAATTTTCGTTGTTTTCCTCGACTGAGGCCTTGTCCTGGAATTTTGCCCGGACCAAAATGTCCCGTAAATTTGAGGGCCGCTTGAAGGCAACAACGGGGGGCTGGGGAAAGATATACCTTAGGCGATCGGTACTCTGAAGTGTGGGCATATGCTTTTTGATGAATTTGGCTAGTGGTGGTAGACCGGGATGTTACTCAGTTAACAATGGCACTCTGTCGAAATTGCGCTGACGAGTTTTTACGTCAGAGTTTGCGAGCGAGGGGTTTCTTTTGCCTTTTTAATGGCATTTTCAATTGAACCCCGAAAATACTGCCGGTTACGGAGGTAACCGGATAGTTCCTTTGCCCGAGCGTCAAATGTGTTTCAGAGGAACAGATGCGTTTTAAACGGAGTGCTTGACTGTACGGAATGTTTTTGGCGCAGTGCGGAGGATGGCAACTGCTGGGTAGAAGGTAGTTGTGCTTGTCCGTTGGTTTGTTGAACAAGTCTGTTATGGATGAACCATTTTCTATGGTTACAGTGGTGTCCAGGAAATGGACACTGAACCTGGAATGGTCGGCCGTAAATTTGATGGTGGGATGGAACGAATTGATGTTCTCAAAAAAATTTTTAGAACGTCTTCACCGTGGGGCCAGATCATGAAGATGTCGTCTATGAAACGTAACCAAATTTGTGGTTTCAAATTTTGTCGAGACAGAAATGTTTGCTCGAAGTTTTCCATAAGCAAGTTAGCAAATGAGGGAGCCATTTTGGTTGGCTGTACTATGAATTTGGAAGTAGTGGTCATCACCAAAGATGAGAATCGGATTGAAGGCGTTGGTGCAAGAGTCAAGAGTGGTTAGAATTGCGTATATAGTTAAAGGGCAAGAGTAGTCGCCCCAAACTTACTTTGAAGCAACAGATAAATATCACAACTGATTTGCTTCTTATTTCTTTTCAAAGTATATTTTATAATATTTTAATACTTGAATATTGCACATTCAAGTTAAACTAAGCAGTAACTCTTAGTAAATTTAACATTTGAGGACAAAAGTATTGTCACATGACTCCCAAGAGCCAATCATGAAACAGGGCAATCTACTACACTACTACAAGCTCGTGGGACTGCTCTTTACCTTTAAATACGTCGTTGGTGTGAAACAGTTCTACAAAATATTAAAAAAAAAAGTAGCGATACCTTGTACACTAACAAAGCAAAACGAAAAAGGCGGTAGATTCTGCAACGATTTTTGCATTGTTAAATGGAAGTCAAACAGTAAACAATTTTAGAGTACAACACTCTGAACGTTCCGAAACACTAAGGTTCCTAGTCGACAGTCATTAATAAAAAAAAAATGGAAAAAATAGTTATCAAAGGAAAGTATGAGCGACCTGGTCAACGCTCATGCTTGTTGGACCTGAATAACATTCAATAAAATTTAATGAATTACACATTGGCTATTTTGATAGGAGTCTTTTCTACAAGCAAGGCTCAAAAAAGCAAATATAATGTCTGATCTTTAGTTGTGAGAGTCTCGTCCAAGGACTTTACCATGACTTTTTATTCGTTTAGAGGTTAGCTGTTGCCTACTGCTAGCCTCAAACTTTAAGACAAACTCACAAAGAAAATTTTCGAGATTAAGTTTATCCAAGGATTTACCGCCAGCGAAATGCTCCTAACACGGACTTAAGACCATTTAACCATTAAACTTTTCATGTTTACATTATTTAAATTAAATTTACTTTTTTGCAGCTCTCTGTTTATCTTTCCCGTGTCAAGATTGGAACTATGGGAATTGCGCGTGTCTTTGGTCTACTTTTCCTTTCTTGTTGGATATTCTGTCGGTCCGAAGAACGTCACATCCGGTGCGAAGAGTCAATCACGTGACGTTTTGGAGTGAAACAGTTGTTGCGCAGTTCAGCTGCAGTGCAGGCATATACCCTTATTGTGTACATGTGCCCTTTAAACAACGTTCAGTCTTTTTAAACTTGTGGATAATGACCGAATTTAATTGAAACATCCAGCTTTCATGATCAGAGAACCTTTTGCGGAGGGAATTACTTGTTTTCTTTAGGAGATGGCCTGCAAACGCAATGGCCAATCTCGCACAGTAGGCCCATTCCGATAAGAATGGGTTTCTCGCCGTTCGTAAGCGAGTGTTCTGTGAACATGCATCCAATATTACTCATTTGCCAGACATTAGTGACATTCTTAGGTTTCTATTCAACCTCGGTCTCAAGAAACTTTGCCAGTTAGGCCCATAATCGTGTGTCCTGAGGCTGTGACAATAGCATATGTGTACTGCGCTCACTGCCAGACTGTCTTTTTTTTTTCTCCAGCTGGTTTTCATGACCCAGGTCATTCAAATGCCCGGATGTTGGACCGACAGAATTACATTACCTGTCATGGCAAAAGATACATTGATAACATTTTTCTTTATAAACGTTAATCTGAAGCTACTATGAGTAATAAATAACTAAACTTAATGACACAGAGACGTAACACTTGACATTTAGAATCCCACGCCTCCGTTTCCTTTTCTAGAAGTAAGAAATAATCAATAATATATTTCTCTGCTTTTATATATTTCATAAAACTTACCTACGCTAAATTGTATCACATTATATTCAAGGCCACTAATTTTATGCATTTTGTGATCCGCAGTGGTAATGTACGAAGGAATCTTGTGTACAAACTAGTAGTAGACTTGAAAACAAACAGTCATGTAGACATATTGTCCTAATCGTTTGGAAAAATTTTTAAAGCGACGCAGCTTTTTTATGGCTCTCTCTCTCTCTCTTTCTCTCTCATGAATTACGTGTAATGGAAAGATTCACTTTGCAAATAAGTCAGTATTGCACTAGAAAACTGCACGGATCACATTTATATTTTTTGTTAGACTTTGTTTTGTTGGCATCTACAGCAACATTCAAACGAAACGTCAGGTATATAGCTTTGAAGGTCGCGAATCTTAGCAGATACATTTATTCACACCTTGGGTCTTTCAGTCCCCTCAAAATTTGCTTAACTACAAATCCTTTTAAACCTGCTAATGTGGGCACAGCAGCGAAAAGCTCCCTATTAATCGTACATTATTCCACTGTTTTGAACGTGAATTTCACAGCCACTGCAAGTGTGTATGTTCCTGATATGTGATGAGATTACTGTGAATCTTTTGCACGCATGCAAAAACTTCACTTTTCAGGGAGGAGGCTTTCTGAATATTTTCCATAACTAGGTTGACTCCAATCCGGTTCTTTGACAAATGGAGAAGGTAGCAATTACGAACTACTATTGGTTTTCCTTAATGCTTGCTCTGCCCAAAACTTTACTACATCGCGTATGAATGGTCACCGTGGACGCAATTCATTAATTATTGCCGACATTACATCGAATAAACGCCGCATTAATTCCATTGAATGTCCGCCTTACCATTTTGGCTATGAACCCAGTCCTTGCTACTCGAGCTTCCAGAAAGGAGTCAAAAATTCGGCGAGAAGGCCGTATTTAGAATTGTGGACATACATTCTTTCCAAACTTAGATAGGCCCGTGTCAGAGATCACTCCTGGAATCAGGATTGATTCAATTAAGTTGAATGATTTTATTTCAAAAAGACGATCCTCAATTGAACCTTAAAGATACACTACCTCACATGTAAGAGCGAGTATCTATCAGCCTAAGGTATTTGTTACCACTGAATGCATCAGGTTTATCATGAGCCCAACTAAAATATCCTTATCCGTGAAATGTACTGAACTGTTCAAATACGTACTATATACCTCTTCTGCTGAACAAAGGGCATGAACTTGGATCCTAAAAGCGTATCAACAATGTCCATTAGGCTGGTAGATACTCACCCCTACGTTTTTTCTATTGAACGTTTCAGTCTCAGGTAAGGAAGGTCGAATGACCGAAATGGTTTGAAAGGTAATCAAGCAGAGCTATAAAAGTATTTCTTGCGGTTATGTTATGTGTTTAAACATATTTAAGAGATTTAAAGTAATTTTTAAGTAATTTGCAGGAGTACTAGTGGAGGTGCAAATTGACAGGAAAGATTATTTCAAATCAAAACGGCTCGGAGATGTCTTTTTTCTTGGTCTGAAGGTTATTTTCGTTCCTATCTTGACTGTCAAGGAGAAACTATCTCTGGACTTGACAGCGTTCTTCGGGGGTATTTTGCCGACAAAGACGACGTGCAACACCTGTAACCCACCTAAGGGTTGTTGTCCACAACTTGAATCATTTAATTCTACCCTTGAAGAGGGCGTGAAAAATCACATCCCAGCCCGAGATTTTCTTGTAAATTTCACAAGATGGGAGTGGCCAGCCACACAGGGTCTGTAATGATCGTAATGATATTGGAATGAAGACGGCGGACAAAGGCTTTGCAGTTGATTGCTGCAGCGCAGATGCAATTTTGCATGGACGAGGGCCTCAATTTCTCAGCAACACCTACCACCGGAGATTTGTAGACTCAGATTTAACTTTGAAAATTGCAACAAAGTAATGGCGACATAAAACGATTCACCCTGAAACTGAATCGAACCTTCTCCATGTCGATTCCGAAACCGAGCCGTTTCTAAATTCTTTTCTTCATTTCATTAAACCTTATCCCAAAATTCACGGGACTGACAGATTAAGATAACATTTTCGAAAATTGTTGGCATGCATTCAACCCCTGGATCCATCCCTCCATTTTTAGTGTAGGACACCTCGGATTTCATCCACTCTTGACGTGTCTTCGTTGTACAAGAACATGCCAGCCGAGAAAGGTATCTTAGTTTGCACAAACGCCTTCAATCCGATTCTCTTTTCCTTCTCATTTATTCCCTTTAGTCAGCTTACAGATAATTTATTCATGAAGTTAGAATAATAACCTTTCCTTTGATATAGATAAGACATAGGACAAACCCTTGCACGAGAGACACGATAAATTGTCCCAACTTATATAAAGGGAAAGACCGATTGACTCTAGCATTGTCAGTTACAATGTTCCAAATATAGAACTATGACCATTATTATTAAGAGAAATCGTGCCTGCTACGAGTAAAATATAACTGCAAAATTTTGATTCCCAACATGACCAGTCATAACGATATATAATAACAACGCACTGCTCTGGTTGCTAATTTGAAATATTTGCAAGACAAGGAAACGAAATTCACTGTTTTCCATTGAAACTATTTATAAATAAACGATAAATAAGAGGGAAATCACTTTTTTAAACTTTAGTATCTTTGGTTCTGTGAATCTTACGGCTTTGAAGAGATGTTGCTTCCGACTTTTAAAGAAAATTTAACCTCAAAGAATTAAATCTTTCTAGATGACATAAACTGCTAGCCAAAGAACATATGATAAGAATTTGTAGGAATCGTAGATATAAAATCACTTGTAGAAAAGATGCTATATGGCAGAAACTGCTAAATGAGGGAACGTACATAGGTTAGTATTGATCAATTCATTATGTAGGGAAGTTTATTGATCCCGAGAATACGGTTTAAAAATTCAAACTGGAAATATTGAATTCTGGTCTAAGAGACCACTGAAACGGTAATTTTAAAGAGGATAGAACAGTGCTTGTCACCGAACTACTCTTGGTCCATTTAATACTACCATTGAGTAGGTTAGAACTTTTGCTAAGATTGGAAAAGTGTTCTGAGGAGTGAAAGTATTCTGCAGAATCATGTTAAGCAATTTATTTTGAAGGTCCATCATCGTACTATTGTTGGTAGAAAACCAAATAAGTAGTGAGAGGTAAAAAAACACCAGTCTCTGTTCTCCATAGAGTCATATGAAAAAAGGGAAAAAACTCGCATGCGGGAAGAGATGTTTCCTCAAAATCCAACCAACATAATGAAACTTAAGAAATAAAATTTAAGAGTTTGTCATTTCATGAAGGAGTAATCAGATGATTTGTCCACCAAAAATTAACAAAATGTTACATTATGTTAAAATTAACATAATGTTACAAAACGTACGTGCATTCCACGATACACAAACCTGCTTTATTAAGTATTCTTTTCTCTAAGTCATCAGAACGAATATTCCAGAAATTTCTTGTACTTTTGACAAATTTTGAAAGCGAAATATAAAAACCAGTAGCCAGTGGCTTAATTCTTTGAATATTTTTCCCCTAGAAAACCCCTTGGACAAATGTCACGCGTCAACCAATGTAAGACTCTTTCAATCATATTACTTATCACGTTGTTACGTTTAACCGTGTCAGGTATGCAATTCCAGATTAAATATGAATTATATTTTGTACCTTGTTTAGGTATATGATCAGGGGAAATTTTGCAAGACTTGAAAGAGAGTCTCTAGTGTTCTATAAGTTCAAGCTGTTGAATTATTCCAGGCGTATTTGAACATAAGTATGAAAGTTCATCTCCCTTGTTGCAAGTGAGTACGCCTAAACATCTTTTATGTCCTTTCCCCGTCTGAAGATCTAAGTCCTTGATATAATGGGGGGGGGGGGGGGTATTGCTGCACCGGTAAGTCCAAGGTAATATCTTGCGAAAAATTTAAACGGAAGCCACACTAAATTTGTTTAGTACGCTTACTAAATTCAAAACGCTTCTACGACTACCATCTAAGAGAAAGATCGTCTCTCACAATAGTGAATTTTAACCTCTTTACCCAAAACCATAATAGCCTACCATTAATATTTCAGTCAAATAAAACATGTTCTTTTTACAGCAGTATCAACACGGAACATGATCAAGTAAAAGCCTTAAGGGAATTCTTGTCTAACCACCATGTGAATTGGAAAGGAACCTGTCGAATAACCATGGTAAAAAACACCGGCAGTTCTGCCGCTGTATAAAGTTTTAATCCAACGTCGAAAATTAATTTCGAACTAAAAATCGACAACTTATTCACTCACACAAAGACAACCCAAGGATAACTAATGCACCTGATTCTGACCAGCAACAATCTCCTTTTTGTAGGTCATCACTATCTCCAAAAACAAATTCTCGAAGAGTATAGTAACAGCAGTAAAACTCTGAAACCTAACAAAATTAAAAGTGGGTTGCTTTAAAACCGTACAGAAGGTAAACATGAAAGAACTGGTAGGATAAAAGAAAGAAGAATTACATGGCAGGAATAAGAATGTTCAGTGAGTTGTGCAGTGACAAAACTTCCAAGAGAGCTGTAAAAGCTAAATTGTGATTTCAATGTATGTCAAAAAACGTGTAAAACTTACCCACCTGTGCATGGGATCACGGACGCTAGCCAACTCAGGTCAAGAGGTCAATCAGACCTTGCAAAATTTATAAGAATTCAGGAGCGAAAAGTTTTGGTTAATGAACAACGGAATAAATCTTTAAAATCCATTCGATTTTCCCATGTTAACGTAATGATGAGGAATGAAAATCAAACCCAATAAAACCTAGCAAGATGAAGATTGGAAAGATGGAAATTTTCTTCCTCTGGAAAACCGGTCGTATGATCTCTTGAAGATTTTATTATTAATAAAATATAAACGGAAAGCAGTACCTGTTTCTACAGCAATAATTGAAAACGGCTCGGGAGGGGGCGAATAGACAACATGACATTAGGAAGGAAAATTTTGGAACCAGGAGAGGTATGGAAGAAAATTAAACCATTCTGCTCCACCAGTGCTACGACATGCCAGCAGAATGGAGAAGGGGGCAAAAGTTACAATTTCAGATTATCAGTTTACGAAAGACTAAAAAGGAAGATTTGTTAAAGAAGATTATTAGGTCATTACCTTCCTTTAGGAATTCGATCCCTTTTTTAAGAACACCGATTCATCTTTCAGTAGTGGTAGACCAAAGGAATGCGAGATGGTGATTTGTTACGATATTCATGAAGCTCTGAATAACTACGTTACCTTGCTCTACTAGTCTTTCTCTAGTACCCCCTCTTTGGGAGGGGAATATCAGATGAGAGGGACAAGCTAGGTCTTGGATGAAAATTCGTAAGAATTGACTAAATACAAACATAGGCGGCGGAAGTGGGGGACCAGGGGGCCTGCCTCCAAATAAATATATGTCGCAAAACATTTTTTTTTTTTTTTGAGGTAATTAAACAAATTGAAGTTGCTTTTATTACATTCGGCTATTTTTGGAGTATTACTCTTCAGAGTGCAAACGTCGCCAAGCTTGAGCTCTGCCCTGGACCCCCACAATAACGATCACCTAAAGGGAAGTTTACTCTCGCCTTTCTAACAGTTTCTTTTTCAAATTATCCTCCTTCTTCTCCTCAAATTAGGCCCTTTTTAACATACCGTTCTGAGAGGGAGGTATGTCCCCAGTCCCCTTATTGGCATCAACGACACATATTTGCCCCAGCAATAATGTACCTTTTAGGATTATTGGTAATACCCATACAAAATAACTTCTTTGCTTTAATGAAAACCCCTAAAAAGCATAAAATTTCAGAGCTTCCGCGGGGCTTGTTGCGGGCCTCTGGACCCACGCATATTGCCTCGGTATTTTAATTAGAACTCCCTATTGATAAAATGTCCCAATACACTTTGGATCTCTTTAAAATGCCCTTTCTCAAATGATCTATCACATGCTCAATTTTGAAGTATGTTTCTCCTTCATCAAACGCCATTGTACTGCACGATTCCATTCTCCTCCCTAACCACACCCCGAATTAAATTCATAGTTAAGAATCCTTCATTTGAATATCATTTTCGACCATTTTGGAGCCTCTCAAATCACTAAAATGGCGGAGTCCTGGACCCCAAGCGGATTGGTTTTTGCTCTGTGGGCGGAATCCGCACGACTTACGGCGGCACCACTTTGTATGGTGCCTTGTGGCGCAACCAACAGAAAACGTCTAAGAATATATATATATATATATATATATGTATATATATATATATATATATATATATATATATATATATATATATATATATATATATATATATATATATATATATGTATATATATATATATATATTCCAAGGGAGCCCCGAAACGAAGACGAAATAGGAACATAACCCCCCCCCCCCCCCCTCGTATAGTGATAGTGTCACAACCAACATTGGCAAGAAATTCTTTAACCTCTTGGACAGCTGCTTCCCACCTGGGCAAAAACTACATACTTTACTTAACAGAAACACGGTGAAACTGAGCTACAGCTGCATGGCAAACATAAACCAAATTATATCAGCGCACAACAAATACATACTGGCGAAACAGGAAGTACAACCAGAAACGCGAAGCAACTGCAATTGCAGAAAGCAAAGCGAATGCCCATTGGAAGGCAACTGCCTCACGAACAACATTGTGTACCAAGCAACTGTAACACGCCACGACAACCACAACGAAGAAACATACATTGGTCTAACAGAAATCACATTCAAAACAAGATACACCGACCACAAGTCTAGCTTTAAACACAAAGACGAAAGAAACGCAACTGTACTCAGGGAATACATCCGAAAAACTAAAGGATTCAAATGTAGAACACTCCGTAAAATAGAAACTCATGAACAAAGCCCGAGCATACTCCACATCCTCTTAAACTTGTAATCTCTGTCTGGAAGAAAAGTTCTTCATTATACTCAAACCTTCTTTAGCAACTCTAAAAGAAACGAACTAATAAGCTCTTGTAGACACAGGAACAAACATCTACTGTGTAATTATTCTAATAGGTAATGTATCTTGGCTCGCTTTACACCGTTCTTGCCTGTTCTCAACGAACACGGAACGAACACGTGTTTTAAAACGGACACGTTCAAAAGCAGCGAACACACACGTAGTTAACGTCATTGACATCATTTTACTTCAGGCTTCCGAGGAGTGAGGACCTACTTCATTGGCCCTTACGAAACAGTTCTGTAAAGCTATGTTGTAAGAACTTATTGCAACCTTTGCAATATATATATATATATGCACGTAAAGCAGGAGGTCTGGGAATTGCGCTGACGAGTTTTGTAAGTCAGAGTTTGCGAGCGAGGGGTTTCTTTTGCCTTTTTGATGTCATTTGCATTTGAACCCCGAAAATACTGCCGATTACGGAGGTAACCAGATAGTTCCTTTGCCCGAGTGTCAAAATCTGTTTCAGAGGAACAGATGCGTTTTATCGGAGTGCTTGACTGTACGGAATGTTTTTGGTGCAGTGAGGAGGATGGCAACTGCTGGGTAGAAGGTAGTTGTGGTTGTCCGTTGGTTTGTTGAACAAGTCTGTTTTGAGTGAACCATTTTCTATGGTTACAGTGGTGTCCAGGAAGTGGACAATGGACCTGGAATGGTCGGCCGTAAATTTGATGGTGGGATGGAACGAATTGATGTTTTCAATAAAAATTTTTAGACAATCTTCACCGTGGGGCCAGATCATGAAGATGTCGTCTATGAAGCGTAACCAAATTTGTGGTTTCAAATTTTGTCGAGACAGAAATGTTTGCTCGAAGTTGCCCATAAACTAGTTAGCAAATGAGGGAGCCATTTTGATTCCCATTGCTGTACCATGGAGGTATTTGGAGGTAGTGGTGGTCACCAAAAATGAGATTGTTGTTGGTCAAAATCAGATGCATGAGTTCGCCTAAGTCTCTCTTGGTTGGAGGTTTGCCCCGAATCGGATTGAAGGCGTTGGTGCAAGCGGAGATGCCTTCCTCAATTGGTATTTTTGCGTACAACGAGGACACGTCAAGAGTGACCAGAATTGTGTCCGACGGCAGATTTTTGATTTTCCCAATTTTGCTGATGAAGTCCGTAGTGTCCTGAACGTAGGAGGGAAGGGTTGGAACCAGGGGTTGGATAAGCAGGTCAACAAATTTTGAATTTTTTTCCCTGTCAGTCCCGTTGCCGGAAATAATGGGTCTGCCCGGACTACCCGTTTTGTGAATGTTGGGCAGAAAATAGAAACGGCCTGGTTTAGGATCTACCTGGAGGAGATTCGGCCGGTTTCAGAGTCAATAGAACCGTTGCGAACCATCTTTTTGATGGCCGCCTGCACTTTTTTCGCAATTTCCGAAGTGGGATCTGAGTCTAGACGTCTGTAGTGGTCGGGATTGCCAAGTAATCTAAGGGCTTCCTCTCTGCAAAATTGAGTCCCCATTGCAACAATCGCATAGCCTTTGTCCGCCGGCTTGATAACAATATCATCACGATGCCGTAGACTTCGAATAGCCTGACGTTCACTTTTTGTGAGATCATCACGGAAATCTGGGGAAGGGGTGTGGTTTTTCACATTCTCTTCAATGGCCGAAATAAATGATTCCAGTTGCAAACAACGCCCCTTTGGTGGGTTCCAGGTGCTTTTTGGTTTAAATTGATACGAAATATCGTTGTCCGGTGGAGAATTTAGGCCGTCTTCGTCAGCAAAATACTCACGAATACGCAAGCGCCGGAAAAACGCTTTCATGTCTAGCGATAATTTCTGCGTGTCAGTCTGCCTTGGTTTGGGGCAGAAATTGAGTCCCTTCGAGAGAATTTTAGTTTCTCCTTCAGAAAGCTGACACGATATGCTTACAACCGCGGTGGTGGCGGTGGAAGGCTCGGTAACCGGTTAACGAATAAATCTGTGAGACCTGCTTTTCTGAAAATTTGAAATCACTTGATTTGAAGTGACAGTCACTTGGTTTGAAGTGACATGATCTCTTTGAAACTTGCGTTGTTGCCTAGAATTTAGAGTACGAGAGAGTCGGAGACAGTCCTGAGAGATGAGCCGCAGCTTGTTTTGAAGCTCGGATTTGGGAAGCTCTCTTTTCAGCTCCCTGGTTTTGGAATCAATTTTGTGACTGAGTTCACTGATGGTTTTCCGACAATTTCCAATTTGTTCTTCCATCAGTCTGAGAGACGTTATATATATATATATATATATATATATATATATATATATATATATATATATATATATATATATATATATATATATATATATATATATATATATATATATATATATATATATATATATATATATATATATATATATATATATATATATATATATATATATATATATATATATATATATATATATATATAATGCCCGGGAAGCGGAGGATGGTGGGTTCGTTACCCCGTGAGGCTGAATTTCTCTCTCTGGTATTTTTCTTCAACCGTTCCTTCTTTGATAAGAGTTCATTTATTTCAATTTGCAGGCACTCAAAAAGATTTTTAATTAACCCGTAGTGGCTAGTTGTGCCATTCCATCGTATTTAATACTGTTTCGCTTTGTTTTGTGCAACCTCCCTTACTAACAATTAAACTGCCGGCTGCATCCTCAAAATTATGTGGTCGTTCATTTTACTTGATGTTCCATCATTCGTAATGCCAACCGCCCGAAGATCGGGTCATGGATACCTACTAACCGGCTCTTTTGTAATTATATATATATATATATATATATATATATATATATATATATATATATATATATATATATATATATATATATATATATATATATATATATATATATATATATATATATATATATATATATATATATATTATATCAATATTAATTTAGGAGGGCGTCTTTTTCCGTGTACGAATTCCTATAGAAAAAGTGTGTACAAACGTTAAGGCAAAACTTATATTTCGCCCCAAAATTTTTTTCCCCCTAAGGTAGACTTTTCAACAACAACTTTCCCCCTCTATGTGCGGAATTAGTGAAATATATATACAGGTCGAAAGGAGGTAGTAAGAAGTGCTTACAAGTTTGCGGAAAACTCCAAGACGTTTCGGGTATAAACCCTTTAGCAGGTGGCAAAAACCAAACTGAACAACCAACAGTAACAATTGGACACGACAAACATCAAATCCGAAGCGTTCGCTGTAAAAACAAAACCGGACGATAGTGACTGTCAGAAAACATGAAAGCGAAGGATGAAACACAAATCAAAAAAAGAAAAAGAGCGTCCTGGATGAAAAAGTGCACGTACAAATCGAACATGGTCGGAAAAAAGGGGAAAAAAGTAGACAAAAACTAGGTCCGGAAAAAATAATTAGGGCTACACAGTAAAAAATGAGCACGAACGGGTAAGTGTAAAAGGAGTAAAAACTGGCTCAAAAAAGGGTGAATATTACAAAAGGTCAATTCTAACGTTAAGGCCGTGTGGAGCGAGAGTACCTAGCCTCATGATCAGTCGGTTTTCAGCACTTAGGCGGTCACGATCGGAGCCTCGGCACATTACAGCTGCCGTTACAGTAAAATGCTGTATAGAACAAGGTGAAGGGGGATTAAAATGTGCAGTCACCGGGCATCCATGGAGATTCTGTTTGATGGACCTAAGGTGCTCGGTGACTCGATCCGCGAGGCGGCGCTTGGTCTCTCCCACATACAACGAGTTACATCACCCACAAGCTAAAATATAAACTACATTAAAGGAAATGCAGGAGAATCTTTGTTTGACAATAAAGCTTTTGCCGTTGGGGCCTGAAATGTTGACGAGGTCGTGCTTGCCAACAACTGGACATGTATTACACCTCGGACGGTTACATGGAAAGGTACCAGCCGTGTCGTCGAAAGAAGTCTGTGGGTGGGAAGCCCGAACTAAATGGTTGGCTAAATTTTTATTTATTTTACACGCTGTCCACAAAAATGTAGAGTTGCTCCGACAAGACATCTCAACCCGTGATGTTTTCCCGGAACCCCCCATCACTGCTTTTAGAGTTGAGAAAAATTTAGCCAAGCATTTAACTGTAACGGCAGCTGTAATGTGCCGAGGCTCCGATCGTGACCGTCTTAGTGCTGAAAACCGACTGATCATGAGGCTAGGTACTCTCGCTCCACACGGCCTTAATGTTAGAATTGACCTTTTGTAGTATTCACCCCTTTTTGAGCCAGTTTTTACTCCTCCCTGCCATAACCTACAACCTAACATGTAAAGAAAGCACCAACGTTTAAGGAAAAGATGATTAACATATAACCGACATTTGGTTAATGCATTTGCCCAACAGCTTAATAAAAGAAGTGCCCAACAAGTGGGTATGTTTTAAAATGCTAATTTACCAAACAGTTGGGTAATCTCTTGCCCAACAGTTGGGTTCAAACTTTACCCAATTTGGTTGGTTAGTTTTGCCCAACTGTTTACGTTGTTGAATAGATGCCTAGTGTTGGTCAAAAAGTTGGGCAAAATTTGCCCAATTTTTTTTAGGGTGTGTCTCTGCGTGTGTGCACAGCCCCGTGGTGCAGATACTTTAGACTAACTCTTTACAGTTGTGCTCCAATCGAGTCATCTTTGCGCGCCTCTTCATTGGGCGGAAAAGCGGAAGTAGCATGCACCGCATCATCTTCCGTAGGCTATTGACCCCGTGCCCTTAAACTATCGTCTCTCTCGTTCTTGTGGCCGAATTTTCGGGTAGCTGCTCGCAGTTTCGAGCTCCGCGTGAAACAGTAAACATGGGTGAGAGCCGCTCTCTCCGTATGGGTCCAAAAGGGTCCAAACAACGCTAAAAGGGTTAACATAAACCTGTGGAGTGTGTGTTACTGAAAAGCTGATGCCGCTGTCTCTGCGTATGTGCACAGCCCCGGCAGTGGAAGCTACGCCTTCTGGAAAGGTATACTCAGAAAAACGTCTCTAAGACTGATGGAAGTGCAAATTGGAGATTGTCGCAAAACCATCAATGAACTCAATCACCAAATTGATTCAAAAACCAGGAAGCTAAAAAAAAAAGCTTCCCAAATTCAAGCTTCAGTTTATCTCTCAGGACTGTCTCCGACTCTCTCGTACTCTAAATTCTAGGCAAACATTCTAGGAAAACATTAATTCGTTCCATCCCACCATCAAATTTACGGCCGACCATTCCAGGTCCAGTGTCCACTTCCTGGACACCACTGTAACCATAGAAAATGGTTCACTCAAAACAGACTTGTTCAACAAACCAAAGGACAAGCACAACTACCTTCTACCCAGCAGTTGCCATCCTCCACACTGCACCAAAACATTCCGTACAGTCAAGCACTCCGCATAAAACGCATCTGTTCCTCTGAAACAGATTTTGACACTCGGGCAAAGGAACTATCTGGTTACCTCCGTAATCGGCAGTATTTTCGGTGTTCAATTGAAAATGCCATCAAAAAGGCAAAAGAAACCCCCGCTCGCAAACTCTGACTTACAAAACTCGTCAGCCCAATTCCGACAGAGTGCCGTTGGTAACTGAGTACCATCCCGGTCTACCACCACTAGCCAAATTCATCAAAAAGCATATGCCCACACTTCAGAGCACCGATCGCTTAAGGTCTATCTTTCCCCAATCCCCCGATGTTGCCTTCAAGCGGCCCTCAAATTTACGGGACATTTTGGTTCGGGCAAAATTCCAGAACAAAGCCTCAGTCGAGAAAAACAACGAAAATTTCGGTTGTTCACCTTGCCCTTACAACTGCAAGACGTGCGCCCTGGTTGATTCCACAAAAGGCTTCCAGAGCAATCAAAATGCACGCACCTTCCAAATTAGACAAGAAATTAATTGTCTTTCCAAAAATGTCATTTATCATATATTCTGCAATTTATGTGGTGTGCAGTATGTCGGAGAATCTAACAATTCTCTTCGAATGAGAGTGACACAGCACAGGTCAGCAATTAAAACCAAAAAGGTTGAACAACCTGTTGCAAACCATTTAAAAAATTTACGGGTCATTGCTATCGACCAAAACGATAGATGGACCGACAAAGCTAGGAAAGCCAAAGAAAATTTCTGGGAACTCAATGTCAAAACCACATCGCCTTTCGGCTTGAACATCAGAAGCGATTTACCAGCTTGCTGATGATACTAACCAAAATAATCCGATCAGGCCATTCCGGCCTAATAATTTCATGGGTTACACCCGAGTAATCCGATTAGACACTCCCGGTCAATCAACCTGCTCAATTGCCTTAAGAAGGATTATCCTGTCACAATAGAGGTGAGGCCATTGTCAACACCTTTGAAAGCTCCCAAAATCTCTCACTCCTTGTCATTCTCTGACCAAGTATTGATAAAGAGGTAGTATTCCTCGAAAGCTCTACTTCAAACCTTTTGGCTGTTTAATTTATCTGAATTCCAGCCTTCCGCTATTTGTATCTCCTCGGAGATCCAGCCTTTCAATTCTGTAGCACCGTTGTTTTACAGTTTCTCCGTTATATATATATATATATATATATATATATATATATATATATATATATATATATATATATATATATATATATATATATATATATATATATATATATATATATATATATATATATATATATATATATTCATATTTTACCTTATTCATTAGGTCGACGTCCAGACAAATCCCGTGAAAGGTCATGTTACTCATTTCAGACTAAATCTGAGACGAACAGTGCTGCATCTTATCATGAGTAACTTTGCAACTCTTTGGTTGAATCAAGTATGTTCGACGGAAATGCCATGCCACAATTATCTTTGGAAATTGCTTTTGGTTTTAAGTATTAGTTCTTCCGAATATGGAATGTATTGTGGCAAAGAAAATTTTTAGTTTGCATTGTTTTTATCTCCCTCTACAAAGTCAAAAACTAAACTTTTTTATCGTGCCATCATTTAATGCTTGTAAGGCGAGTTTGTCGAAAACTCATTATTCTTTAACAGGGTGTGTAGCCACAGAATGATTTCCGATTAAAACATTTTTTAAATGTGTCACTGGAAGCGTTACATGCTTCTAAATGGACGGATTATATCACAGGAACTATCAAAATGACCTTGATTTCAATTTTTGGATAGTACGATTTGTTGGCGAGACCTGACATATGTGGGTGATAATGCTTCAAGTTTCTTTTGAAATGCATGTCGTACCTTTTCAAAACAGATGTGTGTCAGGCTACATCATAAAATGTGGGAAATCTGCAGTCAGAAGCACACAGGTTGATCTTGAGATTCAAACTCAGGGCGAAAGCACAAATAAAAAGTTTGCCAAACCCCTAATGCAATGGATGCAACGGGAACTTGATTAATATAGAATAAAGGCAGTGATTCGTTTCGCCAGTGTTTATATTTCATGAAAACCTGATTTTCTTTTTGCGTTTACTTTCACGAAACTTTTTCAGCGCTGTTAATGTTTCATGTGATCAATTTACATTTATGCATCCTGTCCCTGTCAAAATGCTATAGTCACTGTATATCAGCACCTCATCGGTGCGTGACGTTAGCGCGTAGATATATTCAGAGATTGTCGCTATGCTGCATACGTAACGATGTTAACAATTTGAAAAGAAATTTACGACAACTGCAACAGTCAGGCAAGTCACGGACATGTGTTGACGGACAAAAAACAAGACTAAACTTCATTCAAATGTCGTCGATCGTCAAAACATGAATAAATAAATTCCCTCTTGGCCGTCCTCCCTGTCGAAATTTCATAACTTTAAGAGATGGAAAAATCTCTAATCTGGTTTGAGAACGTCAATTATTTTGAAGGCCCTTAAGCTTTTCTCCAACTTTGTTGCCGTTAATGGTTGGTAAGACCTTGATCTTTCAGTTAAAGGTGTAATGTTGAAATTATACAAAGATTTATCCAAGTCATTCAAAGAAAAACTTGTAAAAATAAACTTTAACATTACGTGTACAAAAGTGTACTACACGAGATAAAATCAAATAGACGTCTGTGTCAGTTGAATGACAAAATGTATTGCTCATCGGCACTTGCTACAAATTAAACAGTGTTAATAATTTGATGATAAGACTGACATTTCCATTTGGCTTGTTTTCACTAGCCATATCTCACTATTTTCATCTTATTTCTATTCGAACTTTCAAAGTATCCTTCCTAATATTTAAGCGCTTCCATATTGCATTTCAAGGTTAACCAAAAGAAGAAAGAATATCGAGAACTGAAAGAGGAATTATTTTTTTGAAATGGAAAACTTAGCCTCAAGCAGGATTCGAACCAGCGACCTCCCGCTTACAAGGCGGATGCTCTGACCACTGAGCCATTGAGGCTAAGTTTTCCATTTCAAAAAAAATTATTGATATTTCAGTATAAGGCAATGCCTATGTTTGAGGAAAAATGACCTGAGGTCTTCATGCGACTATTCATTTCCGCACTGATTCACTTATATATATATATATATATATATATATATATATATATATATATATATATATATATATATATATATATATATATATATATATATATATATATATATATATATATATATATATATATATATATATATATATATATATATATATGTATGTTTATATATATATATATATATATATATATATATATATATATATATTGAAAAGGTTGCAATAAGTTCTTACAACATAGCTTTACAGAACTGTTTCGTAAGGGCCAATAATGTAGGTCCTCACTCCTCAATAGCCTGAAGTAGAATGATGTCAATTACATTAAATACGTATGTGTTCGCTGCTTTTGAACGTGTCCGTTTTAAAGCACGTGTTGGTTCCGTGTTCCGTGTTGAATCCTTTAGTTTCCAGATGTGAGTGCATACATCTGGAAACTAAAGGATTCAAATGTAGAACACTCCGTAAAATGGAAACTCATGAACAAAGCCCGAGCATACTCCACATCCTCTAAAACTTGTAATCTCTGTCTGGAAGAAAAGTTCTTCATTATACTCAAACCTTCCCTAGCAACTCTAACTAAAAGAAACGAACTGATAAGTTCTTGTAGACACAGGAACAAACATGTACTGTGTAATTATTCTAATAGGTAATGTATCTTGGCTCGCTGTAGACCGTTCTTGCCTGTTCACAACGAACACGGAACGAACACGTGCTTTAAAACGGACACGTTCAAAAGCAGCGAACACATACGTATTTAACGTTATTGACATCATTCTACTTCAGGCGTCTGAGGGGTGAGGACCTACATTATTGGCCCTCACGAAACAGTTCTGTAAAGCTATGTTGTAAGAACTTATTGCAACCTTTTCAATATTACAGCTCCCTTTACAGGGTTGAGCACTTTACCATTGCCTGGTTGACATTATTAATTATTAATTATTTTTTAATATTACGGTTATATATATATATATATATATATATATATATATATATATATATATATATATATATATATATATATATATATATATATATATATATATATATATATATATATATATATATATATATATATATATATATATTTCAACTGACAACGGGCATCGTAGGTGCACATGAAAAATAAATGAACATACCCAAAAGGTGCGGATATCACATCCTTAACTTGCTCAGCGAGAATTTCTTAGAATGCCTACAGGTGGAAACCAATTCACACCTGGATTTGAGGCTAGCTAAATGAGGATTATAAAATACTTCTCCCATAAGCACAAATTACATCGTTTGGTTGAGACATTATAGACACTAGCCTATTTCAAAAATTTCCAAGTGATTGTATACGGGAGAAGGGTTTCTTTTAGGTGCCATACATACTTGCTTAGTGCTGTGTCATTAAGGTATTTACTATTGTAAAACGACTTAATCCGGTTGTGGAACCTTAACTTAAAGCATTCTGCAAGTCCAACGTAAGTTTCTATACTCCTTGCGGTAGAGACAGTGGCCTGGTATATAACAGGGGAGGGGGTATTACATTTGTTGGGGACTGGACAGGTACTCTTGTTTCTACAATTGCAGGAGTCCTTAGTTGCTTTTGTTCCCTTTCTAACGAGAGCCTGGTTGTGTGAGCTGATAGTTTGCTGGATGGTCGGCATACAACAATAACTTATTTTAACGGTTAAAGGCTTCCAGGGGGAAGTGTTTCTTAATTAAAGTAAGAAATAATTGTCCAATATTAGTTTTAACGTTCATTGAATATGACGGGTTGAACCAAGTAATATTCCGGGGTCTCTTGCGTTTCTTCTGAGGTGGGGATTCAAAGTAAATGAGCTTGTGAGTAAACCCGCTGCGGTTAAGCGCGGCCTGGTAGATTAGGACGGCTTCATTAAATACCTTCTCGTTGGATGATAAGTCACATAATCTCCTGTTGATTGACGCTGGCAGGTGTTTGGTGATCTTGGGTGGGTGGTTTGTTTGCTGCTCACGTCTAAGCCCACGTCTAAGCCCAACAACACCCCACGATACGTGACCAGCAAATCAAAATCAAACCACCCACCCCAGATCATCAAAAACCTGATGTTAATTTCTCTAATGAGGCACGGTGTGAAAATTCAAGGTACAGGTCTTTGGATATTGGACCAACTTTCTTATTTCTTTCATTTTGGGGCAGAAAGTTGTTTAACTTTGGAACATCTTCCATAGTTCTTACTTTTTGGGCAGAAAGTTGTTACATTAAGGTCAAGTTGTTGCATTTTGGTCAAGTCGTTACAAAATGAGTCGTAACAGGCCGGTTGTCTCAGAATTTGCTCTTAATGCCGGGAGGAAATCGCCAGTGCTGGCCGGTGTCGGTCAGAGTGACTAAAACCTTATTGAAGCACATGGTGCGTACATAAACACTCTTTAAAAGGTACAGGCTTAGAATATTTAGAAACTTTAATTAGTACCCTTAAGATAAACTCAATTAAGATACAGAGACATTAAGTGTACCCTCCAGCAGTAAAAGCATTTGTTTTGTAAGAACTTTCGGACCTACGATGAGGTAAGTGACGCTGGTTGATATTTATCTCCTAAGATTCTTTGTAGAGATTGAAAAGAATTTTATCTAGGGACAAACATGTGGAAATTTATTTCGCGTGTGGAATCCAGAATATTCCTTAGTTTGTCATTTCTTTTTCAACTTTTGAACATCCTGTGAACTAGGCAGCCATGTGGGTAGCTTGTGGTTTTTTACTGAAGTCTCTGAAGTACAAAAAATACCTAAATCAAAGCCTGTCACAATACCCTTTTCCTACGTCAAAATATCTCACTTAAAAGATTGGTTATTTTGGTAAAAAACACCTTCACTTTAAGTTTTACGCAAAAAGTTATGCAATGTGCGCGCATCGTCTCAGATTGTGTTGTTTTTTCTTTACGATTGAATGCCGTAGTGTCTTTGAAATTTGATACTGTTGTAATCTTTTCATGTAAAACTAGTACCCTTCAACATATGTGGGGTGTTATAAAAATTGTTGTCTGATATTCCCTCAGCGGAATCAAATTAATTAATAAATTGAATGCAATCTTAAATAAATGTGATGTGATGGTATACAGATTTTTTTTAAATGCGTTACTTCCAGGAAACGATTGCATTTCTTTCAACACTGGTATCTTCCAAACGCTACATACTATCTAGATGCAATTTGTATCCCTTGAAAAAACAACTCGTCTCCACATTTTGGAAGTAAATGAGTGTTATCTCAAGAAAATCGCTTTAAACTCTTCGAAAATAGAGGGCGCAAGCTTCAGCTTTCATTAGAGCATGTGATTAATAATTGCTTTTCGCAAAGTAGTTTATATTTACTGCTTCTATTAATGATGTTGTACTGTGTTGCCCTATTTCACTGTTGTTGTCTACATATATTGTCTATATTGTATGTATAGCTTCCTGTTTTTTAGGCTTTGACTGCAAAATCTGACATTCTTAGTGTTCAAGAAATTAGCAAACATAGTGCTCATTTTGACACGGACTACTAAGAACTAACAATAATTAACAAGCAAATAGTAACTCTCTACAAAATTACTTCTTTCAGGCTTATAATTCAACAACGTTCAAGTTGAATGTGTCATTGTAAGGAAAATTTTCTTTTAAAGTTATTTGATGTCTTCATAACTCACTCACTGTACTGGACTGCATAGGTGGGACATAAATTATACTGTAAACTGTTATTGCTCTATCTCCAAACTCAAATAAGATTCTTTTGAAAAGTTCTTTTCCATCCGACAAAACCTCTATCCATCAATGGAAATAAATAAACTACCCTTAGGCATGTTTTCCTAACGTTACCTATCAGAATCCGGAAACTCTTTGTACACTCAGAATTGGACAAAAAGTTGAGTTGGTCACGATTTACGTGAGATTACAAGAACAAGCAGCTCAGGCCTTCCCCTGTATCCAAACTTAAATCAGAATTATAGCTCCTTCTCTTTTTCTTTACTTTAAACCGTAACAAAATACTCATATTATAAACTTTCCGCTGATAATTCATCACCTCTAAGAGTGACATTGGAATTGTCTCTGACGATTTATGACTTGTTCCCTTCGGGGCCCACCGAAGATAAATATGGTAATATGGCGTATACGTGAGCTTCCTATTACGGCGTTTGGGATTGAAGAAATGAAATGTCACATGCGTCCATTCTGTGAACTAATCTCATGGGACATAATGCGGAGCATAGCAATGTAAAACATTGCACATCTTCAATTGAGAAAATTTCCTGTATTGAAACATTGTACCTTTACCTTTTTAAAAAGAATCGTTTTTTCTGACCCTAAAAATGAACCAAAATACTAAGGTTATTTTATAAAAGTTTCCCACTTTCATAATCTTGGTTATTGCCTCTCCATTCTCCTCTCTACTTACGAATAATGAGCGAGCTTCTTACGTGATTGGAAAAAGTAACGAATAAGGCAAAGTCCCAAACAAAAACCACAACTCACAAATACACGAAAGCAACAGCTATCTACGAAGGCAATATTAAAAATACACAGTTAACTACTACACTATTTTTAAGGGCCAGGGCAGGGCTCGGTGACACTCCCAATCAGTTATCTCTATGAAAAAAGAAACTATCACAAGAAACACCACATATTTTGATACCAGAATATACAACTAGAGGGTACTTTTATTATGCTTTGAAACGGGCCCGAACGGAACATAGTCGCCATCCAAATCCAAACGAACGCTAAAGCACAAGAGCAAACACTATTTGAACTGGCACTAACAATCAACTATATACACTGACTGGTCGACCGACAAGTAGCCTTCAAATCCAGGTAGGGACATGAAACGAAGAAATCACTCCTAACCATTCATCCATTTGATTGTAGAGATTCTAAACTATTTGATTGCTTAGGCCTAGTGATTCTCGAACATCCTTTGCTATGATCAGTTTTGATCAGTTTACATTACTTTGAAAACCCTCTTAGATTCAACTCACATGAGAGATGTTTGCTTTTCTTTCCCTGTCTGTTTCTTCTGTCCTTTCATACGGGGACAAAGTTGGAAAGTTTATAAACAGTGCTCCATAGGCGTACGGAAATAATTTTTGTGGGGGAGGCAAGAGCAAATTTTGGCCGAATAATGGCACCCTCAATCATGTTTTGCCCGAATGCACCAACTGTTTTTGCCCGAATTGGGACGGCGAGTACCCCCTGCACCCCCGCGTCGCACGCCTTTGCAGTGCTCCTTTACCAAACAAGCTTAACATGACTCAATATACGTTTATTCTCTGCAAGCTTTAGATGGTACAGTAATGTACCACATGAACATGCGGAAATAAGACAAATTGATTTGAAGAAAAGAAAAAAATTGGTGACAATAAGAAACTCTCTAAAACAGAACAATATATGTCAGAAAAATTAAAGGAATTAACTGTGAATTTTGACAGTGAACAGATTTCATTAACCATAGCAAACAGAGTTTTTAACTTGCAATTAGCTTATATACGAATTTTCTCTTTACCTACGTCTTACTTATTAATGACTTCCTTTATTGATTTATTGAATCGCACAGTAATAACAGATGTCTTGATGGGGGAAGTTTTTCTGCTTTTTACTATTTTTCGACAAAAGAGTTGACTTGATGTGTTCTCACCCAATCACGGCGTTGAATATACATGACATAGGCCTAAATGATTTTTTATTGAATTACCATTATTTCCGTCAATGTAAGCAGTCAGCACTTACAAAGTATTATTAATTCTGTATCGACAGTGTACGTCACATTTACCCCTCTTAAAAGTTGTAAACATCAGTTTTCCCTTTGAATTTTGCAAAACAGATTGACACAGATTTATGATGAGATGATGCACAAAATATCGCCACCTGTAAGCGCTGTTATATGAGTACGGAAAATACTATTCACTGCTTATTCCAAAGCCCCACCCAGAGCGGTAACCAGATTTTTTTCATTTTGGAGAATGAGTGGGCAAGTGTTCAATTGGCGGGGAGAGAAAAATGAAAATGTTTAAGCGAAGCTCTACCATAGGATCGCGCGGAGCGAGCAGAAAGTTTTGAAAACTCCCGAACTGTCAGGCAGAAGAAAATGACATCTTCCAGGCTTGCAAGTAAAAGCTAAGGAGTCGGTAGTCTTAGCTTCCGTTCGCAATAAAATTTTCACTACAACAATAAAAATTAGCACAGTTAAGTGGTCAGAAAATAAACGTGATCAAAGGTACCATCCCCATTGAATGAAATGCAACTGTAATCATTGGAAAATGAGTTCGTCCATAATACTGATGTAACTATCGAAGAAGGAAACAAACAGAAGAAATAAATCAGGGGAATATCTCGGCATAAGCGGGGTTAGAACCGTGGGTCCGTCGTTCCCAATGGGACCGTTTCAACTACTAAGCTGCAAAGGCAAAATGTGTTGTCAAGGATGACGATGATATACAAGTACCGTTCGATCTTATTTTTCCCGTTACCATTTTTAAGCCCAGTAACAGAATTATAAATATTTGTATGAACGGAATGTAAAAGACTGAGCCAAGAAAAAGGAGTTGCGAAACTTGTATGAACTAGTACGATCCAACGTTTCTTGTTCATAAAGAAATCCGAAACTGTCTCAAAATTAAAACAGGAGAAGGGTTCCTTGAGCATTTGGTGACTTTGATTCTGACTCAGCAATCCGTTGCCTCTCTGTACTCATCCTTGTTCTGAGAGTTTCATACTTTAAGATATATTTGTGTCGAAGCGCACCGTTTAACAAGAAATTTACTAACTGGCTAACGATAGCCCTAATTCCTAACTTCATAGCTAACTCTAACATTGACATTTTGGCCAATGAATTTCGTATGAGAATCCATCTGTCTTTAATGTTAATCTGCAATGCCTTCCAAAGGTTAAGCATAGGTATCACTTTGTATCTGCAATTGTAATTTTTAACAAATTAAATTCAATCAGACTACAAATATAAGTTTCCCTTTAAAATGTGAGAATGCTTGAACCAATGCTCCCCTTAGGGAATTAATTTGTAAGATATCAATAATTATCATTGCAATATCCCTTTTATTGATCAAACAATAGGGGTCCCTATCTACTTACTTTTTTGGAACACTAACGTCTTTCTTTGCTTGGCCTGACATTATATTTCCGTTATAATATAGGTGATTCATTGCTCTTCTGATAAACATTGCATTGATGAGATATACTCATTATTTACAGGACCTATGCCCTACGGCTTTGTAGTTTATGCAATTGTATATTTACATGCAGGACACGTACATGATGAAGCGAGAGCGTGTAATACAGTCCTTCTCAGTTCATGATCGATCACGTTATCAATTGTAATATATCCAACACTGTACACTACACGTTGAAATGCTTACTCTTTGCAAGCAGACCGTGAAATTTACCCTTTCGTATCTACTCCAAATTTGTGTTTTTCGGGCTTATAAATATCAATGTAAATTTTTTTCATTAAATATACATAGGTTTTGTAGGCTTGCTTAGAGAAGCAAAACAAAAAAATATTTTTCCATTCAATGATAACAACGGGCACCACTAGACGGCTCTGGTCGTAAATCTATTACGTAGGAAACAAATAACACTGGAAAACGTAGGGAACGAAAAAATAAAGAAAATTTATACCTGCCTACATGGCGAAAGCCTTACGGAAAGTCTTGTGATTGTTTTTTGTTTTTTATCTAATTTTTCATGATTTATTTTTTAACGCAAAAGACATTAAAAATTGTCTGGACGCCATTAACAACTATTTTCCTGACGTGGTTGTTAAAGCTGCAGCTAAAAGAAAACGACTTGCTTCATTTTTATCTTTTGAAATATCTTGTCGTCCCAAGTGGAACAAGGGCAAAACGGAATATCACTAAAAAATGCTATGCCATCTACTTAGCAAATATTTTAAAGGCCATTGAATAAATAAGTGTAGGCTATATCGGCTACCTTTCCAGCTAGTCAAATTACTCTGGCCACTTGCTCTACACAGTTCCTGGTATCCAAAGGTAAAGGGAGAGATGATTCAATTACTATACACGTAACAAGAACAAATTGTTTTGTTTTCCTGATGCTACACTGCAGTGGTCTTATGAACATGTAGCATTATTTTCCAAGTGGAATTGTTTTAACCTAGTTTACACCTTACTTTTTCTTTGAACCAGCTGTTTAGTTTAATAATTTTATACAAATTCTACCTGCAGGTTCATAACCTAGAAATCACTTCTTTTACACATTGATCAACCCTAAAAAGTAGAAATGAGAAAATATATTAAAAACACGTTCCTGTTGTGTATCGTAAATAAAGCCTCACTTTCTTCATTTTAAATTAACAAGATTTATGACCAGCTATCGCATTATCAGAGGCTAGTGAATTGTGATCCAAACAGATGTTCTGAAACAAATAGAAGAAAAACAAAATTAGCACTCTCACAGTTTACTCTTTCCAGTATTCATTGAAAGCTACTTCAATCTGTTAATATTCCTTAACCTTCCGAGAATCAACTCAGGTGGTACATAAGACCTTCGTAATCACTTTTATATATATTGTCGTATGGAAGCACACCCCCATTGAGTGTTCCATTACTTGCACCCACCCATTAATGCCAACAAGATGAAGAATATCATCTCTTTTCACACTATTTAACATAACGGTCTAAGTCACCTTCAGTACAACTAACTTTGGCAACCCTCACACACTAAAGTGTACCTCAGGTCAAAAAATTCAAAATTAGCTGTTGAAAAGCTTCAAAATAAACTCTGAGCGTCCAACCCCCATTGTAAGAGGACATTCGAGTGCTTAGATACAAAATGATGAAGTTTAATCACTCAAATGGTGATTTGCCAAATGGTACATTTCGCAATAATTTGTGATGTCATTGTTTTACTACTCAAATTACAATTTGTGTATTTCTTTTGCCTTTCTGAAAGTTACTGCATCTTGTCCCACTCTTAATCTTGTGGGGTGATGTAATAAATTAAGTCCTCCCTATGCAACGTGTTATTTACGCAAACAGGAAGTATTCAGGGCAGTGTTGTAATGACTCATGTCAAAGATGTGACTCGAGTCAGACTGGAGTCACGATTTCAGTGATTCGAGTCCAAACTCACGGGAATCGACTCGACTCGAGTCACCACTCGCCAAAGATTCGACGGGACTCGAGTAATCATAAAATAAAATTTGAAAGACTCGAAATGACTCGAATCGCAGAAGTGAATGACTCGACTTGACTCGAGTCTTTGTCCACATTGACTCAAGTCACACCCAAGAGTAAGAAAACAGAAACTGAAATTTGTTTTCATCATCGGACGCAAACCAACGGCCGTTCATCACTGATTTATCCATGTGCGCTCCTGTCTTTATATAGGGGGATCCTAACATATAGCCTACGTAGCGCCTCTGTGTCGGCCGCCCCCTTAGACTGCCTTTTTCGTAGCGATGCACTGGACGAAAAACGTTTTTTCTCCCCGCGGGTAGACTTGGCCAAGTCTCTCGTGAGTGTTCCCCGGGGAGCTGAAAACACTGACTCTACACAAATCCAGTGCTTCAGCACCGTACAGCATACCGTATTTGCCTTTTTACTAATACGCCCTCTATCGGTCTATAAAGGCATCGCTTCTCAACGAGAGTCTTGGGACAATTGGTTTCTATGACGTCATAATTTTTATGTTATACCTTTATTTTATTCATCCCTCATTAGGATGAATAATATGTAGTAGTTTCTCAATATCTAGTCCAATCAAAGTTGGCAGTCTGTAAATCGCGATATGAATAAACATACGTTAGGTCACATGACCTTGTCATTCATATCTGTCAGCCAGCAGTGCTAGCAGTCGACAAATGAAGAGCCCTTACCTTACCGATGAAGCGACTATTTTCTTTGCAATAACATCTGAAATTATTCCCAAAGACATTCGCAGGGATTTAAAAAAGTGTCATTATTAATGTATGGCACACCAAGAAGACGTCGGAGTGTGATTACCGGCAGGATTTAAGAAGTAAATTTATCGATCGACCACCTTTAGCGGTTGAGTTACATGAAGCGCAGAGAAGATGACGCTTACAGTTCAGTATATACTACGTGATCTAACAACGTTATTTCGTAAACACTGCATAGACAATGTGTGAGTTAGAAAATATTCTATGAAGTGGGCTGTTGATGTGTGTAACTTTAGTGTTCTGCAATAACAATGAAGTTTGACCGTGTTGGACATATGCAAGTGTAGCAGAGAACTTCACAACTTTATAGCTTATGATTAATGAATATGATGAGCCACTGTTCAGCATAGAGGAGGGCAAGTGGAACAACTGGGAGCCTGCAAAGAAGAAGACATATTCGGCATGCTGGTATAATTGAGGTAAGCTAATGCACTTCGGCTATTTACCAATTGCAACCTCGACCCCGGCCTAGTCACCTAGACCCAGGGATGGCATTTGACTGGGGACGGATTTCACAGTCATTCTGTCCCCACACGGTCAAGACTTAAGTGTGCTAGGATATCACTCCATCTGGATCCGAAGGCGGGCGTAATCTGGCAGGTCTTTTACTGGTGGTATGCATAGTGCCTAGCTGACAGTGGGGACTTGGCAGAGGATTTACCCTCGATCCAATG
Source organism: Holothuria scabra (assembly GCA_037179385.1). Lineage (NCBI taxonomy): Eukaryota > Metazoa > Echinodermata > Holothuroidea > Aspidochirotida > Holothuriidae > Holothuria > Holothuria scabra. The sequence goes on along the minus strand of CM074187.1, from coordinate 3,209,390 downwards.
TATACCCAACCCAGCATGGATATGGCCAGGCTCTGCCTGGGGATTTAACAATTTCAAAAATAAAGTTCCCGGGCAAGACCCGACCATCCCCAGGTCTAGGAAGTGTAAGTGTTGCAATTGATAAGTGCATAAATCTTCATGACATTGCAAGGTTGTTGCAGCCAGGCTCTTTTAGTTGACAGCTCCCAGGTAGCATTCCCATGTGGGTCCCATATACGTCAGATCATATGGGTCCCATATTATTTTGCACCCAAGACCCATATGGGGCCCATATGGGCCAGCCCGGTATGCCCTTATGCCCATATGGGATAGTACTGGGGCCCATATGGGGCAATTGCCCAAATGGGTCCCAGCACTATCCCATATGCATCATATGGGTTTCCTGGGCTGGCCCATATGGGTCCCATATGGGTCTTGGGTGCAAAAGGTATATGGGCCCCATATGTTTGTACTAATTGTTTCTACATTTAAGCGTGATCTTTTGTTTGCTTGCTTCTTTGATTGAAATGAATTTGTTGTTTGATTTTATTTTTGTCAAGCGCCTAGAGCAGCTTCACTTTTGTTCTGATTTGGCACTATATAAGTTCAATGTATTATTATTATTATTAGTCAGAGAGTTGCATGCATACATTTTAGAGGAAGCCTGCTGAAGGGACTAGTTTTGCTTCCTAACAAAATTATTGCTTTATACAAGCTAGGTGTAACACTGTGCTACAGTACAAGGGATTGTCAATCCTGCAGAAAACCAGGAAATTAAAGGGACAATCCTCTCACCCCAAACTACACTTCTAGTATAGGGTAACAGAAAGTCTCAATTGGCTCAGGTTTTTGATTGACTGCTAATTCAAACAATGCAGAGCACCAAAACTTATATTACACAGCACGGACCATTCTGAAAGTGTTTTGATTATACACATTGAGCTTTCTTTATTCCCCTTGAAGCAATAAAATGAGATTGTGTCTGGATGAGGGTGAATTTTTGACAATTGTGGGAGGGGCTTAACTAAGAAGGTTAGAAGAATTGGTACTGTTTTGGGATAAGAAAATTGGGCCTTTAATTACCCAGGCACTGAAAGATCACCTGACAAGTTTCATGAAATGTACAACTACTAATTTTGAGCCCTAGCATAATTTACAATAAATTAGCATTCATATGAAGGCCTACTGCCAATTTCAGGAACAGCTACAGTAGAGTAGATTGCACAATTTGCACTGGTTGTGTTTTTTTATGAATGTGAATATCTACACAAAAAATATGATACAACTTGAAGACTATAAGATTTTGATACCATAAATTCGAGGTAGCTCAGGGTAAATGTGTGTTGTTTTCATGTACTAATCTGATTAAAAAAATTAGGTCATCAGATTAAATGCTAGCGCGCTAGTGCTGTAGCACTGCATGTTTCATCGTGCAGTGTTTCCATCAAGTCCCCTTGGTGAAATATTTGCTTCAAGAGTGAATGGTATGAACATTTTGAAGTGTACTTAATTTTCCTTCATTTTTCTTTTACACAGAACTTGAGCCATTGGAGAAAGTGGGACTATACATACTTCAAAGCCACCATCTTTGGCAGAGTCAGCAGGCAACCAGGCTATGCAGTACATAAAACATTTAACACCAAGCTTAGCACGGCATATGGAGTATATTAGGCATGGAATGTATAGTGTATGTGTTGAAAACCTACAATATCTTGACTCAAATTTTACATGGAATGAGTGGTTACATGAACTATGTAAAAAAAATCTTTGGCCTGGAAAATATTTCATTGCAATTTTTGAAAAGTGAGAAAGACTGCACTTGACAACCATCTGATACCAGTACCAGTAAAACCAGTTGGTGCAATTGTGGTGTTTAATTAGAGAACAGTCTGAAATTATCATTGAACTGTCGTGATTGTTAAATGCACTTGTCCTTCAATAAAGCGCTAACTGGTACATATGGAGATACATTTTAAACAGGGACCTACAAATTAAACATTAAAGAAAAGGGTTTAATTAATGACTGGGAAAATATTTTTCTATTGCTGTAGTAGAAAAACAAGGACTACTGTAGCTGTTCACAGAAGAGATGCTTTCAACAATCAGTATGATTTTGTTAATAGCATGTAGCAGGAATTTTGTTGATTTTTTATTTTGCTTAATAAAGCAAGCTGCTTTTATGGGAACAATGAGTAAAAATTCTTTATTAATAGAGGTGGTGTGATGTAATGCATGATGATTTCAACAACTGTAGAAGTCTTACAGTAGTATACTGCTCCTGAAATTGAGACTGAGAACTGTTTCCAGTTTTATTGAGCTTATTGAGACCTGCACTGTTTATATACAAATGTGGTACGATGATAGCAACTCACTAGTGGTTTAAGGAGCATTTTTGTGGAGGGTTGGGGGAGAAAGTATAGGGGGAGCTAAGTGCAAAATATGGGGTATTTTCTCAACACCCTTGTATGATGTATACACAGCATGTCCTTACCAATACTAGCCTCTGCAATATTTTTGTGTACTTGGATGTTTTGTGTGTTTGTGGGTAGGGTGATGGTAAAGAATCTGGCAAGTGTTGCACAAAAGTGACAAGTGGAGAGACACTTTATACAGTACCATCTTGCAAGTAGCAGGCTTATGCACATGGTTTCAGGGACAACTTAGTTTAAGGGGTGGGGGGTGGGTAGAGACCTAGGGCTCCATAAAACTGCAACAAGACGGGCCATGCAGATAGAGTGTTTAATGTTAGTTATGTAAGGTTACAGGTGGGATTTAAAATTACGAATTGCTTCTCTGAGACAAGATATTATTGTCCTTCATGGTCCTGGGAAGGTAAAGGCCTACCTAGGCTCCTACATGATACATAATCTGACAGATTAGCAAAATAGCTTTGTTACTCTCTCTCTCTTGCTCTCTCTCTCTCTCTCTTTCTCTCTGAGCTTGGATCACTGTTTTAGTAGGCTATGCATGTCTTGTCTTATGCTGCTTATTGTTTGAGACTGTCAGCAATCAGTAAAAGGAGGAATAAAAATTATCAGATTCAAATTAAACACATGTTTATATTGAATTAAGTGTCATACCTAGTTAGTGCTGCTGGCTGTATGAAAGAATCACTGTGGTCAATACTTTACAAGATGGCTGGTTATTTCTACCTTATCATATAGGGTATATTGTTCCCATGTCTCATAAGTCCCACTTTCATATATTCCATCTCGTTTTGGTCCCCTGTCTCAAAAGTCCCATGTCTCACTCACTGCTCCCCAACCAATCAACTCATGGGATTATAGGGGTTTGGGTTAGAGATATGGTTATTGGGCATGCACCTAAAAATATGAGGGGAACAATGACACAGGGAACCAATGCATATCACAGGTAACAAAACTATAATAGATTAACAAGGCCACCATGTGGGTAGCTCACAGGTAGGGATATTAATTGGGCAGCTGACCCATATTCTCCCCACGTATCAGTTGTTTGCCCCAGAAAAAATAAATAATATACCTCTCCAGATCTAATTTTTCATACTGAGATATATCCTTGCAAACTTTTGGATTTTTGCCCCCTGGACATGCCTACCTCCAGCCTGAATGCATGAATGAACGCTTTGGGATCTGTATTCTGTTTAGAGCTGCGTCCAAAATTTTTGCCCCAACATTATCCTATGCCCTCTATTTGTCCCCACCCCATCCAGTTTTGACAGTCTGGCACCGCCGCTGCCAGTGCATGGCATAGCCACGGGGGGGGGGAGGCAGAACCTTACAATGCAAAAAACACATGAAATAGCGGTTTTTCTCCCTATTCTTCCCTCATTTAGTGCCCCATGACACCAACCCCTCCCCCGACGACACAATCCTGGCTATGCACCCGACTGCTGCTACAGTAGTATCAAGGATGGTGGACCATTGACGCGGGGGAAGTAAAGAGATGAGACTAAAGACATATCCCCTAAGGTTTGACAGGAAAATTATCCTTCATCCAGGAAATAACGGCATATTCTTCTCCTACCCATTTGACTTATCTGTCTGTAATCTGGTAATCTCAATTGAGTACTTTTTTCTAAAAATCCCCCGACTCTCTGGCCAAGAGCCAAGGGGCAAAAACCAAACAATTACTCCCGGAGGAGTTCTGCTCCGAAAAGGAGCTTAACGTCCCAAATGGACAAGTGCGCCCTCTAAAGGGCAAACATGTGTGGTCCTGCTCTAGACTGGCTGAATAGAACAGAAGCCACACCCTGGATGCTGTTTAACGTCGTGCCCAGGACATTTGAGTACTTTTTTGGATTCAGACGGTTTCGTTCGTTGCAATACTGTTCATTTTTTGTGACCTACAATCTGATAACAGTACAATGATTAGTGTCTGTAATCAATTCACATAATTGCTTCAAGTACTAATTCAATGTGTTACGTCGCTTTAAACTTCGATTTCGTGCCCGTAGGATTGATCGAATTGTCACGTACATTGTAGCACTTATTTTATATCATGCAAATTTCCCATTTAAGAAGTATTCCACTATGATACGGCTCAAAAACACACTCTAAAATCAAAAAGAGTGAACTTATTCACTCTTTGATCTAGTGAAAAGTGTAAATTCACTCCATTAGAGTTATAGTTCACTCCAAGAGGAGTGAAGTTCCCTCCAAAAAGAGTGAAGTTCACTCCAAAAAGAGCGAAGTTTCACTCTTGATGGAGTGCCCAAGGTGATCGCTCTTAAAAAAGAGCGATCATTGCAGGCACTCGTGGTAGAGTGAATTTTCCCTCTTCCTCTAGTGAATTTCACTCTGCTTGGAGTGAACTTCACTCTTTTTGGAGGGAACTTCACTCCTCTTGGAGTGAATTTACACTTTTCACTCGATCAAAGAGTGAATAAGATCAGTCTTTTGATGTTAGAGTGCATTGCGTTTTCTGTTACGCCTCAGTGGAAGACGATACTACTTTTCAAGGTTATAAAGAACGATCGTATTTTCGTTTTACCACGAGAGATATCAATTTTATTACTCCTTATACGCTGAAATATTTAAGAAAGGATTGTTTAAGATATGTTAAAATGTTTAATTTTTATGGTTATGATCAGGGTCTTTAATATTATTCACTCACGTTTCTATACAAACCTTCAATTGGGCGATACAAAGTTTGTGTTTGAGAATGCTGATTGGTTGGTAGTGCTGATACAGTTTAAAGATGAATAATAAATAGCCTCATTAGTGTGACGTCATAGAAACCAATTGTCCCAAGTCTCTCGTTGAGAAACGATAGAATTAATAGACCTATAGAGGGCGTATTAGATAAAAGGAAAATCCGATATTCTGTGCTATGCTGCAGTAGGGGGATTTTGAAGAGAAAGTTGTCAACTCCCCGCGGAACACTCACCAGAGACTTGGTCAAGTCTACCCCGCGGGCTACTTAACATACAGCTCTGCTTAACATGTGTAGCGCAGTCAATTACACGGGATAAATCGTTCAACTAACTTCTCGAAGCTGAGTGCCTTAAGTATTTTGACTGAAACAGCTGAAGGTGTGACGAAAAAATATCATTTCCAGGTAAGCCTGTTCCGTTGGTAATATCTGTAATTGGTATCGAGGATTTAGATTAACGAAATCAGTTTGTTTACGGAAACACCTGTGGCTGCTGATGAACCACAGTTTAGGCCTATTATAATTATCACCTGTTCGCGTAACATGGTGCCTTATTGTCGTGTAACTGGTAGCAATGGTGTTTATATGTTTACAGCAAGATTAATTAAAAGGGTGTATCGTACTTCGTAGGTCTTTATTATGAAGTTACATGCGGAATCATACTGCCTAGTTTGTGTTGTACATGTATGGCTTGAGACTCAATGGAGGCTTTATAGTGTAGTGTAGGAGTTTAGGTATTTGATTATATCTAAGTGTTCTTTTGCGACAAATACATTTTTAGATGAAATATGTCACTGCTCAATGTGTGAAGATTAAGATAGTACATACTTATCTTCACACTAAGGGTTTTGAAGTCAACTTTCACTTGAAAATACAAGTGTGGACATCAGTCACCTTCTTAACCCCACCCCCCCCCCCCTCCATAGGCGTACGAGACTGGTTGCAGGGGGCACTCACTATCCCAATTCGCATGATGCTAGAATCGAATAGCAAGTTTAAGCCATCTCAAGCTGGCAACTAATAATTCAGAATCTATCAGAGAACTTACTGTTCAGGTATCTTGATATCAATAAAGTTAAAGGCATTTGCTCCCTGCAAAGACTATTTGCTCAATAGAGCAACAAGGCTGGTTTAAACGGGGATAACTGCAGCAATTACAGAGACAAGCTTCACTCGAGAAAACGCCCTTTTCTCAGGTATTTTGGCTAAAACGTCCTATTCAATTCTAGCAGCATGGGGTGAAAGGAGTTGGTCTACTTGGGCAAAACATGATAAGCGGTGACATTATTCGAGCAAAACATGCTCTTTTCCCTCATAGCAAATTAACCCTGTGCACCTATGCCCCCTCCTCCAACAAAAGTGTGGACTCACTTAGCAAAGGACTGCATTTGCAAAGGATCAACCTATCACACCGTGGGCTCGAGGTTAACTCAACATGTAAGAGATCAGGTGACTTGGAGTGACTCAAAGAAAATAACCACATTCTGACTGAGGTGACTCAAATCACAAGACCACTGGAAGCTTTCGAAAGACTCGAAGCGACTCGACTCGTTCTGACGGAAGACTCGACATGACTCGACTCGACTGGAATTGCTAAAGACTCGACGTGACTCGAGACCCGACACCTTGTGACTCGAGGTGACTCGTGGCTAGATATGAAGTGACTCTATTACAACACTGGTTGCGGGTCATAAAAACATTTTTAATTTTAAAAGGACACAAAGTCTTCCAACAAGAAGGTCACAAATTATTGCGCAATAGAATTCGTTTTAAGTGAATAAATTTCATAATTGCATATCTCGGCTCAAGAATGTCCAATGAAGATGGGAGTTGTACCTTTAGAATTCATTTTTAATCCTGTTTAATATATATTTTTGAATTTTCTGGCTTGTGGTACCCGTTAAAATCTCCGACTTCTGTATCCACAAAACAATCAGCAAGAACTGATTCTCCTAACAGAAGAAGCCAATGTGGCAACTTGTGAGATTTTATGAAGGACTTCACGCAGACCCTTTGAATGAGTCCCATAGTAAAATAAAAGAATGTATTTCATAGCTTGAAACAGACACTCACACCACGTTTATCTACCTCATTCCTTCAGACTTGAAACCAAGTCGATTTTACACAATGCCTATAAGTCATAAACTTAAGGAATTTGATAAAAGGCAAATTCCCAAACTATTACGAAAAGACATTGAAAGTACAGCTTCATGTAATATGACCAGACGCTCTATTGTCTATTGATGAGTTATCTGGAGGAATGCGCCCTTGATAATAGCAATTATTTGGGTAATTTAGGTGATCCTATTCCTTTTGCGTTCCTCATCGCTAATGGTCTCTCCCCAGGTAAAAATTCCAATTGAACCCAACACCCAGTTGAACAATTCAACTGGGTTTAACTGGGACCCAATTGAACCTAGCTGGTCTTGTTCCAAATCCCATATAAAACCAACTGGGTTCAAATGGGTTACCAGCTTTCAACTGGATTGACTACATTCAACCCAGTTGAATTTGTTCCAGTTCCCATATTAGATTAACTGGGTTTGACTGGTTTTCAACTGGTTTTTAACTGGGTTTTAACTGGGTTCAACTGGAATTTTGACCAGGGTTTAGCACGTGCATTTTCTTTGCGTACTGTTGTCTTTTATGTTATTAGTGTACTGTATCAGTTCCAATGCAAAAGATCATGGGTTATCATGGCTTATGCATCTACATCACTGTGTTGCACATCTCTTTGTTTTTCCATCCAGGCGTCCGTTTTACAACAATTGTTACTAAAGTGTTGTTGTGCGCGCTGCGGTAACACCACGACTACCTTTGATCATTTCCATCCAGTGGAACGCGATGACGTCGCGTGCATAATCTCTATAGTTGACCGTAAATTGATATCAAAGGTTACGCCTTGCATATTCAAATATTAACTGTTGTTGGATCGACACACGATATCTTCAAAATATTTATGCAAAACGGTGCATAGTTTCTTAAAAGGGCAGGGGTGTGACTTCAACTTACGTCGAATTTGCTTGTCAATAATTCCTTCCAAACGTTACGATGCCAAAAAAGTTTATTACGCGCTCTTCACATTTACAGAGAAATCCTTCTATGCCATTACGCACTCTCTGCAGAAAGCATGACCCGCAGAGAAATGTTAGTCCCAACTTCATCTCAATAAATACCACGCCGAATTATTAGTCGCGAACACTAGTAAAATTGTATCAACTTAATTTATTCAGAGGATGGCTACCCTTCTGTCTTACCGTTACGTGAATAAAGATTTAGGTTTGGGAAAATGATTTTCGTATGTATAAAGAAGTTTAAGAAATGTTGGGCAACGATTTTGACAAATGAATGCTAATTCTTTTTCTTTCTTAACACGATAGCCAGTTACTGAAAGGAAATATGTCCGAAGTCCAAAGCAAAGAAAAAATTTGTCAGTTCACTGCAGTGGCGTAGCCAGAATGGAATTTTTTGGGGGGCCTAGGTAACAAGTGGGGGGCCTGGTACCTCCGAGGGTCATCCGCGACAAGACCATCTAAGCGAAGCGCTACAATCGGTTGGCGCGGAGGGTACAAGAAAATTTTGGGTTTTACAAACTCTCCAGATGGCTGGAAACGGCAATTCCCACGTGTTTTAAGCTGGATGTACCCAGCCTTGAAATACTAATCTCATGTCTGCCACTTCTCATATAGCATGAATAAAAAACAAGCTATGAAAAATGATAAAAAATAAACTTTTTAGGGACCCAAAATCTGGGTATTTCTGATCTGAGCCATGGCCTGGGTGATGAGACTAAACGGAACCTTTATCTCCCTTTCTCTTGGGAGAAATTGTGAACTTCAGGAGAACGTAGATCGCAAATACGGCAATATTTGAATTGATTTCAGCTTCAACAGGAAAACCAAAATTATTTTGAGAAACTTTCTTTGATTTGCTAGATGCAAAATGGTGCTGTGTTTGGCAAAACTTTGAACTGATTATAGGCCTACGATTTAGGATTTTCCTATTTTTGGGAGCATGAAAGTTTTCAAAATACTCGTTTTTAGTCTTTGTAGAGATTTTACACGTGACATACATACTACCAAAGAAATAAAGTTTTCCGGTTTGCAGCGGTGTTCAGATGCAAAATGGTGCAGTATTTGTTCTGTCATCGGTAAATTACGTAGTCAAAATTAAAATACTACGAGTAAATCTCTCAAAATATTTAAACCGCAACGCAGAAGTATAGATCATGCAGGAAACACATGAAATGCGTTCTACAGTGGCACTTGTCATGGGAAGGAGTGAGGCACGACATAGACCTACTTGTTGGGGGTGGATGGGAAGAATTATTCGAAGGCAATACCTTACCCTTAAAGGGGCTCATTGAGTTGATATTGATAACTTGGTGAAGGTGTTTAAGGGTACAACCGTTTGAAAATGCTTATAACTAACATGATAAGTCAAGTTTAACATTCAGTAGTTACGAAAAAAAGTCAAAATTTCGAATTTTGTGGTGTCCTGACTTGTAACAGTCTTGTGCATAATTCGAAAAAGTGTCTTATCACGAATTTTTGAAAACCGAATTGAGCGGTTAAGTACTCACTCATAAAACAGTTATTAATATGTATGGTATGGGGATTGTCTAAGTATGACCATTTGTCATTGATATGTGAAGAAAACTTACCACCTTTGGGAAAATTGTTAAATTTCATCAACCAACTCAATGAGCCGCTTTAAAGGGCCAATCCTCTCACCCCAAACAACAACTTTGGTAGGGGTGAACTGAAATTCTCCATTGGCTCAGCTCCTTAATTGACAGCTGATTCAAACAATGCAGAGTATCAAAGCTTTAATTAGACAGCATGAACTGTAATGAGAGTGTTTTGTTTATAAACATTGAGCTTTTCTATACTCGACTCGAACCAATCAACTGAGATTGTCTCTGGATGAGGATGAATTTCAGACAATTGTGGGAGGAGTTTAAGCACGAAGGTTAGGAGAATTGGTACTGTTTGGAGTGAGAGAACTGGGAATTTAAGGGGTTTTTTGTGTATGATAAAGTATAGGAATGGTCGTGTAAGAATGATCTGCAGTATATTATTGCCGTATTTTCAATAAATCAACCAGCCATTCGAAAGGCAGAAAGGGTCTTCACCTTACAAACTCAAATTCGAGTTTGCCGTCGAAACGTTCGTTTCATCTTCGACGTGTAATGCAATAAACAATAGTGCAGACTATATACGTTATCTAATTTAGTGAAATTAATCATTTTGAAGTTATTACTTGATTCCATACGTGCACACAACATGTGTTTTACACATATCCATGCATGTTTTCTAAATTGTTACACATTTTACTTATTTACTCTTTTTGAAGGGAATACTTCAAAGTATATCCGTCACTAGCGAAGCCAGCGGGGGGCAGGGGGCAGAGTGCCCCCAGAGAAATTTTGGGAACGAGATGGGCGATGTTGAAAAAATAAAGGAGAATAAAAAAATAAATAAAAAAAAGGATAAACGGCAAGAGGAGGGAGGGAATCGGGGACATTTTTTACAGTTTTTCGGGGGAGGGGGCTCTTAGTCGTTGCGATAAAGTAAGCAGTCCCCGACGGCGACTAGTCTCCCCGATGGCTTACCTGTTTTTTGCTCTCAACGGATAATTTCCCTAATAAGAACCCCAAATTTTCGGCGCGCTACGCGCGCTGTAGATTCACTCCAGTTTTTCAATACTTCCATTCCACATATCCAGAGAGTGTTAGTCCTGTCAACCTTACCAAGTAACAGGTAGGCAGAGTACACAGGTTATTTAGAGGTCGTAAATTTCATTCCATATCAAAAATCCTAGTTGCTGTTCACTTGTGTGTGTCATGCGATAGGTCAGTTGGTGCTCACGGAGCATAGTTTGGCTATTTTATCGGGTATTCCAGGTGGTTTCGACACAACGTATGTTATCCCCGATACGGTCTACAACCCCTACAGTTTCTATTTCTTCATTTTGTTCTTAATGATTACATAGGTCATGTTATTTTTGTAAGCCTACCAAAAATTTGCGAGCGCAATTTCACTATTCAGACTCAAAACAACACTTTCAGTGCGCAACTCGACTTTTAAAATATTAAGTGGTATTGTGCAAGATGTGCCCCAGACTGCAATGACATGGGATAGTTAGGCTCCTTCATATCTCCTTCTCACCACCCCCTCGACATAGGGGCTGTCGGAACTTGTGGTCGCTGGCATGCCCCCCCCCCCCCCTGTCGGGAATAATCGGTCGCTTTCCCGTGGTTGGTTTAGTTATTTTGGCTTTCAAAAGAGTTATTTCTGCGATATAAACCAAATGTTCGGTGCGCTTTGTCCACTCTTCCTCAGTTTCGTTACCTAGAGCTAATAAAGTACAAACCCTTGTCATCTTTTCAAGTAAATTGACAGTTCGGGAGATAATCAATTTTCACCCGATCGGGGGATAATTTTTTCATGGGTGGCGCCATTTTCAAATATCTCCCACGATGCATTGCGATCCTACTACCCAAATTCAACGGAGATAACGTTCAAAACAGCCTTGCAATTTTTATCGATTCTAGGAAAGAGAAATTCGGGCATTTCAATAAAAACTCTGTTGATAGGGGAATAAAAAAGCTTCGTCATGTTTGGTTGTTCACCACGCCGATTTTGAGAAATCGAGTAATTTTGCTACGTTCTTTGTCCTAAGCTTAATTTATAGACTCCACGCAGTCGCAAGTTTTGTACACCATTTTTCACTTAAAGGTGTGCAAGTGGGTCGAGCCGTGTTTGTAAAAACGTAGTTGAAGGTTCATGGTAATTTGTTTTTTTATGTCTAAACTACTACCTCACAATTGAATAGACACACATTTATTAAACAATTCGAATGCTGTGAAGGGGTAGAGACTAGGTGCTCATAAATATTCATACCGTTGAGACAGGCAAATTTTCTCCCAATCGGGGTAATACTCATTTTCTCCCGAAAGCGGCTATCTCCCGAACTGATTAATAAGTAGAATAAATTGATTAGTGTACATGTCGGGAATTTCATCTCATTTCGCTAAACTTAGTTAATAATCTCTTGTGTCAGTCGTGCGGTACGGACTCGAAGAAGGAAGTACAATACAAGTTGTGCCCGATAGGGCCCAAACGCCGAGACAATTGACCTATAATAATTGACCTAAGCTTTAAACAAGTACAGATTCTTTTTAATGTAGGCTAACCCTAAAAATTTTCACCCGCTTTTCCACGACTAAATCATTGCGGAAATATCTTCCTCTGGCATATACAAATTTTATGTTGTATACGACTCGCAATGGCAGGTATAGTGCACAGGTTTTCTTCAAATTTCCCTCACCAACTCATCGACGGCATCCTGGTTGTCAGGGCTTGGGGTCGCTACCCACCCTACCCCTCATCCATACGGAGAGTGGCCTTTCGTCGGGCAAATCCTGGTGCCAAGCCTGGAGGGAAGAGACGTTTTCCCAGTTATGACTGGTATATGTGTAATGAAGCAATGAACTAAAAATGGAAGCTGCATTTTTTGGAGAGCCGCAAATATAGCACTATATTGCATCTAAGCTCGTCGAGAGAGCAAAAGATTCCAAAAGGGGAGGAGGACACCCAGGGAGACAGGCACGTAGCCAGGGAGTTCAGAGGGTTCGCACTTACTCCCGTCCACACCTAAATTTTTTTAATTTTTTTTTATTTAAATGGAGTTTTGGCGTTTTTCATGGCAAAATGTCAATTCCGCTGGTTTAGCCAATGTAAGCCTTATGAGTAGCCGTTTTGTGTCAGTGCAACACAATTCCCTAGGGCCCCATTGACTAGTACAGTAACCCTCATACAGCCTCACAGTAACTCTCGAGGGAATAAGGAAACATTGGTACAAGATTGAAAATGTCCAAAAATTCCAGCTTGGGTGTTCACCAGATCACTCAATTTTGATGTAAAATTGCAAAATCTCCGTGGGGTAGGAGGGAAAGAACCACACCCTCTCCCCGTGCGGTCGCTTGGCTCCTAACCTGGGCCCTTCGCTCCCTCAAGAAAATGCCGCACCCCAGTGGCGGCGATGAAAAATGAAAAAGTGGGGGATAAGGGTATGTTCAGCCCCTCAATATTTGTCAAGTGTTCCAGTTAAGAGGCGGGGAGAATTTCGAAGTTGGGCTGAACGTATTCTTGCTTAAAACACTCGAAAAGTGCCGTTTCCTGCCATCTGAGGGGTTTGTAAAGCCAAAAATTTTCTTGTACGCTCAGCGCCAACCGATGGTGACGCTCCGCTTAGATAGTCCTGTCGGTCAAGACTGGGGACGATGAGTCGACTTTGCCCCCCCCCCCCCCAAAAAAAAAAAATCCTGGCTACGTCCCTGATATCCGTTCAAACAATCTATTTTTTCTTAATTACTTTATCAGCAGGCAAAAAATCTGGGGGCTGAAGAAAATCTATGGGGACCTAGGCCCTCAGCCCCCACCCCTCGTGGCTACGCCACTGGTTCACTGGAGTCCCGAAGACCTTAAGTCAGGAGCAAAACCGTCCGGTCAACTGGCAACAGATGTTACAGCTACATGAAATATCGAGGGAGAGCAAAGCCTGGGTACCGGGAGAAAATTCGACCAGACCTTTTTGATTTCACAGTGGGCCTTGTGTCCTAACCCTGAATCAATAAATTCAGATTGTATCTTGGAAAGCATGAGTTCTGGAATATTGTGGGAGTTGCTTAAGTAAGGCGGTTAGAACTGTCTGGGCTGAGAGGATAACGCCTTTAAAATTATCACGATGTGCACAAATTAAAACACAAAACGCACTCATCTTTAGCAGGTTTTGCTCCGTATGTAATTACAACCCATATACTTGCAGTGGAAAATCAGGGCACTTGATACTTGCTTGGAGTCAAACATCTCTTACTTAAAAGTATATACAGGATATCAAGATCACTCGAAAAAGCACTTACATAAATATCTTACTCATCGTCCCCTTTTAAGAATGTAAAGTGTATATTCAACATAAAAATGCAAAAAGATAGGTAGTAGGTGTCGGTGACAGTTCCTATACAGCTCGCGTGTGCTTTTGCATACATTACAATGAATCTTAACTTTATAAAATTCTCTTAAACTTTCTGTCTGATATAAGAGCAGTTTCGTTGCTGAGGACAAGTTTGTTTGTGTCTTCGCAAAAAATTAAATGTAATACCTATACTTAAAAATCCGGTAAGTTTGTTTCGAATTATAATGTTTACAACTGAACCTTACACAATCTTCCTTGAAAAACACTTATGGAATGAAGGAATGTCTGTGCATATTGACTTTCTTTGCGGATATTATATGACCTGATCTGGAGTTACCCAATTTTGTATAATCAACATGTCATCCATAAAAAGATAAAGAAGCACTTAATTCTACGTGCTTCTCTGATTTAAAATAAAACCTAAACCTCTTACCAGGTGGCAATTGCCAGAGAAATTCTTCTTTCCAATGTTTACATTTCTATCGTCACAACTATGGTTGCCAATATTGACCAATAATTTATGAACCCTTTTCGCATATTATAAACGTATTTCCATATCCGTTTGCTATTTTTTATTTTTTTTTTTTGGTTGATCTAAATAATCGCAGACGGTCAAAAACGGAGACAAGTTCAGTCTCCAACCGTTTTAATGACTAGCCACACATCTTTCTGACCCTGTGCAATAAACAAGGAAGAAGACTTTCTTTTGAAATTTGATATTTTCCAAGTTGCACAACATCGTGAAACTCTTTTCATTAATAGGCAAACGGTACAACTTGCCTTAAATAAAAACAGAGCCCGCATTTATTTAAGCGTTTCTAGTACTTTGTGATGTAACCTTATATTTAGAAAAAATATATTGTACCTTACTATATGGTTCTAAGGTGGTAAAAAGACCACAAACTTTACTAACAAGTTGATAGTCCTCACCTTTTTTTAATTTAGAGGAAGAAATACGTTTAACGTACAAATTCTCAGTGACTGTGAACAGGTTTGTTACGCCAAATCTAATGGATGACACTTTATTTACCATATTTTGATTATAATTTTGTAATAACCCTACAGGTATTTTACATGTTGGCCTGCCCTACTTTAAGCAAAGACAGAGAAAATATTTCCAATGTCTTGACAACACTTTTCGTCGTATTCTTGAATTCAACAATTTTTTGAGACGTGTTAATGAGGGTGTAGGATATCTTTTCATTTTGCGTAGTTCCAAGTATCGTGTAAGAAAGGCGGTATCCTTCTCCACAAGCCAGAGTGTTCATCTCCAAAAATATGCAGCGCACATGAAAAACTGACATACGACACTGAATTCGTCAAACCGTCCAACCGCATCTGAGAGACGTAAATATTAAAGAACTGTATCAAACTGAACTGTATAGCTGTTTGAACATGCCGTAGATCAGCAGACCATTTTTAGAGCCCTATAACTACGAAATGAGAGTTGTGGGTGACTAAGCATACAAAATCAACACGAAGTGGGTGGGGTTTAATATAAAGAAACTACCTTGAATCGATTTTTAGAAACATGTATTGGATGGAAATTGGAGGACGGCTAAAAATAACAAAGCTGATTCTTCTCTTTTTTCAGTGAGGCTGTTAAAAGAGTATTCCCATGAAGGTGAACGTGTGATTGTTACCTCATAGCATGCCTCGCGCTTTGATAGGTTATTAAGTTAATAAATCTATTACATTTATCAATAATTCCCAGAAATGATGGATATTTATAACTTGACATAATAATGGCTGACAAATAATTATTTGGACTCATTTAAAATCGCAACACGAAGACGAAGTAGCCCCACTTCACTCAGTTTTCTTTCAAAGTTTGTGAGGTCAGTTTACAGGTGAATAAGCCTTCACCAATTTATCAAAATGCCAAGATAGATAAATTCACAACATCGACTTTAAGGGTGATTTTCCACACCTGCAATATGTTATCATGCATTTTGGCATCCACTTTCCCTACTTTGGATAATAGAAGGATGATGATGTTCATCACATTTTGGCATAAGTTTTCTCTACACCATCATTTTGCTATTCTTTTGAACTTGTGTTGGATCATATTAGACTGCATAGTCAATAGACTGCTTACACTGTAAAAAATGTCTGTAATGTTACAAAATTTTTGTACAATTACAGAAGAAAAAATAAAGAAATACAAAAAGAATACATAAAAGTGCTGTCAATGAGTTAACAACACTTTTTATGTAATCTTTTGTTTTTCTTTATTTTATTTTCTGTAAATGTACAAACATTTTTTACAGTGTAGTATAGCAGTTTGCAACTTGGAGATCTGGAGTTTGACTCCAGGCGAGGTCAAACTGAAGACTTTGGAAATGGAACATGCTCTCATTGTACTTAGTGTTCATCTTCAGCAATAGACTAGGGAAACAAGCCAGTGAACCACACCCTGAAAAGGCTGTTGTATGGGCAACTTAAGCCAACTGGTTAGACAACCGTAAAATTTTTCTTGTTTGCTTGTTCATTGAAGTTGATTATTTAACGTGCAACATACTCCTTTCCCTTGGCAGACGAGTTTTCGAAAAACAGATCCCCGTGAAATATTTTTATTAATGCTTCTTTAACCTATAAAAGAAAATTTTAAATCCAGAATATGCCTTTATTTTGGCCTCTAAGCTGATTTTAAACTATATTTACCACATTTGTACGCACTTTAGGGAATTAAAAATACAGTGAGCGCGAGGAAAGGTCTACGAAGGCATCGGGAATTTGTCGTTTTATCCAAAAGTTTTTCCCAACTACATCAGCGAATTTATAATGGCCTTTGTTGTTACTGTTCTATCAATAATATGCAAAATAGAAGTCAACAACAAATAAAAGATTCTACAAAAGAACGCTTGACGTCATAAAGTTGCCTGACTCGACAAGGTAGATAAACGAAGTCAAAAAACGCTCTACATTTCATGAATTAGAACTATGTCACGGAACAGTGAGTCTAGCGTTCGAGTCGAGCAATCATACATTTCAGGATTCGTGTCGAGACATTCATTACTAGGCGACAAGGAAAACTTTTTCCCCGTCGAGTGCCCTCTTTATGTAGTACTTATACACACTGAGGGTCTAAATTGAATTAAAGAAACACGGGGTAACTTGCATGGGCGAATAACAGCTGGAACAAATTTCATGTGATCGCAACAGATGCGGATTGGGAAGAGATGCAAGCAAAGGATACTGTTGGGCTTAACGTATTGTCTTATAAAAAACATCCGGGAGCAACAACGTTCACGGATGTGGGGCACTTTTAGTTTACTTCATTATGAACCTTTCATGTGATGAGATTGAGATTATAAAGGTTACTGAGGATGTCAGACGCTATTTTAGTTTTGTTTTCAAATAAAATCATTTTTAAACATAATGGTTATGAAATACGTTTCGCGCGACCACATGGTAGAAGCGTTTATGGTAATTTACTCACTGTATGCAAGTGAAATGTTGTTAGCATCTAGTTTCATTGTTTGGAAAACTTTTAAGGAAAGCTTAAGAAGGAAATGTAATTAAAGGTGTACCTGAAGTCTCAAGTATCAGAAATATATGATTAAGCAGTCTTAATGAGTTCAATTAGTCAAACGCTCATACTAATAGTATGTTTCTGAGCTGATATATAAAATGTTGAAGTTAATTCACTCAAAATAAAATGGAAGAATGACAATAACTGTGATGTCAGTCTTGTACGCTACACTCAACTTACAGTATGTATTTGAATTTCCCAAAGCTCCTGCACCTTGTGCCAAAATGCGATCTCTGGTACCTTACTACTGTGAGGTAACCTAGCTGTACATGCTATCATACAACGTGAGGTAAGGTAACCTGACTGCACATGCTACCATACAACGTGAGGTAACCTGACTGTACATGCTATCATACAACGTGAGGTAACCTGACTGTACATGCTATCATACAACGTGAGGTAACTTGACTGTACATGCTATCATACAACGTGAGGTAAGGTAACCTGACTGCATATACTATCATACAACGTGAGGTAACCTGACTGTACATGCTATCATACAACGTGGGGTAACCTGACTGTATATGCTACCATACAACGTGAGGTAACCTGACTGTACATGCTATCATACAACGTGAGGTAAGGTAACCTAACTGAACATGCTATCAAATAACGTGAGGTAACCTGACTGTTCATGCTATCATACAACGTGAGGTAAGGTAACCTGACTGTACATGCTATCATACAACGTGAGGTAACCTAACTGAACATGCTATCAAATAACGTGAGTAACCTGACTGTTCATGCTATCATACAACGTGAGGTAAGGTAACCTGACTGTATATGCTACCACACAACGTGAGGTAACCTGACTGTACATGCTATCATACAACGTGAGGTAACCTAACTGAACATGCTATCAAATAACGTGAGGTAACCTGACTGTTCATGCTATCATACAACGTGAGGTAAGGTAACCTGACTGTACATGCTATCATACAACGTGAGGTAACCTGACTGTACATTTTATCATACAACAATGTGTTAAATTAAAAAGGAACACATTCAAAAAACATACAGTAACTTACATGTAATTTTACGGTTCAGTTAGTAACCAATTGGTTCAGGTAGGGCCGACCATGGCTTTTTCCATCGACATGTCTGATTTCTTTGGGAGAAGAAGGTATATAGATAATTTGAGTTGTACAAGACGGACTTCACAAATTGTTGTGCAATGAGTAATTTTGATTTCACGAAATAAATTTTTATCCTCAAATTTCACAGCAATGGAACAAGTAATGACGATGGAAATTTGATGAAATTTCATTTTTCCAATATTGTAAGAGTTTACTCTGGAGTTCTAAATTTAAGCACTAGGCACACATCAAGGTTTGAGACTGAGTCGGCTTGCAGTTAATTGCTAGAGGGACGAAAGTTGTTCGACAATTCTGACTTTCTATCGCTCCAAGCACCGGATGCCTATTTTGATATATTTGTTGCACATAGTCTGTAAGTTGGCTTAACTAATTTGAAAATCACGCACGTCTCTTCAGGTGAAAAGTTATGCTTCCAAACATGGAACTCAGGTCCTGACACATCCCCTTTAACCATTCAATTAAGCCCAACTATCTTATAAAATGATGCGCTACGGCTTTGGCAAAGCCATAGGGGGAACAATAGCCATTTTCCTAATTTAATTCTTTTCCTTTTTTGAAATGGGACATGAAATGACTTCCAGTGATAAAAAATGTTTCAACGGATTGAGTACAAAGGTTCTTAAACACTCAAAAATTTAGGGGAAGGACACCTCAAATTGGAACCCCGGTGATCAGTCCCTGCGCTCTATCAAAAACCCTAAGCCGTGTTCCCATTTGATCCAGGGAGGTGGATCTTGATCTACCGAGGTGGATCAACATCAGTTACCTTGATCGAGATCCGCGTTCCCATTTGAGTGAGCGCGGTAGATCAAACGTGTTTTATGAACACATTGCGCAAGCGCGAAAAGGTCACCAATGTTTACAAGTCGGCCTGCCATGCATTTCGTATCGATGTATCACAAAAACATACATGAGTGTAACCGGAGATCCAGGGTCACTTGATCTACCGATGTGTTCCCATTACAAACTTTGATCCAGCGCGGTGGATCTGATCTACCCCGAACGGTCGATCAAAATCGGTGGATCTTGATCCTGAGTGAGTGTTGTTGATCTGCGTTCCCTTTAGTGTTTGATCCACCTCCCTGGATCAAATGGGAACACGGCTATAGTGTATGTTCTGACGTATGTTTTGGGCAGGTGTGCAACCTACGGTCCGCGGGTCCCATGTGACCCGTCTGTGGTGTTTTTACTGCCCGGGAGATGTCTCAAGTACAAGAAAAAAGTTGTGATTGGTTATTGTTGATTATTATTAGGTGAATAATGTTTGATATTGTTTGAAACCCCTCAGAATTAAAAGTTTCAAATCATCCTCCGATCGTTGGTTAAGTGCCGTTCCAATTTTCATACCTCATATCCGGCCCTCCCAATCAAAAAGGTTGCTAAGGGGAGATATACGACTAAAGAATTGTATGCAAGTCGTGGAAGTACATAAATCTCATTTTGAGACCATATGTTTTCGAGACATTTTATAATGCGACACTGAACATGATCGTGGAAAGGTCATGGTCAAACTTCGCTGGCGACCACCTGTGTTTCGAGTGGCTCGTGCAACCTCCTGAGTTATTTAACGACAGGTAGTCGTGCCACAAGTGGGCAGATCACACTCTTGTCGTGGGGCACATGAGGGATCTCTCGAAGTTATCCAAAGACAATCACGACTGGTTTTTGCGACGAAAGCTATCTTAATGCCTAATGGTGTTTAGACAAGTGTGAGCAGTGGCGGCGGTCATTTACTTGCTTTCATGTCAATGTGATCACTCAGGGAGATCTTAAGACTTGCGATTTGTCATTCAATTCCTTGCAAAACAGTTTATGTTACCAAAGTCCACGTAAGTAAATTACAGATGGTACAAAACGTGGCAGTTCGTTGGTGGCATAAACTTAAAAAGTATGATCATATTACCTCCTACATTTCATCTGAGCACTGGCTCACAGTTGATTAAAAAAATAATAGTTTAAACTGATGTTACTAGTCTACAAATGCGTAAATAATCAAGGGCCGAAATATCCCAATGACATGCTGATAAAAGATTTTAATGCCACTCGCAATCTCAGATCTAACAGTGATACATTACAATAAGTGGTTGCACGCACTGCTTCCAAGCCATACGGTGGCCTTGCATTTATGGTTCCGGTCCTAGACTCTGGAATTCCCTTCCTTTCTTTCTCAGAAGTATCTCGAATACCACAAAATTTTAAGCTGGACTAGAGACCTACATTTTCAGCCTATAATAATATCTGTTTTTATTCATTTTTTTCTGTCTATTTATTATATTTGTTACATTAACTTTTATTACTTTAACAGTGCACGTGAATGACTTTGTCACATAGTGCGTTATAATAAGTTTAATCTATATGTAGGTCTTTATCGGTTTTGCCGTATATTCGGTCTTGGTTGCATTAAAACCTTGATCCCGCACTGGCAAATTCCTCTTATTTTGGCATAAGATTGAAATATTGGATGATTAAATGTGTCTACAGGTTTGACACAACGTAGTCTAGAACAAACATCTCTTTAAGGCCCGTTACAGCCCCCCCCCCCACCCCCGCGACCACTGGCGGCGGAAGCGGGGGGACGGGGGGACACGTCCCCCCCTAAATTTCTTAGCGAGGGGACGTCCCCCACTAAAATTCTTAGCGAGGGGACGTCCCCCTAAAAATCAGAGAAGAAGTAAAAGAAACTTGGGAGCCTTGAACCAATTCAAAGTTGAGACTATGGTTAACCCACCACCAAACAGAGCAGCCAAAATTGACTTAGCCTATGTTCTGCAATTGTACTTGTCTGCAAGAAAAATTAGAAGTAAAAGCTGTTCATTGTACTGAACTTGCATCTATCCTGTCATTTCTGTGTCTCATTTAATTCAGAGAGTATAAGCTGATTTCCAAAATAAAGTGGTAAAAAGTCATACTCATAATTAACCCTTTGCCGTTGTTTGGGTCCTTTTGGACCCATGCGGAGAGCTCGGCTGTCACCCATTTTTACTGTTTCACGCGGAGCTCGAAACTGCGAGTAACTACCCGAAAATTCGGCCACAACAACGAGATAGACAATAGTTTAAGGTCACGGGGTCAATGGCCTACGGAAGCCGATGCGGGGCGGGCTACATCCGCTTTTCCGCCCACTCCCGAGGCTCGCAAATATGCCCCGATCGGAGCACAACGGTAAAGGGTTAAATAAGCCTAGTTTAATTGTACTGGCTATGGTTCAGTCAGCAAAAGAGAGAGGGACTGCATTCACAAGCAGCGTTCATTAAACGGCTATCACAACAGTTTCCATTTATGAGATTCTACTGTGACCGTCCCCATAGGCGTAAATCGCGCCGGGGAGGGGGATAATGGGATATATTCTCCCCGATATTTGACTTGGGAATGACCTATGTAATCACACCTCCCCCATGATCATAAGGTGTATTATTTTGAAGAAATAATAATGAACAGCCTAAACGTTGGAACAAACAACGATCTAGATTCTAGACTATGCTATTGCAATAAAAGGTCACAAACAGTCGAAACCTACAAAAACCTGCGACCTAACTTTGAAATGTGATTGCCAAGAACCTCAACAACAAACCTAGTTATTTTAACAGATTGGAATCCGGAATCCGCCAAAAATGAGCGAAACGTATCATCTTAGGGAAAATCGCCGAATGGTAGCTCGCCCAGGGCCCGCCTTAGGGCCCTGGACCCACGCCAGTGGGACTTCGCGCTTCGCGCTCGTAATGTGCGCTACGCGCACATAGGGTTTGTTTCGCGAATCCAACCATTCCATCTTGTTCACTGATTGTCCCTCCGCTTCCGCCGCCACTGCCCTCGACTAATGAAGACTCTCCGTCGTGGACAAGCTTGCTTATGCTCAGCATAAGCAATGGCGAATGGAGTAGGGATAACAAGCCAGTGAACCACGACTGGAAAAAGACCATGGCCAAGTGGCCGGCTAGAATTGAGAAAAAATCGTTTGAAACTGAGTCTTAAAACTCCTCTAACTAACTAACTGGAAAGAATTGGGTAACACACTTTAGAGACTTTTCCTACACATTTGTTCCATGCCTACCCATTGTCAAGTTGAGTAATCCATATGTAAGTTGGACCAAGGAATGCTGTGACACACAGGTTACATAATGATTGAAAAGGTTGATATCCTTAATGGGATAAAGGCGATATTTGGCTGTAAGCTTTACTCATGAATCTGTCGTTTGATTGCACACAACTGAGAATCATATCACCAGACTGATTTTCTATAGGAGCCTTAGCTGGTGGCGGCGATGTTTCGAAATGCCGTTCAGATAAAAGAATGTAGTGCTGTTTCATTCTCGTCAAGATACTAATGACCACGAAACAAATACACATACACAGATATAGACACAGAGACCTAGTTACAAGGGACGAAACTTTGGCGATACAAAATGAATTAGTCTGTAAAATGTACTACCGGAACCAGCAAGCGTATGGGTAACACTCCCTTTTATTTTCACTTATTTTTGAACATCAGTTGAATATCGTTTTTCAACCTCTCTCTGCAACTCGCAAGTTTTCTGTCATAACATTTGCTAGAATTATGCCATTTTCCAGTTTTATATCTGCATACTACGTCACTTGGAGATGGGTAAACCCTACATTCCGATGTTCATGCTTTGAAAACACCTCATAGTGTCACGGGGAATTGATCATCTGATTTGCCTGCGGGAGGAAATTCAAATATGTGAAAAACAAAATGAAAATTACCAACATGTCATGAAACATTTCTCGCTTCTTCACCTTGTGCAGGGTTATTGAGGGTGAGACCTTACCCCCAAAGCCACTTGTAACCCTAACGTTGTTGACAGGACACCTTAAGCAACATAGAACCTACATAGGGATAGAATTTTACACGATGTGAGTTTTGTGTTCCTATGAGTGATCATCCAGTGTTGCCTTGAAGTCGGCTTCATACTTTATAGTAATGATTAGAAAATATAACACCAGACAGCTCCACCGGATCTTAATTTTACACACCATTAGGCTTCACAAGACAGTTTCGGATCTTGGGACTTCGGTTAGAGTGGGTGAGCATGGCCTGTAGAAGTGTATAGAAAAAGAGTCTCCCTGAGTCTTAGCAAGATGTAGGTCAAGGCTTTCCCACTTTCTATTAAGTTTCCACAGTTGGTAGAAAACTCTTGCAATCTATCATCCTCGAGTTGTTCTATCAAAACATATGTGAACTATAACATTCTTTCAAAGCAAGTATTAAAAAGGCCATTATTTGGGCTATTGGCTACATTAAGGTTAATTTACATTCAAAATTTTGAAAATTTTCGAAATTAGGAAAAAATTAACGACGTCCTTGCGAGGTTTCCAATGAACATACAGCCTACTACAAATTTTGAAGATAAAAGGGCGTGATGATCAGTTTCAAGTTGGTTTACGCCACTTGGCTCTTCGCCAGAGAGTCCAGGGACTTTTAGAAAAGTCGCCGAACGGCCCTTAGCCAGAGGGTGGGGAGGACTTTGGAAAAAGTATGGTAGTGATGATCAGTGGCGCATGTTTTGCATTGTGTTTGTGATCCGTCAGGGTGTTTTGGGGGGTGTGGGGTTCTTTAATTTCTTGATGCATCCTTCTACGTACTTAAAAAAAGTGTGCTTAATCAGTGGCTATTCACACTCAGAAAAACACAAGAGCATGTCGTCTTTTGTGTGCTACAGTGTACACATTGTGGAACTTGCTGCGTAATGTAGATAGGCCTAGGTTTGTTTCGTAATCTGCTGTGGCTTTGTTCGGTTTGTCTGTTTTCACCGCGTAAGTTCATGAGCACGTAAAAAACATCTTATCCTTCATTGATACAGCTCCATGAGAGACTCGATGTCAACGAAGGTCGAGAGTTTGGTCAGTTCAGTTTTGTAAATTGTGAGCTTTCGGCCGGGGTTGTACCTCATTTCAGGGAGCGAGAAACCCCTTCGGGAATACACGATTGTAAGGGAGGCTACGTTAGACTTGCCTGTAAGTCTTCAGTTCTAGTTGTACCAGAGAATACTGTGTTGACCATACAAGGCCCTAATCAATGTGAAATCAGACCCAAGCAGTGCATGCCGTGAGGTATGTGCTACTCTGCACGTCAGTGGCGGAGCTATGGATTTCGGTCAGATGGGGCGAAAATGGTCTTCAGGGGCGCTTCGAAGGAGTAAGTACCCTGAGCCTCAGCACGATCGAAGCGACGGCTTTTCAGACTTTCCATTTGATTTCCCGCACCTGGTAGAAGACTACTTTTACATTTCTCCTCAGCAAGTTTTTCTGTGAAAACATGTTTAAATTTTCTATCCATGGGCCTCCGCGGAAGATTTCCTCTTTTTTTTCATGAGTTGGTGCGGAGCGCAAGAAAATTTTGGCCCAAAATGCCTCTCAGATTGCTGGAAATAACATTTCTAAAGCCTATTTACTGCACATAAATAGGGAAGACACTTAGTGAACTGTTAAGAAATAGTGATGTTAATTCTTCTTCGTCTTTTTCTTAATGTTTTCTTCGTTTTTTCAGGTTTTTTTTTTTTATTTTCCAGGGAGGGCAAGTTCCCCCCTTTCCCCTACCTGCGGACGCTCATGTTTCTATCCCTCTCTTTTACATTCTTGTATGAAGGCAGTCATTATATTTTGTGTGTTATTATCAGGTCTCGATTTAAGATTTTAATGTAATGATGGGCTACTTTGTGAAGAAAAAGATTAAACCTGCTAGAGCTAAATAGCAAGCAATCTTACAGGGGAAAACCTATGGAGATTAATCATCGTTAGGTGTACATTTTTGGTATCTGGAAATCAAAATTAGTACACGAAGAAACATTAACTGACGTAATTTACATCATGTGACCACTCTGAAATAGTCATTAATTAAGTACATTTAAAGAAATAGCCAAGACAAGAGGTCTGCTTGGCTCTCTGGATGCCGAATTCATAATAAATAAAAGTAGCCTAAACTGTAGCTTCTTTGATGCAACTTTCTGGCTTTTGAGACCACGCAAGTACAGAAATAAGCATTTTCATGGGATTATCTTGCAGTGTCAGAAATAGTCATTTATCATAGAATGGTCACTTGAAGAAAAGCAAAATGGAAACTGCTCATTAAAACTCTCAAACCATTACCACTATGATAACAGTTTTATTTTATATTAACCCGAATGTTCTCTTCAAATGATTCTGAAAAATGTTGTGGAAGCTATTTCGGTATCTTTATAGACTACTCTTTTATTGTCTATGTTGACAATTAAATACCCGACAACAAGAGGGCTATTTGCGCTGCAATTATTGTACATCCTTTATTGGCCGGGAGGGTGAATTTTATGTCAGTCTGTGTATTTTGTGAGCTTATAATCTCGCTTGGTGTGACGGCAACGAACTTAATAGCACAGCGACAACATTCATTAGTGCGTACAAAAGCATGAAGATACATTTCGGCAAAACATATCCCTATATTACAGAAGATGACCCTTTTTATCAAAATAAAGTGCAGATAGAACAGTTAATGGTGGCTGTTTGAGCATTTTGTTATCTGGACCCTACAGCAACGCTATAAACTATGTCTTTTGCCAAAAATGGTGCAAGAGTAAAGTATGTTAAAAACCAAAAAAGGGCGCCGACAGACGATTTTGGTCCGTCAAGGGGGGCGACCGCCCCTGACCATATGGCAGCTCCGCCACTGCTGCACGTTTAATTTCATGTATATCAAAGATCTATACCAGCTAATGATTTTGGTGGCCAAGGTCAAATTGCAGTTGGGGTGCAGAAGAGTGATTGTCTACAACGTTTGTTGGTTTATTTTATAAGCTTAGGGTCGCGCTTTATTTTGAAGGAATGACCTTCGCTCTAAAAAGTGAAATTGCACTCGTTAGAAAGGTGGACGTTATATAGTCCACTCCGAAATTGAGTTCAAAAGGGCGAAGATCAAATTTCTTGGACTGCCTACAGGGACAACTGGTTCGTGCAGGAACCCATATAAGAGTGAATTTTTACTCCTCATGGAGTAAATTTCACTATTTTGAGAGTGGATTTACACTTCTTCCCTATTTAAAAGTGACGAAGTTCGCTCTTTTGCTTTTAGGGTGTTTAGAAAAAACCACACCATACGTAATTGCCTATACCACAAAGCATAATGATAGTTTTGGGTAACCTACCTCTACCTCACAAAAGATAATTACCTTCCACATCATAATAAAGTCCGGATGATTCAGAATAATGGTTGCTTTTTCAACATTTGGTTCTTTTAGTCTTTAAAAGGCTAATTGAGTTGATATCGATAACTTAATGAAGGCGATAAAGGGTCACTATCACATACCAATGCTTATAGTTAGCAAAATAGGTCCAGATCCATATGCAAAAGTTACGGAAACGGGTTAAAAGTTTGAATTTTGTGGTGTCCTGACTTTTGTGCATAATTTGAAAGTGTCTGGTCACAAATATTTGAAAACCGCATTGAACTGTTATATACTCACACATAAAAAAGATTATTTGTACTTAGGATATGAGGATTGTCTAAGTTTGACCATTTTCCATTAGTATGTGAAGAAAACTCAACAAGGTTGGAAAAATTGTTGAATTTCATGAACCAACTCAATGAGTAGCTATAAGCAGCTGCATTGAATTAATTTTTAATGGTGCAAGACTGCCGTACATAAGGGGCACCTTGAAGCGATTTTCGCTCGTCGGGATGGTTCTCCCGCCCATCTGACCATTTGAACGCTCCTTCATCGCACAAAATCAAAAGAATCTTATCAGTTGGTAAGCTGACCTCGGGGTTACCAAAATGTATTAAGCTCTGATGGCGTAATGAATTTTGACGTTTTGAATTTTTTATGGAAATGTTCCCTTAGAAGAAAGAATGACTGTTTAAGTCTTTATATACTTCTAATAACGTACAGGAAAACTTTGAAACTTACCAGAATAACTTTGCAAGTTATTATAGCATCAATTTCAGGCGAAATTATCCGCCAAAAGAATCCACGGGGCATATGAGGTTACCTTTTAGTGACGGTTGGCGAATAGTCACAAATTTGCACCGAAATAGTCCCGAACTGCCCAACAATTACCAAATGCTCAAATGTGATCACAAAATATACTTTCCCACATATAGTTTCGTTGATGAGTTATTTCAATTTTCCTGAAGACGGCCAGTCCCGCTTTGTTTATGTTACGAATCTCTTCGTTAGTAATCCAGCCATCTTGAAACGCAATGCATGATGGCACCTAGCATATTGCAGGACTACGATACAAGATCCTTCACAATATCTTCAGGCATGCATATATACGCAAGAGATTGGGAAGTATGTTCATATAATGAATAGATGAAGCAGAACAAACACTAGAGTTCTTTATAGCACTTTTAGTACTTGTTTATAGAACTTGTTCTCTTTTTTCAAACATGATATTTCAACATATTCTCACCTTGAAGACAAGAAAGTGCAGTTTTTAACTTTGCAAGGTAGCTCTCTCTCCGTCGGTTTTCTCAGAAAGCTTATAATGAAGACTCTACACAAAGTTCACCCCCTTACAACCGCTATCTACTAAAACGAGCTTCTTTCGAATATTTAACTTCATATTTTTCTTCAATTGACAAAAATACTCAGTTACGTAAAGACCTTGAATAAGATTTATTAAAACATTTACACGGGTGGGGTGTTGGTTTTCGCTCTGTGCAGGCGTGCTCAAGTAACGTCTTCCAGAATGCGTTTCAACGTGAGAGCTGAGGGAGGTGTAAATATTGCGCAATAACGGTCACAAATGTGAGGTCTGCTTCCCAACTGTCAAAGGCAGTGGTGTACTAAAAACAAGCCAGTGAGCCAAAACTGGAAAAAAGCGGTCCCGAACTGTTTAACAAGAAATTTCGTTACTGGCTAACGAAAGTCGTAATCCCTAACCTAATCCCTGACCCTAACAAAGAATACAATCGATTCAATACAATGGCAACAACACCTTGTTTAGCACTGCGCATCTACCCAAATCAGTTGGTAAGAAACTAAAAAGCACCGTTTAATTGTCATCAAGTCCTAAATATAAATATTTTGCGCATTCCAGGGGATTTGAGGCTTTCGAAACGTTTAGCTCGATAAATTTTCTCTAACACACAGCTGTCATATTCCTCCCCAATCCAAGTACGAACAAATTTTGCGTTCCTTTTCCATGTTTTACCAAAACCATGTCCTTCATATCTCAGAAAAATCATGATTTTTTTTTCAAAAATTACAACAGGATAAAGACGAAAAATTCGAATAAATGCCATTGCCATTTGGCCACGTTTGATGATAAGACCCCATTTTGGTCCCGTGTTAGGAGGTACCACACTACAGGTTACTAAAAGATCATTTCTTCACAAATGCATGATTTTACATTAAAACTGTATCCTGATGATTTATGAAGACTAACCTTTTACGTTACCCAAAGTGATCATCATATTTGATTTTACTGAAAAATGGCAAAATCTTCATAATGAACGTACCTTTCACTTTTAATCTCGAGAAGGCAAACCGTCACTATTCTTGTGGAAGATAATCCACAAAAAATAAAGGGAAAAGAAATTATGATGTCCTGGGACTTGTAAAGAAACATGAGTTTTCTGTAGTCGGTAAAATAACGCTTTGCTCCTTTTACACTGCACGCATATACTAACTGCTTTCGTACACTTATCACGTTACATAAAAGTAATGATTTTAGACAAAAACAAGAG
Organism: Holothuria scabra; assembly: GCA_037179385.1. Classification (NCBI taxonomy): domain Eukaryota; kingdom Metazoa; phylum Echinodermata; class Holothuroidea; order Aspidochirotida; family Holothuriidae; genus Holothuria; species Holothuria scabra. The sequence continues at coordinate 3,179,989 of CM074187.1, read as the reverse complement.
AGGCTTTATATTTATACAACGATTTATATATATATATATATATATATATATATATATATATATATATATATATATATATTTATTTATTTATATATTTACTTATATATATATATATATACATACATATATATAGACATATATATATATAGGTCGAAAAGAGGTAGTAAAAAGTGCTTAAAAGTTTGCGGAAAACTCCACGAAGTTTCGGGTATAAACCCTTCAACATGTGGCAAAAACCAAACTGAACAGCCAGCAGTACCAATTGGACACGACAAACATCAAATCTGAAGCGATCGCTGTAAAAACAGAACCGAACGAAAGTGACTGTCAGAAAACAAATCAAAAAAAGAAAAAGAGCGTCCTGGATGAAAAAGTGCACGTACAAATCGAACATTATCGGAAAAAAGGGCGAAAAAAAGTAGACAAAAACTAGGTCCGGAAAAAATAATTAGGGCTACACAGTAAAAAACGAGCACGAACGGGTAAGTGTTAAAGGAGTAAAAAAATGGCTCAAAAAGGGGAGAATATTACAAAAAGTCAATTCTAACATTAAGGCCGTGTGGAGCGAGAGTACCTAGCCTCATGATCAGTCGGTTTTCAGCACTAAGGCGGTCACGATCGGAACCTCGGCACATTACAGCTGCCGTAACAGTTAAATGCTGTATAGAACAAGGTGAAGGGGGATTAAAATGTGCAGCCACCGGGTATCCATGGAGATTCTGTTTGATGGACCTAAGGTGCTCGGTGACTCGATCCGCGAGGCGGCGCTTGGTCTCTCCCACATACAACGAGTTACATCTCCCACATGGTAAAATAAAAACTACATTAGAGGAAATGCAGGAGAATCTTTGTTTGACAATAAAGCTATTGCCGTTGGGGCCTGAAATGTTGACGAGGTCGTGTTTGCCAACAACTGGACATGTATTACACCTCGGACGGTTACATTGAAAGGTACCAGCCGTGTCGTCGAAAGAAGTTTGTGGGTGGGGAGCCCGAACTAAATGGTTGGCTAAATTTTTCTCAACTCTAAAAGCAGTGATGGGGGGTTCCGGGAAAACATCACGGGTTGAGGAGTCTTGTCGGAGCAACTCTACATTTTTGTGGATAGCGTGTAAAATAGGACGGACCGAAGGGTGATAAGAAATAACTAAAGGAGTACGTAGATTGGTACCAGATTTGCTCTTTTTCTCCAAGGCTTCCTCTCTGCTGGTTCCTTGAATTCTGCGTAGGGCATTAGAGAGGATTTTGGCAGGGTACTGGCGTTTTTCAAAAAAGGACAAAATTTCTTCAGAGGCAGTACAGAAGTCAGAATCCTCCGAACAAATTCGTCTGGCAATTCGCAAGAGCTAATTGTACGGTTGTTGATGGACAGTTTAAGGTCGAGAAAAACAACAGATGAGTCCGAGATACAATGGGTAAATTTCAAAAAGGGGCAAGAGGAATTAAAAAAGTCGATAAAAGTTTCTAAATCACGACAGGATCCAGTGGCAACTCCTACAATATCATCAATATGCCTTTTGTAAAGTATAGGTCGTGGCCCGGTATACTGAGAAAAAAGTTGTTCTTCAAAGTGACCCATGGTCAAACAGGCAACAGAGGGACCCATTTTGGTTCCCATGGCCACTCCTTTAACTTGACGGAAAAAACGCCCATTAAACTGAAAACAATTTTGCGTGAGAACAAGTTCCGTTAAACGTAGGAAGGTGTCAGTCGGTATAAGAGGATCACGCCGTTTGTCTAGGTAGTAACGGATAGCTGTTAAGGCAGCATTATGAGGAATGGACGTGTAGAGGCTGGACACATCCATGGTGACTAAAAGACGTTCTCCGCAATTTTCAGGAAACTCAAAGTCACGAATAAGTCTCAAGAAATTTGGCGTGTCTTGAACAAACGACGGCAAAGCTGAAACTAAAGGGGAGAGCACAGAATCCACATACTCAGAATTAAGTACGGTAGGGCAGCTGTGTGAAGAGACGATAGGTCTGCCAGGGTTGTTGGCTTTGTGGATTTTGGGAAGCAGGCAGAAGTTAGAAATCTGTGGGCAAGGGTGGAGTAGTTTGGAGTAGTTTTGGGGTAGTTGTTTATTGTCCATGAGTTGGGTCAAAGTGTTTTTAACGAACTTTTGGCACTCAGGAGTGGGGTCAACGGGAAGTTCTAAATAAGCACTTTGGTCGGAGAGCTGTTTGTTGGCCTCAGCAATATACAGGTCCTTCCGCCAAACCACAACAGCACCACCCTTGTCGTGTCCAATTGTTACTGTTGGTTGTTCAATTTGGTTTTTGCCACCTGATTAAGGGTTTATACCCGAAACGTCGTGGAGTTTTCCGCAAACTTTTAAGCACTTTTTACTACCATTTCAACAGTGCTCCGCAGCATTTCGACCATATACATATATATATATATATATATATATATATATATATATATATATATATATATATATATATATATATATATATATATATATATATATATATATATATATATATATATATATATATATATATATATATATATATATATTTAACCATGTCAGGTTTTGAGGTAGAGCTTTTGAGGAATGCTACCTCTTTATCAATACCTGGTCAGAGAATGACAAAGGTGTTGACAATGGTCTCACCTCTACTGTGACAGGATAACCCTTCTTAAGACAATTGAGCAGGTTGATTGACCGGGAGGGCCTGATCGGATTACTCGGGTGTAACCCATCAACACCAGGAAAACCCTCCTCAAAGCAATTAGAGAAATTGTTAGGCCTGAATGGCCTGATCGGATCATTTGGGTTTGTATCATCAGCAAGCTGGTAAGTCGCTTCTGATGTTCAAGCCGAAAGGTGATGTGGTTTTGAGATTGAGTTCCGAGAAATTTTCTTCAGCTTTTCTAGCTTTGTCGGTCCATGTATCGTTTTGGTCGATAGCAATGACCGGTAAGTTTTTGATAGAATGATGGGGCAAATTGTGACAACAGGTTGTTCAACCTTTTTGGTTTTCATTGCTGACCTGTGCTGTGTCATTCTCATTCGAAGAGTATTTTTAGATTCTCCGACTTACTGCACACCACATCAATTAAAGGTGACCTTGGGATCCTCTTATTTACTCGGTGACGGCTAATCCCTTCACAATTTGTAGGATATGTTTGACTCTGGCTTGAAAGCATCGCTGGAGAGAGTAACGTACGCAGGTTTTCTCTAACAGGAGGGGAAGTGGGCTTGCAAATGGGGGAAACATATGCAGTATTTTAAGTGGTCGCCGGAATAGAGAAGGGGCTCTCCCTCCTTTATGAAACTTTTTGGCCTTTTTACGAAACCTCGATTCAAAATGGTGCGGGATTTCCGTCTTTTTTAGAAGTATTCTTGAAAATTAAATTTTGGTAATAATACTGTAAATTTTCGAAACATTCGTTGTCCTCGCAATTTTGTACCTTTTGAAGTAAAATATGTGTTCAATTTGGTGTGTTTTTAGGAATAAAAATGATGAAATTCCCTCCACTTTGAAAATTTTGAAAGTTTTAGTACTGTTTGCAGTTTGGTTTCACATAAGCAACATTTTGAAGTAAAATTGGAAGTTTTACAACGTTGTGTACTTGCAGAAATTAAAACTGGAACCGCTGAGAAGCTATATAGAAACAACCCCTAAGTCATTTTTAAGACTCTGACAACCCCTCCTATTTGATAAGGGTGAAGACTTTGGGTATCCTCAATGCGTGCTATCTGGTGCAGTGGCGAGCCACAGGGGGTTGTGGTTTGAAAACCCCCTGAAGACCTACCATTGCAATGGAAAAAACACCTAAAATAGCGGATTTTATCTCTTTCATTAGACTTTTTCCCTTACATGTGTCCCCAACCCCCAGCCCCCCCTCCCCATTACACAAAACCCTCCCCATAACACAGTCCTGGCTACGCGCCTGATCTGGTGCCAGTTATGCTTTCCTATGAATTAAAATTTGTATTTTTTAATGTTTCATTCAGCTTTTCTTCTTGTAGGCTGGAGAATGCCAGAGAGCCAAGGTCCAGTACCAACTGCATACGCCACGGACGGACTAGACAAACTCTTGAATTGACACAGTTGCATCCTGCCATTGAGGAAGAAAAGAGTGTTCAAAGAGAGGAGTAATTCAATTTATATTTTAATTGGTGAAGAGTTGATCCAGACAGGTGAAAGTATGAATCTAAATAAATGGGGCAACTATGCTTAATCTATGATGCAGCATTATCAATCTACACTGGCCTAAGCAAGATTTTTATTTTGTTTCGGGGCCAGCTGCAGGACTTTATCACCGGCATGCGGTATGAAGAGATAAAAAAAAAGGTTACCTACTCCCTTTTGAGACTTTTCCGTTATTTGTTTCTCCAACCATAGTCATATCGTGAAAAGTATTAAAAACAGGTCATTTGGACTACTTCCATGTAACAAGGATTATCCTAGTTGTCTACCAACCTCTAACAAACTCTTCAGGCCATGAGTTGGGACTTCAGTATATTCGAAGCTTCAAGCCGTTATGCTGTTGGTGACACAAGGCCAAGTTTACCATCTTGTGCCTTGGACTCAGATATTGAAGGCCTACACTTTAATATTTCTCGGTTCCCCCCCCCCCCCCACACGCACAAACACACTTTATGTCTAAACATGGATTTTTGTTACCAACATACAGTTTGTGGATGCAAAGCAGTTTACTAACAGAAACGAAAATGACCTTCGTTTTGAAAGTGATGATATCTGTTGTTTTAGACTTCTAAGCTAACAACCAATTAAATCCTAGTCGAAAACTAGTTAGAACTTGCCCAAACAAAGCTTAAGGAATAAGAAAATAGCGGTAAACCATGGAGCGGGCAATTAGCTACTTATCAACATGCTAAGGCCGAGTAGGTTGCTAATTTAAAACACTTTTATGAATATCGACCCTGGGGCTTAGGATTCGCTTGTTCTTTTAATGCTAGCTATGTTTAGAATGCCGATTGTAATCCATGAGGGACTGATACCCAAATTTGTAGGAGCTAAGTCTGTTTCGATCCCACTGGTGTGGTAAGACGGACCGTAGAAGGCGGCAGCTTATAGTCGTCCAAATTCTGTGCTATCTTCTACATAAATAGGGAAATTCAAGTTAAGACGGAAACGACTCCAAAGTAGTTATTCATACTGGTCATGAAACCCTCTGTCGGAAGTGGTGGCTTATCGTCATAAAAAATACACATATCAATGTCTAAATCACATGATATGATCATTTAATATTTGTTTGTACATGTGTAGTTTCATCTATTTCAATATGTATTGGGATGAGTCTGAGTTTTTCGCTAGAGATTATAAGAATAAGGTTCATTAGAAAGGGCAATATTTTCTTTCTTTGTGGTAAGGGATTCACACCTCAACTAATAACCTTCTGGTTTTATTTACAGACCCCACACTATAGCCTTTTCCAGCTCTGAAACACTGGACTGTCATCCCAATGTCATTGCTTTTCAGAAGTGTTACTCCTAGCAGTAGGTTCTATTTGTTTGCGTTCTAGGAGGTTGTCATTAGAGCATAGGGGATCACGCATGTGCTATACTTCACATTTAGCAATAATATAAGTCTTACAGTTTTCAAATGATTCTTGCAACATTCATATTTAAACTTCTTCACAGTGGATTCCTCAAGCTGATGTTAAATTTTTCTGTTTTGCATTCTGTTTTCAAAAAGTTATCCGTTTCATAAGCCCACGAAGGTTGTAGGAGTTCATTGTCTCGAAACTTGCAACTTATAACTTGTTACAGAAGTCTTGAATACCATTACAATTGTCTGTTGAGAAGAAGCAAGTAAAAGATGAATGAAATGAAAGCTTCAAAACTACACTGTAAAATAGTGTTAAACATCGTAAAGGCTAGACATTAACTCGGGCTTTACAAAATACGTTAATATGTCTTGAGGTACAGCTGACATCTCCGACTGTACCTCTAGGCTGGTAATAAGGCCAACAAAGCTACTTCGTCTCTTGAGACGGTAAATACTTTAACAAGTTGGTGGAACCCGGTTGTAAGTAACGATTTAGATTGACAATTTAAACAGTGCACTAAGTGCCTCACAGACAATATTGATAGTTTTGTACATGAAAAATGTCGAACGGGGTATTCTAATCTTTTGTAATTAACCTTCTCGTAAAATATTTATCTTCTGCTCTGTTAAAAACGTTTCAAAACGCTGCATTTTTGCTTCCATAATTATTCTGGTACTTGTCAAAATTTCAAAATAAACATTTTTATCTGATTGTGAATGGACATTCGTACATTAAACGGCGTTTCAGATTAAGTGTCAATTGAAGTGCGAAACTGTTTTCTGTATCTCTAGAGAAATCTTTCAAATTACTTGCTTGGCTTCGGGATAAAACAGCTTTTTAGAATAAACGTTTGAAGAGAAAGTTTTTTATGGACAACTAGTGAATACAAAATGGAGAGTATTGTGTATATATATTAGCTATCGGTAAAAGTATTATTTTAAAGGGAATATGTTGTCATCTTCAGGAGACCAGTTCATTCGTGAGTAGTTCTTTCCGCTAAAGAAGATGTGCACTATATAACAACAAATTTCCAAACTGGCTGACGATAACCCTTATTCCTAACCCTAACAAAGATTACAGTCTATACAATGCAATGGCAAAAGCCAATCAAGAAACACCGTGTTAAACAGTGCGCAACTAACTGAAGAAAGTTTAAAAACATACAAACACACATTAATGTTAAGGTTCTAATATCCTGATTATTTGGAATATGTTTCGAGAAACAGTTGTTCGTCCGTTTTCCCGATATATATATATATATATCTTTGATCTCTGGTCGGGCTTGCGTCAAACGAGAACTAGTGCTGTTCCAGATTTAGGCGCCTGCTCAGGAGGTGAATTGCGAGTTGCTTCATCTGCCATTTAAACAAAGGCCAAACCAACTTGGCTTCATGGCTCAGTGGTTAGAGCGTCCGCACTAGAAAGCGGGAGGTCCCGAGTTCGAATCCCGGTGGAGTCAACATCGTTTTTTCACCTCAGCCAGATTTTCCAGCTTTACCAATTTGATTTATATATATATATATATATATATATATATATATATATATATATATATATATATATATATATATATATATATATATATATATATATATATATATATATATATATATATATATATATGCAGCTCAGAGTGGATTTCAAGACGGAATAACATGAATGACACAGGCATAACCTGCGTCAGTCCAGCCATTCACGGTGCATTGCTTGCGAATACCAAAGTTCACATTGCTCAAAGAGCGTGCTAGGCATAAAGCGAATAGTATTACGCCCTGGCTAAAATGCCAAGACTACACAAGCAATATACCGTCTCGAAATTTACAAGTGCTCAACAGATATATATATATATATATATAAATATATATATATATATATATATATATATATATATATATATATATATAAATATATATATATATAAATATATATATATATATGTATACCTAATTGTGGAATAAGGGGAAATTTCTGGGCAAAATATCAACGTTAGGGAGAAAATCTACGTTCCCCTTTACGTTTTCACACACTGTTTTAATGGGAATACGTTGGTGTATAGTAAAATACAAACGGGGGTACGTAATATACCTAATTACTTCAATGTTGACCAAATTACGGACGTCTATCTGTTAACACGTACAACTAATGGACTATTGAATTTACGTACATGTATATGTTTTTCCTTAAAGGCGAAATATACAGTAATGCATTTATTGTTTTTCATTTCGCCTAAACGTATCAAGATATACAAATTTCCCCCTAATGTTCAATCTAGTGGTATATATATATATACATATATATATTTATCTATATATATATATATTTATATATATATCTATATATATATATATATATATTTATATATATATATATATATATATACATATATATATATATATATTTATATATAGGTCGAAAAGAGGTAGTAATAAGTGCTTAAAAGTGTCCGGAAAACTCCACGACGTTTTCTGTATAAACCCTTCTTCAGGTGGCAAAGATCAAACTGAACAACTAACACTAACAATTGGACACGACAAACATGAAATCCGAAGCGATCGCTGTAAAAACAGAACCAGACGAAAGTGACTGTTAGAAAACAAGGGTGCGAAAGATAAAACACAAATCCAAAAAAGAAAAAGAGCGTCCTGGATGAAACAGTGCATGTAAAAATCGAACATGGTCGGAAAAAAGGAGACCAAAACTAGGTCCGGAAAAAATAATTAGGGCTACACAGTAAAAAACGAGCACGAACGGTTAAGTGTAAAAGGAGTAAATACTGGTTCAAAAAAGGGGTGAATATTACAAAAGGTCAATTCTAACGTTAAGGCCGTGTGGAGCGAGAGTACCTAGCCTCATCAGTCGGTTTTCAGCACTAAGGCGGTCACGATCGGAGCCTCGGCACATTACAGCTGCCGTAACGGTTAAATGATGTATTGAACAAGGTGAAGGGGGATTGAAATGTGCAGCCACCGGGTATCCATGGAGATTCTGTTTGATGGACCGAAGGTGCTGGGTGACTCGATCCGCGAGGCGGCGCTTGGTCTCTCCCACATACAACGTGTTACGTCTCCCACAAGCTAAAATATAAACAACATTAGAGGAAATACAGGAGATTCCCCTCTCGGCGAATCATAGCCAAACTGGTAAGGCGTCTGCACGTAGAGCAGAAGGTGTGGGATTGAGTCCCAGTGGAGACGGTCAGGTTTTCGGTTTGATTTATTCATCATATCATAAGTTATTTTTTAAGTTATTTTCACTTTGCATATGCATGTTTATATTTCACTCTTCACTCTGTACAGTTTCGTACCTCTTCGACCTCTCGGGGGAAAAAAAATTAAAAAAAAAAAAATTATTTGTTGAATTTTTATCTTTTTATTTCCCCCTTTTTTCTTGGACTGATGCCCTGTACCTGGCCTTTACTTTGTTTTTCTTTTGTATTTTATCTTTTGTATTTTGACTCCGCTTTTATCCTTTTGCTTTTTCTACTAGGACCTTAAAGTTTTTACTTTTTACTCCCTTCTTCAGCATTAAGTTGAGTATGGTATATATATATATATATATATATAGTAGGTCGAAGTTGGTAGATCGAAGTTAGAATGTGTAGGTCGAAAGTGTTATAGTAATGAATTCGATCATGAATTTCATACCGATCCAAGATAGAGTATAAACTCTTATCAAAGAAGGAACGGTTCAACCGTTCCTTCTTTGATAAGAGTTTATACTCTATCTTGGATCGGTATGAAATTCATGATCGAATTCATTACTATAACACTTTCGACCTATATATATATATATATATATATATATACATATATATAAAAAAAAAATTTATATATATAAAACTTTAGGGACGACGATCAACGAAAAGCTGAGGAGATTAAACTAATTTTGTCCTTAAAAACACATACCATGGGTCTGAACAAAGATTTGGGCATTTTAAACCAGTTTACGTAGTAGAGTGTACTTTGCTTTATGACTCAAGTCTCCGAGGAAGAGGTAGGACCTCGAAATATAAGACAACGCTTTTTTATTATGTTGGTATTGTATATATCTATCTATATATATATATATATATGAATATATATATATATGTATATATCTATCTATATATAAATATATACTGACCTACTGATTATTCATCCCGCTTGGGAGTACCATGGTAACAAAGAGAGAGAATTGATTCACGCGGGGTATTTATAGCCTGTTGTCGTTTCTGTGAATCACGAGCTGTTCTAGTGGTCATAGACTCTGCCCGGAAAGCGGAGGATGGTGGTTTCGGTCCGCCGTGCGGCTCAATTTTTCTCTCTGGTGTTTTTCTTCAACCGTTCCTACTTTGATAAGAGTTTATAAAATTCATGATCGAATTTATTACTACAACACTTTCGACCTATATATAAATATATATATATCTATATTATATATATATATATATATATATATATATATATATATATATATATATATATATATATATATATATATATATATATATATATATATATATATATATATATATATATATATATATATATATATATATATATATATATATATATATATATATATATATATATATATATATATATATATATATATATATATATAGTAGGTAATAATGGATTAAGAACACTATAGTTTGTTAATTTATCCGATCACTACTTGACTTCGCAAGAAAAATCCATCCTGAATAAGGGACTGTCATTTTGTCCAACCCGTGACCCTAACCCCGTGGACTTAGTTTATGACCTTCATAACTTCACTAGGAAGGTTAGACTAAAGAAATTCTTCAAAGATGATGCCACGACGGGCACTATCCGATCTACGTCTAATACCCTTCGAGTGTCTTCTAATAAGCCTGAATGGACTCCCAGCAGCGGAAGAAACGTTTATATCGATAACTTCGTTAGTGCAGCAAAAGCACATCAGGATAAGTTCATCGAAACTGATTCGAAGAAACGTTCACCTAGCAACACCTCCAGAGACGAAGCCGCTGCTGTTAAGTCACTTAGATGTAATGCCGAAATAGTCATAAGACAAGCCGACATGGGTGGTGCGGTTACGGTATTAAACACGTCTGATTTTATCCAAGAAGCGGAATCCCAGCTTAATAATTCTAAATTCTACTCTAAGCTTTCATCTGATCCTTGCTTTGAATTTCAAAAGGAACTTGTCAGCATCGTAAAAATTTTTTCTTCCAATGTAGCTAATAAGTAAAGTACCTTATTCCTAGTTCACCTCACCCGATGACTTTTTACACCATTCCTAAGTTGCATAAAGTCCGGAAACTAGTTGATCAGAAGTTAATTTCCACCAGTGAGTCCCTTACCTGTAATGCTATAGATATTTCTAACGATGAACTTGAGACAGTTAAGTTGTTTGATTTAGCTAAGTCCCTTAGCATTTTACCTCCAGGAAGACCTATTGTTTCCTGTATCGGAACCCTTACCGAACATCTCGCAGGTTACATCGATAGTGTTCTTAATCCATTATTACCTACTATATGTAGTTACGTGCAGGACACTACGCACTTCCTTAGAATTTTGGAAGATATCGACAACATCCCCCCTGGTTCTTTGTTGGTCACTATGGATGTCAGTGCCCTGTATACTAATATCCCTCATGATGAAGGTATGTCCTCATGTAAATCTTTGCTCTCCGCTAATGGTTTCTCGAATTCTTTTACCAAAGAATTTTTGTGTTTAATTGACTTAATTCTAAAACACAACAATTTTGAATTTAATGGAAGTCACTACCTCCAAATCTGTGGTACTGTAATGGGCAGTAGAATGGCCCCTAGTTATGCTTTAATATTTATGGCTGACTTAGAAAATAAGTTATTGTCGCATTCCCAGTTAAAACCTTTACATTACCCTCGGTATATTGATGATATATTTTTCATTTGGCCGCTTGGACTCGATAATCTTAAAGTGTTTTTGAGATCTTGTAATGACTTTCATTCGTCTATCAAATTCACCCATAGTTATTCTGATGCTGAAATTCCCTTTCTCGATGTTCTGGTTCAACTTAGACATAAAGTTATTGCTACAACCCTATTTAGCAAACGGACGGATTCACATACTTATCTCAACTTTAATAGTTCTCATCATGTTAGTATGAAAAAAAATCCATAGTATTTTCACAATGTATTCGTATTAAACGTATCTGTTCCTCTCAGTTTGAGTACGACAGACATGTTGGTTATCTAGCGGGCTACTTCCTTGAAAATGACTGTCCGCTCAAACTAATTAAGGAAAGTATTGTAAGAGCATCGAGTTATTCCAGATCCCAACTACTCTTGTATAAATCAAAAGCCAGCAGTTCTCGTATCCCCCTTGTTCTCGATTATTCCCTTAAAACCGAGAACTTACACAATATAATTCGTCACGATTTTGATGTGCTTCGAAACCAAAGTTCTATATCGCATTTGTTTCGGGACCCTCCTCTAAAAGCCAGGAGACAGCCTCCTAACTTAAAGACTCTTCTTACAACATCTAAGTTAGTTCAGTCTTTAACACCGGTAATAAGAAATGCGATAAGCCAAGATGTCATGTATGTCAGTTCATTATAACAGATCGATCATTTACTCCACCTGGATCAACTATTTCTATCCGACCGCCTTCCCTTGATAGTGATACTCCTAATGTTGAATACCTTTTATGTTGTACTACGTGCGAGGAAGGTAACTACGCTGGTCAGACGGGCCCCAAGTTTAGGTTGAGATTTAAGAATCACAAAAAGTCAATCCTCGACAAAGTCAACCTTCCCGTTTCCAACCATTATTGCAGATTAAGGCACAATCTCTCTAATCTGCATTGTATACTCCTCTGCTCGGGGTTCACTACAACAAACCAGCGACTCCGAGCGGAGAGTAACTGGATTATAGCCCTTAATACTCACAAAAATGGCCTAAACAAAGACTTGGGCGTTCTCAGCGGTTTTAGCTTTGCTAGCAACCGTTAGTCCTTAGCAACAGTTCACCTTCCTTGCGCGTCGCGACTTTTCTCTCGGAGGAGTGCGTACTGCGCGCATAAATTCATCTCTGCGTGTTTGGCGGTTTGTGCTTCAGCTTTTGTTTGTTTCAGTTTTGCTACATTTGTTATAACGCAGTTGAAGGGCACAGGAGTGTCGGAAATATTCGTTTCAAATACAGACTATTGTGCTCTGAATACCGTCGTTTTTATCATTTTTTGGTTTTCTTGTCGATATGGAGCATACGTGGAACTCACTAATATGTATGTATATATATATATATAGTTCAAAAAATTGGTAATGATTCGATCATGAAATTTAGTTCAACCCAAGTACTGGCAAGTCCTTTTCTATATTTCTTCCCTTGTTCAAAAGGCCATGCCAGTACTTGGGTTGAACTAAAATTCATGTTCGAATCATTACCAATTTTTCGACCTACCTTTACAGTCGATCCTACCATGTTCGACCTATATATATATATATATATATATATATATATATATATATATATATATATATATATATATATATATATATATATATATATATATATATATATATATATATATATATATATATATATATATATATATATATATACACTAGATTGAACATTAGGGGGAAATTTGTATATCTTCATACGTTAAGGCGAAATAAAAAACAATAAAATACATAACTGTATATTTCGCCTTTAAGGAAAAACATATACATGTACGGAAAATCAATCGTCCATTAGTTGTACGTGTTAACAGATAGGCGTCCGTAATTTGGTCAACATTGAAGTAATTAGGTACACTACGTACCCCCATATTTGTTTTACTATACACTAACGTATTCTCTTTAAAACAGTGTGTGAAAACGTAAGGGGGAACGTAAATCTTCCCCCTAACGGTAATTTCCCCCTAACGTTGATATTTTGCCCAAAAAATTCCCCTTATTCCACAATAAGGTATATATATATATATATATATATATATATATATATATATATATATATATATGTATATATATATATATAACGCTAATTCCCACATAAGGGGGAAATTGTTATATCTGGGCGTACATAGGGCGAAAAAGTAACAATGAAATACATAAGAAAAAGAATTCGCCCTAACGTGAAGTTTGAAGTTTGAAGTTTGAAGTAATTGTATCTACTCTGTAAATCTTGGAGGGCGCCCTTGTCCGTTTACGTATTCCTATAGAAAAAGTGTGTAGAAACGTTACGGCGAAACTTATATTTCGCCCCAAAAATGTTTCCCCTTAAGGTCGATTTTTCAACAACAACTCTCCCCCTAAGTGCCGAATTAGTGAAATATATATATATATATATATATATATATATATATATGTTTATTTATATATACAGGTATATATACAGATATATATATATATATAAATATTCATATATATATATATATATGTATATATATATATATCTATACAAGATAATCTCATTGGGAAAGAAACGGTCGAACAACTAGTTCTCGTAACATGTTCCAAATAATCAGGGAATTAGAACCTTAACGTTCACATGGAATGGTTCTGATGGGACACGGGAAGTGTGCAGCTGCAGTTTATTTCGAGTCAAATTCCATTCCCAAAGAATGAAAAAGTCTAAACGACTTCTTATGTTTGTTTTTCTTTCATGCCGTGCAATTAACATGTAAACAAGCCTGAGATAATTAACCACTGCAACACCAAAATGTAAATCATATCAGTTTCATTTAAACTTCGAGACTTATTCGTCATCGGTATCCTACTTTCTGATCCAAAAAAGGGTGGAAATAACAAGATTGCATGGTTTATAAAGACAACACAACGGAAATTTTTACACGTATAAACAGAGTGAGAAAAGTAATGAACAAAATGAATAAAACAAAGACCAACATTCAATATTATCAAATTAACGATGACCGCCTCCCTAAATGAGTTATTAGTACACCCCATAATTCCATAGAAGATCACTATTAATAAAGTATTTAAAAATTAAAAACTTATTTTCATCTAATGTGTCTGAAAACGTTGGAACTCCAAACAAATTTAGCAATATAACAGTTGAAGGGTTTAGCACTTAAACACTTCACGTTTAGCGTTTTAACGTGCTTAAAAGTGAAATGTTTAGAATTTAACACGTGTGTTTAGCTTCCAAACGTATTTACAAAGTAAGGCAAAAAAGGGTTTGGAAAAAGTCCAATCCCTAAAAACCTTTTCTAGTCTAAGAGTATTTTGCCCACTCGTTTCGGCCTGTTTTGAATGTAATGGGATCAATCAAGAGGAGCTTGTAAAAGGATTTTCTTAGCTTGTTAAAAGAGGGCTATTCCTTCATATTTAACTTACCGACCTGGAAATTGATTTTATCATTTGAAAAATAGCTTTTCCATGTTGATGAAATAACTTGTTCATTTCACGCATACGTAATAGAGCCTATTATGCCACTATTTTAAATAACACAAATTTTAGCCTGGCCGAGAATGGCATTTTATGTCGGTGAGAACTCTTAAATTATGTCAACGCTTTCCACACCGACCTTTTTCTTAAAGACAAATTCGGCGGTCAAGTAGCGGTGAGAATTAATTGCTGAGGTCCATCAGCTATAATTCTTGCTATTGCTTTGATAAACATTGCCACAAATGATTGAAACCAAACACACACCCTGTAATAAGTTTATTAAAGTCAGGTTCAGGTGGACACAGGGAGAAGCAAATGAGAATATTTACTTCCAAAAGCCTACAAATTTCAAGATCCCCTAATAACCGCATTCATGAATATGGGTTTGTAGGCCTAGGTTGATATAGGTTTTCAGAGTTCCGAAAACTCGAAATTTTCTTTAGAAAATTAAATCCCGATACTCAATTAAGACGCTTTTGTAGATTTGACTCGCTTGAAAGAGAACAAAATTAAATAACATGCGATTGATAAACTTTAGTTTCATATTCCAATCAATCTGCCAGCTAAAGTAAATATTCCCAATGTTTTGTTGATCCAACTCAGATACATTGGAGGGGTTAAACTGGTTAGTTGGAAATGCCAATCTTTAATTGCTACCGGACAGACAATGCCTTTAATATTTCAAGAAGTAAGATATACCCAGAGACGTGTGTCCAAGTTTAAAAACTGAGATGCATTTAATGAATAATTCATTTCGAATTTATTTCCTCTGGCAGAAAATGGGCCGGTTCATAACAAACGTACTACATTTGAACTGCACATGTAGCCAAATATCATCCATTTATATTCTTGAAAATCGACTGAAAAGCATGGACTGGGACCTTATAGACTGATATAATTCTGGATTTGGATTTTCTTCAACTTTTTCATACCAGTTTCAAGCAGCAACCATTTACATGAAACTTTAAGAAAGATTCAACCCCTCAAACATTTTAAATTTAACATCTCTACTTTTGCTAGAATAAATTTCAAAAGGAATGAAATGTATTTTTGTTGCGAACTGATTTTTAATTAACAATAAAAGACTTGTAAGCTCTCTTTCTTCCTGAAAGATATAATATTCCTGCTCCATCTCAATTATATGACATGTCGATATAAATCGTAGGGGCTCATTAAATGTCACACCGAAGAACATACACACTTAGATCATAGAACCTTCATTCCCGTTCCAACGTCAAAGCGATTATATGTGTATACCTAAAAGGTGTCGCAGATTTAGCTCCTTTACACTGTCAAGTCACAAGTAGCTGTCGATACATCTCAAAGAGAGCCATTTTGTTTCTGATATCTCAGAGGATGACGCATTTTGCAAGTCCTCTTGTAGAGGGAAGAGTTCTCCACAAGCATTCTTTCAGCGTTTGTTCCATCAGCTTTACATGATACATGATCTTTACTTCAGAAACGATCCAAACCCTTGTTTCCGTCAAGATTTCTTCAACCAAAATGTTTTGGCATGAGTAGAACGCCTCGGTGACGTGCGTGTCGTCGAGGAGTGATTTGATATGTCTACCTCATGTTTTCAAGTCAGACGTTACCCTTGACAGATATCGTAGTAATATTTCGAGCATGATCAATCCATGCCTTCGTTTATAACAGTGAGCCATCCTTCAGATCTAGTAAGAAAAATTCATGTAGACATGAACTTTCAGTAAAATCGCGTTGTCTGAAGTTTTGTTTCATACACAAAGGATATGCTAATATTAAATCTACATCTTTACAGATGGGAAATAATCACCCACAACATACCATTTGTAACCTGCGCAACGGTCCCATTTTGTTCTTTTCCGTAGGGGAATGAGATGAAATGGAAGAGGGAGTTTATTCTGTATCATTTATTCTGTGACCTGAAGCTACAAAGGGATGAAAAGAGAAACGTGTTTTCCCTAGAGCAAAAATGTGTATATTTCTCTAATATTTAGAATGCTTGATAGTCGAATGTCATTAAGGAGCGCCCAGAGAAAAGCTACCATTGCCTACGAATTTGAAACTATACCTTCAACTGATATTTCAAAATAAAATACCTTCGATTTTTCGAATCAATTAATATAACGGTTTCTGAGTACAGTCCTTCCTCTCAAGGTTTTGCTGGGAACCGGTGTACTACTACACAATTTTCTATGCTAAACAGGTGAGTCATCATTCCCTATAGGTGCACAATTTTTTTACCAAATGGGATGCAAATCATTGCCGAAAAGAGCACATGGCCGAAAATATCCACAGTCGTGGCTTTAAATACGTGAAAGCCTCATTTAACATCCACTCTAGGACTGATCTCTGCAAAGAGAAAGTATAAGGGCGAAAGGATGCAGATACCTTCAGGCATTACATACGTCCATTACAACTTAAAAGTATGTCATACGTTAAACTTGTTTGCGCCTATTTAAAGCTGTGTATGTCACACGTCCTGCTTTAGTTTTTTTTTTTTTGAGTCTAAATGCATTTTTTTGGCAGATGTATGGATGAATACAAGACACATAACTTTAGTTTCTTATTGCCAAATGGTGATCTGAAGACTGATAAATATTATAGTCCAGTTACACAAAATGTACTACTCACGACGGTGTATTTTATTCATGTGTAGGATAAATTAGGGAATAAAACAAGTTCCCCTTTGAAAATAGAACTTTCACCTGCGTCTGAACTGCTTTGTTAGCATAACGTCTTGTCAAACGTTTGTGGAATCTACAGACAAATACGATATCATTGCGCCCTATTTCATGAACAACGAGCGTATTCGTTGTCACTTGTAGAATATGTAGTAGTGAACATCGGTGAAATGGTACTATTTTGCCCATAGTGAGACTCTTTGTCCCACGTGCAAGAACTTATCGAGGATTGTTTTTTTTTTTTTTCAAAAATGACACTCTCTCGGAGATTCTTACACAGGTCATAAAAATAACAGCTGTACATGTTTTTTTTTAAATACATTTTAAAATTGGAACTTGTTTCAAATTTTTTTCAAGAGTTCTTTAAAGGCCCAATTTTCTCATCCTAAACAGTACCAATTCTCCCAACCTTCTTAATTAAGCCACTCCCACAATTGTCTGAAATTCACCCTCATTCAGACACAATCTCATTTTATTGCTTCAGGGTGAGTATAGAAAGCTCAAGGTGTATTATCAAAACAATCTCAGAACAGCTCATGCTGTGAAATATAAGCATTGGTACTCTGCATTGTTTGAATTAGCAGTCAATCAAAAAGCCGGAGCCAATTGAGAGTTTCTGTTACCCTATACTAGGAGTGTAGTTTCGGGTGAGAGGATTGTCCCTTTAAATGACAACAATACCCATGAAAAATCTTAGGTTTCACGTTTGTTGGACTAAACATGATGGACGACACTTTGAAATTATTTGGATTTCATTGCAAAGTTCATTATCAGAATGCTTTTTAAAAATGTAAAATAACCCACTTTTGATGGCATAAAGGGGAATCGACCTTGAAGAACAGGCAGTCCTTGAAGCAATTTTAAGGAGATAATTGAGAGAATTTCAAAACAGTTATACCCATTTTAGTTAGACAGGACAGACCACGGCTACCTAAGGAAGAAGCATTAATGATAATATAAAATATACCTCTATTGACCTTTTCACTTTGTATCCCTGCCAGTGCCCCCAAAGAAGTAACTTATCAGATTACTTTGATCTGGTCGAAGCATGAAAGTACTACCTTCTTCCATGATTGAATATTGAGTTCCACAACGTAGTTTGGTAATTTTAACAGTTTGAAATGTTACCTTGTTTTCTTCAAAATTGCGCTTATCAGAGAGAAAAACCTAATGGAAGTATTTTGACTTTTGTGAACAGTAAATTTTCACATGCTAAGGCATACAATTTTTACAGGTTCTTCTTACAGGGAGCAATTTTCTCTTCCCTCGTTCCAGTACAGAAAGCCATATCTAATTACCACTACTGGTCAAGTACATCTCAGCAGAGAAATGTTTACATTGTACTTTATACACCGCAATAACTACCAGTCGAGGATGATACGCTGACTAAGCGATGCAACTGTCAAATCAAGTATAAAATGACCCAAAAGGTGCCTCAAGAAACGTGTACTTGAATCATAGGGGAACTATGTAGAAGACAAATCAGTATTGTGTCGTCGCGTGGGTTTGATAAGTAGGTCGAAAAAAATCTATCATTAATATTTATGGTTAGGAGATCTTTTGCACTACAATTAACTTGGTTTACAGAAAACAGATGACCGATACAACCTGTCATTGCATTTTAGCCTTGTAGTTCAATTTATATCAAGTTGATTAGATAACAATAAAATTTCGTGGAACAAGGTGCTACATCTGTTGAAGGTAATTTGAATCAATTGTCGAAATTTGTTAGACGTAGTATTTAAGGTGGTGTGCCCTTTAAAAACAAAAAAAAAGCACATGAGAAGACAAAGAAGGTTCTACAGATGAGAATAAGCAGTTGCTACGTTAACCGTTTCAATTTGTCAGCTATAAAACGCCTGCCCAAATTCTAATCTTGAGTGAGCTTTTTCTTTGTGGTGACAGCTTCCATGACCGATACCAAATTGCAACCGCTAGATATTCATGGTTTTTTTTTTTTTTTTTACTTTCTTTTCCGATTTAAGGGAGGAATGTGGAATAAACAGTTTCTGTAAGACCACTTTCTTTAATCCGACTCCACCTTTGTCAAGTGATAAAATGAGTCTGACTTCATATTGCATAGCCTTCATGTATTTTATGCAGCAACCGCAGATTATTTTTCCAACCATCAATCATACAAAACACAGAATGAGTTCCATTATTTATCTTTGAATGAGGTGGTATCATTGTTTCGCCAACAATTCTTACCTTACTTCTTATTTATAGCAGTCATTATGTACGTCACTCGGTAAAATGTGTACTGCCGAAACTTTAAAATAGCCTAGACGTTTTTTCGTTTCAAAACGTCTTCAGCAGATGTCTTTTACTTTTCAGTCTAAGATATTCCATCAAGTTAAAAAGGTGTTTTCTCTCGTAAAAGTATCGCTTTGAAAGGAATTTCTAAACATAGATTCCCAACTTTCTGTTTGTGTTTTTTCGTCTCTTCTGGCGCCAAATTGTTCACAGCCGTTTCTTGGAAGAAAGCATGCACAGAACACATTCATCAGCTTAGAACAGAAAACATGTGTCAGATTAAAGAGGATCTAAATGTTTTATGGACAAGAACACATAAACCATTAAAACGACTCAGTGGTTACATGTACTGGTAATCTAGCATCTGTCTTTCACATTTAAATGCACTCTACCATTGACTGCAACAGCGTTCAGTTACGTTACCAGGTTGCTGTCTTACTATTCTTATACCGCAATTACCTTCAAAATAAAAGATCAAGATTAACGTCATACTTCTTAAGTAAGGAACTGACCAGAATCAATTATTCGCATGTTACAGGAGAAATACGGGATAAGGTATTACACAAACATGGCGAGGTGCTGGTAAACGTCAGTATGCCTTTAAGTGGTTGTCATCGCCACATGTTTGGTTTTGTGAACCTAAATAACGTTTTCCTACTACCAGGAAAGTGATGGATATAATTTACCGTTTACAGTATTTTTTTTTTTATCGTCTTTGGAAATGTCATGGATACACTGTCTAGCTGGAAGTAATTGTCATGCCTAAGGCAACGAACGATGATACAATTTTTAAATGGATATATGTTGTGTTTACATTGTACAAATGTAAGAAATGAAAAATAGCTTTTATCAATATTAAACAATTCAGACTCTCTTTTAAGTTGCGCCTTTAGCTTCCCTTTCCAAAATTTATTACAAGAGTTATGAACGAGCTCGAACTTGACAACTCGCAACCATACTTTTCATTATCTCAAATTTCACACCTTATTATAATACCTACGGTACCAACATGATAGTGTCTCATCGAGTCCTTACCGTCTCCAGACTGTAGGAGTATTAATTAAACAATGTTTTGTCTGGAATTCCCACAGGGCCAAATACATATCAAGTACACAACATGCCCAATATTTCCTTCTCCTTAACTTTCCCATCCCTAGTCTGTACGTAAGGTTCGTAAAAGTACGTAAAACAAAATAGAAAACAAACTAGATGAAGGTAAAGCTTTTCTTGTCTTTCCTATCAATAATTTTCGTGTATAAAAGAACAAAGAAAAGTGCAGTAATGAATCACAAGTAGAGACTCATTTTTAACCCCAAAAAACAAACCTTGTCAAGGAGTGACGAGACCAAGATGAATTTTGAGAGCACTCTTCAAACTAATTAATAGAAGGGGAGCTTCGTAATGTAAAGGTGCACACCATAATTCTTTACTTGGGGGTGTAAAACATTGTCTGACTCTGTGTGAAAGTTCGTATTGATGGGTACTGTTTAGATGGAAAAACGATTTGAAATCATGGTCGAGAGGATCATTTCAGTGTCGTTATTGGAAAATGCCTAAGTGGTGTTAACGGTGATCATTCAAAAAAAGCAAACTTAAGAGTTAGAAATACCTGGGGCATCGGCAAATGGTTCGGCATTTAAACTTTATGAACAGCTCTCAATTACACCACGAGACGTTTGTCAATGAAAGTTTTGAAGTAATTACAAAATAGCAAAAGACTGAAATTAGCTAAGGGACAACGAAATCTTAGTAATAAATAAGATTATGCTAAATTGCTCATACGAAATAATCAATAGGCGCACTCACGCTTAGGTCAACGGTTGTCGCTCGTTGTCATAGAACACGCGCAGGAACATAAGCAAGAAAATTTAGTCGCGCGGTTTCAGTGATCTCGCGATTACACTCAAAATGTAAACGAATTTACATTCAACATGTACCTCATTAACTCTGTATTGGTCGCCATAAATTGGTACAATGTACAAAAATAAAAGCTGAATGTTACATGTTACATGATGTAACATATTGTGGAGGGAAGCACTCTGAAAAAACATAGGGTGTGTCGAGAAGGGTGCTCCCAAGAAAAGGAAAAGGAAAAAAGAACCAGGTTAATACAAACTGGGGGAGTACATGAGGACAGGTGATATCAAAACGAAAAAAAAAAACATTCGATCATGAAAACCCGTCCGATTTCACACCCTTAATCCCTCCCTGGTTATAACCCATCCGACCTCACCCTGGTCCCACATACCCTAACTGCATGTACCCAACCTACCCTTGAACCAGTCGGTTGGAAACTGGACCGTAAAGCTCCACCTTCCTCTGGACCCACACATTACATTTCCAACACTTTTCCCACGCGTCTGATAACCGCGTGTTTGGTCTAACAGTAAGAGCATCCGGCTCTCACGCGGAAGACCCGGATTATACTCCCAGGTTGAGATATGCCCAAAGACTCTAAAAATGGGACCTACTGCCGTTGTGCGTGATGCTCCGCATAAGTTATGGAGTAGGAAATGCAAGACAGTGAGCCACAACTGGGAAAAGGCCGTGGTCGACTCGACTTGAACCAATAGATTTGAACTGGGCCGTAAAACCTATCCAACTCCCTATCACCACGCTTCTTCAATCCAAAATGAAAATTTTTAGGGCAAGATCATGCTCTTAAAGCCCTTGGTCGAAATATGTAATTTTTGCCCTGACCGATTCTGGGCAAAAAATGGCCAACGTTGTTAGGTGATGATTTTTGCAAGTGGTTAAAATTTGTACCTAAATTTTTGCCTAACAGTTTTACTCAGCAATGGTGGGTACTTGTTTTGATTTCTATAATTAGATATTGCAATTAAAAGATATTAGCATGGCGAAGCTTCAACAACGAAGTACCACATAATCTACACCGTTTACCCTTCAAGAGTAGATGAGCATGAATGACCATGCACCTGCTTAATACCAGTGGATCTGTAGTAAGCAGTTGAATCACAACAGTGCAGACTCTGTTTGTTGCTCCATTAGTTTTGTAATAGTGAAAACGTTATTTATTTTCAGTACGAACATTGCTCTTTAAGTAATGTCATCTTGACTTTTACTGCTATTCTACGGCTAACTTTGCATCTACCAAATCCAAATCTTATTCATCAATGAGGTCTTAGCTGACCACTTTTTTTGACATAATCATCTGTCAAATTTAATGACTTTATAGTAATTTTCTGATAAGATATAAAAGGATGGTCAATTATTGGTCATAAATTTTCCGGCCAAACAATATTATACCCAAATATTGCGTACTTTAAAACTTGCCACACAGCTTTCAGTAGCACTTGGATTTAACAAAACCCTTATATACCCTATAATATAACTTACTTGTAAAACCATTCTGGGGGCAATAGTTCTCTATGTTGAAAAACTGATTGTTCAACGCTTCTTTACCCAACTGTTCAAACGTGTACATGAAACTTTCCATGTTGGATCTAACATAACCGATTGAGTATGTGAGACTCAAATTAAATAACGTGAAAGGCTTTGCTTTTTTCTAAATGGTTCAATCTTTAACGTCTTCGGTTCGTGCTAGACCTCCCCAACTCAACTATGCTTAACTATGCAGTCGGTCCCGTACATTCACTCCACGATTATGGTACCGTTTTACAATTCGCCGTCTTATGAGCGATTATGATAGCTCTATTTGTTCTTGGAATCTTCTTCTTGAACACTCCAAAAAGTCTTTAAGAATACCTTACGCGGGTATTTAGGGGTTAGGTATTTTTTCGAAAATCATAACGTGAGACTCTCGCAAGAGTAAACACGCCCACTGTGCGGAATGACAGGCAGTTTCGAAGGTTAGTGGTAATGGAAAGCTGATTATTACGCGTTTAAGAGTCACAACCGCGAGGATAATACCAATGAATAACATATAACTTCCCGTGAATATTCGAGCAAATCTAGACGAAAAGACGAAGTAGTTTGCATCGATTTTGATTAAAATTGTTAATCAGCTTTACAAACCAGGCTTTGCAATTTACGTTAAGTGTTGGGAAAAACATACGAAGACATGATGTAGCCTCATCTATCCCTTGATTTCTCATAAAACAACATTTTTTTAAAAAAAAACCCATTCTAAAAAAAGACTAGTTTCCATTGAACTAAGTATCACGTGGAAAAACAAAACCATTATAATCAGCCTTTCTCCCTTTTACTTCGAGTAACATCAATAGAGCTTTTCCGCACTTATTGCATACATTATCCGAAAAAGCTTACCACAGTCAGTCCGTTAACATCGTGTTGCGAGGCATATGCATGAATCCTCTATTCCTCCAATTAATTTCACTTTGGACGTAGGAAATTTTAATACTTGGCTTGTCAGATGTAAAACTTAATATTGAAAGTGTCAAAGAAGTATCTACAACTTTTTACATTGTATCATTGACCATCACAGGTGAGCATCCTATATTGAACAAAAATCATTTTCTTTTTCTACTCAAATAGTTGTCAACGTCCCTTGACACTTTAAAGACCCAGTTCACTCACCCCAAACAGTACCCATTCTCCTAACTTTCTTACTTACGCCCCTCCCACAATTGTCTGAAATTCATGCTCATTCCGATACAATTTAGTTTATTGCTTCAAGGTGGGTAAAAAAATCTCAATTTATATAATCAAAACGCTCTCAGTACCCTTCATGCAGTGTAATGTAAGCTTTGGTACTCTGCATTGTTTGAATTAGCTGTCAATCAAAGGGCTGAGCCAATTGAGCATTTCGGTACCCCCGAACCAAAATTGTAGTTTGGGGTGAGAGGTTTGGCCCTTTAAATAGTATGAGTCTGACTGCCAGTTGCGGGTTGGAAAAGTAAGATAAAAAAAGTACCATGAAAGTGAGAGCCCTGTAATGAATAGGAAATTGGCTTGGTCATTCTGATGATATTACTTTTGTGTATAGTTCGACGTTTGTAAGGGTGATGGTTGCTAGTAAAAGAAATGGTATCGTGTTACCTGGAATAGTTTTTGTACTCCTAAGAAGATTGTGTGGTCAGCAATATTAACTTAGGCTCAACAGCTCACCATATCGGATTACCCCTCCCTTACCCCGGCCTTTACATAAATTATAATATCAAAACATTTTTCAGTGAAAGGATATTCAACTTACTTATTGCTACTTTCACGATCCAAAAATTCGACTCTGAATTTTAAGTCACAAAGTTTGTTTAGCTAAAGGAATGACAAAAACCGAGTTGACACAATTAATACAATCATTTGCAAACCTCATTGATTAATATTGGTAATGTATGTCAAGATACGATGAATAACTTAGATGTTGACATTGAGGAAATGTTTGAAAAGCTGCTGGTTGAGCAGACAATGAACTTTAATTCTAAGCCTCTGGTTTAGTAATCACTGTCGTAAAGCGAAACCTAGTTACTTAGGGGCAGAGAATTCTATTACAATGTTCAAATTTGGAACAAAGGGTATCTAAAGGGTTCAAATAAATGTAATTTTACCTTTGGGTCTTGAAAACAGCCTAACACAAAATAGCATTTCACAACATAATAAAGGGTACCGGTACTTAGTACTTACAAATGACTATAACTTAACAAAGGCGCGCATGGGGGTATCTTCGGTTGGCTGATCTCTAAAGTGGCGTCCCCTGTCGTCTGGTGAATCTAGTGGTTGGTGAAAGGCGATGTGGAGTCCCCGTGCGAACTATAGGCGGCTGTCACGCGAGTGTTTTCGACCCGAGGCTGGGGTGTAATGAGATGCAGCAGACAGGAAAAAAACATGACATACAGAAACAAAAAACAGACGGTCAAACGGAAAACGGGATAAAGGAGAGAGGTTTGTCACTGGTACAGGAGCATAACGAAAGTAGTTGAAAATAATAACTGGTCTGGTGATTCTGGACTGGTGATGAGTAAAAGGACGTCTACATCTACAACATGATTGATTGGGGTCTAAAGGAGGAGAGCCTGAGCGACATCTTCAGCAGTTGACTGTAAAGCGGACACTTCTTCAGACAGGCATACACAATAGCAAGTCTTACGCAAATGCAGAGTATTACTCTAATAAATATACATATCAGTAAACGGTGTCATGCCAGCTGAATGAAAACAGTAATGAAGAATGAAAGCAAAGCCTTCCAAATTCATTTAACTGAAAACATGCTACAGCCTCTCAGACAAATAATTGTAATATTCCTTGCACGTTACAATTCCTATAATGTATTTACGAGTCTTGAAGGTGAGCATGGATTTCACATATTCTCCAAAATGTACAAAAATATCTTGGGGAAAGCCAAACACGATTATTTCAAGTCATTGCACATTGAAATTAGACAACTTTAAAAGTTGGATTCTGAATACTACTGGCGTGTTGTTCCCTCGGCTCTGAGCAGTAGAATAGCAATAAAGACTAGCTTCCCCAAAAGAAGTATTTTAAGAATCACTTTAGTGCTCTTTTTGAAGACAGTTACAACGACGAGATGGTCCATCGATTGATACTTTTCCCATGTCTTCAAGTACTGATGATTTAATAAAGCGATTACTGAGTGGAAAGTTACCTCACAAATAAAGCAAAAATGAAAAACAGTAAACCATTTTGGGTTTTAGTGGTGCTATTAATTGAACCATGAAAAATTGCAATACTGCTGTAGTATTGCTAAATACCAACATTTTCAAATGTAATAATAACTGGTATAGAGCGTACGAGCTGGATTACTGGGCTTTCGAAACTTAGCTATAAGGCGAAGGTTTTTGAAAGATGATGTAGATAATTACAGAGGAAACACTCTTCTAAGCATCACTGGAAAGCTACTGACAGCAATACCTAATCATCATAACTGCACAGGCTTAATTGGGAAATAGTAAGCCGAGTCTAGAAGTTGGCATACTACCTGGGATCATATTTTTATCCGTTTCAGGAAAGAGTTCGACCTGAAAGACATGAAGCGTCACAGTGTAATATAGGTATATAGTTATTTTCTCAAGGCGGAAAACAGGAATAACCCAACTTTACCTTTTTTGGAAAGAGTTGTTGCTTGTACCAGAGAGCTGAAAGAGATGGGGAAAACGCGCTCTTCTTTTTTACTAGTTTCAAAACTGTCATTTTAAAGAAGGGTTTAAGGTCACATCAAGTTTTGATTTTGAACGGTTAATTACTCTACGAATTTCAATGAAACTTGTAGTCCTTTTCAATGTGAGAAAATGAAATTATCCTTTGTTGCCCTCGGAATCACTTTGAAACAAAAGTCTAGTTACTTCATTTACTGATACCTCGAGAAATATATGTCCGATTTGAATTTGAAATTTCACCACCCCGTTGATTTGGTACCTCTTTCACATATGAAAATTATTCTTTTATAAAACTTCCCCTTTAAGCCTAGCACCATCTGATTCCAGAAATTCCGGTGAACTAATAGAGATTAGACAGTACCGGTGGTTTCTTTATTATTTCTTAAACAAAAATACTCTTTTAGCTATTCGTTTGATATTCTAATAAGCACATAAAGACCAATGTAGTATTTTGACAATGATATCTGGTACAGGATTTAGTCAGGTTCACTATGTCAAAAAATTATGTTTCGTTGGCAATCATGGTAGATTATAAAACCTATATATTTTTGGAAAGCTTATAGCTCCAGGAAACTAAAAATTAATGTTTACATTTGAACAGATGTTTGTATGGCGGCCATTTTGGGTTTTTCAAAATGGCGACTGTAAAATACATATCTTCTTCTGTTTCTGACCTTAATTACCTTAAACACTTTACTAAACCTATTGTATTTGGTTCTAAATCATAGTAGCTTTGCAAATTTATACATTTTAGAAAGGTTATAGCATAAGAAAACTGAAAGTCAATGTTTAAATTTGGAGAAAAGCTTTTATGGCGGCCATTTTGGATTTTCAAAATAGCCACTGTAAAAGACATATTTTGTACTACTTTTGCCGCCGCTTATTACCCTAACCACTTTATTTAACTTACATTACTTTCAAAACCATGATAGCTTTACGCACTTATACATTTTTGGAAAGGTAATGGTATTGGAAAACTAAAAATCAATGTTTAAATCTGGAGAGATCCCTTTATGGCAGCCATTTTGGGATTTTCAAATTGGATAAGGTAATATACTTACAACATAGAGAATATTACAGAATTTATAACCATTTATAACCTCTTTTAGGATTCTATCCAAGGGTTTAGAACAAGTGGCCTTTTGTTAATGTTTTTCTCAGGACAAATGATGCATAGTTTCTGCTCTACAGACTCCTTTGACATGCCCAAAGACCAATTGCTTTCTTCGCGATCTTCACTCATGATGGGTTATGCACTGAAAAGGCACAAGAACATCCCCCATAAACACCTCCACCACAATAGTTAATATGTAAAAACAATATATTAACCTTTATGCTCTCGCAACTACATAAACAATAGGCCGGAATTGATATAATCCGGTTCTATTTCTGGTTTAGATTGATATTTGTAACGAACAGTTTTATTTCCAACGGAGAATGAAACTTACTCTTTCAAATGTATTTAATGATTATGGGTTAAGTTTGTTTGAACATTAGTTAATTAGCTCAATTATTTTATTTAATTAGCACATCACAAGAGGTTATAAAAAGTTATAAAAAATGTAACAGCATACAGCTATAATACTATGATTTGAATAGACTCACATTTACATAAAGTCACCAATTTGGGTTTTCAAACAGAACAGAAACAGTTCAATTGTCTGGGAAGGGACGAGCATACAACTTCTTTCCTAACTGGAATTAATGAATACCCCTACCCAACCTCACAATTTGTGTAGGCCTAAATAATTGTAGACCTGTAGCCCATTTTCCTCATCCCAAATAAGACCAACCCCTTGAAATGACATCTTGACTTTGATTAACCCATAAATTTTCCTAACAAAGTTCCGACTCCTACACTGTATAACCAACTGAAGCAGCTGTAAAAGTGAAGACTTCTAAAGCTAATCTTGTGCATTTAGTTCACAGTATGACTGAGATCCACCCAAAATGTTCCAAGTCATTTGCCCCCTTTAACAATATACAGCTACCAAACAGAGGTGATCAGCAACTTAAACTTAATTGCTTAAACCTTATGATATTAAGAAAGTTTTGACACTTCTTAAACCCTTAGAATGGTGTCCAAAACGTGAGCCTGCGATCCTTTCTAGTCCTTTAAAAGTTTGAATTCAAGACACTGTACTACCGGTAATATGGCGAAAACATTTGAAACATCTGAGTGAAATCAGTTCCTGTGTCCGATACCAGTAGAACGTTGCTAAACAGGCCTGTGGTGATGCTATTCTAACAAAACACCTTTTTTCGAAAACACCTTATAATTGTATAAGAAAAAAGCAAGCGGACGAGGATATGCTTTCAGTTTTTGGATTGGAAATTTTAATTTTTTGGCCGTCATTTTGCTACTTTTTAAAATTCATTGTTGCATTTTACCCCACCCTGGGCCCGTAGCCATAGGCGTACGGGAGCATTTCAGTTTGGAGGGGGGAGGATTCAGCCCGAAAAATGTAATTCTGCTCGAAAGACTATCTAAGCGGAGGGCCACCATCTTTTGGCGCGGAGCGTACATAAAATTTTGAAAAATCAAAACCCCTCAGACAGCCGGAAATGGCCTTTCCCATGCTTATAAGCAGAATCAAAGCCATCAATATTTTGAACTTTCGTTTGCAATAAAATTTTCACCAAAAATGAGCAAATCTACAAAAGGGTCAGAAAACTCCCAGATTAAATGTACCACTACCATTGGATGACTACATTAAGCTATAATCATTGGAAGATGAGTTTGTTTGCGCGTTCTACAAACTATTTTACGTCATGTAGCATGACATTATCACCAATATAATTTTGAAAATTGGAAAACTTCAGAAACCCTCGAAAAGCCCAAGGCTTCTCAACTTCGAGGGAGGATGGCATTGCATCGCATTCCGACTGCCTATTGAATATAAGTTTCGTCGAACTTCACAAGGATCCCGTGTGTTTTAGCAGCCTTTTTAGCTCAGATTCAGAGGCCCGAATTACCGGAGTGGGGATGCCATGCAACGAATTGGCCCTTAAAAACTGATTAACTCAATTTTCGCGCGATTACCAAGCAAGGTAGCAGCCTGTTTATATGCATTTAAACAAACAAGGGCGCAAATCATTTCCTAGTGAGCAAACCACCTAAGTCCATATCAACGGTTTTGGCACACTTGATCCCCACAAACCGTACCCATTAAATAAAAACAAACGTGGCCAAATCATCGGCATAGTCGCATAGACTCCTTTTGCCTGAGGCAAGGGAATACAAAATTAAAAACGAAATGAAATCTTCACGATACCTTTACGTTTTATTCATAATGGGATAGTTTAGTTGCATGACATAGCTTTTGATTGATTTGTTCGGGCAAAATTTTGGGAACTGTATACATCCTCTCTCCCCTTGTAATCTGGCAATTAAAAATATCCCAGAACTTTTTGCAACTTTTGCCTGAAAATTGTGTCATTTCAGGCAAAGGTTTGCGCAAGAATATGAAGCGAGGCTGACGAAAAATTGTTTTTTTCATAAGCTGCCCGAATGTGTGGCAAATTTTGGTATCTTTTAGAGTTTTCATGAAAATTGTACCGTGACTATGATGCTTTTTTATTATTTTTTTCGGCCAAGTGTTTGAAGGAATTCGGGTGCACCTAGGAGTTTTCTGTGTAAGTAGAAACAAACCAGGTTTTAAGACTCAAACGGCTGCCCGAATTTTTCCAGATCCCTGCCCGAGTTTTAGGTCTTGAGAAAATTTGGGGAGCAGTCTGCCCCCCTCCTCGTACGCCTATGCCCGTAGTCCGTTGTGATGGGGGCAAGTGTTGGGCTTGGGGGCATAGGCCATAGTACTTTCTCCTAATGCCCGGTGTAGTAGTTTCAATTTTCATTTGGTGGAGCAGAAATTTTTTTTGGTTGGTTTGCTCGAATTCCCCTCCCCCCGGGGGGGGGGGGACTATACGGGCCCATCACCCTCCTCAAAAAGAAAGAATTGTAACAGTCAGAAATCTGATTATGCAGAGTATGGATTCCTTGTACCTGAAAACATAGACTTGATATATTTTACAAGGTTTTGAGGGTATGTAGAGGTAGAAATAGAGCAAAATATGTCTTTTTACGGCGGCCATTTTGAAAATCCAAAATGGCGGCCATACCGGTATCAGCGCAAATGTAAACATTGATTTTCAGATTCTCCATGTAATAAAGATTCCAAAAATGTTTAGGTTACCTAATCTACCATGATTGCCAACGAAAATACATAGTGAACCTGACTAATTACTGGACTTTGAAAAATGGGATGTCGTCATTAAAGAATAGAGTCAACCAAACTCAAATAATATGAACAAAGTGACATGTCAATCAAATTTCGTTCTTTTGAAGAGGATTAAGTTACTTCGTCTGACAGATTTTCTTGAGTTTTCTCAATCTCTTCCAGTTCTTTGAATATTCCTACCGGGGATTTGCATTTAACTATAATAACGCATTTACCAAAACTGACAATAAGCAAGTGAGTCAAGCTGGACTTTCAATATATAGTCTATTACAGAAAGCACGCAACCGTTTGTTCGCTGCTCCTCTGTGTTATATGACGGAAACATCAGTTTTTATTGCATTTCTGGAGTTCTATTTTACCTATGAGATATTTGTATTTCTAAACCCCTTCTTAAAAAAGACCTTCCTCTTTCAAAATGTAGTACCTTTACTAATCATCCAGTAGAAATATCCTTATTAAGTTAAGTTAATTTGTTTGAAAACATCCTCAAAACATTTGTCTCAAGTTACGTGGGATGTATCAATTCTATATTGTATCTAGTATTTTTTTTAATTAGCCCTGTTGTAAGTCTTCCTACCCTTAATCACCTCTCTCCGTTTTATTTTACTTACAAACTAAGAAATAATTCTTAATTTGCTTTGTTTTTGTTTTATGTTTTTTCCCATGAATGTGTATTTGCCATTGCTTTTTTATTTTTTTTTTTTTACCTCGTCATCTGTTACCTCGTGTTATGTCGTACGAATGTAAGTCTCTTATGTCTCCTTGACGTGATAGGGAGAAAGATTGACTGACAATGAAACTTTTACATTTCAGACGGGTCGATCAAGCCCCTCTTGATCTGGATCAAACAGTCATATGTGTTCGGAAAAGACGAATAACAAACACCTCTGTTACCACCACTCAATGATTTTAATCTTTTTCTGAAGAATAACACCAATATACTGTTGTAATATAATGTGATAAATGTTCCCTTACACTTTAATGAAAAATAATTATAGCTGTGAAGTACACGTAAGTATTTGCTGTTGTGCCGTATAGTCCAAATATCAATATGAGCAGAGAAACTTTTACAGCTGGAAACAAATTTAGTATTCAGCAGGGAAAAACTCAAACTGCCTGAAACTTTAATGAAGAGTTCGTAGTCCCCAAAGTTATGAATATTCCCAAACCAAATTTTCTTTTGATGTTTTCTCGAGAAACACATTTGAAGCATTATTGTGGAAGTTTCATTCATTTCCCATGTTCGGGTCTCGAGTATTTACAATTAAAAT
This sequence comes from Holothuria scabra, assembly GCA_037179385.1. Classification (NCBI taxonomy): domain Eukaryota; kingdom Metazoa; phylum Echinodermata; class Holothuroidea; order Aspidochirotida; family Holothuriidae; genus Holothuria; species Holothuria scabra. The sequence continues at coordinate 3,147,626 of CM074187.1, read as the reverse complement.
TGACACATTTTGTATAATAAGTGAACTTGCAACAAGCAGGTGTGATGTCATGAATTCACCTTGTTGGTTATTTATTCGTTTTTAATAACGGATGCTTTATTGCCCATAACACATATTTTTTTAAAAATATCTTTGCTTAAGATGCACTTATGGTATCGATATATAAAGTTAAGTTGCCTAAAACTGGTAGGAAATCACGCATCAAAAAGAAACATTACCAACAATGTGGAAACATGACATCACGCCTGCTTGCTTCAAGTTCATTCTATTTAGGAACTTTGTAGCATTCAATAACTAAAAACTGAACATTGGAAAAACATACAAATCTCATCTGGATGCTTATTATATGTTGCTCTTTAGCATATAAAGAATAAATTCGGCTCTGGACTATTCCTTTTAACAACCATGCTCGCTGTGTCAAGTAGACGCGTGTCTTATGCAGGTTTTTACTTTTGTGTTTTTAATATATTTTTAAGTATTAAAATTGTTCATTTAGAAATCACTGGAAAACATAAAAAATGTTTTGTTTTTAGAATGTTTGTCAAATATGAGCAGCCCACCTCTTTGAAAGATGCCTTAACAATCGCGGTTGCTATAGTCACACTGACGACACCATTTATTAATTGACGATTCTTATTTGCACACACTGTACTTGAGACAGTCTGCCGGAGAAAGGATAGCAGGCGTTAGCCAACGAACAGGTCAATCTACAGGACTTTTAGCTTCTTTAAGTACCGTGCTCAGTTCCGTCAATATCTGAAACTGTACGTGGTAATGAATTGTGATATTTTGGTACTTCAATCGTTTTGTTCTACTCAAAAGAGATTAAATAAAGCACATACTTCTCCGCATTCTTCTCTAATTTCATTTACTTTCTTCTTTGCACGATGTAAAACGGAAGACGCGTACGGTTATACGGTAATATTGATATTATTGGGTAACAATATTTATGGTAGACTCTGCCAGGAATCTACCAACTGATATGAATTAAAACCCGGGAACCGACTCCATCCTTAGCTCCCAATGATGCCTTGGAATGATTTATTTCACTGTTGTTGCCCAAATGGGAGTGAAAACGTTGTATATAAAGAAGAATCGATAATACACTGTAACTTGAGAATAATCGAGCTGCATCCACATTGCGAATGAGACGAGTTGATCGCAATGTCATCGGCAAAATGCTAAAACTGGTAGTCGTTTCTTTTAACATTTTATAGCGTCTGGGAAAGATAAGCACATTCGAATGTTGTAGTTACCCTAAACGTCCAAAAAAATGTGATGGAACAGGTTACACAATGAAAAAACGCGTCGGTGGCTTCAACAATATCCCATTTGAACTGCTGAATTTTGCAGTAGTCCCATTACCTCAGCCATTAAGATCCCTTCATCTTAAGTTAACCAACGTGGCCCTAATTAAGCTTCAAAGGACGTTCCCCCTTTCCATTCGGGACATGATGGAATCTGGAGATAATTGATTGACTCTACATGCCTAATGACTAAAGATGGTAACAATAGTTGTTTCCGTTTAACTTGTGCAAATTATCTGCTATCTTCACGTACAGGCTACGTCAAATTATGGCAATTCATGAGTCAAAGGCTTTTTTTTTTTTTTTTGATTAACCGACTTAATGATCAAGTGGTCAAAATTTCTAATGTGCAGCCTGGAGATATGTAGTTGAACTCCTAGCCGTGTCACATCGACGACTTTAAAAATGGAACCGATTGTCATTGGGGTAGGTGCTCAAAAAATCCATTGAGTTTTGGAAAACAAAGTCACAACTGGTAGAAGGCAGGAGTCGATTTGACAAACACCAATTGTTTCGAAACTGAGACTTAAATCCTGATTTCCCTAAATCATTATTTCAATCTAGCAGACGACTGTTAATTCCATTTTGGCACATTCTGAAATATCTTCTGAAAAATGATGGTGCTACAAAAACGGTGAATGTTGTGCGCTCAGTGTTTGAAAACACTATAAATCGCTAACTGATCACTTTTATGCCTTTAATATTGTACGGAATGGTATTTTTGAAACGAAAATTAGACTACGTTTTTCAGCATTAGCATTGTACATAAAAAGTCCATAGTTGGTAGAATGATGTTCCCTGTCAATGGCTAAGGTTCATCCACATTTTGTCCTTTTCATTTCTTTCATGTTAACGCTTTCATATTTTGCAAGCACTTTAATACCAAAGGTGACGATTCCCAAGTTTGCTTTGAAATTGCCATTCCAACCCATTAGAGAAATTTTAAAATGAAAGGTGTTATTTTACTTTACAAAATAATTTACTTCTCACTAACTCATAGCATATATTTCTCCTGAACGCCGATGCAAGTCCTATGTCACTGGTACTCAAAGAAATCACTCTGGACCTTTTGATGCTGCCCAGTCGTGTTTTGTGTATGAAAAAATCACCTCCCATACGAAATACCTCAAATACTGGGAATAAGAAGTTCAACATGTAATAATTATGTTTTGAACTTTGTATTTTGAAGAAAAAGAAGCGAACGAGGGAAAGTGATAGTAAAGGGGTTCAACTGTCCCCTTGGGACATTTCGAGCTGATGAAATAGCAGATGACGGCAATAAGTACCCCATTTAGAAAGATTGCCTCAAGGTAGTCTGAAATTTATTAATTTCATGTGCTTCCTTTCCCCTATTTTACGGAGTTCCCAGACCCTGTACCTGTAGAAGTTTCCTTTCGTTCTAAAGCGATCTCTTGTTTCTGAGTACCACTCTACAAACACGTTGGTCAAATTGACAATGACTATGTTTTGCATGAATCAAAAAAGTGTTCAAATCATTTGATATGATGTGGTTAAATAAGACCACTTATTGGTCAGTTTCAAACCAATTGGTTTAAGTCAGACCGACCACCATTATCCAGATGTTCCTCACTGGCTTGTTTTTCCTTCTCCATTGCGTCTGGCTGAGCACCAAATACAATGGATGTAGTTTTGATTTTTAGAGTTTTCGGAATTCCCAGTCCAGGAATCGAACCCAAGAACTCCAAGATGCACGTTGGATGTTATAACCACTTGACTAAACAGTCGGTGACTCTGATTGGCCATAGTTAACTACAGAGTGATCCAATTTGATACTGCTTAACACGTTTTGGGCTTTTGCATAGTTGACCCGGTATTATACCGAGGTAGCCTACACATTGTTCAGAAGTTCGGATTCATCCTGATCAGATAGGTCTGCATAGGCAAATTCAGACTGATTCCAAGGAAAATATTAATGAATTTACACCAGATTGAATGTTGAAATGAATCCCGGTGAAAGTACAAGAATTTTAAGCAATAGACCTTCGAATAAAATACAAAATCAAAACAAACTTACAGGTGCAGTACCAAACCAAGGGCGAGTACAGGGGGGCAACTGATTTTAGAGTACTTAGGTCACTGCGCCTTTTTTCCTTTGGATTTGAAATATGCTTTTAACAAAACCAACATTACAAACATAACAACGCAACTGATGATGTCCAAGAAATAGCCTATAGGCTATCTGTGAACGCAAATATTTCGCACATTTTTGATCATTGAATTCACCGTAAAATGTTCCAAAAACGGCTTAGATTGCACGAGAGAGCTTGTAGAATCTCGGCGCTTCCAGGGCCCTAAGGTGGGCCCTGGACCCACGCCGGTGGGACTTCGCGCTTCGCGCTCGTGATGTGCGCTACGCGCACATAGGGTTCCTTTCACGAGTCCAACCATTCCATCTTGTTCACTGATTGTCCCCCCCTAAATTTTTATGCTTCCGCCGCCACTGTTTGCCTTCAGAGGAGGGAAAAATTGTCCAACTATTTGGTTCGGGTTTCACAGCCACTAACTCCCTTCAACGACAACCCTGGTACCTTTTCCTGTAGCCGTCCCAGGTGTAAAACATGTCATGTTGTTTAAAAAATGGCCAACAAAGGAACCAACCTCTAAAGCTTCACTGTTAACTAACGCCTTACCTTTATAGCTTCTAATATAGTTTAAATTTTAGTTTATGGAAGTTGTAACTCACTTTATGCCAGAGAGATCAAACGTCGGCTCGCAAACCAATACACTAATTTTACATGATCTTTGGTTGGCTAGCAGGATGAAATTGCACCCGTTCAATAAAAGCGTGAAGTCCCTTGATTATCCAAATTCTTCAACTTTACAAAGTACTGTTTGCCAAATTGGTTGGCCCGTCTTTATGGATAATGTATACAAAATATGCATGTATACCTTTTCTGGGTGTACGTGTGTTTCTGCATGTAGAAAGTAAAAAATAGTTAAAGGCCTCTAAAAACGTAGGATAGGTCGGAATTGTCCATCAATCCATCAATCGAGGCAGGGGGAACTAAGATGGTAGTGTCCCTCTGTGCCCTTTGTAATAAAGATGCCTTGCTGGTATTCAAACTTTGTTTATTTTACTCCATCTCATTTTATTTACATCCCTACGAATTCGAACCTTTTCAGTGCATCCGGTGCCTTCTTGAAGCTTTCATGTCCCTGTTTATGTATCCTGAAAATCAAGGCAGAGCACAAGAAAGCAAAGGCTCGATCCTGCGTTTTTGTCGCAAGGCTCGCTCAGCTGGCCTATACAAGCATAAAAATGTTATTCAAGTCCGAACCATAACGATATCTGTGTCTCTTAACTTAAAAACTGATCGATACTTCATCACTCAGAAAGACCAGCTGTTTGTAACAAAACGATCTTTTGTTTATTACAAAGTGATCTTCATCAATCAAAAGACTGTTCGTTACTTACTTTTCAAATCGAATCGTCGTAAAAGAGGAGACCGAACATCGCAAACTATATCATCTTCCTCGAAAATTCTCCCGTCACTATATATTGAGACTGTTGCAAAAGAGAAGGTCATAACACCTACGTTACAACAAAATACGATTTGATTCGTCTTCTGTGTTTGATGCGATGTTGATGTGTATGTTGATCCGTGAATGAAAGACTTCTTTGATTATATTCAAGTAAAATCAAAATAATACAAATATACAACTATTTGTTGAAAACATCCTGATTATGAAATGAATTTACACCATTTTCAAAAAGACAGTGGCGATTTGTCCCTCTAAAAGCAAAAGTCTTCTACAAAATGATGAGACAAAGAGAGATAAACACGCAATTAGTGAGTTGCCATTTCCCCACCCTAGTTCAATGTTGTAGCAGTCATATGCCACCCGCCACTTTAATATTGATAAGGGCAGCGGGGTTAGTCTAATGTATTTTTGTCGAGAATTGAGGCCTACAACCTCGATGTGACGTGCAGAAGTTAATGCGTCCAATTTTTTTCTAAGTTACATAAGCCTACTACAATAAGGTTCATTTTTGTGGAAGTATGAAGGAAGCAGTGCAAGCTTAGGTGACCTTTACTAAATTGTGTTGGGGAGAAGTCAAAGTTTGTAAGATGCTGCATAGTAAGTCTGTAATTGCTTGAATTATACGTTTACTGATCTAACATATTTTATAGCGAAAACAATCCTTGGGGATAAGCTTATTTATTCACATGTTAACCCGTTATATGTGTACAACTGAAGTAATTAACTGTTTAACTCATTTACCCGTGTGGCGCCTACTTATTTAGGTAAACTCCTTGCATCTCCACTCACATTATTTGTGAAAAATTGTTCTAGAATTATCATGGAGCCTGCCTTTAGGTCGTTCACCCGGGGGCGAGTTCAGTCTCTAACTGCTGACTTAATATCAATAGAGTCACGTGATGCCTTTCCAAATATGTGATAACTTGGTACGACCTGCTGAATACCCCAGGTTCGAAATAGTAAATTTCTTTAAGCAAAACATACAGTGCAAAATATTAACGACATTTAACCCGACCTTCATTCCAGTGTTTTCGTTTTTAACTACCTCTCCATATTCTCATTATAAAGATTTAGCGCAGACCGAAGAAATTTAAATGAAATTGAGGCATCGCTTACAATTTTGAATATCTAGCATAAAAAGCGTTAGTCTACTTTACATTTTGGGGCTTGCTTGGGAAGACTCTTCACAAAGAATTATCTCTTTTCACAAATAAAAGTTTTGCGAAAATGTAATAACATATCCAATTTGCTAAAAGCAGGGTCATGATTTAACACCCAATTTTATAAAATCTTTATAACTTAGTACTTCAAGTACTTCATACAAAATAATGGTTGCAAGAGAAATTCACTAGTCAAATATATTCTGAGAAATCGTGTGACACAGGCACTATATGTATCCGTGCGTATAATGCATATAAAATTGATGAAAATAGCTTTGGTCCTAAACGCAGCTGGTGTCAAGTCAAAGCACATAGAATGAGACGCAAGAAAAATGAACATTCGACAGACGTTTCTTCTTAATTAAATTACACTTAATCAAGTGTTCAGCTAGTATGTAGACCTTTTACAGGATACTGAAGAGAACTTGTTAAGCAAAGGATTGAAGTTCTGCCCCACCCCTTTAACCTTAGATAAATTGACATTGCAAAAGGACATGGATGCTTTTAAGAGAAGACTTCGTCTGTTTGAGTATTTCATTGCGGGTAGTGAAGAGGAAAGGTCCATATCCGACGCGGAAATTCAAAAATTTAAAAATAGGAGTACTTGGACTCCAGGGGAAGGGAGAGACAAGTTCCTGGATTGTTTTATTGAGGCTGCACAAAAAGATGTAGACTCATTTCAGCCTTCAAAATTTGTGAAAGATAACTTATCCAAAGAGGAGAGAGAAGCACTTCGCAAGTTAAAATGTAATCAGAATATAGTCATTAAGCCGGAAGATAAAGGCCCAGATATCGTAATTCAAAATAGATCGGCCTATGTCCGTACCGCCATGATGGACTTGGACAACAAGAAGGTTTATAAGCATAACGATTACGACAAAACACCGGAAGCAGTGGAAAAGGTGAAGACAATTGTGGGTGCCATGTTAAGTGAAGGTGATATTGACCCTAGCACAGCTGAGTACCTTACATCGGGAGAAGTGAACACATCTCGTTATTACACACTACCAAAAACCCACAAAGAAAAAGATGAGGAGGACAACCTGAAAACTAGACCGGTCATTTCTGGGAATGGATCTCCTATAGAAAGACTTTCGGAATTTGTTGACTTTCACATTAATCCTGAAATGAGGAAATAAGCTTCTTTTGTGAAGGACTAAAAGGATGTTATACTTTAAATTAATTCCATTAATAAGCAAGGTCCGCTTGATGCTAATTGTACCATGTTCACTATAGACGTTGAAGCAATTTTTCCTAGTATGCCTCAACATTTGGGACTTGAAGGGGTCAGGTGAGCTTTGGAAGCAAGACACACCAAAGTTCTCTCTACCGGTAATTTAATTGAATGTCTAAAGCTTTTTCTTAATGAAAATCACTCTGAATTTAATGGTATGTTTTTTACTCAAATAAATGGGACCTCCATAGGACCGAAAATTGCCCCAGGCTTTGCTTGTTTCGGTATGGGACTAGTAGAAGAAAAATTGTGGAAGTCGTGTCCGTTGAAACCTACTGAGTGTTGTCGGTGTATAGATGGCATTTGGGGTTCATGGCCATATGGTAAAGACAAATTTCTTTCTTTTATGGAAATCTTAAACAATTTTTACCCATCTAAAATGGAATTTACTTTTGAGTTTGACTTTAATTCTGTTAACTTTTTCGATTTAAGTATAAGTTGTTCTAAGGAAGGCTTTTTAGTTACGGATCTTTTTGTGAAGCCTACTTTTAAGAATCTTTACCTGAAATGTGACTCTTACCATAGTAAGAGCACCCTAGACAACTCAGCTTATGGCCAGGCCCTCAGGATCAAAGCCATTTGTTCCGAGGAAAGGGACCTTGAATCTTGGTATTCTTCAACAAAATTTAGTGAAACGTGGTTATCCCGCTTCTACAGTTAGGAATAAAATTTCCAAAGCTAGGAATGTTCCCCGATCTAATTTGCTTCACCCAGGACCTGAGACTTATAAGAAAAAGGAGATTGTTTTTCCTTTTGTTACTACCAGGAACCCACGTCTGCCTCCTCTGGCCCAGATTTTGAAAAAATATTTCCCGATTTTACAGATGTCTGAAACCTTTTGTAACAAATTCCCGAGTCCCCCAGCTGTCATTTACAGACAGCCCCCAACCTCAAGTCCTTGCTAGTTAGAGCCAAGTTACCCGACCACTCAACTAGTGAGATTAAGTGTTGTTTTAAGACACATTTTGTTCGGAGTGTCACTTGTGCTTCTCTCAAAGAAACCAAATGTATTCGGAACTTCTCTACGGGTCACAAGTTTAATTTGTTTCATTCAATTACTTGTTGTACTAAAGGCGTGGTGTATTTGGTGAACTGTCTTGACTGTAAAAAGCAATACGTGGGAGAGACAGGAGGGGAGCTTAGGATTAGACATCGTGGTCACAGGCAGGCATTTCGAAAAGCGACTACCCCCTTGGGAAAACATTTTCAAAGCTGTAAAAATATTGAGCTAATAGGGATAGAGAAGATCAACAACAACAGTAAGACAATGAAGGAGAGATTTTTACGGACGTTTATTCCAAACCTACAGACGGGCACCTCTATCTGCGCACAGATAGTGCTCCTCCGTCAAGCTGTAAGCGGAGCATTCCTTATAGTATTGCCCTTCGACTCAAACGCATTTGTTCAAAGCCCCAATTACTAGAGAATCGGTAAGTCGAATATAAACAATATGTAGTTCAAAGAGGTTACAATGAAAACATCGTGCAAGGCCAGTTTCAAAAGGCCCAACTTATTCCTCGTACTCAACTACTACAAAATCATAAAAAGACCAAGGTCAAAGCTTCCCAGAGGAGTTACCCCCTTATTATGGACTACCACCCGGGCTTACGCCACTTATCCAATATTTTGCACGATAGCTTTCATCTGCTTTATAGTTCGCCGAAGATGAAAGATATTTTCCCAGAGAAATCCATTTTTCCCGCCTTTCGGAACTGCAAAACTTTAAAAGAACACCTGCAGGCTTCGAAGCGTAAATCAGTCACAAACTTCGTTGACAACACTGGGTGTAATAAATGTGCAAGAAAGCGTTGCGACCTGTGCTTGAACTTCCTGTTGGAAGGTAAATATTTTTCAAGGTCTTGCACCGATAAAAGGTACTCGATTTCTGAAAGCGTTTCTTGTACTAGCTGTATTGTTATTTATTTAGCCACCTGTTCACTATGTAACTTACAATATGTTGGCTCTACTGCCACCCCCTTTAAGGTCCGGTTTCGAAACCACAATTCGTACCTCGTTAATAACAAATCGAGGTGTGAGTTATCAGTACACTTTAACTCTAAGTCTCACAATCTCGACCATATTCGTTTTATTATTATTGAAAGAATTAGCAGTACCTCTAATGTAAACACCATTTTAACGAAACGGGAAGCTTATTGGATGGCACAACTATGTACTGTGCACCCTTATGGTCTAAACAAGAGAAAAGAATTCAATTCTCGTAAAAGAGTCAGCTACTTGTCCTAGTTTTTGTTCATTATTGCCGTACGTACAGGATCTCGCTTCTCCTCTAAAGGGTTTTATTTTTTACTTTCCCTTTTTGAATTCGTTTTGCTTTTGTTCCTCTCTTTTATTTGTTTTTACGCTTTAATGGTTTTTCTCCGGAGATTGGTAGTAGACGGCTATTTCTTGGTATCGTTTTAGAGACTTGTGCAGTCTATTGAGGGGTGCTTTTTACTTTTGACCTTTTACCGTTTAATTCTGATGCACAGGGGTATTTATAACGTCTTTAGCTTGTTTCATTTTACTTGGCTGTTGAAGGTTGAATAAATAACCGAAAGCTACCAGGCACGGTGCGCTTCTTGTCATATTTAGCGTGTAATTGACCGCCACTTAACTTTTCTCACTCAATATATATATATATATATATATATATATATATATATATATATATATATATATATATATATATATATATATATATATATATATATATATATATATATATATATATATATATATATATATATATATATATATATATATATATATATATATATATATAGACATAACCGATGGGAGCGAGTATAAATGAATAAATAAGAAAGTAAACACTATTGCATTTCAAGATAAAGCTTGTTTCGTATAGGCTTACGTTTGTAGCCTACACTCCTCAGTCTACAAATGCGAAGCATAACGGTTATAAAATATCAAAATGAAAATGAGACGTAATTAGTCTAAGTGTACTTGTGAAAGAATGACAATAAAACGATAATGAAAAACAAAGTCAAAATGGACAAAAAGAGTGCGATGAAGTATTCATCTAATTAAACTTGGAAATTTCTGACCAGCTGTAAACATACAAAAGTTGAACAATGGTCATTGAGTGAGTGTAACGGTAGAGTAGACCCAGACAGACTCGAGCTAGCTAGCAGGCCTACATGCAAGAGTGAATTGGCTGTAAACAAACCGCACATGTTGAATAGACAAACATATATCAATTGTTCAAGAATCATTATTGAACGCGAATGGTTGAGTAGGCCCAAATCTCTATTGAGACCCTCAGTGTGTATTTAATTCAGGGATAAATTTTATTCCTGTACGTTTATGGTGCCGGGGAGATTGAAAGTTTGAACCAAGCAGCACACATTTCAAATTTCGGAGGGAATGATTGGTTAGCCCGAAGTGTTCGGCAACTGGAAAACCGCGTGCATAGTCGCGGATAGACTATATAGTGGATAGTTGTGGTTGATAAATCTAAACCGAAACTTAGTGCTAGTTTCTCCACAATAAAGACCTTTAGGACACAAAGTACAATACAATCAATAAACAACATTCTGAGAATCATAGTCCAGATTGGGGGGGGGGGGTTGATGGAGCGGGGTTTATTGCAGGGTATGTTTCCTGGGGGGTGAAAAACGGTGAAAATTTAGAAGACATTAGCAGTTGTCTTAGATTGGGAGGCTGACCAAGGGCTAACAAAAGTGGTTTGCTAAAACTGGCAGGAAGGGAAGAATTATTCTTTATAAGGGCAAAATCCTGTTTGATTGTGCGAGCCAGGGAATGGTCAAGGGGTGGTGTTTTGAAACTAAAGGAAAGCGGTCGTTCGATTTTTAGAGTTATATGGGAGGAGGTCCTGCCGTTTGAACTTGTTGGCTTTCTCAATTTCGTTTTTGATAAAACTGATGGGATAACCATTCGAAAGAAAAAAGTAAATGAAGAAGGTTAGAAATTTCAACATTGCAGTCCTCCTTATCAGAAAAAACGCGTTAAGTCTAAGACATGGACTATAGACAATTGATTTTGTGAGACTGAGAGGATGGGCACTATCGAAATGTTAGAACTGGTTATTATCTATTGGCTTAAAGTAAACGGACGTGCATAGGGGGTTTGCGCGCACTTTAACTAGGACATCTAGGAAAGAGATTTTTGAGTGAAAAACCTCGAAGGTTAATTTTATACTATGCTGGGAGGAGTTAGCGTGTAATTTGAAGGACTCTAGAGTCTCCAAATCGTGGGACCAAATAAAAAAATATGTCATCAATGTACTTATTGTAGTGAATAGGTTTCAGAGTAAAAGAACTCAACAATTCTGACTCCAGTTTCACCATAAAAATATTAGCGTAACATGGAGCCATTTTGTTTCCCCTCGCCTCCATTGATTTGTAAAAAGTTTTTATTGTTAAAAGAGTACAAGTTGTTTGTGAGGAAAAATTTTATGATGTAGGAGACATCATCGGCTAGGATTTGGCTGAATGATTGACTCAAAATAAATTCTCTGCAAGCTAATACGCCTTCATCGTGGGGGATATTAGTGAACAGGGATGTGACGTCCACAGAGGGTGTTGGCGGGCAACATACCAATATTATTAAGGACATGTAAAAATAAGTCATAACTTGAATGAAGCTTGGAATATTATGAAGTAGTGGATTAAGTTATGAGTCAACATAACTTGATAAACCCTTAGAGAACGTTCCAACACCTGAGATAATAGGCCTATCTTGGGGTTTCCCCTGGAATGGATTTTTTCACTTCACGGTTTCGTTGTACGTCCATCATGTCATTGCTAGATTGACCAAATTCATAATCACAATATTGGTATTGAATTGACAGTATATTTATTTTTCATTTTAAAGTCATGTACAAATTAGACTATTTTATGCTCGTTTATGTTAATCTTCATATTGTTTTCAATTGCTGAATCTACTTTTTCTTAACCCCTTTCCCTTGTCTATGACCTTTTCAGAGAACTGAACAATTTTAGTCCTTTTCAGGTAGTCATCGACATTAATGACTGACATTTCTATCAGTGGCAAGAATTTGCACACTCGTTGCATGATGAGAAAGAACCTTCTTCGGCCTGGAAAGTTCAGATTTTCCAAACTTAGTCACTTCTTGAAACCCCTTCCTTAGCTCGCATTTGAACAGTTACAAACCGTTAGCTGTACCGGCGCATGTATGATAAGCATGCAAGGCACCAACATGAAATCACAATGTCATCTTTGCATGATCTGAAATGTGAGCCACCCTGCACCTTTTGAATTTCTGACTGCGATGTACAACAGTATTTACCAATTGACAACTTGCTTTCCCCTGGGTTACTTCACTGCCTTGAGAGTATATTTGGGTCGATGGGTTTAAGAGCGCAAAATAAATCACCATAATGTTTTAAAGTTGACTGGTGGTATTACATTCTAGCTTTGTTTGATCTGTACTCCTAAGCATATACGTTTAACTTTTTAATGGACTAGGGGGTTTACACGATTAATAGCTATCTGTTTGGTGGTAGTAACGGTGCACAATTTTATTGTGAGATGTTTAAGGATAGCAATCAATATCTAAACTCAGTTCTGAAACTAGACATGTGCAATGTATTAAGTAAGGTTTGAAACCAGAGGGGTGGTGCAGGACAATAATGCATCTATAGGGCAGGATATGTAAGAAAACATTAGACCACGGTCATGTTATTATTTTCTATGCCACCATTTTACATTTTACAGGATATCTCTTTCCTGCACAATTTCCCTTTCTCATTTGAATTACGGTGTAGGATGGAGTACTCCAGTCATTGTGGAGAAAGGCACTTTGGAACTGCTCACACCGTTGAATCTGTGAACATGGTTTTCTGAAATTAGAAATAACTGCTTTGACCGATTTCCACTATCTAGTTTTACTTCACATGACTTCATCTCAGAGAGCAAGCCTTCCACAGTTTTCCAGTAAGCTTTTCCAAATCTCATTTTTCTTGGTTGAGATCAGTTGATTTACTCGTATTTCCAAATGACCTTAGTATCTGTCTCAAACAGAAAACCGGGCCGATCGATCTTGAGAGCCTTCGACATTCGACGCGTGTTGTTGTTTTCTTTGCGAGATTTCGAATCCCTGAAGTGTGACTGGGGAGGAAAGCCTATATCGGATCAGTTGGTGAGGTGACTCAAACGACGACTGGCTCTACAGTGATTGATGTGCGTCGAGTGCCTACGTTCACAGATGAACAGTGTAGAAAAGTTTTCCTTCTGCCAAAAACGTCCAAAACAAAACGATTGATTTGTGTCACGAGACAGTTAAATTTCCATATTGGGGATGTGGAGGAGGACCTTTCTCCTCTTTCTCTGGGGCGATGAAAACCCTCTTCAATGATTTATTACCTAAGGGCTTGAGTTGAAGAAATTGAACACGGCATCTGAAAGATAAATGTATAATTTACCATGCATGACATAGCGTGACTGGTTTGATTCCTCAGTAAGGTCTGTCATCCTATCTTTTTCTGTCTGTATTTGTCGCAAAGGTCAGATGTCAGAATTTTCAAGAAAATGAGTTGCACAAAATAAGTTTCAATGAAAGTATTGGATCAATTTTACATCACGTTATAAAATAATGTATTTCATTTAAAAAGTGGTGTATTTCACAATAATCTCACCTCTATGGAGTTGTTGGTGATGTTGTCAGAGGTAGTAAGATATTATGCATTTTCCCTATAGTTCCGCAAAAAAAAGCAAAGTACGGAGGGAAAGAAACGAATGCTTCTCTTGAGAATATTTACCTTTTATTTAATGATATCGCTAATGCATCACAAGGACATGGTGATAAATGAAATAGACATATTATGGTGTGATATATTCTGTTTACTTCATTGGTTAGAAACTGGGTGTAACTTGCAAACTGTCTAATCTATCTATTCAATTTGCATAGCTTATTTACATTTTGTAGTTGATATCCTTTCAATCTTTAATAATTCCTTTAAAATTTCTAGGGTCGCCTTCTTGTGCCCCCAATATCCTCAAACGTTCTCATCAATCATTCTCTCTCCGATAGGATAATCCTTCCTACAAATCATCCATCTTTACAGTCATTTTGAAAGAGCTAGCAGTTTGGAAAAAGCTCAATCCTTGCTTTTTATGGCTTCTAAATCTGTGTTTCATGTCACTAACAAACTGACAGTATGCTACAAAGTAAAGGACAATTTTTTTTGTAAATAACAGAATTTTCATTTCAGTTCAAGACTTACAACTTGGTACTCCCCGATACCCTATGACGAACACCTGGACCTTACCTTCTGTCGATGGGGTATCCCGTCCTTACGGTGCACCTTTCGCGTCCCGTTGGACCATTACAATCTGAAAGCGCCATGTGAAAAAAATCAGACCACGTTTTTGCTATGCTGATATGTCCTATGAACCACCAACTTACATATGCTAATTTAGGTTCCGAGACTGTGAAACTCTATAGTTTAACATAACGCACTTACGTAGGCTACGGTGCTTTGAAAATACGCTTAAGCAATTACGAAGTTTGTATGAATTAGTAGGTTCAATAATAGTTTGCTGCTACATACAGGTCAGCAGGTGATGAGTTCTGCGTTACTCCTCTTTTCACAACGAAGCTTCTAATGTTTTCACAAGCTGACGTATCGAAACACCTGCATATTTGGCCAAATTACTTTTCCAGTCATCTCGACAATATTGATTAGTAATGTCTCCATGGTAATAGAGAGAATAAAATGAGCAACACCATGAACATTTCAGATAAAGGTCAATCCCAGTGTAAGAAAACATCCGAAATAATGGAATAATCATGAATATCGTTGCACTTGCCAATTTGAAAGTAAATGTTAGGGGAATACCACAGATGAATGAAACTAGTTTAACGCTTCAAATAAGTTTCGCAGATAGACACTTCAATTATTAATTATGGCCGAAACGTTTGTTTGTCCTCGAGCGCCGGTCACAAATATGGTGCATTTTTGTGTTCTTCTTTCGGAGGCTCTAATATTTTCTTAGCAAGCATATTTATTTCCAAAGATATTGTAAACGTAAATGTTAAGCGGCGGTCATTCTACCAAGAAGTCGGGTCATAAAACTCCACCTGACTTGCTAACTTACAACGAATTCGGATGGGGCCCAATCCGATTTTAAGGATTCACTATGTAAAAGCTTTCTAAATCTCTGGTCGGAAAGAGACGAAAATTTGCCATTATGTGTAAATATATAAGTTGCACCGCTTGACTGTGAAAATTAAATGTATGCCTAATATTTCAAGACGTCACATCGATGAACAGATTATATCGGCCAACAAAAAATCAGTTGGCATTTTATTTTCATAGACATCAGATCCCAATTACATTTTGGCTCTTTCCTACCAGAGATGGAGCAGATTGTTACAATAGAAAAAATCTGATCGAAATCTAATCAGAGTTCGTGACCACTGCCTTAGACGTGCTGAATCTTCACGGACGCTCAAACGGTGGGCGGTAGTGTTGATTTAACGTACGCATATATATGAATGCAGATGAAACTACAGAGTTAAAAGTACGCCCTCGATTGGGGGCAAAACAAACCAACACTGTCAAATGCAGACAACTGAATTGTAAACCACTCGAATACGCGCAAAGTCTGCTACAATTGACGGGATAATTCTTCTGCGGGCGGCCAAGTGTTCCATTATTTGCCCCAAAGGATGGCGTTTTCAAAACGAGAACAGTTCAATTCTCCCTGTATTGCCTGGGATTCTTTACGCATACTTCATCGTTCTTGAGAAACAAACTCACTTGTTGATTTTTCCTTGTAAACGCGTACGAGAGCGTGCATAGATTTGTTAAGATACTATAGAAAGTGAATCATCAGTTAGTCCATGAACTTCAAACTAGTCGCTGTGAGTTCATGTTAAAATGTTTTTAAGTAGCTAGCTTCGAGGAAGCGAAAAGCTGTTCTATGTAAGTGAAATGCATTGAAGACCGATGTTTGTAAGGTTTACAATGTTTTGAAATCAAACGCATTTATACTACTGGAAGATATCAATTTATCTGTTGACTTCAAACGGCTAAACCGTGATCAGCACTTATGGCTCTAAGTTTCGGCCTCCATTGGAAGTCAGCGCGCCATTTTAAGCTTGGTATCGATGCTTGTAATATCTGTTATCACTCTTGCACGTCCCCCCCCCCCCCTCCGAATCCAAACTCATTTAATTTCATCGTCTCGACCGCTCGTCCCACCTCAATTTGGCAGTCCTTTTTGTAAAATAGTTGATTTAGAGAGCAGTGTCCCCTGCGTATGTTCGTAGGCCTATGTGACTTTGAACAAGAATAAAAATTATCTTGGTTGGGGTAAGCCCATCATGACATTTTGCTGTGAAAAAGAAATGTCTGAAGCATTGACGTAGCCACGGGGAGGGTTTGGGGGTTAGACCCCCCCCCCCCATGACCCAATCTTGCAATTCAAAAAATACCTAAATATATATATAAAATTCCTCATATTGTGCCCCCCCCCCCCCAATGACACCAAAACCCTCCCCATCACACAATCCTGGCTGCGCGCCTGATCTGAAGGCATTCGGAGCACGAGTGGAGGACAAACATTGCTCTTATACTGTATCGATAGACAGTTCAATGACAACACAACTGCAACCGCAGAGACACTATCCACAGGTTTAATGTTCCTACATGAATATAAAATATTTTAGAGTCGATTTATTCTTGATCTCTAAGTACATTTACATTTTTTCTGTAAAATCGCTCACAAAATGACAAACTTCGTGCTGTTTTGGGACATAAACAGCTATTTTCAGACGGAGATACCCGGAATTAAATATGATCTGCCAAAATAAATTAACTTAGCAACAAGAATGTGGCAACTGCATTCCAGGGGAACCCGTATTTCCATAAAATATTTACTGTAATATGCATCATTGATTGAAACTATATGTAGTTTTTCCGGTTTCTATAGTCGTTAATATGGCAACCATTTGATTTAATCACAGTAGAGACTTGGCCATAAAATGAGCTGCAGAAGGCAAAGCAACATTCCAACATTGAAACAATGTTCAGCTCGAACCTGACATGCTGCAATCTGTCAACCAAGCTTTAAATTATCTGTCGTTTGTGTCGGGAAGAGTGCCGCCTCTCGTCATTACAAGGTCTCCGACTTCATCAGATTTTGTCAAATGGAAATCTAAATCTTTGACTAGGACCGACAGCAACGCCGTATTGGGTCAGTGACCTGGATACGCTCATTGTTAGCAGCGGTTTCCTCCTGTTTAGACGATCACAACAGTAGTTTCTTACGAATCAATAATTTTACATAGCCTTTTCGTAAAGTGTTTCTCATTCTCTGGTGAAGACTAGATTGCCTCATCTTCGTTTGTCCTTTTTTAAGCTGTATCAGCCAGAATAATGTGACAGAAACTTCAGAACGAACGGCAAGAGCCCAGGCTACATCACTCACAAACATTAGTATGAGTGCATGAATGGTCGGACTGATATGGGTGACATCCGTCTTCAAAGCCAAGGAATCCTGGATGTAAGTTCAAGAAATAGCATAACATCACACCACTATGCAGTTGACCCTATCATGGTCATCTTTAGCTGTACGTAACTGGCATTAAATAGAGCCAAGTTTTTCACCAATGTATATCATGTGAGTTTATTCGAGATTTTACCCAATATACCTGCAATGATATTATCTTTCAGCACGCACAGGGTGTGAATATACCAGTAGACAGCTAATCTCTAAACTCCCAAGAGTAGAGCTAGTGATGGCTCCAAAATTATGGCTAAATATTCACTCCAAATCAAGATTGGTCCCTTATTTTTACTCTAGAAGCGTGACCTTTATCTTTGAATTCTTTTGAGAATTTCAGAAGTCTATATCAAAAAATTTCTTTCACCATCCACAAAACTTCCAAAAATTAAAAAACCGATTAAACATTTTAGTACCGGTATCGTTTATAAAACCAGACTAAACTTATATATTTTAGTTGAACCGTTTGTAAGTAAACATTTTTGCATGTAACGAATTGAAAAAACTGTACAATTCTTCTTACTCACGTCGTAAGACAAGCATGTGGAGATAGATTCAAGTGGTGAGGCCAAGGACAACGTTACGTTTCTGGGAGTCATGAATTACTAGTACTCAGCCTGTGTAAAGTGATATTTTTAAGATGAAATTTTAACCTCCAACATACTGTTAACAGACCGTTCGGTAGAGGTTACCTTTAAAGGTTAAGAGCAGTCCGCCACCCCCCCCCCCCCCACAACAAAGAAACTTATTTTGAAGCAACAACTAAACGTCTCAATTTTCTTCTTATTTTTCTTTGAAGTATCTTCATTATATTTTTATCATTCAATACTGCAAATTCATGGTAAACCAAGCAGCCAATTCCACATTCGAAGGAAAACATTCTTGTCACGAGACTCTTAACAGCCAATCATGATACGGGACAATCTACTGCACTATTTCAAGTTGGGGTGACTACTCTTGCCCTTTAACTCAAAATCACAAATTTATTCCCTAGACACACCCTCCCAAACTCTATGGATCCTGGTTTGCTTGTCGTTAATTCTAAGATGATTTGTTACGTTTGTGCGAATCTTACTACGAGTACGCTAGGTACATTATATGACTGTATCAATGTTGCAAGGATACGAGCATACCCTTTATAGTTTACACAAATTTTAAGCAGCAAACTTTTGGATTTTTGGCAGTGATCCCCACTAACAGAGAAGAACACGTCTTTAACCCCGACCGACTTCTTTGCCTCTATCTCTCCTCGTAAGTAAGGCTTATTGTTACTAAAATATTCTATATTCCAAACTGATATTATTTATCATATAATCTTCTTATCAATAATTCCAAATTATTTAAGCAATGATATTTTATCCGCGGGTAGGCGTTAATAAGAACACATCCAAAAGTTTAACTGCATAACATCTTCATGCAAATCTCTTGCATTATTACCGACGCTGTCGGCAGCAGCTTATCTGTCCTAAGCTTTAAGCTGTCTTAATAAATCATGGGATTACATTTAAGCGTCAATTTGGAGGACGAATACCACAATTATTACAACAGTTTTATTATTATAAATTTTATGGCAATAAAGAGTTGCCTTTGCCGTCACATAATCACTTAATTTTGGAAAAACATTCGTCAAACTATGAATGATAAACTGAAAGGGAAAACCGTGTTTGTTCGAAACAAAGTCAACTTCCGTTTTAAAGAAATAAGACAACTTTTTGGAAAATGCATAAAGTTGAGATCTCTTCCAGTGGCCTTCACTCTGGAGGACGCTTTGCATGTTTTATGTTATCAACACTTGAAAGACTGGCGCCGTTTAAAGCCTTGACTGTCGTTTTGAATACACTTTTATCTACAATCTCCGATATGCACCGACTAAGTTTCACATTGTTTATATATTATTCTATGTTATTTTCACATGACCATTTTACTGTCAGCAAAAAATAAAAACAAAGAATAAAAACAAAGAACAGACATAAAATCCCCCATGGTTTACAATATGTTTATGATGCGAGTGGGGTTTCTGTTTGAAAGAGTTATTTCTCTGAGGGAATATTTTCAATCTTTTCCAGAAATATTCACCAACGTGTGATGGAAATAGATAAAAAGAAGTTACATGGAGATGGCGCTATTTTGTTTCTCCATTCCTTTAATATCTTCACAAGTGCATTTTATGAGGCAACTTGGACTATTGAGCTTCAACGTATGCTAAATACTTTCGTTGCTTCGATTTACTTTCCAAATAACTAAAAAAAAGGCAATGTAAATGTTGTCCTGTTTCCTACATGTCAGAAGAGCAAGACGATAGCAGACGAATAATAGGCTTAATCCTCCCATGTGGGAACTCGACAACGCCCCAATGGAGGGGTATTGAAGCCAAGCTGGCAATGCCAGTCTCGCGAGACAAACTCACAGTTTAACGTTTATGATTAAGGGATAGCGGATGAACTACAACCCAGAAAACTGGACGACAATTTTAATGTCGGAGCTGGGACTTGAACTCACGACCTCATGACTGGAAGACGCAGATCATTAACACTGTACCACTTGCTGATAAAACGAATCTTCTTGAAAAATACATTCAGTAAACTGTGATTGAGGTAACTTTCATGGATTTTATTAACTAGAGGTAATAAAACTTTTAAAAGGGGTCCATTAAGTTTTCCGGTAATTTAAAAAATTGCTACATTATTGAGTTATTTGATTGTTTTTATGTTGTAAACAGCAACTTATTATTGTCTCCCTGTAATAATTAAATTCGTAGCGTCTTTACTTGCGACACTTGTTAACTGGGCGAGGCATTTGTTTAGTGCAAAATAACACGGCTAAGTTAAACGTAAGATCACCTATCATTGTAACTCCGAGTAGTAAAATAGTTTAGTTCCGACCCCTTTTCTGATTTAATAAGAAACAAAGTCTAAAGCTTTTGCAAGAGAGATCAAAATAATTTCCAGAACGGAGTTTGTAGAGATCATCCCTTATGCGCCATGCCTGCAGCTTGAAGAAACACTCCAGGAGGCAGTTTAAACACTGCCTACGTTATACATGAGCTCCATCATTCACAATTATAAAGTGGTGAATTAAAGATTACAAAATTTTAGTAGACAGTTACCAGATGATATCACCCCCCCCCCCCTCTCGGAAGGGAATGAAAACACCATTATCCTGTACGGTATAAACTTTCAGAAATATAGT
Organism: Holothuria scabra; assembly: GCA_037179385.1. Classification (NCBI taxonomy): domain Eukaryota; kingdom Metazoa; phylum Echinodermata; class Holothuroidea; order Aspidochirotida; family Holothuriidae; genus Holothuria; species Holothuria scabra. The sequence continues at coordinate 3,126,720 of CM074187.1, read as the reverse complement.
TGACGGTATTTCTTTGGACCAATCAGAGAGGAGTTATCTATTCTGCATGAATATCAAGCAAATTGCTGTCATCGATAACAGGTATAACGATAAGGCTATTCCAAGGAAAATTTGTTTGAGATAAAGCGGGGGAATGACATAACCCCTTTAAATAAATAATGCATGAAGTAAGCAAATGATTAGGTAGTTAAGTCATAGTGGTAATAGTTTTTGTTCAAAATTACAATGCCTAGGTTACCAAAGGTTATCAAAAGTCATTTAGCAAAATCCTTTCACATGTATCAGCTTATATAAAAACAAATGCTTCACATGTAACAAGTTACAGTTTCTACATGAAACAATGAAAAATGCCGAAAATGATATGGTCGTCAAAAAATACATTATGAACATTTCTTTGTCCCTTAGAAAAATACCTGAGTTAATCATTTATGATGAAACTGGTAGGCTACATGCTCATTCACACTTGTACGTATTATGCTGATTTTCTAAATCTTGTGCCTAGGCAGACTCATCACGGTAGAGATTCATTACTGAATGGCAAATTCTTACCAAGAAGATTAAAAAAACACGGTTAAAAAGAGACCGTTCGTTTTGATAAAGTTGGTTTTGAAAAATGAGACAAATTTACCTGCTTTCTCGTTATTGAAAACAACGTCAACCTAATTAGCTATAATCAAACAAAACGAAAAGTAAAGTCGTTAATCAGGGTTCAGATATAACAAATTGATTATCGTCTACCAGTGTCGTAACAAGTCACGACTCGAGTCACTTCCTCTCAAAATGATAGTGACTTGATAGAATTCAGGAGAAATTTCCCCATTGAAAGACTACAGTGACTCGAGTCAATGACTGGACTCGAGTCACTTAAAAGTTTGAAAACTGGTGACTCGAGTCACTAATCTAGTGATTCGATTACAACGCTGTCGTGTACGTTCTTAACACATTGTGATAATTTCGCCTGCTGTTCTAGTGTACTACAACAAGTTTAAGCCTTCTTCTAAAAGCAAGCATAAGCAATGGAGTAGGGAAAACAAGCCAGTGAGCCACAACTGGCCTACTCGACTTGAATCATTAGGTTGGAAACTGGGCCGTAAACTGGTAAAACACCATCTAACCAACTAACTAACTAAACGTAAGTGGCAAAACAGTGTTAGCAATTACACTCAATGTGGTAATGAAGCTTTTAAGGTTTAATTTCCTCATTGGCAGAAACTCTGTCATTGGCACCTCCGATAGACCTAGATCTTCATGTTGTTGAAGTTAGACAAAAGTATGGTATAACCCCTTCATTACTTACCATCCAACATTTCACTGACCTACACATGCATGACTCCAGAGAACTTTAAGCAGGGGAACAGTCAGAGTCTAATGATTGGGGCCCACATTGTCTTATGTTATGTATGGTATGACCAGGGAGGTATAATGACACCTCCCTGGTATGACACATACATATCGTCTTCGGTCTGCACTGACATGACAGGACTTTGGTTGGAAGCTAATGGAAAAGCCTGATCACCGACCTATGAGGGTCTAAAAGAAGGGGTGTTTGAACATTTACACACCCTCAGATGCAAAGTGAGGCAACATTTAACATCATTCTAGGTCATTTCTTTGGTGTCTGTGCATTAACAACGTGTATTTGTGCATCACTGTAGAATTCGTTTCTTGGAGTCATATCCTAGTCACTCTTTACTATAAATACAACCATGCATGAGATGAGTGGTCTGCAGAGTTCCGAAATTGGAGCCGTTAGGTCATTAGCTGGGACCTCGCCAGAGCTAAAGCTTTCCAGTTACGCCATTGGACACTCAAGGATTTACCATAAGGGGCCCTGATCACAATTAATATATAATGTGCAATCTATCAATATTCGATACGCCTCCTCGAGACAAGTTGTACACGTAATGCAAGCGTCACATTCAGTCACTCATGCGGACAAATGCTATTCACAGTAACAATTTACAAAACATGATTGTAGCAACCACTTTTGTCACAGCTTACCACTTTTGTCACAATTTTGTCACAGGTTGCCACTTTTGTATTGACCAGAGCCCACTTTTGTCACAACAGAAGTCACCACTTTTGTCACAAATGTCCCCACCAACACTTTTCAACTGTTATGAAACTTCGCATGGATTGTACTTTAAGGGGACAGTTTCTACTAATTAGGCCTAATCGGCAGTAAGGTGGCAGTTGACTTAAAGTTTACATACAACTGTTACCTTAATGTATTAAGAACCATTTAGAAGAATAGTTTTAGTATCAGAAATAGGCTTAACTCAATTATTAAGGTGTAGAAGGTATCTCTATCAAATAAGGTTAGGGTGGAGTTAGGGTTAGGGTTAAGTTTAGAAAAACTGATTTTTTTTTTAAGTATGGAAGTCAATGTAAATGTTAACCTAAGGTCAGAAAATAGAATCTAGGTATTATTCAAGTTACACCGGTTTACAGTGCAGAAGCCAAAGGTTCCATGAACTGATCAGTCAAGTAGATACATAACTCATAGAGTAAATGGATGATAAATGCAAAGTAATGCATGTAGGTTTCCATCATATCAATGCTTCCTTCAGTCTTAACGGTCATGATGTTATTCAGGCGGCATCAGGAAAAGACGTGTATTTAAAGTCGTCTTTAAAGTCTTCTCAAGAGTGTGTGGAATCTTTGAGAAAGGGCAACTGGGTTCTTGCTTTGATTAAACGTCATTACAGTTTCCAATTGATCAAGATATTGCAATTAGGTTGTTCAAGCAAATCATGGGGGCTCACCTCGAGTATTGACAAATGATTCCATACTACAATGAGATGGCGCTGTAAAGAAAATGCCTTATATGCTTAGAAGACGACATGTATTTGCCTTCCTGTCTACACTAAGTCTCCTGTCTTGGTGCCTATAAAGTTCTTATAAATGTCAGTGGCTTATAGCTAGACCTTGGCCCCATTAACGAGCTTGTGGACAAGCTAATTCCAAATCTAAATGACTTACATCAACTGAATCCTGCAAATGTCCTCCCCTTTCATAATTATTCGAACTTAATTATTCCATTATTAAACACAGCCACTTGTCACCCAATTCTACATTTTTTTACTTTTTACAATGGGGGCAAATTCTCAATTGGAAGGCCAACTGGCTTTTGATCCACATCAAATTCAAAGGATGCACAGTAGCTCATATTTTTCATCATGCGCAAAGAGTGCTGCCATTGCATGTATCTAGTTTACTGACCAGGATATTTTGAGACTGCACAACTGGGGGAGGGGGGTTGAAACAGCTATGGGAGAGGTAAAGGGAGTGCAATTGTAACATATATTGGGGTTGAGGAGACTTTGCAATGAATGACAAACGGAGGAATTATTTTCCATGAATGGAGCTATTCAGTAAAACAAATATCATCACCTGAATTTAATAGGTCTATTTGTAACTCGATATCCCGAGGTACTAATTATAACTGGGGCGACTTCAGTTTCCATTCAACTTATGTAAGAGACCGAGTGTTTTCAATCCACGTCATCACCCAGTCAGAGTTGAACAAACTCCGGAACTTCTGGACTAAATAACAAAATTGCGATCACGAGGGAAAAAATGTAAGTCCAAAATGGTCTTTTTGGTATGCGAGATAAACAAGTCCCGATTATTACTCTTTACCCATCTTTTATGACAACCTAACTTGTACAAAGTGGCTTCATCATATCGTTAAAGAGGAATTTTCTGGAGGGATTAATAACATTTCCGCAAAGGAACCATAAGACTTTAAACTTAAGGGGAATGGAAAGACCAGTTGACGCAAAGCACACCAAAACCAGTTTGGGGTCAAAATGCCTTCTAAAATTGGAAGAAATCGTACTTTCCAAGTACAGAGGTGTTTTCAATTGCACCTAAATTTAATATTTTCTCTGTACTTTAAGTACATAGAAGGATTTTTTCCACGAGAGCCCAAAATAAAACAACCCCCCCCCCCCCCCACCGAAAAAAAGTAAAATCCAAGTACACCGAAACAACCTTATATTTTACTTCACATCTAAGAAGTAAAGGTATAATGTGAATTTAGCCAAAGTGTGTTTTAGAGCATGGACTTGTACCCTATAGAGACGGAATTGTTACTTTTTCATATTTTAAATGGAACTGGATGCGCATTAGTTTTAAACAAAGTACAGAATCACAATTTGATCATTGAATATTTTATTATCTAACTTAAGCTTAAGCGATTTAATTGCGACCGAGAAAAGGATGAGTAATGATAGGGGAAAGATACATAGGCCAGAGATAACACGCGACTTTGTAAGAATTAAGTTATGTAAAAAAACTCTTTCTCATTTCCTCTTATCTCTTTTCCTTCCCTATCGTCCCTGTTTTCTTTTTCTTTTCTTTTTTTTGATTGTTTTTTCTCATTTATTTATTTATTTCCGTACGAGAGAAAATGGATCCAGTAACCCCTGGAACGATCGATAGTAGCAGGCCAGGAATGAATGGGGGTTGGAAATCATTCTGTGAAATTCATCCTGCACTTTTCCGAAGTATTTTAAAAGGGACCCTCGATTGCAAAAGATTAATGACCTCGAAGCTCGTCGAGAAGAAGTTTTAACATTATGCTTTTTGTTTTCTTTTTTTTTTTTTTTTTTTTGGTTTTTATTTTTGTTTCATTTTACATTACAAAAGTTACCTTCAGTTCACCACTGATTTCTCGTTACTTTTTATTTTTCCTAGACATACCGATTATGTTACATTAAACTATACTACTTCGGTGGCAACACATCGTTTCTCTTCATTGTGTGACATGTAGAGTTGTAAAGAATATCTTCAGAGAGAGAGAGAGACAGTAATTTAAGATGTCCCTGGTTGTGTCTTTATTTTCCCTCTTCCATACTCACAGTTTCGTTTTATTGCTTTTACATTCTTCCTTCTCCCCATCCACTTACCCTGCCTGCTGCTATCTCATCCCGTCCCCGAAATTCCACCTTTAAGAATGTTTTATCGGGCTTCTGTTTTGCATTTCAACGGGTATAGAATTTGACAGTTAACGAAGGAAGTACTGATGATTTGTCTATACTACCAACCTGCCATGTTACAGATATGCACAAACTGAAGCACATATAAATGTAACATAATGCTTGATTACCATCAACCATCTAAGGAGCTAAATTGGCAGTATATGAACACCCGACATTTTCAATAACCAACTCGGATAAAGACGGGTTATGTTACGTAGCTCTATGCATGAAAACTATAACAGCAGTTATCAAAAGAAATAAACAAAGAAACACCGAACGGCCCTTGCCAGAGGGTCGAGAAGACTTTGGAAAATGTGCAAAGAAACGCCTCGGATTAAATTCTAGAATGGAGCCATACATGATCGACCAATGATGTAAATGGCCTGAGGGCCGTGAGGTTGGTCGAGTGTTGCCGCAGATCCGCTCTTGGCAGTAGTATCACTGTTTTGCCAATAAAGTCTTACTTGATGTTGCCCGGGAAGTAATTTTAGGCCAGTGTAAAGACAATAGAATGACCCTTAAATCGCGACCTTAATATCTCGCGAACACCTTAAAACCCACGGGCTTCCGGGACCCCGTCTCTTGGACACTGACTAGGACTCACATGGAACTGCTCATCCACTGCTTTCCCTACAGCTCATATCATCCACAGTCGCCATTCCCCAATCGAATTCTAAAAATATATTTTGGAATAGTACAGAAAGAATGACATCCATGATGCTTATGTTGCAAATGATATAAGCACCAAATTAGCTTACATCTTAGGATACTTAATTATTCAAAAAATTCCCACGGACGGCATTCAGGTCCTATATTTGGCCATCCCCTCGATAAAAATTCGTGATTTCTCCCGTGGTGAAGGCTAAACTCAGACACAACATAGTCAATTGTATATAGTAAACCAATAAATTTCCCCCATGAGGAAGGTACAACGGCCTGTTTAAATTTAATGAGGAAAAATTCTGTCACTGGGTACTCTGAAGTAACGAGTTTAATTCGATTCATTTTGAGCCACAATAACTTTCAGTTTAATGACATTAATTATTTACAGGTAAATGGGACGGCTATGGGTACAAAAATGGCACCGTCATATGCCAATATATTTATGTATCATGTGGAAGAGGGAATTTTGATGCAATCTTCAAACAAACCCTTATTCTATGTACGATATATAGACGACGTTTTTATGATCTGGGACAAAGGGCTGGATAATCTAAAACAATTCTTTTATGTTGCTAACAGTTTTCATCCTTCCATCAAATTTACTTTTGATTATTCCTTTAAGACTCTGCCCTTCTTAGATGTTCTGGTAATGATTGGAGACGGTAAGATCACTACGTCCGTCTACACTAAACCTACAGACAGACATACGTATCTCCACTTCAATAGTTTCCACCCCCGTCATACCAAACACTCTATTGTTTACAGCCAGTTCCTTCGGTACCGCCGTTTATGCTCCACTAATAACATTTTTGTGGAAAGGGCCACTGAATTGGTTAACTTTTTTCTCAACAGAGGATATCCCTATAAACTCCTCAACAATTACTTTCATAAAGTTCTTGCTACACCGAGGCATAATCTCCTTCGGTATCGCACAAAATCGAACTGTGACCGCATTCCCTTAGTCATCACATACCACCCATCCAATCGCACCCTTACCCACAATATCAAGAAATCTTGGGAAATACTCAAATCTGACCCCTCGATTTCTGAAATTTTCAGGGACCTCCCGATGATTGCTTATAAACAGCCACGTAATTTTAGAGCCATGTTAGTTCGCAAAACCCTTCCCACTGTAGACAATCCCAAAACAGGCAACAGGAAGTGTAATAAACCCCGGTGCGAAGTTTGCAATCATTTAGAGCTTTCCCCCACCATTTACCACCATGCTTCAGGTATAACTCTAAAACCGGGAGACTTCGATTGTGACTCATGTAATATAGTTTATTTACTTTTGTGCACCCAATGTCCCTTAGCTACGTACATAGGCGAAACAACCACAAAATTCCGACTTCGTTTCAATAATCACAAGCTCAGCATAAGAAAGAATAACCCTGGATTCCCGGTTGCCGAACACTTTAATCTCCCTCAGCATAACCTTTCCCATTTAAAGTGTGCCTTGTTGTACGGCAATTTTAAAAGCGCTCAGCAGAGATGCAACCGTGAGTTACAAACCATCATCTCACTTAACAATCATAAATCGGGTCTGAATAGGGATTTGGCGTTCATGGGCACCCAAGCAGTTGATACCTAAGCGAGGAAGCAGAACGAGTACGTGTATACAGTCTTTTTTGCACTATAGTGTTTTTGTACAACTGACGAAGGGCTGTGTAATTTAAGCCCGAAATATTTTGTATTCACGGATTTATATTATAATTTAGTTGGAAATGAATGTATCCATTTTTTGTGTTCTTTTGTTATTTGGTTTCTTTACTTTCCAACACACGCCACCTATCATATATATATATAAATATATATATATATATATATATATATATATATATATATATATATATATATATATATATATATATATATATATATATATATATATATATATATATATATATATATATATATATATATATATATATATATATATATATATATATATATATATATATATATATATATATATATATATATATATATATGGAGTAGAAAATACCATACTCAACTACGTACCCAAAAACCAAAAACATGCACAAGATTCACGGTGTTGTTGGAAGCTTTCGACTATTTATTCAGTCTTCCTCAGCCAACTGTATGACCAATAAAATGATTTACACTTATATACAAGGTTAAATGCACAAGAAGGGAGTAAAAAGTAAAAACTTAAAGGTCCTAGTAGAAAAAGCAAAAGGATAAAAGGGGAGTCAGAATACAAAAAGATAAAATACAAAAGAAAAACAAAATAAAGGCCATGTACAGGGCATCAGTCCAAGAAAAAAGGGGGAAATAATAAGATAAAAATTTAAACAATTAAAGATTTGAAAATATTGAAAGGGAGTTAAACCAAGAGAGAAAAGCCTAAACAAAAGGAAACACATGGCTAAAAAGTCTGAATAGGGCTAAAAACCAAAATAAAAGGCGGATAAGAAAGTAGCTACAATAAGACACAAGGAAGAAGAGAAGGTAAAATACTCAGGTAGAAATACAAAGGGGTAACTACAAAAAACAGGTTCTTTTGCGAGAATTAAATTCCTTTCTTTTATTTAGGCCTGAGGGTTGAAGTGTTTTTAATTGAGCCATCCAATAACCTTCCCGTTTGCTCAAAACGGCTTCCAAATTAATAGAAGAGTGAATCGTTTCAATGATAATGAATTTAATGTCATTTAGTGAATGTAAGGTACCTGAGAAATGTAACGCTAATTCGCAACGATTTTTCCGTTCACCATATCAGACTTATGGTTTCTAAACCGAACCTTAAATTCAGTAGAAGAGGAATCAACATATTGCACATTGCATTTAACACAGGTGGCAAGATAAACAACATTACGACTGTCACAAGAAACAGAGTCAACAATAGGATAAAATTTACCAGTACTAGAACTATGGAACTTAGTGGAGGACAATAAAAAATTAGCACAAAGGTCACAGCGTTTTCTAGTACACTTATGACAGCCTAGGGAAGGACCGGTGGTTTGACCGATTGAGGTCGGGCGGTTTTTATTTTTGGAATTACGTAAATGGTCCTTCAGCGATTTACATTTGCGAAAGGCTCCAAAAATGGCATGCTCTGGGAAAAGTTTCTGAAGTGAAGGGGAGGAGTGGAGTAAGGGGAGATGTTTTGAAATAATCTTACCTATATTTGGCAGGGCAGGGTTAAAGTCCACAATTAGGGGAAACGTCTGTTGCTAAGCCTCCTTTTAGTAGGTTTAAGCAAATTCTCCCGAGGGATGTCATTAACTTTATTAAACTGGGCCTTAACAAAATCTGGGTGATATCCTCTACTGATGAGGTAGCCACTATACTCTTCAATTCTCCGATTCAGATATTCAGGTTTAGAACAAATACGCTTAAGGCGTAAAGCAATACTATAAGGAATACTCTTCTTAGTATTAATAGGGTGGGCACCAGTGGTGAAAAGGTAGAGGTGGCCGTCTGTAGGTTTGGAAAAAACATGGGTGGAAATATCCCCTTATCAAAATGGACCAAAACATCCAAAAATTCTAATTGGGATTTAGTAGAGCGAATGACAAAATTAATAGAAGGGTAAATAGAATTGATAAAATCCGTGAAGCATTTTTTGGCCCCATGGCAGTGCCATTAGTTTGAAGAAACTAAGAAGGGCCATTAGTTTGAAGAAACTAAGAAGGGTAAATAGAATTGATAAAATCCGTGAAAATTTTCAAGGCGGCTTCACCATGGGTCCAAATTTCAAAAATATCATCCCTATAACGCCACCAGTTATTAGGGATAAACGGGCCTTGCGAATTAGCAATTTCATCGACGTATGTCATGGCTATATCCGCATAACTACAAGCATTTTTTGGCCCCATGGCAGTGCCATTAGTTTGAAGAAAGTGGTTACCATTGAACATAGAATTATTAAGAAGGAGGCATAATTGAACGGCTTCAAGTAAACATTTAGTACTGGGTGTACTGTGATACCTAGAGGCTAGCACTTTCTCCACCATGGAGAGGCCTAATTTGTTGTCGATATTAGGAAACATGGCTTTAACATCCCAAGAAACCAGAATGGCATCATCAGGGATTCTAGTTGAAATGCAAAATGATTTTAACTTACATAAAAAATCGGTAGTATCTTTAATAAAGTACTTAGAGTTTTGCGATAGTTGTTTAAGAAAAATTTCGGTGAAAGCAGACAGATTTTCAATCGCAGTACCGCAACCTGAGGTAATGAGTCTAACAGGATTGCCTTCTTTGTGAGTCTTGATAAGGCCATACGCTTTATCAAGCTTAGCATTAGGATTTTTAGCCAATTTGCAACCTTTTGGTCGATTTCACCTCGTTCAAGCCACTTATCGGCCCAGTTCGAAACTAGTTCAACATGAGACAATGTAGGATCATTATCAAGATTACAATAATAAGAGGTATTACCTAGTTCGTCCAAAACCTTCGCATTGTACTCCAGAGTATCCATTACTACGAATTTCCCTCCCTTATCTTGAGTAGTAATTGTTTCCGAAACTAAGGTTTTCAGATCGTTAAGTGCTTTCCGTTCTCCTTTTGATAGATTATCATTAACTTTCTGTGTGAGATTTTGATCTAGTACATCACGGGAAACTGCTTCTATGAAAATTTTCTAAGGCAGGGTCTTTACATTTAGGTGGCTGCCAATCACTTGTAATTTTTAGTTGACGATGAATATTGAGTTTATAAATATATATATATATATATATATATATATATATATATATATATATATATATATATATATATATATATATATATATATATATATATATATATATATATATATATATATATATATTTATATAAGTCACATATATCATCGGTTTGCAACAAAGACTACACTGAACAAGTCACATATTTCATTGAAATATATTGTTATATATATCCTGTCAATTAAGTTTACACATTTGACCATAAAGGATGATGTTACAAACTCTCAATGTGTATACGGGTATTGAATCATTAACTTTACATTTATAATCCTTTTAAAGTTTTAAAGTAAGAACGCTAAAAAAATTAAATCGTGAAGCTTCCAAACAAGCAATATCTTCTCTTACGGTGTATACACTTTTCTCAGTTTATTTTGCATTTTAACATTCACCCATATTTTTAGAAACTTGGTCGATTCATTCCTTATTTAACTATGTGCTGCATAACACTAATGAAACCATTAAACTCAAATACTGGTAAAGCTATTGACTTTAAAGCGGCTCATTGAGTTGGTTCATGAAATTCAACAAATTTTTCCAAACCTGTTAACTTTCCTTCACATACCTATGACAAATGGTCAACCTTAGGTAATCTCCGTACCCAACATACAAATAACTGTTTTATGATTGAGTAATTAACGATTCAATTCGGTTTTCATAAATTCGTGACCAGACACTTTTTCAAATTATGTACAAAACCGTTACAAGTCAGGACACTAGAAAATTCAAAATTTTAGCGTTTTCTGTGACTTTTGGACTTGAAACTTGACTTGTTATGCTAACTGTAAGCATTGTTATGTGGTAGTGACCCTTTGAGACTCTCATTAAGTTATCGATATCAACTCAATGAGCCGCTTTAAGGGGAAATATTGTGTTTAAAATGCTCCCACAAAGGGCACAAAGAAAATGGCTCTGACACTATCCAACAATTCAGTCTTAATCATTAACTCCCAGCAATAGCTACATCTCTTCAAAATACTATGCACAAAAAGAGCCATAACTATAGCATCATTTAAAATGTTGAAAGTTTGGGTGAACAAATTATTCTTGAGCAACGAAGAACTTGAATTTCTATCTGTGATAAACTTTTTCTTGAAAAGAAGGCTACCATACTGTCTTATTTTTGATAATTTATCACCCTGTGTCAATGTAGATTAGTTTTAAAAGGATGATTTTTCTTGCAAAATCAGCGCAATTTTCCCTTTTAAAGTTGTTGACAACACTAACCCCTCAAAAAAGTGTACAAAAGAAAAGAACAAATACAAATCAATCGGTTCACTATTTCAAAGCTTTAAACCTTTCATAGTTGGAAATATTTTAAAAAGGTTCATTGAGTTGATATTGATACCTTAATGAGAGTCACAAAGGGTCACTATCACATATCATACTTAAAGTTAGCATAACAAGTCAAGTTTCAAGTCAAAAAGTCACAGAAAACGCTAAAATTTTGAATTTCGTTGTGTCCTGACATATAGCGGTTTTGTACATAATCTGAAAAAGTGTCTGGTCACGAATTTTTGAAAACCGACTTGAACCGTTAAGTACTCACTCATAAAATTGTTATTTGTGCGTAGGGTATGGGAATTGTCTAAGTTTGACCATTTGTCATTGGTATGTGAAGAAAACTCAGTAGCTTTGGAAAAATTTGTTGAATTTCATGAACCAACTCAATGAGCCGCTTTAATGGGGTTGCAACCAAGCAACACTTCATGTATGAGTTCAATAAGGCATGAAGATGGTCAAATGAAGTAATTATCTTCAATAATTGTACTGTGACACATCGGTAAGGAGAATTTTGATTTCCATGATTTTATCTTTTAATTGAGAATTTCAAAGAATATACCTTTTTTACCTTAAGAGGCAGTAATGTTGACACGTAAGAATAAATATTAGACTCAAAGTTTTGTTTCGAAAGTATTTCGTACAATGAAAGCGGAGAACTAATTTGTAAGACCATTACCTGTCCTTCTGCTTAAACTCTAAAAAGGTGTTTGACAATTAAACACTTATTTTCCATCCACTTTGTAAATACGTTTAAACTTTTAACATGTTAGCTATTAAACACTAAAGTTTCAGCAATACAAATGTTTAAATGGGATATGCGTAGAAAATAGACACGTGTGTTTAGCATCTAAACGTCTGTACAAAGTACGGGCTAAAAGAGCTTAGAAAAATGTTAAATTTCTGAACACCTTTTTAGAGTGTATACTAGCAATAAAATTGGTTTCATATGCAAATATGTGAAGTCAAATCTTAGTGTTTAAGATTCAGTTTAACCACATGCACAGGGGTGGTGTCAGGATTTCCCCGACATGGGGACCAAGCTCCTCGACAGGGGGCAACATTTCAAGGCCCCTGCAAAGGTTTTGAGTTGGTCCCGGTGTCACGTGACTGAGCAGATTTTGAGGCCGCTTAGAGCGTGAATTTTTTTGCTTTCTTTTCAAGAAATATTTAAAAATCAGGAGGTAAGTTTGGAGAAAATATTTAACATTTTTGTAAAAAAATGGCTTTTGTAAGGACCATAAAAAGGTTGGGGTGTTTATTGAAGAATCTGCCCTTTACATGGGCAAAATCAAAAATGATACATAGGCGACAGCTGAAAATATTTTGGGGTTAAGCATTCAGTCGTACTAGGCCTACGAACTAAGGCTTAAGGCTTAAAAAGTTTCATTGAATTTTTTCTCCTCTTTTAAAGGGAGATTTGAAAATTGAGATGAAAAAGAGATGAAAACATACTAAGTATTTTGACTCTACTAAGAATCTTTGTTGTATTCAATTGCAAGGTCCGCTAAATAGATGAGATTTTCTACGAGACCGCCCGAGCTCCAAAATAAAAATGATTTTACTTCCAACGTATCCCACTCGTATTCCCACTCTAAGGTTGATTCAAATGAATTTTCACATTCTCACACTACTGTTTATCATTATGGGTAGCTGAAACGGCCTGACCGATTTTCATTACCGTTGTTAGAATTCGTCTGTCGGGACAGGTCGGATGGCAAAACATTGGGTACTGCATGCACATGAATAAACCTCCAATCCGCTTTTGTAAGGAAAATTTTGAATTGTAAGTTTCCTTGAAAAATACGGTCTTTTGGTACACAAAATCAAGAAGATCGTCCGGGTGACTGAATTTTATCAGACCCAAACCTTTTATCAGTTTATCGTGGGCATGTAGATGAAGGCTCCCCGACGAAATTGGATTTTCTCAACAACAGGGAGAGGGCAGCCTTCCCCAATGGGACATGAAATTACCGATTGTAGATGGGATGAGGGATAGCAGAGCTAGAAAGAAGTGGTTATAACAGTTTCAAATAAGCTTTAAATAGCGTGACAGAAGAAAAAATAGTTCATAAAGAAAAAAAAAAAACAGTTCATGATAATCCATCCACTAACTCCAGTCCTTTACGTTTATTTTAGTCTCCCCGAAGGTAATTGCCGTTCTTCCCAGACGGGGGAGGAGATAGGGCAAGGTTCATAACGGAGCTATGAAGAAGTGATTGAAAATCGATTCCAGTAATTTTTAAAACAGCATTTCAAAACAAAAAATATGTTCAAGATCACCCATTCAGTACCTTCAGTCCTTGTAAATTTTTTTATTATTCTAAGACCTCCCGACGAAACCGCCAACCTTCCCCGACGGGGGCCAGTGCTCCCCCGCTGGCGCCACTTCTGCACATGCAGTTGGTGTGGTAACATCCCAGCCCCACCCCCTGGGATATGTATTTTGGAGGTTATATTACTTTAACCAGAAATGTCGTATTATGTTGTTTGCATTGCTTATGACAAAATTTGAGTAACTTGGGAACACGAATCATTTCCATGTGAACCATGCCCTTTTTAGCTGTCATCGCCATTTATATCTAATTTGGAAAAAATGATTGCTATATCTCACCCTCCTGATGGAGCTTTGAGATAAAAATCGTTAGTCTTGAGAAAAATTAATCTTGAGAATACTAACAAATATTAAAACTCTCGAAATTGGATTTTCATTACGATTCCTTTTTTTAACTAAGGTGATTACATGTCTATACATCTTTATAAAGTATTCAATTATTTGACAAGCACTTGTCACAGACATCTTGATTAATTACGTGAAAGGAGGATGAATTAATTAAATGTCGAATACCATAATATAACGATAGTTTTAGCACACTCTTCAACTGTCCTATGTCTCATGAAATTTGCATATTTATGGCAGCATTTTTTTCTATGTTCGAATTATGTTTCTAACAGCTTTATGATCGTACAATATCATGAGTACCGCATATATATGTTTTATGCATATAAGACTGATATCTCATTACATGCTGCAACCAGTGGTGTAGCTGGGATTTTTTTCGTGGGGGAGGGGCTAAGGGGCGGGATAGTTTTATAGGGGGCTGGAGTATACTATCTACGATCAGTTGACCTGGAACTGTGGAATCAAACTCCAAATCTCCCGATTGAACGTCAGATGCTCTGACCACTTAACCGTGCAGTCCCTGTCAAATATGAAACCTCTGTTAAACGTACAAATATGTTAAGATGCACTAGATTTAGGTCAAAAATGTGGTATCTCGATTAACCAGAAAAAAGCTGTTAAACATTTTGCAGCAGTAATAATTGCTGTGAGAAATACGGCAAAATTTCCTCTAAACTCAATAATGCAGAAAAGTTTTGTTAGAACAATCTGTGATTTTAAAAGTTCCTTTTGCTGCGTTTCCACGG
Organism: Holothuria scabra; assembly: GCA_037179385.1. Lineage (NCBI taxonomy): Eukaryota > Metazoa > Echinodermata > Holothuroidea > Aspidochirotida > Holothuriidae > Holothuria > Holothuria scabra. Next base: position 3,111,656 of record CM074187.1, on the reverse strand, counting down.
TGTTCAGGATCAGGAATGGCCAATTTTAACAGAAGCCATAACATTTCAGAGTTTTTCTTCTCCTGTTATACGAGACTTGAAGTTCTCTCAAACTGTCTCATATCAAGGTAGATCATCTGAGGGATATCGGTGTACAATGCATACTGGAAGGAGAAGTGTCCTCTATCAGAGACTGCATATACAAGATTAGTAACTTGACATTCGTGGTACAATAAGAGTAAAAACACGATTCCTCCGATACCAAAGTGAATGAGAGAGACTCTTTACAAATGCTTTTTCAGAATTAGAATTCTCAATTATTCTTACAATAATTGGTCAATAATGTGACATTCCAATGAGTTTGTAAAAATAGGTATCGTCTGTGACTGTTCTTTATTTATTTTTTTATTTCTTTATGTTTTGTGGAATTATCTGTTAGTACAGGGAGTTGTTAGAGGCAACTCCCTGGTTAAAACAACCAATTTGTATTCCCCAATGATTTCTCCCCAAATTGTTTTTTTTTTTCAACCGCATATGTAACATTTCATTTAAAACTTTTAATGTAATGGTAGGAAAGCCAACACATGACACAGTGAGTAGCCGGTGTTACAAACCAAGTGGTGACGAACAACGCAACTGCACCTAAAAAGTAAGATCATTTGTAGCTATTTCTCCTTCATGTTACATTTTAGACATAAAGAGATGAATCAAGGATTTTTTCAAACTAGTTTGTTTGTCATTCATGGATTCATAAATGTTTCAAGTTGCGTTCATCTACTTTCTTCTGTTGCGGCAAGAGTCTACTTTCTTGTAGTTCCTTTGTGTTTTAACTGTAAAAAATATATCCAAATCTGCAAGGAGGATAGCACTGAGTTACATTTCCGAAAAGCCATGGTTGAAAAATTGTCATGATATTAATTGCCATATAACCAGATACTTCTATGTAGAAATAAAGTATACTTTTCCTTTTGGTGGGGTCAAATGTAAACAATTTATTCAGCTCCTGTGCAATAATTATGCAATAAATAATACATTTCTAGTGCTGCCACGATCCAGGCTTGACACAGTCACGGTTCATAAAACGGTAACATTTGAGAATCCACTCCCTTGAACCTTGGACAAATTTATCCCGTCCTTGAAGCGTTGCTTGTTACACAACGGACAAAAAGCAACATCATTGCAGTTTGCATGGTCCAGTGACCACCTATTGGCGTCTGCGGTTTTCTATTGTTCCAAAATCGGCCAAGTCGTTACGCTATCGGCTAAGTCATGACGTCCACTTTCAAGGGCCAGAATCCTCTAATGAAACTATGTAACTTATGTTCCAGTTCGGTTGTTTTCGATGTAAGGAGGGTCGACACTACCACATTTTTCAAAAAAAGGTTAATTTAATTTAATTATTAATAAATGTGAGCTCAGGTATGCAAATTTTGTAATGCCTTGAGAGGGACATGCCATATATGGCTGATAGTATCCTTTGTTTTTACAATATTCATTTCAAGGACAGTTGTAACATTACTATATCATAAGGAATGGGAAGTTTAAATTATGTCCTTGAAAGTCATCAGTCAATCACCAGATCATTATCTACCTAATGAGTAATTAAGAGATAATTGATGTAGGATTAACAAAAGATGAAAATCAACACTGTGCAACACTTCATATCATTATTTTTTCACAAATTGCCTCCAAAACAATCGAACTTTGAAGAGGTATATTGAAATAATTACAACGGATTTTCTTCAGAAAAGGTCACTCTTTTGCTGACATGTCACACTACCTTGACGCAATGAAGCTCACATGAGTTGACTGATGCACCATGATAACGGTGGGATCGTGGCTGCATGGGTTTTGTCAGTAAACCAGCTAAGGGATCCCAATGGGGTTCAAGGGCGGACTCGTCGAAAAATCTCTGTGTTAGTTTCATGTGCAGGGGTTTCTGACCATATAAACTGCTAAATACAAACTTCCACGATCGGTGGAGTGGGAAATTGGAATCGAAAAACGTCGATAAGTTTTATGAGTTTTTCTTAAGCCTTTGGAAACAAACATCATGCAATCTGAGTCGCACAACGACGAAATCGCCAGTTTTTTACTGGAGTCTGTATGACAAACACTTACTTTAAAATGTTACTTCACACCGCAAACGTACCCAATACAACATACATGCCAACCGCAAGTGTATCAATACGCAGCATGACAATGTCAGTATTGTGTTTACTTCTTCTAAAGCTGTATTTACGTTATAAATTTGTGGCACCTGCAAATTTTTCATGCACTGACACTTAGTGCAGTAACCAGGTAACCGGTCTCGTAAATTTATAAGACACCAGAAAAATTGATGAGTCTGTTTACAATTTGTGAGATAGGCCCCTAATCGGTATATACAAGTGACGGCAATCGTGTGATTTAAATTCACTTTGTCTTTACTTTCGGGAAAAATGTATGGTGTGCACGATCTCAAAACAAATGACGTTGTCCTGGAAACAAAACCTCTTTCATTCAGTCGTTGAGACGGGCCATAACGCGACATGGTAAACATTCTCGAAATTGAGCAAATAATGACTTTAATAGTAGGTGAGAGCTACTGGATCCAAGAATGAGCTTCCTTGTCTTAGGTAAATAAATTTGCCTTCTGAGTATCAGTCAAATAAAATGACTTCAAGATTTCAGATCTGTTTAAATATTACTTAGTTAAGAAAATATGCCTATCTTGCCTAATTCTTGGCAAAACAAACAATGCCATTAATTCTTTATGAAAAAACTCTAGTGTGCATGATTATCTTATTTATTGTGGAGCGACACAATGCAGAGACATGTTCACGGTCCCAAAAACATCCTTCCGCCTTAAAGGGGCTATCAGACTCACCGAAAATATAAACCTTCTGCTCAAACACTTTGTTCCCCTTCTGAACTGATTGTTTACCGGAATATAGAAACATTAAAAAGGGCCTAATTCAGGTTAAAAAACTTTCATTATGTGTTAATTGATGTTGAATTAAAATTTCGGAACAATTGTCGAGGAGAAAAATCCACACAGATGCAAGACTACACAGCCTCCAATATCCCACTACCACACTGTGAACCAATCATCGTGATGACGGATCATTTTTCTGTTAGTTTTAAGTCAACTCTCAAATGTGGTGCAGAATTAAATACGTGAAAAAAATTATAGTAAAAAAATCTGTGTCGATGTAATCTAACCAGCTCAGGCTGTTTTACTCAACAATGGTACGATTAGATAGATCAAATACCTTGATAAAATTCCTTTGGAATTATTTATATCTTGCATCGATTTTAAAAAAGGTTGATCGGAAAAATTAAGTTTTGACACCTGTACGTTACATGTTCCCCTGTGGACTGGAGGTTGTAGAATATACCCTGCCTGTGGTAAGAGGCGACTACATGGAATGACTTGAATAGTTTTATAATATATTCATATATTTCATAATACATTCATGTTGGTGTGTCGTTGAATCTTTATCTAACTATCTAACTGTACGTTACACGGGTATACCAAACTTTATGAAATTTCCATTGTAATCCGATATATATGTGATCCCATGGGCGCAGACAGAAATTGTGCTTAAATAGCCTAACACATGATAAGGGGGGCCTTAACAAGATGTCTTCTCTGACCAAAACTGAAAAATACAGTGTGATACGAGAATGCAAAGATTACCCTATAATTTTGTTATCTCTGGAGCTTTGGATTTAAAATCTGGCCGAGTCATGTCGACTGAAGACCTTAAAACGGAACCTAATGCTATTTTGTTTGGTGCTCAGAACAAGTAATAGAGCAGAGAAAACAAGTCAGAAAGCCACAACTGGAAAAAAGGGCCTTGGCCAGCTCGACTTGTACCAAATGGTTGAAAACTGGGGCGTAAAAACTCCAACTCACCTAATTTAAGGCATCATTATCTACCACACATGTTATTTCTCTGGTTGTCCAGATGTCATCAGGTTAATTATATCGACTTACATATATTCCTAAATCATATTTAAGAGGAGTGTGATGGCATGCGTAAGGACCAGTATGTATGGCGTTATTCTTTTGAACTATACTGTGACCATGAGGTCAGGTGAAAAGTGCAAACCATGACGTGTGTTCGTTGTTGGGGGGGGGGGTGTAGAAATTTTGCATTACATACTTTCAGGGGAAAACTTACATTAAGCACCGGGCATAGGGCGTAAATCGTTGCAATTGAGAATAAGACGGGGCAATAATCCAATATTGGAGAGTCCAAGTCCAATATTCCTACACCAACTTCAAGGTGCCTTACAGGTATAAAAAAGGTGCTTTATATCGCTCACACAAACGTCATAGAATTGATTCCATAATTTATTCAAAAAAGTTATTGTCGCTATAAACACCAATCATCAGATAATATTGTGTGTGGAATATAGCAAGGACAACATATAAAAACATTCTTCAGGCTTCGTTTCGTGCTGAAATCCCGCTTAACCGGATGTGGGTTAGGCTGCAGAAAAGTGAATTTCATCTGAAAAGGTTGATGCAGTTACCCAAATTTTGATCAGTGTAACAGTCTTTAATTTCTAAAAAAAAAAATCCGTTAAAAATTAACCAGGATAGTTCTCGATGTGTACTTAATTATGAGCTCAATATGCAAATTTTGTGGTGTGTATGGAGGGACATGCCGTATATGGCTATTGTTATCCTTTGTTTTTGCAATCTTCATTTCAAGGAAAGTTGTAACCTTAAAATTTTTTTTGAGGGTTTTATTTTGAAAGTTTAAATTGCGTCCTTGAAAATCATCATTATCAATTGTACAACTATAAACTATATGATGAGTAATTAAGAGATAATTAGTGTAGGGTACACAAAAAATATCAACATTGCGCAACACTTCAAATCATTATTTTTGCATAAGAAACAAGTTACTTCAGAAATATGCAAACTTTGAAGAGGTATATCTTGAGAACGATAAAAGATACCGGTATTGACCTAATTAAGACAGATTTTTTTCCTCATAAAAATATTGCTCCTTAACTGCCAAGTTACGTCAGGGCTTATTGCTGACATGTCACACTTCCCTTAAGTATGGAATTTAGGAGAGTTGGATTAACTTGAATATGCAGGCAGTGTTTGAGTGCTAAAATATCATGAAAGATACTTGACAGCAAAATAAGAAGAAAACTGGGGATAAGGCTGATCAAGTTTTTCAAATAAGTTCGGAGCATTTGTGTTTGCCATTTAACGTACACCGGACCTCACCCTAATTTTTGACAGATTTGGAGGTTAATTGCCAAACCCTGTATGTCACTTAGACCGCTTTCACACTTGAGAGCTGACCTCGAGGGAGGGGGATCAGATCCGGATCGGATCCTCCCCTCGAGATCAAAGGTTTGCTTTCCTACTTGATCCTCCGCGGTGAATCAAGCCCCGATCAAACGATCAACAAACAGGAAGTGACACAATGATCCTAATCCTCGTTATCCCGCCATTTCTCTAACTTACTTTCGTTTCCCCCGAAATACAAGACACAGATTGGAAATATCGAAAACTTTACGGAGATAAAAGAGAAGCAAATGGATAGCTTTTTTCTAAAACACAGTCGGGAAAACTCTGGAGTGAAAATTATTCTTTGAAATTGGAGAAAGACTCTCAAAAATGAAGCCAGTCACTAACGTCAAACAGAGTACAGCCTGTATAGTAGGCCTATGTGGTATGGGTATATACACTGTGTGCACTGCCTGCAGTGCAGGCCAGCTGTACATACCGCAGCGCTGCTGTGCAGAGCAACGTTCGTGTAAGTTGAAACGGGAAGTTACGTCATAGGTCATGTTGATCTCGGGCCTCATTGATCCTCCAAGCTTTCACATACGGTTTTTTGATCCCCCGCGCGAGATCTGATCTGCCCCGGTGGGTGGATCAAAATCTCCGGATCTGATCCTGAGTGCGAGAGCTTTCACACTACAAAGTTGATCTCGAGGGGCGGATCAGATCCGGATCTGATCACCTGCTTGAGATCAAGTGTGAAAGCGGTCTTAGTGAACCATAGATTTTTTTACTACTCAAACGGTATCAATTGGCTGTAGGCTAGTTAGTGAGTAAATAAATACAAAAACAGCAGCGGTTTTAGTGAGATCCTGCCACATCACCCCGGTGGGAAAACGATTTCAAAGAAAGAAAAGTGGGTTGAAAAGTGAGGCTATGCGAAAGAAAGAAGGACAAAAATCAAAATTAAAAAAGAAAAATATCTTAAAACAAATCTAGAGTAATCTCTTTAACACCCCTTAAACATGATCACGGAAGGATATAGTTATGTGGAAGTGGATGAATGGTTCCAAGTCTGGAGTACAGACTAGATTTATGAAGGGAGTAGTGTAACGACTCCCTGATTTATTGACGTGATCATAATGACATGTGCGCAATTTGGGGCACGGCTAGCAGGCTAACATTGAAGAATATTTTTTATTCCTTCCAGTGTTCCTAATTTGCCTCCATTGTTCCCTTTAATGTTTAAACGACGGTTGTGCTAATAGTTTGAACAGCAGGAAAATTTAATGTGTCCTCCTTGTAAAACAGGTAGTTTTACTTAAAAATGAAATTTCACAAGCTGACAAGGCTCTTTATCAGTATTTAGTCACCAAATTTATTCCAAGAACGGCGGTTCGCCGCATCCCTCCTCCTTCCTCCTTCTATAGATGAATCCGATCGGCACTTGTGTTTAGTAACTGTAGGCAGCCATTGGTGGGGTCCACAACCATAAATCGTCTTCATTTATTGTCTACTTTAATTTCAAACCATCATATGTATGAAATTGAAAGAATCAAATACAATTTATTATACTACCATCCATGCTACTGGTAAGCAAGGAAATTGAAAGATTGAAAGGTGATAAACCCAAGTTATGGCCGACTGAAATCAGACGATCACTTGATATCCGGATTCGTCTACACACACATCAAAGGCAGCACCTCGAGAAGGAGAATCATGCCTAACTTATGATCTAATACATTCATCAAGTGTCTGATGACCGAATGTAAACGACGTTAACAAAGCGACGAGTAAATTTAGACGATTTATTATATCGAAGGTTTGTATACATAGACGGTAGTCCATCTTACCGACTATTGAAAATTCGGTATAGATAACCAAGCTGACATGTCCCAATTTTTTATAAAACAGAAGCCCCAAGAATTACTTACGGCTAGGAAAATTTCTCATTATGCATGAGTTCAGGAGGGGGAAATGCACTTCTCTTTATATTTTTTTTCCGTGAACCTTTCGTTTAATTTTCACTCCTCTACTAATTAAAGGCAAAACAATGATAAAGTGAATTTCAGCTGCTGATCTTATCTTACAGAAGACATTTACACCTAAGCTTGTAAGTAAGATCAGATTCTGTCTCCTTGGTTTCACATAAAAGGTGTATATATATATATATATATATATATATATATATATATATATATATATATATATATATATATATATATATATATATATATATATATATATATATATAATGTTGAAAAGTAAAACAGGATAGGTAAATCTCAAAGAAGTTTGATGAAGACACTGGTAAAACGTAAAAAGTTAAAAGTGTAAAACTGTACAACGTTTCGAAAGGGTAGACCTTTCTTGATCACGTACACATGCAAACTGATGCTTAATCTCGGACAAAAACCTTCTAACAAAAGAGACCGCTGCATTATATGTCAAATCCTTAACATTTATACCTACTGGAGCGAACGTGTTAAGACGATAAATCCATTTTAGTTCTACTTCTTCTCTAATTGCCTTACTATTGTTGTGGATCTTTTCTATCCCTATCAGCTCAAAATTTTTACAGCTTTGAAAATGTTTTCCCAAAGGGGTAGTCGCTTTTCGAAATTCCTGCCTGTGACCACGATGTCTAATCCTAAGCTCTCCTCCTGTTTCTCCCACGTATTGCTTTTTACAGTCAAGACAGTTCACCAAATACACTACGCCTTTAGTACAACAAGTAATTGAATGAAACAAATTAAACTTTTGACCCGTAGAGAAGCTCCGAATACATTTGGTTTCTTTGAGAGAAGCACAAGTGACACACCGAACTAAATGTGTCTTAAAACACCCCTTAGTCTCACTATTTGAATGGTCGGGTAACTTGGCTCTAACTAGCAAGGACTTGAGGTTAGGGGGCTGTCTGTAAATGACAGCTGGGGGACTCGGGAATTTGTTACGAAAGGTTTTGGACATCTGTAAAATCGGGAAATGTTTTTTCAAAATCTGGACCAGAGGAGGCAGACGTGGGTTCCGGGTAGTAACAAAAGGGGCAACAATCTCCTTTTTCTTATTAGTCTCAGGTCCCGGGTGAAGCAAATTAGATCGGGGAACATTCCTAGCTTTGGAAATTTTATTACTAACTGTAGAAGTGGGATAACCACGTTTAACTAAATTTTGTTGGAGAATACTTAGATTCCTATTAAGGTCCCTTTCCTCGGAACAAATGGCTTTGATCCTGAGGGCCTGGCCATAAGCTAAGTTGTCTAGAGTGCTCTTACTATGGTAAGAGTCATAATTTAGGTAAAGATTCTTAAAAGTAGGCTTCACGAAAAGATCCGTATATATATATATATATATATATATATATATATATATATATATATATATATATATATATATATATATATATATATATATATACATATATATATATATATATATGTAGGTGTGTTAGACACCAGATATGTTTCAATTTTCTAGGCTTTACTTTTGAATTCATTAACAACCAAAACATATATTGGTAGCAAACGTTTCTCTCTATAGGAAACTCTATATCTAAACTAAAATCAGCCAAAACAAGGAATATTGAAAACACATCCAAAACAGATCCTAACGCAATTCTGGCCAAAATTATCAGTTGAACCGTCAATTAAAAGTGGACTCGTACTAGAAAGGTGATGTAAGGATTGTCATTATTGCAATTAATCCAAGAACACTAAGACGTTGGAATAAAAGATACCGAGATTAGACAATGAAGCCTAGTTTGCTTTTGACACCGATTATATGAATATTCGGCACATATGTTTGCTTTCTAGTTTGATGAAAAACTGAAACAATCGCCGGAAGCGCGTTTTAGTGCCATGTAAAAAATGTACACCGTAAGGTAAAGAAGAAATTCCGCCCTTCGTGGTAACTTGCGTTTTTATTCCGCAAACAAGTTAACACAAAAAGAGGGAGGTTCGTTGACCGTGGTGGATTGGTCAATTTGAAGAGTCAAATGGTCAAAGCTGAGAATCCGATGACAGGGTGAACGACCAGACAGCAGAGCAGTGAACAGCTTTCTTTTGCTTTGACAGTTTCGCACCAAATATCCCCAATCAATTTCCGTTTCAGTAAAACATTGATAAGATTAAGGCATTTACATGATTGGAAAATTCAGTATTTATTGAGAGGGAAAGAGGACGGCATTTGATTGGTGGAGCAGATTTCGTTACGTATAAACCTTGACTACAGGAAACAGTTGCTGAGGAGTTTAAAGATAAAAATTGGAATTGACATGGAAAGATGTCTGTGTCATTTTAACTTCATTTTAAACTTTATTTTATGAAAATGCTGGACATAATGATTCGATAACATAGCGATAACATAGTGTAAAAATATAAACGGGTACACAGGTACTCACTGTCCTCTTTTCTTTCCTTTTTTGTATAGCGTCTCTGTTAACGGTTAGGGAGAAATTTTTATCCCGAAGTGTTACAAGAGCTCAGAAGTTATATCACGATGTAATTTGGTGTTAGTGTTAAACTGGAATAAGAAATATCCCTTTATATCAAATAGTTTTTTCTCCTTCTTTCTTCGTCATTTCAACTGTACGACTTACACCGGATTAACAAGAAACGGATGTGGGTACTTGCCCCCCCCCCCAATTTCTTGGAAAAAAGACCGTACCCGTTTCACGATAACTTAGTGATTCTCGCCTCTCACGTCGTAATTTACTCTTGTTGAATAAATCATGGATTTAGCAATGAGGAACACCGTCGTCTAGTATCCAAAGCACGTCACAGTTTCATAGTAAAATATGAAACTTCGGAAAAGATGTCAAAAGTGACATCTATTGTAGTGTTGAAGGGCTAATCCTATCACTTCAAACTACAATTTTTGTAGTCCACATAAATTCTCAATTGGCAAAGCTCCTAGACTGAAAGCTAGCTAAAAAAAACTTAGGGGTACCGAAGCTCATATTAAGCAAAATTTACTGTGCTGAGAGTGATTTGCTTGTCTTGTGTGTTGTAAAGGCTACTGGCCCTGCTGAAGCAAAAAAGTGAGATTGCGTTTGGATGGGGATAAATTTTAGATAGTTGTTGGAGGGGCTTAAGTAAGTAGGTTGGGAGAATTGGAACTGTTTGGGGTGAGAGGATGATAGGCCTTTAATGTACAGACCTATATACGACACATGTAAAATCGAGTTGGCCGATGAATCATCTTCCTGGCATGCAGTTCCTTTTAGTCGATGCACAGGAACGCAGGCGTAACGCCCCTTAATGTGAAGACAGGACCGGTTGCTCGTATAGTCTTCAATTAACTTTATATTACATCCTTCCAAATAAAAGTGCCAGTACATAAGACTCATAAGACATAGGATTCATGTTGAACGTATTTTTTTATTATCATGGTCTTCAGGGTGGCATGTCGACTCTCATATTTAGATAAATTATACTCTGTCGTTTCAAGTCCCCATGCTTGAACTTACCCCTCCCCCAACAAAAAGAAAGAAAGAAGAAAGAACTCGACCTACTAGAACCTAACTTGTGTAGATTAGAACTTGAGTTACTTAATATTGTTGCTCCAAGAAAACGTATGAGAAAAAGTTTTGCAAACATTTTTTAACTCTCTACAGAACAAGCAATTTTTTACGAAAAAAGACAATGAAGATTTCTCTCTGAAATTTTACAAAATTAAAAATATGAGGAAATTATGAGGACATTCCTTAAGCATCAAACGAAAGAACCCTTTGTATGGTGACGGACAGATCTTGCAGTACGGTTTGTTTTTTTCTTTCATTTTTTTTTTTTTTTTTTTTTTTTTTTGCTCTCGTATTTCCTGTCACGATTTCCCTGTACACCAACATCAAGATCCGGAAAAGACGCCAGCTTGATCCTTAGTTTCAACTGTTTTTGTAAAACTCTTATACTGCACGTCATGCTATTGATAAGGAGACTGAGTGAGCGACAAACATACAAACGATCTAAACCAATAGACTTCTTCAAATAGCAATTACAATTGTTAGTGGCATAGGACTTTTAATACGTCATTTCCTTCATGGCTTTTTTACTGCCGAGACAAAGTAATGCTCATTTGCATTCTGTCCTATACAATCCCTGTATTGACTCTTTTCTGTGAATTCCAGATTTCCAATGTTTGTTAAAAAATACACAACTTCACAAAACCCTTCTCCATCTGACATCCGTGTGTAATTCAAATTTAAGTGATATTTCACTGAAGTTGAACTTTGAATTTTGACACGGTGACCACTACGGTGTAACATAAATGCTTTCCCTCTCCAGCCCCTCTCCTCCCTCCCTACCAGTCTAAACGTCGCGACAAAATTTATTCCTTAGAAACCGCAAAACCTACTATTCAAAACATTCTTTTTTTACGTTTAACAGATGATTTGCTACAGAAATCCACTGTCACGACGAATCGGCCCGAATCATGTTACGCCTTTGGCGGACTACTAGCTCTGTGTTGTGTAGTCTGTACCATAACGTGCATTTTTGCCCTGTTTACAATACGCAATGAGTTACAAAAAATGGAAAACAAAATGTTAAAAAGCTGCAGTCAGGGTTTCTTTGAAATTTTTTTATCACAATTAATTCTGCAATATATTTCTAAATTTACGAAGCTCTATTTAGGACATGGTAAAAAAACTTATTACGTACGTCTGTAATAATTATCACGTAAGTACGTAGTAGTATAGGTAACAATACTACGTACGTACGTGATAATACTACGTATACGTGATAATTATTACGTACGTACTGGTATACGTAATAAAAAAAACTTTTACCATGTCCTAAATAGAGCTTCGTTTAAATTGACTTAAACTAACGAAAAATAATTCGTGATAACGGTATAACCGCCGCGATTGGTTACAGTCTAGGAGAGACTATCTAGTCAAACATCTGTGTGATATTCTTTTACTCGAAAAGTAGTCATAAATTTTGATTTCACAGGAATTAACAAAAGGCTAATATTCTCTGTCAAAACCTGATTGCCCCCTTTAAAATTTTAAATACTATACCGTCAACTTACTATTGTCACTCTGTGTTTCCTCTCCATTCCCACCCAGTGCTGAATTTTTAATGAATCTGCAACTGGAAAGCGTCGTATGAAACCCTAAAGCACTTAGGTTGCATCCAACCAAATAGATGCAAAGTAGAAAACACACAAGTGTTTGAGTCATATTTGACCCAGAATTGCGAGTAAAATACCCCTCCCCATATTTCATTTTTTTTTTTCAAGTTTCAAGTTTATTTCATACACATACAACAAAAAACAGATTATGTTATAATATAATTTAGAATCGAACAATAGAACATTATGGAGAAGTGGAAATGCTTTGTAATACTTTGAAAAACTTTGAAGCTGACTTAAACAGGTCATATAGTTTACAGTACTAAACTTATGTGATATGGTAGAGGAATCAGAATAAGCAGGGCTTTTCAAGTCCGATCCCTTTTAGAAAAGGAAAAAAGACAACTGGTATAACGACAACACAACATCAACTAAGAAACAAAGAAAAGGAGGTACAGAAAGGGAAATAAGAAATTGATGAAATTGCGGAACAAATTATGCACGAATATACATTTGATTTAGCAGAAACAAAGCACTTAAACATGTAATATATGTTTCGAAGCAATACATCATGAAATTACGATGATAATTCCTTGAGAAGAATACGAGCAAAGGGTCAAAATAGGTTTGAAAAAGCTAGCTTAATTTGATTAATGAAGTTTGGATATAACGCTTGAGTGATGTTTTAAAATGATGCAAGGATTTAGAGTCTTTAATTACACTTGGAAGTGAATTCCAAAGGAAAGCTCCGCGACTGCGAATTTGAGATTGGTTGAGTTTTGTCCTAGAATAATCTACATATATAGAGTTTTTTGACCGGTGTTAAAATTGTGGAAATCGCAATTGTATGCAAAAAACGAATCAAAGCTTTCAGGTAGTAGTCCATTATGAAATTTTACATAAATATCCCAACTTGATAGCTATAAAGATCGAAAATTTTTAGAATATTAGAATCCGTAAACAAAGAATTACAATTAATATCATATGGGACACTATGAATATTTCTAATAATCTTCTTTTGTAAGGAATGTAAATTATTGAAAATGGTCTTGTGAGCGCTTCCCCAAAGTAACAAGCTGTAATTTAGATGAGGAAGGATTAAAGCATTTTAAAACAAAATGAGCACACTTTTAGCAAGAAAATTTTAAGGAGTTTTCCGGGTAAGCCGTTAATTTCATTGGTTGTAGAGCATAATTAAATCAGCGTGGGAGTTGCAACTCCCTGATTAAATAACATTAATTCAAATGTAGGAAATAATAGTATACAGATTATTTTTATAGCCTTTTATAGAGTCTTCAACATTTGATAACATGTGGATTTCTGACGACGGGATCCCCCCCCCACACCTCTTGTTCTCGACAGTTCGTATTATGGATTCCCTCTTTTAATTAATAACTCTGAATTGCCATTTGTCGATCTAGTTGTTCCTGTTGCCGAGGACGATTCTTAATGGATAGAAAATTTCAAATATAGATTATAAAAGTAAAAGTGAGAATATAAAATTTCAAAACAAAATATTTATTTTATATTTCAAGTTTATTTCGCACATGTTTTGAAAGGCTTATACAATTCAGTGATGCAGATTATAAGACATACACATAATTATGAAGGTCACTAAGACGAACAGAGGTGACTGATATCATGCTAGTGACCCCTTTACAAGAAATGCGATCATAGGACATTCTTGAGCCCAGAAGAAAATTGTTAAAAGTCATTCACTTAAAACAAATTAGTCCACTGGGCAATAACTTGTGACTTTCTTGTTGTGCAACTCAAAATACCTGCTTTGTTTTCCTTTAACAGTAAAAATGATTTCTTGACTTTGAAAACTTCCTGTTTGCTAGTATAGCATGTTGCAAATAGGACATCACCTCAATAGAGTAAGCGTGCTATCACAGCTTTAAGTTCATTGGTACAAGGTGCAGTAACTTTCAGAAAACAAAGATATACAAAGATTTTAATTTGAGTAGTACAACGATAACAACGTAAAATATTGCATAATTAACGATTTAAAATATACTTCAACGTTTTATATCTTGGCTCAAGATTGTCTTGTGAAGATGGGAGTTGCAACTTTATGATTTATTTTTCATGCTTTTTAATGGGTAATTTTTTCTTTTTTTACTTATGGTTGCACTTGAACTTAGTTTCTAATCTTTGTTGTGTACTGCTGTACTTTGGATACAAAAGTACCCTAGACTTGATTTAGATTAAGAACTAATCCATCATTCCGATTCGGACTTCGTGACGGCATGATCTTTCGACTTTTTCTATTGGTTGGAAGGGGCTATGATAAAGCTTAGCAGAACCAGGGAGTTGCCCTGACAACTCCCTGGCAGAACTGACATGCCCACGTGCACTTAATAGCTAATTAAAACGGAATGGACGGAATTTGACTAGTAGCATATTTATGCAGGATACAGTAAGCCATGGTTTTCATATTTCCTACACATGCATTGAATGTATACAGATGTGCATGTGAAACGTCAAAATTTGCAACTCGAAGCATCTTGTGTCACTGTCCATTCATGATTACTTTGCATAATTTACAATGTAACCCGCTGGCCCGAAGCTTTGGAATGCCCTCCCGATTCATATATTTGGCAGTCGTCTTCTATTAATTCTTTTAAGGATGCTTTGAAAACTTATCTTTTTAGGAAATCTTTTTCTTGATTTTTGTACTTTGTAAAGCGCCATTGAGTGTGTTTCATCACAGTAATGTGCGCTATATCAAGTTTTGCAACCTTAACCTTTACCCTGACGCACCTAATTTGTCTCTTTGCAATGCATCAGGAATTACGATAACAAGCTATGATCACTACCTTTTTAATCATCAATATTCAATACGTTATCCGAGTTATACGCCATCAGTGCTGATAAGGGCACAGTTATACCGCAGATGTAATAGCTTTTCGGGAGCATCCAGGATGTGGCCTCTGTTCTATATTCAACCAGTCTAGAGCAGGACCACACATGTTTGCCCTTTAGAGGGCGTACTTGTCCATTTGGGACGTTAAGCTCCTTTAGGGAGCAGAACTCCTCCGGGAGTAATATTTGGTTTTCGCCCCTTGGCTCTTCGCCAGAGAGTCGAGGGGAACTTTAGAAAAAAGACCATCAGTGCTGATCAGGGGTGTCGGTTTGATTTTCAAAGTGGAGGGACATCTGCCCATTTTTTTTTTCTCTTGTCCTGGTAAAATGCCTGCATCGGCGTAGCTATTAGACATTCTTTGCGGGAATGGCGGTGGCGAGGCATCAAAATTTTCAGTTTTTGAAGTGTGAACATTTCTAGACTAGGGACATAATTTCCATTTTTTGCCCTTTGTTTATTTAAGTGTGAAGGCCATTTTTCTGGGACGTGATTAGCAGCTCCCCAAGGGCGCCGAAATTTCTTCCGTCAATCAGCAGAATTTTGAAAATGTGGAGCTTGTATTGGAAAAATGGATTCTCGGTTCCCTATTGAAAATTCGGGATAACTGAAGAATCTGTACTTCTTATTTGCAAGTCTGAGATTGTGCAGCTACCAAAGTACGTTGTTGCTTCACAGTGTTATCCAAGACCTTCATATTGAAAATGTATGACGACATTTTAAGCGGCTTATATTAGGGAACATTTAGAATTTAATGATAGAAAATTCATGAAAATAGCACTGTGACTGCCGATATCACTTAGTGATCTGGTGATTTTGTCGTTTCCAGAGTTCGAAAAAGCTCACCAAAGTGAATTATGACAGTTCGGGAAGGTAAGCAGCTACTGCAAATTTCTGCCCGCGGAGCGCGTGGAAAATTTTGCTTACTTGAAACAAATAATACCAAAATGGCAGCTTTTTGTTAGAATTCGGAAATTCTTGAAGGGAGAGTTGGGAAAGCCACACCGCAGTTGACTGATGCCAAAAAGGCAAATTTTAGAATTTTTTAAGAACCAGGCGGAAATCGCCCCTGTCACCCGGTAGCATGGCCTTTGCCATTGAGTGTCATTGATTTCTTTATATTGTATAACTTCATTTCCATAGTACTGGTTATCTCAAGACGCGTCGATGCATATTACAGCATTTCAAGTTTTTTGTCGACACTCAACGGGCTCTTTGTAATTGTATAATGAATTAAGTTATATTAATAAAGACCTAAATATGAAGTTATCGTTTATAATCATCAGTAATTTTTTTGAACTAAAATATTCTTAATAATGCCCTAAAAACTTAATTATTGCTTATGGCCATCGGTCATTTTCTGAATTAAATAATACCGATATTTTTTAAAATGAAACTGAGAGAAAGTCGATAAAAGTGAATTTACAGGAATAAAAATAACAGCAATGATTTGCAAAGTGAAAAAGTGAAAAGAACCGTGTGGAGATTACACTGCGGTATAATAAAACTCATCTGGAAAAGAAGAAGCCTAAGTTATAACAGAATTAAATCATTCAGGAAACAAAAAAGAAAAAACGCTACGACGGCCGGTACGTAACAAGTCTCTTGCAATTGTGATGCCATTTAAATATTATATATTCTTTCTCTGCATGTAAAAGTCTCCTCATCAGAATATGTATGTAAGAAAGAGATACCGTATTTACCTTCTATTTCAAGCAGAAGAATAAACTGATGGATGACATCTTTCGAAGGTGATAGGCGATTGAGTATACTGGTGCATTTGTGTAATATGTTTCTGTTTTAATTACTCCATGGAAGGGTGTACAAAACTGTCAGGGCACATCCATACGTTCCCTTCTAATTTTAGAGAAATAGTTTTTAATATGGTACAAAGCATGGGTTTTTGTAATATTTTAGTTTTCCGTTGTATTAAAGAAGTTTTCACAAAAGCATATTAAAATTTTTACAGTTTCCGAATATGAAAGTTTGTTTTCATGGGGGACATGTACAGTATCTCCCATCCAATTTCATTGGAGGATATATCCCCAACCCCCCCCCCCTCCCCCGGGATTGCCGCCCATGGTTTCCCACGTATAGTATTAATATAGAATCGAATTCAGTGGCTTCAGCAGTTACTAAATGAATCTCGAACTATGAAAATTGGTTCAATTTTGGTAAAGTTATGCACGAAAATGAAATTGAAAAATGCGGGGATGAAATTCAAAATTTTTCTGAAAATTCTGTCAAATTATTGACATTTGGAACAAAAAAACATATCAAATAGGTACTCAGCAGTGAGATACATCTCTAGTCATGTTTTGGGCTATGAAAACCTGATATAAATCTCAAGATCAGTTTGTTGTTTGCGTTTTTTATCGTTAAAATATAGGCCAAGTCATGACGCCCAGTTTCAGTTTCTAGCGGATGAGTTTTCTAATGTAGAATCACAAGAATAGTTGTAATAGTTTGCGAAGTGTTTATGCCAAATTTCTAAAAGTTTGGAACAATTCGTAATAAAAGTGGGGAAATAGATCCATAAATTGATCAAAATGTCTACTGCGAGATAATCATGCACAAATGAGGGGGAGAGTGGTACCCATTGGTGCTACTCAGACACCGTTGCATAGGTCTACCAGTGTAAAATTGTTGATACAAATGAACATTAAATATGTCCTTTCGAACGACACCTCATCATACACTATCTGCAGACAGAGGATGGAGGTGTAGCTCCAGCTTATTCCAGATGAAGTCTCTTATCTACCAAACGTTAGTGTAATTTTACTTCTCTGATAATGGTTTAAATACGAAATGGTCGAATCGTCATACGAATGTGTTATGTGCGCTTGTCGAAATTTTACATTAGAAATAATTTATTTTTCTGAAAAAGTTACATGCACACTTCGCACTGATTCATTTTCAGTTTCCTTTAAATGTGTTTGCCAATTTCATCATGCCAGGCTGATCATTCACTTAATATTACAAATTTCATAAAATCATAGTAGGGGCGATTTCTCTTCTTCAAATTCCTATATGTTGTGCTCCTTCATAACTACACCTGCTTGCCTATGCACACGAACAAACGACATAATCATAGAGACCGATGAATAATGTATGTTTGATATGCAAGTTAAATAAGAACATCAATGAGACTGCAAGCGCGATGAGCGCGCGAAAATTTTGGGGATTTGCAAGAAAAACATGTGAAATTATTGATACTGAAAAACGATCGTAATCGACTGAAGACACCTTTCATGACGTACATTTTTGGATAACCTTACTTTTAAGTTTCAAGTCACAAAAAGTGGGGTGACTCTTTCGTTAGTGCCTCCTCCACTCAAAAAAGTGGGGGACATGTCCCTGCCGCCCCTCCCTCCATTAACGCCCATGTTGCTGACTTCGATTTTGTTTAAACAAATCTGTTTCAAAAAGTGCCACCATTTTACATGGGCGTATTTCTGTATTTTAAACAATTTTCAAAAGGGACGTCCCTTTATCCTCTTGTTAAAGTCAGTTTGGCCTAAAAAAATAAGCTGAAACATTTACTGAAGCAACCAACGACGATTTTCCCCTCCATCGTCTTATCATTTTAAAGGTGGTGTTTATTGGCAATTGCTATCCCAATGAAATATTGTGGGGAAATGTATTGTTTGCACCCCGCCCGAACCATAATTCAGGCAGATTAAAAAAAACTGTCAGAATAAACAAAATGTAATATTGTGGTAGACTGTTGTCATAAAGGCATCCAACAAAAGTCAATTTGAGTGTATGTGCGTGTCAATGTGAGTGTGTGTGAATGTCTGTTTCTGTACGTATACTTGCTTTTTACGGATTCGGTCAGGTACAAGATCCAGGAAACAGGAAACGGCCGATTGTTAGACCCACACACACAGACACGCACAAACAAACACATGCACAAACATCCACAAACCATATGTATGCCCGTGATTTTTAGACTTCGGAGTCTTGCCTTGAATATTGAACCATCAGGGAGATGTATTTTTCGAGCCTATTGGCTAAACTTTCAAAGTAGGATGCACGATTATCTGAGTATATTTATAAGTGAAGAGCACCAGCTGGAGCCAGGTCATCTAAACAGATATTCTTTCCAGGAAAAGTCGGTTTTTATAGCTTGTTTACGTACTACGAAATGAATATAAATTCGCCAGAATGACCTGAATTGCGTTCCTTTGCATGTGTGATGTTCCCTTAAGCGTGAAATAAGTTACCGCAGATAAGATCGCCATTTGCATTTTGTTCCTTATTTTCTGCTCATGGGGCGATAAGCAGGTGTAATTTACATTAAAACGGGGATACTTATGCCAACACAGGATGGTAGATCATGCAATAAGCCCTTACGGTATAAAAATGCCACCGAATAAAAGAACAGTTTGACTTTTAGCAAACTAATTCATTACTTTTCCTGATAAGATGGCCACATTCATTGACTGAATAATGTAAATTAAATAGTAGGCCACTCTTGAGAAATGAGAATGCGACAATTACATGGACCGAGTTGCAGTTGCAGTGTTGTTTGTGGTGAAGAAGTAATGAAGTGCGTAAACTTCCAACCTAACATATTATAGTTCTTGTAATGCACCCAAATAAAAAAGAAGGCAATACTTCCAAAAAAGTGAGCAATGGGTGTATGCTCTTTCAACCGATGTAAAAAATGACCCCGATAATCTTACAATTTTTGAAACCGATAATGTAAAAACAAATACAAATTTAATAATTTACATGGTCTTTTGTACTTTAGTGTTTGTGTGTAGGTAGGGAGACGACTTGAAGTCGCCCTTAGAAATTGCGTCCATCACAATCCTCTACGAAGTAACACTCCTTCACCCCATTTGGAAATCGTTCGTTTCAAACTCGTCCCTATCAAATTGGCCCCAAACAAAGGCGCCACTGAAAACTCGTCTCTCATTTTAACTAGTTAGCCCCTAATTCAAAATGATTAATGTGAAGTAGATACAAAATATTTTTTCAACCCAGTCAGATAATCACATTTTGCAAATCCATTGAGGTGAAGAAAAATGAGTTAGTGAATGAAAACTCATTTCGGCCTCACAATAGGATGGTTAAAATCTCGTGGACAAACCTGGGAGACAAAAGATCCAATAAATGCAAAAATTAAACCAAACTGACGGTTTGTCTGGAAAAGTTTGTCAGGGATGACTTTGTTTGGGAGAGGATGTCGGGAGGTGACTTTTTTAAGTGGGAGTTTTCCCCTAAAATGCGCATATGTACAAAACTATTTATCTGCGCCCCGACGAAAAACCGCTCCCCCGCTGTTCTCTGCCTTTCTGCCAATACCAACACACACGCCATCCTATCTACGTGCTCATGCATACAAACATGTACGTAAGTATACATAGGACCATAAAGATGTGGTTAGAAACATTTTTACATTAACGGCGAAGAGTTTATTATCTCAACAACTGTGACAATTATTGGTAATGTGTTATAACATTATTTTATTTTTTTATTTGTTTATTTGTTACTTGTTTAAAAAATTAAACCTTCACATCGTTCAGTATTTGTTTACATTTTCAGCTGCTTTTACGTCATCAGTTAATTTTTACGTGTCCGGTGTAACAGTTGGCTTCGACCTGCCATCGTAATGATTTACGATCGAGAAGAAGCGATTAGCAGAACAAATAATTGGCAAATAAAAAAGTTATTTAAAAAAAACAAAGAACGTGTTAATAAACAACAACACCCGAATAGTCATGAATGGGGCCAAGGGGCGGAGAGGAAATGATCTACGCCCTTAAGTTTTACTAACCTAGAAAATTTTATTTTGCCGTTGAACAGATTTTTTAAAATTTATTTCACATCTGTTCTCCTTGAAAAAATATTCCTATGAAAGCCTACGCTTTCCTTCAGAATGATGAAGTTTTTTGGTCAGTACGTTATTAGATCCATGAAAAATACTTAAATCACCAGAGGTAATTTTTTGTCAAAATGATGTAAACCTAGCCCTTTTTATTCTTTCGTTTTTCCTCAGTTCACGTGTCAATCTTTTTCCATGAATGTTGTAGATTTCTGGGGCGATGCGAACCCACATTTCTCACACCTATGTGTACCAAACTAATCTAGCGCCATCAGCTACGACTGAGCTCATCAAGTTTTAAAAGGCAAACAAAGTTCAGGACCAAAACTATTCAATCAGATGGCGCCCTTTAGCTTTAAAGCTAATCTGATTTTCTTCAATGCTCCGGTAAGTTCCACAGTCTTCAAAAAGAAACAAGAAAAATAAAATTTATTTGTTTTATTATATTATCTTATTTATTTTAAAGGTGCAATCAAAGTGTTCTTTAAAAGTTTTGCAAGAACTTAATTTTGCACCACAAACTTACATGGAGTTTAAACTGACAAAAAAGGATGTGCAACACAAACATACATTGAATTAAAACTAACTAAAAATGATCTTTCCTCATGATCTGACATTGAAATTGGTCACTATATGGAGGAGGCTGTCTAGTCTTGCACCTATGAGAAATTGCATGTTTGGCCCAAAATATTACATAATTCCCATTCATCAGTAATTTACACAAAACTGACGTTTCTTCTCACTTGAAAGATTTCTTCATTAGCCTATGTAAAGATTCTGGTAAATAATCAGTTAAGAAAGGAAAAAACGAAGTGCTGGAACAAAATTTTAATTTTCGCTGTGAAACTATGATTGCCTCTTTAATTTAGATGGAGGTTTAACAACCCACCAAAACAAATGTTTTCACATGCGTGTTGGCAAGATAGGTAGGAAGGAGGACATTTGATGTATCGTCCAAGTTCCAATACACTCTAAAATCAAAAGAGTGAGCTAAATCACTCTCTAACAGAGTGAAAAGTATGAATTCACTCCATCAGTCCATTGAGATGTTACTTCCCTCCAAGAAGAGTGAAATTCACTCCAGAAGGAGTGAAAATTCACCCCTCCCCCGCGAGTGCCTGCAACGGTCACTGTTTTTAAAAGAGTTTTCTGCAGGCACTCCATCAAGAAAGAAACTTCGCTCCTCACTATAACTACGAGTGAATTAAAACTCCAATGGATTCAGTGCATTTACACCATTTACCATTTGTGGTAATCTGTAATGTTTCGCAGTAGAACTCACAGGACGGACATGAATAGTATACAGGGTATTAAACGTAGGGTGTTGGT
This sequence comes from Holothuria scabra, assembly GCA_037179385.1. Lineage (NCBI taxonomy): Eukaryota > Metazoa > Echinodermata > Holothuroidea > Aspidochirotida > Holothuriidae > Holothuria > Holothuria scabra. Next base: position 3,089,339 of record CM074187.1, on the reverse strand, counting down.
TTTACTTACTAAAGTATTCTAATGTTAAGAGAATAATACAGTTCATTAAGGATATCTAGCGTTTGCCATAACACACAAGAAAATTGAAAACGGCAAGTATTAAGACAACTGAATTGTTGTAACAGACTGTATATAACCTGTCGCTGATCATAAAACAGCGTCAGGGGATCGTGCCCAACTAGGCAAGGTACTGAATGGGGAGTAAATACTCGAGAAAACATTTTCAGGGGCAAAAAAGAGTGAACGTATTAAAAATTTTGGTTTGGGGAGAAAACAATTTCCATAGAGGCTTTCCAGGACCTACCATGTTTAAAAGTCGCCCAATATTCTCTCGAGCAATAAAACTGTAACCTTTGTCTTTGAATTACACCAAAAAATTAGTTGGGTTTAAATTGGACCAGAAAGGTGTTACGCATATCCGTTGTCAAAGAATGGAAAGTTACTTTGCACTTTTATTTTTGCCCAGCAGTTAAAAAGAAGTACACTCACTGGGCATTGTTTAATAATGGTAAAATCGCTTTAAATGTTATTATAGACATCATAGGTGAAATTATATAGTGTCATTGCTTACCCAACATTCATGGGCGTCGATTTGGGGAGGGGACAGAGGAGATGTGTCCAGCCCCCCTCCACTTTTTGAGTGGAGGGGAAACTAAATGAAAGTCCCACATACACACACACATACACACACACAGGCACACTTTTTGTGACCTGAAACTTGAAAGTTAATTACTAACAAAAGACTATACATGTAGGTTATGAAAGGTGTCCTCTATCGATTACAATCGATTTTCTGCATCAATAATCCCACATGTTTACTTCGCAAACCCCAAAAATTTTCGCGCGCTCCGCGCGCTTACAGTCTCTTTGATTATTTTTTTACTAGCACATCAAACACACAAAATTCACCGGTTCTATGATTATGTCGATTGTTCGTGTGCATAGAGCAGCAGGTGTGGTTATGAAGGAGTAAAACATTAGGGAATTTGAAGAAGAGGAATCGTCCCCTTCTATGTTTTAAAAAAAATCGGTAATCTTTAGTGAATGAGCAGCCAGGAAGGCGGAAATAGCGATATAGCGATTCGACCCTTTCGTTTTAGACCATTATCACAGAAGTTAAATCACACTGACGTTTGCCAGATAAGACATAAAAATCCTTCGCAAACTATCGCAATTTCCGTTACGATTCTAGAGTATACCTGGTATTTCAGTTACATTGCCTCTAAAGTCCGTTGAAGTAATGATTACCCACACTTTCAAGACTATGTTTTGAAAGCTTTGGAGTTTTCTAGTAGTTCAAAATATTGAAACATTTAGCACCATTTTGCATCTGGGCCCACTTTTCTTAGACACCCAGGCGGGGCAGGCGGTTCTGAAAATGAAGAATTCGGAAATTTGCCAATTGTGAAACCAGTCTACTGTGTGGTTTTAACAACTCATGAAATAACAAAATTCCTAATTAATATTCTTTAATAAAAGCTTCATATTCGTCATTATTTGTTTCAAGAAACCAAAAATTTTCGCGCGCTTCGCTAATTGCGATTCCTTTATAGCAGAAGTGCTTGTTCGTATCTTCACTTTGGTAAACTTTTCCGAGTTCTGGAAGTGACAAAATCGGAAATTTGCTATACTTGTGACGCCAGATCATCAAGTGACACCGTTGACTATATACAGTGCTATTTTCATAAATTTTCTTTCATAAACTTTCAAATTTTCTCCAACAAAAAGCTCTTGACTTAAAAAATTTCGTCGGAGAGCCTCATTTCGTAGGCATTGGATAGCAAAATGTAGGAACAACGATCTTTGGTCGCTGCCCAACCTCAAATTTGCCGATAGAAAATGCAAATTCTTCAGTAATCCCCCAGCTTTGCGAATTACCTTTCAGGAAACCCAGAATTCAAACTTTTCTGCAATACAAGCTGCATATTTTTAAATATTTAAAACGAAAGAAAATTTCAACGCACTTTGCGCGCTGCAAATTATGTCTCTAGTATAGTGGTAATCCCAGTTAAAAATATCGTAAAATTTGGATGCTTGTCCACCACCTCCCTTTCCGGCAAAAATTTTTAGCCACGCCGCTGTAGACACCTTGTCAGGACAGGAGAAAAAAATTAGGCCAGACGTCCCCCAAGTTGAAAATCAAATCGACGCCCCTGACAACATTATTTATTGAGATTGTACCTGCCTGTAAGCTCGGCTAATAGATTTGCCTTATCCTGAAACACTTTTATAGTAAAAAAAACGAAACAGCTCCGAGGTTTACCATTTCCAAGAAGGATTACCAAACAAAATATGTACACCACGAAATAGTCACTGTTCGGTCTATCCAAGTTTTCAAGTCCTTGATTAAAATACATGCCTTGCAGAAAGTAGTTGGTTTTTATATCTATGGCTTTCAACCCAGTTGAGTGAGTTCATTAAGTTTAATAACTTTGGAGCATTATGTAGAAGAATTCAACCGTCAGATTGTTAATTTAAACATGGACATAGACGCATTGCAGACTGTGTTTTCGTACCTTTTCAGCTTCCCAAACCACCATGACTAACCAAGGAAGATGCCGTATAGCCGAGAATAGTTATAGCGCCATCGAATTAACAGTCTGTACTTCTTAATCTTTATAACATAGGCCTATTTATACCGATGTGAGCAGGTGAGTTTATCAACCATGCTTTATTACACCACGTGCTCCTATTTGTTTAGGATTTTTTTAATGTTATGAAAGACTGTGTCAACCGCCAGTAAGGTTACAGCTTTCGCCACCAGTCCATAACAACGCCACTAATCCATAAAAACGCCACCAGTCCATAACAACTCCCCCAGACCAGGGGCGCAAATCTCTGCTTGAGAGTGGGGGCGAAAATGCTTATGATGTGCCCATGGGTACTAAACTGTGCACGCTTGGCGGGCACCGCGAGCGCGAAGCCCCAAAGGACTCCTGGTGGGATCCAGGGGCAAAGCCCCTGTGGGGGTCCAGGGGGCCAAGCCCCCGAAAGCTCTTGTGTTCTAGCGTTTCCAAAGCTTCAGAAAAACTGTTTTCGAACGAAAAAAAAACGAAAAAAGGTGACCATATTTTTAGGTCTACTCAAATTTTGGGGGGGCCAAATTACGATTTGGCCCCCCACTTTTTCACTTGAGGGGGCGAAGTCCCCCTTGCTCTCCCCCCCCCCCCGGGGATTTGCGCCCATGCCCCAGACCGACAAAGTGCTTTCACACCCAAAGTGTTAGCCTAAGTTATTGTACCAATATTACATGCACAAACATTTTAATCAAGACGCGCACTACTTCCCGTTCACTTTCCAAACAGAACAACAGGGCGACAAAATAGTTTTGTTCGACAACTACAGTTAAACACACTTTCAACCACCTCAACTAATCCATGAACTTCCCTTTATTGTGACTTAAGTATGTAATTGGTAAAAAAGATAACAAAACGATCAATATAAATCTAAAATTCTAGCTCCCATCGTCCCAAGATAGCTCTGTGTGCAATAATTGATATCATTCTTGTACTACTCAAAGTACAGTCTTAATATCAGTACGTAGGCTACCTCCATTTTTCGAAAGATATAAACTGGACCTTTTGCCAATATGTGATTGTGTTCTTACTTTTATGAGGTGACTTGATACCTGTAACCTAAGCATCTTTTGCAAGGAAACAAGAAGCGTTTGAGGTCACATATCTATTTCCAATTTCTAACTAAGAGAAACGAAACGTGTAATGTGATGTTGAACGAGAAGGAGTTGGTTATAGTTAGATGAGATTTAACGACACACCAACACAAATGTGTTTCATAGTGTCAGTCAACTTGATAAACAGTTCAAAGTTAAAATTTACTTTTATGTATACATATGGTTCATGCGCAACTTAGTTTCCCTTGACTCGCCTCTTACGACAGGCGGGAAATACTGTGGGCATATTCTACAACGCCCAGAACAACTTGAAGGAGGGGAACACCAATTACTGAGCAATAGGCCATTTTGATTTGACTGAATAAATACTTTACATCCCGCGCGGGAACGAAACAAGGTGCACTGAGCCCACACATCCTTGTGATGTTTTTTCGGAGGCGAATGGCGAGGCCTGATTAAAGTATTTGGGTCCAGGGATTCCCACCAAGGATGAGAGGAGAGAGTCACATCAAGATCATTATAGGGCATCTTAAGTCAAAAATTTTAAAAATATATTAAAGACCATGAAAAATGAAACATAAACGTCCAATTTCCATCTTCATAAGACATTCTTGAGCCGAGATATAAAATGTTGAAATTTATTCACTTGAGACAAATTAGTCTATTGCGCAATAATTTGTGACTTCCTTTTTGTACAACACACAGTACCTGTTTTGTTTCCCCTAAAAATTGCATATGTTTTAATGACCTTGAACACTTCCTGTTTGCTTGCATAGCATGTTGCACAGTGAGGGCTTAATTAATGACATCATCCCATGAGGGCAAGAATGCTATCACACCTTGGTACTAGGTGCAGTAACTTTCAGGAAAACAAAGAAATACACAGATTGTAATTTGAGTTGTACAAAAATGACATCACAAACGATTGCGCAATGCTCCATTTTAATTTGAGTGAACAAACTTCATCTTTTTATTTCTTGGCTCAGGAATGTCCTATGAAGATGGGAGTATGGACTGTCATAAGTTATTTTTCATGCTATTTATTTTTATTTATTTATTTTTTTTAATTTCTTGACTTGAGGTACACATATAGATAAAAAAAACGGCCAATTATCGATTATCAGTTTGTCTTGTACTGTTATAAAAATATATTTTTTCTAAAGCCATTCCGAACCTCTGGCAAAGGGCCGTTCGGCGAAACCAAAAGTTTCACTGCTTCCCGAAGAAGCTATTACGTCCACTGAAGGACAATGCGTGACCAACCTCACGGCCCTCGGACCATTTACATTATAGGTCCGTTATGTATGGCTCCATTCTAGACTGGACACAATGACACACTGGCAGCAGGTCCCATTTTCAAATCATTCCTAATGCATGATTCGAACATATAAGAACATCGGGCTACAAGTACTGGATGCTTAGTGTAGCCTCCCTTGACGACTACATAAGGTCGTTATCAATTCAATGACTTTCCCCAAACTATGAAGAACTAAATTATTCTGTGCGATTTCCAGTCGGGTACCTTTCACTTCAAAACTATTTCCATCACGTACTCAGTAATCAGTGTGACAAATTAAAGGGGAAATGCAGTCAGTCCTACCTGAAGAAATGAATAACACTGCCATGTTTCATGATTGGCTCCTAAGAGTCATGTGAAAATATTTTTTCTCCTCAAATGTGAAAAGTGCTAGCAGTTACTTCTTAGTTTAGCTTGAGAATAACTGGAGACTATGCAATGATGAATTCCTAAAATATTACGAAGATATTCTGAACAAGAGAAAATTGTGAGATTCAGCATGTTTCGTGAAAATAACTTTGGCGCGAATGTCTTTGTCTTTAAGAACTGGGTGACTCAAAAGTAGAGTATTCACTATGAAAATGGTTGCGAGCATATTTGCACTAAAGATCGATTTTGACAGAAAACAACAAACATCTGCTATACAACTTTGTGAATCCGAATTCACACATTAAAAACAATTCATAACGGAAGACAGTAATGAATAATGACTTCCGCATTTTATTTTTTTCTGAAGAGGTTAACACGCAAAAGGTTTGTCATAACCAGGTCATAGCCTATAACATTACGGATATCGTAGACAAAAAATCGATATGAAAGCTACATCCTGCGGCTGTCATATAGGCTAAACCTTTCAGGCGAGTGCATTTATGACCAGTTAAGACCAAGGGGAAGAAATTTTTTTATCGCCGCTACCCCACCCGTCCCCCACCCCCCAGACTATGAAAATATCATTGACTTAAGTGAATTAGAACATTCTTACAGTTTTGCCTCCTGTTCCCTGAAAATTCTCGCCCCTTGAAATTTACAACCCATTTTTTAAGAAACGCTAATAACCGTAGTAGGTTTCCATCAGAAATATGTAACCCACGTATCAAAGCCAGCGTCGAATGAGATACATATACCCTATTGACGAGATACAGTGTGCAACTCCCAAACCCATTTTCCTCAGACCCCATAATCTCCATAAGGAGGTGCGGAGTAAGATGAGACCTTGCACGTACCAGGCCCGGGTTCATAGGGAACCCCGCAAACCCCTCGATATTGTCATTCCAGCGGAAGATTCACGATTTTTTCCAGGAGCCTGGGGTCCCAAGTGCGATTGCCCGGCTGTTAGGAGGGTATAAGGGGTTTTCCTTCACCTTTTAAAAAGTTTTGCCTTTTAAACAGTTAAAGGTTCTGAAATGCATTATGGTGCACTTTATTTCATGCAATGGGCAATTTAGCCGTGGAATAAACATTTTTTACTTCGACATTGGGGGACTAAATGATACGGTACTTCTTCCTCCATAATTTTCACTGGGAGGGTCTACAGGGCAAACAGACAAAGTCGTCTAGTTAACTGCCACCCTAGAGTCTGAGTATGCGACGCGCAACAGATTTCGTGGACTGGGCAACCGATTTTAGTGGCAAGCATGATATAAGTGCCAAGTGGGAGAAAAGCCAGAACACCCAGAGAAACTACCCACGTAAATCGGGCAACATTCGAATTCATGCATTTATGTGAATCACATTGGTGCAACCTAAGGCCATGTAGGTCTTGGTTGTCAAGCTTTCAAGGTGGAATTTTGTCCACATAGGCAACTTCGACTTAGGGTGTCCGTAACAAGCGACGATCAACTGATGGCGCTATACACCTGCAGCTTGTTATTGTGTGGGTAACTTAATGATTCAAACTCACAAATTACTCAAGACTTTTAGGCATTTCTGAGGTCGCGTACACGCTATTTAGTTCAATTGGTTGGATGGAAAGACACACATGATTTTCAAGGATAACCGCCATTGTTACGCACATGTGTAAAATTGGCGTTTTAAATTTTTGGTGACCAAGACTGAAGTGCGAAGGAGTCTGAACCCCTTGGATCTCCCCTGCACTTCCCGTCCCACTTCACCCTCGAGGACACTCGTGCATGGTAAGTAATTTTATGCTGATTGCAGTGATTGCAATGCAAGAAACACCTAAAATAGCGGTTCTTTTTCTCTATCCTTAGACGTTTCCCTCATGTCGTGCCCCAACCCACCCCGGCCCCCTTTGACACCAACCCCTCCCCCATGGTGTAATCCTGGCTGCGCGCCTAGCTGATTGGTTAGCAAGTAGGTCACATAAATGCTACCAATGCGTTTTATTGGAGGTACAAGCAATATGTGGACTACACAAAACTCACGCAGGGTTAGATTTTATAGGTTAGATCAGCCGATAGGGTTTACGTCTGAACTGATAACATGCTAGTTTAATCTAGCGCCCCCACACCCTTTTTCCATTTGTGGAACCGGATTGAAAACATCCCTACGCAATTAATTACACCGGGAATTATTCATGAGTGCATTCTCTCTCAATAAGCTTCTGAATTTCCGGCGGGTTTTTCTGGCAAGTTTTTTAACATTTTATCGTTTGTTACATGTGAAGGTTTTCAACATTCTGATTACAATCATCATTAAGAAAGAGAAAACACTGCCGGCAAGGCTCGGAATCACAATAAATTAGTTTCTGGTCAACCTATGCCAAAACGCAAGTGCTTATACTTTCTTCTAGGTGTAGGTCATGGTCACCAGCATCCGGTGTAAACAATTAGTTGAATATAAGCACCGAAAATAATCATTGGAAACGTCAATTGTACTTTTGCAGTGTACATTGTTCACTCAGAGATTGCCACGGGAACGAACTCTCCCGAAAGTACTTTATCTGCGGATAAATAAAAGAGTGGAGAAGATAGCTGGTGTTTCATAACAACAATCACTTTTAATGTGAAAAGCAGCCGGAAAATGAAAAATTAATAGGAACTATGGATTCCTATTCCTCTGCCGAAAATGGTTGTCACCGGAACACCTGAAAGCCTTTGCTTAAATTTCAGGTGGATCGTCATTTAGGCCAAGTACCGATACTAGGAATAACCAGTTTTCCTTCCACGCTTTGGCTTTTAGCCAACCTTAGACTCACTTTCATTCTTATTCAAAGAGGTTGTCTACAAGGGACCCGTTTTCACTGTGTCTCTTTTTTCATGTAGGTAGAAAACTTTTGAATGTACTAGTTTATAAGAATAATTCCATTTAGTGGTATTAATATTGGCGGTGATGAGTACAAAATGACCCAACATGCAGACATCACTTTTTCATCCAAGCGAATGGAAAATCATCATAATTTAAGTATACCAAAGCAAGTTATTTCTTCGGTGAGATTTCTGGTTTACAGATAAACTGCAGCATTTTTCTAGTAGGGTTAGATGCATTGCAAGGTTCCTAACTGACTTTTAATAAGTGTAGGGATATGATATTCAGTGGATCCTGTGGGATTTCACAATTCTAGCTAGAACCTCTCACACCAACATCTTCTCTATGATTGCAAAAAAAATATCAACATGCTCAGGTTAAATTAGAGAGTATTTCAAACTGCTAGTTGAAACGTAATGCGTTTCGGGCAAAATTACATTTTTTCAGTCTTTAATACTTCTTCGTTTTAAATCCTTCAGTCCTCCAGCGATTTCATTGCTTCCGTAAGAAACTTGTTCTTTTAATTTGTTTGGAAACAAAAGCTAGACCGTATTACTATTAGTAGAAACCAGTTCGTTCAACATTAATCTGAGGGAGGTATTAAAATGGTCGACATTACTATACACATTGCAGTGCAATCAAGACATCATACCTTACCCGTTTCTTGAGAGGTGATAATCAAGGATATGGGGCTTGTTATTTACAAAATTATGGGATCGACTTTGTTCATTTCTAACAAATCACTTAAAGTATCCGCTTTAATGGGATTAAGTTGGAAGTTCTTAAACCAACTGAAAGGTCCTTTGAGCTTTTTCCATACTTTTTTCGAAAAAGAAATGGATCATGGAAATGGAAAAAGATCATCTATGAAAAAAGCGCTTGTAGGAGGTCGTTTAAAGGGGAAGGACAAGCAAGCTTTCGGAAAACTTTCAAATTTCTGTCACCACAGCTTACATCAGCTCATAAAAAAAAAAATCTGTTACACAAATAAAAGTTAAAATATGAAAATGTGAAGGTTTTGCACTTTGTTTATTTCAAATCATGGAAGATGACAGTGTACCAGTGAGCGAGCATTTGTAAAAATTACAGAACCATTGAACTTCTACATTACTGTATTATTCTTGTTACATAAGGCTGTAAGGCAACATTCAGTGTTCTATACAAACTCACTAAGGCACACGTTTACAAAAGAATGCAAAATTCGAAAACTGTAGGCCACGTAAAAGTGGACGTCATTTAGACAAATGAAATAGTAAAAACGGCTCCCAACCATCTTTTCACACAAGATATATATACGCACTCACAAGCTCAGGTGATTTAACTTTTTATACAGATTATAGTGTGACATGATCTTACAAAAATACACCATGTATTATTAAAGTGAAAAAACAGTCTCCTCAATTTAAACAGTCGCATTTGCCGCACAGCGGCGTTTGTACTTTTCCCCTGCACAGCCTGGTTACAAACGAAAGTTACAAGGGGGTATATACATCGAAACTTCATGCGAACGTTGCACCGAATGTGTTGATAAATGTTTACCTTAAAACATGTGAAAGAATTCCAAAACAGCTTTCTCTTCTCTATGACAAACCTTCCATGGTAAACTTGTTGCATGCAACAGCACTACTGTGAGAAGTATACTTATGACAGACACAGAAACTATCAAATACAATGGGGAGACTGCTTTATCGTTTAAGTTAGGATAAGAAATACGTCAAAAGTGCCCTGGAAATTCAAACTATATAAAAGAATGCCTTACAAAGGTGTATAATACATGTCATGAAAGTTAACACAAAACGTGAAAGATTCTTTCGATTTTACAAAAGTATATAATGTAAAGTATTTGTAAAAAGCACCTGTAATACTATGAAATGATGCAATCTAAATATAATAGTTTTCATCCAGTGATGATATCACTGTGATATAAAAGGCCACGCGTGTCTTGCATTCCAACAGTCCAAGGCACAAAACAGTATTTCTGACACATTCCAACATAATATTTCAATATAAACCATTATCGGTGGGTGGGAACAGAACTTAGATTCTAACTAATGGCATATAGAAATACCTCCCTGCCAGTACTTCCTACATGGCATTTAAAGATCCACATATTCCATCCAACCAACTACGCTCACTTTACCACCAGCACCAGTCTTACCTATCCATCTACGTCCTCAACAGAAATGATGATATACAGTAATGACCACAACACTCCGTTACTACAGCAGTAATTCTAAGAGCATGTACTTCATATTTAGCTTTTCACCTTATGCATATGTAATAACCATGAAAAAAGCATGCTCTCCTTTGGCTGAATAACAAACCAACATAAACAAATGCAAACAGCTGATTGGTCACCTGATCAGGTACATGCAAGTCTTCTGCACAGGTGGAATTTAATCTTTTGTGTGTGGTCCACCCCTCTATAAAGTTCTCTACAAAGTTCAGTGGTGCAACATGTTTTATTGTTATCACCCTGAATGGATGTAACAGTGTCATCAGTGCATGAGGTCTATATCATCACAGTGCCCATGAGGTAACCATGCAAACATACAACCTAATATTGATAAATGCAATACTGGGTACCCAAAGGGTATCATGATTGGTACCCAGCTCCTATATTTTGTACCAGTGCAAATACTAATGGCAATACCTAACAAAATCACCATGATCACATATTTATAGTGATGAGCTAAGGGAATATCTACCCACTAATCTCCCACATGAAAGCTCACTTGCATATGTAGAATAATATTTTGGTCTGACTGATTCTTTTATTCAGAAGACCTCTAAAGTATCATATCTCACACACAGATAGGCCTGCCTATGATCTTTTCAGTTTTTATATGGAAGTTGTTACATTTAGTCATATTGGGTCAACCTAAAATTCATTCACACAAAAGGATACTTTGATTAACACTTCTTTATTTAAAACAATTTACTGATGCTTTATAACAGCCATGTCGAGCATCCTTGGTAGGTTTCAGCCACTCTCAAAAAGTTTCCACTGGCAGGCTGGAACTATGCAAGCTACTTAAAATAACCTAAGTACATTATAAATCAATATAAGACCATCTGTTGTTAACTCCAAAGAGTGGTTTCATGAACAACCAATTGTCACTATACCACTGTTTGCAATTTGTTCCTCCATATGTCAGGGTCTCAAAATGATATTGTTGTAATGGACTATGATCCAGGAACTTTCCAGTACAGTATCTATTTACAAAGCAAACAAATTTGATCTGAAATTCATGTCGATATGACAAGCATTGAAGTAAAACATCAAGGTGGTCTCATCCTGTGCCAGTCACATTTCAATAACAACACCCTTTGTGATAGCTTCTATTATTCACTTCCCTCTCTCAATCATATACCTTGATAAAAAAAAGATGGGATCATGAAAGCAAATAACCAACCATGACCACAAGTGACTTTCATACTGACTCTAATTTTTTGCCTTGCATAGACAACCATATATGTATTGTATTATGAGTGAATCCAATATATTGGAATTTTTGGCATTCAAGGATTAAAAAAGGATTAAGCTTTGTTAAATAAGAAATGAGAAGGGAAAACCCCAGTCAACTCAAGTTTAATACTGAAGGTAAAACTCCTGTGAGGTACCCAAAAGGCTTTCAGGCAATAGACCTAACATGGGTGTTATGAAACGATCATTTTATGGGGTAATAATAATGAGGATGCACAATAAAGTTTTTGTATGAGGGTGTAGTAGCCTTATAGGTTTCCTCACTGGTACATACACTAGATGTCTGTATTTGAAGGCATAGGCTAGAGTGATAGGTTCTTGTCTCAATGTTCTTACTCATGGTATCACAAGTGCAGCCAATACAGATGTAGGAGTATTGCAGTCGCAAGCAATATTCTACGGCAGGTGCCTGTAATTTCTGTCCTAGGACATCATATGGAAAAGATCTATTTAAACTTTTATTCAGTTCCTACTGTGGATGGGTCACCTACAAAACTTAATTGCTCCAAAATGTAAAACCAACCCCCCTGCCTCTTCAATAGGGGTTGGTTGACTTAGAAGCAGCAGTGCCACCATGAAGATGTTTTTTTTTTTTTTGCAGTTTAGATAGGGCTTTATCTATGAACTTGCAATTTTCTGTTAATCTAGAGGCATTCACAACCTTTCTTTCCAGTTGTGGGGAACTACATTGTTTTCTCTACTCCACTGCTATGAGGAGCATCATGCACAATGGCAGTAGGTTCCTTTTCAAAAGTCTTTGGTTTAACTTGACCTGGAAATCAATCCCGGAAAGCAGTTTTAAGTTTGGTTACGCCGAGAGGCTTTTCGTGAAAGTGTCTGCGGTACTTAAAAAAAAGTATCAAACCTGAGCCTCCCACATGAGAAGTGGATGATCTAACATTAGAACATGAAAGGCACAACATGACTCACATTCTATCAGCACAAAGCACCATTGCATTTAATTGCATAGTAGTTTTCATTATTTTACAAAATATTACGGACAATGAACTAAGGTAAAGGCCTATCGATACTTCAATACAGTGCAATAAAGCTTTTCAAATCAAATATTGGTCAACTCTCTAACCTATGCCTATGACTGGTGTCTGAAAGAGCACTGGATGAAAGTATAAAGTTTTATAGCTTTAAGGCACATGATACTTTGACAGTATGAAGGCAACCTTGAATGATGATTCAAATTTTAAAGTACTTGAATGCCATTGGCAACCATTAATGATCATCCCCTACCCTTCCAGGCTAATTGAACACATATCATAATGCTGAATAGAGCACACTGACTTCAATCGTTGGATAGGACTATATTGAAGTACATAAATTGACCTTAGTTGCACATTAAAGCACCACTGAAAGTGACTTTTAATAGGAAGTTACTCAATGCAATGTCACTACAACCATGAACGTGTGATGGAGAGATTGAAATGCTGACATCACGAACACTGACAACATGTCAACAAAAGGCATTTCTATTTACCCATCACCATGAGGACTTTGACAACATAGTTACACCCACTATGGTAAACACCAAATCAAAGATATGTCAATATGGGATTCATGAATGTCAATACCAATACCTTATTTGCTCTAACAAACATCTTTCTGTAATAAATATCATTGCTTTCCTATTAATGTATATGATGGTTGGGTGATGGTCATTCTGCTGGTGTTATAATCTTTGAAGCAATAAAAGAGGCTTTTAAAGCCTGTGTCCATTATGCATCATATCATACAATTTCATATAAGACCATTTTTTTCACTACAATCATAAAAATTTCAACAAAGGCACCATTTTGATCCTCAGGCAGACATATCATATTGTGGACATTCCAATACAGGATTAGTTAGTTAGTTAGTTGGGTGAAATATTTCCCCCAAGTTTTTAACCAACTTGTTCAAGTCGAGCTGACCACAGCCCTTTTTCCAAATAAAATAATATGGCTCACTCCCATGTTTTCCCTAGTCTATGGCTTACGCTACAAATCAGGCACAATGGTTCCATTTTTTAAACTTCAGTATGACCCCACCAAGGAGTCAAACTCCAAATCTCCCGACTGCGAGTCTGATGCTCTAACCACTTGACCATGCAGTCGGTCACTACAATCTCAAATCAGAGAGACATTGCAAAATGCATGACTACAATCTTTACACTACCAGTCATTTCAAACATGCTAATGCAATTATCAATACCTATGAATTCAAACTCAGTAAAAACCTTCACCTTCTATTGGACCATCACAGTCAGGTGACTGGCCTTATCTCAAAATTAACTCGTGGTACTGGATGAACACACTTATATTGGTCCAACACATATTACAAAGGGTTGTGATCTTTTGACATTGTTATTTTCAAAGCAGATTTAACTCTTCTGCAATCTTTTTAATCAAAATCTTGTGGCATATGACTGAACTAGGTTGACTTACCCAGACCTGTAGATCAGAACAGAAAAATGAACTCTAGAGGTTAATGCTCTTGTTGGATGCACTTAGGCTGTGCCCTCCTACATCACTCCCATTAATTATATTATGCATTATCCCACACTAATGCACAGACTGCAACATTTAAACCAACTTCACAACCACAAATCTAGGATGGAAAGCACAGTGTCATCACAATTAATTTTCTCAACAGTTTACAAGTAGTCAAATGAAGTCACATGCTCCTATGAAAATATAGGATAATGAAAGAACAAAGAAGTGAAAGCAAAGCTATTCCAACCAAATTTGATTCAAAACAGTACTCTCATTAACCTGTAACAGCCAGCATCGATACTGACAGTGAAGTTCAACATTATCCAAACACAAAAATTGATATCCATATTACATTTGATCCATACATTACAAAATACTTCAATATATACCTTCCAAACCAGTCTTAAAAACAATGTACAAAGTAATCACTGACCGATGTGTAATTAGTACTCTCTTTTTTTGGTCACCCAAGCTTGTCATTATCCTGTTAAAAATCAGAATTGGCAGTGTTAACATGAATTTTTAGTTGTGACCAAAGTCTATACTGACACATGTGTGAATAGTTGCACTACAGCAGTGTATACTACAAAAGGAAACATTTTACATATTTTGAAATTGCACAGATAAACTGATCGTAGTGAGAGGGCTTGGAGTGTAGTTTTTACAACAACTTGGGTTACAATAGGCCTACCAGACTGCTCTTGCTAACACGTGATAAGGTTTTTTTTTTTTTTTTTTTTTTTATTTAAGGCCACAAAGACATCTAAATGATTCAATAAATGGTATAAATCTATGTAAGGCAGAGTTGTAATGAGTCACCCAATCTTACATATCAGTGATCATTTACACTGTCAACTTTTAATGTGACTTGAGTCAAGCGAGTGATTTGAGCCATTATGTTATTTCTAGGAGGAAAGTTATGATACAATTTTTAATTTCCCTTTTAAAAGAAAGTGACTTCAGTCATGATTCATTAATTTACAACTCTGGAGTAGGGTATTCTCAAACTAAAGTAACAAGTGCAATCATTTGTACAAAATTTTATTTCAGATGCAGCACACCCGTTGCCACTAGTTTGCTCCTCTCACCATCATCACAAGCACAGCTGTACATCAAATACAGTTGCATACTTAAAATGAACACCCCTGACAACTACAAATAAACTTTCTACAATATGATATACCTAGCCTCACCGTCACTATTTTTTGTCTGAAGTGAGAGTAGAATATATTCTTGCTATTTCAGTTGTTGGGATAAAAAAAAACTTTACAATCAAAACAGATAATATATATTTGCACAAAGAGACATATGTAGGTGAAACAATTCCTTCGAAGTTCCAAGGGCACAATTATCAAGTTTTCTACAATCCAACTTTTCAACCGACCACTGAAAACTTTCCCAAGAGCTACATGACAAACAGATTTATGAATTGACTTGGAAAGTACTAAATGGATTGTGGAATTTTTCGTTACAAAAGGTTCACAACAACAGGCAATTTTAATAATTCCAATGCACATTATCAATCCTCCAAACGATTGGAATAGACATAACATATCTGTATGAACGGCAGATATATTTAATATAGCATATGTTCCATAATGTGAGTCAATTTCCTTTCTGAAATCCATTGTCATCAGTAAAAAGGTTGTCACATGTGTCTTTTGGAATGAACTTATACTAATCTGTCATACAGTGGGATAGAGACATGCATTTTTTATGTAGTTGCAGTGGACTGGCTACAATGAAATAATTAGCTTTAAAGTGGCTCACTGAGTTGGCTCACTAAGTTCAACAAATTTTTCCAAAGCTGTCAAGTTTTTTCCACATACCAATTGATGACAAATGGTCAAACTTAGACAATCCCCACATCCTACATACAAATAACTGGTTTATGAGTGAGTACTTCATAGCTCAATTGGGTTCTCTTACCAGAAACTTCTTCAAATTATGCACAAAATTAATTCACGTCAGTACAACACAAAATTCAAAATTTTTTTTAAGTTTTTCTGTAGCTGCTGGATATGAAACTTGACTAATCATGCTAATTATAAGCATTTTCATGTGGTATGGACCCTGAAGCATTTTTGTTAAGATAATGATATCAACTCAATGAGCCCCATAAAATAGTATTGGTATGTACTGCTAGAAAATAGCAGATGAGGAAATATAAGAGAATACAGTATACAGTGCTGACCTCTGTATACACTATTTATCCCACGTGTATTACAGAGTTCCAATTGGCATAAACTTACCTATTAATGTTGCACATATCTGTATTAGTCTAGGTCCCCTTAGAAACCTGCCAAATCCTAAATATCCTAAACTTTATTTCTAATTAAAACAATAAATGAGAGCTAAAAATCTTATAAAGGTCACCACACCTACCTACTGTACAGTACATCATATCGATAAAATCATGCATAACAATTAGATGTAAATATAAAAATGCTTGCACTTATTGCTCCTATTTAAAATATAAAAAAATAAATTTTTGCATGTAACCTTCTTTTTACACTCTAGCATGCCCCCAAAAAGTCTTGTCATGTGAGAACATTTCATACATCTATGTACATTACACATTATTTGTACTCTACATTTTAATAGAGGCCAAAAAAATATACACTCATTCCCAAGTTATGGTATAAAATGGTAGGCACCCTACTCTGTGGATAACCCTGTAAAATTGGCAAGTTTGAACATTAGCTTTGAGTTGCTTTTGACACCATCCAAAGAGGTTTCATGGTATTTTATGGTCATTACATCATAATTAAAACTACTGTACTACCCTCTCTCTCTCCTCATTTTAGTACAAGCATAATTAAATTGCAAAATTGAATTACACAGTTAACTTTGTGTAAAGACCCAAATACTAAAAGTTTGCTAAATTCCACAGTTTGCACTACAGTGTGGAAAGTCATAGAAACTGCTAAGTTTTGGAATCTCCAAGTCCCAATTTTCTTATTTTATTTACAAATGTAGGTAAGTGAGGATTACATGTGTCAGGGGGAGCAACTGCAATGAAGGTTGGGAACAATTTTCTCCATTTATATAAAGTACTGTATGTATGCCACAAACCAGATAATTCTCTTAACATACTACCTCCTAGTGCAGCATTCCATTGTTTTACCTCTTCTCCTTCAGTTTGTCATAATTCATACCCATACTTTTGAAAGAATATTCGAGATGTGGATGTTGACACACCATCACTCTGTTCAGACACGTTACAAACCATGTGAGGGATAAGTAATTTTTAAAGACACTAGCTTATTACAAAGGCAAATCTAATCTTTTATAATGTAACATTACTGTATATGAGGGAGACTGAAATATTTTAATGTCTCAGTCCCCCCAGCCCCCCTCCTCCCTCCCATTTTAAATATATCTTAGGCCGTGGATCATGTATACCTTGACATATAACATTACAGGTTTACTTAATTTAGTGAAATTGGTGACAAACTGTACAACACTGGAATGACCTTTGAACTTTGTGATGACACTCAGATCATTTTGCCTTCTGCTATAGTTTTTAAGGCTTTTAGTAACTTACAGGCATCAGCCTCACTCAAAAATAAAAATTCCAGTTTCTCCCAGTTAGAAAAGTTAACCTTTGTACCTGAGTGCAATAACAACTTTTCAGCCAAAGAGCAAGTTCTTTCTGTCTGCTTCAAGGCAATCAGGTGTTTTAAGTGGCTTTCTTTCAACTGTTGGTCTAAATTGTCCAAATCTACAAACCAATCCTGGGTAAAGGAGAGGGCATACACCATCCACATAGCCTGGTCAGCTGTTATCCTATCATCTGGTCGTCTTCTTAACAACTCTCGAATCAAAGTCATACATTTGTTAGAAAAGGATGACTTCTCTGGCAGTAATGGAAGGTCATCAGGACTATAGTCACGACTCATGAGACTTGTTCGAACTGAAAACGGATTGGGTTGGTGAAGAAGTTCATATATCAAGATGCCCAAATCAAATTCACAACACTTGTCTGTCAGATGGCTGATAACAGAGTCACGTCTTCCAGTTCCTCTGTATGATAGGGTGTCAACAACTAGAGGATTGAACAACCAAACATGAGAACCCTTGCCCATCTGAAGCAGAGATTCCTGTTTGAGACCCTCCAACGAATTTTCAGGCTCATGCTTCTGAACATGAGCCACACCACGGCAAACTTGTAGAATCATAAGCCAAACCTCTTCTTCATAAAACTCTTGATTTCCATCCAACACTTTGTGCTCCTCAATAAACTGCGCTGCCGATGAGGTGGGAATCTGACTGGTGACTACCACAACTGCAGGTGATTGGTCAGAGGAGGAATGTGAAGGTTGGGATTGGCTAGCTTCATCTTGAGAGTGTAAATTACTGAAGAGGTATGATGGTATATCTGCTCTGAAGACATGTACAACAGAGAGGGTATTTGGATGTTGAGGAACTGTCTCCAGCTCCTTGGCAGCTTCAAAGATCCTATCCAATTGATTTACTTGAAGATACACCTGTTTGAGTATGAGGAAAAAACATACAAATGAAGCATTCAAACTGTTTTCAAAATTTAATAAATACAAAGAAGGATAAAGTATATTATAGGCAAGACACAAAATTTCAATGCACCACACTATTTCACAGTCACAGATATGACATTTACAGAACCAACTCAACGGTCTCTGTTTCACTTTCTTGACAAAGTTTCTGAAAGAACAGAAAAATATGAGTCAATTTTAACACTCCCAGCCACATCTTTACAAATACAGACAGATATGAGTCGAATCAAATTCTGAAAATTTTTTGTAATGGAACAAAAATATTGACTTACAAATATATGAAGCTTTATGTTACACCAGTCTGCAACTGAGGGACCTGACAAAAATTTTCAAAGGGCAGGAGACACACTGTCTCCTTAGACCCCTCAAAAGACCAGCAGTCAGGCCATAAATTTGGCCACCCAAATCACAAATCCTGGCTCATTGAACAGCAAGGGTTTCTGATTGGTTTTTTTTAAAAAAATATCCTCTTGTACAGTTAGCTGTATTCATCAAGTATGACCTCAGATTTTAAGACCTTAGCTACCAAAAATCTCATGTTCCACAATTTGCTAATGATGCAAAGCTTGTGATATTTTCTGATATTAAAGCTATTGAGCAACACATTTCCTGTTGAGAAAGCCCATCATTAGGCTAACCTGTAAAACACAACTGTTTTTTCTAAGAATAGATCTGTTTCTTCTAACTGAAATGTCCTAAATCTACAAAATACTAAGAAAGTTTTAAACTTTTCTTTAAATTTTCAAGTGAGGCAAAGTAGCAGCAAATAAAACTGAAATATAACACTCACAATGAGACCATACTCTTGGGAAGTTTCCTTCAGTTCAGCTGAGAAAAAATATGTTTGTCCATCCTGAAGAGTGAGGGTTCTTTCATGAATTACAAAATCTTCAAACCCTTTGTTCCTGAAGGAAGCCCTGTCTATGCCAACCAAAGGGTAGAGGTCACCAAACTTTGAAAGAGTTTGACACTGCATAGCCTGCATTTGATGCAGAAACACTGTGTGTTCATTGTCATTGGCCAAACCTGTAAAAGGGAGCGCAGGGTGCATTTCAGTACCAACTTTATCAGGAGAACCCATAAACTCTATCTGTTTTACTTCCAGGTTAGCATATCCTGTTTTTGGCAATCCAAATTCTCTATTCTCAGGAGACCCTTCATTTGTATGCAAAAGCCTCACTGGTCTTTTGGGTGGGCCATCAGAATCCACGATATTTGCCTCTTCACACCCCTCTATCTTTTTCTTCATTGCAGATTTTAGAGGTGTTTGTTCAACAACTGATTCTTTTGTGTCTCCCTCCACTGCAGTTGACTCTGGGTCAGAGGTTGATATGGTACAGGTAGCATCACCATCCTCTTTGGCCCCTACGGGAGCTTTGGGGGCAATCCTCTTGGTACTTGATGGAAGGTTTTCAAACCCTGTGGTAAGACTTCGACCACTACGTCCTCTGCGGCGTGGTTTTGTTGGTGGTGTCTTGCACTGTTTCAGAAAGGCTGACGAAAAATAAGAACAACTGACTGTAAGTTCACATCAAGGCAAAAATTTAAATTTTCATGTGCATTAAGACACAAGATGAATAAGCACTTACAGTATCAATTGTAAGATGCACCCTATGAATGGCAGACAAGATCAGTCCATGTAAGTATAGAGTATGAAATACTTTTGTGCACTGACACACTCCTTAGTCACAAAACTGACACAATATTCCACAGACTTGTTACAAGATTTGTTGTAGAATTTAATGTACTTTTGCCACATTTATAATTAGGTTGCTCTGACACAACATTTGGAGAACTCTAACAAACCCCCATGTCACAACTGGAAGAAGGGTTGAAGGTCACATCAAGTTTTGATATGTTACAAGGGTACTTCTTCTAAGCATTCTGGTGAAATTTACAGGAAAATCCGATGTGCGGTTCTCAAGATACGAACACGTTGGTCACATTTTCAACAAAAAGTGAATTTGAAGCAAGCACATATGACATCATATCCTCACATGAATGGACAGTCTTTACTTTTTCTTTAAACTATGCCACCAATTTTTTCCTCAACAATCCCATATTATCAGGATGTTATTTCATATGAGGCACGAGAACCTGAAATTTACAACCTTTTGCATCAGGTACTATCCCAGTTAACATCAAGGTCAACAAAACAGTCTAAAAAAAAGGGGGAACAAAGCATTCCATGCAATGTGAGGAAGAGAATATAATCTCTGTTGCCCTCACTTTGGAACACAAATTCAGTGACTACATTTACTGATATCTCAAGAAATACAAGTCCAATCTGAATGGGAGTTTCACCTTGCTGTGTCAAATTGGTTCCTCTTCCACATATGAAAAATTAAAATTTTTGCTAAAACTTCTCTTTAAAGACAAGTACTCTATGACGCACACTCACCCATACCCCGAGGGTCAGTGGGTCCATCTTATTGATAAAGCATTAGTGTGAACTATGCGGCAACACTCTACAACTATTCCTTAAACCTTAAAAACCATATACTACCATACTACTACAGTACCTTTACACATAATGTTTATCTTGGTGATCCCCTATTTTCTATCAGAGTTTTACAAATGACTGAACAAGTCTTTAACCTAGCCTTACAAAAATAGAAGGGTTAAACAACACTTCAACTTATGACCTGTGTTAGATGAAGTCTAGCATAATGAGTAAGGAAGCAACACCACTCACCTAAGTTAACATACTCTGGTGTCTCATACGTCGTTTCGGATCTCCTTCTCTGAGATTTGGTTCTTGGTGGAGGTTTGATTGGACAATCAGTCACATCTGCACTCTTAACGGTTTCATCTGCACTTTGGTGGGGTTTCCCTTGTAAGTTTTCACTGCCATTCGAGGTAAGGGATTCTTTTGATTTTGAAGACTTCCTTTCTGAAGATCTTGGTGAATTCTGGGACCCAGAACCACTAGAAGAACGGGATACTCGTGGTGGTTTTGGTGCCTTTCTCTTTCCTGCACCAGTCTCTGGTGTATCTGCACCACTAGCATTAGGGTCATCTGTTTGACCCTTGTAACCTATCACAGCAGTTTCTTGACCTTTGTATGCATTAATAACTTCCATTCTTTCCCATGAACCCCTCTGAGTACTTGATGTCACCTTGTCAAGTTTCTCCAGCCACTGAGTCACAATGTCAGTATTATACTCCCTTTCTGGACTTCCGCCTTCATCCTTCCTTTTCCTTTTCTTCCAAAACAAGAATTTCTTTTCCTTTTGTCTGCTTTCATGACCGTTTTGAGAGGGAGGACTCTCACTCAGGTTTAGTTGATGCAGCAAATGTGTTCGTGGTGGTGATATCATCGGCATGGGGGCACTTTTACCCTTGCTTGCAGATACATGTGGGGTTGGTTTCATTGCAACCACTGACTCCTTTGAAGATATCTCTTTTGGGGCCTTCCCATCATCCCCCATAACCTCTTTTCCTTCTTTCTCTGTCAGTTTCTTAGAATCTGGACTTTCATGTTCCTGGGTAAGTTTGCTAACTGAACTTTTTGAGTCTGGCTCCTTTAACTGCATTTGAGTTTTTGCATTTTTTGCATTTGAGTTTTTGCTATTTAACCCAGAATTATTTAGCTTGGGGCTTCCTTTCACAATATTTGAAGAACAGTGGTATCGACGTATTCCCTCTTGCAATTCTTTGGATAAGCGTTGGGACTGGTCGGTTGGAGGTGGTGGGGGAGGCAAGCGTGGCATAGTGTCATCTTTTGAAAATACTGGGGGTTTAGGGGCTGTTCGCTTTTGTTTACTGGGACCTGCAGGTGGAGACTGAGACAACACTTCACTCACCATATGACCTGCTTCACAGAACAACGGGTGAGTCTGTGATCGAACTCTCTTTGGCTTTTCTCTAGGAACACCATAAGCAGGTTCAACAGTACTGGCAAGAACATCTCCATGCTCAGCATCACTTACAGCTTTAGGTTTCTTAGGTGGATGACTAATAAACTCATATTCATCTTCCATTATCACTTCTATGGCATTATGACCACCCTGCATGTTCACTAAATCATAATCTGTATCACATTCTCCCTCATAACTTGGTTTAAGATAGTACTGATCCTCTGGAATTTCTTCATGCTCAACAGTACTTGTTGAAATGTCTTGACCATTTTGCAAATCATTTGTGTTGCTCACATGCATAGCTTCATAATCTTGATCAGCTAAAACAGTGCCTAAATTGTCATAATCTTGATGCTTGATAAAAATAGGAACTTTATAATTCCCAGAATGCCTCTTGTTTGATTTTGGTACATCATCTTCATCCTCATGGAGGATGATGGGAAATGTAGGGAGAGTTTCTTTTTTTTCAGGATCATCCTTTCCTTCCAATTTTATGACCTCTGGCTCTTTTTTCTTCAAGTCACAAACACTGCTGCTCTCTGATCCCACAACTTTACTATTTGTTTCCGCAGGAAGTTCAGGTGAAGGTTTCCCAGATATTTCTGATTCAGATAATGGGACATATACTTTTTGTTCAACCGCCCCTTTCAAGGTGGTCTTACTGGATTGATTTTCCTCACAATAACGTTTCTCACAGTCTGTATTCGATGTTATCACCTCTCTGCTACCATCAGCTGAGATAATTGTAACAGTCTCTGGTGCCAAAGCCTCTAAGGCAAACCCTGGCTTAGAAGACTTGTTTCTCTCCATAGAAACAGTTCGCACAGGAGCAGTTGGCGGAGTGGAAGTTTCTCTTACAGATTTGGTGCCATTGCTAGCTTTCTCTTCTGTCTTGCTACTCTTTGAGGAGTTAGAAGAAAGGGAGGACTTACGGCAAGGTCGTTTTGGTGGTCCTGGAAATTGAGGTGGATGTGAACTTTGTGTGGTACAAACTTGTCTGTTAGAGCACGCCATTTGACTCACTGGTGGTTCACTCATCTTTCGAGATATATAACTTGATTCCTTTTTAGCCAACTCTGCATCACTTGGGTTGGCAGCAGAATATCTAGCCTTAGCTGGTTCTTTTTGGTTGGACTTATGAAACTGATAAACTGCTGGTGAGGCTTCAGAGCCTTCCTTCCTCCCAGTGTGTTTGAGTTGGGAGGCAATCTTTTGGAACTCTAAAAATTGAGGTGTGGGTGAACCTTCTGAAGTTGTGTTTGAGGAACTACTCCCTTGCTGGTATGCTCTTTTACTCTCAGAGGAACATGAGGACATATCAGAGTTTGTTCTACATGTGTTCCCTTGAATTTCTAACAAGGAATTAGCTTGATTTTCAAATTTTTCAATGTTTTCATCTGTTGGATAGATAGCCTCATATACCAAGTCATCATGATAATGGTGGTTACTTCCACCATTTTGTTGAATATTATTCATTGCACATTTATCAGGAAAACTGTTTGATCTCTCCTTCGGAAACACTTGTTTAGCCTCCATCCTCCATCTGGCAGCTTTTCCATGTCCGGTTGAACAGCTTCTTACTTTAGAGGAAGGACAGTTTGCATGTGGCACATCCCTGTCTTGTTTGAAAGGGTAAACATTTCCCTTGTCACCAGGGCCTGTCTTCCTCGATTGTGAGATGGGAAAATGTGTCATAAGTGGTTTCCTTGAAATCTTGATATGGTTTGCTCTGGAAGAGGGCTTCAAATTGCTTTGATCCGCCTTAACCCAGATATCAGGACCAGAGTGACTAGGACTTTCTTTTCTTATAATCCTTCCTTGTTTCCCATTCTGGATCCCATTGAGCGTCTTCTGTTGCAATGGCATGTTTGCAGAATGGACTGTTTTTGGTTTAAAACAATGAATGCAGTAGGATGGCTTAAAAAAGTGAGGAGCAAATGAATCACAGACCACGCCCTCTTTTTCAGTTGATTTGGATCCCATGCTTGTTATACAGTGTCACCAAAATGGTTGCAGGGTTCTGTTGCAGTAAATACGTTTTGAGTAAATTCATCTTGAAATGACAGAAATGATGGGGGACTCTGCTAGAAGTATCTGTAACGATAAAAGGGAAAAAAAGCAAAACATGAGTGGATGGGTGCGGAGTAAATGACCCTATTTTAATATTATCTGATAAACAGACTAACAGTGGGTGCACTTAAGATCTTCAACAAGAAGTTTGTGGAATTTTCAAGCAATGTTCAAAAAAATTATATTCTCGGGTTTCTTTTTCTCTTTTTAGGCGTAAAATATGGATTCCGAGGCCAGACGTTCGGAGACTGGGTCCATCGGTTGGGCCTACAGGATTATCATACCACAGTCAGTGTGGGGTAAAGGTGGAGTAATAAATTATTACCCTAGGTGGGCTTCCTAAAATTTCGTACAACCATAGTTACTGATAAATATTGCATAATACACTCATCTGATGAACCATTACACTTGTTTGTTAAAATGGTTCAATCCACTGTACAACGTTAAACAGTGGGACTGCTACTATGCTTCGCAATTTTGCGGAATTGCTGAGTGTACGTACCAAGTTACCGTTGCTAGCCCAGCCTTCGATTGTCCCGCTATTTTAGTACGGGTACAGTTATTCTTGCTTTCCAGTCGTTCTAATTTAAGACAGAAATCTCAATCAAACCTTTCGCAATAATATAGGCCCTGATTGAAGTCATTGCAGTTTGATAACTGTTCCCAAGAGACTCTCGAAGAAATTAGTTTACCTTGTCTGTGTTAGCAAATGCATTTGTACAGTAAGCTGTGCAATGCACGCAGAGGTTGGTGTACAGAGTGTACAATGCAGAAGCTACTGTAAGAGCTTCCCATTGTACTAGAGCACAGGATATACGGACATTACCTTCAGTCACAATTATTCAGCGTTCCAAAGACTGAAGTCTGAAACCAATGATGTTGTACAGCATGGCAATGTTGTTGTAGCATTATAAGTTGCTCACTGTGTGAACTCAATTTTACATTACAAGTATGTATGTTTATGTTACATCATGGAGGCAATGTACTTCTTGGACTGGGGGAGTTAGTAAATCAGGTTCTACAGTATGGGGTGTTTTCCAAAACTGTGTCGAGTCAAGATGGCTACAGCCATTTTCTGGTTACAGTATGGCTCACTGGCTAGCTTGTTTCTCCTACTCCGTTGCTAAATGCAATTCATTGAGGTACTATACTACTGGGAAAGTATTCACACTAAATATTCCTGATGACCCTTCAATAAAAGGCTCATCAAATAAATTCAATTAACAGATAGAACGGTTAGTTCGCTACAGTACTGTACCCAAAACTGTTATCATTTCTACTGTACATTGTGATACATTGCATTTCAAAATATCTTACTGTACACATTGGATCTCTTGACTACTGCACCTCAGTTGACTGTAAACCAATTTGGATCAAAGTTTGGTTTTAAAATTTAATATTAATAAAGCATTCAATCTCTAGGAACCTCAGCTAACCGGTGACCTACCTAAGCAATAACCAAAGATGTATGGTAAGAAGTTTTTTAATAACCCCCTCCCTCCCCCTCCCCCTTCCCCCATGAAGAAGTCTGGTCACAACACTGTGAACAATCATAGAAAACACACCTAAAGAAGATGCTGCAAGCCTGCAATGCAGTACTAAAGTACTCTACCATACTGTACCTTCCTGCACTTCCTTGGAGCATACATTCTTCCATGTAGCCTACAGGATACAGTAATGGCATGTAATGTTTTACAACTGATATAAACCTGCCAGCTCTGATGAATGTGACTTCCTCAAACTTTCCCACGGACCTTCAACAAGTTAAGAGAGTAAATCCTAGTGAAATGTTGTGATCTGATAGACCCACCACAGAAAAGCCTTGCAAAGTAATCAAAATTCTTTCTTAGGCTTCTGAAACCCTTGCCCTTTTGGTTGTCTTGCTTCCTGTGATTCTAAAATGGCTTTCCTGTGATTACATTATTCACATACATCCAGTAGCATTAAGCTTTCCCCCTCTGCTGCCAGAACAGAACTATTTTGTTATATGGAGTGTATTTAATGGTAATGTGCTTATGATACAGTATTGAGACAGGGAACCAGGTACCTGAAGTTATATGACTCATACAAATAGTATTATAACACCTTTGACATAACCCATAATCCTCTTTATCTGCAGATTGATTATGTATACAAGAAAGTACCACTGGCTTAAAGGGGTACTGTAGTTCCAATATAGGGTGAGTTATTCTTTTCAGATTTTTGGCAAAAACTAGGTATATTGTACAGTCCTGCAAGGCATAATAGTTTTTACAGTAGTACACAAGAGATTATACAGTAATTTTAAACATTTTAAGAGGCTATCTGACAAACACAAGGATCTTGTTCTCCCATTAGAGTTTGCCAGATCAAGATCCACAGTGTGAACTCTAATGAGAACACAACAGATAACAACAGCCACGGCAGATTTTACTGCTTTCATGGTTAAAATGGGATTATTCATGACATAACCCCACAAACATGAGCAGTTGACTTGCTTACCTGAATTGCTTTGTTTACTTGGGTGCAGTTAGAATTGTTAATAGGAGGTACTGTAAGGAGAGCTGGGGATGCAAAAAGTACTGTAGATCTGCCCAATCCACAATGTATGAAAAATTGTCTGCAACAAAGTGTAAAAGAACAACATTGCACAGCTGCATAGCCAGGATTCTATGAAGAGGAAGGCACTGGGGGTCACAAAACCTTCCTGTAGGAGAAAAATGTCTGAATTGTCTACATTTCCAACCAACATTCTGAGGTGAAGGGCCTGGCCAGGTCCCCTTGCTTCCCTTATGCCCTACAGTACCTGTAGCTACACAACTGGGTATACTGATAAAAATATAGGCTATACAGACCTCTAAGTTGGGGCTGAAAATTTGATATTCCACAATAGACACTAGAAAAGAGAGATTTTATTCTAGATCAAAATCCTTTCAGTGTGTAGTACTACCATAAATCCATGGTTAGAGCTCCAGCACAATTCCTACTAAAAAAGCAGCTCAGACTATCCAAGCTTCCATGGATATTGTCCAGTCCTTCTTTCAATATACTTTAATAGTCCCAAAACGCACACTGAATACAGTGACCTGCATACCAGGCTTGGGGCAATTACATCTCAATGTAATCGATTACGATTGCGATTACTTCATATTTTACGATTGCGATTATGATTACGATTACAGCTAAAATTGAAAGTAATTGATTACGATTGCGATTACATTGCAATGTAATCATGATTGCAATCGTGATTACATTTTCTTTCCACATAAACAATGTAGTAGGCAAAACAATCCAGTGCCCACAACTGGAAAAAAGATCATGGACATTGCTCTAGATAAGCCAGGACAGAACCAAGTCCTCCCAAAGTAGAGATTATTGAACCCATGCACTTTTCACTCATTTTAAGCTGGAACATCCAAGAAAGAGGGACAATTAAATTTTGTCATTCCAACAGAAGAACCAAGCACTGAAAAAATTATTTAGTAACTTTACTTCTTTGTTCAATTCAACTTCAATGTAATCAGAAATGAAATTACAATTACGATTACTTTGCCATTGTAATCGATAACGATTGCAATTACTTTGCGATTTTCACAAAAGTAATCGATTGCGATTACAACTACTTCAAAATGTGTAATCGATTCCTACTGATTACGATTACCCCAAGCCTGCTGCGTACATACCCTTTAATCCTTTAGAGGTTCCCAGACAAGACTTCTTTGTTGGTTATATCTCCAGGGTTTCATAAACAACATTACCTGTGGTACATTTTGTTTGGAACCTTCTGATTCAGTGGTGAAATTTTTATGCATACAAAGAGACTGGGAGAACAATCAACTGTCTGCCATAACAAATGTCAAGCACAATAGATAACCAAGCAATTTTTTCCACATTGGTACTGCTATAAATTACAATACTGGGGGCAACATCCTAAGGTACTGTATGGTATTTTACTGTGTCTGGTATAGGATAACGCTGCAAGGGGATCAGACTGCAAGGTGACACAACATGTTTCTCCCCATCATAATAAACTCCTGTGGAAATGTTCTGTACATAAATTTGATTCACATAGTGGAAAGGGAAACATGTTCATTAAAGAATCATATTTCCTGGCTACCATTTGAAATGTTTTCTTGAAAACAACCAGTCAAATTTCCCTTCCTAGTGTTCCAATGACAACATTTCTATGCAAGTGATACCCTTGATGCAAAATGTGAACAATAAAAAAGAAGGGTTTAAGGTCACAACAGGATTTGCTATGTTAGAGGGGTACTTATTCTGAGCAGTTTGGTGAAATTTTCATGGAAATCTGATGTGTGGTTCCCAAGATACGAACACGAAAAGTTTTAGTATTTCAACAAAAAGTGAACTTTAGGCAAGCACATATTACATCACATCTCCACATTAATGGGCAGTCTTTTGTTTTTCTTTTAACTTTATACTGGATTTTCTCCTCAGCAATCCCTTAATATTAAAATATGATTGCATAAGTGGCATGAGAATTTTACAAACTTTGCATCCCCCACAGGGAGGTCATACTCCTTTTAACTTTAAAGGCCCAATTTTCTCATCCCAAACAGTACCAATTCTCCTAACCTTCTTAATTAAGCCTCTCCCACAATTGTCTAAAATTCATCCTCATCCAGACACAATCTCATTTTATTGCTTCAGGGTGAATATAGAAAGCACAATGTGTATAATTGAAACACTATCAGAACAGTTTGTGCTGTGTAATATAAGTTTTGGCACTCTGCATTGTTTGAATTAGCAGTCAATCAAAAAGCTGAGCTACAGTAATTGAGAGTTTCTGTTACCCTATACTAGAAGTGTAGTTTGGGGTAAGAGGATTGTCTCTTTAAGGTCACCACAACAGTCTGATGAAACAAAGGGAAACAAAGCACTCCTTGTCAATGTGAGAAGTGATATATGCTCTGCTGCCCTCAAACTCACTTTTGAACACAAATCTACTGACTTCATTTACTGATATCTCAAGAAATACATGTCAGATCTAAATGGAACTTTCACCACACTGTGTAGATTTTGTTCCTCTTTCACATATGAAAATTAAATTTTTGCCTTAACTTCCCTTTAAGTTGAAGGTATAGATCACAATGAGTAGGTATATGTTATTCCCACCCTTAATTTGGTTGTACAGTAGGATAGAGGTCCTGAAGAATGGTCAGCATATTGTGCCCTAAATAGCCCACAGATATACTGAGGGTGCACTTGGTCAACTTTGACATAGACTACTGTTATAGGAAATAATACTATAGTCAAAATATTTTGAAATACACCTGTATGACAATAACAACCAGAGTCTTGAAAATTTGGAATGGCACAAAGGCTTTTGCACTTGACCTGGGAATAAGTATTAGTCCAACAATAGAAACAACCCTAGGCAAAGCCACTTAATTCATGGCAGTTATGATGTGTTAAATCAATTAGTGGGAAACGATGTCCTTGTTGCCAAAGGAATGGCAATATACAGTAGTTAAAGATATTCTTACTGTAGATTAAAGAGAGCTAGTTCAATCCTTCATCACAGTAGACCCTTTCTTCCAAAAAGTCAAGAGTTCAAACTGTAAATTAAAGAGTCTGGATGGTAAATTTTTACTTGTTGTCACTTGCTGTACAGTAAGCCAGCACCTCCATGATGAAACTTAAGTTGAACGCACATGGTCACAATTTCCCTTTAGATATTAAAGGTAGGCCTATGGAATATTGTGACAAAATTGGGTATTGGGTTAAGAGTACTGCTACAGTATTGCAAATTGCCACAATTTCCATCAAAATCCATCAAAAATGGACCATTCCAAAGGTATGATGGCCAAAATTTAACAACAACCCAACAAAAGAGTGTTACAGTAGGTACAGTATATAATTTCATCTAACCTGACTTGCACTTATAATCATGCATAAACATGAGCCAAATTTGCAAATTTTGTGGTGTTCAGAGAAGGTCAGGCCTTTGGTATTACAACCTTTGTTTCCAAAATAGTTGTAACAGTAAAATGTCCTGAAGCCTGACGGTAATATTTATTTTGGAAGTTAAGCTTGTATCCTGGAATACCATATCAGTTCTGTATGACTCACCAAACCATAAAGTACAGTACCAGATGAGTAATTCAGAGATAATGACAGTAATCTAGGGTTAACTAAAGAAAAGACAACACTGTGTGAAACTCCACACCTTCTTTTTTTGCACACAGCAACAAGTTTCTCCAGAAACATTCAAACTTTTGAAGAGGCACAAACAGAGAACACTAAAAGGATTGACAATTCAAAATTAATTTTGCTAGGTAGGCCTACATGTAAAATTTTACCTATTACCAGGTCTTGAATTTTGATGAGTGCTAGTGCAATCACACACAAAATGACCATCACCCACATGATATCACTGTGAGGAGTGTGTTTCTTTGCCCACTGGCACCTAGATGAAGATTTGCAGCTCACATAAATTTATTCAAGTTTAATAAAACAGCAAACCTACTGTACCACACTCCTTTATCTTCTAAGGAGTGTGATTTGTAGCACACCTGGAAAATCTAAAACTCAAGGCCAGCTGCTGTAACTGTCAAGTGAAGTCTGGCATGTCACCAAAACTCACCACACCTTTAACAAGAGCCCAAGGGCACTATGGTTCCTTGCATTAAAGATGATATTGTATTAAGGTAGACCCAAGGTAAGGCATAATTTGCACCTTTAACCCCAATGACTTTTGGCCATCACCCAAAAACATAGGGGCACATTAAATTTCAAAATCATACAAGCACTTGCCGTTTGAGAGAAATGGAACACTAAACTTTTCAAATTATCACACTGCACACTGCCCACTTCCATGCGACAAATACATTCATCACCTTTCACTAAAATGTCATTTACTTGAGTTTGGGGTAGTATAGGAGGTTAGTTAATTGCCTTTTTGGTCAATCTCAACAATTCAAATCCAGAACTTAAAAAGAAGTCACAAAGGTCAAATACAGTCAAAGTAGATCAAAACTGATTTTAAATAAACACAGTCTCTTCTGCACCAAAGAAATTTAACAGTCATCTGGTCATTCCTGACCACCAAAATTTATGATGGATGACTAGAAATTATGTCATGGTTGTCCTTTAGACTACCCAATGTGTTTGCCTGAAAAGCAAAAATAAGGAAAAGCCCACAATTCTGCTACTAAAGGCAGCCTGATAGTGATTTATTACCACCAATTTCTTCTTCACAATTTGGCTAGAAGACCAAGAAACAAACATAGCTCTGTAGAATCTAATAAATGACTTTCAACTTGACCTTTTAACCTAAAGAGGGTGTTAGAAACAGCACTGTAGTCCCTAGGGTAAAAGCAGAGGTAAAGAAGAGAAACTGCTTTCATATTTTACTATTGAAATTGGAATCTTAGCTTGCACTGTGAATAACTTTATTCAATACTGTATGTGAGGAAAAGGTTGTTTTTAATAATAATTGCATTACTGTCCTGATTGTTAACTAAACTGCTTTTAGACTGAGAGGGGGTTATAATTCTTCTTTTCTTTTATACATTGCATTTGTCTAAAGGCATTAAACTTCAGCTGGACTTTTAAACCAATTGAACAAAGACCCAAAGAGTCTTCACGTGCACTTTACTTAGACGAACACAACTTTCCATTATTTCCACTATGTTACTTGGTTATTGAGTAATTGCACCGCATACCTGGCATTGCAATAGGCCTACATATGACCTACATGTACACACTAGCCTGTCATTTAAATGTCAGTAACTCAAGTAACGAACATTGTAGGAGGGTAGTGTAATAGCCTTTTTGGTTCGTCTGATCAAGACAAATCTTGACGTCACAAAAAAGTCACAAAGGTCAAAAGGTCAAATGAGGTCAAGTGAGGTCAAGGGGGGTCATCACGTGCATTTCACTTAGACGAACACAAATCTCCATTACACCACCCCTCTAAAATGTTTCAGTGGCAAGATATCAATAAAACATTACTTTTTGACCTTTTGACCCTTTCCAATTATTTTGGTTAATGTACCAACATTTTCACCTCCTACCAATCTAACTTATCCTAAAATGATGCCAATGCTTGAACAACGGATACTGAGTTACAGCTACTAACAGAAATTCAGTTTTTGGCCTCTGGTGATCACCAGTGACCTTTGACCTCCACCAAAAACGATAGGGCACATCTACTCCACAACATCTACATACATACCAAGTTTGAAAAAAATTGATCACTCGGTTATTGAGTTATCGCACCACATACCTCGCATTCCAATCCGTCACATACACACACACACACACACACGCACACACACACACACACATACATATGCCAAGGTGACTGCATAGGTTCCTTTGTTACTCAAGGAACCAAAAACAGCTCAAATACAATATCATATCAAGTAGGATGGGATACAGTACATGTCAGATCATCTGTTGGCTGGTGGTGGTAGAATGTGCCCATGGTATTCCTCACTATCATAGCAGGCTATGTGAAAGGGGGAGGGGGCTTGGAAAAGATTAAGCAGTATTTGAAACCATACCTGAACTTGAACTGTGTTTGAAACCATTTTTGAACTAAATTACTCTTTTATCTTGAGTACTTACAGTAGCTGACACTATTCCACATTCATGTTAGCATGAAATCTCATCAGTGGCGTGGGGAGGGTTTTGGGGGTTAAACCCCCAAGGCCCCAACCTTGCAATGCAAAAACTGCCTAAAATAATGGTTTCTTTCTCTCTATTGTTAGACTTTTCCCTCATATCGTGTCCCAACCCCCCCCCCCTCCCCCAATGACACCAAAACCTTCCCATGACATAATCCTGGCTACATGCCTGAATCTCATCCACAGTAAACAAGTGTACCAGAATACAGTACTTCACTGGAAGGTCGATCATTCTACATTAGATCCCTTTGCTGAGTGCCCATGAGTGATTACATATTGGCCTACCATTCAGAGAAAACTAGCCTATGTTTATGCCTACATAAGAATCTGGCAGCACAGTTCAGTAGCCTGCAGTGATGGGTAGATGTGCACTGTTTAACAAGGTGGTTCTTGATTGGTTGTTGCCATTGTATTGTATCGATTGTATTCTTTGTTAGGGTTAGGGATTAGGTTAGGGATTAGGCTATCGTTAGCCAGTAAGGAAAGTTCTTGTTAAACAGTGCGCATCACCCCACAGTAATAAGGCTCAACCTCATAAAAAAATGCTACAGTACAGTATCTCCCAGGCTGGCATTTGTGACCTCAGACTCCACAATGAGGGGGAGGCCTGCATTTTATGGGCTCCACACAAAACTTCATACGGTTGGTTTCCAGATATATTATAACTCCGACCATAATGATAACCCACACGCTACTGATCCATCTGACCCATGCCCCCATCACTCGGTCATCGAAACCATGGACAAAGAGATCTCTGGTGGATCACATTGAGCAATGCACAGGAAGAAGCTCCTGAGTTTTGAGGTATTTGTGAAGGATCAACATATGGGTATTTCTATTGACTAAACAACCCTGGTCTAAAAATTAATTTGGATACTGTCATTGCATGTTAGATTTTAACTTTTTCCACTGCCAACAATACAATAGATCCACGTATTTGAACAAGAGCCAGGTCCTGGGGAGAGGAGGTGTTAAAGTTAGAGAAAGTGATTGATGGGACATGAGATGTGATTCTCTTCAAGAAACAAGTAATCCTGATGAACAGACTACTGTACCTTTACTGAGCTAGACCATTGACTGGCAAGGAGTATGCAAAAAGTTATGAAAAATACCCTCCCCCCTTCCCCCCTCCCCCATTCAGGGTTTTTCTTCTTCTTCTTCTTCTTCTTCTTCTTCTTCTTCTGCGGCTTCTTCTTCTTCTTCTTCTTCTTCTTCTTCTTCTTCTTCTGGGACTCCAGGAAATTTTTTATTCAAATTGCAGCCTTCTCTCCTCCTCTAAAGAATAAAATCATGAAATCTGGTGGTCGCACTGTGATTGTAGAAGATACAGTACCATATGTCTTCTTCCTGAAATTTACAAAATAACAGTTGGGGGAACATTGGGGCTAACAAGGTTTTTGAGGGTGCACTGGCCCTGCCCCCCTCCCCCTTCTTGGTGATGCCAAATGGGGAGCTCTACAGTCTGTGGCTTTCCCCATAAAGGTCTATTTCAATACTGCACAGGAAGCACTTAAATGTTAAGGCATAAATCATTCAATACATATGTGCTATGTTTTTGAAAGCATGCCAAGCTAACCCACAGGACTAATTGAAAGATTAAACTGTGCAAACATTAAATGATGGATGCTGATGTTCAGTTTTATGTTTTTTATATAGAGCTTGGATCTTCCTAAACACTGCATGTTTTGTCCCAAAGCAATCGCTGAACATCCATCACAATTGCCAGGCACCTCATCTGTCAGTGTTAACTGCTAAAGTAAATGTTTGGTGTAGATGGAGAAGTAACCTAGGAAATGTTCCTCATGGAATGACTCTGACATGAGTCACACCATGAATGGTTTATTTGGAAAAAAAGAACACTGCAGGACAATAACCATTGTAATTAACCACATAATTTGAGAAAGCAGACATACAGGTGCAACTCTAAGCAATCCATAGTGCTACATACACAGTGCATAATTTACTCTTATTGAAGAAGAACGTTTAAAAATTGGCTTTGATAGACAACATACAGTACTGTACAGTAATATAAACTTTTGGTCAATTTCCCAAATCTACCAGGATGCCATTGTGAACCTGTTAAAAAAGGACTTGTTCAGGTAAAACTGCTTCTTTGGCAACCCTAACAGTACCTTCCTTTAAGATGTCACCATGTGTATAAAATGTTTCAACAATAAACTTGGACCCAAAATATGATGAACAAAATGCTAGGAATTGGGAGAGGAAAGAATACTGATGCTGACCCTTTGAAAAAAAACCTGTCCCCAAATAAATACTGTCAATAATACTGTACAGTATCAGGACTAGTACTGTAGGTTGCTCACACCACAGTGCACTAGTACTGAGCATTTAGGTACAGTGCTACAGAATGGCTGAATAAAGTTTAGCTTGGCACAATGTTTACTAAATATTGACCAAACTTTAAGGGGACTGATTCTGTTATACAAAAAAATTTTTCATCCCGGCCTTGAATTTTGATGCATGTGAGTGCTATTGCACACAATCACAAATCACTCTGAAAAGTGTGATTTTTTGCTCACCCATAGTAGATGAAGATTGGGAGCTAATTACAAATAAAAAATTAAATAAAAAAGACACACCTATCACACTCCTTAATTTCCTCAGGAGTGTGATTTGTAGCACACCTGGAAAATCTAAAACTCAAGGCCTGCATTACGTGAAATTATGCAGTACAGTAGCCCAATCCTTCTCAAGAAATATTAGTTCAATCAAATTTCAAGTACAGTACTAATGGGAAATGCTTGCTAACTTGCTTTGTACAGTACATGGGAAACAATTAATATTGTTCAATTTCCTGTAGCACTCCATGATAAAGTACTGTACAGTAATTGGTTTTCTTAGTCATGGTTAAATAATGTGAATGGTGTTACAGGTAAATGCAATATCAATTAACTTGAGTACGTCTAGGCCTATTACAGTTTAACTTTAATTTATTGCAATTAATTAAGCTCTGTCATTTGACACAAAAAATACAGCATTTTATTTGCAAAACCACAAAAATAGTTGTGAATTATGAATATAATTAAAGCAGGAAATCCATCTATCACGCACCAATTTTTATTTCCTACCAGCTACAGTATACTTGACATCAAAAAAACTTATCTCCACTTTGATGAAGTGCCCAGGAACATTTCTGTAGGGTAGGCCAACAGTACACCACATGGATTACAAAGCAATCATTTAAACCAGTCAGGTGCTATTTGAAATAAATACCAAAAATATAAACCCTGAAATGAAACCACAATTCATATTTTGCTAGCACAGTGTGTGTTGTACATGATGTGCCTGTAAACTGTGAAAAGAAATCTCCTGCCCAATTAATTATTTTAATATTACACAATTTTTATTTAAGTTTAAGTCTGTTTCTGTAAGCCATGCAGTACAGTAACTGAATGCAGGCACATAGCCATTTTGGTGTCATGGGGAGGATTTTGGTGTCATGGGGAGGATTTTGGTGTCATGGGGGGGGGGGTTGGGGTTGGGGCACAAAATGAGGGAAAAGAAGGATAGAGAGGAAAAAAATGATTATTTTATGTGTTTTTTGCATTCAAGGTTGGGTCATAAGGGGCCCCAAATCACCCCCGTGGCGTTGCCACTGATTGAATGAAATGTCAGGCTTCACATGTGTCTAAGTTACAGTATGTTAACCGTATGGTACATTCAGATACTGTAATAGATATAATAAAATAATTTATAGAATAGAGTAATCTATAGAATAATTTATAGAATTATAGAATAGAATAATTTATTGTTGGGGGGAGGGGGGGCAAGAATTAAAAAAAAAACAAGAAGGTGAAATTAAGTCTTTGGAACCATTGTGAATGATGCATAGCTTGGTAATAGTTTAATTGAATACTACTTTTTTGGACATTGATGGTTATTAGTACAAAATTTACATAGAATACTGTACATCATGACTGTTGCTTAAACTGCATGGAACAAAATATCACCAAAATTTGATAAAATCATTTTTCTGTTAAACTGAAAATACAGTAAGGTGGCCACCTTGTCCTTTAAATGTTCATGGTTCTTCATTAAAGGACAGCTTACACAGCAGTACACAGCAGTACAGCTATTAGTCCAAAATTTATTTTGAAGCAACGGCTGAATCTCACAATTTTCTAATTTTTTCTCCTCAGAGTAGATCTTTCATAATATTTTAGGACTTCAACATTGTAGACTATGTGCAAGGTAAACCAAGCTGTGACTCCTAGTCAATTTCACACTTGAGGTGAAAACATGTCACATGACTCTGAAGAGCCAATCATAAAAAAGAAAACAGTGTAATACACTTCTTCAAGTGGGGGTGACTTCTCTTGCTCTCAATAAGCTCCTTCCAATTAACTTTACATCCTGCACTGCATGAAGCTGGGCCAACAGAACTATATGTCCCCTGCAGCTAGTACATCACATCTGTCCTATTGTCCAAATGATGTTGAATCCAGTGGAAACCGTTCATACTGTAGTTTCTGGCTACTGTAAATGTATTGAACTGGGCTATTGCTCCATTATTAATTAGCATGGAAAAATTTTGCCAGCTCTGTGTGTTTGCCCGCTACTCTGGTGACCCCTTCATGGCCTTCAAAGTTGTTGAATGCTGAATGTTTCTGACACTGTACATTCACCAAGTTGCCAATCTTGAGATACATGGTTGAACAAAATGTTTTCAGTGTTTGACCTCCTGTAAACCCAAATAACGCGTGACCTCCAACAGAAAAAATTACTCTTCTCCCTGCCTTAACACTAGTTCCATATAATCTATCCCAACTTACTATCCTGAGGTATTCTGTTTGCAAGATTTCACATGTTTGACCTCTGAACCCAAATGTCCTCTGACCAAAATAAAAATCAACATGATTCATCTTCTTGCCATATTGCTTCTGCATAAATAGTCTACATACAGTTAGAGGTAAGGATGCAAATTGTAACGTATTTTCTTTTACAGAAAAATACTTAAGTTACTGTCTGCATTTACTGGATTCACCTTATCCAGGGTAGCAAAT
This sequence comes from Holothuria scabra, assembly GCA_037179385.1. Classification (NCBI taxonomy): domain Eukaryota; kingdom Metazoa; phylum Echinodermata; class Holothuroidea; order Aspidochirotida; family Holothuriidae; genus Holothuria; species Holothuria scabra. The sequence continues at coordinate 3,051,112 of CM074187.1, read as the reverse complement.
TATTTTACAAAGAAACAAGTCAATTCATGACGGTTGCACACATGTGAAATACCCTCTGAACGTTTGCTAACAGCTTTAAAATAATGATATATATGGTACACCCATGCATTCCCTCTGGAATGCAGGACTTAACATAATTTGCCTATTGTAACCAAGAAGGCCTAGTGCTGTACCAAATCCTCTTTCCTCTGAAAGTCTGATTACAGTACAAAATCCAAACTTAAGCAAAAATTCAATGATCCTCTTGAAAATTATTGAATAAAGTAATTCATTCACTAGAAGATTCATCTGATAATAAAAACAAATAATCTGCTTTTCAGAGCAATATCTCAATCAGTCTCAAGTGATTTAAGTTTGGTAACAATAGTTTACAAGGAAAAATTATCTGTGTTAAACAGCAAAATCTTTAATGCTGGTTCTGTGCTTGCAAATACTAAATAACAGTTCTCAAAGAAACAGTTTTAATGCCACTTCTAGTAGTATTGTACTGTAAGCCTATAGAAGATTGTGTATTATCTATAACCAGTCCTCAAAGAAGATTTGCCCTTTAAGTTTAACTCACCAGGCTTTTGTCAACCAGTGCCAGCTCCTCTATAAATCCCTGAAAAGGAGGATTAATGGTGGAATACCTTAAATTATTTTGAGAATTAGTCTGGAAACTTTTTGCTCAAGGTCAGTTACTCCAATAACCCTATTGTGAGCATTTCAATTCACACAATGGAGCATATCCACAGGGTGTTGCATCATTTACAGGAAAGCACAAAACTGTTTTCAGTTTTCAATGGCTAGTATGAGGATTCAATAGTTGATAATGTAGGAAATATTTCATTTTCAATTTCGATTTTATTGATATCTAACAACTGCATAGATAAAAATGATAGAAACCTGTAGCGAGCTGTAAAAATTATCATGCAATGAGTATACAAACACTCCATTACTTACAAATCACTGGATACAGTTATGCTAACTGAAAAACTTTCACAGTTGATCTAAAATACTTTCATTGAGGGGATATCAACTTGATATAAATATTTGCACATGAGTTATTTATTAGTAATTATTGTAGTTATAATTTCAAGTTACAACAGTCCATGCATATAACATAGGAATGTGCAAAGTTTTGATTTTGAATAAAGAAACATTAAAATAAACACAACTCAGATGTATGACAATTATTGAGAACATGGCATTTTACAGGGAAATTTTTGTAACTTTAATTACTGGGAAAAATTTGTTTAAACAAAGAAGGGCGCACTATGTGCAAAGTATGCAGTTTGTTGTCCTGGTCTTTCATTGTTCCCTTTTTATGCAGTTTTGAAAGACAGATCTGCTCACTTGGCAACCAGTGGTTTCAGAACTCTTGCTGTCTTTTACCTTTTCCTACAAGATCTTGAAATTATTGTGTTTCCATCTGAATGCACTCTCTAACGGCTCATACACCATTAGACCTTTTGCAGCCAAATTGATTGCAACCTTTGCACATTTGAGACTACTATTTCATCATATCTGTAGGCACTCAGTAAAAAATGAATAAAACGTTGAATTAAAACTCAAATTTGACTATAATGTCCCCAATGCTATGCCTTAATAGCATACTGTAGGGATTTACTTTAAGAGCAGAAGACATATACTGTAAATAGACAAAGAACCAGCTACTGTACCGTACCAGCCCTACAGAACCTGCTCTTCCTCCATGCATAATTCCATCTCCTAGTAGAATATTATCTATGAGATCATTGTAAAAGAACTAACAGTAACTGTGCCTATCAACTGAATGTTAAATTGAGTTCAGGGAAAGCCCCTCCTTACAACATGTTCCAACTTCCATTGTCCTGGTTTGTCTTGAGAGATGACCCCAGAGGCCGCTGGTATACAGTAAAAAAAGATTCCACCATGCTTTCCCCCTGAACAGTTGAAGCACTGTAGGGGAAAGAGGGGGCCTCAAGGTCAAGTAGACCTACTGTACACTATTACCACCAATGTCCCCCCCTCCCTCCTTGCACAAACTGGTGCTTTGTTACATCAGGTCACCTCAAACTACATTTTTCTCCCTTATTTCAAATTAAATTCATGTTAATTTGTGTCAGTTTGTTCTGTACATGAAGGGTTGGTGATGATGATGGTACAACACAGTATGCAAAATGCACTAATCTATGTATTCAAACCAGCAGAAATATGTCCACTTCAATGCACTGAACTTTAGCCTAGAGGTTACCACCTGCATTTTATAACTAGGGATCTATAGCTCAAGATTTCAACACTACTGCATACTGCACACACAGCAGAAAACTGAACAACTTGTTTTCAGCATAATGATCACCAAATTAACTCCATTGCTTGTCTATATATAGGGCCCAGTCACCAACAAACTTACAGATTTAAATTGGATATGTGGGTATGTAAGTCTTTGTGGTAACTGTGTAGATAAATTAATGGAGACAGGGTAATTTCTTAATTTCCACACAAATATATCATTTTATTGAATGATACTTTTTTTCATGGAGGAAAAGTTCCTTCCTGTCATAAAATGCTCTTATTTGTGGCCTGAATATATCCCCTAAAGGGAGTATACATGCATTTACTACAATATGGACAATAAATACTGGAAAGAAGAAAGGAAATAAATACACTGGAAAATTAAACAATAAATTACCACAACATAAAAGTTAAAGTTTAATACAACAAAGTTATGTTTACCTGAATGCAATCCTAAACAATGCTACAAAGGCACACTGTCTTGTACTCTGAGCAAAATCTGAAGTCCTTTCCTCTCAAGTGCAGCTGTTATTCTTTAATTTTTTGTCTAATTCTATTCAGGTCAGAATCAGATTACATAAATTCTGCAAGTTCTTTAATCCCTTGTTATGAAGTATCCTTCTATCAAGTCAACCACGGTATACTTAAACTTCCTTCCTCATCTACCGCTGTCAAACCAATCAATGAATGTCAGACAAGTCCAGCTCAACACTAGCCATACAACATGGAGCACTTCACAAAAGCAATCGGAACAACTTGGAAGGAGAAACTTTCCTTTGTATTGAACAGTGAGGACAAGTCCAATTGGAATAACACTGACTCACTCTCCAATTCTTTACAAAATACATGTCACGGGTCAAAGGTCAAATCAAAACTTCTTTTCAGGTATCCTGCCAGACCGCACAATAGCAGAATAACAATAATAATCTCAACTCATAATCACAATATTGCATGTTTACTTTGGCACTGGCCTGATTGAATGAAGTTAAAATAAATACCAGGGGCACAAAAAGAGGAGGACATCGGAAGGATAAGGATGTAAACAGGATGAAATCTGTTAAAATCATACAATTGTTAAGGAAACACAACTTCCATTTTCCAGGACATGGCCTACTGTAGGCTGACAACTCAATTGCCAATTTACATGAAATATTGAAATCTTGTGGTATCAAAACATCTTAAAGCACACTACAATGAACTCCAAACCCTTTGAAAAATGATTGTAATCAAACACCTTTGTTCTGTTTCCTAAAACTGTGTTAAAAGGTAAAGAGCAGGCCCCCCTAACTTATTTTGAAGAAAAAGCTAAATAGCACAATTTCTCTTCAAAGTATCTTTCATTACATTTTATGATTGAACTATTGCATAGATGAAGGTAAACCAATCAGTTATTTCCAGTAAAATTTACATTTGAAGAGAAAAAACATTGTCACGTGACTCTCAACAGCCAATCATGAAACTGGACAGTCTACAGTACTACACTGCTTCAATTTGGGATGACTGCTCCCGCCCTTTAAGCAAAGTAAACAGATCATATGATGTTTTGAAGAGAGGGAGTCCTGCCTGGGGTGTATACTGTAAATCATGTTGCATGATGCTTACAGGGTGAGAGCAGTCATCCCAAACTGAAGTAGTGTAGTAGACTGACCAGTTTCATGATTGGCTGTTGGGAATCATGTGACCAAATTTTTTCTCTTCAAATTTCTCTTTACTAGAAATAACTGTTTGGTTTACTTTGAATATGCAACATTGGTAAAGTCATAAAATGTAATGAAAGATACTTTGAAGAGAAATATGATGAAAATTAATTAAGCTTTTTCTTCAAAATAAGTTTGGGGGACTGCTCTTCACCTTTAAGACTGAGTAAAAGGCATCATGATCTGTGGGAGTTTACCACAGATTCCTACATACATGGATAGAATATCATGGGAAAACATCTGTAGCTGCTGTTCAAATGAAAAAAGGTGCACCACTGATGGCTGCCATGAAGCTATAATTTGCATGGTGACTATGTAATATTTTTAACAAAATTGTAACTTGAATAGGAAACAATATTATATTCTCATCTGCAATAGGCCTACAGGTAATGATTTTGAATTTATACTTTAGTCTTTGCCTTATTACGCAAATATCTCAAGTTTATTGCAAAATCCACTGATTTGAACTTAGCTTTAGAGCAAGTCCAAACTTTCACACACAAAACCATAGCAGACAGCCATTTTGCTACGCCTACACTCACAGGTACGATAACCACAACCTACAGTATGTTAGTGCAGTATGCTCAGTCCGTGTCCATAGTGTTTACTCAAAGACCTTTTACCAAACAGTATTTACAGTATAGGCCAAAATGATAGTAGGATAGACTTATGGCATACTGTCCTTTTTTCATAGTAAAATATCAAGGAGAATTTAGTTCGAATAACTTAAACAATCAAAAATATTTATCATAAGCTGCTAAAACATAATGCAGGAATGCACACAGTTCACATGCAAAATAAAGCAAAAGACACGCACATGATGTCACCATAGCTCTCAAGTTTCAAGAGGCTAGATGCTGGTCCAACTGATCTGTCCATTGGTGAATCGCTGGCCTGGGGTAGGGGGTGTAACCCTCCCCTTTTCGAAAATTTTGAATTTTAGAAGTGTCTACACGCAAAATGGTGGCACTTTTTTAGCAAATCAGTCAACACAGCTACTGTAGGTTACAGCCAAAATAGTTCAGTACAGTACTGAATTATTTTGCGGTAACCTTGAAAAATATTGTATTGAGAGATTTGCCAAAATAACATGCAGATACTCACAAATGTGCAATGACTGAAACCTCTCCCAATCACAGTATTTAATCATTATTTTTGAGGTAAATTTTGGTGCGGTACAGCGGCACAGTTTGCAAACGTCAACTCGGTGTGTCACCCCTGGTTGCACCAAGCTGCAGGTGATTTCCAATATCTTCAGTATGTCCACCCTGAGCTATGAAATTTTAAAAACTTTGTCTCATGGGAAAAGTAGCATCCCTGATCAATTGGATGAAAACTTAAGAAAAACAAACCATTGGCCAACAATATTCGTATAGAACTTGTGCCAACTTCAATTGCTAATATTTCAAGAACCCTACATAAGAAATAAAGGAAACTTTACCCAGGCCATAATGCTTAGCAAACCTCCCAAGTGGCCCACATTTCGGGGGTTTGACCCGCATTTGAACCCCCCAACCCACAGACCCGCCAAGCTCTATGAAAAACCTGCATTTCAAATCTCCGAAGTATTCTTAGTAACCACACAAATATAGCTTTAATAGCTTACCCATAACTCGGGATGCAATGGATCCAAAACTTTGAATCCGGCCGGAACTGGATTTTGCCAGAACCAACTTGAAATCCGGCCGGATTTTTTCCGGCCGGAGCCGGATTTTTTCCGGCCGGAACCGGATTTTTGCAATGCAGATGAATAGAGTGAAATTCAGAAAAGAAGAGAAACTCTGGGATAGGAGTTAACTGCTTTGTAACATAATTTTTGTGAAGGACTAACGAGAAATGTCTATAAATTTGTCTTCAAGTGTTGTACAAGTGTATTTACCTAATTTTTTAACCAAAAACTGCAGTATAATAGAAAAAAGGCATCAAAAACTGTGTTCCTGCAGAAGTACAGCAAAACTGTAGCAAAGGGGTGCAATTAGTAAGAGCTCTTTGTACTGTATTTTCCCTCCCTAAGTGAGTACAGTATTTGTAGTCTAGAGAAAACTCCCGAGGAAATGTGTGTTCAATGTTCTTTTTGAACTATAGTACATCACCACTTGTTCAAAAAAATTGTACAAATTATGAAGACCAGTAATACTTAGCAAAGAGAGTCCTTGGGTAGTGATTACTGAATGGACTGCTCATACATACTGTGGAAAGACACTAGGGTTCAGGTTTTTAACTATGCACAGCACCATTGTTTTATACACCTTTTCAAGTATTTAAACATGCCATGATATCTAAAACTGAAGCACATTTGTCACCAATAATTTTTTGGGCAGAGATATATCACACGTTCTGATATTTAAGTATACACAATATGATGTTCTGACAATATACGATATGATGTTATCAAACATAATACGTAAAGTGTGTGTGATTAACTGTTAGGGACAGAAAACATTGATAGTTACCCCATAGGCAACTTTAATTTGTAATGAGTAATGTCTTCTGAAATTCAAGATGAAACACATTTCCTGCTTGTACTACACAACTTTAAAGGCCCAATTCTCTCACCCCAAACAGTAACAATTCCCCTTACCTTCTCACTTAAGCCCCTCCCACAATTGTCTAAAATTCATCCCCATCCAGATACAATCTCAGTTTATTGCTTCAAGGTGAGTATAGAAAAACTCAATTTATACATGAAACATTCTGAGTACCATTCATGCTGTGTAATTTAAGCTTTGGTACTCTGCCATTTTTGAATTAGCTGTCAATCAAAAAGCTGACCCAATTGAGAATTTCAGTACCCCCAAACCAAAATTATAGTTTGGGGTGATAGGTTTGGCCCTTTAATGGGCAAGTATGTTTTAAAAAGTTAAGAAAAGTAAAGTGAAGTGTTTAAGTGTGTATTTGTAGACAACCCAATGCAATTAAACTGAAACACTGCCTTGAATGATGTGACTCAGGAACAACTGTGATAATGGATTACCCATTTTGTACAGTACTACTGTGCACTGCAGTAGACTTATTTAAATTGCATGAAAGGCCTTTTCATCCATTCAATTTATTTCACACAGTTGAAGGAATTTAAAGTCATTTTTGTTACATGTACATGTAAATCAGTTACTTTTTGGTTCCTTGCGGTAGCAAAGGAACCTATGTAGTCAGGTTGGAGTGTGTGTGTGTGTATGTGTGCATGTGTGTGTGTGTGTGTGTGACACTTGCTTCGGTACACTCTAACTCAACAAGGGAAGGTTGGATGGAACTTTGATTTGGTACATAGATTCGTTATAGGGAGAAGGTGTACCCTATCGTTTTTGGTGGAGATCAAAGGTCATTTGGGGTCACCAGAGGTAAAAAACTAAAAACCTTCTAAACACAATATCTTGAGGTAGGAAACTTGGATAAATGTCATACTTGGTGTGTGGATGTGTTATGGTGTAAGGATGAAATTGGATATGTTTGGTGAAGGTCAAGGGGTCATCTGGGGTCACCAGGGGTCATACACTGAAAAAAGTTTTAACACAGTATTTTAAGGTAGAAAGGACATATATCAAATCTATCTGTGTCTGGTTAAGGTCAAAGGTCATCAAGGTCACTGGAGGTCAACCGCTGGAAACTTTATTTAGAAAATCTTGTAAGCTAGGTAAAGATAGGTTCAATAGATTTTTTATCCATATACCTCCCAAGTGACCCGCATTTAGCGGGTTGGACCTGCATTTTGACACCCAAACCCGCTGACCCGCCAAGCCCTCTGAAAAACCCGCATTTCAAATCCCCGAAGTATTCTTAGTTTAACAGAACCACACAAATAATTCAGCTTACCAATAACAACCAATTCAGTAAATCGTATCTCACAGCACATTCAACCGCTCGCGATGATATACAACGCGTAGGCTTAGGTACGTACAGAACTATGTTTGCTGTCACAACATCGTTTTTGGCTAACCTTCGCAGCAGGTATGGTATATATTCCTGTCACTGTGAAAATAGTGTAATAACGTATTGTAACGCCACATTCAATAAGGAAAATAATTGCCCAGTGCCCACTTTGCGGGTCACAGGCGGGACTTGTCCCAGAGTTGTCAAAACGTTCTGGACTGTCTTGACAGCCTTCTTGACGTTCTACTTATGTTTTCACGGCTACAATGCCATGCGAGATGTACGGAAATATTGGAAATCACCGGCAGCACGTACGGTACGAAAGCCGGTGACATACAGAGTTAACGTTTGCAAACTGTGTCAGTACCGCACTAAAATTTACCTCAAAAATAACGATTGAATATTGTGACTAGGAGAGGTTTAATCATTGGGCATTTGTGAGTATCTGCATAATATTATTTTGGCAAATCTCTCAAAACAATATTTTTCTAGGTTACCGCAAAAAATTCAGTACTGAACCGAACTTTTATGGCGGTAACCTAGCGACTTTGTGTTGACTGATTTGCCAAAAAAGTGTCACCATTTTGCGTGTAGACACTTCTAAAATTCAATCTAGCCTCTTGGAACTTGGGAGCTATGTTTTTCTCACCTGGTTTTGCATGCTTACAAACTCAAACACCTTAGAAATTTGGCCCTTACGTTCTTTCAGAAATGATTCCTTTGGGTTGTACACATATTTTGAATCATTCAAAGTTTTAAGAGGACAATAACTGAAATCTGTAGATTTCACTGAGCACAGGTCACTCTGCATTAAACTGGTCTCTATGCCAGTGGAAGCAATACATGGATTATACTGTACAGTACAGTATGTCTCTTTAATACTGATGTGCTATGTGGGGCAACCTAATCCTCATTCTATTATCACACCCCATGGGACCATTAATCACTTGCTTTCTGCTTAACTGCTGAATAAACCCTGTTTTCTTTGTAGAGATAGCAAACAGGATAAATGGTAGACTGTTTTAACTCTTTACTGTTGTGCTCCGATCGGGGCATATTTGCGCTCCTCAGGAGTGGGCGGAAAAGCGGACCTAGCCCACCCCGCATCGGCTTCCATAGGCCATTGACCCAGCGACCTCAAACTATTGTCTCTCTCGTTGTTGTGGCCAAATTTTCAGGTAGCTACTCACAGTTTGGAGCTCCGCCTGAAACTATAAAGATGGGTGATAGCCGAGCTCTCCGCATGGGTCCAAAAGGACCCAAACAAGGGTAAAGGGTTAAAGTACTAGTAAGTTTTATTTGAGAGCAGGTAAAAATAACTTATGAGAGAAATACAATGGGTGTCTCTCTCTCTCTGACCACATTGTGTATTGTTTATTGGTGATAATGTCAAGCTTGATTACAAGCATAAATACATATGGAAATGAGGTAGTGTTTTTGAAGGATCACCAAGCAAATGCAAGTTGAATGTTAGTTAGGCCACAAAAATTTAATAATTGATTTCGTGTAATATTAGTACTAAAATTCCCCTTGTGAAGATGTTCCAAACATTGACTATGAGCTTTTGCTACTTGCTTAGCTCTATTTTGGAGACTGGCTGTACATTCTTATAATATCCAGCAAGGAACCACAGTGCCCATTGGGCTCTTGTTTAACTTTGTTGCCTGTTTGGTTCAGTCATTTTTAAGGGCTAAATAAAGGTGTTCAAATGTTACATAACATGCATTGATAAGCTATCATTTATGAACTTAAAATTAATTCTGTGACAATTACTGCTGTGTTCATGTTTGTTTTAACTCAGATCATGTACATAATGCTACCCAAGTGTACAGAAAAATCCGGCCGGATTTTTTTTAAAATCCCGCCGGAACCGGAACCGGATATTTTTTCACTATCCGGCCGGGCCGGATATCCAGTGCACCCCTACCCATAACTACAAATTGGGTACTATAAATCATATCTCACAGCACATTGCGGCAATTGCTCGCGCTGCTGTACAATACACTGGCCTACAGTGGGTATGTACAAACCTGTACTGTTTGCTGTCGCAACATCGCTATTGGCTAAACTTCGTAGCAGGTATGGAATATATTCCTGTCACTGCATAAATAGTGAAATAACGTAGTGCAAAGCCGCGTTCAGTAGCAAAAACGAATCCGCACTTTGCGGGTTAGAAGCAGGGTTTGCTCCAGGGTTTCCCATCAAAGGAACCTAAGCTCAACTAGACTGTCTTGACAGTTCTTGACTTTTTTGACTGTGATTTTCATGCCTGTCACTTGCAGCACTGTACGACTGTCCGTGACATACAGTATTGAGTTGACACTTGCAAACTGTAGCCTGGTACTGTGACCGCACCAAAATTTACAGCAATGATAACGATCAAACACTGTAATTAGGAGAAGTTTTAGTACATGTGCCTTTGTGAGTATCTGTTTATTATTATTATTTTGACAAACCTCTCTTTACAATATTTTTCTAGGTTACCGCAAAAAAAAATCAGTACTGTACTGAACTTTTTTGGCGGTACCCTAGCAAAATTGTGTTCACCGATTTGCCAAAAAAGAGCAACAATTTTGCGTGTAGACACTTCTAAAATTCAAAAAATTTTGTGGGACACCCCCTCCCCTTATACCCCTCCCCCATGGCAGCGATCCACCAACAGACAGATCAGCTGGACCTGCTTCTAGCCTCTCGGAACTTGGGAGCTATGGCTTAGAACATGTCCCTCTTCAACATATCAAAAATAAATTTGGCTTTGGACTATTCTTTCAAGTCCTCTGTTTGAACTGTCCTATACTTAAGGTCAGAGAACCCTGTGGTTGGTTGGGCTACCGCACTCTAATGGAATCACCTTCCTGTGTAGGCTATATGTTGTAATGTTTGCTTCACTCTCAACAGGAATTGCTTTATTGAAGCTGATAGTTTTGATAAACTTTATTGTGATTCTTACTTGGGATGGCTTTAATAGGGAGTTCTTGGAATCTCCTTGCTAGTAATAATAGAGAATTGGGTTCAAAGACATGATTGTGCATGTTCATGTAGGGCAAATTTGCTGTCACTCCAATATACTATACAGCATATAACACTCCATAATGTGGCAATTTTGGTATCAGGATTGTTCAGTTTGTGCAGATAAATACTGTATATCAGTTTGATCAGAAAAAGTGATGCACTAGCCTACAGAGTGTTAAGTTCTGATCCTTCCTGAATGACAAGCTTACAGTAATTGTCCAGGGACAGATTTCAACTCCAGAGCCTGTGACCATGGATATGAGTGGGAAGCCTGTAGTTATTGATGATTTGCAGTTTGAAGCCTTCAGGGGCAAACATTCATTGCTTAAGTTTTAATTTGTATTTATAGGTCATTTGAAAATTACTAAAATGATGCCAAGAAATGGGAAGTGAAAAATTTGTCATCCACCCCATAACTGAAGAGACCTCAGAATGTCATTTAGATACTGTAAGATTGTCCATAAAAAGACAGTCCAGGATACTGAGGATCCTGAACATTCTGCAATCTGAACTGCACTCAGGGACCTATATACATGGACAGAGCATGTAACACGTACTTTACGTCCTATGGGTACTGTAGATGGTCGCCAACGGCTGAGACAAAAAAAGGCATACCAAATAGCCCCTGTGAAGCTATAAATCATCTGATTTGACGACAAATCTGTCGTATTTTGATCAAAAGTTAAACTTGAATGGGAAAGAATATCATATTCATGCAATACGTGAAGTGATTTTGACCTTGCCTTGCCATATTTCGAAAATAATTCAACTTTCTTGCAAAATCTGGGAACTGACTTGAGCAAGTCCAAATTTTTATATAAAATTATAGCAGGCAGCATCTTGGAGCGTTTTTTCTCCAACGTACTGTATGATAGGGAAAATCTACAGTGCAGTATGCTCTGTCCATGTATGGGAAGTAAGTGGCTGCACTACATACAGTCAATTCTGTAACCAACATGTGAAGATCTTGTACCACACCGTTTACACTACAAGATTGATGAAGGCCAGGAGTTGCCCTCAGATGACACCTTTCTGGTTGATGGATGCATGTGGTAGGAATTTTAATGTTCCAATGTGGGTTCATCCCATGATTGCAGCATTAGCTATCAAGGACCTCTAGAATAGGCTAGACAGAAAATGATTTACACTCAAACTCTGGGCATAAAAAGTTTGGGTCAGTAAAAGGGTGCTGTAATTGTTGACCCAGGGACTCACTGGAGTATCTATTGACTTCTTGGGATGACCTTACATCAGCCTGTTATTGACAGGAAGAACAAGTTCATATCCCATCTGTACTGTTACAACACAGTTTAAGGACTATAGAGTACAGTGTACCTATATTTAGGTTTCATCCCCTATCATGCCAAACAGAAGCAATTTTCACCATTTTTACCCCAAGATCAACACCAGTACCATACAGTTGTCACTTTCATAGAAGGCAGCCTGTTATATTTGGAGAACATTAGTAGCCTACATCTCAAAACACCTTCTCCAGTAGCTCAGAGGAAATAAAAATAAACCTTTACCATTGTGCTCCAATCGGGGCATATTTGCGCGCCTCAGGAGTACTGTAGGCGGAAAAGCGGACGTAGCACGCCCCGCATCAGCTTCCACAGACTATTGACCCCATGATCTTAAACTATCGTCTCTCTCGTTGTTGTGGTCGAATTTTTGGGTAGCTACAGGCAGTTTCAAGTTCCATGTTAAACAGTTAAGATGGGTGACAGTCGCACTCTCCGTATGGGTCCAAAAGGACCCAAACAATGGTAAAGGGATAATTAACTGCACTGGCTTCAAGAATAGGTTGAAAAATGGAACAACAACTTATTGGCTTAAAAACCTACAGTATCAGGCTTAGAGGTTTGTTCTAACAGAGTTAAAGGGAAATATTGCATTTTATGAAAGTTGCATCTTTTGAAATGTTGAAAGTTTGGGTGAACAAATTATTTTTGAGCAACAAACAACTGAATTTCTATCTGAGAGAAACTTGTTAAAAAGAAGGCTACCATACTACCTTCTTTGTAATTATTTATCAATCTTTGCCAATAAATACTGGTTGAAATACTGGAATACTGGATGAAATTTCCTTGTAAAACAAACGCAACATTTCCCTTTAATGCGAAAGTGAAAGTCACTTTTAAAATTCTTCCTCCAAATTCGTTACTGTACCTTTACAGAATATAGTGACCTGTTTTCAGGACACCATTTGTTAACATACAATACCAGCAGTGTCTGATCTATTGAGCATACTGATTTACATAATATCTGAAAGGAAGCCATTGTTGCCACACATATTAGAGACATGTTATAAAATTACAATTATCACTTGGACCGTAGTTTTTAAAACCTAAAACAGTAGTTATTTATTGCATAATTTGCTATAATTTCAATATGTTTCACCTTTCAGTTCATCACACAGTTTATGAGCTCCACATAAAGTCCAAGTTGCTGCTCTGGTTGGATGAAGTACAAAATTGAATCAGTGAGTCCTACAGTACATCTTAGGAGGCAAAATGGCAACAGCAGGTACAGTACTGTACTAAAGCTGGGGAGTCCTGCCCTCCTACACATAGTTTGGTAACAAAATTTCCCTATTTTCAAGCAAACATTCATCTCCTTTTAGGCTCTTACAAACAAACATATAACAGCTACACAGATAATGTAGCTTTTAATTGACTGGGTACTTGCAGTATGAATTGCTAGGGAAAAATGGCAAACATGTAACTGCTTCACTTAAAAGAGGGCATTTTAAATATAAGTGACCTTCAAATGAATCACACTGAATTACTGTACCATTGACCTTGGATCACCACTGATCCTTGAGCATTTACAATCGACACATTTTGATTGCCTGCATTGGATCTGCTGGGGATCCAATGCTGGGGATGCTCTCTCATCATGCAGGATCAAAATCGGATGACCAGATTCAGAGATCTGCATTTAAATTTGATCTCAAGCAGTGAGATCTTACCTTGTGCAGGCGTAAGGGTACAGATCAAATGTAAATGCACCTTACAAGGGACAGAATAGTGTTAGTGAATTTATCAGGAAAAAATCACTTAATTCTTTAAATTGTACTTCAATTCATAAATTCAAAAATACGAACCATTACACTGAAAACAGTCTGAAAAATGAATTCTAACTGACCAATTCCCATTTTTGTAGGACTTTCTTGAGCCAAGATGTTGAAATTATTCACCTTAAACAAATTCCAGTAGTCCATTGCACAACAATCTGTGAAGTTCTTTTTGTACAACTCACATTACCTGCTTTGCTTTCCTTTAAAATTAAAAAATGTTTTTATGACCTACATGTAGACCACTTCATGTTTGCTTTCATAGCTTGTTGGGCAAAGAGGGCTTAATGATATTAGATCACCCAATAAGATTGCTATCACACCCTTGTACAAGGTGCAGTCACTTTCAGAAAAATAAAGAAATGCAAAGATTGTAACATGAATTAAAGCACAACAATAACACCACAAATTATTACTATTACAAAAATTCTAATGTCTTTGCTCTTTCATTGAAATGAGAAGCTGGCTGATTCACAGGATGGGTAAGTCAAAACAACTGTTAAATGTTGCAAGAATCTGGAAGTAGAGATCCTGTGTTTCCCAAAGTTTTAAAACAACAAGGGTAAATCACTACCAAATTAATTCTGTTGTTGACTTTAATCAAAGGGTTAGAAGTGGGGTTATTTGTAAACCATGGTAATGGGACAGATGGGAAGCAAAACTAATTGATGGAGAAGTTCTGAGAAACTGATTAATAACATTCTGCAGATGCAGATGGGGCTTGCTCAGTTGCTCTAATTGGAGAGAAATTCTAAGAAATTGTTCAATAATATTCTGCAGGTGCATCTGAAATTGAGTTCAGTAACCTACAGTACTGTAGTTCACAAAATGAGTGCCGTCTGGGTAGGACGCAGCCAATCAGAAAAGTTTTATAAATATATCACCCTAACCAATGAATAAGTAGTATGTTTCTCTGTGTCTTAAGAGTATGGTGGAGGAGAGAAGTTATAAAGTTTAGAAGTCAGAAATTTAGAAGGATTGATTCAAGATCTAGACTTCAGATAGAGAGGAAGCAAATAGACCAAGTACTTAATTACTGTCGATAACTTTTGGCCATTTGGGCTTATTTTCAGGAGGGAAAGACTGGTGTGGTGAGCATATTTTCATTGTAGTATACCAGGGTAATATGGAATGGTGACTAGCATGTTCTACTCTGGCCTGGTAAGGTTTAATTTTATGGCTCTTAGTTAGGAACAGATTTGTGAAACTCAGGATAGCAGCTGCTCAGTTTTGTAACCTTTAACCCTTTACCATTGTTTGCGTCCTTTTGGACCCATGCGGAGAGCTCGGCTGTCACCCATCTTTACTGGTTCACGCAGAGCTCGAAACTGCGAGTAGCTACCCGAAAATTTGGCCACAACAACGAGAGAGACAATGGTTTAAGGTCACGGGGTCAACGGCCTATGGAAGCCGATGCGGGGCGGGCTACGTCCGCTTTTCCGCCCACTCCCGAGGCGCGCAGATATGCCCCGATCGGAGCACAACGGTAAAGGGTTAATATAAAATATCTGCACCACTCGGCTAAAGGTGTACGTGCACACACACAGAGACAGGGGCATCAGCTTTGCAGTAAACACACTCCACAGGCTTATTTTAACCCTTTACCGTTGTTTGGGTCCTTTTGGACCCATGCGGAGAGCTTGGCTGTCACCCATCTTTACTGGTTCACGCGGAGCTCGAAACTGCGAGTAGCTACCCAAAAATTCGGCCACAACAACAAGAGAGACAATGGTTTAAGGTCACGGGACAACAGCCTACGGAAGCTGATGCAGGGCGGGCTACATCCGCTTTTCCCCCCACTCCCGAGGCGCGCAGATATGCCCCGATCGGAGCACAACGGTAAAGGTTTAAGGGGGGACTAGCAGGTTTGGAACTTAGGCTAAATTGGAATCCGAAACCAGTCACTTACTTTTGTGATGGGGGAGCTCTTTAATGTATGGCAGTCAGAATAATTATGAGTTTATCTGACACTCTAAGGATATAATTGGGGATGTAATTTTCAGGCAACAGAGTGAACTAGGGAACTAGATTTATTGGTTTTCTGTGATCAAGAGAAGGTTTCGAGAGATCACTTTTATGTTGTTTGTGTATCCAGAAGAAATTAAGAAGCTGGTAAAGATTTTGATTCTTGTAAGCCAGCTTGAATAAAAGATGTAGTACCTTAAAATACAGTACCTGTTCTCAAGCTGTTTCTTTTGAGTCACAATGTGTCATGTTTAGTTTTAGTTTTGGCAGCTGCTCGGGGTTACCAGGATACCTCCACACTCCCACCATAACTTTACTACCCCTACCCTAGGGCTTGCCCAGAAGTTCCTATACCCCCCTACATTTTTCGACAACGGAAGGAAGACGTGGAGGCTTGGGACACAGCATTAGGCAATAAACTATTTTTAGTTGAGTGAATAAATTTCAACACTTTAGTTTATATCTTGGCTAAAGAATGTCATATGAAGATGGGAGCTGGACTGTTAGAACTAATTTTTCATATTCTTAAATATATATTTTCGAATTTTTTGACTTGAGGTGCACTTTATAAAATGAGTCATTTATAGAATTAGCAAGTACTGCAACTTTTGCTAACCAAAATTAGAACTGATTAGCAACTGGCAATTGGGAGCAATTTTCGTGCAAACCCATCTATTCTGTCCTTTGCCTTAAATGTTCTGTACAGTATATGGCACACAAAGTAGATTTCCCCTGACATTTTTCTCACTCCCACCTTCCCCCACCACCAACACCCACTCATGTTGCCTATGGACCTGAATCTACCAAAAAGAGGACCTAGAAACAGTTCCAATAAAATTTATAGGTAACCTACAGTATAGATAATGAAACTGTTCCACTCCAAATTTTACACACAAAACTGTAAATGTACAGTGTGTAAAACTTCCTCAACAGTAACATCCCAAAGAAAGTGGAGTAATGTTACTGTAAGTACCTGACTTCCTTCTAGTGCATATGGCTGCAGTTCACTCTTTGTGGTACTGTAGCAGTTGACTCTTTATGGCAGCAAAGCTATAACTGGCAACAGTTAAATACCCAACAGCACCTTCCTGGCAGGACATGGTAATATTTAAATGGATATGGAAATCAAAGATGACAGATCTGGTCTCCCCCCCACAAGGCAACATGCTGGTTTTGAATGGTCCCCTCTTGCTTACTGCTATTTTGAGTGACAGTCTGAGAGACCTACCTGTGACTCCAATGGAGAGGCCTATCAATTACTCAAATGGAGATTTGTAGTCTGAATGTATGGATAGTTGCATGTACTTTACTGTAATCACAATTGCTCTACAATCACTGTGAGAGGCTTTTCAAATCTTGAACAGTCCTAAGGCCAAGATTTTCCATGCAAAACAAGGAGCATTCATGGAATCAGTAAAAGAACAGAATTTGGGATTAATTAGACTAGCACTACAAAAACACCTTAGGAAATTGGCGAGTGGCAGAACTTGAAAAATTTCAGTTTAAGAAACCCCAAATGAAGGAATAACGGCTACGATTTATCAAATATTAAAGGCAGTCAACTATTTACCACCCCAAACTACAAATAATTTTGTACTGCAGTAATGTATAAAAATTTTCAATTGGCACAGCTCTTTGATTGAAAGTTATTTCATAAAATGCAGATCAAGTGCTGTTGTTCATTATACAGCATTTGCTCTACTGTGAGCATTCTGATTACACATTGGGTCTTTTATACTGTACAGTCATCCTGGAGCAATTACTGTAACTGAGATTGTGTCCGGATGAGGATCAGTTTTAGAGGGGACACCCCTATGTTCCAACATTTCTTTGTTCTGTTCTAACTTTGGCACCAATAAAAATGTACTTTGGTACCGAAAAAGTGTACTTTGCGCCATTTTGTCAGAACATAGAGATGTCAAAACATAGAGATGTAACCAGTTTCAGACAGTTGTGGGAGGTGCTCAAGTCAGTGGGTTAGGAGAATTATAATTGTCTGGGGTGAGAGAATTTGGCCTTTAATAACATTCTGCTACGTATACAGCTAAAGCATTGTGACAACAACACATCATACTCAGTACTAACAAGTTCCAACCTGCAGCAAATAATAACTTTGTTAAAGTTGGTCAGCTGTTGAATCCCACAAAATAAGACTATTTCACAACACCACTAAGGAACACTTGTTTGACTATTAAAGGTTCTTTATTTAATTGAAAAACTCACACAGAAAATGGAACAAAAACAGGAAGATCCCCTCAAAAACAAAAAAGGTGACTACCACAACAAATCCTGAATTTAGAAAGAAAACCAGAAAATTTTTCTTTGATCAATCTATACATGTACACTTTGTGTACTAACTGTGTACACTCTGTGTACATATTAACTGCACAGTACAGCTACTGTACTGTAGTTGTTGTAATTTGGAAAAGTGACTGTTCTGAAGGGTGGTAATCAAAGAAAAGTGAAAAATACACATGAACTTGCAACTTACAAATTGAGCGAGACTGCTTGATTCCAGCAAGACCTTTTGTTGTGAAGTTCAGTAGGTCTTCAGGTTAAAATACTCCCTCCACTGTGTGCCGATGAAATAGCTACAGTATACAATTACTTGATCTCAGGCCTAAAGGATAACTGCATGACAAAATGACTTAAATACTGCACCTAGATCTACCTGTATGTCAATCCAACTCAAAAAATAAGATTACTGTGGCTGCTCAGTGTGAAACTCTTTCAATACCTAATACACTGTAAACTTACAACCTTTTCTTTAACTACAGTATTCTACAGTGTACCAACCTACACATCAGTCATTTTTATATCCAAGTGTTCCAAGAACACCCTGCATGAAGCAACAAATCAAATACTACTTTTTCTATTTTTAACACTGTACTGTAAACAAAGATACTGAAACTTGACAGCACTAACCAATTTATTACAGGTGCATCTCTCTCTTGAAAATTAGGAATATCATCCAACAATCCCATTACTCTGCAAATACCACTGTACTTAAAAGATTACTTTGAAACAACACCCACTGGAACACCGATAAGGCACTAACTAAACTGGTAAACTTACCTCCATCATGTAGTATTCTAATCTGGACTGGTGTAGTTCTGCAAAACAAACAATACCAAGAACTGTTTTATGTAAACTGAAGGTGAATGACAAAGACAATATATTGCTTGCCACCTCTGACATTGATACTTTGTTTTATAGCTGAAGCATTTCAAGTGGTCAAATAAAACTACCATAAGTTTATATGAAGACTGCAACAGAGTGAAGATGTTATCAATTATATCACTCCACCTAGCATGACAGGGTATTTCCCTACTGAATGGTAAAACTGAATTGAGTTCATTTAGCTTATTGCCCATAGAGAATTACGAATACAAGGATGTCAAGTATTGATCTACCCTTAAAGTGGAAGCTCTGTGGTTTAATGAATCACTTACACAATGAACTGGTAAATCCTCTTGTGTATAAAAGATTTAATTTAACTTGCATCCTGTGCAGTATCCCTTTTACTTTATTTTTTACCAGTCCTACATAATTGAATGGTAGCTGGAATGAATGACAATAATGCAGCCAGTCACACTGCTTGTACAAAAAAGCATGCCAGTCATGGCAAGCATAGTATGTTCCCTTAGTAAACATATTTACACAATCAGAGCTTGTTTTAAAAAAAAGTTCACAACTGTAATTACACACCACATTTGTACATTGAACATTGCATAGTGAAATAATTCCAATGGATTTTTCCTTAGAATAGTTCACTCCATTACTGGGGAGTGAAGAAAGGTCATTTTGCTGACATATGTCACACTATCTTTAAGAATTGAACAAGAATACCCCTTGTGGCATGTAACTTGTATACGACTTTGTTGCATGATCTTAACCCCCAAGTGATACAGTACATGCTCTCACTTAAATGCAATTATTGTTGATTGACAGATAGGGCCTACTTCAATGATCTGCTTACAAACCCCAAATGTTACACAACACTCTATGTACATGATGTCACATTGCTTCTAAGAATGCAACACCCCAGTAGATCAAAGGTGGTGTAGGGTGCTATGGTATCTGAGTTTGTTACATGATTTGTGCCCACAGATAATATATGTTTTCATTGTAAGCCACTGAGTGAAAAGCAATTAACACAAACTTGCCTGGCCTTTTAGCCAACACCAAATGTTATGCAACTTTTTGTGTATTTTTGTGTAACTGGTAATGTCAATCAAATAATCAGATGTGAAATCTAACCATATCAAGTGCATGTATAAGTGAGCTTCATTTCTTCCATGAGAAGATAAGATACAAATCAGGCAGTGAAGGACAATGTTAATACAAAATGTACGAAGGGAAGTTTCATAATGATGTACTTTGGTATAACTGGTAGTGAAAATCCAATATGTTAAAGCTGACCATATCAAGTGTACAGTGTACAGTATACATATGTTTCATTTCCTGAGGTGGAAATATGTACCGTAATGAGGTAGCTAGAGAACTGAAAATGTTTCAAAATGAAGTAGGGGTAAGTTTCTAGTTTTGGCTGTAACTTCTGGATGAAGGGGGGAATAGATCCATTTGACTGCACAGTATGAGCCTCCTGTAAGGTTCACTTTTCCAAATAATCTCCCTTTCCACAAGACTTTAAGTCATTAAAGGGTACCTTTTCACAAAATTCCTCTAGTTGTAGTCGTATCGTGCTCATTACCATAACTGAAAAAACATTTGCTTTTCATGATAGTTTCATCATTTGTAATAAGAAAAGTAGACCAGGGATTCTGCCAGAAACACAAACAAGACGAACGTCTAGACGAGTTGCGGTGCCGACATACCAAGTCGTCTTGTACTTTAAAGGTGATTTTATATTTTAGGGGGACAAAAATACCATTCCAAAATACTTGTATTGTGTTTTGCCCAATAGCAGCTAAGTTAAGTTCCACACTTGTAACCCAGGAACATTGTTCATTCACTTTAGAAATGTGGTTGAGGTGGAACGTGAAACACACCAAAGAAATACTCGATTGCCGGTATAATGAGGTTTGCTCATTTTCAACTCATAGTTGACAGAAAATCAGGAAAAGATGATACAGCAGTTGATTTAGAACTGTAGAAAGAGCAAAATGTCACATCAGATAACATTTCAAACGTCATTTACAAGCTGTTTCTTGTGCATTCAATATAAGGTATCCCTAATGTCCCGGCTCCTTAGTAACTCCTTGTACAGCATGAGGGTTTCTGATAAAAGATGGTAAAGCGCCACAGGCTCAAGACAGACCATTCGATCAAACAGACGTTGGTCAAAATTGTATTTTAAGTAGTGCAGTTAATAAGGAAAAACATGCCATTTGTTTAGCTGTTTAGTGAATCATGTAGCTCCATGAGTGAATACAGGTGGAGTACACTGTTATGACGTAATGTTGGAAACGACAATGAGTCTGTATATACATGACAGTAACGTTGTAGTCACTTGGTTGAATATGGATTTATGTTAATGAACAAAAGGGAAAAAATTCCAATGTTGAACATAAAGACTTTTTAAAGATTAATGGTTTTTAAAGTTTTGTACGCTCCGCACCAAGTTTACTCTCAGCTTTCCTAATAAAAATTTTTTGTAAGTAACATGTAATAACAAGTTAACGAGAATCAAAAGAAATGTCGATATCTCAGATTTACCATAATCTTTACAAATGATGAAATAAAATTAAAAAAATATAAAACAGCAAAGTAAAAATTCCTTTGTCAGCGTTACCTACACCTACATTCCTCAACATAAATGTTAATATGATGATATTTCACTCTAGCCTTAGGCCTATTGTCACTGTTTCTCCAATTTATATTAATCCCGCACACATACGTCACTACTAACCCTTCGCCGGTAACTTCTTAGTTTAGTAATGTATAGACACTTGAACGACGTTGACCTCCACAAATCAGAGAACCGAATCAATCACTTTCAAATCATAAAAGATAAATTGCAACATCTATGCGTCCCTTCATGAAACCCGAATACCAAAAATATCGATGTCCCTAGTTTATAACTATTAGCGGCGATTCGTCTGTCATCACATCATTAAACAGTTTCGCTTCTTCCTACATTCTATATCAAGAACTTCTTGTCGCCTTTCTGACAGTGACTTCTTACTACGGAACAAAACTGTTGCCATTGCATAAAAATTGTTTTAATAATTTCCATGCATTTCTTTTTCTAATAAAAATAATAATATAGCAAGTTTATGTATGGCCACGACTGCGCAACTGATCAAGCGATAACCTAAAATATGTAAAAGCAATAAGAAAGCCAGGTCTATGAATAAGACTGCACTGTCCAGTAAAACTCCGTAAAAGACAAATTTCATCATTCCAACCACCCATATGCAATAGCTCAACAAATCACTTTCAAAGATGAAACGGACTTCATGAAAAATAAACGTTTCGCTAACGTAAACGTAACACCACAGCCAGTGACATAACAAAAAGAGCATGACTAGCTTATTAATAAGTGTCTTGCTACTTTACAATTTACGAAATGAACCACCTGGCTAAAAATTTACAATTGGGAATTTTCTTGTACCTGTTCAAAACTTCGTTGTGTAAGCCAACAATCTAAACCTCTACAAACGGTACAAATTTAATGTTTACGTTCGTTTAATATCAATATAAAAATTATAAGGCAATCATTTGTAATTGTTTTACAGTGACGTAAATCCCGGAGAAGGCAAGGGATGTCTTTGCTTCCTCAAGTAAAAAAGGAAAGCCAAACTCACATGGCCCCCTCAAAATTTTAAATAACCATTTCAAAATCAACACATTTTTGACAAGAGATGAACTATCCATGGCCTTTAAAAAGACCAAATCAGTTGGTTTTCAAGGGCTTCTCCCCAACAGAAGACCCAAAGCAGTCCCTGAATGATTGTGCAAAACCTTCATTCATGCAGACCTCTTCCCAATATCTCAAACAGATCACCGCCCAGCGTAATAAAAATGGTTGCTCTCATCACATACAAATATAAACAAGATATGAATGAACATGTTAAAACCCTACCGTGACTACTCTTTACATTAAACTATTTGTTCATGTTAACACTTCTTCATCTTATGATGTGCACTTCTCCCTAAATGTATAAATATCCCCAAGAACATTCCCCTGAATTTGGTTTTTAAGCATTCTTCTTTAGTGGAGCTTGAGCAATGGCAACTCGTGGTGTAAATATGTGGAGGGGTACATAATGAACTTACAATGACTTGTGTTAAATAAAGATGATCATCTTCCCTGTAACCAATAATGCCAAACACCGAAAACAATTACCACCCACAACAACGAAAAAATAAAATGTACATGTAGATCTTTCGGAACGTGTAAATAATACATTACGATCGTCATGTTCCCTACTGTCCCCATCATCACACCTCTGACTATTTTCATATCCACTAGAGCCTTTTTTTGTTTGATCCCAACTCTGACATCATCATTTTTCTCCCTTCATAACTTTTATCTTGAAATTCACCCCCATATTTTCTTTTTCTTTGTTGCCAACCTTTCCTTTCTACAAAAAAATCTTTGAACGGCCCTTCTTGGGCATTGTTATATTCTCCACATAGTTTTAAACTTTAAAATAACAAATTTACCATAACCAGACACCTTGATATAACACAAATATTAATACTCGCCATCCTATACAAACAATACTTACCTACCAATAACCATGTTTCCTCCAACAGAAACTTACTTTATGAAAAACAGTGAACAAAACTCCTCTAAACTATCAAACTTTTACTCCACAGCAGCCCCGACCATGTCATGGGAAAAGAATAACTCACTACAAAGAAATCCTCATATAAATACTCCAAATACACGTAACACCTCGATGAATTAAAAAACCAACCAAAATGATGGCGCCGTGTTAAATTCAACAACACATTATTCCCCAGAGTACACACGGACCTGGTTTTTCCGCAAGATTGTTACTAAAAATAGAACACGTTTGCAAATTTTACGTGAAAAAACCCCCAATTTTACACTCTCACGAAAATCATATTTCCACCAAAACTTAAAAACACGAAAGAGAAGTACCATCCCTACAAATTGCACTAAACCGTATTTCGATACCACAAAGCATCTAGAAGGAGATAGAAATAAAGTGCCGAAAAAGTCAGAAATTGACATCTCGATAGTAACTGCATTAGTTGCGGTTGCCTGCAAGGCAGGCACCGCAACTAAAAAGGGGGATTTGTTACCACTAAACTCCAAGTCTAAACTGATGCTTGCCTCGGCTAAAGTTACAAGTGGGTTAGGGGGACAAAAGCTTGCTTCAAGGTCCCTATAAGGTGCAATTTGAGGGGTTTTACAGGGAATTTATTTGTAAAAGTTTAAACATTGCTGAAAAAGTGTCCTTTTTTTAAAACAAGAGCCCAATGGGCACTGTGGTTCCTTGCTGGATATTATAAGAACTAGTGTACAGCCAGTCTTCAAAATAGAGCGAAGCGAAAGCTCATACTCAATTAATGTTTGTAACATCTTCACAAGAGGTATTTTAGTACTTATATTACATGATATCAATGTTTAAATTTTTGTGGCCTTACTTACATTCAACTTGTATAATGCTTGGTGATCCTTCAAAAACATTTCCTCATTTCTATATGTATTTATGCTTGTAATCAAACTTGATATTATCACCAATAAACAATACAAAATGTGGTTAGAGAGAGAAAAACACCCCTTGTACTTCTCTCATAAGTCATTACCTGCTCTCAAATAAAACTTGCTATTACTTTAAAACAATCTACCATTTGTCCTGTTAGCTATCTCTACACAGAAAACAGGGTTTATTTGCCAGTTAAGCCTAAAGCACGTGATTAATGGAGTGTGATAATAGAATGAGGATTAGGTTAACCGTTACCCCACAGAGCACAGCAGTATTAAAGAGACATACTGTATAATCCATGCATTGCTTCCACTGGCAGAGAACCCAGTTTAATGCAGTGTGACCTGTGCTCATTGAAATCTACAGATTTCAGTTATTGCCCTCTTACAACTTTGAATGATCCAAAATCTGTGTACAACCCAAAGTAATCATTACTGAACGAATGTAAAGGCCAAATTTCTAAGGTGTTTGGGTGTGTAAGCATGCAAGCCAGGTGAGATAAAAAATCTATTGAACCTATCTTTATCTAGCTTATAACATTTTCTAAATAACATTTCCAGTGGCTGACCTCCAGTGACCTTGATGACCTTTGACCTTAACCAATCACAGATTGATTTGAAATCTGTCCTTTTTACCTTAAAATACTATGTTAAAACATTTTTCAATTTCTGACCCCTGGTGACCCCAGATGACCCCTTGACCTTCACCAAACATATCAGATTTCAT
The DNA here is from genome assembly GCA_037179385.1 of Holothuria scabra. Lineage (NCBI taxonomy): Eukaryota > Metazoa > Echinodermata > Holothuroidea > Aspidochirotida > Holothuriidae > Holothuria > Holothuria scabra. Next base: position 3,025,865 of record CM074187.1, on the reverse strand, counting down.
CCTTACACAATAACACACCCACACACCACGTATGACATCTATCCAAGTTTCCTATCTTGAAATATCATGTTGAGAAGGTTTTTAGTTTTTGACCTCTGGTGACCTCAAATGACCTTTGACCTCCACCAAAAACGATAGGGCACACCTTCAAACTACGGTACTTCTATATACCCAGTTTCAATTGAATCCAACTTTCCCTTGTTGAGTTACAGCGTACCCAAGCTAGCGTCACAGACACACACACACACACGCACACACACGCCAACCTGACTACATAGGTTCCTTTTGCTAACGCAAGGAACCAAAAAAGGAATCAAGATATTGAAACTTTTCATGGAAATAAAAATGGAGGGGGTATTTTAGCCACAATCTTTTGGAAACTTTCAGAAAGGGGACAAATCCTCCCCCTCCCTACACCATAAAAAACTGTAGACCATTTTCTCCATTATAAACAACAAACCTCTTAAATACATTATGAACCTTTTTTAATTACAAATATTGAACCTCATTTTCTATTATGAGTGAAACCTTGTTTAAGATTATGAATAGCAAACATTTCACTTTGTTATGAATACATAGTGTTAGGCTGTCTTTCGTTGCTAACCATGAGCTAGCAAGTTTTAGCCATCTCAAGCTGTCAACTAATAATCCAAAATCTATCAGAGAACTTCCTGTTCAGGTATCTTGAGATCAACAAGGTTGAAGGGGTTTGCCCCCTTCCAAGACTTTTTCCTCAATAGAGGAACAAGGTTGGTTTAAATGGGGTTAACTCCCACAGTAAAAGAGACAAGTTTCACCCGAGAAAACATGTTTTTCTCAGGAAACACTGACTAAAACGTCCTATTCAATTCTAGCAGCATGAACAAATCTAAATGACTAAGGCCGTGTTCCCACTTGATCCCCCCATGTTGATCGCCCCAAGCTCAATCAACTGGAAAATTTTGTGACCAACCGCATGAGTGTTCCCATTTGATTGCCTGCGCGAGATCTGATCCCCTCCTCCGGTTCAAGTAACAGGAAGTTGTTTCATTGAAATTATGTGTGCAGGTCAGGTTTGTTTACACGCATTTGTGTGGCGTTAGGAGCTTCACTACGGAAGTAAGTCATTGATCTCGGGTTACCTTGATCCCCCGTTGTGTTCCCACTTGTTTTCTTGATCGCCTGCGTGCGGTCTGATCCTCCCCGAAGGGGCGATCAAGCTCTCGGGATCTGATCCGGGGAACGAGAGCATTCCCACTTGCAAATTGATCGCCTGTGCAGGGTCTGAACCGGATCTGATCGCCTGGTCGTTCTCAAGTGAGAACACACTCTAATAAGCCTTTGGTTTCATGGATATCTGCTATGAACCTTGTTTTTCCCACTTTGCATATTAAAATAACAATGCTGTAAATGAACAATTAGCAGGATGACTCACAACCAAGCGAGTAATAGATGAATGCCAACAATAGTATGGGATATTCTTTATGTGTAGGCCTGTACACATATGAACAGTACCACAAACTCTGAGTCAAGTTGTCCTGTCATACTGTACAGTACCATTTGTTTGAATCCATATGAATGCAGGCTGTTTATCAAATTCTAGCAGTAAGTCAATACATGTAATAATGGTACAGTAATTACAATCTTGGAATGCTCAGGTACTATAGTACCTTGCCTTTTAATTGCCTGATAACATATTCTTTTTCAAATGCTGTCAAGGGATAACAATACACCTCTGCTGCGGTTTAAAGCAGGTCATGCTGTTTGATGAAAAAAAAATAACCTTCATCGTTAATCTTTAATCTTGTTCTTCCATTTGATACTAACCAGGTAGAAATCCTTCACACCAGGTTTCTTTCCCGTGAAATTTCACTAATTAGAGCGCTAATTACAATAGAAAGAAACTTCATCTAGTTTTTCGGCAAAGACAACAGGCTCTTATCTCAATCTGACCAATCACAATGCAAGAAATTAATGGCGTCAAATTATGCCTACCCTTTGACACAATGATGTTCGTATTGGCAATGTATCACACATGTTGTGTACGTGCATTACAGATCCTTTCACAACCATTCCCAATACAGAATGACAGTTAGTTTTACACATGTACAGTAGCCCAAAGATTGTTTTTGAATGCCAAGCCACAGCATCAAATCAAAGAGAAAATGAACATTATCTTGAAACTTGGGACAGATTAAAATAGCACAATCAGAGACAAAATTAAAAACTGAACAATGGAGACGAAACGAGTGAATAGGAATATGTCACTGAATCTGGGTTCACAAATGAAACACACTAATTGCGCAGCCGGTTTGATGCGATGTACAAATTGGACACGTAAAGGCCGTTCGAATAACGTATGTATCAATTGAACAAAATTTCACTGTCTGTTTTGTTTACGTTTTGCCTGACTCCTTCTCAAAATGACCTTCTGAATATGCATCAAATTCATTGGGCTGCGCTAGAGCCAGATAATAAGATAGAATAGCATTTGGAAACAGTTGAAATCTTTTCGAACTTCTTCCAATTTTTGCTCATTTTCGGAGAAAAGACTTAAAGGTACATTAGTTTTTAAAGCTTTTTACATTTGTATGAAGTACAGCCCATACATTTGATGAACACTGGAAACATAAATATAACAGCATACGCTGCTTTAAGACTGTATCTTTGTCCCACTTAAGCATTATACAGAGAAGTATGCAAACATAACAGTCAAAATTATGTGGACAATTGTACACAAAAGTATGGCATCCTTTTTGGAAACATAAAGCACTATAACTGAATGTTTTCAATGAATAAGTTTGATTAGCTACCCTGTTAAATGTCAAGTGTTCACATTAACTGCTCTTCATATTTGAGAGCCTCCATGCTGTTGAGTCAAATTTATAATATAGGCTAGGCACTAGAAAGCTATTCTCACAATTTCAGGTGGAGTGATTGTAAAATTTCATAATGCAGATAACAAAACAATTTCTTACAGCAACATCTGGATATACTTAACTGCTATCTAATACTGAGGGCATATACTATAATATACTGTGCCCCAGTATAACTGATCTTTACACTTAGATCGAGATCTTAAGTTTACAGTTTTATTGTACAGTGCCTGGGCAAACCTCTAGAGGGGAAGTTTACACACTGCCTACATACTACTGTACTGTAGAAAGCTAAATCCCTTACCACAGCATGTGGTGTATGAATCTTTACAATTTGGTAATCTCTGTGGGGGTGGTTCCCCCCACCCCCCCCCCCTCCCGGGAGTCTAGTGTCTACCACCCTGCTTACTCACCAACTGAACAATAAGTTGTATCATATGTTCATTCACACATGATGTTTTGAGATTGCACAGTATGACTGGATCACTGACACTTTCTAAGTTCATAAAATTGTGGGTATGAATGAATTTTTATTTAATCATAAATTAATAAGGCCTATAAATCAACTTTCTACAGTACAATGCTGTTGCTAAAACCTTTAGTTGTAGTATTTCTATCAGTGTTAGTTTGGTTCATCCAATGGAGAAGACTGTAATATCATGCATCTTTTCAATCAAAACACAATGCCATGCAAAACAGCATAGAGATTATGTAGTTATCCTGATTTGAATCTGTGACAATATTTTTCTAAAAAAAATGAGAAGTTTATGAGAAGTAATAACTCACTGTGTTACCTTGGGTTGGTTAAAGAAATTTCCTTGAGACAAAGTTCATTCATAGACTTCAAACAATACAAAGAAAAATTTTCACTTTCATTTGGTGAAAGCTGCTTCTCAATAGGATATTGGGTTCAAAAGATTTTCCAAGTAATGCACTTTTTTTGAGAGTGAGAGAGAGAAAAAGTTTGTTATGAGAAATATATGGTATCATCATAGCATATTAATTTGACATTGCATTCAGTTAATTTACAATTCTGATGCTCCTGCAGGGTATTGCTATACCCTACTGTACATATGGTGTAGGGTAGGAACAGATCTATTTTACAGGGAAAAATTTCCAACATCCAACATAATCAAATTTTATGTACATTAAAATGAGACATTTGAATCACATAGGAATACAACTGTAAGGAATCTGACACAATTTTCCCACATTACATACAGTAGCTTTCTATTGCTTGACTTACAAGTGGAGGTAACAAAAATAACTGTCTTCAAAGTGAGATATCTTGATAAGGGGAAAGGGTATACTGCAGCAGGCTTTGGTTTGGAATTTTTGTCTTTCTTGCAAGACCTTTACAAAGAAAAGGCACCAGAATATGTCCTGAGATATTAAAAGGTGCTTGAAAGAAGAACCAAGAAACAAGAACAACCCTTACTCCAAATCCAGATATGGATTGATATCTGGATACATCTGGTTAAATACAGCCTTTATATGGCCATATCAACTTCAAGCCAGATATAGATGCCTTGATTTAATATATCAAGTTTTATATGGCCATATCAAGCAAGATATAACTTGGTTCAAGAATAGCCCAGATATGCAAATAAAGGTATATGGCCATATCAAGCCAGATATAACTTGATGAAATGCAATTTTAGATATGCAAATAAAGTTTCATATGGCCATATCTAGCCAGATATAACTTGATTCAATCCCTTCCCAGATATGCAAATAAAGTTTTATATAGCCATATCAAGCCAGATATAACTTGATTCAATCCCTTCCCAGATATGCAAATAAAGTTTTATACGGCCATATCAAGTCAGACATAACTTGATTCAATCCCTGTCCAGATATGCAAATAAAGTTTTATATGGCCATATCAAGCCAGATATAACTGATTAAAATACCATGACAGAATTACATATAAACTTTCACATAGCCATATTAATACTTTTTGGTTGAATTTGTGTACCTGTTGTACATAAAGACCTTCTTTGGAAGTTGAACAAGTATCAGCAAACCAAAATCAGAACATTCAAACCATATTCAGCCATATTATACTAACATATGCAAATGACTTTCCAATGTGGGTGTGGTCAGGAATTTAATGCCCTGATTTTCTTTTTATTGTCATTAAGGAAGTAATATGTGAAAAGTCATGAAACCTTCAACAAAATTTATGTTGGGATATTGCCTCATATGATAATTTAAACCAACAATGCAGTGTAAACATTTAAAAGTAGGAATTTCAAAGCAGTTTTTTCTTCACTATTTAGTAATTTAACAACTTCAAATGTTTAAGTCAATGTTATACAATAGGCATTATTCTATTCAGCCAGTCTAGAGCAGGACCACTCAGTGTTTGCCCTTTGGAGGGCGTACTTGTCCATTTGGGACTTTAAGCTCCTTCAGGGAGCAGAATTCCTCCGGGAGTAATCGTTTGGTTTTCGCCCCTTGGCTCTTCGACAGAGAGTCGTGGGGACTTTTGGAAAAAAGGCTTAGAAGGCTTCTGATACGCTTTACACAAAGGCAGTGCACTAATAAATTTTGGTCCAGTCATATATAGTCCAGATATGAAACATATATATGCACATATGTCTCCTTAATGCAGGATCACAACAGTAAATCCTTATATAAACCAGATATGGTACTGCTTTATATGGGATCAGTATGGAATAGCTTTATATAAACCACATATGGTATTGCATTACATGGTTCATATCTGTTCCAGATAAAGACTTGATCCAGATAAAATTTTATCTGGCCCATATATGGATTAGAATCTGGTTCTGGCACAGATCAAGGTTGTATCTGCCCAATTTTTTATCTGGCCCAGATATAAATCCCATATCTGCAGCAGATATAAGCCAGATATGAAATCCATATCTGGCCCATACATGGAGTTTCATATCTGGCCCATATCTGGATTTGGAGTAAGGGAAATTAGTGGAAATTAACTGTTGATTCAAAATGGGCAACTTGTCTTGCCTTTAGAAGCTAAATATCCGCAGTACATCAACCCAAATTCTTTGTACAATAGTGAAGCTACAGTATATATGTGAGATTACAGTTGAAACACATAGTTAAAATCAAAACTGAACTGTGAAAGGTTTCCCGAAAGGTTAATTAAAGGCATATTCCGGAGACAAAATTCATTAACTTGAAGATATGCAGAAAAATTTTCTTATCTAGGAGGCTAAAAATTCATCTCGATAGCATATTTGGAATATACGAATTTATAAAAGAAATGCAACTTTTTTCTTTTGACTTGGTGCATAATGTAAATCTGTGATGTCATCACGGTTCATTAATTTGATATTACATTCAATTTATTTATTTTTAATTTTGATACTGCTGCAGGATATATTAACCAACAGTGGTGGTTGTACTCTACGGAGGGAGAAGGGTAATGCTTGATCTACAGGCAAAGATATTTAAACATTCCCGCAGGTTAGAAACATGTACAAAATTTCGAGGACAAAAGACTTTAACTTATTTAGAAAAACAAAAGGAATCAGAGACAATGGGCCCACTTTACATTACTTTTGTCGCTTTGTTGAAAAGTAGGGGTATTTTTTAACAAAAATATCCAATCTTTTAAAGGAGATATCTTCACTTAGGAAAAGGAATTGCGACAGAGTTTGAAGGCCACGGTGAAGACTTTTTTTTTTAACAAAACCCAGGTGAAATTTAGCCACCAGGAAGCCGCCCTTTAAATGAATGCTGAGGGAATGACGCCTTCCCCCAAAGTGATAACCCATATGCCTTTCTTCTGTGAGCTTTCTCTCGACTTCCATATGTTCTAAATCTTATTTGAAACTGGATAGATACCTATTACATATCAATGCCCAATATAGGTTAGAAACATTTTAAAGGAGGAAAAAACATTTCTCTCTCGTCAAAAGTTGCTGTTGCTCAAAGTTTGAACTACAAAGTACAATCTGTTATCATAAAATGTACAAAGTGATTCAAACAGAATAAAACGTGTTCAGGTTTTTTCTTCAATTGCAAACAATACTACTTTTGTAGAAACAGAGCACACAATTGGGCACATTAGAAATGGTCTCGTGTGGCTGAGTCATCAAAACCAATTTTTGATAAAGCTGGTAACTGGCTTCAGACAGTGAACAATTATGTAGTCGTGTAGTACTTGTGCACCAATTTTAAGAACGCCGATGAGCCATAGTATACGCCAACACTAAAATGCATGATCCTACACATGTTTTGCAAAAGTCTTGTCTGCATGAGTCCATGGGTTTTCACTTTCGGGAAACCAATTATGGACTTGAGTAATTAAGCTCATAACAGACAAAGATTAAGTTACAGTACCATTGTCCTTGAGGTACAGGTAAAGAACATTCCTAATGGCAAACTAGGTTGTACATGTAGGAGATTTTAAGTAGTAAGGAGAAGATCTTTAAGATATTGAAAAACCAGCCATTTTAATCACGGGATTGACAAATCAGCAGTACTGGTAACAGTACATGTGTTTATTCACAAGCTTGACAAGAAGGCCTAAAGTTTGGTCTATGGTTTATCTTCTTTTACAACTTCCAGTAGAAAATAAACAAATTCATGGCAAATGAACAATACCTGAACCTAACTGGTATCATTCTATTATACTATTGACAGAGTTCCCAGCGTTTCAAGAAAATAAAATTCCATGATATTTCCATGATTTCCATGATGAAATTTCAAAATTCCAGGATTATCTAAGCGACACCATTGTTTGGCATGAAGCATAGAGAAATTTTGAAAAATCAGACCCTTCAAATGGCTGGAAATAGCATTTTCCAGACTTATACATATCAAGAATCTTAGGAGCTGCTATCTTCTTTTGTCATTTGCAATAAAATGCTCATTTCAAAATGTGATCGCAAACTGCAAAGTGATCAGAGAGTTATTAAGAGCTTCCTTAACCCCAAAAATGCAATTTTACCCAAAAGACTGAGCAAAGCGCCACCATTAGTTGACGCAGAGCCTAGAGAAAATTTCGAAAAATCAGACCTCTCAGATGGCCAAAATTGCGTTTTCATGCTTGTAAAGAAAACATGATGTCTTTATGTTTAGCTTTTCTTTGCGGTAAGAAAAAAACAGAAACATGCTTAGATAATCAGAAAATTACCACATAAAATGTACTACCACTATTAGGCCTTTATCAAACTGTCTTTATTCTCTTCGGGAAACTATACAACAGAATTGAAAAATATGCTAATGCTTCTCTACTTTGACTCTTGACTAAATTAATGATCCACCGAATTGATGAAATTGTCTGTGACTGCTGGAACTTCTGTCTGTTAATTATCTTACCTCTAACATCTCTTGCATGTTAAATGGCGAACTATTTCTCATCGTACCTGAACACCCCCACTTCCCTGTCCCTGTCTCATATGTCTATGCCAGCCAGGGAAGAAGTCTAAGGGGTGGGCCCCTCCCTTTTGAAAATTCTTGAAAAGGCAGGTGTCCTTAGAGGCAATCGGTGCCACCAGGGAGTTACAGAATCTAACTTTTTAAGTAAAATTTGGAATTTGACAGAATTTGCCTATTTTAAGGAATTAAAACAAATTGGCATTACCAAGGAGCCTTGCAGAGACAATCCTTCCCCTTTGAAAATTTTTGAGAAATTGAGTGTCCTAACATGCAATCTGGTGCCACATATGCTATCTTTTGAAGTAAAATCTGTGTTTAAAGTATGGTTACGTATTTTTAGGATCTTAAAAAAAAAAATTGAGTCCTAACTTGCAATCTGGTGCCACATATGCTATCTTTTGAAGTAAAATCTGTGTTTAAAGTATGGTTACGTATTTTTAGGATCTTAAAAAAAAAAAAAAATTGAGTCCTAACTTGCAATCTGGTGCCACATATGCTATCTTTTGAAGTAAAATCTGTGTTTAAAGTATGGTTACGTATTTTTAGGATCTTAAAAAAAAAAAAAAAAAAAATTGGCATCTGTGGGGGTGGGGCCAATGGCACCCCCTCCACCTTCATTTGCCACTGGTCATCTTCAAAACTGTGGCTGAATCCTTGCATTTAACTTAAATGCTATTTTTGGAATCCTTATTTGGGGTGCACTATTAAAGTACTTTTCCTTCTATGCAATATTGTAAGCTTAGGCAACATTATGATGTGATAGGAGAAACAGCTCTGGGGGTAAGGGGGGTGCTACTCCCTTTTGACTTAGTGCTGAGAAGCTTTAGTTCATGTACCACAACCACCTAGACACACTAAAAGGCCACCATAGCAAATTAATTCTTCAGTGTTTGTCTTTGGCTAATCAAATTCCATGATTTTTCCAGGATTTGAAGCATTTTGCCTCAAATTCCATGACTTTTCCAGGATTTAAAGCATCTTTTTTAAATTCCATGACTTTTCCAGGTTTTAAAGGTTTTCCAGGTAAGGCTGAGAACCCTGTATTGAGCTTTTAAAAAACAGCAAAGTTTTTCTATCTCTCCATTTATCCTCAAAACTATTCTTTTAAAGGCTAGGGGTTCTTTGTGTGTGTGTGTGTGTGTGTGTCTGTAGGTGTATGTCTGTGTGTGATTCTTTATTCAGAAAGTTTGTTAGTTTACAGTAGCTAGACACTTCAGTACATGTCTGTTCTACTATCCTCTTCATGCTTTTAGGTTTCATCTTTTGTATATTTGTTTAGTTTTTGTGTGGACAAAATAAAGTTGAGGACTGCTTCAATCCCTAGTATTTAGGATGGCTAGAAAAACATTTAAATATATCACACTTGAAAACAAGTAATTAAATCCTGGATTAAAAACTTATTACAACATATACACTCAAGCAAAAGTGCTTATTGGTCCAAAACACTTCAGAACTTATAGACACTTTTCAGTAGAAGGAATTTGCTCATTATTGTTCTGGTTGAAAATGAGATAACATTTATGACCAAATGCAAATAGAGTATTAAACCAAAATATTCTGAAAAATAAACCAGGGTTCGTAGCCCTTCATGGATTCAAAATTCAAGGACTTTTCAAGGACTTTTCAAGACCTCTTAAAAACTTTTCAAGTACTATATAGAGCGAGTTTCACTCGGAAATTTCACTGAGATCAATCAAGCGCATGTGCATCTAAACTCGTACTTCCAGGTATCAGCTGTAATTATTAAGGTAAAATTCCCTTTGAAATATTCTGTTTGCATTTTTTCAATTACGAGTCCCTTTGATTTTTTCTCTTCAGCTAGTATGAATAATGGAAAATTCCGATTTCATAAAATGAAAATAGCCTCAGACTGTATAGCTGGTTTTGTACCAGATGTGCCACATCATATGTGCATGGCAAGCTGATGCAAACACAAGCCTACGAAGTAGCCAACTAGTGTGGTGTACGAGTAACATTTGCCTGCCATGCAGAGCATCTCACTAGTGTTCGACAGATTATGCTATAATTGATAATACCCGATTATTCAATTTAACAATCGAACTTCCCAGTTACAGATCACCGATTATTGGAAAGAGGGAAGTAACATGTTTGTCACTTTAGTACGTGCACCTTGCTTCTTGCATATCGTATTATCATAACCAGTTCAGGATGGAAAATATTGGAAATATTTCTGGATATCATTTTTGTAGGCGAAATATTTTCACTTTAAAAGTGGAGATACAAATCCACCCTTAATACAGTACAATTGTTTGCAGTAGATATCACATGCCCTTTGATAATTTAGTTCTAATGCCAACATCATGCTCTGTCTAGTTTTCCTCCCCCAATCATGTCGGAAAATTGCATTCTTTTACTGTACTGGGTTGTAGTTGCGTTAATGCACTGTAACTACTCTCCTGTTTTAACGAACCCCATGTAAAGCAATCATGATAATCTTAGCAGTTCTGGGCACCCGTAGAACGTATCTCATGGTTCTTTTCCGATATAAATATCCCGGTATGTTTTTAGCAGTTCTTGTCCAAAACTTCCGTCTTGTTTAAAAAGAATCTGCAACTGAAATGAACATAAGTCCGATCCTCGAAAAATCCACATTCAGAGAGATTTGTGAAGCGTTTCTAGGTGAATTTAGCACGGGGCTCGCCCGACTTCGAGAGCCGGTATTACAAGCGCGATCGTCATAACACAAACTAAACGGGAAAATTTGTCTCGAGACCGAGTATTTTTACACACTAAATCACATAGGCGAAGGCGCAAGTTGTGATTGGCTGCCTAGAATCAACGCAATTGAACCAATCACGAAGCAGGGGCTTATTTAAATTTTGCAATGGATCTTATGCATATGATGTCACCGAGCAAAATATGATGCCTTATTTGGCGGTAAAAACGGACACGCACGTAAGTGTAGTGCATGCGTAGGCCAAGAAGCTTGCTGAAAGAGACCACGTGCAATTACTGTTTTCGTTTGCAATGACGTCGTATGACAACATTGCTTAAGTCCTACTATAAATAACATTACGGAAGGAATGCTGGGAATGACTTAATTTATGCAAGATAATAACCACCGAACTTCACAAGATTCTAGGTGCGAAGTGTACAAAACGTGCACAGATATGTATGCAAAGCTTGTGGATTGGAAAACTGAAACGGCAAAACACTGCAGCTAGATAGTCTGTACTATGTATTTTTTGCTGAACAGTTGGTACCGCAATTAACGCGGTGCTTTCTGCAAGACAGGGAAAACACCTTGAATGCACTTCTAAATCGAATTCCAAGTAATACTACCAGGTTATAGCAGAAAACTTAAACATCAAATGATTATTCCCATGGCAGGGGTAAAATTTATACGTTTGTGATTATCAATGCATCCTGTTTTAGCGGGAAGTTAAAGGATTGGGTATTTACGGGAATTTTAACGAAATTCAGAGCAAGTTTCAATAATCGGCCCGATGCCGATTACTTAACCGATGATCGGTCGAACACTACATCTCACCTGGAAGTACGAGCCATGGTGTTTGAACCTAGTACCGTTTACGTACGTTCGGCCTCAGTTTTTAGTGCTCAACATACTAATCTCACGGTACCCATACCGAATGCGGCGGCTAGAGGCCCTGGAGTGCCTATTGTATTCCACTGGAGGCCCAATATTCCAGCCGCTGGGATATAAATGTGTTCTTTTCGACTAGTTGACATGAATTTTGTTTATGTTGGGATGAGTTACAGCTCATGCAGGCATTTATCCCCCTTCCCCCCCCCCCCCCAAAAAAAAAAAAAATTAATTCAGAGTTCTACGGATTTCCTGCATCATCAAAATCATGCAAATGTGAAAGTTGTCATATCAGTTGACATGTTATGTTCGAGCACTGCGCAATACAATATTGCAGTACATGGATTACGTCCTGTCGTAATCTCGTAACATTAAGGACCTAAGGTTAACATTTGCCAAATGGTTATGCACACAAAGCAGGGACTAACAATATGATAGGCTGAACTGCCGATGGAAGAAGCTGGTTCTGCCTGCCGCAATGATACTTCTGCACACAAAGCAGGGACTAACAATATGATAGGCTGAACTGCCGATGGAAGAAGCTGGTTCTGCCTGCCGCAATGATACTTCTGCCACAAGCAAACGGCTAAGACTTTAGCAAACCTGATTGATCAAAATTACGGCTATTAATTATGAAATCTTGTAAGAAATAAAACATACATAGACAAATTTCACACTCCAAAACTTTTTTCAAGGACATTTTCAGGACTTCATGACCTCATTTTTAAATTTAAGGACATTTCCAGGACTTTTCAAGGCTCACAAAAATTCAAGGACTTTTCAAGGTTTTCAAGGACCGCTACGAACCCTGTAAACTTACATGGCAATTTAATTGGTCCTTCATCAATAATCTGCTCAGGTGCAGGCAAGTCAAAAAAGGGAGGACAAAGGGAGTGGTAGAGAAATTAGCAAACATTAATGTAATCAGGCAGCTACCTGATTGAATATCAACTAAACATGTGTGAGTCACACACAATATTCAAATTTACAGCAGAAAATACAAAATCTTGAAATATGAAAACAATACAAACACATGATGTTAGCATTCTGCTACTGTACCTGCAGTATGGTAGCAATGAAATGAGGGCACCCTTACTTGAGTCATTGCCAATTTGCCCAATAGCATTCCATAGTAAATGGGGACAGTCCATTTGTGAAACAGGTAAGGTAGTGTAAGAAGTGGCTATTGTAGAATTACAGGATGCCATTACCAAACAAACAGGTTCCAAATTTGCAAAATGATATCTGTCATGCATGAAAGGAAGTCACGTTTATCCTGTACGGTCTTTTCTGTGGGAACCGCAATGTATGCTTTGTTGTAGGCAAGTTCCATCCTGTTCTCAACAAATGGTTTATATGTGCATCACAGTGCATGTACTTTAAAATGCTGTTCTCACTAACTTGGACAAGGGGGAGCAGGATACAGGGTCTTCTTGTTTGAAATGGACCTACCTGTAGGGGAAGACTGGATATGAACAAATACTTCACTGATATAGTCAATTGTTTCAAAAGTGGCCCACCAAGAAATGACTGAATAGCATTTACTGGGTAAATGTTATTAAACAGTGCTGCCACCAAGTTCAATAATTACAGTACAACTGTACATGGTGAAGATCTTATCATAGAGCTGCTTCTTATCCAACAGGAAAATCCCTGCTACAATAAACTACAAATTATGGAAATGAGAAATCAAATTTATCTGTAAGGCAACAATATGACAAATTAATAGTTGAAATAATAATCTCCATAGCCAGTGAATTAGTTTGGCAAATTTCTAATTGTACTGAAAAGTGTACTTCTGTACAGTATATTGTATGATGATCAAAGATACTGTAGTAGATCAAAACTGAATTATGAAACATTTCTCAAAAGGATAATTGAAGGCACACTCAGGAGACAAAATTCTTCAACTTCAAGATATGCAGACAGAAATTTCCTTTTAAGAGGCGAAAAATTCATCTCAATAGCATAGCGTTCGAATGAATACAAATTTAAGTAATGCAATTTTTTCGTTTGATTTGGTGCATCATTGAAAAATCTGTGATGTCATCTCGGCTTGACATTACATTCAATTTATTAATATTGATGGCGCTGCAGGAAATATTAACCAACAGTGGTGGTTGTGAGGTGAAGGGATAATGCTTAATCTACATGCAAAGATATTTGAACATTACCACAGCATAAAATTTCAAGGACAAAAGGACTTTAATTTATAAGAAAAACAAAAGGAGTCAGAGACAATATGCCTACATTAAATAACTATTTTGGCTTTATTGAAAAGCAGCAGTATTTTTAAACAAAAAATACCACTAGTCTTTAAAATGAGATATCTTGAGTTAGTAAAAGGAATTGCGACAGGGTTTGAAGGACACGGTGTGGATTTTTTTTCAACAAAACTACCAAGAAAAGCCACCAGGAGGCCGCCCTAAATTAAATAACTGCTGAGGGAATGATGCCTTCACCAAAGTGCTAACAGCCTAATGCATATGCCTTTCTACTGTAAGCTTTCTCTCTGCTGTTATAGGTTCTAAATCTTACTTGAAACTCAGTAGATACCTATTACATAACTCAATGCCAAATGAAGGTTAGTAACATTTAAACGAAGGTAAAAATATTTCTCTTGTCAAACGTTGCTGTTCCTCAAAGTTTGAACTACAGTATGAAGTAAAAATCTGTTATAATAAAATGTATAAAATGAATCAAACAGAATAAAAAGGGTTTGGGTTTTTTCTTCAATTGCAAACAATACTTTTTTTGTAACCAGAATGCAAAAATGCATTGAGGTTTCGATGATGCATACAGAACATGTTCTTTTCAAAAAAAGGTGCATTTATTGTGACACATGGTGACCCAAAGTGACCTTTGACTCCACCAGTAAGTAACTGGTTTTTCTTTTAACCAAAACACTTCTACAATGAAAAGCCAAATTTCATGCTGTGCCTTAAGATATTCTATCCTATCAACAAAGTTTTCATAGTTTGATCTCTGGTGACCCCAATTGACCTTCAACCTCCACCAAGGACGACAGAAGCCATCTTCCAACCATCACACATCCACATTCTAACTTTGAACTCTCTCTTATTTTCCCACCTTGAAATACAAAGTAGGAGTTTTCAAGGTTTGACCTTGGATAACCCCAGGTGAACTTTGACCTTTACCAAAATTAATAGGGTCCACCCTCTCGTCATAATTCATTAACAAACCAAGTTTGAAAAAATCCAGGTTTCCTACCATTAGATATCATGCAAACAAGGTTTTCTGGATTTGGGCCTCCTGTGACCCTGGATGACCTTTGTTCTCTAACAAAATCAATAGGGTTCTCCCTCACATTATGATGCATCAACATACCAAGTTTGAGATTAATCCAAGTTTCCTACCTTGAGATATCATGCAAACAAGGTTTTTGGAGTTTGACCACCTGCAACCCCAGATGACCTTTGACCCCTACCAAAATCAGTAGGATTTTTCCATACATCAAAACGCATCAACATATCAAGTTTGAAATCAATCTAAGCTTCCTTGCTTGAGATATCATGTAAACAAGGTTTTCAGGGTTTGGCCCCCTGTGACCCCAAATGACCTTTGACCTCTACCAAAATCAATAGGGTTCTTCCTTACATTATGATGCATCAACCTCTCAAGGCTGAAATCAATCCAAGCTTCCTTCCTTGACATAACGTGTAAACAAGGTATTCAGGTTCGGCCCCCCTTTAACCCAAAATGACCTTTGACCTGTACCAAAATCAATAGGATTCTTCCTTACATCATATGCATCAACATACCACGTTTGAGATTAATCCAAGTTTCCTACCTTGAGATATCCTGTAAACAAGGTTTTCCAAGTTTGACCCCCTGTGATCCCAGATGACCTTTGACCTCTACCAAAATCTAAAGGGTTCTTGCTTACATCATAACGCATCAACATCTTGAGTTTGAATTTAATCCAAGTTTCCCAACTTGAGATATCATGTAAAAAATGTTTTGGGGGTTTGACCCCTGTGACCCCAAATGACCTTTGACCTCTACCAAAATTAGTAGGGTTCATCTACCCATCATACTGCATCAACATATTAAGTTTGAAATCAATCCAACCTTCCTAACTTAAAATATTTTGTAAACATGGTTTTCTGGGTTGGATCCCCTGTGACCCCAAATAACCTTTGAACTTGACCAAAACCCATACCATTCTTCCTCTTGATATGTGGCATCTATGTACCAAATTTGAAAACTTCCAGACATTTCTACCTTCAGATACTGTGCTAATGAGTGAAATGTAAAGTGTTTCAAGTCCTATGAACATTTCTACATTGAGATACTCTGTTAATTAGTTAAATGTAAAGTGTTTCGAGTCCTTTGACACCTGTGACACCAAATAACCTTTAAACTTTTTGAAAACTGATATTGTTCTTTTTCTTGATATAGGACATCTATGTACCAAGTTTGAATACTTTCAAACATTCATACCTTCAGATACTGTGTTAATGAGTTAAATGTAAAGTGTTTCAAGTCCTATTGCATTTCTACATTGAGATACTGTGTTAATGAGTAAAATGTAAAGTATTTCGAGTCCTTTGGCACCTCTGACCCCAAATAACCTTTAAACTCAACGCAAACTTATGCTGTTCTTTTTCTTGATATGGGACATCTATGTACCAAATTTGAATACTTTCAAACATTCCTACCGTGCCATATCGTATTGTAAAGTGTTTAGAGTCCTTTGACCCCTGTGACCCCAGATGACCTTTGAACTCCACCAAAATCGATAGGCTTCTTCCTCTTCATATGGGGCATCTAAGTACCAAGTCTGAAAACTGTCAGATATTCCTATCTTGAGATATCGTGTTAACGAGTTAGTTGTGTTAAATGTAAAGTGTTTCGAGTTTTTAACCCCTGTGACCTCAAATGACCTTCAAACTTTACCAAAATCAATAGGGTTCTTCCTCTTAATATGGGGCATCTATGTACTAAGTTTGAAAACTCAGCGACATTCCTATCTTGAGATATCGTGTTAACAAGCAAAGTGTCACAAACACACACACACACATACACACACACACACGCACACACACACACATACATACATACATACACACGCACGCCATCATGATTGCATTGGTTTCTCTTACCATCGAAACCAAAAACAGAGCACACAATTGCCCACTTTATACTGGCTGAGTCATCAAAGCCAATTTTCGATAAAGCTGGTCACTGGCTTCAGACAGTGAACAATTATGTACTAGTCCCATAGTACTTGTGCACCAATGTTCAGAAAACCGATGAGCCAGAGTATTACGCCAACACTAAAATGCATGATCCTACACGTTTTGCAAAAGTCTTGTCTGCATGAGTACATGGTTTTCCCTTTTTGGGAAACCAAAAGGGAACTTACAAGGAAGGAAAAGACCAGAACACTACTATAGCTGAGTATAAAGTTACCAAATGCTTCAGGAACTTTGTATAGTAATGGTTCCCACAACATACAGTAATTCAGACTTGCTATCCATATAGGCTATGTTTCCATTTGAGTAAGCACGGTGGATCTTGATTTCTAAAAATTCTAATGGTAATGTAACTATCAACAACACTCACTCAAGATAATAATCCACCAATTTTGATCAGTCTACCAGGGTACCTCATCAAAGTTTGTACAGAAAAGTGTACACAATCAGTAGATCAAAAGTGACAATCTGACTCATTTAGAATTTTCATTTGCATTTCATTTCATATCATTTATTTGTTTTTTACATCATCATACAAGTACACAAATGTATATAATTTTTTTTCAATAAAGTATTAACTTAGCCCATAATGATGTGAAGGAAGTAGAACAAAAACCCCTCACGAGCTTGACTAAGTGCTCTATTCCCTCAAGGGACACACAAGAAACAAAACCTTAACAAGATATTTCACTCTCTCCCATCATCTTTACAACATGCCCCCCCCCCCCTTACACACACACCACAACCAATTCTATAATACGACAGAAATTTCTGTTCGAGCCTGCTTTGACTGCTCTGACACAATGGTACATTAATAATAACAACAGTGATGGTAGCAAGGAAGAATATTAAAGCAGGACTCATGAAGGAAAAATATCAATAGGTACTCGAGTATAGCTTACCTAAGTTATACAGTGTACCTTAAAAATTTGGGCTTGGGCTGACAATAATAGAATGGTGACCCTTACATACAGTATCTTGCACATTGCATTCATGCCATTTTGGTCTACGTAGCTGCCATCACTCAAATTTGGAAGTGGCTCTGAATCAAGTAAATTTATAGCCATGAGGCAAATAAAACAATAATTTTTGGAAATTGATCATGTTCGGTATGAAAATGACAGACTGACTGTCCGTAATCTATAAAGATACAATCCAGTTTTAATCCTTTGAGCATTTGTAATTGAAATCTGTAATAATTCTCATGTCAATCATAACTTATAATTTTGCTTGCACTAAGGAACACTCTACCCTAAAATTAGGGCTCAATTTCTTGCAATTGATAAAACAGCACAGTTATTTACAGTTCCTAAAGACTGAAATAAGTTGAGCAATCTAACAAATCTCTTATTATCCTAATTTCCTCCCAATAATTCAATCAGGATGGGTGTTTGTGAATGCGGACTGAGAGAGGAAACAGTTCTAGTTACCCCAGTGATCAACAAAGCTGTACCTTTAATATATCTTGAAGTGTGAAAGTTAAGCAAAAATTCTGTTCCTAATAGGTTTTGTCATTTCCAATAAACACTTAACCTAATTTATTTTGACACTGGTCCAGGGCTTGATGGTGAGGAGCACTGGGTAGAATTCTGCTCCTCAGTGCTCCTTAGTGCCCCTGAAATTAAAGAATTGTGGTAAATGAATTGGTCAAAGCAACGGTTTCTGCAAAGCAATTAAAGTAATCATAGTAGACCCAGCTGCATAAATGTAGACCTGTGCTGTTAACTGTAAAGACTCCTTCCTGCACAACTTTCCTACTGTACACTGGATTTCTCAGAACCGGAACGGATACCTACCACCCAACCATAAGACATGCTGTTTTAGCAACTCTGTATGCATGTGTGCAGCACGCTGCGATGATTATGGAGAAACATTCCATGCAAGTGTGATAGCTTGATTAGTACTTAACAATCACTTCAGTAAAAAGAACAAACTTTGGAAGAACATCTGCTCTTTTATTTCTTTAAAGCCTAGAAACTTTGCATTGCAGTAAAAGCAAGGAACTGCCACCACCACCATAAAAGGGGAGATCTAGTGAGCCCTCATCTCATGGGATGGATGATAAATTTTCATCTTATCAATGAAAGATGTGCTCTGAAAAAAAAAAATGTGGGCATGTCTTTCACACTTAAATAAATGCTTGGTCTGTAAATTATAGGGATTGTCATTGCTGTTTGTACAGAGACTTTGTAAATTACACTGTCCAGATGAGAGCAGGCACAGACTGAGATGTTAAAGGAAGGATTTAAAGTCACAACAGGATTTGGTTTGTTCGAGGGGTACTTATTCTGAGCATCTCTGTGAAATTTGCATTGAAATCCGATGTGTGGTTCCCAAGATATTTGCATGTAAAGTTTGCATATTTTCAACAAAATGTGAACTTGAAGCAAGCACATATGACATCACATCTCCACATTAATGGGCAGTCTTTTGTTTTTCTTTTAACTTTATACTGGATTTTCTCCTCAACAACCCCATATTATGAAAATGTGATTGCATAAGTAGCATCAGAATTTTACAAACTTTGCACCCCCAACAGGGAGGTCATACTCCTATTAACTTCAAGGTCAACACAACAGTCTGATAAACAAAGGGAAACAAAGCATTCCTTGTGTCAATGTGAAGAAGTGATATAAACTCTGCTGCCTTCAAACTCACTTTTGAACACAAATCTACTGACTTCATTTACTGATATCTCAAGAAATACATGTCCAATTTGAATAGAACTTACACCACACTGTGTAGATTTTGTTCCTCTTTCACATGTGAAAATTCAATTTTTGCTTAAACTTCCCCTTTAAGTGCAATAACTTTTACCCTGCACATAACCAACAGTGTTCATTGTGATAAGTACTGTACCATAGTACAGTAACCCTGGCCTTGTCCTTGAACACCTCCAAACCAGGTCAAAGTTATGTCAGTGACAGGAATAATATCTTCAAGGACCACTTGCATCTTCCTGGTAAAACTTTTCCTGTGACTACACAGGAGTCAATAAATAGATGCTAGTTATTGATTGGTATTGTCAATAAGTTGTTTTGCTGTTGAAAGGTGCAACAGGATGAACTACCCTTTTATTCTTCAAAGAAGTGTATCTCTTAAAGATGCCTAATCTTTAAGCTCCTATAAATGATAGATCTTAAATTTGCAGTTCTTAAGGGTGATTCTCTGAGGTGGAACTTGAGAAAAGGTGAGAGGTCAATTCAGGCCTAGATTTTTAGAAAAATTTATGGGTGTCTTTCAAGCAACAATTTCACTCATTTTAGTCATCCACCAGGAAATTTTGTTGTTTTGTACAATTACAAAACGGCAACTATGTTTCAGTTTTAATTGGTCTTGAAGAATAAAAAGATGTGATGTTTGAGAGACAGAAACACTTGGAATCTGAAGTATAGCATGATGGAAAAAGTTGAAACAGTTGTTAAGTCAGCAGTATCAATCCGAGAGAAAAATGGTAGTCCAAAATTAATTATTGGCTCTCCACATGGAATTTTAGTTGTCCCAGACAATGGGACAACCACAAAAATTGAGTCCTGGATCATTATCACTTGTACTGTAGACAGAACGTACAACATTTGTATACTGCATCACAAAATGTGTCTAGGGGACACCCAAAAGACCAAAGTTGTCAGAAGCAAAGTTGACAGGAACTGTAGATTTATAGTTTTGTGCACAACATCATTCATTGTAATACTGATGATTAAATAAGAGAAAACTTAATACAAGCCAACTAATTCCAGAAAAGACTTCTTTTGACTGACTGGTGTTTGGTGTTTGCCAAATTTATTAATGTTAAGCAGCTGGGACAACTTCTGAAAAAGTATGAAAACTTGGAATAAGTTCATAAACTTTGAAACTTACAAAAAGTATCTGAAGCATTCAAAATATTTGTTAATATTATAACACCTGTGACCTCACCAAGAACGTTAGATCTTTTGCTGTTGGCATACTGTAAGTCCCTAAGGTAAGATTACTGTGCAAGTTGTCCACACTGACCCAACAGTCACATCAGTGTGCATACTTTGGAAGACCAGACCTACTGTAGGCCTACGGTAGCTAAATTTCCCTAGTAAATATAGGGGTTACCAGTCATTTCTCCCTCTTGCCAGTTTGCCCCCAACCAGTTCTCCACAGCCATTTTTCCCCTTCTCAGTTTGCCCCCAAGTGGAAGTCGTTTTGCTCCCACCTTACTTACCGTACCTGATTACACTTGCCATGATATAGTTTATCACAATGTTTCATATGTACGGTATTGTAACAACATTAAAAGACTGTATTTGGTGAAATACTCACAAAAACAACTCTGGCAAATTGCATTTGCAACAATCAATACCAACAACCAGCAGTCACATCCTGGGTTAGTCCTTGAACAGGACTGTGTGCTATGCTCAACAGTACCTGTTGGGCCTCCATATACGCCATACAAGGTCCTTGGCCAAAAGCCTCATGAAATCACGACATTGTGCAAGATGAGCACAGCAAGCAATTCTCAGTTTCAAAAATTCACTTAAATTTACCACACTGGCCATGAATGATCTTTGTTACATCATTCAACTTTCTTGACTGGTTCTTAATTTCAAATGGGAGGCGTGCAAGAAGGTGAAATTGAGGTAAAAAATGTGAGTAACACTAAGTCAATTACAGGATTTAAGCGTGCAGTCTGCTTACCGATGCAATCATATGACTGAGTAAGAGCGTAAAATATCCTATGCAGAGTAGCATGAACCTGCCAACTGTGCTAAGAGGGCCATTGCCAGTCAAGTGGTTTCAACAAATAATATACTGTTTTTATTGTCTTATGGTACTACCTATAAAAATATAGATTAACATACATGCATAGCCTACTGTACCTATGGCATATAAACCAACAGTAGGCCTAGGCCTAAAGGAATGTACAATGATGTACACACTCCCACCATGTGTATGCCATATACCTACATAGCCCACCCTAACCTTCTACCTATGCAAACATATACTACATACACATGGGTATAACTATAGAATACCCTGCCCCTGCAACTATTTCCACTGCTCATCCAGGATTCCTAGTCACAGTCAAACTTCCACTGCTCATCAAGGATTCCTAGTCGCAGTGGAATCATCCCACTGCTTACCTGCCTGACTCCAATTCACTTTGACTAGGAATACACCTCAAAATGGATTCCTCGTCACGTGATTTGACTTCAACTAGAACTAGGAATCCACCTCATATATGGATTCCTGATGAGCCACTACATGTCCCTCAGAATGTATACCAAATCTATGAATAATAGAGTTTTGATACATTTTTCTTAAAAAAAATAACAGTTCTTTGGAGAGATGCTCTAAAAATGGTAATGATTGTACTGTATAACCTTGTGTTTAAAGGGCACATCCTCTCACCCCAAACTACACTTCTTGAAGGGGGGTACACAAACTCTCCATTGGCCCAGCTTTTTGATTGACTGTTAATTCAAACAATGCAGATTACCAAAGCTTATATTACACAGCATGACCTGTACTGAGAGTGTTGTGGTTATACACATACAACTTTTAAATACTCACTCTGAAGCTAAACTGAAATTGTGACTGGATAGGGACGAATTTCAGACAATTGTGGGAGGGGCTTACGAAAGAAGGTTAGGAGAATTGGTACTGTTTGGGGTGCGAGAACTGGGCCTTTTATCTAAAAATATTTATTTTGAGGATGACACATAACTTACCATAAAAATGTGAACTTGTGAGTTTGTATTTCCCCACATTTACTGTACAATGGAATAGAACAAATGGACGTGTAGCGGCCATGATCCCAAATAGCCTAGCCTCTTATACTTACAGAAAGTCATCCACTAGGAATCTGTATCCTTTTAACTAAGGCAGGGTTCTGTACAGTTATTCCCATATATGCCAGTGTGTATTATATCCCTTCCCCTAAAAACCTGTAACCCTTACCCTTACTCAGGCATACTTCTAAGTTCTAGGCTAGGCCTTGGCCTGGCCTGTGTATACACAACAGTTTCCACATAGGCTAGGCCTAGGCCTATGACTTGGTTCCACTGATCTATATTACTGGCTTGGGTAAGTATTGTTTCAAAAGTGAAGCCACCGGAAGTGCAATGTCGGCCATAATACTAGGACCCAAAACTGGCTTCTTGTTTACGTTATGTGCCGAGTAGTGTGCAATGAGTGTAGAGAGCGAAAGATTCGTTGGATTAATTTTGCAGCATCGGCGAGTTCATTCAAAACGATTATTGATAACTATTTAAGGGCCGTATTTTCTTTTCCAAAAAGTCAATTTTAAGGCTTTAGTCGAATAAGCCTAGTTTTGAGTTTGATTTTGTTCGGTAAAGGGAAGGCGTACCACTGTCACATGATACTATACATTGGCCTACTGTAGCCTAGGCCTACTGCTGTACGTTAGGCTTTATTAGATTTTACTGTACTGTACTAGTGGAGCAGTTACTGTAAGGCCCAATGTTACATGTTTTTAGGGACTTTGATGTATCAACCTTTATAGGCATTAGGCAAGCTTAAAAATGATGACTATTGTGCACTCCAAAGGAAGCCTTACAGAGCTCTACAAGTGCCATTCACTGAAAAATGAACCTCACTTTTCACTGTTGTGCCCTGAAGGTACGCTAAACTATATAGTAAGGTATTGTTAGTCCACCACTATCATGAATCGATCACTGCCTTCTAAACGCCATTGCAGCAAGTATGTGCGATGTGATTGCGATGTTAGAATGACCTGCAATGCAAATTCTTCAAAAAACATCAAAACCGATTATTTGTCATCATGTTTTTGATTTTTAAAGCAAAAATGTTACTCATGGCCAGATTTTCAAGTTTCAGCAAAAGTATGAACCGGAAATTTGCAAAAATCAGTCAAAATGATGATAAAATGTCTTTTATGAAGTTTTAAGTAAGAATTCTTAAAGAAAGGAGATTGCTCTGTGTCGTTATGTCAAAATCTGGCCCTAAATGTAGTAATTTGTAGGATTTTGTTTGTTCTATGAAGTGATCGACTCATGATTACTTCACAAGCATTGCTACTTGCACTGCCTCCCACATTTCATGATTCATTTTCTACAAATTACTCATACCAAACAACACCAAAATAAAACACAAAAAAGAAGAAATATTACAAAGTTTTATTGTCAAATTTTATCAATTTTTGTAGATGTTTTCTCATTTTTGTGGTAATGAACTTTATAAGGTGATTGACTCATGATAAGCCCAGTATACACTGAAAAAAAGCAATAACTACTCTCAGGCATTAACAAATAAGTACAATAACAATGGCGTTCATTTTCGGTGATTAAAACTTAAAGTATACCTTAAGTCATAATATTCAAAAATGTATATTAAAGACCATGAAAAATAAATGCTAACAATTAAACTTCCATCTTCATGGGACATTCCTGAGCTGAGATATTAAATGTTGAAGTTTATTCACTCAAATTAAAATAGTACATTGTGCAATAATTTGTGATGTCATTCCTGTACTAATCAAATTACAACCTTTGTATTTCTTTGTTTTTCCGAACGTTTCTGCACCTTGTACCAAGGTGCGATAGCACTCTTACTCTTATGAGGTGATGTAATTAATTAAGCCCTCCTTGTGGAACATGCTATGCTAGCAAGCAGGAAGTGTTCAAGGTCATAAACACATTTTTAATTTCAAAGGAAAACAAAACATTTTATGTGAGTTGTACAACAAGAAAGTCACAAACTATTGTGCAATAGACCAATTTGTTTTAAGTGAATAAACTTCAACATATTATTCTCAGCTCAGGAATGTCATATGAAGATGGGAGTTGGACTGTTAGAATTCATTTTACATTTTCTGAAATATATATTTTTGAATTTTTTGACTTGAGGTACACTTTAAGAACTATTTTTACAGTTTATCTACCTTCTCCAATTTAAGAGGACAAGTTTGCAAAGGTTTTTCAGATCTTTGGTCCTGGCAATTTCTGCATGGTTTCTTTCCCCATGATGCACCTGGATCTTGCACTGAACATTTGGCAACATGAACCTTATCTACAGCAGGATCACCATATGTGGGTACCAAGCTCTTGAAACACTGAAGATAGATTGAAGTTGGCCAGGACTGAAGTTGCTATGGCAGAAGGGACACCTCAGTGTGCAAATCTAAATAAACTTGTGTCAAGGAGAAAGAGCCTGCTACTAAAACCCAGTCAGTACCATGTACAAGGGACAAGCCTTGATAACATCAGGAGCCTGCTTCAACCAGCTGACCCACTTCAGGAAATGCTCTTGGCTGGATAAGGCGACGGACTAGGCTACCAGTGTTTGCTTTTAGGCTATACTGTTATACAGAGAGGGTTGTTTGAATCTGCTCTGTGTGTAGCAGAGACATTGTTAGCCCTAGTCAACAAACATCACTTAAAGATTTCCTGTCATTTACAGTGGTGTTACGTTGAGGTTGACACCCCTTGGCTATCCCGGCTATAGCCGGCTTTAAATTACTATAATGGCGATCCGGCGGTAAATTTCCCCCCCGATGATAAACAGCAGACTTGGGCTTCATTTCACCTCGGCGATACCTCGGCGATACTGTCCGTCTATTCATGAAAGGGTTAAATCGATTTTTATTGTTAAATTATCGCCGAGTTAGCATCGGATAATCCCGACGATAAAGCCGGATGTTGGCAAAGCAGCCAGGCTGCAATGAATAGGCCTACTGAATGCAATGAATGCCCGCAACGCACGTTCCGTGAGGAGGCTGTATTTTATACCGAAACGGCAGAAGCTCTTCAGACTCTAACCACTAGTATGAAATACAATTAGAATGCATAAATAACACAGAGAAATCTAATCAGAATATATTGGAGAGTTTTTATATTTTTCATAAAACCTCCGACGTAAGTGCCGGTCGAAGGATGGTCATTTTACGTTTCTGCAGTGAACATGAATTCTTGATGCCTCTGGACGTATATACACGTCAGAATCGTTTTGCAGAAAACGTTAAAAAAATCCAGCTAAAATATTATCGGCACTCGCATATTCCTTAGCTTACACCACACGGAATATTGCCCGAGTCAGTTGCGTATGTTTAGTCGGCCATGTTGTGTTTTGGTACAAATGAATTGGGGAGAAGCCATTACAAAGAAGGTCCGCGATCCCGAAATTGTTTAACATCTCAGGCTGCCCATTAAGCATTGCGGGTTTTGCGTGGTTTCAAATGTTGCAGCCATCGAAATTCAAATTTAAAAATGAAAAAAGCGGCGATGTCACAAAACAGCAGTCAGCTGTTCTTAAATCCATGAGTCATTCTAGAAAAATATTTCTTTATTAACGACGGTTATTTTATTTAGACTTTAGTGCAGTGTAACGTAGGCCTACCGTGATTTAGCCTAAGCTTATTTGTAAAACCACGACACGGGTAAAATTTCACTCCCGTTACGTGGAGTCCAACAATCTCGTTGTATCTTCCATTTAACATGTTACCTAGGTACGAATTTTTATTGTCTGTTTACATGTTAATTTCAATTGTTTTTCTTTTTGTAATGACGCGGTTCTTGCGTTTTAAAATAGTGGATTACTGTTAAATAAAATACCGCAATATTTGGCTCTGCCCAGCCTAAATTCAACAAAAATAGTGCCTTGCTAGTTCTAATTTATAAAATCCGGCCGGCCAGACTTGCATGTGCTAGGCCTCTATTCAACGCCTTCCTTTAAAAGATCCCTGCCATGAGCTATGTAGGCTAGTAGTCATTTTCACGTATTTTCAAAAGCAGGTTTTTGATGTTCTGTCGCAGATTAAAAATACAAAATTCGTTGATTTTCAGAGATGAAATTGTATTCCTTGTTTACAAAAAGGAATTTAAAGAAGCAACATTACACCGTGAGTGAATGCCTACTAAATTTCAGTTGTCCCAAGTGGACCGATTTATTCAAGATGTGCATAGAGTGGGCAGTTTAAGTAACAAACCTTTTAATCATCGCCACATCATCGAGACATGAACACAGTTGAGCCCTGTTCACAGCGGTTAGACCCCAGGAGATAAAAAACAATATTCGGTGAAAAACTTCAAAACTTTAAAGACAAGAGAGTCTGAAAAGGACTGTAAACCCTAGCTGCACCAACACGTGAAACTTTTTTCATCAAGCAATGGCCCATCCATATTTTCAAAGTGGTTTTCAAGTCAAACAGTAAATAATTTTATTTCACATTTCATGGCTCTACATCCTTGTTTTATGGTTATCAGTATATTCCACGGAAGGTCCGGAACAATGTTTCAACCCTGATTATCCAACTCCGTTGCTGAAGCTTCTAGCATAGGCCTAGGTCTTTTTTATTTCTTTTTTTTTTTTTGTTAAAGGCTAGCCGACGGTAGTTTTAGGCCCAACGTAGACGTCAGTTCTCGCAAAAATTATATTGCCCCAAATTCTCTGGAAAAGTGATGCAAATCCCTAATATGTCTTCAATGCAATGAAAGACCCACTTACGAAGAAAACACATTCGAACACACTTAAAATTTATTGTTACTATAAAAAATAGAAAACCTGGCAACAGATTTTTTTTAAAGTAAAAAATGAGGACCAAGTTACAGTGAAAGTCCTTATAAAATGTAGGATATAGATCTTCTTTCTTTTTCAACTCCCAAGAGATGCATAGTTATCATTACGGAGGGGCTATATCGATGTTCTCAGGGGTCACTGTTTCGGAGTGTTTCCGAGGTTCAATGTTCCCGAATCTTTACAATAAACGTCCACACTTCTGGGAACATCGAACCCCGGGAGTAACGAACCTTTTAATCATCTCTAAATCATCGAGATGTATGGAAACGGGGAACAAGGAACCTTGGGAACTTCGAACCCAGGGAACATTGGGTAGACCTTACCTAGTACTTATTTACTCGCTATCGCATAATCTGACAACAAACTGGTGAGAGACTGAGCCGTAAAACCAATTTAACAGACATCAAAATACTGAAGGGAACACACATTCTGTGAAAGTAACTGTAGCCTAGACTTATTACCGTATATAAAGAACCGAATGCTTTTTTTTTTTTCATGCAGTACATGTGCAAAAGGCAAAACAAAACAATATTTATAGAAATCAATGACAGTTAACACAATGAGTTTTTCGTATCACCAAAAATAAAGATGTCAATTCTTCAAGGAAAACGAAAACATGAAGGTTTTGAAAGGGCAATACGTTACTCTATTTTCAAAATGGTCGAAGTATGTAATCAAGTTAACCTGATGACATGAAATTTTGTTGTTTCACGTTAAAGGTAACTTGCAAAGATCCTCATGTGAGTAAACGAGGTGACAGTAAGATATCCTACAAAAACAAATGTTATTTTCCATCAATAAAGATTGTTATGTAATGCCCCGATTGCCAAGCCATCTTGTTCAATGTATGTGGAGCAGTTCTGTTCATTTGCAAGTCACACCTGCGGGTCTGAAACATATGTTAATCGAGTGTAAACTCTCAACCCATTCAGTTATACAGTGAATAAAATAGCCGTACGAACAACACAGTCCTTTAATTTTGGTTACCGTTTAGTCACTGAATGGGCTATTGTTACTCGCTATTATTCTTCGCGGACATCTTTCACCGGGGTCAAAACCACAAACTATTGTTCGTGTCGTTGAGTTCTTTTTTATCACCGGCGGTAATGCAGATTATCCGACGTTAAAATCGGCGATCTTTTTTCTGCTCGGCGATATCAATCAGTCTTGTGTCAAGACTTGCACTCTCCATCTCTTTGTGACATAACACTACAACTATGGAAGTCTTATGTAACATACCCCACCCCCTCTCTGGGTATGCCTTCTGGTTAAATTATTTTCTGTATTATAGAGATGACATCATAACTGTAACCAATATTTCATCGTAATTGCAAGGACAGCTTTAAAAATCAATCCAAAACAAATTAAGGGGTGTACAACCAGCCTAAAAGTTTACATTATGGGCTTAAATGTGTCTTTTATTTTTTAGTTAGAGTGCATAAAATGGCATTTCTGGGTTAACCTGAAGAGTGTGGGCATACAGTAGGTGTAGGGGGGTAATTTTCTGTGAGAGGGCAAGAGCATTTTTTACTTGAATGATGTCACCGTAAATCATGTTTTGCCAGAATAGACCAACTCCTTTTGCCAAAATTGGGAGGGCGAGTGCCCCCCTCCACCCCCGCCCCATACGCCCATGAGTGTTTCTTCTGATACTCTGATTACACTAGGCTGAGTTGGTTTGAAAATCTCTCTTTGAAAGCAAGGAATTATTTTGATGTAGCAGGATGATTTTTAGAGCCTAGTCCATTGCAACATTGCATACATAGGAGCTGCATGCTTCTCTGCCATTTTGGCAACAAATCCAACAATATAAGAGATGACAGCCAATTGTACTCAGAAAGGTGGAAAATAGGGAGCATAAGTCACCAATAGGGAGGTAGGAGTTATCAGGGCTGGCTGCAGCCAGGGCAAAAACTCTGAGGTGTGGGAGGGGGAGAGGGAGGAGTTCACATACCACATATGAAGAGCTCCACCATCATTTAGCATATTAGTCAGGTTCACTATGTATTTTCGTCAGCAATCATGGTAGATTAGGTAACCTAAACATTTTTGGAATCTTTATTACATGGAGAATCTGAAAATCAATGTTTACATTTGCGCTGATACCGGTATGGCCGCCATTTTGGATTTTCAAAATGGCCGCCGTAAAAAGACATATTTTGCTCTATTTCTACCTCTACATACCATCAAAACCTTGTAAAATATATCAAGTCTATGTTTTCAGGTACAAGGAATCCATACTCTGCATAATCAGATTTCTGACTGTTACAATTCTTTCTTTTTGAGGAGGGTGATGGGCCCGTATAGTCCCCCGAGTGGAGGGGGTCGGCAAACCAACCAAAAAAAATTTCTGCTCCACCAAATGAAAATTGAAACTACTACACCGGGCATTAGGAGAAAGTTCTATGGCCTATGCCCCCAAGCCCAACACTTGCCCCCATCACAACGGATTACGGGCATAGGCCTACGAGGCGGGGGGCAGGGGGGCAGACTGCTCCCCAAATTTTCTCAAGACCTAAAACTCGGGCAGGGATCTGGAAAAATTCGGGCAGCCGTTTGAGTCTTAAAACCTGGTTTGTTTCTACTTACACAGAAAACTCCTAGGCGCACCCGAGTTCCTTCAAACACTTGGCCGAAAAAATAATAAAAAAGCATCATAGTCACGGTACAATTTTCATGAAAACTCTAAAAGATACCAAAATTTGCGACACATTCGGGCAGCTTCTGAAAAAAACAATTTTTCGTCAGCCTCACTTCATATTCTTGCGCAAACCTTTGCCTGAAATGACACAATTTTCAGGCAAAAGTTGCAAAAAGTTCTGGGTTATTTTTAATTGCCAGATTACAAGGGGAGAGAGGATGTATACAGTTCCCAAAATTTTGCCCGAACAAATCAATCAAAAGCTATGTCATGCAACTAAACTATCCCATTATGA
This sequence comes from Holothuria scabra, assembly GCA_037179385.1. Lineage (NCBI taxonomy): Eukaryota > Metazoa > Echinodermata > Holothuroidea > Aspidochirotida > Holothuriidae > Holothuria > Holothuria scabra. The sequence goes on along the minus strand of CM074187.1, from coordinate 2,995,387 downwards.
ACCAGAATGCAAAAATGCATTGAGGTTTCGATGATACATAAATGTTCTGTTTCAAAGAGTGCCATCATTCAGATGTTATACTAGCATGTTCAAAAAATAATTTTGTCATTCCAGATGACCTTTTGACCTCCATAAAAGCCATACATAGCTAGACATACAAACAACAGAAAGACAAATGGACAAACAGCAGCTATCTTGAAGGATCATATTTAGAAAGGTTTCCAGGCTTTGTACGTCCCCAGAGGACCCTTCATATCTGCCAAAAACAATGGGGACCATCCTCTGACCATAATGCATCCACATACCCAAATATGAAATCTATCCAAGTTTCCTATCTTGAGATATCGTATGAGCAGGATTTTCAGACTTTGGCCAGCAGTGACCCCAGGTGACCTTTGACCTCCATCAAAAGGGTACCATCTCCTGACCATAACACATCCACATACTGAATATGAAATCTATCCAAGCTTCCTACATATATTGTGTTAACGAGGTTTTGAGACTGTGACTCCCAGTAACCCCAGATCACCTTTGACCTCCGACAAAAATGATAGGGACCATCTACTGACTATATCACATCCACATACCAAATATGAAATCTATCCAAGTTTCCTACCTTGAGATATTGCATTAACAAGGTTTTCAGACTTTGACCCGTGGTGACCCCAGATGACCTTTGACCTCCACCAAAACAATAGGGACCATCTCCTGACTATAACGCATCCACATACTACATACAAAATCTATCCAAGCTCCCTTCCTTGGGATATTGTGTTAACATTTTCAGACTTTGACCACTGGTGACCCCAGATGACCTTTGACCTCTGCCAAAAACATTAGGGACTGTTTACTAACTATAACGCATTTACATACCAAATATGAAATCTATCCAAGTTTCCTACCTTGAGATATCACGTTAACAAGGTTTTCAGACTTTGACCCTTGGTGACCCCTGATGACCTTTGACCTCCACCAAAAACAATAGGGACCATCTCCTGACCATAACACGTCCACATACCAAATATGAAATCTATCCAAGCTTCCTTCCTTGAGATATTGTGTTAACGAGATTTTCAGACTTTAACCCCTGGTGACCCCAGATGACCTTTGACCTCCACAAAAAACGACAGGGACCATCTCCTGACTATAATGAATCCACATACTACATACGAAATCTATCCAAGCTCCCTTCCTTGAGATATTGTGTTAACGAGATTTCCAGACCCCTGGTGACCCCAGATGACCTTTGACCTCCACAAAAAATGATAGGGACCATCTCCTGACCATAACACATCCACATACCAAATATGAAATCTGTCAAAGCTTCTTAACTTGAGATATCGTGTTAACGAGATTTTCAGACTTTGACCCCTGGTGACCCTAGATGACCTTTGACATCAGCCAAAAACAATAAGGTTCTTCCTCTCAATATGGTGCATCTATGTACCAAGTTTGAAAACTGTCAGACATTCCTATCTTGAGATATCGTGTTAACAAGCAAAGTGTCACAAACACACACATACACACACGCGCACACACACACATACATACATACACACACACGCCATCATGAATGCATTGGTTTCTCTTATCATCGAAACCAATAAAATGTAAAGGTATCGTGAAGATTTCATTTCGTTTTTAATTTTGTATTCCCTTGCCTCAGGCAAAAGGAGTCTATGCGACTATGCCGATGATTTGGCCACGTTTGTTTTTATTTAATGGGTACGGTTTGTGGGGATCAAGTGTGCCAAAACCGTTGATATGGACTTAGGTGGTTTGCTCACTAGGAAATGATTTGCGCCCTTGTTTGTTAAAAGGATATAAACAGGCTGCTACCTTGCTTGGTAATCGCGCGAAAACTGAGTTAATCAGTTTTTAAGGGCCAATTCGTTGCATGGCATCCCCACTCCGGTAATTCGGGCCTCTGAATCTGAGCTAAACAGGCTGCTAAAACACACGGGATCCGTGTGAAGTTCGACGAAACTTATATTTAATAGGCAGCCGGAATGCGATGCAATGCCTTCCTCCCTCGAAGTTGAGAAGCCTTGGGCTTTTCGAGGGTTTCTAAAGTTTTTCAATTTTCAAAATTATATTGGTGATAATCTCATGCTACATGACGTAAAATAGTTTGTAGAACGTGCAAACAAACTCATCTTCTAATGATTATAGCTTAATGTAGTCATCCAATGGTAGTGGTACATTTAATCTGGGAGTTTTCTGACCCTTTTGTAGATTTGCTCATTTTTGGTGAAAATTTTATTGCAAACGAAAGTTCAAAATATTGATGGCTTTGATTCTGCTTATAAGCATGGGAAAGGCCATTTCCGGCTGTCTGAGGGGTTTTGATTTTTCAAAATTTTATGTACGCTCCGCGCCAAAAGATGGTGGCCCTCCGCTTAGATAGTCTTTGGAGCAGAACTACATTTTTCGGGCTGGAAATCCTCCCCCCCCCCCCCTCCAAACTGAAATGCTCCCGTACGCCTATGGCTAAGGCCCCAGGGTGGGGTAAAATGCAACAATAAATTTAAAAAAAGTAGCAAAATGACGGCCAAAAAATTAAAATTTCCAATCCAAAACTGAAAGCATATCCCCGTTCGCTTGCTTTTTTCTTATACAATTTTAAGTTGTTTTCGAAAAAAGGTGTTTTGTTAGAATAGCATCACCACAAGCCTGTTTAGCAACGTTCTACTGGTACCGGACACAGGAACTGATTTCACTCAGATGTTTCAAATGTTTTCGCCATATTACCGGTAGTACTGTACAGTGTCTTGAATTCAAACTTTTAAAGGACTAGAAAGGATTGCAGGGTCATGTTTTGGACACCATTCTAAGGGTTTAAGAAGCGTCAAAACTTTCTTAATATCATAAGGTTTAAGCAATTAAGTTCAAGTTGCTGATCACCTCTGTTTGGTAGCTGTATATTGTTAAGGGGGCAAATGACTTGGAACATTTTGGGTGGATCTGAGTCATACTGTGAACTAAATGCACGAGATTAGCTTTAGAATTCTTCACTTTTATAGCTGCTTCACTTGGTTGTACAGTGTAGGAGTCGGAACTTTGTTACGAAAATTTATGGGTTATTCAAAGTCAAGATGTCATTTCAAGAGGTTGGTCTTATTTGGGATGAGGAAAATGGGCTACAGGTCTACAATTAGTTAGGCCTACACAAATTGTGAGGTTGGGTAGGGGTATTCATTAATTCCAGTTAGAAAAGAAGTTGTATGCTCGTGACAGCTCGTCCCTCCCCAGACAATTGAACTGTTTCTGTTCTGTTTGAAATCCCAAATTGGTGACTTTATGTAAATGTGAGTCTATTCAAATCATAGTATTATAGCTGTATGCTGTTACATTTTTTATAACTTTTTATAACCTCTTGTGATGTGCTAATTAAATAAAATAATTGAGCTAATTAACTAATGTTCAAACAAACTTAACCCATAATCATTAAACACATTTGAAAGAGTACAGTAAGTTTCATTCTCCGTTGGAAATAAAACTGTTCTTTACAAATATCAATCTAAACCAGAAATAGAACCGGATTATATCAATTCCGGCCTATTGTTTATGTAGTTGCGAGAGCATAAAGGTTAATATATTGTTTTTACATATTAACTATTGTGGTGGAGGTGTTTATGGGGGTTGTTCTTGTGCCTTTTCAGTGCATAACCCATCATGAGTGAAGATCGCGAAGAAAGCAATTGGTCTTTGGGCATGTCTAAGGAGTCTGTAGAGCAGAAACTATGCATCATTTGCCCTGAGAAAAACATTAACAAAAGGCCACTTGTTCTAAACCCTTGGATAGAATCCTAAAAGAGGTTATAAATGGTTATAAATTCTGTAATATTCTCTATGATGTAAGTATATTACCTTATCCACCTTGAAAATCCCAAAATGGCTGCCATAAAGGGATCTCTCCAGGTTTAAACATTGATTTTTAGTTTTCCAATACCATTACCTTTCCAAAATGTATAAGTGCGTAAAGCTATCATGGTTTTGAGAGTAATGTAAGTTAAATAAAGTGGTTAGGGTAATAAGCGGCGGCAAAAGTAGTACAAAATATGTCTTTTACAGTGGCCATTTTGAAAATCCAAAATGGCCGCTATAAAAGCTTTTCTCCAAATTTAAACATTGACTTTCAGTTCTTATGCTATAACCTTTCTAAAATGTATAAATTTGCAAAGCTACTATGATTTAGAACCAAATACAATAGGTTTAGTAAAGTGTTTAAGGTAATTATGGTCAGAAACAGAAGAAGATATGTATTTTACAGTCGCCATTTTGAAAAACCCAAAATGGCCGCCATACAAACATCTGTTCAAATGTAAACATTAATTTTTAGTTTCCTGATGCTATAAGCTTTCCAAAAATATATAGGTTTCATAATCTACCATGATTGCCAACGAAACATAATTTATTGACATAGTGAACCTGACTATATGGTGTATGTATGGTGTGGAAGTCTCATGGGGAGGTAGGCAGTTGCCCCCTGCCAACCCTGCCCTCAACCTAACTACGGCCATGGTAATGCCTACAACCAAAGTATAAAGTCTGGTCACAATATTTGAGTAAATTTTGTTTGAATACTATCAGTGGCATCTTCTCTTGATTGGGGGATGATTCAATTGGTTTTTATCCTTATAAGTTCGACTTCTAAACTCCTAGTTCATCATTAAAATGGGCCTGTGCCTGTACTAGTATACTCAGTGTACTGTGGAGTGTGCACCTAAGAGCTGTGTCATTTCAAGATTTTTACAAGTTATGTTAATGCAGATGCGCACTCAACAGGCCCGCGAACTCGACGGTCACCCCATCATACTATATTACACTAAGCCTAAGTGAATGGCCTATAGCCCAACAGGACAGTGGACAGTAGAATAGCGGAATCTTTGGCCAAAATCCACCCCCAAATGGAAGGTTCTGTGAATGTTTTTTCTGTTTTATGCTGTCTCAACATCGCTCTCTCAACATCGCTCTCTCCTCTCTTTCACTTTGGTCTCATTTTTTCACTCTTTTTTCACAACCCCGGGCACAACACTGCGTTTATCGTCTGCCAACCATTGCTCACAGTACAAGGTTTCATTTTTGGTGGCGCTATATGGGTCCTAGCAATATGGCCCTAAAGACAACTGTGAGCTTCAAAAAGTAGACACTGATACAATGAGTTACACAATCCAGTAATATAAGCCTAGCTTAGATCGGTGCTTGGTTTTGACCACTGATTCTAATAAACAAGTTCACGGACACCAGCGCAATTCTGCGCACGGTGCATAAGTGTTACCTTGTTGATGACCACTCATATGGTGTTGCTCTTGAAGACGGGCGATTTAAATCACATCACGTTAAATTTCTTTACTAGCCTAATAAACTTCCATCTGTAGCAAACGATGTGGGAATGAACTGTTAATACATATACATTCTAAGTTTAATAACTTAAACATGGCTAATTTGTACATTTTGCCATGTTTTTTACCTCAGTTTTAGCCTAGGCCTAGCCTAGGCCTAGCTGTTTTATTGGGTAGGCTAGGCCTACCTAGGCTAGGCCTATACCAGGCAAGGGGACAGAAATGAAGTTAACAGTAAAGGAACGTAATGCTAGGTCCCGTTTAAGGCTTAACTAACTGGCCTATGCCTAGGCCTGGCTTAGGCCTACAGAGGGCTGTAACGTTGGCTACTGTAAGTGTAACTAGCCTTAGGTTAGGCCTAACTAGTCACTGAATGTGACCGTATAATCCGTTCCTTGTAGTCACTCCTTACTACGGTCACTGGCCTACATGTAAAAAGGTAACGATGTTTTAAGCCAAAACAACAAACAGAGCTCTAATTACGATGGTATGGTTCATGGAACAGATTTGAGTTAACATAATGATTTTGAGCATTCTTAAATACCACTTATATCTTCTGGAATGTTTAAAACACAACCAGCGTTATAATTCATAGCAAAAGGCAGGAAAAATGTGGTGCCATCCTTCGCAGTAACATCGACATCTTGACAGCTTGATCGTCTGCTACTGTGTTGCATGATGGGAAGGACTTCCGCTCGACAAGCTATCGAAGACCAATTAGTAAGCGCGGCTAGTCAATACTTGTACGTCATATAGTAAGCTCTCTGTACATTACGAAATTGTACAGTCACTGCGTAGGTTTTCCCGTTTTGTATGAGATCACATGACAAACACTGCCTTCTTCTACTGAAGAATTACTCTGCACAGGCTTAACGTTACTCACAGAATTATCCTGCCAAAATTTCCCTTTTACAGCTCTTATTTCGTTAACAGACTTGTGTGGAAGGTGAATGTGATGATAAAGATCATCTGTGGAAAGTTTGGTGAGAAAAGGTATCTTTTTGGGGACGTGAGGGATGCCTACTCATGCGTGAGTAGGCAAATGAGCTGTGTTTTTGTGTATACCGGACAAGGGCCCAGAAATGAAGTGTATAGCATAGGAACGTAATGCTGGGTCCTGTTCAAGGGCTAGGCCTAACAGGCCCTAGCCTAGGCCTAGGCCTAGGCCTAAAGCCTGCTGTTTGTGTTACTAGGTGTTAGGCCTCCAGTCCAAGGCTAACGTAGGCCAACCCTTACCTGGTTAGTTTTCATTCACTGGATTAAATACATCTTGAAAAATGGATCCCGGCTCGTTTAAAAGGGAAAATATTTACGACACTGAGAGCGTGGCCTCGTAGGGCTAGCTGAATAAACTAATCGTTTCCACTGGAAAGGCCAGGCTGAAGTTAATTTATTGTACGGGCAGGTGTTATGCGACGTACGTACGCGTTCTGATACTAGCCTGCGGTCGCGGCGCGCTTGATCGGTGACTCGAAATTATTTTTGAGAGTAGGTTATTTCATACCGCCATCAAACTGGAAAGTTTTTTTGGGGTAGATGGCGATGATCATCATTATGATTAGGTCTTGCATTCATTTCGGAACAGAGGTTCCATAGTTTTAATGATTTTAGGTTTTAGGAAAGGAAGAATCTGGATCTGGAAAAATACTGCACAACACTCCTGGTGGAGTCAAACGTGCAAGAATGAAAGTTTCATCTATTTCCATCTTAGGTTTTTAAGAAGACTATATTAGCAATTAAAGTATAGGCCTACGCATTTTCTATTAAAAATGAACTTGGTAAGAAGCAGGTAATGTGATACCGAGGATTCGCACTGTTTGCCAATGTTTTCATCTTAATATTTTAACCTGGCATTTACTAGGGATTTCCTAGCCCTGAAATCATGTAAATTAAAATGTCAATATATCAAATCTGAGTAAAATAAAAGTGGTGGTAAATTATGGAAAAAAAGACATTGGCCAAAAATGTAACTCCATGACATAACGCCTGCTTTCTTCAAGTTAATTCTATGTAGAAAATTTCCCATACTCAATAGTTGCTAATATTTCGAGAACCGAAAGAAAGAAATTCATTAAAATTTTACCAGGATGCTAAACATACTTCCTCTTCATTGCATTTATGGATTATTCTTTTGAAAGCGCTCCAAACGGGGCTAAACTTTCTGTTTAGCGGTGAACGGAACCAACCAGGAGTGGCGCCAGCGGGGTGGGGGGGGGGCATGCCCCCGTCGGGGAACACTCCCCTCCCGTCGGGGAAGGTCGGCGATTTCGTCTGGGAGGCCTAAAAAGTAATAAAAAAAAACAATGAAAAAATAATAAAAACCTTACAAAGACAGAAGTTACTGGATCGATGGGCGATCTAGAACATACCTTTTTTTGGCTATTTTAATACCTATCGGAATCGATTTTAAATCACTTCTTAACTCTGCTTTACCCCATTCTATGTACCTTTTCCTATCTCTTCCCCCGTCGGGGAAGGACGGCAATTTGGGGGGGATGCCTAAACATGAAACGTAAAGGACTGAAGTTACTTGATGGATGGGCACGATATTTTTCTTTTTGAACTTTTTTGTAACGCTATTTTAATGCATATCTGAATGGGTTTAAATACTTCTTACTAGCTCTCCTATCCCTCATCCCATCTTAAATCCGTGCGCGCAAGTTCATGCCTCCGTCGGGGACGGGCTACCCAACCCCTGGTGTTGAAAGGATCCAATTTCGCCCGGGAAGACTTCATCTACAGACCTACGATGAAAGATGTGGGTCTGTAGTCACTCGGAAGACCTTGATCTTAATTACTAGAAGACCATATTCTTCAAAGAAACTCACAATTCCGAATTGCACGGACTAGGGGTTGGCATGTGCGTGCAGTACCCAATGGTCTGCCATCTGGCCTGCCAGGACAGCCGAATTCTCACAAAGGTAATGAATATCGGCAATGTCGTTTTCAGCTACAAACTAATGATAAACAGTGGTGTGAGAAAATCTCCCCATAAGTCTGACTGAAAATTTATTTGAAGGCACCTTGTAACGTTTTCAAATACGTGTGGGGCAAAACCATTTATAGTCTTGAGTTCGGGCGGTCACGTTAAAAATTTCATCTATTTAGTGGACCTTGCAATTGAATTCAACGAACATTCTTAATACAGTCAAAAACATTTTTGGATGTTTTCAATTCCTTTGCATACCTCCCCCCCCCCCCCCCCCGAAAAGAGGCAAGACCATTACATCTAATTGTAGCAGTACCTTTTATCTGGCACTTTTCTGATCACTAGCAAATTGGGTTTTTTCTCTATTGAAGTGAATTTACTGAAAATTTCATTTTAAAGGAAAGCTCAAAATAATGACTGCTTCATTTCTAGTTACAAGTCTGGGAAATGCCATTCCGGCTATCTTGGGGGTTAGATTTCTTAACAATTTTCTGTACGCTCCGCGCTAACTGATGGTGGCGCTTAGCATAGATACTGTTTTAGTCGAACCATAGGCTGCGGAAGCGGGGGGCCAGGGGGGCCTGGCCCCCCAATAATTTTTTAAGGAGATTTGGGGGGCATGCCCCCCCCCCTATAACTGAATGTCGAAAATAAATTTTTCAAAAGTAATTAAACAAATTTAAGTTGCTTTTATTACATTTCGGCTATTCTTTGGCTCAAATATTACTTTTCAGAGTGCAAAAGTTGCAGAGCTTCCGGGGCTTCTCCCCCTGGACCCCCACATTAACGATAACCTGTAAGGAGAGTTTATTTTCGCCCTTCAAACAGCTACAGGATATGCTTCAATTGTGCCCCACTCTGAATTTATAAATAATAAACTGAGGTAGACTGTGACAAGCTTCATGTCTTCGGAATTTCTTGACTTTTTACTCGTCGGGCTTCAGGATGGTTAATTTTCTAACAGAGTGGCTAAAATTGGCTACCTTGGTGTGGATTAAAATGTGCTCCTAGCAACTGGCATGTTTCTACCTCATGTAGGGTTTTTTTTTTCAATTCTTGGGGACGCACAAAATCGTTCGTTCATACTTGGTTTGGTGGGTAGCCTATTTGGGTCTATTAGCTTAAAAAGCTATGACCGTCACTCCACAAATAATCACAACACAATGCCCGAAATTGTCGAATATCCAAATTCTTTCAAGCATTTGCCCGAAAACCGAAAAGTATAGTTAGGTTAACATAGTTACTAGAGGTTAAGAGATAACAAAAAAAAAATCGGGACACATTTGGGAAGCCTGTGGCCAAAAAGAAACAATTATTCTTGAGACTGTTTTTAAATCTTGTTTAACACAATACCCGAAATGGCCGATTATTTTAATAGCTTCAAATCTTTGCCGAAAAACAGAAGACGCTATATTTAAAGTACAAATTCATGGAAAATTAAAACGATGTGCGACACATTAGGGTAGAATGTGAGAAAAAGGTTTTCATCATCCCAACTTCACACTGTAGTCTTGCAAAACTTTGACCGAAATGGTCAACTATATTCGGGCAAAGGTTAAAAAAATGCTGGGATGTTTTCAATTGCCAAATTAATTCAACGGATAGACAGGAGGGTATTCAGCTGGCCAAAGTTTGCCATCAATCCTTCTCTAAAGCCAAATACGGGCAATGGTTATGAGAATCGGGTAATTTGTTTTTCGATACTTTAATGATGCAGGGTGAGAATGTCTTCCCGTAAGTCTGCTTGAAAATTCATTTCAACACACCTTGTAACGTGACAATTCTGTCAGTAAGTGTTGCAAATAGAAGAAAAATCATCTGCTTCATTCATCCAATGGTAGTGGTACATTTTATCTGATTCTTCTGATCAAAACAGCCACTGCTAAGATCCCCATAGGCCTATTTTTTTCAAAAGTCAAATCATATATAGTCGGAAGTTCGGGTACACACAATTTTTTCAATATATATTGAATATAGCCAAGAGTCGCAATAGAGTGAAATTCATTAGCATGTTTTCAATTCCGGCTTGTAGTTTCCCCCGAAAATATGCGGAACCATTTCATCGATTGGTAGCAATACATTTTATCTGGTAACTTTCTGATCAAATAGCGACTGCTTAGATCCCCATAAAAGCCTGGGAAATGTCATTTTTCGACTGTCTCATGGGTCCCATTATTAAAAATTTTCTGTTCGTTTTGCGCCAACCAGTGGTGAAACTCCGCGCAGATAGTCTTCTCAGCAGCATTTTAGTTTCAAATGAACATTTTTGTGCCAACAGAACCTCGAATTAGCGACTTCTAGACCTTCTTTTAGCGTTGGAAATGACATTTTTGACTGTCTGAAGTGATCAGATTTTTCACAATTTCCTGTACCTTTCGCACCAACTTATGGTGGTGCTGCAATTAGATCGCTTTATAGAATTTAAGTTTCGAGTAATCATTTTTGACAAAAGGAAACTCAAAATATCGACTGCTTAGATCCCCATATAAGCCGGAGAAATGCCAGTTTCAACTGCCTGATGGGTCGGATATATAAAAATGTTTTGTACGCTTCGCTTCAACCAAGGGTGGCACTCCGCTTATAGTCTTTCTGGCTGAATTTTAGTTTGGAACAAACGTACGTTTATCTGCAATTGAAACTTAAAAAACGACTGCTTGGATCCCCTTTACAAGCTTGGGAAATGTCATTTTTGACTGTCTGAGAGGTACGAATTTTCAAATTTTCCGGACGCTCCGCGCCAACTAGTGTTGGCGCTCCGCTTTGACTGTCTTACGGGCAGAATTACATTTTTCGGGCAAAAATCTTCTAAGCCAAAACTGAAATGCTCCCCTACGCCTCTGGAAATAACTTTCTCAGGCGTGCACTGGAACAGCTGCTTGCAACATTCAGCAGGATTCCGGATTTGCGATCCTAGGATACATAGTCCAGTGGAGTAATGAATTGAGCTAACCATTATCTCAAAAGTGTTTTAATCTTAGAAAAATCACAAATTTTTCTCACCAGAATTAGCGACAAACATGCCTGGCAAATGCCATTTCCAGCCATCTGGGGGGTTTTAAAATCCAAAATTTTCTTTGTGCGCTCCACGAATTATCCTTCGTTTTGAGCAGTATTATGAAGTGAAAATAGTTTTATTGCGAAAGATATCTGAAAGTAAAGACTTCTTTGATTCTAGTTGCGAGCCCAGGAAATGCCATTTCCTGCTGACGGGATTCTCCATTTTTCAAAAAATTCTGCGAGCTCAACTTAGATAATCTTTCGGGCAGGATTACATTTTTTCGGACAAAAGAACAATTCTGCCCCTCCAAAACACATCTGACATGTTCCCGTACACCTATGACAATAAATAAAATATAAAGCTTCAAATATATGCGAAGCCAAATTTTTTTCCTTGGGAGAATGCTCCAATATGGTCCGAGGGCCTAAATATGCATGATGATATCCAGAAACCTTAACAAAACTACAGATCACCCCTACTTGATTTTCCTCGTGAGATCGTCAGATTCCTTCATAAAACCCCCAAACCGTCATAAAATTACAATTTTTCTCTAATATTAGCTTAAGATTGTTAAAAATAGCAAAATTTTCCAATTTCGATGGATACTCCGTACAATAAATAACCAAATCCAACTCTTTTTATCACCCGGCATACCACCTAATTTTGCTCCTGAAAGGCATGTCACTTAATAAAAGAAACCAAATTTTTCATTATAAACTTACCAAAAAACCAAATTTTCTTTCATTAAAATCCAAAATCTCTCCATCACAATAAGCTCTTCATTTTGAAAGATTTGTTCAAAAAAGGGAAAACTTTCCGGGCAAACTTCTAGTCTCGTCTCAAAGCGTTAGTCAGTTAGTAAGTAGGTCTTGTACGAATCAATGCGTAATTCCAAAAGAGTTTCAGCTGTCGCACATATAACGTTTTTGATTTTTCCCTTATGGAGGACAGATTCTTCAGTAAACACCCAAAAATTTTTATAGAACCAATAAAAGCCACATTTCCTCCATAAGTGTATTTTTTACTTAATTAAACTCCAGGTTTTTAAGTGTTTGTTAAAAAGAAAGCCCAAACTTTCAGCGAGCTCAAATTCTGCAAAGTCACGTTCAACTGGGACATAACATTGCCTTTGTTGGGGCCTTGAAATTCTGCCCCCCCCCCTGTCGGGGGGCTTTGCCCCTTTCGGGCAAATCCTGGCGCCACCCCTGGAACCAACAGGGTCAGGTTGCTAGGAGAATAAGACCTGTTTGTGGTGAGAAGATCAGACCTTCAATTGAAATTATACCGTACATCACAGGTTTCCCAAGTCTGACACGTCCAATTCAAGTTTTAAATTGAACTGTCAATTTAAGAAAATCCGCGACACAGCTTGCCCATTTAAATTAGTCCAACTAGGTAGTTGTCAACTCCTTGGTCCAACATCTTCTTAAGAATTCACTTCTGTTTTTAATATGTAATGGAATGAGTATTATGAGTTGTTACTCTAACTTTATCTTGAAATGTCAACGGACAATTGCAAATTATCACCTGCTATTTCCGTTTAAATACACAGTTGCAACCTTTCAAAACATAAGTAATGTCTCTTAACATAGCTGCCATAGAAAATCGTGTTTTCCAGTCAATAACTTTTTTAATTTATTCTAGACGCGTTTTTTGTTCGATGGGAGACTTGCGTTGGAAAGGCAGGCGGATAAGTTCGGTCTCAATGTGCGCCTCGGAAACTTCGTTTCGGATATGATTACCCTATTTAGGTTTCCCAGTCTTCTGCTTTTATTAAGACTTGCTTGAATAAAATGACAATTAAAGGAAGTTTAGGATCGGTTTCAAATAAAAATGGAAAATCATAAAACGTAAAAATTGCAATAAAAGATAACCACTGCTTAGGGGTATGGCTTGAACGCGTTGAGCGTGTATCCTATGTACAGTAGGGCCTAGGGAACTCGGACCGGGTCATACCGAATACTCCTAAAAGCGGAACCTGCTACGTGCTTGGTGCTCAGCATAAATAGGTGAGAAGGGAAATCAGCCAGTAAGCCACAACGTACTGGACCAACTTGAACCATTTGGTTGAAAACTGGGCCGTTAAACTCAATCTAACTAACAAATCTGACTTGATACGGTAGCTAATTTAACAATCTAATGGAAGTGGTTCATTTTATCTGGTAATTTTCAATATTACCTAGCAAGTTGCTGTGTTTAGTATTGAAGAGAAATTTTTATTGCAACAACAGCTCAAAATAAAGACTTTTTGGTTTCTAGTTTCAAGCCCAGGACATGCCATTTCTGACTGTCTGAGGTTTTTCAATTTTTCAAAGTTATCTGTACGGTTCCTGCCAACTGATGAGGCGCTCCGCTAAGAAAGTCCTTTTTGCAGTATCACATTTTTAGGGCAAAAATCTTCTCTCCCAAACTGACATGCTTTCGTACTCATATTTCAATCTTCAAATATGCGTAAAGAGAAAGCCACACTTTTTTGGAATTATCAATATTGTCCGAGAGGCTTAATCTGTTATGATGATCCTTAGAAATCGGCCCCACTTGGTCTTTTCTCATAAGAAGGTCAGATTCATCAATAATACCCCCAAAATATGTCATAAAATTACAAAATTCTCTTAAGCCTCAGATTTTCCAATTTCGGTGGATACCGGTACTCCGCACAATAAAAAACCCACGTCAACTTCTGTCAATCATCCTGACTTTGCACTTAATTTTGCAGACCGTTGAAAGACAGATCACTGAATAAAACCCCCAAATTTTTCAATTTCACCTTAATTAAAAGCCAAATTTTCTTCCATTTAATTTCAAAACTTCCTCGATATAAGCTCTTAATTTTCGAATCTTTGTTTGTGTAGCATGTTGTGATTACACTATGTAGTCATAGTTATTAGACCTTTCCCTGGTTGGGAAACCCCTTACGTACCCTGTGTTTGCACAGACGTAAAAGCTGTGTGTACGTTCATTGTTTTTGTAAGGTGCGCCCGTAACTGTCCGTAAAACTATGTTGAGCTCTTCAAAAAAAAAAAAATCATCAGGTGAATTTGAAGATGCACACGAAAGATCGGCAGCGACGGCTCCACTGAGTGATGTACTGTTTCTGCTGGGAAGTGAAATTAAAGTTGACCCAAGTGCTTAAAGGGAACTGCAAGAGGCCTCCTAATCAGCAAGCGATTTTTGAATGAATTGAAAAATCCTATATTCTCGGGTTTCATTTTCTCTTTTTAAGTGTAAAATACTGGTTCCGAGGCCTGGCGTTTGAAGACCTTTACTGGAGACCTTCAGTAGGCCCTAACGTACGTTACAGGCTTATCATACCGCAGTCAGCTGTGTGGTAAGGGTGAAGTAGACCTCATTATGCTAGGTGGGCTTCCTAAAGTTTTGTACGACCATAGTTACTGATAAATACTGTATAATACACTCGTCTGATGAACCGTTACACTCGTTTGTTAAAATGGTGTAATCCAACTAGTCTAACGTTATACAGTACGACTGCTCCTATGCTTCGCAATTTCGCGGAATTGTTGAGTGTGCTTACCAAGTTACTGTTGCTAGCCTAGCATTCGATTGTCCCGCTATCTTTGTCTGGGTACAGTTATTCTCGCTTTACGGCCGTTCTAATTAAACCTTTCGCAATAACATAGGCCCTAATTTAATTCATTACAGTTTGATAATTGTTCTCAAGAGACTCGAAGAAATAAGTTTGCCTTGTCTGCATATTTACAGTACGTTTGGAGAGTCCAACAACAAGGCTCTTGTGCATTATCAACGTCACGTGACTTTCGAAAACCGGAATCTCAACATAAGCAGTCAGTTTGCGAAGTTTCCCAACCAGGGAAAGGTATAATAACTAACTGACAATTGACCAACTCTGTGTTGCACTTTCTATTTTAACCAATCGTCGCAGAAGCCTGTCACCTTAGAACCAGGAAAGAACTCGTAGGAGGAGGGCTATAAATGCCGTCATTATTTTCCTGTGATTACCAAGTGCTGAAAGTGAAGTGACCAAATAATATTGATATATATTACTAATTTTCTCTAAATCGGTTTTTAGTAGTATAGGGCCAGGTGGCCGTCATAATCAATAAAATTGCTTCTGTGTTTAAATGACTTTTTTATCTATCGAAAATTGGACCTTAAACATTTTCTTGTGAAGTTATCAATATCCAAATTTATGAAACAGCACAAGAGCAACATTTGTCATATTTAAAAGGACAGTATTGTGAAATGAGTGTTTTTGCTCAGGCTAATCTTCTAATATGCTTAAAATGGAAACCTGACCTTTATCTGTTCCTGTTACCAGGTCTACAATGGATGGGACCCTACTCTGTATACCTCCTGCCAAGAAGAAATTAGGTGAGAGCACCTTTTCTGTTTTCTATTGCTGGTCCTGTACTGTGGAACTCCCTTCCTTCTCACACAAGGATCTCTAAATCTGTTGCACTTTTCAAACAACGGCTTAAGACTTACCTATTTACTAATTGATTTTGTTGGCATTATTTTTCTTGTTTTTGTAAGCGCACTGATATGAATTTTGCGCTATATAACAGTATGTAATATATGTGTGTATGTATGTGAAAGTAATAATTCTGACAACGTTTGAACCATGCTCTTTGGAAAGTTTGTTTGTTTGTTTGTTTGTTTGTCTGTCTGTCTGTCTGTCTGTTTGTTTGTTTGTTTGTTTGTTTGTTTGTTTGTTTTCTGTTTTTTGTTTGTTTGTTTGTTTGTTTTCTGTTTTTGTTTCTGTTTTTTGTGTGTCTGTCAAGAAGAACAAACTAGAGAAATCATCAAAATCGAAAAAGGACCCAAAGAACCTTTCTGGTGAATTTTTTCTTTGATAAATTTGTGGAGATGACTCTAATATTTAAACCATAGCTCCACTCTAATCGGTCAAAAATGTTAAGTTTTTTTTTCTTCTTAAAACGTTACAGTTTCCTGAGTTCACAATATTTGTTGGAATCTTAAATGAAAAAAGTTATATATTTTTAGAAATGCATTCTGTATTTGGTTGAATCATTTATGTGTTCATAAAGATGCATTGGCGTTGGTTGGCGCGGAGCGAACAGAAAATGACATTTCCCACTCTTATAGGGGGATAAAAGCAGTCGCTATTTTGATCAGAAAATTACAAGATAAATTTATCACTACCAATGGATGAAATGGTCTCAAATATTTTCGGGGAGAAACTCTAAAACGGAATTGAAAACATGTTAATGAATTTTACTGTATTGCCACAAAATTCAGTATATGTTGATGGAATTGTGTGACTGCCCGAACTTCCAACTATAAATGGTTTTACTTTTTTAAAAAAAATAACATTACAAGGTGTGCTTAAATGAATGTTAAGGCAGACTTATGCGAAGACATTTTCACACTGCCTCATTAAAGTATTGAAAAACAAATTACCCGATTTTCATAACCATTGCCTGTATGTGACTCTAGGGGCAGGTAGACGGTAAACTTTTGAGCACTACACCTGAGCACTCTCCTGTTTGTCCGTTGAATTACAAGTTTTGAATATGAGATAAAGCAATAAGTTACACCGACATAAATTTCACAATTCAGAAATAAAAAAATTGTCCCATAATTCTCAAGAGCCGTTAATGGAATAAGATGAACTACTAGACGTTTACATGTTGGGGAGAATGTTCTTTACCTTGAGGTGTAGTATAGTAAATATACTCATTCAAATTGAGTCAGCATTTGCAGATTAATTCATACACCAAAAAGTCTGCATGAAAATAACAAAGTTGGATATTTGATTTAAATAGCATTAAAAACTTGAAAATAGCCACGATTCACAGCAAAAATACATCCAAAATTGACCACTTTAAAAGTAATAT
This sequence comes from Holothuria scabra, assembly GCA_037179385.1. Classification (NCBI taxonomy): domain Eukaryota; kingdom Metazoa; phylum Echinodermata; class Holothuroidea; order Aspidochirotida; family Holothuriidae; genus Holothuria; species Holothuria scabra. Next base: position 2,978,278 of record CM074187.1, on the reverse strand, counting down.
TACTGATTTGCACTTAATTCATGCATAAACTTGAGCTAAATATGCATAGCTTAAGATGTCAGGAAAAGCGCATGCGGTGTATGTCTAATGTTATCTTTTATTTTTAAAACCTGTATTTCAATGCCAGTTACAGTTGTAACACTAGGATGGTCTGCAGGTCTGATTGTATTATTTTGGAAGTTTAAATTGTGTCTTTGAAGAACTACCTGTGTGCAATTCCACGCCAATATTTTCGCAAAGGCAACTAGTTTCACCAGAAACATTCAAATTTTGAAGAGTTACATCTAGAGAATGGTGGTAGATGTTGACGTCATTTCAAGGGACTTTATTCCTTGAAAAGTCTTACTCTTTAATTGTCAGGTAAAGTCAGAGAACTTTTTGCTGGCATGTGTCACGACACCTTTAAATTATCAACACGTAAGATGAGGGCATATAGCTAAATCCTAAACGGCTTACGGTATCAACAGCAAACAAACAAACAAAAGCCGGGCTTAAGGACGCCAGCGAATTTAATATTCACCTGTGCCGTAGGAATTGCTGGCACTTGATTTTTAACTATTCTTACTTAAATAATTATACAAATACTCCTTTCTTGACTCAAAACAGCTCGACAAACCAAACACAAAAATGATATACAGTTGTTTATACTTGGCCCGAACAAAATATGGAACGTCCTAGGGCATAGAATTCCAATAAACATGTGTAGTTATATGTCTTGTGTGCCTTCAATAGGCGAGAATGCTATCAAATCTCTTATTAAACCCCACACCGCTAAAACATTTTGATAACAACACCAGTGGCGTAGGAAGCAATTTGAAAGTGGGGGGCGGAGCAATTTTTGGACTATGCACCTCACCCTATCCCATTGACGAAAAGGTACATTTTTATGTCAAATTTTTCGCTTTTTTCTACCAAGAAGAACGATTTTTTGGAATAAAAATTGCGATAAATCATTTTTCTTTTCAAATGAAACTGGGCACTTTGGAAGGTAGATTTCCTCCTTTTTTTCCAGCCAAGCTTCTGTAGACAACAATTCCAGCATATCTATGTCCTCTGCAAACTGCGAAACGTTAATCACATTTTAATTCCTCAAGTTAGTAAAGAATCCATGTACTCACAGACTATTCAACTGACAGGGTTGAAAGGAAACTGACGAAAGGTACATATATATATATATATATAGGTAAACAGATTGGAATGATAAAAAGTGCTAAAATTCGGAAGAAAGCTCCGCAACGTTTCGGGTTTGTACCCTTCATCAGGCGGCAAAATAATAACTGATCAAAAAAACGATGTTCAGAAGAAACAACAAACGCGTGCCGATACAACTCTATCGGCGCGCGTACAAAGGCCAAGCACCTACGTCGACGCGTTGTGTGTCTTGTTATGTCCCCATCAACTCCTTACAATCGTTTCTAAGTCTCTGTAGTGCGGACGCACTGGTAACACACGCACCACCCATGACAACATCCATCCAGCAAGCCAAACCAAAAAGCGCCGACGTCAAGCGTACAACCTCTTTACAAAGGGATTGCCAATAATTAAATGTTTGCCTACTTCGCGACGCAATTTTAAAAACAGCTAAACGACGCAACCGTGCAAAACAATATATATATATATATATATATATATATATATATATATATATATATATATATATATATATATATATATATATATATATATATATATATACCACTGGCGATGTTATTTACCATTGAAATACAGCTGTCTTGTATGGTGTGTTGTATCTATATGCATACTTGGCGGACTCACATATACTTAACTGTATTTAAATTTTTTGTTTATTTTATTACAACTTGTGTGATAAAGATATAGCAAAATATACTCTTTCAGAGGTTAAAGGGCATCATCAATAGTTACTGGTATTTTTGTTAAATTTTTATATGCCCATATATGGAAATATAGTAAATAAACTAGATATACCTTTTTGTCTCCCTAATGGTAGGATTATCCGCATTGTCCCCCAAGTGCAAAATAAAGTGTTATAGATATATATATATATATATATATATATATATATATATATATATATATATATATATATATATATATATATATATATATATATATATATATATATATATATATATATATATATATATATATATATATATATATATTTATATATATATATATATATATATATATAGGTCGAAAAGAGGTAGTAAAAAATGCTTAAAAGTTTGCGGAAAACTCCACGACGTTTCGGGTATAAACCCTTCATCAGGTGGCAAAAACCAGACTGAACAACCAACAGTAACAATTGGACACGACAAACATCAAATCCGAAGCGATCGCTGTGAAAACAGAACCGAACGAAAGTGACTGTCACAAAACATGAGTGCGAAGGATGAAACACCAATCAAAAAAAAAAGTCCTGGATGAGAAAAGTGCACGTACAAATCGAACACGGTCGGGAAAAGGGGGAAAAGTAGACAAAAACTAGGGCCGGAAAAATAATAATTAGGGCTACGCAGTAAAAAATGAGCACGAACGGGTAAGTGTAAAAGGAGTAAAAACTGGCTCAAAAAGGGGTGAATATTACAAAAGGTCAATTCTAACGTTAAGGCGGTGTGGAGCGAGTGTACCTAGCCTCATGATCAGTCGGTTTTCAGCACTAAGGCGGTCACGATCGGAGCCTCGGCACATTACAGCTGCCGTAACAGTTAAATGCTGTATAGAACAAGGTGAAGGGGGATTAAAATGTGCAGCCACCGGGTATCCATGGAGATTCTGTTTGATGGACCTAAGGTGCTCGGTGACTCGATCCGCGAGGCGGTGCTTGGTCTCTCCGACATACAACGAGTTACATCTCCCACAAGCTAAAATATACACTACATTAGAGGAAATGCAGGAGAATCTTTGTTTGACAATAAAGCTATTGCCGTTGGGGCCAGAAATGTTGACGAGGTCGTGTTTGCCGACAACTGGACATCTATTACACCTCGGACGGTTACATGGAAAGGTACCAGCCGTGTCGTCGAAAGAAGTTTGTGGGTGGGAAGCCCGAACTTAATGGTTGGCTAAATTTTTCTCAACTCTAAAGGCAGTGATGGGGGGTTCCGGGAAAACATCACGGGTTGAGGGGTCTTGTCGGAGCAACTTTACATTTTTGTGGATAGCGTGTAAAATAGGACGGATCGAAGGGTGATAAGAAATAACTAAAGGAATACGTAGATTGGTACCAGATTTGCTCTTTTTCTCCAAGGCTTCCTTTCTGCTGGTTCCTTGAATTCTGCGTAGGGCATTAGAGAGGATTTTGGCAGGGTACTGGCGTTTTTCAAAAAAGGACAAAATTTCTTCAGAGGCAGTAGAGAAGTCAGAATCCTCCGAACAAATTCGTCTGGCTCGCAAGAGCTGGGAATAAGGGATAGATTTAGTGCAAGATTTGGGGTGATTGGAAGGGTACAAAAGGTAGTTATGCGAGTCGGTTGGCTTAAAGTGTAGGTTAGAGGTAATTGTACGGTTGTTGATGGACAGTTTAAGGTCGAGAAAAACAACAGATGAGTCCGAGATACAATGGGTAAATTTCAAAAAGGGGCAAAAGGAATTAACAAAGTCGATAAAAGTTTCTAAATTCACGACGGGATCCAGAGGCAACTCCTACAATATCATCAATATACCTTTTGTAAAGTATAGGTCTTAGCCCGGTATACTGAGAAAAACGTTGCTCTTCAAAGTGGCCCATGGTCAAACAGGCAACAGAGGGACCCATTTTGGTTCCCATGGCCACTCCTTTAACTTGACGGAAAAAACGCCCATTAAATTGAAAACAATTTTGCTTGAGAACAAGTTCCGTTAAACGTAGGAAGGTGTCAGTCGGTACAAGGGGATCACGCCGTTTGTCTAGGTAGTAACGGATAGCTGTTAAGGCAGCATTATGAGGAATTGACGTGTAGAGGCTGGACACATCCATGGTGAATAAAAGACGTTCTCCACAATTTTCAGGAAACTCAAAGTCACGAATAAGTCTCAAGAAATGTGGCGTGTCTTGAACAAACGACGGCAAAGCTGAAACTAAAGGGGAGAGCACAGAATCCACATACTCAGAAATAAGTACGGTGGGGCAGCTATGTGAAGAGACGATAGGGGTTGGGAACTTCCTCCGAGGGGGTATCATCCTGATGGTCTGTTATATAAATATATATATATATATATATATATATATATATATATATATATATATATATATATATATATATATATATATATATATATATATATATATATATATATATATATATATATAGTGAGAAAAGTTAAGTGGCGGTCAACTACACGCTAAAGATAACAAGAAGCGCACCTTGCCTGGTAGCTTTCGGTTATTTATTCAACCTTCAACAGCCAAGTAAAATGAAACAAGCTTAAAGACGTTATAAATACCCCGTGGCATCAGAATTAAAAGTTAAAAGGTCAAAAGTAAAAAGCACCCCTCAATTGACTACACAAGTCTACAACGATACCAAGAAATATCCGTCTACTACCAATCTCCGGAGAAAAACCATTAAAGCGTAAAAACAAATAAAAGAGAGGAGTAAAAGCAAAACGAATTCAAAAGGGGAAAGTAAAAAATAAAACCCTTAAGAGGAGAAGCGAAATACTGTACGTACGGCAATAATGAACAAGAACTAGGACCAGTAGCTGACTCTTTTACGAGAATTGAATTCTTTTCTCTTGTTTTAGACCATAAGGGTGCGCAGTACATAGTTGTGCCATCCAATAAGCTTCCCGTTTCGTTAAAATAGTGTTTACATTAGATGTTATGTACTGGGGTGATGTAAACACTATTTAAACGAAACATGGTTCGAAAGTGTTTTTTCGTAGGCTACTGTAAACCCAGTGCCATATATGGCGCATTTCCTATCCCTTTGGAGGTCATATCACAGAACCTACGGCTAAAACCCTTGAATCAACTATTTCTAACAATGGAGAGAAACTTCCTTTTTCGAATCATATATGTCCCACATTCAAACATCAAATCGCCCCTTGGTATAGGCCTATATTGGATATTGGATTAATACCAGTTTATTCAGTCTGATTGGTTGATTTAATACCAGTATAAATTCGATAAATACCAGTATAAATTCGATTTAAACACCGGTATATTTTCCTGCCCTCTGATTGGTTCTAGTGTATACCAGTATAAAAAAGAACAAATGCTATCATATTTCGAATTAATACTGTGATAAAATGTGTGTTTTTCAACACGGGCTTGCCATACAGGTAGCGTTTTCAGCAGGAATTTTGTCTTAGGAAGAGATCAAATATGCCATTCTACGTGTCAATTGACCACCTTTTCAGGACTTCGGATTCTTCGAAGTGACACCCTTTTCTGTAATTCTAATATCACGTTATGAAAGCGTTGGTCGAATATCCTGTCTTTTCAGACGTATTCCAAACCAAAAAGGCCCTGATCACTATTCTGAAAAATAAATTCTGAAAAATGATTAAAGGGCCAAATCTCCCACCATAAACTACAATTTTGGTACCCGGGTACCGAAATTCTCAATTGGCTCAGCTCTTTGATTTACCGCTAATCCAAACAACACAGAGTGCCAAAGCTTATATTACACAGCATGAACGGCACTGAGAGTGTTTTGATAATATAAATTGAGTTTTTCTATACCCACTCTGAAGCAATAAACTGAGATTGTGTCTGGGTGAGGCTGAATTGCAGACAATTGTGTGAGGGACTTCGGTAAGAATTTTAGGAGAAATGGTAATGTTTGGGGTGAGAGAACTGGGCCTAGGCCCTTCCCACCTTAAGAGAAAAGATGAATAAGGGGCAATACCTCGTTAGTAAATCAGCTAATGATTCCAGGGATACACCAGGCAAAGTATACGTTTTTTGCAAGAACTTGTGTACAAACTGTTTGACAGTACATGCTTCGGTCGAGTCATTTGCAGTTCCGTTTTTGTTAAAAACTGAATTGCTGAACGTAAGATAGAGAAATTGACCCGAGACTTTGAATTATATTTGAAAGATAATTTTGTAATCCTTCGCGTGTAAAAAAAGACCTGAAAGAATTTTATACAGTTTCCTCTGATAACAGGTAATAAGGCAAGGTTGCGCTATATAATGTTGCTGGAAGTGGAACCGTCTACGTCAAAAAGTAAAAAAAACTCCATATTGGGCTTTACTTAAATCCCACAGTGAAATGGGTAAGTCTAAAATCCCCATAGATTTTGTGCGTCTTTTACTTTTCAAAAATATTGTGAGATGGTCAGGTGGGTTACCGCTTTGACCCTGGCCTACATCCGCCAAAATGAGAGCAAGCAACTTCCGTCAGCTGAACCTCTTGTGACGTCATCAAAAAACAACGTGACCATCGGATCTGAGCCGTCGTTCCCCCCTCCTAAGAGGTCAACTCCGAGAAGGGGTAATGTTTTGTGGTGTTGTCACAAGCTGACAAGGGGTGCAGCTTACGGGAGTGGAAGAGATTGCGCTCATTTGGGGAGACGTGGGTCCGGTTCAAAGCGACAACCCCTCGTGATCATCGGACACAATATTTTCAAAATTTGAAACACGTGCAAAGTCAATAGGGCTTTAGGACTTAGTCAATCTACACACAATTTTAGTTTTCTGGTATATTATTAATGTAAGAAGTTTGGAACCTGACGATTTTGCTTTTTAAAGGGAAAGATTTAGCATGGTTAATCGCTGTAGCCCCACGTGCCTACACGGCATATTCATGACAAATCACCCCGGTAAGACACAACGGCCTGAGCCTAGGGATTCTAGTCTTATTTATAGGCTATGACATCTCCGTACTCGGGAAGAAATATTCAAGGCAACTTAATTATTGAGTATATGTTAAAGGGGAAGTTTAGGCAAAAATTTACTATCTTATATGTAAAAGAGCCATTTACACGCCATTTACACATACAAATTCGAAAGCGACATATCATTGACGAAGCTACAAACTAATGTAAGACAGGGGCTCTGAATAATGAAAAATCTGGATATTTGCTAGCATGTTCACACTAGATCATCAGCATCAGCATTGCGGTTTGTCCAACTTTTCCATAAAATTTCTCTCAATGCGAACATGTTTAAAAATATTTATATAAAAAAGCCAAATTTTCGGGGCGTTTTACGCATAATAAAACCCCTGATACAGAGGTGTTCACACTTTAAAACCTATAAAAGTTTGGGACATTCTTCCCTCGGATTCTTAAAGTATAATAAACCCGAAATATGACAAAAATGACAATTGATGATTATCAAGAAATGACGGTCAGCAGTGCTGCTTTCCTAAATTTTCCGTTATAAATTCCTACTATTCTTTAATATGAGCTTTTGATTCTCAAATATTTGTTTAAAGAATCCAAGTGTCGGAAGCATTGTAAATGTCAACCTTAGAACTTTTTTATCATCTATTGAAAGTTGAAAACAATTTATAGCCTTTTCTCATTCAAAATAATTTTACATACACTGTTAAAAACGGCTAGAAATCGCTGTAAAATTTACAGAAGAAAAAATAAAGAGAATCATAAAGATAACAAAAAATTTCTGCTAATAAGTTTCCAAAATTTTTCTGTAATCCTTATTAAGCTCTTTATTTTGTTGTTCTGTAAATCGACCGTAATTCATTTACAGTGTAGTACGGAGAGTGAGTGACATTTACAGTACCGTAAGAAGAGAAAGACCCTTAGCGAAAGGGGGCTGGGGAGTTGGATAAGAGCCCTCTAGTTAAAGCCACTTTTTTCTTTTCGTTTACACATATAAAATGTCTGACTCTGAATTTGCTAAAAATCAACAGTCTGAATTCTACCCAAAGTTATTATTCCAATGCAGGAGCGACCCCTTAGATATTCCAGTTTGTCATCCTACCTAAGCAACTATACATTGCTGGTCCTGGATAATAACGTAATAATAAGAATGAATGTTACATTGTAGTTTTTGTGGTTTGTAAAATAACACCTTATGAAGTTGTAATGCAACATTTCAATGTCCAAAGTTTGTTATTTTACCAGAGCTTCCGGTGGCTTCGCCCCTGGACCCAACAGGGACCGCTGAATCTCACCAGGTGCTCTCACGGACTCCTGGACCCTACGCCGTATACGGGCTCCCAATGCCCCATTAGCAACGTTTAACAGTTGCAACTGAAACTATTTATATACATGCAAACGATATAAACACGAGCTTTTAAGCAACAAAGGTCGCAGTGAACGTACCGGTGTTTGTCAATTTGGGTGTAGCTTCGTAGAAATGATAAAGGCAGCTCACTACCGAGCTTTTAACATATCTACTTCTGAAGGCTGCACGGTAATGATACAGAAGGCACATTGGCTAGAGTAATTAATTTCTCGGCGATTGCTTATATTAAACATGACGGAAGAGGAGATTGGTCTCATGGAAAAGGGTCAGGGGTCCACACTTTACGTCAGAAACGCCGATCATTGTCATACTTATATAGAGGATGACCATTCGAATGGCCAGGCTACTAAGCTGATAGCCATAGCAGCTGTGCTGATCTTAATATTTATGAGTCTGGAATTTACAGGTTTGTACTTCAGAGCCCTTCTTTGTTTACATGTATGTGTGTGTATGTGTGTGTGGGTGTGTACGTGTGTGTGCATGGTTCGAACCGTTCATTTATTCGGCAGGACACTCCGGACCATGATTAGCCAAATTTCTGTTTATCTTGTTTATTGGAAGGCTTTTGGGGGTCGTGGAAAATGGTACTACGGTGTTTATCTAGATTGGCCTAAGTAATTTTTTTATCAAAATTGGTGTTTGATCTCGTGACTAAGAAGCACACTCATGCACGCACTTGTTGAAGAGTGAATTTTTACCGTTCTTGAAGTGAATTTCCCTCTTTTTGGAGTGGATTCACTATTGTTGGAGTGCAATAATATTCTAGTGGAGTGAATCCACACACCCCATTTTATTAAGGAGTGACTGAATTTACGCTTTTGTTTATAGATTGTAACTGTGTCTTCAAAATTTCGAAGCCATACTTAGAGATCTGACATGTATATTAAAATCAAAGTCTTTGATTGGTCATGGTGGACCATCTGTCCCGTAGAAATGACCGTAAAGTCACGGCCTATATAGACTCAACGTGACGTGTTCAATGGTTTCTTTCATTTATCTTTCATAGGGCGGTTAACATGGAGATTCTTTATAGCTTTGTTAATAAAGAGAGTATCAACTATCTGCTCTAATATTAATCGCTTTGTAGAAGTTGCAGGCGTTAGTGACAGGGATATCATGTAATTTCAGCAATGAAGTGACATCAAAAGTCTAAGCCATACATGTACGAGGCCGGGGTTCGGGGGGGGGGGGCTGTTCTACAACCTTCTTCAAGGCTTACATTTCAGGCAGTACATGGAAAAATTCGGGTAGTCATTTCTGTTTTAATAAACCAAGTACGTTTTTCATGGCACAGAAAACTCCTACGCCCTCCAAATTCTTGCCGAAATTTGTCCCAAAATAAGAAAAATCATAGTCTCGGTAAAATTTCAAAAAAAAGTGAAAGTGTTAGTTTAGGATTGTTTTTAATTGCCGGATTACACGGGCAGACTGGGCGGTGTACAGGTTCATATCAGAATGCCGCCCCAGGATCATAGTTTGACAACAAACATAAATTTAAAATTCAAAGTATTTCAGCTACGTTTGCAGGGACGTACAGAAGGAATCAGTGGCGTGTGCAGGATCTCGAAGTTTGGGGCACAACCTGTGATTCCCCCGACTGGCACGGATTTTGATGACTTTTTTTTGTTATTTGCTTTTTTGAACTTCAGTGCATACTTGTGGTATCCGAATTTTCGAGTACCCCCTTTTTTCTTTGCTTTGACAACCATTTTTCTGCCCCACTGAGGCTGGTGTTTGAGTTAAGGTTTGAATGCTCAGTCTGTCTCTTTCAAACTTTTCATCTTCCTCGACCCGTAATCCCCCGACTGAGTGATTTTTCCCCGACTGACTTCGGGGTTGGAGTGGGCCTGTGCCCCGCCCCCATCCCCTTCAAACACCCTACTGGAAGTTAACCGATTGAAACGAGCTCGGAAGTATCATTTCGAATGATCTAGTAAGAATTTCCGGTTCCAAAACTTCCGCAGGGCTCCGCCCGCCAACCGATAGTGGTGATCCGCTTAGTATGTGCCCTATTATAAGATTAATGACAACATGGTCGCACATCCCGGGGGTCGGGATATATCCCCCAATGGTCAATATAAGCACCCTCCAGTATTCAATTCTACAGATACTTGCATGTTGGCATTTTTGCTGGCAAATGCATTTATTCCCTATACGGTATCTGTAATAAACAGTGATGATGTCTTGGTACGCTACATCAGAAAGTTTCCATACTTTTTACATTTCTTAAAATGTTTCGAGCCACATACGTTACGTTTCTGCCGTTGAAGCTCGGTTTTCTCCCGTATTCACTGCAATTTTCAAGATCGGTCACTTCGGTTTCCAGTTGATGTGGGCAACCCTGTTAAATGTGCCCGCCTTTTAAAGCGGCGTAATTATCCCGGCGAACCTCGCACTTTCTTGTTACTTCACCTCCCCTCCCCTTGTTCACTTCCCAGTTAGCCTTAATACTAAGATATGGACGGGTGGGTGACATTCTTGGGTGAGGTGGGGAATGGATAATCTTCAACTTTTGAGCCTCGTTCGGTGTAAGTCGTTGGTATTGAGAAAATATTTGTGGAAAATGTCAGATCAGGCTTAAAAAAATTATGAATTATGATGTAAGGATGCCTAAAGTCATAGTCGCGCTACTAGTGTATTAATTTTTAGTTATTAAAGAGAAAGATAGGCAACAATTGATCATAAGTGATTCATTAATATTAATGCCCTTAATGGACTTAGGACCAAAGTCTTGGACATACTAATGTCCTTCCACAGGCCCATCTTGCTTATGATCGGTCTATAGAATAAGCTTATAGGCTATAGGTGTGACCCCACGCTCGAATCGAACATGCCGTAACGTAACATGTGATGGTAACTGTTAGAAAGAAACACGGGCGGCGATCCTGGGGGAATATATCCCCCATGAAATTGGATGGGGGGAATACTGTACAATATATTCCCCCCCCCCCCCCCATGAAAACCAACCTTCAGATTCGGAAACTTTGTAAAAAGTTAAGTATGCCATAATAAAAACTTTTTTATAAAATCAAAAACTAAAAGATTACAAAAATCCACGTTTTAAAATGGCAAAAATAGAAGGGAACGTATGAATGTTACTTGACAGTTTTGTACACCCTCCAATGGACTAACTAAAACATGAACATATTACACATATGCGCCAGTATCCTCAATCGCTTATCACCTTCGAAATTAGTCATTCATAAGTACATTTCTCTACAAATACGGTATTCAATTTTGAAAATGGGTATTCTGACAAGGTGAGTTTTACATGCAGTGAATAAATCATATTTAAATGCCATCAAAATTGCAAAAAGACTTACATAATTGCCCGACACTCCGTAACATTTTTTACCTGAAAGACTTAATTCTATTACAACTTGGGTTTCTGCCTCTCTAGATGAGTTTTATTGTACCGCAGTTTAAGCTCCACACGGTTCTTACAGTGATATTTACTTTGAAAATCATTGATGTTGTTTTTATTCCTTTCGGTTCAGTTTTATCGACTTTCTTTCAGTCTCATTTAAAAAAAAATGTTAAAATTATTTAATTCAGAAAACGACTGAAGACCATAAATAATTACTAAATATTTAGGTCATCATTTAGCCTTAGAATACTTTAATTCAGGAAATGACTAATTATCAGAAACAATTACTTTACATTTAGGCATTTATTAAGGAGACTACAAAAGACGTGATTATAAACAGTGCACGCAAAAATACAAATTGATTCATTATACAACTATAAAGAGCCCGAGGAGTGTCGACAAGAAACTTGAAATTTGCACTCTGATATGCACCGACACGCCTTGAAATAACTAAAAATTACTAAATAAATGAAAAAAATACAATGAATATAAGGAATGAATGATACTCAATGACAATAACGTAGCAACAACGTTTACTGAACGGCATAAATATAATTACCAACAAATTTGTTGATCTTTTATCTTTTATTTGATTTACATGTGCAAATTAGTCACATGATTCTGCAAGTAACTTTTGAATAAATTCAGTAACAGCCCACACTCCAGTTGAGTTGTAAATAATCGTAAACCTTTGTCCACTGACTGGAAAGAACATCTCGCTACCTTGCAAAGAGGCTCCTAGATCAATAAGAGGTAAAATTGAAGGGATCGCTGACCATTTTTTCCTCAACTCTTGGGGCATTTTAAACTAATTTTATAAATTCAAATTTTCTCATACCCCGAGAGCTTCCGGGGGCTCTGCCCCTGAACCCCACCATGGTTCCGCCCCTAGACCCCGCCCTGACGCCGGCTCCTGGAACCGACGCGGTTATACTCGTGATTCGCGCTCGTGGTGCACCTTCGGCGCACTTCGTTCGCCCCGTCCCCCTTACATTAGCTGCTGGATCCGCCCTTGCGTGCACATCTTTAGGGTTTGTCATAATTCAAATCACCAACCCCGCCCCCCCCCCCCCTTCTTCAAGTTGAATAGTAATCTACGCACAGGTAAGGCAATCTGCGACCCATATTCATTCGCACTCCTGTTTAGAAAATGCCCATAGTTTTGCAAAAAGCAAGTGGTACATTTTTTCCGGTAATGTTCTGGTAAGTCCGGAATTAAAGAAAACCATGCTCAAATGTATTTTCGGAATTTATACACTGTATCAAACCAATGCACAATTTTCAGCAACATCACTGCCCTTATCAATAACAGATTTTGAGCTATAGGGGGAAGTAGTTTATGACTGTGCATTCACCCCTATTAATTCGCAAAGTGACAGAAATTGTCTCTTTTTCACGCTAAAATGATCTGAATTACCTTCAGTTCATCCTAATTAACCATCACTCACACATGAACATCTCTCCTCTTATATCCACTAAAGATAAACAGCAAATAAATGTTCTAACAGGTGCAGTTTACACTCAAAGAGGACCTAAAATTGACGGTGAACTTTGGTACTTCCCCTTTGGAACTGCTTTTCCCGGCAACCCGTTCCGCTAATGCTGGTGTGCTCCGTGCGGGATAAAGTCTATAGTCCCCCATCTCATTGGTCCCCATCTCATAACCGTGACTTAACCTTAATCCCTGAACTAATTAGAAAGGGAACTTATGAGACGGGGAATCTTGTTCAAAATATTGAGAGTTGTCGTCAAATCATACAAATTACGGCGGTCATCTTGGTGCACCTGTTTTGCCCCAGTCGGTGGCGACAATCTACCAATAGGACGTACCGAACGCGTTGCATTCTCTGTCCATGTATACAGAAATTCCATGGTCTCAGCACATTCCTCAATGCTTTTGTTTCAAATATCAAAATTATCTTCTTAATACAGGTGGCGTATTATCCGGTAGTTTGGCAATAATGACGGATGCGGCACATCTTTTAAGTGACTTCACTGGCTTTGTCATAAGTCTACTTGCCCTTTGGCTTGCAAGTAAGCCTGCCACCACTCGGATGTCATTTGGCTATTATCGTGCAGGTTAGTAGTGTAAATACGGACATCTGGAAACAGGCAAGATAAAACGAAAGGCTAGTATATTATCAAGTTTTTAAAAGTCAGAACTTTATTTCAAATTTCCATCATAAAAAAGTACAGAGCTTTGTACATCTTGCCTCATAGCACGAGTGACAAGTTTAAGGGAGAGGTGAAACTTGTTCCACTGTGGCTCTACCGAACTTAAGACCTTAACAGTAAAATCTAACGTACTGTCATTGTGCTTGATGCTCAGCACAAGCAATCTAGTAGGAAAAACAAGCCAGTGAGCCACGACTGAAAAAAAAAACTGTGGCCGGCTCGACTTAAACCAATTGGTTATGGGCCGTAAAACCTTATCTAGACTTGACTTGGCTCAATTCACAACTTAATTTTCATAATAAAATGTTGTGAGCATACAGATTCGACTTCAATTCGAAGAGACAGCTTTCAAGTGAGTGTACCTCAAGTCACAAAATTCAAAAACATATATTTAACAGCCTGAAAAATGAATCCTAACAGTCCAATTTTCATCTTTATACATTTTTGAGCCGAGACATTAATTGTTGAAATTTGTTCGCCAAATTGGTCCGTTGCTCAATCATTTGCAAATTTCTTGTTGTACAACTCACATTACCTGCTTTGTTTCCCTTTAAAATTAAGTATGTTTTTATGACCTTTGACACTCCCTATTTGCTTGCATAGCATGTTGCACAGAGAGGGCTTAATTATTACATCACCCCATTATCGTAAGAGTGCTATCATACCTTGGCACAAGGTGCAGTAATATTCAGAAAAACATAAAAATACAAAGATTGTATTTTGAGTATTACAACAATGACACCACAAATTATTGTGAAATGTACCATTTTAATTTGAATGAATAAACTTCAACATTTTATATCTCGGCTCCAGAATGTATATAAAGATTAGAGTTTGACTACTAGAATTCACTCTGTATGCAGTTTAATCTATATTTTTGAATTTTTGGACTTGAGGTAAACTTGAATATGAGGATTGAGTGGAAGAGTTCGACAAACTATGGTCAAAAGAAGTTACTACTTGACATTTCTCTTGTATGATACGAAATATGTGTACATTCTGTCTATACAGAAGGAAAAACAAGCAAAAACTTCTTAAGAGAATAACGGATCGCATAACTTTAAAATACTTACTAAAGTTTTTTAAACCAGAGAGTTGCCACAGAACTTCCTGCTTTAACAATGTAATATTTGGTTTTTCTCCACTGAGTCGCTTTTTGAAGTCTCTCTGATCTAACCTAATCTCACCCAGACTGTAACATTTCTCCTTACTAAGTCAAAGACCTAATCCTATCACCCAAAACAGTTCCAATTCCCTTATAATATGTACTTACTCAACCTCTCCATAAAAAACTTATTCTCATCCAAACACAATTTCAGTTTGTTATGCTTCAGGTTACGAATGCAAGACCCTACCTGCTATTGTGTATTAAAAACGCTCTTAGGACACAACATAGGCCCTAATGTGTAATATGAGATACAATTATCTGCATTTTTTAAACAAGCTTTCAAACAGAGAGCTATATGCCAATTGAAAGTCGCCGTGAACTACAACAATTATAGTTTGGGGTAAAAGGATTGAGCTTTTAAGTTTAGCCACTCCATAGTTAGTTAGTCACACTCTAAAATCAAAAGAGTGAACTTATTCACTCTTTGATCGAGTGAAAAGTGTAAATTCACTCCAAGAGGAGTGAAGTTCCCTCCAAAAAGAGTGAAGTTCACTCCAAAAAGAGTGAAATTCACTAGAGGAAGAGGGAAAATTCACTCTACCAAGAGTGCCTGCAATGATCGCTCTTTTTTTAAGAGCGATCACCGTGGGCACTCCATCAAGAGTGAAACTTCGCTCTTTTTGAAGTGAACTTCACTCTTTTTGGAGTGAACTTCACCCTTTTTGGAGGGAACTTCACTCCTCTTGAAGTGAATTATCACTCTAATGGAGTGAATTTACACTTTTCACTCAATCAAAGAGTGAATAAGTTCACTCTTTTGATTTATGAGTGCAGTTAGTCAGTTAGTCATTTAGTCAGTCAGTTAGTTAGGCAGCTAGTCAGCTAGACAGCTTGACAGCTGGTCAGCTAGTCAGCTAGTTAGTTAGATGGAGTTTTACGGCCAAGTTTCCAACCTGCTGGTTCAAGTCGAGCCGACAACGATCCTTTTTAAAGTTGTGGCTCACTGGCTTGTTTCACCCCCCCCCCCCCCCCAGATTTTTGCGTCCTGATAAAGTAATTGAGAAAAAATAAAATGTTTGAAAGGAAATAAATTTTGAAGTATTTCCTTCAAAAACAGTAAAAAAAATAAAATGTGCGCCAATTAAGAAAACATGCATGAATGTGTGTCAAACACATTTTGTGCGCACGTATGAAATCAAGTAATATCTTCGTAATGCCTTCTTTGACTAAATTAGATACCGTTTATAATCTGCACTGTCCTTTATTGCATTTCACTTCGAAGATGAAACGAACGTCTCGACGACAAACTCGAATATGACTTTGTTAGGTTAAGACTCACCATTTCTGCCTTTCGGGTTGCTGGTTGATTTACTGAAAACAAGGCAATTGTGACGGAAGGAACACTGTAAATATGTTGATATTTTTTTTTTTTCTCTATAGCTTGCTTTACTACGTGTGTAATTCCAAGCGATCTGTTGTTTTCCTGGCAAATGATTAAAATCAGAACTTTCCATAGCCCTGGTTGTTTTCAATTATTTCATGAAGTTGCTTTATGTCCCGCGCGTACCTGTCTAGACAGTCCAAGTTCGGTACGGAAACACAATAGATCATAAACCAATCAATGGAAAGCATCCTCAGCTTACCGTGTAGAAAGAGTCACGTGTTTCCGGTAAATACATCCCTCGCCACGCCGTTTCTCACGTAGACGAGGACTGGTGAATAGACGCTCAAGGAGAACGGTTGTAACTTACGGTGAGATCCAACGACACGAAGGCCCGCGCTTCCCGGTAGAACAGACTGCAGCTTTTCAGTGTGAGTATGTTATTAGCTGTTATTCTTAGCCAGGGTTAATGAGGTTAATTAATTGACATTGAATTAATTGACGTAGTCAGTCTCGGGGAGTTTGGATTCAAGGAGGCCTAGGCTGGTACGTTAAGGCCTACGCTGGGAACTTGATCTGACTAGGGTAAGGAGTTGCTACCCAGTCTGGGAACTCAGGGAGACTGGCTGGTATGAAGGCTAAGAAGGGACGAAGTCTGTTTTGGGAAGTTGTATTCTGTTAATTTGCGGTGAAGAGGGGGTAGAGAGGCCAGTCCGTGGAGACCGATAACTTTAGCTCTCTTAATGCCTTGCCCGACCGTGTAAGGAAGGCAGATTCACAAGTGCAGAGGGGATGACCCACCAAGTAATCGGTAGGAAAGTCTAGTCGCTGCTAAAAGAGGCTTAAATTAATATCTCTCTTTGAAAGTAGCTGTCAGATTATGTTTATTTTATAGTTCCGTAATACCGGAGTTTAGCACGAGACTCACGGCTCGTGTGGGGGAGGCAACAGTTATTTAGCCAGCTACGCACCAGAGTTTAGCACGAGACGCACGGCTCGTGTGGGGGAGACAACAGTCATTTAGCCAGCTACGCACCGAAGTTTAGCACGAGACGCACGGCTCGTGTGGGGGAGACAACAGTCATTTAGCCAGCTACGCACCGAAGTTTAGCACGAGACGCACGGCTCGTGTGGGGGAGACAACAGTCATTTAGCCAGCTTCGCACCGAAGTTTAGCACGAGACGCACGGCTCGTGTGAGGGACGCAACAGTAATTTAGCCAGCTACGCACCGAAGTTTAGCACGAGACGCACGGCTCGTGTGACAGAGAGAGACAACAGTACTTTTAGCCAGCTACGCACCGAAGTTTAGCACGAGACGCACGGCTCGTGTGGGACAGACAACAGTACTTTTAGCCAGCTACGCACCGAAGTTTAGCACGAGACGCACGGCTCGTGTGAGAGAGAGAGACAACAGTAATTTGGCCAGCTTCGCACCGAAGTTTAGCACGAGACGCACGGCTCGTGTGTGAGAGATACAACAGTAATTTAGCCAGCCACGCACCGAAGTTTAGCACGAGACGCACGTCTCGTGTGAGGGAGACAACAGTAATTTAGCCAGCTACGCACCGGAGTTTAGCACGAGACGCACGGCTCGTGTGGAACAGACAACAGTACTTTTAGCCAGCTACGCACCGAAGTTTAGCACGAGACGCACGGCTCGTGTGAGGGAGATAGCAGTAATTTAGCCAGCTACGCACCGAAGTTTAGCACGAGACGCACGGCTCGTGTGGGACAGACAACAGTACTTTTAGCCAGCTACGCACCGAAGTTTAGCACGAGACGCACGGCTCGTGTGGGGGAGACAACAGTAATTTAGCCAGCTACGCACCGAAGTTTAGCACGAGACGCACGGCTCGTGTGAGGGAGATAGCAGTAATTTAGCCAGCTTCGCACCGAAGTACAGCACGAGACGCACGGCTCATGTGTGGGAGACAATAGTAATTTAGCCAGCTACGCACCGAAGTTTAGCACGAGACGCACGGCTCGTGTGTGAGAGATACAACAGTAATTTAGCCAGCTGCGCACCGGAGTTTAGCACGAGTCGCATGGCTCGTATGTGGATGACAGCAGTAATTTAGCCAGCTACGCACCGAAGTTTAGCACGAGACGTATTTACCAAGGTGGTGACACATGACGGTCGAAGGATACCGTTTTTATTATGTTTTTTGTATCATAGATTTACCGATCAATTGAATCATTTTGTAAATTCCTAATCTGTTGTAATTAAACTTTCTGAAATAATAATTTACCGTTGTGGAAGGACATCTTAAAACTTGCGTTTGTCAGTTATTGTTTTTCACGTTTCGAGTTTTTAATGTAACTGCCTTCCCGTTTGACCAGTAGTTTGTTCTTATTAAACAAAAGATCCCTAAACGGACCCCGGGGCGCCGTTACAACTGGTGGCAGCGGTGGGATCTTTTGACGAATAAAATGGACAGTCCTACTGGATCACAGGCGTCAACAGAGTTTAATAGATTTCTTGAAGGGGTGCAAAACCGTTCTGACTCTGAATGGCTACTAGTGGACGAGGCTTCCGACCGGGAGTCGGTATTATCTTTGTCCCGGACCGAGGTATTTGAAAGAGGTTTTGTTCCCCCGAGGAGGAGCCCCACGGACAGTCACGGGGAGTCGGGCATACCAATAAGAGAAGGGAGGCCACCCACACCTGAGCATAATACAAATCCATTTGTAGAAAGAGGGCGTCCTGGTAACCCATTTGTACCAGGAAGAGAAACTAGTGGGACCCCCACAATGGAGTGGAGGGAACATGCCACTCAACCCATGGGCCCCACCGACACCATATTTAACCCATCCCAATCTCTAGGCAGAAATACAAGGGATATGAATCCGCAAGAAGTGTGGCCCTCGCAAACAAGACACGCTGGTACCTCCGAATACGCCCCCAGGTATGAAAACCAATCGAAACAAGATTTTAACGGACTATCGGGGATAAGACCTGGAATATATGATGGCACAACATCTTGGGAAGACTATTTGGCCCAGTTTGAAATGGTTGCCGAGTTGCATCAGTGGAGCAGTGGGGTAAAGGCAATCTGTTTGGCAGCTAGTCTCAGAGGGGACGCCCAGTCTATACTGGCTGACCTGGATGCAGCAAGAAGAAGGAACTACTCGGATCTAGTTGATGCACTAGGCAGTAGGTTTGGTCCTACGCACCAAACCGAGCTAAGAAGAATTCAGCTAAGAAATCGTGGCCGGAAAAAGGGAGAGACTATACCTGAACTAGCTCAAGATGTAAAGCGGCTTACCCGGTTTGCATATCCAGGTGCCTCAGGTCATCTGCAAGATCAGCTAGCTCGGGACCATTTTGTGGATTGTTTAGAAGAGCCCGAACTGAGACTGGGAGTTCATCAAACCCGACCCAAGACCCTAGAAGAGGCTGTGGAAGCCGCCCTAGAAATAGAAGCTTTTTATACCGTCGAGAAGCAAAGAAATTTTCCCCCAAGGAAGTCAGTACGAGTGCTCCATTCTGACCAGGAAATAGCAAGCCGCCCCCTGGAACCTTTTCTGCCTCCAGTCAGGGAAACACTCCCAAACAAGGTTCAAACCGAGGCTGTTAGTGAGCTGAAAGAGGCAGTTTCACAGTTAGCCAAGGACATAGCTGCTCTTAAAACCTCACTTGCAGTTAAGGAGAGTAACAACCGTCAGCAGCACCCCGGAGCACCAAGTAATAGACAGCGATGTGAAGACAGAAGATCTAACTTTCAACGCAATGCATGCTGGAGTTGTGAAAAATTGGGCCATTTTAAGAGAGACTGCCCCGAAGAAAAAGCTAACACTTCATCAGAGCACCACAGCTCCGTCCAGGAAAACAAGGATCTGTCGAGGGTGGGGGTCGACGTTCGGCAGGAGTCATAAGCAGACCCAATATAATTACAGTAAGGACCGGTAATGATTCTACCCCAGAGATGGATGGGATTTATATGCACTTGAAGATAGAGGATATTCCTGTTGCCTGCTTAGTTGATACAGGTGCAAATGTATCAGTGCTAAGCCGCACCTTTCTATTAAAGTTCAGGGAAGGACGCAAGATAGATTACACTGAGGTAGATAATAAGATGTCGTTAGCTGATGGAAAATCCGTGCCCTTACACGGCCTTGCGGAAGTTGGTATTTATATGGACGGCACCTTCGTCAAGTATAAATTTTGGGTGGTTGACCTCGACGTTGAGTGCATCCTAGGCCTAGATTTTCTAGGAAAATACAATTATTACATAGACACCCGTAAGAGGATGGTGTGGAGGGAAAGAGGCACAATTACTCAAGAGAATGAAGAAGAAAGGCCCGTCGTACATGTCCGACGAATAAAGGCAAAAGATACTATATGTATTCCGCCCAACAGTGAAATCCTTATTCCAGGAAAAGTAGAAAACGCCCCCACAGAACAGATTCTTGGACTCGTCCAGCCACACGAAAAGTTGGCAGAGAAGAAAGGCCTTTTGGTAGCCCGTTCCCTCTCAGATATATCTACTGGCATTATACCTGTGCGTGTAGCAAACCTTTCGGCAGAACCGGTAACCGTGTATAAGGAGACAAATTTAGCTACCTGTGAAGGCGTGGATATTGTACCCCCGGTATCCCAAACTAAACCTGAAGAGAAGGTCACACCTGATTCCGACTACCTGTTACCTGAGAGACTTACACAATTGTATAGGGAGTCCACTGCAAATCTGGATGAAGATCAAAAGTCGACGACAAAGGCATTTCTTCACAAACACTCCGAGGCATTTTCAAAGGGCTCGGATGACTTAGGAAGGACTAAGGTGGTCAAACACACAATTGACTAGGGGGCAATGCGACCAGTAAAACAGGCTGCCCGGCGCCTGCCCATGCACAAGCAAGACGAAGCAAGTAAGATCGTGGAGGAAATGCTTTCCAGTGGAGTTATTGAACCTTCGAGTGGCCCTTGGTCCTCACCCATTGTTCTTGTAAAGAAGAAGGACGGCTCGTTGCGTTTTTGTGTTGACTACAGGAAGGTTAATGCCCTTACAGAAAAAGATTCTTATCCACTGCCGAGGATCGATGACTCCTTGGACATGTTGGGTGGTGCAAAGTGGTTTTCCACCCTTGACCTCGCTAGTGGCTACTGGCAGATTGAAGTTGAAGAAGAGGACAGACCTAAAACTGCCTTTGTTACCCATCGAGGTCTCTTCCAATTCTGTGTTATGCCGTTCGGATTATGCAATGCACCAGCAACTTTTGAACGTTTGATGGAGAAGGTTTTGGGTGGTTTACGATGGGAAAGTTGTTTGGTGTATTTAGATGATATAATAGTCTACGCAAAGACCTTCGAAGAGCACGTCCAACGCCTTGATGTAGTCATACAGAAGTTAACAGAAGCAGGACTGAAGTTGTCGGCCAAGAAGTGTAAACTTTTCCAGAGGAAAGTGGGATTTTTAGGTCACGTGGTTGGTGCAGAGGGGATCGAGACAGACCCAACTAAAATTGAAGCCATACAAACTTGGCCTAGGCCCATCAGCAAGACGGAAGTCAGAAGATTTTGGGGTATCTGTACATACTACCGGAGGTTTGTAGAAAACTTTGCATCCATCGCAAAGCCACTACACCGGCTAACAGAAAAAGGAAGAGAATTCTCATGGAATCAGGACTGTGAAGAGGCGTTTATCTATCTGAAGAGGAGACTAACCTCTCCCCCAGTATTGGCATACCCCCTCAGAAAAGGAAAATTTGTTTTGGATACAGACGCCAGTGACTTTGGAGTAGGGGCAGTTCTGTCACAGCAGCAAGGGCAAACAGAACGAGTTGTTGCATATTTCAGTAGGACTCTGGGAAAATCTGAACGGCAGTATTGTGTTACCAGAAAGGAGTTAGTAGCAATTATCCTGGCTGTCAAACACTTCCACCATTATCTTTTCGGTTCTGAATTTATTGTGAGAACAGATCATGGAGCCCTCCGTTGGCTTCTGCGTTTCCGTAATCCTGAAGGCCAGATAGCCCGATGGATAGAGACCCTGGGCAATTACAATTTTGAAATACAGTATAGACCGGGAAGGATCCATGGAAACGCAGATGCTCTTTCAAGAAGGCCTTGTGGAGAGTGTTTAAAGTGCGAAAGAGAGGAAAGTAAGGAGACACAGAGAAGATCTACGGATAGGAATGAAGAAGCGGAAAACTGCCCACGGCTTCTAGAAGATAAGTTCTGCAGGTCGCTAGATGGCCCCACCACGGACAAACTTGAGGAAGGAAAAACCCAAAGTGAGGTAGCAGAAAATACTACCCTTGAGAACCAGCCTACGTGGCCAGGGGTTTGGTCAGTAGCCAAGTTAAAAGAGTTTCAGCAGAGTGACGATGATACCCGCGTGATGGTACAGTGGAAATTGGACAAGCGGCGTCCAGACTGGGAAGAAGTTTCATGTATGAACCGCACTGTACAGAACTATTGGCTCCAATGGGATAGTCTTTATTTACATGACGGAATACTTTACCGTAGGTTCGAGTCCGATGACGGACTAAGGAATACTGCTCAGCTGGTTGTTCCTAGTAGAATGAAACGTATGGTTTGGGAGCTGGCTCATTGTAATCCCGTATCAGGACATCTTATGAGCAGGAAAACCATACACCGGATCCGGCAGAGCTATTACTGGAGTGGTTATCGGAGGAATGTTGAGTTGTGGTGTAAACAGTGTGACCTTTGTCAATCCCGAAAAGGACCTAAGCTCAAGAGAAAGGGCAAGATCAGGACATACTACGCAGGCGAACCCCTCCAGCGAATAGCCATGGACATTATGGGACCACTTCCTACCACCGAGAATAAGAACAAGTACATTCTTGTTGTCTCCGATTACTTCTCTAAGTGGACCGAAGCAACAGCAATACCTAATCAGGAAGCCGCTACTATTGCTAAAGTACTTGTCGAGAGTTTTGTCTGTCGCTTCGGTATACCAGGAGAACTTCATTCCGATCAGGGTCGACAATTTGAGTCATTGCTATTCCAGGAGGTATGCAAGCTCCTTGGTGTCCTCAAGACCAGGACCACGCCATATCATCCCCAATCGGATGGTATGGTCGAGCGATTCAACAGAACGTTGGGGTCCATGCTTGCAGTTGTGACTTCCTCTGATCAGCGGGACTGGGATAGCTGGCTTCCTTACTTGAATATGGCGTATAATTCTGCCGTGCATGAGACTACAGGCTTTAGTCCTGCTGAAATTATGTTTGGAAGACAAATGAGAACTCCACTGGAGTGTATTTGGTCATCCCCTGAGGATGGTAGCGAGGACGCAGCAACTTACCCTGGATTTGTGGAGGATTTGAAAGAGAAATTGAAGAAAATCAGTGAGGTTGTCAGGAGTCATTTGACGTCTAGTGGCGAAAGACAAAAGGAATTTGCGGACAGACGTTCCAGCTTGGAAACCTTTGAAAGTGGTGAGCTCGTTTGGGTTTACCAGCCTGCCGTGGGAAAGGGGCGTTCCCCCAAGTTACATCGTCCTTGGAAGGGCCCCTTCCTTATTATTAAGAGGATCAATGACATTCTATATAGGGTACAATTTGGGCCAAAGCAGAAACCAAAGGTCATTCATTTTAATCGGATTCGGCGATACGAGGGTGTTACAAAACCTGGTTGGGTTCAGTCTTTTGAATGTAAAGAACAGGCCCGCGAGTACGGGGAAACGGTCAAAGAGCGGGAAGAGATTTCCAGGGGTGCAAGACAAGATAAGGTCGAGGCAACTCACAGGGATAGCCACCAAGATACACCATCCGAGACTAGTGAGAAGGGTGAAAATGTAGTCAAAAATGACGGGGTCCACGACACAGGGGCGAGTAGTGTTCAGGCTTCCCCAGATGTTCAAAGAAGGCTTGGTAGAGGAAAACGAATAGTCAAGCCTCCAGTAAGGTATGGCTTTGAAACCTAGATAATCAAGGTTGATGTCTTCAACATAACTTTCGAAGCTTTGTTTCTAGAAGTTGGTTTAAGGGAGACGTGTCCAAGACAGGAGGAAGCCTAGGGTCGATGCGGGACGCAATCTTTTGAGAGAAGGGGGTAGTGTGACGGAAGGAACACTGTAAATATGTTGATATTTTTTTTCTCTCTCTATAGCTTGCTTTACTACGTGTGTAATTCCAAGCGATCTGTTGTTTTCCTAGCAAATGATTAAAATCAGAACTTTCCATAGCCCTGGTTGTTTTCAATTATTTCATGAAGTTGCTTTATGTCCCGCGCGTACCTGTCTAGACAGTCCAAGTTCGGTACGGAAACACAATAGATCATAAACCAATCAATGGAAAGCATCCTCAGCTTACCGTGTAGAAAGAGTCACGTGTTTCCGGTAAATACATCCCTCGCCACGCCGTTTCTCACGTAGACGAGGACTGGTGAATAGACGCTCAAGGAGAACGGTTGTAACTTACGGTGAGATCCAACGACACGAAGGCCCGCGCTTCCCGGTAGAACAGACTGCAGCTTTCCAGTGTGAGTATGTTATTAGCTGTTATTCTTAGCCAGGGTTAATGAGGTTAATTAATTGACATTGAATTAATTGACGTAGTCAGTCTCGGGGAGTTTGGATTCAAGGAGGCCTAGGCTGGTACGTTAAGGCCTACGCTGGGAACTTGATCTGACTAGGGTAAGGAGTTGCTACCCAGTCTGGGAACTCAGGGAGACTGGCTGGTATGAAGGCTAAGAAGGGACGAAGTCTGTTTTGGGAAGTTGTATTCTGTTAATTTGCGGTGAAGAGGGGGTAGAGAGGCCAGTCCGTGGAGACCGATAACTTTAGCTCTCTTAATGCCTTGCCCGACCGTGTAAGGAAGGCAGATTCACAAGTGCAGAGGGGATGACCCACCAAGTAATCGGTAGGAAAGTCTAGTCGCTGCTAAAAGAGGCTTAAATTAATATCTTCCTTTGAAAGTAGCTGTCAGATTATGTTTATTTTATAGTTCCGTAATACCGGAGTTTAGCACGAGACGCAGGGCTCGTGTGTGGGAGTCAAGAGTAATTTCGCCAGCTACGCACCGAAGTTTAGCACGAGACGCACGGCTCTTGTGGGGGAGACAACAGTACTTTTAGCCAGCTACGCACCGAAGTTTAGCACGAGACGCACGGCTCTTGTGGGGGAGACAACAGTACTTTTAGCCAGCTACGCACCGAAGTTTAGCACGAGACGCACGGCTCGTGGGGGCTAGACAACAGTAATTTAGCCAGCTTCGCACCGAAGTTTAGCACGAGACGCACGGCTCGTGTGAGGGAGACAACAGTAATTTAGCCAGCTTCGCACCGGAGTTTAGCACGAGACGCACGGCTCGTGTGGGGGAGACAACAGTACTTTTAGCCAGCTACGCACCGAAGTTTAGCACGAGACGCACGGCTCGTGGGGGCTAGACAACAGTAATTTAGCCAGCTTCGCACCGGAGTTTAGCACGAGACGCACGGCTCGTGTGGGGGAGGCAACAGTTATTTAGCCAGCTACGCACCAGAGTTTAGCACGAGACGCACGGCTCGTGTGGGGGAGACAACAGTCATTTAGCCAGCTTCGCACCGAAGTTTAGCACGAGACGCACGGCTCGTGTGGGGGAGACAACATTATTTAGCCAGCTACGCACCGAAGTTTAGCACGAGACGCACGGCTCGTGTGTGGGACAGACAACAGTACTTTTAGCCAGCTACGCACCGAAGTTTAGCACGAGACGCACGGCTCGTGTGGGACAGACAACAGTACTTTTAGCCAGCTACGCACCGAAGTTTAGCACGAGACGCACGGCTCGTGTGAGAGAGAGAGACAACAGTAATTTGGCCAGCTTCGCACCGAAGTTTAGCACGAGACGCACGGCTCGTGTGTGAGAGATACAACAGTAATTTAGCCAGCTACGCACCGAAGTTTAGCACGAGACGCACGGCTCGTGTGAGGGAGACAACAGTAATTTAGCCAGCTTCGCACCGGAGTTTAGCACGAGACGCACGGCTCGTGTGGGGGAGGCAACAGTTATTTAGCCAGCTACGCACCAGAGTTTAGCACGAGACGCACGGCTCGTGTGGGGGAGACAACAGTCATTTAGCCAGCTTCGCACCGAAGTTTAGCACGAGACGCACGGCTCGTGTGGGGGAGACAACATTATTTAGCCAGCTACGCACCGAAGTTTAGCACGAGACGCACGGCTCGTGTGTGGGACAGACAACAGTACTTTTAGCCAGCTACGCACCGAAGTTTAGCACGAGACGCACGGCTCGTGTGGGACAGACAACAGTACTTTTAGCCAGCTACGCACCGAAGTTTAGCACGAGACGCACGGCTCGTGTGAGAGAGAGAGACAACAGTAATTTGGCCAGCTTCGCACCGAAGTTTAGCACGAGACGCACGGCTCGTGTGTGAGAGATACAACAGTAATTTAGCCAGCTACGCACCGAAGTTTAGCACGAGACGCACGTCTCGTGTGAGGGAGACAGCAGTAATTTAGCCAGCTACGCACCGGAGTTTAGCAAGAGACGCACGGCTCGTGTGGAACAGACAACAGTACTTTTAGCCAGCTACGCACCGAAGTTTAGCACGAGACGCACGGCTCGTGTGAGGGAGATAGCAGTAATTCAGCCAGCTACGCACCGAAGTTTAGCACGAGACGCACGGCTCGTGTGGGACAGACAACAGTACTTTTAGCCAGCTACGCACCGGAGTTTAGCACGAGACGCACGGCTCGTGTGGGGGAGACAACAATAATTTAGCCAGGTACGCACCGAAGTTTAGCACGAGACGCACGGCTCGTGTGAGGCAGATAGCAGTAATTTAGCCAGCTTCGCACCGAAGTATAGCACGAGACGCACGGCTCGTGTGTGGGAGACAATAGTAATTTAGCCAGCTACCCTCCGAAGTTTAGCACGAGACGCACAGCTCGTGTGTGAGAGATACAACAATAATTTAGCCAGCTGCGCACCGGAGTTTAGCACGAGTCGCATGGCTCGTATGTGGATGACAGCAGTAATTTAGCCAGCTACGCACCGAAGTTTAGCACGAGACGTATTTACCAAGGTGGTGACACATGACGGTCGAAGGATACCGTTTTTATTATGTTTTTTGTATCATAGATTTACCGATCAATTGAATCATTTTGTAAATTCCTAATCTGTTGTAATTAAACTTTCTGAAATAATAATTTACCGTTGTGGAAGGACATCTTAAAACTTGCGTTTGTCAGTTATTGTTTTTCACGTTTCGAGTTTTTAATGTAACTGCCTTCCCGTTTGACCAGTAGTTTGTTCTTATTAAACAAAAGATCCCTAAACGGACCCCGGGGCGCCGTTACACAATCATACACTGGAGACCATTCTCACACGACCATTCCTATTCTTTATCTTACACAAAATAAGCAGTAAGGGTAAAGTACTGCCTTCGAATAATTCTTCCCTTCCATCTTTAACAAGAAGGCCTATGTCGTGCCTCACTCTTGCCCATGACAAGTGCCATGGTGGAACGATTTTTTCGACAAGTCCTCTCTTTACTAGTTGACACTGACATCCTGTCGGATTTGTAATATGTCCACAAGATCCGGATTTCATATGTTTCCCACATGATCCATACTTCTGCTTTGCGGCTGAAATATTTTGAAAGAATTACTCGTAGTATTTTAATTTTGACTACGTTATATACCGATGACTGAACAAATGCCGCACCATTTTGCATCTAGACACCACTGAAACCGGAAAACATTGTTTCTTTGGAAGTATGTACGTCAGTTGTAAGATCTCTACAAAAACTAAAAATGAATATTTTGAAATTTTCCATGCTCCCCAAAAAAGGAAAATCCTAAAACGTAGGGCTATAGTCAGTTCAAAGTTTTGCCAAACATAGCACCATTTTGCATCTAGGAAATCTAACTCAAAGAACGTTACTCAGAGGGTTACACAACTACTTTTGGTTTTCCTATTAAAGCCGAAATCCATTCAAATATTGTCGCATTTGCGATCTACGCCCTCCCGAAGTTAACAATGTTTTCCCAAGAGGAAGGTAGGTACCGGTTCCTTTAAGTCTCATCCTCCAGGCCACAGACCAGAAATACCCAGTTTGGGGGTCCCTAAAAAGTTATATGACCATTTTTCATAGATCGATTTTTTTATTCTCTTTTGTTGAGAAGTGGCAGACATGAAATTCGCATTTCAAGGCTTGGTATATCCAGCTTAAAACAAGTGGGAAGTGCCGTTCGTTGTTAAGCCCCAAAGTTTCTTGTACGCTACGCACCAACTGATGGTGGCGCCCCGCTTA
This sequence comes from Holothuria scabra, assembly GCA_037179385.1. Lineage (NCBI taxonomy): Eukaryota > Metazoa > Echinodermata > Holothuroidea > Aspidochirotida > Holothuriidae > Holothuria > Holothuria scabra. The sequence continues at coordinate 2,949,896 of CM074187.1, read as the reverse complement.
GATAGTCTTGCCGCGTCTGACCCTAATAGGTACCATCCCCCCTCACCCACTTGTAACCTAGACCCCCTAACTAAAAATTCCATCCTGGCTACGCCACTGCACCGACCGCCGTATTACTATTTTTGTTAACTGTTTTTCATGGAATTCCAAATTTTCTTGTATTAGAGCTCTTGATTTTGAAACATTTCGTCCAGAAAGGACAACAAAGTTTGGAAAACTTTCAAAATGTCATCGGAGAAAGTCAGTTCGTAGGCCGTATATAACATTATGTAGCAGCAACGATAAAGTTGTCGTGCAATCTAGCTTCTTCGGGAAGCAGTTTACAGTTTGGTTTCGCCGAACGGCTCTTTGTAAGAGAGTCTGGCGGAATTTAAAAAAACAATCATTCTCAGCTTTGCCACCAATAAAGTGCAGATTCTTCAGTAATCCCACAACTCTTTAAATTTCCTTACAGGAAACCCAGAATCCAAAGCTTTTTGTAATACAAGCTCCAAATATACATTCATTTGCTTAAAAGAGGCAAAAATTTCGGCTCCGCAATACGCCCCTAATGCAGTGGTGTTCACACTTGACAGAAAAATCGGAAAACTGAGCTCCTTCTTACAAGCCCGTGATATGCTATTTCCAGCTGTCTGAGGGGTTGCGATTTTTGAAAATTTTCTGTAGAGGTCCCCTTTTTGGGGGGTGGAGGTCAAAGGTCCGTGCCAACTGAAGATAGTCTTTCGAGCAAGACTTCATATTCCTACAGGGAAAGGGCGGTTGCCCCCTGGCTCGAAAAGTGAAAAATTCGGAAACTTGCAATTTGAGACACCAGTCAAATACAGTGCGGTTTTCCCAAATTTTCCTTCATAAAATTCTGAGCTCTTTTTAATATAAGCTCCATATTTGTTATTGTTAGTTTTAAAAAGACAAAATTTTCAACGCGCTTCGTGCGCCCTAAATTGCAACCCTTAATGCAGTAAGTGGTCGTTCGTTAGCAATCAATGGTAAACTTTTTCGAGCAGCTATATAGTGCCTAAAATTTTCTTCAACATAGGCTTTTAGTTTTTAAATGTTTTGCCTAAAAAATGGGAAAAAAGTTTCGGGGACTTTTGAATTTCGCCGAGAAGCCTCAATCCGCACTCCTAAGATAACACGTTATGTAACAACAACGATCTTCAGTCGACATGCTATCTCAGATGTATGCTAATAGGAAACGCAGATTCTCCGACAGCCCCCCAAATATTCAAATTCCCTTCGAGCAAACCTTGAATCTAAACTGCTTTATGCAATACAAGCTCCATATTTAGAAATGTGTAAAAAGATCCAAATTTTCGGCGCTCTCCGCGCGTCACAAATTACGTTCCTAACACAAAAAGTAGTTTTCACACTCAAGAAAAAAATCTGATTTTTTCTTTATTCAAAAAAAAATGTTCTTGCTCGTAGAAAAACAAAACGTTTAGCATCAAAAATGTACATTTTGGTCAATGGGGTAGGGTGAGGTGCATGGTCCAAAATTGTCCCCCCACCCCGACAAAAAGATGTTTAGAGTCTGCTTAAAGTCTATCTATAAGTCTGCCATGGGAAATGCTTTTTCCGGCCATCCGAGGGGTCCGATTTTTTGAAATTATCTGCAAGCTCTGTGCACGCACTGGGAGTGATCAACAGAGTTTAACAGAGTTTAACTTCAGGGCTATGCTCAAATATGTTTGGACAGAAAGTTGCTCTCCCGTTGAAGGATATCATATCACTTTTACTGCCAAGTTGAGGTAAATGTTTGCGGCTTTCATGAATAATTCTTCCAGAAAAGCTCGTGGTTCGTTTTTCTGCTTCATCTGAAATTCAATTTTTTATTCCAGCACATCTAGCAGAAAATATTTATAATTTTTCCATCTCAGAAATCATTGGTGCTGTGATAAGTGTTCTAATCATCTGGGCGATTACTCTTATTCTGATCTACATGGCCATCATGAGGTGTATAAGAAGAGATTATGAAATTGATGCAGATATCATGCTCATCACGGCCGGCTTTGGAGTTTGCATAAACCTTGTGTACGTTGAAATCATTTCAAACATATTGATTGTTGTAAGCATATAAATGCAAATATATGTACAGTATGTGTTATTATGAGATTATGATATTATTATTATTTTTTTTTTTTTTTTTAAATATACAAGACTAAGAGGTGATTTAATTTGTAAGATGGGAGTACGATTAGCTGGTCAGTTTGAGAGGACTTACTCTATGTTTAAGAAAGTTCAGTGAATTCTCTGCATTGTAGGAAGAAAATTAAGAGGAATATTCTAGACGCTGTGCAATATTCATTTCAGAACTTATGTAGAATTACTGACCAAATTGAAATGCCTTTAGTACATTTGGTTGCTGTCGCATTTGATCCGGTATCGGGCTCAAGGTCCGTCTGCGGTTCTACATAATGAATGTGCTACTCTAACAGGCGAGTAAAATTCCCCTCCATTTATTAATCCAAACGTAGTTTGTAACTAGAGATGATTTTTCACAGGTTTGTTGAAATGTCTAGAACCTTTCCCCATGCTTGTTTGTTGACTTATTCACATGTTTAGCCTTCATTGAAAAAGGTTTGAGGCTACATCAAGTCTTGCTATCATGGGTGCTTATTTCTCATTTCTACGCATTTCGGTAAAATTTGCATTGAAATCCGATTTCGGGTTCTCAAGGTATACGATCAGGTAAAAGTGTCATATTTTTAACTATAAAAGGTGAACAACTTGAAACAATCAAATGTGACATTACTCTCTCGCTTTAATGGTTAGTCTTTGTTTTTCTTTAAAATCCAAAACCATTTTCCCCTCAACAATCCCATATTTTTAGAATATGATTGCGTATTTGGTATAAGAACTCTACAAACTTTGTATTCTCTTCGAGGAGATCCTGTTCCTATCACCTGCAAGGGCAGCACAACAATGTTAAAAAACAAAGGAAAACAAAGAATTCCTTGTCAATGTGAGGAAGTAATTCAGCCTGTGCTGTCCTAAAGTTCACTTAGGAACTTAGATCTAGTGTATTCATCAACTGATATCTGGAGAAATGCATGTCTGATTTCAATTAAAGTTTTACCAAACTGTGTAGGTTTGGTTCTTCTTTGACATGTGACAATTAAAATTAAGCTTTAACTTCTCTTTTAATTTAAGTTTACCTTAATTATGTCATATACCTTTTCATAATCCTTTATAGAATGTTATGACACTTATGACATGTTTTATTTTCTGATATCTCGAGAAATGTATGTCCGATTTGAATGAAAGTTTTGACAAACTGTGTAAATTTGGTTCTCCTTTGACATAGGACAACTACATTTTAGGTTTAACTTCTGTTTTAATTTAAGTTTACCTTAATGAAGTCATTTACCTTTATAATCCTTTATAGAATGTTATGACACTTAAGACATGTTTTGTTTTATTTTCTTTCAGTCTTATTTCGATTTTTCAGTATTTCGGTCACAGTGAGCATGGTCATAGTCATTCATTTGTATCCGGAAGCAACCACTGCCAGTGCAAAGAAGACGGACCGAGGAGAGAACGAAAAAGTATCAATGTCCGTGCGGCCTTTATACATTGTGTTGGAGACCTACTCCAGAGCGTAGGTGTCTTAATTGCAGCCGTCGTTATCAAAATAAAGGTGATTGTTTAAGGGCAAGAGCAGTCAACGCAACTTTCAGTAGAGTAGTAGACTGTTCTTGCTCATGATTGGCTCTTGTTGGCCATGTTAAATTTTTTTTCTCCTCCAGATGTGGAATTAACAAGTAGGCATATTAATTGCTTGGTTAACGTTGAATAAATACTTTGAAGAGCAATCGGAAGAGAATTTTGATATGTAGCTGTTGCTTCAAAATAATTTTGGGATGACTGCTCTTGATGTTTAAGTCTTTCACAGCCAAACGGTAACGAAAAGTTTGACGACGCTTCTGTGCATCAGTATAATGATGCACAAAAGCGTCGACAGACTTTTCGTTCTAGGGAGGCATCAAAGAGGCACACATATTTTGGAGGGAGCACTGCTTAGACTGACTCATAGCACAGCCGCGAGCGTCACCGAACACGAAGCCTGGGGCTCTAATGGACGGAATCTAGGGCCTTTGGGCCTCTGAAAGGGCCCAAGGCGAAAGTCGGGTGGATCCAGTGGAAGCTCCTGGGTATTTGTAAGGTATTAAGGTCGTCATTTAAGGGTAATTATATTAAATTAAAACTGATCAAAAATTAATTGGTTTACTTACAGAAAGTTTTTATTGGTAAGAGAACAACTTTCAGGTGCCGATCAGGAAGACCTTTTGAAAAGGCTGAAAGGGGAGAGGGGAAGGGGAGGTGAACTATAGAGAAAACAGCTGATGGGCAGTTAAATGTGGCTATCTTACGGAAACATTTTAGCCTCTCTGAAAGGCTACCTGAGCTCAGTGTAACCTTCAATTGGGGCAGAAAACTGAAAACTTTGAAAAAACCGCAACCCATGGGAAACAGCCGGTAATGGATTTCCCCAAGTTCTTGAGGATTTTTTTATTTGGAGAAGATACATATTACTGCCTTTTCTTATTCAAAGGAGAAACGAGACATATGAAATCTGCTAGCCACATTTTTGCAACAAAGATTTTCAAACTTCATTTAAAAACACACTTACTAATTATATTTACTAATTAACTGAGACATTAATTATTCGAGATAATGTCGGCATTAAATAAGTGATTATGTCCACTGTGGTCAACCAAACCCGAATGCAGTTATTTTGTTTTATCAAATAGCTTGTTAACTTGGACTCGTTTTCATCATGAAAATGCATGAGTCTGTTACAGCTTGCTGCTTCGATGGTCCATTTACTCCCATTTTTACATCAACAAGTACCCATGGATGTGCAGTTGTAACTTTAAATAAAATTAAAATACAAAAAAGATGAAGTGCATTGCCATAATTGAAATAACGCAAACTTCTTCCTTGTCATATAATCCTGATTCATGAACGCGAAAGAAAGTCGCCAAAATGTAGGGGCCCAGGGACGTCCATCCCGAGAGAAGGGGGAAATCCCTGCCCAGTGAAAATATTTGGGCGAAAATGTCCTACAATAATTCAGTAAGATTAAAAAACAATGGGTAGGATAAAAAATATCACTTTTGAGGTATACAGATGACTATACGGCTTCGAGAGAACTTCAACTTGAGTGTACCTGCATGTATGTGTATGTGCATATTTGTTTGTGTGTGTACACGTGTGGGCTTTCGTTCGCTGGGGTTAAAGGACTACTTGTTGACGGTTCTGGACCGAGACATGACCCAGGTTTCGACCGGCTGCTTGGAAAATTTTTCCCCAATTCACAAACCAGATCCACGCCTCTGTAAGGTCCACTATGGTATGACACTTCAGTACACATAAGAGAGGTAGTGTTTGATTAGGTTAGGGTAGATGGAGTTTAACAGCCAAGTTTCCAGCCAATTATTTCAACTCGAAACTGCCATGGCCTTTTCCAGTTACGGCTCCCTGGCTCACTTCCCCTATTCTATTGCTTATTTGCTGGGCACCAAGCTCAAAGGCATCAGGCATTGTTTTTAAAGTCTTCGGTATGTATGACCCGGTCAGGATTGGAACCCCCAACCTTCCGACTGCAAGTCTGATGCTTTAACTACTTGACTATTCTGTCCGTCGTGATTTTTGATAAACAGTGTTTTAAGGAGTGAATACATAGCCTAATGTTTGAGTTGTCGGTGGGTCTATCGGTTAAACGTTAGGAGACTGCTCAAGAATTTTGTATTTTTCGAGAAACACGAAAACTGTTTTTAAGTATTTTAGTACTTTTATTCTTCTGCATTGGAAAATAATTTCTGTCGTCTTTACCGTTATCAAAGCTACGAAAGAACTTAGTTCCATAAGCATGTGAATCTGCAAAGTCACTTCTGTATTGCATAACATTAATTTTTTGAAGGTTGTGTTTAATTTCGTGATTTGTGACTTTCTAAGGGACTTTCATTAAACAAAATGTCAATACTTTCTTATTAATCCTTTTCAGCCTGAATACACATTAGCTGATCCCGTGTGCACGTTTATATTTTCTGTCATTGTGCTGTGTACAACGGTATCTATACTGCGAGATGGGCTCATGGTTCTAATGGAAGGTAAATTTTTCTCAGTCCTATACCTTCATGCCTTCTCAAGGGTATGATTATAAAGAATATGAATGTTAAAACGAAATTATACTTAGGCCTTTAAATTTAATAAGTGTCTTTTCCCCGAATTACATTGTGAGCAAAAGAAATGGACTTGTTAACCAAAATATGTGGCTGGACTCTACCTTTTAAAGATATATGTAGACTGAACATAAAGTTTATGTTTCTTATGTTTCCTAATGCAAGCAGGGAGCTGTAGTTTTCAGTTCCCTAGTCTAGTTTTCATCAATATTCCATAAAAAGAGCTTACAATGAACTCTTGCCCTAAATTTCAATTTTCTATTCTTAATGAAAGACGTCGCCCTTTTGAAACAATCAGTTTAATATACTTAAATTGAGGAAAGGAACGTGTTGCCTACATATAAGTACTTTTATGTGAAATGCACCTAACAATACATCTCATTATCCGGCACATTTTATTGGTCCATCTGATTTAATAAATGACCCGAAGGATATTTTTCATTAGTTTAATTTGTTTTAAGTGCTTTCACTTATCTTTAAAGGTAGAGTAACATGTCAGGGAAAGCCGACTTTACTTTGGCAGTTAAGGAGCAGGCTTTCCATAGGAAAATCACCTGAAATTACGTCAACATCATTTTCGGTTCTTAAGATATACCTTTTCAAAGTTTGAATGTTTCTGGAGCAACTTGTTGCTTATGCTAAAGTAATGATGTGCAGTGTTGCACAGTGTTGACATTTCTTTTGTTAACACTATATTTTCATCTCTTAATTACTCATTAGAGAGTACATGGTTTGATATTGATACTTTCAAAATAAAACCCTCAGGACATACTTATGTTACCACTGTCGTTGAAATAAAGATAGCAAAAACAAAGGATAAAATTAACCATATACGGCATGTCCTTCCCTAGACATCTCTGGATGTGCACGTTGAAGTCATATTTATGAATGATAACGTGTAAATCAGAAGTTACCCTCAAAAATGATTAATTTTTAACACATTTTTATGGGAATGACCGGAATTGTCTTTGTTTTTTAATACTTATCACATCAAACACCCAAGTTTGCCTTTTCATGTCACACTGCCTGTAATGCGCACTCGTTAAAAATGATGCTTCTGGATTCGTTTTTTTTTTTATCATTGTGAACGTCTCCCAGTGTCGTTACAAGGAACATGCGTTTGGGTAAATGCGCACTGTTTAACAAGTTGTCGCTTGATTGCCATTGTATTGTATCAATTGTATCCTTTGTTAGGATTATGGATTAGATTAGGGATTAGGACTACCGTTAGCCAGTTAGGAAATTTCTTGTTTAACAGTGCGCATCGCCCCCTTTAGCGAAGGAGAATTTGCCGGGCGATTATTCATATATCACTGGAGTCGGGAAAGTATTATTTTTCACCGCATATATTTTTCCAAAGCCGATTTAAACCCTGAAAGTTATCCATTTCCACTCCTTCCTGAAGGTCTCTGCTTTTCAGCGTAGTAGCTACAGTACTAGTAGGGGAAGGAGCAATCCTCTCTCCGACTCTGAAAAATAAAAACATCGGCAATAAGTTGCGATTTGTAAAAAAACACAATCCTTTGAAGTTCCAAATTCACTCCAATACATATTTTTAAAAACTTGTTTCAAAAGATCAACTTTCAAAATGAAACCTACTGCAATTATGCTTGGTACAATTTCCAGTCTCTGGAAATGACAATATCGGAAATTTGCCACATGTGACACCAGATCGTCAAGCTATACCGACAACGACAGTGCTTTTTTAATAATGAACTTTTATTTTTTCCGGTGTAAGCAGTTCATTTTGAAATAGTTTGTACAAACACAAAGTTTCGAGAAATTTTCAAATTTCGTAAGACAGCCTTTATTTCGTAGGCCCTCGATAACTACGTCTTCAGTTGCCGTGTAATCTCAAATTTGCCAATTGAGAGTGCAGATTCTTCAATGATTTCCCGACTTTTAAAATTTAACCAAGAATCCCAGTCTTCTTAAATACAAGTTGAAAATTTTGAAATCTTTGTTACAGAGGGCAAACAATTCCCGCAAAGTACGTCTCTAATGCAGTGATCACACTTAAAAAACTGGGAAAATTTGGGTGATTGCTCCTCCTGAGAAATGTCTAACTTAGCCACTGCTGCTTTATCTTACCTGTCAACTTTCATCATATAAAGTAAAATTGTACATTTATGGTCTTTCAAGTACACCTTGTGAAGCTAAAATTCTCGATTTCCATGCAAACAATTCATTGATAACTCAGGACTTTCAGGGGAAATAAGAATTCGATACCTTTGTCTCTCTGCAGTTTAATTTGTACCCAGATACACCACATCACGAACACTTTGAAAAAGTACAGTGTGCTTTGCCCGATTCGACCGGGAAAATCAGCTCAATCATTCGGGTTGAAAAGTGGAAAAATTAAAGAAAGAGGAAAGGGAGAAATGGAGGAAAAGGGAAAAGAAGAATAGTGAAAGGGGAAAAGATTTAGCTTCAGACAGGGTTTCAAAAATTCTTTTATCATTACTTGTCCATCGGGCTAGCTGTTCTTAAAGTCTCCTCATCCGCATGCATACCTATTTGTCCACTTTTAGTATGCTTTTTGGAGGCTTTCCTAGGAAACTTCCCCGGCGGACTGTACGACATTGAGCAGTATGCATGCCTAGATAATTTCTCACTTGTCCCAGGCTGTGGGGGCGTGAGATTTTCCCAAAACCTGTTTCAGATCAGAGAAAACTGAGAAGTTCTGACCCTTTCCTTAAAACCCGTGGAAGTTTTAAGTGATATTCCTCATGAATGTTCGTCAGATTAAAGCAGAGAAATGTTCTTAACAGTTGTTTTTAGCAGTTCCCATCGTTTTTATCCATAACAAAACATACCGATAAAACCGTATGTATAGCACTGATATCGTGCTCCAGAGAATCAGTAATTAAAGTCGTCCACTTCCCCACTTTTCGAAACGAAAGGTACCGAGCTAATTATTGCAGGACTTGAATTTCGGGGAAAAAATCATTTTTGAGTCTTAAAACTTCGGCAAAGTTTTAACACAGAAAACGAGTGCCCAAATCCTTTCAAAAATTTGTTTGAACAAAACAACCCATTATAGTCACAGTAAAATTTTCATGAAAAATCAAAACGATTATTGGTACGAAAATGCGACTCATTCGGGCAGCTTATAAAATAAATATTCTTTAGCCTAACTTCATAGTTTCGGTTAACACTTTGCCCGAAACGGTAGAAGATCGCAGAGAAACTTGCAAAAATGTTTTGAGATGATTTCAATTGACACATTATAAGGGAAGACGGGGGTGTACAGGTGTAAAAATGTGCTAAAAAGTTTGCCCCCAAAATGATGAGTTATTCATTTTATGCGGTAATTTTCTGATCATTTTGAAGGCTATAATTTGCTCAATTTTATTAAAGTGAGCATGTTATTGCAAACGAAAACTCAAAGAAACGACTGCTTAGATTCCATTCACAAACATCGCAATGCCATTTCTGGCCGTCTGAAGGGTCGCAATTTTTTGTAAAACTTCACAGATGCACCTTACAAGACATATCAAGTGTCATTTCCTGCAATTTAGGGGTGTATCCCTGCAAAAAGCTGTGATAAAAAGGGTTCGTATAAAATAAATGTTACGAAAATTGGCTATACATTCTGAAAGCGTACAGACAAAAATGTTCTCAGTCTCACTTCACAGACCCTGCGCAACTCTTTGCTCGAAGTGGTAGCATATGCAGGAGAGAATTGCATAAATTTTCTGGTATAACTCCAATTGGCGAGTTTCACCGGAGTATGTACACATGTAGTCAGTTAGATGGGAGTTTTACGGCCCAGTTTCCAACCTATAGGATGAAGTCGAGCCGGCCACGGCCTTTTTTCCAGTCGTGGCCCACTGGCTTGTTTTCCCTACTTCATTTCTTATGCGGAGCATCACCCACAACGGAGTAAACAATGCCTGGGAAATGGTAATGGTACATTTTATCCAGTAATTTTCTGATTATTTTGCTTTTTTTCATTTTCTAATTTAACGAATTTGTTGCAACGAAAGCTGAAAAAAATAATGCCTAAGATTACCCTTATTGGATCGACAAATGCCATTTCCGGCTGTCTAAGGCTGCGATTGTTCAAAATTTTCCTACGATCCGCTTTAAATAATCTTAAGTATCTGCACCACGAGGCTGTGCACACACGCAGAGACAGCGGCGTCAGCTTTGCAGTAAACACACTGCACAGGCCTATTTTAACCCTTTAACGTTGTTTGGAACCCTTTAGGCCCATACGGAGAGCGTGGCTGTCACCCATCTTTACTGTTTCATGCGGAGCTCGAAACTGCGAAAAGCTACCCGAAAATTCGGCCACAACAAAGAGAGAGACAATTGTTTAAGGTTAAGGGGTCAATAGCCTACGGGAGCTGACGCGGAGCGTGCTACATCCGCTTTTCCGCCCACTCACGAGGCCCGCAGATATGCCCCGATTGGAGCACAACGGTAAAGGGATAATATAGCGCTCAGCTAAGGTAGTGAATCGGTTTGCGTTAAGTCATGTATATCTCCTCCCCTGTAATTATGGATTGAAGCCCAGACTCGGGGATAATTTTAATGCCCGGGGTAAATGTAAATAATCTTAAAGTGCCGCGTTGTTCTGGGCTTGAGGAATTCATCTCATAAAGGAAGCAAAAATTAAAAAAAAAATTCTCAGTTGGTTTTAATCCTGTCTGTGACCTCTGACAAATTTATGACATTAAAAAAAAAAAAATTCCGAAATAAAACTTCTCTTCTTCTGTTCGAAACTTCCGTGGACAAGAAAAGAAACTTTCCAAATTGCTTTGATGATGAAAATTCAACAAGAGTGTTTTTAAAAAATGGAACAGAATTTTGGTAAAGAATTCTTACAAGGCCTTATGCCTTGTAAATTACATTATCGTGAGACTGTGCTAAACTCCCCAAATCTTTCGACGATGACGGAAAGATACTTATCCTGCGTTCCTCATTTTTGGGGTTTCACCAAATACATGCATCAAAATCTTTAGAAAAAGCTTGAAATCTCGCATAGCCCTTTACCAAGACATATGTGTAAGCGTGAAATTTTTACAATAATCTCGGTAAGAAAACGGTTTCTCCACTATCGACTTTTCTCGAATAAATAATTTAGTAGTTTCGAAGCATATAGGTGTTCTTTTCATGTACAGTGTTTTTCATATTCCTTTTCGTGACCCCACACTCGTTTCTATCTGAATAGCAGGGCTGTAGTCAAGTCCAATAAACTTGAGTCCAAGTCAGAGTGAGAGTACATAAACTCAAGTCCGAATCCAAGTCCGAAGGGCTAGAGTCCAGTGCGGGGTCCAGTGCTCTCAACTTCAAGTCTGAGAATTTTGAAACAAGTAGAGTAGTTTATGGTTTTGACCTTGGAAAGACTTAATACAGGGATACACTAAGCTCAATATGCTACTTTCAATTTACTCCTATTACCCCCATTACCCAAATAAACAACTAATTAATGTTACCAATTTTGTTAATTTGTCTTTTTCTCCATTTAGTATTTCGAAATGAAGAATGAGTTAGATCACATCCTTTTAAAATCCTCGAAATTGGCCGGAATTTCAGGCCAATCTGAGTGACCTTTTCAGTTGGCAATAGTTCTACTGGTTCACTCCTTGCCAACAGATAATGGCGTAATTTGCCCACATGTTTTTGGTACCTTTCTAGGTGGTCCTCTCTACCTCTTGTGTAATAGCATGAACATTATATTGAGGTGATACAATAGTACAGGGACTTAGCACATTGCATCCACCATTTTGATGGAACCTGGGCCATAAAACCCTGTCTACCTAAGTAACTAACACATTGAATCAAAAATGATATTTAACCTATAGTGTCCGTTCTTTTACTCTTGTCAACACTACCGTATGTAGGATGTACAATAATTTTTTATGTATGAATGTAGACTGCAGTACATAATACATTCACAGAGCATAAAATAAAGAACGACAAGAGGGGCTACATCATTAGTGCTCCCAACTCATTGACATCACTTTTTATGTATCCTTTTGCATTTCTTTATTTTCCCCTGCAATTGTACAAAAGTTTTGTAATATTACAGATATTTTTATAGTGTACTTAGAAATTTCGTCTCACCAATTGAACCTCTTACCCTTGGCACCGATTGATTCATGTTTGTTCAAGGGATATATATACCAGGGTGCGCACGGGGCCTTGAAAACCTTGAAAGTCCTTGAATTTACATCATTCATTTTCAAGGCCTTGAAAGTGCTTGAATTTGTACTTTTTCATCATAGTCCTTGAAAAGTGCTTGAATTTTACAAAAACAAATTTACCAAACACATGTACACAGACATCTTATCATCTAAAATATTGACAAATTCACCTTAAAACCATCTAAACCCATTGATTTTATGATCAGAAAACGATCGGCAAATCTTTCCGTGTATAGGCTCCACTTGCCTATCAAATAGTGTGTTAGGCTAAGTTGCTTGTGTGAAACAAGTGCAATGATGCCTTCAGGATCGTTAATGGACAAGTGCAACACTTGTTTTGCACACAAGAAGCACAAAAGATAATGAATTTGACGGGAAGGGCTTTTCTATTACAAAATATAGTTAAAATCTGAAGAGGGTGCCACTATTAGCCCAAAGTGAGCTATGTTATGCCAGGGCCCAGGTATACCCTTTCTTACAAATAAAGCTCATACTTATCAGGCAGCATCACTCAATCCATCTCTCTGTCCACACTTGTTGAAAATGTTTTTCTTCCAATGTGGTTTCATGAATGTGATTGAAAATTGGGCACAGTGTTCCCTGGGTGGTGAGTCCCATGTGGGGTGCTTAGGAATTTGGACGCAGGTCCCATGTGGCCCAATTTATGATAAACTGCAAAATGCTTCTCCTCCAGCAGTTCTCTTGTACAATGCTGATGTCTTGTCATAGTGCATGATACTCTATAACTAGTACGGTACCTTCAGGGTGTTCAGAAATTTTAAGTCCAAAGGCCAATATGGCCCGTAGGGTCCATGTTGTAAAATATTACACAATAACTTTTTTCTTTTAATTTTTAAAACAGTTAACAGCCTGATATAAGGATGCTTGCCTGGTGGATTGTTTACGACATTCTTGAATTTTTATACAAGGGTCCAAATGCATGGGCCCGGGCCAATATGGCCCATTCCATGAAAGTTTGCAAAATTCTTTTCCTCCTACAAATTGTGTTTCACAATGTTGATGATTTGTCATACTGATCTAGTGATCCTCTTTTAATAGTTCTTTTGGGTGTATAGAAAGTTTCTGTCTAAGGCTCAAAATGTGCCCTATCATGGTCCATATTGTGAAATATTGCAAAATGGTCAGTCCTTCCTCAACTTAATGTTAGACAGAGCTGCCAGCCTGATATAGTGGTACCAGATTAGTGATCATACGGTGTTCTGGAAGCTTAGGTCTAAGTTTCCATGTGGGCCTTATGACCCTTTTTTATAAAATTCTGTGAATTGTTTAGATTGTCTTGTGCAATGTTGATGGTTTGTTACAATGATCATGATTTCACTTTGTGGCACCTTCAGGTTAATTATTCCTAGTTCTTGAACAGGACCATGTACTACACTTAACAGTGGGACTTACTCTAGTGTGGAGTAAAACAAGGTGGACATAGCATAGAGTCCTGTTTAAGGACTAGTTATTCCTGACTCTTGAGGTGTTTGGAGTCCAAGGCCCAAGGTGGACCATAGGGTCTATTTTGTGAAGTATTGCAAGTGGTTAACTTTTCCTCCAGGTAATTTTGAATAGAGTTGAAGGCCTGTGGTAGTGATGCTTGGTTAGTGATCTGCTTACATTTTGGGGCATATTGGTCCAAGGTTCCATGTGACCCCTATAGTACTTTTTATGAAAATCTGCAAAATGTCCCTTCAACTACAGATTGTCTAGTAAAATGTTGATGGTTTGCCTGAATGATTTTTTTTTCCCTGAAAACCTCAAAGTGTGCTCAAGTATTTCATACTTCATAAAAATTTGGGAGTGCTCTGTTAAAGAGCAATTTGATGTCCCTGAAAAACCAAGTTAACCTTGAAAAGTACTTGAAAAGTGCTTGAATTTTATCTTGAGAAAAGAGTACGAACCCTGAATATACGAAACAAAAGTACATCTGCACCTAATGCCGTATGTTTGTGTTAAGAAAATTCACATTTTTAAAGAATATGCTGGGCTTCATTAAAAGGATTCATGTTTAAGGCCTTACCTGCTTATGTAAGCTTTCTGTGATTAACTTCTTCTAGGCCTACATTCACACACTAAAAATGTTGTGTAGAATTTACCTAACATTGTGTGAATAGTCCACCAATCGACAAATATGTAGAAAGTACACAGGGTTGTTTTAAAAATCTACACAACATAATTTACACAGTGTTGTGTAAATTTTACACATTTTGTGTAATTTTTTTACACAACCATGTGTACTTTCTACACATTTGTTGAATGGTGGGCTATTCACACAATGATAGATAAATCCTACGCATTTTAAGAGTGCATGCAAGATCACTCGTTAGTTGCAGGTAGATCCTTTGTTACCGTCTATCCGTTTGAGAACTGTAGTATTGGTTCATGTAAAGGCCATATTCATGAAAGGCCTGTTTACAATAAGCACCATTTCCAAAACATCATTCTCTAAACATTCACGTGCTTGCAATCAATCCCATAACACGCCTGTTTTCAGTGTGTTTACAGAACACCATTAGGGCAAACCTCGAAAAGGAATTTTTCCTTTCTGTGACTTTATTTTTAATTTCTGGGATTTTTATTTTATTTTCCTGCGACATCATTTTCTTGTCTGCGACTTTTTCTTCATTTCTGCCACTTTTTCTTCATTTGTGCGATTTTTTTTCACTTCTACGATTTTTATTTCATTGCTGCGACTTTTGTTTTTCATATCTGCTACTTTTTTCATTTCTTCGACTTTTTTATTTCTGCGATTTTTTTTTTTCATTTCTGCGATCTTTTTAGTTAGGCTAGGCCTAACGTTAGCCATGCTTGTAGCTTTATGATCCGGCTTAGCCAAGTTACTAGGGGTGGATGTTGAAATTTTTTCAATTATCAAATTTTCTGTGAAAATCTGGGGAAATATGAAGACAATTTTTTAGGCACTGGAATAATTTAAACTATGTTCTACCACAAATGGTTCTGAAACTACCCAAATTTTAGCATGCATGGCGTACGTTCCCTCAATTTTGTCCTTAATGCTTATACCTTCTGATAACGACCACTGGAGAAACAGCAGTAAAAATTCAAACTTTTGTACGAATAATGAGGTAGAAGACTCGCCTTGTTATTTGGAGATCGGTTGGGATGGAGAATTGAAACGGTCTCGATGCAGATCTAGAATGCAAGTTTTGTCATGGTAATGTCGCATGTAATGCAAAATTTCAGCGCGTTTCGCTCGATATGGTTTCTTGACCACTTTATAAGTTACAGTGTATAGTACTTCAAAACATTTCCAAAAACAGCCATCTTATCTAGGTTATCTCCACTTATCTTCCTCCAGACCCCTCACAAAGCAAACGTCTGTGGAATATTCTAAGAGAACCTCAATCTCCTTCATCTAGGGTTTCCAAAAATCCTGGAGGAATTTGTGAAATTGCAAAAAAAAATCAGGATTTCGTGTATCTTTCACGGGATCTGAAGGTTTTTCCCTAAATTTGCTGACCAAATAGTTTAAAAAATTTGCTGGTGGTAGTATTGGCCTGACCAGGTAATATACTGCTGCTGTGAATAGTGGATAATGATAACAGTATGCTACCTCGTATTACTTAAACAACTGCAAGGACAATAGATGCCCTCTTACCTTTATCCCACGTTTGCAACTTGAACTACTTCACGTGTATACTAGTGACGGCCAAGTGCACATCGCGCTAGGTACCTACTATCTAACTACTGCACAATTACTACTTCGTCTGTCACCTTCTTTACCAAACAGCACGGTCTGTCTGACAGCCCCGTGTTCCGAGCAGGGGGGTTCACGCACCACACGAGGTATGACACACTTTTCCCAAAGTCGCCGGTAGCATAGACACGCCCCAATTTATTTGTTCTCTCTCTGGAAATCCCATCATCGTGACGTCAAGTTTTGGGCAGGGTGTTATGAAAAAATCCGGTACGCACCCCGACAACCGATGGTGGCACACACTAGACTTCCCAAAATTCCCACCTCCCACCCTAGTTAGAATCCTGGATCCACCACTGTTTATGAAATTCATTTCGAGTGGGTCTGGTGGGTGGAAGTGACCATAAAGTTTGCCCTCCTTTCATGACTTTTGCCACTAGAAGTTGTAAGGAATATTACAGTCTGTGCCCCAAATTATTTGTGCCAAGGTCTCCAAATAGTAAATTCGGCCTTATTGCCCAACAGCATAACAGAGAAGTTTCAGATTTACCGAGGTTCCAACCCATAACCCTATGACTCCAAGTTCGCAGCTATGCAGAGCACTGAGCGAATTCATGTTACATCTAAAGTATACTGACTCTTTTTCAAGGCTTTTAGGATCTGACTAAAAGAAAGTTCCATTCAAGCAACAAATGTTACATTAGTTTGCACCTAGACACCCTTGAAAACCGAAGAAAATCCAAAGGGGGAGGGAAGTCACCCGTCCTAAATTTCTAATAGATCTCTCCTCCCGGACGGCGATTTATGTGTGTTCTCCTTTCCAGAAAAAAGTATGGTAAACCTAGCCACCGCCCTCGTCACAAAACTAACTAGAAAATGTGGTTACGTACCGTAACCACAATGGACATGACATTGTGCTAGTCTTTGGTTGCCCATGTAGGGGAAGGATGGACTGCCTGGTTAATCCGACGGACAACAGGGACGTAGATCTGGTATGTAGTTTGGGGGACAAAAATTTTCCAACAGACTATGTTGAACCCTATTTCGTGTCCAGGACCGGAATGATCTATAAGCAATCCACCCTATGAAAGCGAGTGCACTCGTAGGCCTACATACACACACAACCAGACACACATACACACTCACAATGACATGCACATACACTCAAAGTGACGTTTTCAAGAAGCCCCCCATATCCCAAAATGTTATAACATTTTGGTTATTCTCCTTTTTTTTTTTTAATTTTTTTATTTTAAATTTGCCTGAATTATTGGAGGGGCAAGGCCTACTGTATGTTTGCTTCCCCCAATATTTTCATTGGTGATGCAATTAGTGTAATTTGCACGGGTAACCACTCGCTATATATCCTAAAACCCGGTTCCAAATCTACTACGCGAAGCTTAAATATTTTGCATGCGAAAAGGATTACCCAATTTACGCTATTCCCCACGGTAATGGAATAAAATATTTTACAATTAATTTGGTTAACATTCTCGGGGCCTGAGAATGAAGAGAGCCCTAGAAATTATGTGTAAGTTTGTTTGTGTTTTGTGCTTAATATGTACCAAATAAATAAATCAAAAAATTTGAAAGTTGTTTGTACTTTATTTCCTGAAGTTGAAATTTTTATCAGCGTGCGGCCCGATCGCGCGTTACTTCGCGAGTTGCTTCTCACACATCAATGTACGCCACTTTGTTCGAGCAAGCTATCCGACGGTGATTCAAAATCACTTCGTACTTCACGCAGAAACTAGCAGACACATCCCCCCGCCCAGCTTGCAGAGACCAGTGCCCGTAGCATTCGGCATGCTAGGTACACTGTACTGAGCCTTGCATGTATACGATCTCATAATACGGCGGTATGACACCTTTATGTCACCATGTCCGGATGTCGACGTGAGGCCTGCTACGTCAGAACGTACATAACCCTACAATGAAAATTCCAACGTGCATTGTGCATTACTGGGAGAGAAGTTCACGAGCATGACGTCTTTTGTTTACAATCGGTAATTTTGGACGTGCAAGAGAATACCATAATACAGGGCTCTGATTGGTTGATGTCTTAAACCGGTGTTTTAAAAGGAGAAGCTTCAAGCTCTTAGGATGCTTGCCTTTAGAGTAGGAAAGCGTCCAAAAATTTAATATCAAATATTGATAGAGGCCTTGGAAAGTACTTATTTTCTTATTTGACTGTTTTCTGTTACGTTTCTTTGGGATCATGACCACTACGTGTCCGGTCGTTCCACTAAAACTTAAATACACTTAAAATAGGGGTGAAGGTTGTTGGCTGTGTGTGGTGTTTAAGGCACAATAGATGTTCCAACAATAGCCCTTTGTCGTTTCTTTTACTTGTCATTTTGATTTAAAACAAAAGGAGATGATAAAACCTTATGACAAATCAGATTTTTTGTACTTGGGAATGTGATCATCAACTCTCCAAAACAGCTGTAAATATTATTTTGCATGTCAGATATGGAGCATGCCTAACAAAATGTTCTAATCTTTTAAGTCAGTGTAACACCAAGTAACCGACGGGTATGGCGATTTGGTACCCGGGTCCTACTTTTTAGTAGGGCCTATACCGGTGCAAAGGCACTTGTTGCAATTCGATCCCTACCTGCCACCGAGAATTGACAAACCTGTCCGAAAAAAGTACAGCAAGTGTGTAGTACTAAATTTGTCTCTGATTTAGAATAATTGCCCGGAATGAAGTGAACCTGCGAATGTACGTGCAGTTAATGTACACTAGCTACGTTCACGTTTGACCTCAGCTGGCCTATGCCAATCGAAAACCTATAATGGTTTATACGTATGGTAAAATAGGAGATTTGCATCGAAAATTCGGACTTGAGGTTTGATTGCACTTTGCCTTCGATCGATCTGTTCGACATTATGTGAAATTCTTTTTGTTTATACGTTCAATCGGTCACCTTAATTTGCTTGTACACGATCGCAATGGACCGTGCGTAATGACTTTATACTGCTGAACGCTGCGCCAAACCCGGCACTTACACTACTGTACACATTTTATACATTCCTTCACTGAAAGCAGTTCAAACGGAGATATCGTAGCATGCCGCTCAGTCGAACTTCCAGGGAATTGCGACAAGAAAATTATACGAATGTTTTCAAATTTATACAATTGTCTTTATAGTCACTTTATAAGTCAAATGTTAAATTAAGTTGGTGACCAAACAGTCCTACTAAATAAAGTGATGTTGAAAATACAGACCAAAGTAGGACAGCATCCCTCGCGTTCGTGACTGCGTCATATGTAAAGTAACAGGCATATTACCTACTTAATATTAATATTAGCCTACTTAATATTAATATTAGCCTACTTAATATTACTATTAGCCTACTTAATATTACTATAAGCCTACTTAATATTACTATTAGCCTACTTAATATTAAAATGTCGAGTATTTGAGGAAAAATGTACCGCATTTCGTAATTAGCGACATTTTTCACACAATCTTGTCACATACCGGTCTCCTTTGCTGTACAAATCTGTTCCCAAAAGATCGGTTTGTTTCTCATTGGGAGTCGTCCGATAAACTGAACGAAAGAAATGGGGTCACGTGATCATCAGAAAATGCGACCAACCACAATAATGGACATGCTGTGTCATGTCCATTAATTCTAAAAAATACACCTACAAGTATTACCCATACGCACCTGAAAAGGAACAACAAATTGACTTCAAAAGATGTTAAATTAAGCACCAGACTGCATCTAAGGGTACTTAAATGTTCAAAAATTTCTCGAAGGGAAGGGGGACATCCCCTCCTCCACGCCAACAGTAAGACAATGCAGTTAACCCCAAAAGCAAAACACTGCCTAAACCTGAGTAGATGGTATATTTCCTCTCACAGACATGTGGCAAAATGCGTTCCCCCTGATTCATTAGCATCTGGTGGCGCCAGACTTCAAGTTGAAAAAACCCAGGTTAAAGTAACAATTCTGAATCCTCCTCTGGTTACAGAGTAATTGTAAACTGAATATGAATTAAAAATAAGCTGAAACGTGGAATCCTTTTTGGAAACCTGCCATAATTATGCAATAACGGATTTAAAAGAAGGGTTTAAGGTCACAACAGGATTTGGTATGTTAGAGAAGTACTTATTCTGAAAATTTCGATGAAATTTGCATTGAAATCCAATGTGTGGTTCCCAAGATATGAGCACGTAAAGTTTTCACATTTTCAACAAAATGTGAACTTGAAGCAAGCACATATGACATCACATCCCCACATTAATGGGCAGTCTTTTGTTTCTCTTTAAACCTTATATTGGAGTTTCTCCTCAACAATCCCAAATTATAAAAATGTGATTGCATAAGTGGCATGAGAATTTTACAAACTTTGCATCCCTCACAGGGAGTTGATACTCCTATTAACTTCAAGGTCAACATAACAGACTGATAAAACATAGGGAACCAAAGCATTCCTTGTCAATGTGAGGAAGTGTTATAAGCTCTGCTGCCCTCAAACTCATTTTTGAACACAAATCTACTGACTTCATTTATTGATATTTCAAGAAATACACGTTCGATTTGAATGGAACTTTCACCATACTTTGTAGATTTTATTCCTCTTTCATATATGAAAATTTAAGTCTTGCTTACACTTCCCCCTTAAATGTGGAACTCACGGGAATAAACTTCTGTAGCTGCCAAAATATGTACGTCTTACCTGACGTATGACCACAAACTTGACCGCGCTCGTAGAGCCTTGCAGACAGCTGTTTCCACGCTTCAGAAATAGATCTCCCGAATTTAGTGGATACATTTTCTGGATTCCAATGATCATTTCCCGAAACTGGCTGATGCAAAAGATTTTTAGAACCAATTACTATAACATGTTGTTACCCGTTCCTTGTCATAACCAGAAATTCCGAAACAGTCTATCGAAAACTGAAAATATCCAGAATTTCGGGAAATAGCCGGACTCTGTTTGTGGACACAGACTCCAACGAGCAATCATAGCCAAAAAAGTCGCAGAAATGAAAACAAAAGTCTCAGAAATGAAAAATTTCTTCTCGAGGTTGGCCCTCATGATCTTCCGTAGTGTATACATGGTACTATGCCACAACCTCAAACATTTTTTACATGTTTGAAATGTTTTCAAAGAAATGTCATGTCAATTCTTTACCCAAAACAAGTTTAAGGAATGGTTTTCTTTTGGAAATGTTTTGGGAATGTTGATTTTGTATGCAGCACTCTAGTGTAATTGACACATGCAGTAAAGTGGTGGCACTATACGGGGGGCACGGGGGGGTAAGGGGGGCATTTGCTCCTTCAAAGGTTGTCCTTGTCCTCCACTTGCCTTTCCCCGTGTCAGTAAGCACTTGGTTAATCGAAAAGAATGGATAATGAGCCTCTCCTGATACTCAATTTTTCATCCAGAGATTTGCTTAAAGGCCCGAGCAGTACCAATTCTCCTAACTTCATTGTTTAAGCCTCTCCCACAATTTTCCGAAATTCATGCTCATCCAGATACAATCTCAGTTAATTGCTTCGGGGTGAGTAAAGTAAAACTCAATATTATCAAAACACTCTCAGTACCGTTCATGCTGTGTAATATAAGGCTTAGTACTTTAAATTGTTTGAATTAGCTGTCAATCAAAGAGCTGAGCCGATTGAGAATTTCGGTACACCCGTACCAAAATTGGAGTTTGGGGTGAGAGGTTTGGCCCTTTATATCTCAGAGCTTCATTGTGCTTCCTCCTTGACCCCCACCCACGTGAACGGGTCTCCTTTTGGCTCGGTTTCCCGCTGCGCTCAAACATTTTTGCACCCAACATTTCCCGTTGCCTTTGGTTTGCCCCTACCCAATTTTGACATTCTTGTCGCAACCAAAGTGACTGGCTCTATACCTTCCCAGGTAGCATAAAGTGTTGGAAATTGTTCGCAGCACTGAATTGGTAATGCGGCGTATACTGTGTAGGCAACTAAGGAAAGGTCCAACTTTTCACCAACCTTTTAGATCAACAATTGGGCAATTGGACGATTGGACAATGTATTAGCAACGTTTAACCAACGTCGATCAATTTGATAAAACCAAAAAATGGTCTCTTCAACCACTGTTTAGTCAGCTTTGTGTGACCGACTGTGTGGAACCCATTGCCATCGTGCTTGGTGATCAGAATTAGCAATAGTGTAGGCAAAACAAGTCGATGAGCAGTGGCGTAGCTAGGATTTTTTTCCAGGGAGGCAAAGGTATGAAATTTTCCCAAACTTTTCCCGGTAAATGTGTATGTATTTCATATAAAATGTGCAAATTACAAGTAAAACAACATTACCATGTCATTATGTAATATTACTTGTATTTTAATCTTCAAGTATAACATATAGCAATTGTGAAAAGACAACTCCTAGGCCATATATTTGTTTTGGTCAACATTATCGGTTTCATTTGTATGTACCAACGAAGGGACGTACGCAGGATTGTTTGAAGGGGACAGTTTGTTGAGTGATCGCCAGCCTGGGGAGGGGTCTAAGGAGAGGGGTCACTCCTTCCCCCTGGAATTTTTTGGCGTTTTTAAGGAGCCTAGATGCAAAATGGTGCAAGATTTTCGACTTAAACAGGAACAGTGAGGAAAGTTGAATTGTGGTGGTTCATGTAGATAAAACGGATACCTTTGGGGTCTTTACATGCTTTCTTATGTCATTCAAGCTACAGTACCTTACGAAGTAACTTGATATTAAATTTGGATACATTTAGGGGTCAAAATAAAAGAGCATCGATCGGTATAGGCGAAAGGGAATATTCTAATTTTCGGTTTTTCTTGGCCACAAAATGCTATTCTGTCATAAAGATTATCTGAACAAAGCGCCATCATTGGTTTCCGCGGAGCGTAGAGAAAATTTCGAAAAATCAGACCCCTCAGATGGCCGGAAATAGCATTTTCCAGACTTACAGGAAGAATCGAACCGGTCGCTATCTTCTTTTGTCCACTTATAATTATGTTCACAAACTGCCAAGTGATCAGAGAGTTAAGGGCGACTGTGACCTCTAAAATGTAATTTGGCCCAAAAGACTGAGCGAAGCGCCACCATTAGTTAGCGCGGAGGGTAGAGAAAATTTCGAAAAATTTGATACCTCAGATGGCCAAAAATTGCGTATTCATGCTTGTAAAGAGAATATTAGCAAACAGTCTTTATTTTAAACTTTTGTTTGCAATACGAAAAAATCAAGAAGATGCCAAGTGATCAGAAAATTGCCTCATAAAATGTACTATCCTTATAAGGCCTATATGAAATGGTCTTTATTCTTCTCGGGGAAACTATACAACGAATTGAAAGTATGCTAACGTCTCTCTGTTGTGACCCTTGGCTTAATTGGACACTGGAAAAACAGCCGTGGCCGACTCAACTTGAACCAACCGTTTGGAAACTGGGCCATAAAACTCTAACTAAGTGACTTGGTTAAATTAAAGATCCCCTGTATTGATGAAATTGTCTGCGACTGATCGAACTCCCATCTGTTAATGATTTTACCTTTAACATATCTTTCGTGGTAAATGGCAAAATATTCGCACCGCACCTGAACACCCTCGGCTCCCTCTCCCCATCTTGTGCGTCTATGCCGGCCAGGGAAGGAGTCTATGTGGTGAACCCTCCCTTTTAAAAATTCTTAAAAAGGTAGGTGTTCTTATGCAGTCCGTGCCACCAGTGGGATGCAGAGGCTACTTTTCGAGTACAAATTGGAATTTGACAGAATCTGCCTATTTGTAGGACTTTTAAAAATTGGCATCACTGAGGGGCCTTGCAGGGACAATCTTTCCCTTTTGAAAATTTTTAAAAAATTGGGTGTCTTCCATGCAAACTAGCGCCACATATGCTATCTTTTGAAATAAAATATGTGTTACTTAAGTATGACCACGTATTTTAAGGACATTAAAATAAATGGCATCCGTGAGTGTGGGGACATAGCCCAATGCCCACCCCCCCCCTTCATACTCCACTGAGGGGACTGAGGCCTAATAGTGTTTCGATTACACAGGATATCCTGTTAGAGCAACAGTCTCTTGAGAGTAGAAGGTTGCATTCATTGCGTATGTTCTAGCATAGGACAAGGTATTCATGGACCCGTTTATTGTTGCACCCCAAGTGAGCAGAAAGCATCTAGCTGGTGTACAACGCAGAGACTGGGTACAAGGTGATCATATTCTTTAGTTCGGGTTTACAGCCTTTCACTGCAATGATGATGAGCAGAACAACAGCTTCCTGTGCACTGGTGCTTTTTACATACATAGAAACGGGCACAGAGAACCAATAAGAGAACTCAGACCAGACGGGACAAAAACATAACTTGAACTATGTACAAAATTCATACCATTGCGGACGCAAACCAGATTTCTGTGTCAAGAATTTACAAAATCCACACAGAACCCAACCCAGTACCGAGGGCTATTTAAAACATCGCCTATTTACACATTATCAAATCAAACAGAAAAGCTTTTGAGCTTTCCTTTGCAATGAAATCTTCATTTTAATAAAAAGAAAGTATAATCAAATGGCGAAATGATCAGAAATTTACCAGATAAAATGTACTAGCTCCTTTACAGGACGATGAGGAAAATGACTGAATTATTTTCATATTCTATGTCGCAAAGTAAAATCTCCATTAAACAAAATAGACCAGAACCAAAATTGGGTTTAATAGGGTAAATTCGAACAGATTCTATACACCCTGGTGAAGTTTTCATTCATTTTCCATGTTCGGTTCTCTAGAAGAGATATTAACAATTGAAGCTGACACATTTTCTACAAAAAGGAAACTTGAAAGAAGCAGGTGCGATGTCATGTATTCATATTGATGGTCAATGTTTTGTTTTGGTTTGGTTTTTTTATTATTATTTATTTTTGATCGTGCTGTTTGACCTTAAATTTATTCGGGATGCTATTTTGCCCCCAAAGACAAATTAAGTTTTTAAACTTCCCTTGCTTGGGATGTACTTATAGTAACAACATTATCACTGTTAAGTTGTATAAAAATAGTGTTGAATTTTAGAGAAAAACAACTTAACATTGTCCATCAATGTGAATATATGACATCACGCCTACTTGTTGCAAGTTTTCTCTTTGTAGAAAATATGTCAGCTTCCATTCTAATCAGTATCTCGAGAACCAAAGGTGGGAAATGAGTAAAAATTTCCCCAGTAGGATATGCCTAGAATATGTTCCTCTTCAAAATATCAAACATAAATTTGGTTCTGGACTTTTTTTTGTTACAAGGGGCTACACACCCGCCTTGAAAAATTGAAATCATTACTTTTCCAATCATATTAATTCATATAACCAGTGGTCGAATGAGCCTGTAAACCTGAACCGGCAGCACGGAAGCGTTGATAGCGCTACTAGCACCAATAACAACACTGATTCAATACTGCTATTGGTGCTGGTAGCGCTATCAACACTTCTGTGCGCCCGGTACTGGGCTAAAATTTTGATACAATTACGAACTACATCATTGACAATTACGCATTTTTTTATACTTTATAAATAATATATGGCATTTGTATGAGGTAGAAGGTTGGGATAGTCAGATTAAGAAAAGGGCTACTTTTTATTCATGTCTTATCGAATAACGTCATTTTTGAAAAATTGAAGACCATGCTTTGGAAACGTTTGGGGGCAAGTACCCTCCGTGCCTCTACGGCGAGCCGCTAATGCATTTCTGTGTAAAGGAAAATGTTCTTATTAAAACTGACGCCTTTGTCGATTACCAAATACTGGAGTTTTCGAATGTACAATCTGTCTCATTATCAAATTATAGAGGACAGTAATACACAAAAATATTGCACTTTCGTGTCCTAGATTTTAAGATTTCCCGTTTCGAGTCTGGCAGGAAATTCAAAGTCTCCAAACCTATTCCAGAGGTCTAGCTATTGTTGCTCACTATACTACGTGGATGTAACATACACGGTATAACCTTGATGGTCAGTAAACACATGCGTTAATCTCTATTTCAAATATTTCAAGGTTTTTTCTCTAAAGCCAACAAGTAAACACTGTAAACAATTTTCCGTACATAACTTGAAAAATTGAAGTTTTATTGAACGTAACAAGTTCTGATGCGTTTTTAAACTTATTTCCAGAGTGAGCCTAAGAATACCGGGCATGTGCGATCAAAAGCAAGGTTTTCCACATAGCCTTGAATGCTCTCGATTTCGTAAAGCTCCGTATAAGAATAGAAAAACGAGATAAACAAACTTCAAACACTCGATGAGTGTTCCTATACAACGGATAACACAATCTTTGTTTAGTGCAACCAAGCTGCTAACATGTATAACATCGAAAATATTTTAGATACGCAATTTGATTACATCAAGAATTGTTGAAGTGTGCCACAGGCTCTTTACTTCATGCACCCTCTCTTAGAGACATGCCCGGGCCCACAATTCTGGTAATGACGTCACCGAGAAATACGGAATATACAACAAAACAACAGGTAGTCTTGGTCAAGACCCTAAGACTAGTTCATAATAGAACATTTCCTACTCT
This sequence comes from Holothuria scabra, assembly GCA_037179385.1. Classification (NCBI taxonomy): domain Eukaryota; kingdom Metazoa; phylum Echinodermata; class Holothuroidea; order Aspidochirotida; family Holothuriidae; genus Holothuria; species Holothuria scabra. Next base: position 2,923,383 of record CM074187.1, on the reverse strand, counting down.
TTTTGAGTACGCTTTCTATTAGCTTCAGAAATTGTCAGCTCTGTATTACTGAAGCAAATCTCCCTGCAAAGTAGTCAAGTTTAAAGCCCGCCCTCGAAATCAACTTTGGTGAAAAATATTGTAATAACGTCTTGACCACGGACAGAGCATGTAACACGTACGTCCTATCAGCAGATTGTCCCCACCGACTGGGACAAAAAAGGCGCACATAGATGGCCGCCGTGAAGCCATAAATCGTCTGATTTTACGACCATTCTACAATTTTTTTACTCAAAGTCCATTTTGGACGAGAAACAATTTCATATTCCTGCAATACGTGTAGTGATTTGATTTTGACCTTACCTTACATTACGTCGAAAATATTTCAACTTTCTTAGAAAATCCGTTGGTTTACTTGAGCAGGTCCAAACTTCAACACAAAACCAGTGGCGTATAGCTAGGATATTTTCCAGGGGGGCAAAGCTCGAAAATTTCCCTAAAACTTTTCAGTTTCAGTATATTTTCAAGGTCAAGGTGCATGCATTACATACAAATTACGTAAATTTATGACGTCATGTAATGTGACCTAAGTTAATACATGGCCTACAAGATCCTGAAGCTGCCTACTATATACACAGGATTAGGACAATGTCAAATGGGCCCGTTGTCATCCCTATCCCCAGTGACTAACTAGATTAATTTTCCGAGCAGATTCAATAGATTAATTTTCCGAACCAGTCCTTTAAAAATAAGGTAAACATCGTACGTTTTTCGTGGTTTGCAGGGTTATTATGTCTAGACAACGATAAGCTATTGTTTTTAGCTCCATCCATGGTTAAACACAGAGTAAGTTCAGTCTTTAACCTGTACGGTTCTAGCTTGTAGGATGAAAGGCCATTAACCCTTTACCGTTGCGCTCCGATCGGGGCATATCTGCGCTCCTCGGGAGTGGGCGGAAAAGCGGACGTAGCCCGCCCCGCATCGGCTCCCGTAGACCATTGACCCCGTGACCTTAAACTATTGTCTCTCTCGTTGTTGTGGCCGAATTTTTGGGTAGCTACTCGCAGTTTCGAGCTCCGCGTGAGAGAGTAAAGATGGGTGACAGCCGAGCTCTCCGCATGGGTCCAAAAGGACCCAAACAACGGTAAAGGGTTAATGCTTAAACCTAACCCAGAGCGCTATCAACCAATAGGTTGGAAACTGGGCTGTTAAACCTCGTCTAACCTAACCCAGGGCGTTTTCAACTTTAGTGACGGGTGAGAGTGATACGCGGAGCGCGACCATCGGTTCCCGCGGAGCGTCCCGCCAGGGGAAATTTCGCTAAAAACACCCCTAGATTGCAGGAAATGACACTCCCTGTGCCTAATTACTGCATGCTTAGAATGTTATATTTTTCTTAACCTGAAAACTTTTGAGGAGACAATTTGTTTTCAACATATATAAAAAGGAAAATGGGAAACTCTGAAGCCTACCGGTATGTATTGCTGACAGTCTTAAATCGAATATAAATATAATGGTTGTGGAACGAAAACAAACGGAAATTGTGATAATTAAATGAGAGAATATTTCGTTCACGAGGCTATGATTATGTTACTGTTTACTAGCAAAGTATTATCCAATAGTGCATCAAGTTGATGAACATAACATAAGCTCAACACTAAGTAGGGAACTATAGCTCAATGATGGTATCCTATGCTCCGGTCTTATAGCCTGCCAGTATTGCGCAGTATACGCTGAACTGATCAAAATACCCTGCATGTGTACCAGAGAACATTTACGCTGCTGCAGAGGGGGCATTTCTGCAGAATGCGAGTTGAGCGTGCTTCGTGCTGCAGTGACACAGATGAGATCTGAGACCCCTTTAGGCTGACGCCCCTTTTTCGTAGCGATGAGCTGGACGAAAAAATTCGTCCGCCCCGAGGAATTAAGTCACTACAGTTCAGTTATGGAATTTTCCTGCCCCTTATTCATAACCTTGTTCAAATCTTGCCCCAAATGGGGTAAAAATTGGGCGAGAGATGACTGAAAAGTTCTGGAATGCATTTAATTTGTTTTGTGTACTTTTTGTCAGTGGGACATGGTGGAAGATGTTGAAAAATAAATTGGAAAATGTGACCGCAAAAAGAGGAAGATGGGGAGTTAGTGGAGCAGAGGTGGATAGGAGGAGCTCAATTCAGAAATATTGACTTCACAAGTGTAATTTTGTATGACATTGAAAACTAAGACGAAACCTACATGCAGAAATGTAAAGTTGCACATGATATTTCGTTTTTCATCAAAATTAATAGTGACTGCTTATTTGAAAAGAAAATCCAGACATCCTAAGCATACAGAACCAATGTAAAAAGGAGCAAACCAGAGATCCATTTTGAATCTAGTCTGAGCCTTCGAGATATTCAAAAATTTAAATAAGGGGGGATAACCTCTAGTTACGCTCCCTCCCCCGTTCGGGTGTTCAATTTACCAACACACCAAAATTCTGGGAATGCACCTGCAAATTATCTGGTAATTCTCTGATCCTTTTGCTAGTAAACTTTGTCATTGTTGCTATTGAAGTGAACATTTTTATTGTATATGCAAGCCTGGTCCATTTCATTTTTCCGAGGGTTTGTCAATGTCAATTGTCAATTGTTTTTTCAATTTTCTGCACCTTCCGTAAAAATGGTGGCGCTCCGCCCAAATACATTTGGGACACGTCGTACATGACTACAAATTAGGGGGAAGAAAATCCTCTTCCTCTCCCTACATAGAAGTTCTCCCTAACGATTATAATAGTAATAACCTTAATGCGATATGAAGTTATAGAATTCTTTCGGCAAGTGAAGTCACAATTGTTAAGCCAAGCCCACTGTCGGTCAAAACTCAACAGCGCTTAAAGGCAACTGTCCCATGTGAGTCGCCAGCTGCTTTACAGCTGTATGACTACACTAGCTAGCGTTCTACACAAGGTTTTGGCCGCCAACTGGGGTGGGGCTTGTGACATGAGTGCTTTCATGTTACGTCACAATTGGTAAGCCACGCCCTTTGCCGGGTAAACATCAGTAGTGTTTCTATAGATCTTATGCAAATAATGTTACAGAGCAAAAAGTACGTCCTCCTTTGGGGGCAAACAAACCAACACCGACCTACAGAAAGCTTGTTTGTCAACCAATCGAATACGCGCATAGCCTGCTACACCGGAAGGGTGAATTCTTATGGGTGCGGCCACGTGGTCCAGTGTTTTGCCCCTAAGGATGGCGTCAGAGTGTCGTCAATGCATACGGTCTATACAACAGTCACACGTAGGTCGTCAGCTGTTTCTCAGCTAACTACACTAAATGCTTACCACACTAGATTTTGCCCTTAAAAGGGGCGGTGTTTGTAACGTAGATGAAAGCACTCTTTATGGTGAAAAAAGTTACTACATTGAGTGAAGAAAGAGTATCTTTCAGGGATGCATGTTTCTGCTGCATAGACACCATAATGATAAAAATACATAATCTAACAGACCTCTCGGTCATTTGGCTAAAATCATGAGTATTATTTGTTCTTTTCATCTTATTCTGGGACATTTGGTTCAAAGTGAAAGCGCATCCAAAGTACTGGGGTACTTTACGCAAAACCACAAAAACACAATAGAGATTGTTATAAGTTTAACTTGCTTTAATTATTAATTTATATAATATATACATGTAATGCAGTAATTGGTTTGTTCTTTCCCCTTTGTTTTACGGCGCCTTTTGAGCAAATCCCACACACAAAATTTCATCCCACTTCCTAATTGGTCTCGAACTGTATATTAGCTTAAAGCCGGCAAAGTCCCTACATGGGCCATAAGAATAACGCCACGTGACTATATCGCTTTGCAGTCCCGTTAATTGTCGAGTCTGAAAAAGCCTTTGACGTCTCGGCGAGGTAACTAATCGGCTTGATTGGCCACGTTGATGGCTACTTCTGGGCGTGGTCACATTCAGTATGGCGGCGACTCCAGACCGGAAGCCTGTGGGTAAAAAGCCCGTAACAATTTTACAGAAGCTATACAATTTAACATTTTCCATGGCTTCTCACAGGTCCCGAAGTACATCATTTTTCCGACAAGGTACGGAACAAAGAGTAGAACACCCTCCAGCCCACACAATTTTTACTGGGACTTAAAATAGGAGTAAGGAATTTCTGTTCTTTTCCTGACTCCCACAACTCCCAATCCTAAACACTCTTGGGATCAACATAAATTTACTAGCTTACATCTGCTTTCAAAATCAGCTTTGTGTCTGTCAAAATGTCTGGCTTTCACTTCAAATTAAATTTAGCCTCTTTTGGTTAATAACTCAAAACAATAATTTCACGTCGATTTCATTCATAAACTTACAAGAAAACGAAAATACTTAGCGATGACAGCTCTTTTGCCATGAACTGTAGCTCTTTCTGAGCGACTGATGGAGGAACTGAAACCATTTAACACAATTTTTACTTCATTCACGCTAACCATAATATTTGGAAATAAACTAAATATTGCTGGAATTTCATACATAGTTTCTTCTGATTTTGTTCATATCGACCAATTCGGTATCGCTTCTAACGTGACACCCAAAACTAAGTATCACTATGAATGTCAAAATCATAACTCACGCTTCTCTATACTCTACATTCTTACATATGTTACGAGACGACATCAACCAGATTGAATCCACGGAGGAGCGAGTGAAAAGTTCTAGAAAGTGCTAGCTTCGGTTTGTCTCTCTAGCATATTCAACGGGTAATCTCGCTAGAACATTCGCACAGTTACGAGAATGTACGATCACCTACTGGAAACTACTGTATGATGTAATGGCCTAATAATAGCCAACTTGTGGTTATGGGTTACTGAGCCAAGAACGTTCGCTGTTTGTTTTGTACGAGATCAAACGAGACGTTTTCATCTTCTTCTTCTTCAAAAAAGGTGACACATCCAAAGGACATTCTTTCACCACGCATGCGTCGAGAGGCTAAATATGCCCAGTAATATAGGTAATAGGGTCCTTATGGACAGAGGCAACCCTCATTACATTCAGGGGGAGACGATTCCAATCCTTTACGGTTCGAGGCAGGAAGCTAAATTTATAACAGTTAGTACTAGTTTGTGGGAGACAGACATGAAGGTCATGCATTAAACGGGTTCTACGAGTAGGCCGCTGGAGACAATCAACAGGTAATTGAGCCTGGCCAAACACACCTTTGGAAAAAAGGATCAATCTACTTTTCCTCCGCCTTTCAGTTAAGGGCAGAAGGTTTAGTTCCTTAAGGAGCCTGGTCATTGATCCTGGCTCCCTAGAATAGTCAGAGGCAATGAATCTAGCAGACCGTTTTTGTATACTCTCAAGCTTGTCGCGCAGGTAAACCTGGTGGGGGTCCCAAACACTACTGGCGTACTCCAGCACAGGCCGAAGGATTCCTTTATAAGCCATTAACTTGACATCACCAGGGCAGGAAGGTAGGTTTCTATACAAAATACCAAGAATCTTATTTCCCTTGTTACAGATATTTTGGATTTGCTTTTCCCAGTTCAGATCTTTAGTGATGGTAATTCCGAGATACTTAATACTATCTACCCTCGGGAGCTCAATCCTATTTAGAACATACCTAAAAAGTATGGGACTTTTTTTCCGAGCAAAAGTAATAACACTTCACTTAGTGGGCTGAAATCTCATGCCCCACGTGGAAGCCCACAGCCCCAACTGCATGATATCATTCTGAAGTTTATGACAATCCTCATCGGACTCAAAAATACGGTAACAGACACAATCATCTGCAAAAAGACGAACCTTGGAAGAAACACCATCGACGATATCATTGATATGAACCAAGAAGAGAATCGGTCCTAGGACAGACCCCTGGGGAACTCCAGACAGAACTTGCATCGGGGGAGACCGGGTTCCATTGACAACAACAGATTGTTTACGATCAACAAGAAAGTCATCAACCCAACGAAGAATCTGATTTGAAACACCAAGTGTATGCAGCTTGGTCTTCAGCAGTTCATGAGGAACAGTATCGAAGGCCTTCTCAAAATCCAAGATAAACACATCGATTTGTTTATGGGCATCAAGGGAGGAAGCCCAGTCCTCAATTATCGACACATGTTGTGTTTCGCAACTATGAGACTTACGAAAGGCGTGCTGGGTGGGAGAGAGTAAGTTATGTATTTCAAAATGGTTCATAAGGTTTGAGGCAATAATATGTTCTAACAATTTACAGCAGACACATGTAAGAGAAACAGGCCTGTAATTACAAGGTAGGGAACTGTCACCTTTTTTGAAAATATGGCAAACATTTGCAGTCTTCCAATCCTCTGGAATGCATCCTTTTGTAAGGGATTGCTGAAAGAGATGGCTTAGAACAGGTGCAAAATCAGTGGCAATCTCTCTCAGGACCCAAGGACGGATGCCATCTGGTCCCATGGCCTTATTGATTTTAAGACCATGCAAAAGCTTTTCAACGCCAAAGGTGGATATAGTTATATCATTCATTCTCTTACACGCGGGCCTGATGAGGGGAACAGTATGAAACACTGTTTTAGTGAATACACTACAGGACTGGTTATTGAGAGCACGAACTTTATCCAAGACAGTGACAGCTAGCTTATCATCGGTCTTAAGAGGGGGGAAATTATGCCTATCTTTCTTCTGACCATTAATATATCTCCAGAAGGGTTTGGCATCAGCTTTGAAATCGCCGATCATTGCATTAATGTACTTTTTATGGGAGGTGTGAATCTCTCTTATGATTTTAGTTCGCAGATGAGACCATCTCCCATAAATACCAGCCTTCCGGGTTTTTTAAAAAGGGCATGCAATCTGTTCCTACGCCTAACTAACCTGCGAATATTGTCGGTTATCCATGGAAGAGATTTTCTGGATTTGGCCAATCTAGTGGGAATATTATCCTTCACAGTTCTTTCAAGAAAGGACTTAATGAGTTGCCAATTTTCTTCCACAGTACGATTATCTTGCCCCCCCCCCCCGTTGAAATAGGTAGATGAGAAACCCCGGGTGTCCTCCCTCATAGCAACAAAATTCCCCTTAGAGTACTGTAAAATGAGCCTACGAGGTTGCTTAAAATCAGGAAACAAACACTTCAATTTACAAGAGATACCCTCATGATCACTTGGAGAATCGATGGCACTAACATCAGTGTATTGACTAGGAATATTTGAGATAACCAAGTCAAGTGTACTATCCCCTCTAGTGGGAAAATTCACAAGTTGGTCAGCAGCAAAGTCATTAATTATGTCCGGAAGTAAATTACCTGAGCAATTGGATAAACAGCCACCACTTTCCTTGTGTAACCTACTGGTCCAGTCAATTTTGTTAAAGTTAAAATCACCCAGGACATGAAAACACGGCATCTTTGAATTCTTATGCCAGGTCATAATTTTGGTAAGTTGGTCCCGTAACAGGGATATATGCTCAGCATGGGCATCAGGATCTCTATACCACGAGGCAAAATAATGCCAGGTCCCATTAATGGAGACCTTAGCCCAGACAGATTCAGACCCATCCCCAGAAAAGCAAACTTGCGTTGGAGCAAAGCAATTTTTGATTCATAACATGGTTCGCCAACCCCCCCCCCCCCCAAAGTGCGGTCATTCCGAAAGATATCATAGCCTAAACAAGCAGGAATAAGTTCAGAGCTGGTGACAGAATTGTCAATCTTGGTCTCCTGAAGTGCCATAACATCAGGGTCTGATAAGCTAAGGGTGGCTTGGAGATCTAGTTTTTCCCCCTAATACCATTTATATTAATTGAGGCAATAGAAATCTCCTTCCTGAGAGCTGTCTTACCACCGGCAGATTGACAAGGTTGCCGCAACGAAGTTGCCATGGTGTGAATGTTGGACAGGTCGGAAGGATCAAGGGCATCAAAGCTGTTACTCAGCCGGGAGGCTGTTTGACCCCCTATGCTTGCTATATTACTGTAACGCTCGCCGTTGTCCTCCAACAGCGTTTCCAGTCGCAGTAGAGTATAACAGAAGCACACAAACACAAAGTTGAAGACAGGTCGAGTATTGATTCTCAATCAATTTTATTTAGCAATTGTACATCCCGATTCGGTTTGATTGGTGAGCCATCATTGTGAGTAAGCGCAACTCGTACAATCACTTACTTTTACGACCTAATTAAACTTAGTGACAGGTGACAGTTTAAGCTACTCTTGAGCTTACTCACTGGTCACATCTACTCGTGAGCACCCCTACCTATGAGTCCCCCTACTCGTGAGCACTACTACTTGTGAGCTCCACCTGCTCGCGAACACTGCTACTCGTGAGCACTACCTGTTTGTGAGCACTACCTGCTCGTGAGCACTACCTGCTCGCGAACACTGCTACTCGTGAGCACTACCTGTTTGTGAGCACTACCTGCTCGCGAGAGTTACTCATAGCCACTATGACTCACGAGCACTGATCACCCGTAAGAATCACTTGTTAAAGCTCCCCTTAATTATAAACCTCACTCAAGAAAATGGATAAAATCTAGATGGTCTCAGCAGGGGACATACTGACTTAAACAAGTCTAAAACATAGCTCTGCCCGGGCCATTTTACTCTTAAACCACTCGAATGAACTAATTATCTGTCCCAGAAAAGTGCATTCAGCCTAAATGATCCGTCTATTTCTCTGATCACTTTTAACTTATGCCGGCCGCTTCACACTGACCGGAACCATTAAGCTACTATTAAATTTCCCCAGCTTAGGGTTCAATGCTGATGTAATTTCAAAGATTCAGGTCACCGACAGTAACTTAAGACCCGTTAACTGTCTATATAGATTGCTAATTACTTGTAAAGTTACCCTTAGGCCAGAAGAGTATACACACTGACTTTTACGGAATAATTTCGTCCCAACGGTCCCAAGGTAACGACACCGTTGTGTAGAAGCTTAATAGTAAATTCTGTACAAATCTCAATACCCAGGCCTACGAAGCAATGAGCTAACGGTACATTGATTATCACACGTCATATACAATCGACGACTTTATAATTGCCTTACTTCACTTAACGATCGCTTCACTCTTCTATAGTGGGCCTAAAAGAATTAACTGTCACTCTATTAACTGATTACTCTTAAGAATTACGACTTAAACTCACGTTACTTTTTGAACCGAGGGAGTACAACGTCTCTTCCTTTAGCGCTTGCCTGTCTGCTTCCGCTCGCTATCAACCCACGAGGCTAAGTGTGAGCCGGCGGGAATCTACACACGTGATATCCGGCCCGCACGGGTAACAATAGAAACATGGCACTAGCTCGTGACAAGTCACACGATAACAGCTAATTAGAATTACGCAGGTCAGGGGTCAACTTGCTTCATGTGACAGATTAAAGGTACCGTGCAAGGAGGGCGCTTACCTTGCGTTTTCGCTTCACCACCCCCTCCCACAAAAAGGAATGCTTCCAGGCATTCGACGTTGTACATTCTCAGCTTTACAATAATTAAAGATAGAATTTTTAAGAAACACTTTTACGCTATAAAATCTATATACATCTGTTTCCAATGCACTTACCTAGCATGCACTTAATAGCAAAACACTTTTCGAAACATTTACACAAGTCATTAAAAAGAACAAAATGCATGTCAGTCTTTAAACATGTCAAGCTTAACAAAACTTCATGGCAATCGTCTGCATCTACTACTGGCCTTCGTACTGTTCCTTCACTGCTCTGTAGAACGTACTGGGCTGACAGCAGTCTCTGTCGTCACCACATATAACTTTTTGTCTCCGGCGATACGCTTCATCTGCCAGGAACACGACGTTGACGCACTGGACAAGTCTCGAGCTCTTACTCTAGCCTCACTCACTTTGACTTCTGTTGCCGTCTGGTTATCTGAGAGTAGCCCTCTGAAAAGCCGCGGATCCGGGCCTCGATCTCCAGGGTTGTCAATCGGTATAGTCTTGGGTGAATCCACTCCTGAACTCTGATGGTCTGGACTGACTGGGGTGTTGGTCACTTCCCGCACAGGGCGTTCAGACTCCTTTATCTTCAGCCTGCAATCTTCTGGGCTTTCCGCTAGCAGCTCCATCAGACTCGGTGCATATGGTACCACTTGTCTTTGGACTCGGGGTGTCTTCGGCACACACCGCCTTACGTCGTGGGTACGGGTCTTGTCCTCGTTTTCTTCTGTCCTCTGTATTTTGGAAGTAGCCCTACTCGGTAATTTGGCAGCTGCCTCTTTCGACTTTGTATGTGTAACATCAATGTGTCTTGCGAGATTCCCCCTCCTATCCGAGCTGTACTCACACTTATTACACTTGAACCTGGCCGACTTATGCTTGTTTTGAAGATGCTCTCTCAGCTTGCCAACAGTTTTGAGCCTTTCCTTACAGATCCGACATCTATACCCCCGGGCCAACTCCAGCTCTTTCTCGTCCATCGTGTCAATAAACTCCATCTGCAATAGAAAAGAGAACAACAATTAACTTTTCACTGCAATTTTGGATTACTTCCGAGAATTACATGACATAATCTTGGTGCCCCTCAGGCGGTTTCCTTCTTCTTTGAGTCTGACTTGTGGGCTGGCTCCCTCCTTTTGGTGGTTGGGACGAACCCGAACTTTCCGATCCTTGGTCAGTCATCTTTTCAGTCTCATCAGTCTGTACACCGGTTGTGCAATATGTGGGCTCCTTCTTAGTAGTAGCTACTTCAGTCTCTCGTGACTCTAACGTCTTCAGTCGATTGTGGTGGACAACTCTCGTTCGTCCGGTGTCCCCGTTCTTGATGCGAAACGTCACATCACTTAGTCTATCCACTATTGTCCATGGACCTTCCCAGTCTCGAGCTAATTTTGGATCAGCCCTCTTTTCCTATTAGGGTTGTACAGGAGAACTTTGTCACCCTTTCTGAACTCGTTTTCTCTTGCATCCCGGTCATAGTTCCTTTTCTGCCTATTACTGGCTATTTCTGTGCAATCCCGAGCATGTTTATGGGTTTCCCTTAGCATCTCTTGGAGTCTCATTACGTACTGGTTCTGCGAAACAACCTCTTGATTCTGGTTATCTTCTTCCACCGATACTTTGTCGAAAAGCAAGTCAACAGGTAAAGCTATGTCCCGGCCCAGCATCATCTCGTTTGGTGAAATACCACTTGTCTCGTGTCGAGATGAGCGATATGCCATAAGGGTCAACGGGAGGCATTGATCCCAGTCCTTCTGATTTTTGTCAACTGTCTTTGACAACATCTCTTCAAGTGTACGGTTCATTCTCTCTATCATCCCATCACTCTGTGGATGCAGTGCCGTTGTGCGAGTTTTCTGAATTCCCAGCAGGTTACACACTCCTTTGAACACTTGGGACTCGAAATTCCTGCCTTGATCTGTGTGCAGTTTGTCTGGAACTCCGAATCTAGAGATGAACTCATTTACGAGAGCGGTGGCAACAGTGGTAGCTTCTTGGTTGGGAATGGCATACGCTTCTACCCATTTGGTGAAATAATCGGCAACGACCATTATATATCTGTTCCCTCGATCGGTTAAAGGCAACGGACCCAGAATATCTATCGCTATTCATTCCAAAGGGGTTCCCACTGGCTGAATTTTCATTTTTGCCTTTCCCTTGGTCTTGGGCATTTTCCTCTCTTGGCATACAATACATGCCTTACACCACCTTTCTACTTGCCTTCTCCAACCATGCCAGTAAAATCGTTTCTGCACCCTTCGAAGTGTCCGTTTGATCCCCATGTGGCCTGCCGTAGGGTTGTCATGGAGTAGTTCCAAGATTTCTGTTCTTAGACCCCTGGGTACGACTAGTTGCCAGGTTATCTCCCTACCATCGTGGCTCTCCCATCTGCGGCACAAAACGCCATCCCTTACATCAAGTCTTTCCCATTGTGCCCAATAGTTCTTCAACTCTTCGTTTTCCCTCGAAATATTTTGAGCCTCTGGTCTCAGCGTACTTTCCTCTTTCCATTCAATAACCTTTCTTGTTTCCACATCCTTGAGTTGTTCGTTCCTAATGGCTTCCAAGGACCATTGCCGTAACCATGGTGGATCCTCTAATTCCTGATCTCCCCTCGTAACTGCTGCAACTAGAGTGTCTGGTGGTGAGACGCTCTTCTCTGTGTGTTTTCCCGGGGATTCCTTGCTTACTATATTAGATCTCTCGTTAGACGGGCAGGACGACGGCTTTTCACCTTCCTTGCTGTATTCCTCCTTCTTACTGCAATGTCTACAATCAGTCTCACACGGTCTACGAGACAAACTATGGGCATTGCCATGACTTTTCCCTGGACGGTGCTGATTATCAAAGTGGTATGTGCTCAGCAGCTCGAGCCATCTGGCAATCTGTCCTTCGGGATTTTTGAATGTCATAAGCCACCTTAGGGCAGCATGATCAGTCCTTATTAGAAACTTGGTTCCATAGAGGTAGTGGTGGAACTGTTTCACTGCCTTAACAACTGCCAGAAGCTCCTTCCTTGTGATGCAATATCTCTTCTCTTGCTTTGTCATGGATTTGCTGAAGTAACTGATCACCTTTTCTTCACCATCCTGGATTTGCGACAAAACTGCCCCAACCCCAAAATCGCTAGCGTCTGTGTCAAGAATGAATTTACCGGTGGTGTCTGGGTACGCCAGGACGGGTGCTGAAGTCAACGCTTCTTTCAGCTTTTGGAGGGCTGTCTCACAATCTGAATTCCAATCGAATGCCTGCTTCTTCTCCGTCAACTTGAATAGAGGTGCGGCTATGTCGGCAAATCCCTTGATAAATATTCTGTAGTAGCCACACAGCCCCAAAAAGCCGCGTACTTCAGTGAGATTCTTCGGCCTAGGCCATTTTGTCACATCTGCAATTTTCTGTTGATCGGTAGCCACTCCTTCTTTAGAAACAACATGCCCCAAATATGTAACACTGGACTGAAAGAGGTTGCACTTCTCGGGACTTAACTTCAGATTTGCAGCTCTCAGTCTGTCAAAGACTTCTTTCAACCTCCCCAAACTTTCCGCGAACGTGGAACCGTACACTATCACATCGTCTAGGTAGACTAAGCACACCTGCCAGTGAAGACCAGACAAAACCCGGTCCATAAGCCTCTCAAAAGTTGCAGGCGCATTACATAATCCAAATGTCATAACTCGAAACTGAAACAACCCCTCGCCAGTCACGAACGCTGTCTTCTCCTTATCTTTCTCCTCCATGCCGACTTGCCAGTATCCACTAGCAAGATCAAGTGTTGTAAACCATTGCGCACCACTCAGAGCATCGAGCGAATCTGTTATACGTGGGATAGGGTAGGAATCTTTGGAAGTCACAGCATTAACCTTCCTGTAGTCAATACAAAACCGGGTTTTACCATTCTTTTTCTTAACGAGCACTACCGGTGACGACCAAGCACTGGCGGATGGCTCTATTACCCCAGCATCGAGCATCTCGGTTACAAGATCTCTCTCTACTTGTCTTTGCTGAACAGGAAGTCTTCTGGCTAGCTGTTTGATAGGTTTGGCGGCTCCTGTATCAATGGTATGCTTTACAACTGTTGTTCGCCCCAAGTCATTGGGAGATCTGGAAAACACATCACCATACTGGCCCAACAGGTCTTTCAGCTGTCCGTACTGTTCTTCTTCAAGTCTACCACCACATGATTCCAATAATCCAACGAGGTGTTGCGGGAATTCCTCCGTGTCTTGGCCTTTATCCGTTGCAGTTTTCACAGTTCGAACTGGTGTCGCCAGGTTACCATAAGAACTATCTTCCATCCCAATTACCTCTACGACCTCCTCCAGAACCCCTGCTACTGTGCCTTTGTACACTCGTATGGGTTCGAAACTAGGGTTGAACACTCTTAAGGGTACTACAGGGTTTTGTGGATCGACCAACAATTTGCCTACCAGTAGGCCGTGCCTACTTACAAATTTTTCAGCTGGCTCCACAAGTCCTCGATTTCCTTGAAATATCCCTGAAAGTTCTCCACATATCACTGATTCTGAACCTGGGGCAATCACCACTGTTTCACACAAAACTATCCGACAAGGTCCCAGCACCTCATCATCAGGGTGCTCCCCATCAACCTGTGGCTCCCCTACGTGTACTTTGTCCCATGATATGGTTCCCCCGAGAACATCCAGACTACACTGGTGCTTTCTTAGAATGTCAAGCCCCAAAATGGCGTCCAACCCAATTTCAGCAACCCATACATCATGCTCAATGATTCTCCCAGCAACACACACTTGAAATACTCCTCGTCCTAGAAAGGGAAAGGTACTACCATCAGCAAGTAACATTTTGACCGGTGCAGCAAACAATTTAGGTTGTTTATTCTCTGGGATACTAGCATACACTCTAGGATTGATAATGGTTATATTTGCCCCTGTGTCGACCAGAAAGGAAACCGGCACCTCTTCCAAAAAACCATCTACTCTGATCCCTGCATTGTTATCCGTTATCCAAAAACCTCTCACACTAAATTCTACAGGCCTAATGTCACTGTCTACTGCCGACCTTCGGCCTGTAAGCTCGGCTGCTGGTAGTTTTCCTGACGATTTTCATTTTGTGTCCTTTCAGCTTCTTTGGGTGGTTCCTGGCAATTTCTCTTCAAATGTCCTGGCTTACCACAGCGCCAACACTTTGTTAGTGGTCTCTCATTCTCCTGCCACGACCTGTAGTTAACTCTCTGTTCACTCCGTGGTGGACCTGTTGACTTCTGTTGGTTCTCCTCCAGGTCTCGAAGTTGCGTCTGTTGTCTGACAATCTGCGTCTGCATTTTCTCTATGCTACTGGTCAGGGTCTTGAGAGCCTCACCAATGGATTCTATTTGTTTCCCCACTTTATCTCCATCAGTTGCTGGGGGCATTATTGCTCTTGCCATGGGTCTGCGAAGGTTCCCTTTCTTTGTTTCGGCTAAGTAGAAGGCTTCTAGTTCTACAGCTACCTCCACAGCGTCAGCGAGGTTCCGAGGTCTTGACTGGTATACTCTCCACTTTGTGTCTGCATCTCCCAGGGTATCAATGAAATAATCCCGGGCTAGGGTTTCAACCATTTCATAGGGAGCCGCCGGGTATGCCTGCAATGTAAGCCTTTTGATTTCTTGCGCCAGTTGTGGTATGGTTTCTTTTGGGTCCCTAGTCCTGTTCTTCAGAATTGCTCTAAATAATTGTGTCTGGTTAGCAGGACTGAACCTGTTTGCAAGGGCTGTTGTTAACTGACTATAATCCCTCCTATGTTTATTATCTAGGTCACTAAGAATAGCCCTAGCCTGTCCCTTTAAACTGGCAGCCAGGTACAAAGCTTTTGCTCCTTGGTCCCATCTATTAAGCTCTGCTATTAGCTCGAATTGAACCATATAATCATCCCAGTTCCCTGTTCCATCGAATGGGGGTGGGAGAACATTTGGCCTGCCCCTATATCCTGTAGTCTCATACCTTTGTGGGATTTCGGGCTCAGGGGGCAAATATTGGCTGAATGGGTTTGTCTGCTCCCTTGAACAAGTAACGGGACGCCCTCTATACTCATAACCTCTATCCCTCTCCATCCCGTCTAGCCATGAATTAACAGGGGGAGGGTAACCACCAACAGTATTAGGTAACTCCTCTGGGTTGACCCCTACTCTACGTGGAAACCGCTCTGACTGTTGACACCTGTCTTCTCTGTGTGATATTTGTTCATAATCTCGTTGGGCTGCTGGCCTCCTCGGTCCATCTGTCTCCGTAGTACTGAGCACCTCGTACTCGGCTCGTTGTGGTGACCTCTGCATACCCCCTGAATCCAAAGAAATCAAGGGTTCTGCACTGTGTTGCCTCCGACTCGGCCCTGTGGTTGACGTTTCCCGGATATCACCATCTGGTTGACTGAAAAATGCGCTCTGATGTTGTCCGTCTTGATCCCCGTTCGTTGTCTGCCTCTGTAGTATGTCTACCCATGACTCTGCAGAACTGGAAACTGGACTTGATCTGCCCATCCGACTGCTTTCCCGGCTGTTCTCGGACATCTGGAGTGGCCAATTATCCCACCGCTGCCACCACGTGTAACGCTCGCCGTCGTCCTCCAACAGCGTTTCCAGTCGCAGTAGAGTATAACAGAAGCACACACACACAAAGATGAAGACAGGTCGAGTATTGATTCTCAATCAATTTTATTTAGCAATTGTACATCCCGATTCGGTTTGATTGGTGAGCCATCATTGTGAGTAGGCGCAACTCGTACAATCACTTACTTTTACGACCTAATTAAACTTAGTGACAGGTGACAGTTTAAGCTACTCTTGAGCTTACTCACTGGTCACATCTACTCGTGAGCACCCCTACCTATGAGTCCCCCTACTCGTGAGCACTACTACTTGTGAGCTCCACCTGCTCGCGAACACTGCTACTCGTGAGCACTACCTGTTTGTGAGCACTACCTGCTCGTGAGCACTACCTGCTCGCGAACACTGCTACTCGTGAGCACTACCTGTTTGTGAGCACTACCTGCTCGCGAGAGTTACTCATAGCCACTATGACTCACGAGCACTGATCACCCGTAAGAACCACTTGTTAAAGCTCCCCTTAATTATAAACCTCACTCAAGAAAATGGATAAAATCTAGATGGTCTCAGCAGGGGACATACTGACTTAAACAAGTCTAAAACATAGCTCTGCCCGGGCCATTTTACTCTTAAACCACTCGAATGAACTAATTATCTGTCCCAGAAAAGTACATTCAGCCTAAATGATCCGTCTATTTCTCTGATCACTTTTAACTTATGCCGGCCGCTTCACACTGACCGGAACCATTAAGCTACTATTAAATTTCCCCAGCTTAGGGTTCAATGCTGATGTAATTTCAAAGATTCAGGTCACCGACAGTAACTTAAGACCCGTTAACTGTCTATATAGATTGCTAATTACTTGTAAAGTTACCCTTAGGCCAGAAGATTATACACACTGACTTTTACGGAATAATTTCGTCCCAACGGTCCCAAGGTAACGACACCGTTGTGTAGAAGCTTAATAGTAAATTCTGTACAAATCTCAATACCCAGGCCTACGAAGCAATGAGCTAACGGTACATTGATTATCACACGTCATATACAATCGACGACTTTATAATTGCCTTACTTCACTTAACGATCGCTTCACTCTTCTATAGTGGGCCTAAAAGAATTAACTGTCACTCTATTAATTGATTACTCTTAAGAATTACGACTTAAACTCACGCTACTTTTTGAACCGAGGGAGTACAACGTCTCTTCCTTTAGCGCTTGCCTGTCTGCTTCCGCTCGCTATCAACCCACGAGGCTAAGTGTGAGCCGGCGGGAATCTACACACGTGATATCCGGCCCGCACGGGTAACAATAGAAACATGGCACTAGGTCGTGACAAGTCACACGATAACAGCTAATTAGAATTACGCAGGTCAGGGGTCAACTTGCTTCATGTGACAGATTAAAGGTACCGTGCAAGGAGGGCGCTTACCTTGCGTTTTCGCTACATTACCATTGTTACAATTGGGACAGATCCATACACAGTTTGTTGCCTGTATATGATTATAGTGTGAGTCATCCACCAGGGAACACCTGTTATGAATCCACTTCTTACAGTTATCACATTCAATCGCGGCGTCACAATCCCTGACCCTTTTAGAACATATTCTACAGGGTGAGTCACAATTGCAACAATACCATTTATCATCAGACTTAAAAAGTTGAAGTGATTTGTAACCATCCCTTCCAATACCGGAACAGCGAGTGTGGATCCAAAAGTCACACCCATCACATTGCACTGCTTTGTCATTTTTTTAACTTAGTTACTACACAAGCCACAGTAAGCACCTGGACCTGGGTTTAATTCAATATCGCCGCTTACTATTAGCAGGAGGGACAAGTGAGTCAGGATATGATGGAAGCAAGGAATACACCTCCTCCTGGATACAAAGTACTTTTACTAGCAATCACAGCTGAGATGATACTCAAACAAGGCCTACGGCTTACTTTATGCCTGACAGTAGTAACGTTGTCAATAGGACTATAACACCAAAAATAAAGAAGGATACTGACCGACCTTTGGGTTTCAGCCCTCAAAATTGGCCTGTGTAGAACATTCCTGTAAGGTTCTTCATAGAATCTGGCACTAAAAGCCAGGCATCCCCAGAGAAACCCTCCAAGGAGAGCCCACTGAATGGTCACAATATAGAAGTCTGAAGTGAAGGTAAGAATCCACACCTGGAAAAGCTAGGCTACACAAACATGGCAGAAAACGGCTATCCTAACAAGTAGACTAAGAGCACATAGGAGCATATAAAAAGGTAAAAACGCAATCCACAAAAATCATCTAAAATAATGCCTCACAAGCAACCACAGTAGTACAGCAACAAGGACCACACGTTAAAAACCCTAAAAAGCATAAAACATCCGTGAAAAGAACGACCAGGACACCAAAATAAAACGATAAAAATAACAAGGAACAGAGGAACTAAAAACACAACCTCCCACCTCGACGCATGAGCAAATATATCTCCATAAGAGTAAGTTCCAGACTTTTCTGGAAGAACTACCAGGCACATAAAAGGTCATGCAAGAAGTGTGACAGAGAGAGAAGAGAACAGAAGATACACAGATAATACAGAGACCAGACGCCTGCTTCGCCGCTTAACGCTGTAATTGTGTCGCCATTTACCGATCACTATAGTCTTCATCCTGCCTTCGCTGAACCGAGTCCTACGCTGTGCTGCTGTACAATCGACGCTAACAACACTACCCCTTGGACAAAGAGTGATACCTTAAGCTGTAAAAGATTGTAAGTAGATTTAAGATTAATTGTTGTAAATTTAAGGAAGTAAGAGGTGAATAATAATTAAGTTGTTGATTTTAATCTCGCTCTTCTGTGGCATTTCGCTGTTATTGGTTTGAATTGCGACCAAGCCGTAACACATACAATTCACTCACCTAAGATAATTCTTTCACACATTTTACTAGAAGGAAAAGAAATATTCTCTTACCATATAATATGGCTTTAAATGGCTTGAGTACAGTGGTAGCTGGCCTCACGCTCCCGGCTCCATGCGGTTCAGTGTCGGCTCCTCCTTCCTACAGGCTTATGGAAGAAGTCCTTTCCCACAAAAATTGGGCAAATCTCACGCCGAAGGCAGGACACCGCAACACACACTCACACAACCCTCTCTTGACCAGCTCACCTCTTTGGAGTCTTGTTCTCAGTCGGATCGCAACTGCTCGAAAAGAGCTTCCTTCTCTTACATTTTATGCATGACGTTTCATGACGTCATAGGGCTGCGAATACTAATAAGCTAAAAGTTATGATTTTACAAGCCAATTATCTCATTAATTACTGACTAATAAATTATCAAATCCATAAAAACTACTGGAGAAGATATCAAAAATAATACTCCCTGAGTACAGTTTTGGTTACGAGAATAAGTAAAAGTGTGAATTTTTTGCCGATTTATGGAACGTCGAAAATGGATTTGCAATGTTCCGTAAAATTGTCCAGATTTGTTTATATGTTACTTAAACTACACAGTTTTTACTTATATTGAAGAAAAATTTTGTTTTCTTTCTATTGGTACCACTTTTGTACCAAAAACTCTCGTAAATGAGTCAGGTACTCGGTAAAAGCGTCGGCGAATCGACTGGGGCGTCCACAGTACATACACATATAACAGGCCTATTTACGCGAAATGACTACTGGTCATCTGTATACATGTAACGTTAATTTAAAGCCATTTACGTTGGCAACGTTTAGAAACATTCCCTTGCTCGAAATGTACTGTTTTATCGTCAGATTTTGGTTTTGGTCTATGCCACTCCGTAAATATTTGAACCAATGCCAGATACAAATTTAACAAGAAAGTGTGTACTTGAAGGGGCATAATATAGCGCGGTGGGCTGTATACTGTGCACATGTCATAATAGTGGGCAAAATACAAACTGCTGTATGCCTACCTCACAAAATTGTATCTGCTTGCATAAAAAGGAAAAAGGAAAGGGAAAAAACTAAGACAGCTGAGACTTGTTTAAACCTAAGTGTTAATTAATCACCTTACTTGAAAATTGTGGCACTCCAGTCAAATGTTAATTTAGAAAAAAAAAAAACTTACCATACCATACCAGCCAGGCATACCCACCAGCCTACTTTGCTAATTATTATTTACATTTACTTGTAAATTCCAGCCAATTTACACAGGGAAGCAATGCTTTACAAGGAGCATGATAAATTGCAGGCCCTTCTAGACCGACTCGGACACCGCAATGTCGGAAGAAAGGGAATTATATTGTGTAGCAGTTTGAAGGTGGTACTACCCCACTTAGCCAAGTTTATCATGCATGCTCCTGTATGGTCTTAAGAAAGTACAGCGCTTTGGACTGCATGCTATGGAAACCTATATAATTAACTTGTACCACTGACAGCAGACCTCATATCATCATTACAAGTATGTTGATAGGTCCTCAGTAATCAATATAAAGAATAATGCAGAAATTGAAACCATGTACATGTATATGTTGCCCAATAAGCTTGTTAGCCTCCTGAACATCAGAAAATTGGCCAGTCCATTGACGATACAATTGAAAGTGTCCCAGCATGAATGTACAGAATTTTCATATCTTTAAGATCATGCACAAAAATAATTTTAGAAAGCAGCAAGGCTACCATAGTGTGCACATGGAAGTGTGTGTAAAAGTCAACAGACACAGCTTATTCCTGATAATCAGTAGTTGCCACTCTAGCACCACGTTGAGGTCAGCTTTTGGGACTTAAAGCCAGAGTAAATAATGTTAAAGGAACATTACGTTGTTCTTGGTACACAAGCCTGCATGGATACCAGTTTATACATGATACAATACACCGTCACAGAGCAATGAGCATGCATGCATGGGCTAAACATTCCAGTGACATGTACTGTGCAGTATTTAAAATCATGAAACATATGGTATCATACCTGAAATGGCTATGTTTCACTTCTGTGCAATAAGTTTCTTCAAATATAACACATAAACTTTTGCTGTAAAATTGCCATATAGTATCCATGAAGGAGAAAAATAAGTTACAAAATTTAAAGGTATGTTTGAATGAAAACAAATCAGTGGAAGTACTGAGTGACAGAAGCACTGAAAGTTCCCACATAGCATACACAACCGACATCTTAATTGATCTCCAGTTTGTAAACAAAATGTTATTTTAAAACTGGGTGAAATTTAGATTACATGAATATAGCCAATAGACTAGCACTGTACATGTGTATGCTAAACATACAGTACAGTATTTCATAAACATTGAACATTTAATGTCACAACTTTTGTTAACAGCTGTGTCCTATGCAACTAACCTACAATATGTGTATATCAGTACACTCACAACATGAACTATGCACAGTGTGCATGCACCAATAATAGTTGACTGCTAATTAATTCTGCAAAGAGATCTTGCAGCCTTTGAGACCTGCAAAACTCCCTGCAGGCTCAAATCATAGGCCTGACAGAAGTGAAAATGATGACTGAGGTACCATGTACAATGCCCATGCAAGAAAGCTGAGAAATATCTTAAAGTATCAATGTGAAATCCTTTTTCAAGTCCACGACTAATTTTATACTCTCAGCATTAGTGAGATGCTCTAATTATGGCTTGACTTGAATACCGGTACATAACAAAATGGACAAAATATACAATTAAACAGCATTTTTGGAGACAGGGTTTAGTTTCTGGATATCTTTTCCATGCAGCATGCACCAGTGAAAGAGAATCCCTACAGTTTAATAAGCTAGACTGAAGAGGAACCTAAAGCTAAACTATATATTTAATCTAAGAATTAGTCTGCTTTATATAATCTTACAGTAGCCTAGCAGCTGAGAAATGGTACTGAAAACATGATTGATATATGGGCCTAAAACTAATTTACAGTAGGCCACTGTACATTACTATAATACTAATACTAGTATTGTCCACATTAAATCTCACGTCCTTCGTTGCTTGACTAGTATATAACTGCACTTATGCATCTTAAACTTCATGAAGAAAGCTACTCCAATACTCTCAATTGTAAATGTGATGATGACCTACGAAATATATGGTTTTCGAACAATTTAGGCCTTATAGTTAGTACTAACGTTACTACAAATTACAATGATCAAGCAACGTTACGTGTGTATCGACTATGACCTGTTGTGCTGTACAGTATGTGTATACATTTATTGTATACACTACACGCACATACATATTGTACAGTAAATATTGCTCCGGGTTTATCGGTGTTTACAAATAAATTCGTAAATTAAACTACGTGATTTTGGTATTGACTGAAAGCCTATGCTGTAATCTACAAACAGTGATAGAAAAACATCACTTTGAATCGCTAAATGAGTCAGGTACTCGCAAAGTTTGAGGTCCTTATTTGATTCATAAGAATCGACTGCCTCTTTTTGGGAGCATATTTTTGTATGATATGTTTGGAAAAAACTAATAAATCTTTGATTTTTCTAAGAGGAGGAAAGATAAAAATACCCACTTACCGTGTCATTGTAGCCATTTATACGCCTACTTATACATTATTCAACGTATAGGGGGAGACCACTTGTCAGTCACAGTTCCGCGAAATCTCATTTGCGCAGATCTAAAAAAGGCGGGAATGCTAGAGAAGTGGTCAATTGACTTCATTAACTACACAGCTGCGTGTATACTGTTCTGTACTGATTTAGAATCCTACTGCCCGGCCTACAAGAATACCACCCATCCCGAGCCAGTAAAGAATGCGAGGCTCACCTGCTCCATTGTGCTCTGTATTGATATGCTTAATTATGCTATCCCTGCAACGCAAGTGCAAAACTAGGTCACGCGACAGATGAAACTTCTCCTGTCACTCGTGACACAGACCTCTCGGTCATTTGGCTA
This sequence comes from Holothuria scabra, assembly GCA_037179385.1. Taxonomy (NCBI): domain Eukaryota; kingdom Metazoa; phylum Echinodermata; class Holothuroidea; order Aspidochirotida; family Holothuriidae; genus Holothuria; species Holothuria scabra. Next base: position 2,900,588 of record CM074187.1, on the reverse strand, counting down.
AAATCATGAGTATTATTTGTTCTTTTCACTCAGTCTAGAGTGGAGCCATACATGACAAACCAATAATGTTAATGGTCTGAGGGCCGTGAGGTTGGTCGAGCCTTGTCCCTCAGTGAACGTAACAGCTTCTTCGACAAGCAGTTATAAGTTTAGCCTGCGTACCGCCTCTGTGGCCGCAGTCCCCTTTAGGCTGCCGCCCCTTGGATTTTCGTAGCGATGAGCTGAAAGAAAAGACTTCGTCTGCTCCGCGGGCTGGGCTTTTGAAAAGTTTGGTTTCGCCGAAGAGCCCTTTGCCACAGGGTCGAGGGGACTTTAAAAAAAAATAAATAATCTAGCAAACAGCTATGTTTTTTCCTTTACATCACAGTTGTCCCCGAGCACATAAACTAGAGAGATCTTCGAGAAGAGCTACAAAGTCTCCCATGCGTTCGTATGGTCCACAACCTGCATGTTTGGTCTCTGACAACCACGCGTTCTGCATTGGCTGTTCACCTAGCCGTTGGTAAGTTGTAAATTAAAGAGGCAATCATAGTTTGACGGAATTGTACAAATGCGGCGGAAGCGGGGGCAAGGGGGCCTCCCCCCCCCCATAATTTTTAATGATATTTGGGGTCGTGCCCCCCCCCATAACTGCATGTCGAAAAACAAATTTTTCAAAAGTAATTTGACAAATTTAAGTTGCTTTAATTCCCTTTCTGCTATTCTTTGGCGCAAATATTACTTTTCAGAGTGCAAAAGATGCAAAGCTTCCGGGGGTTCGCCCCCTGGACCCCCACATTAACGATAACCTGTAGGAGAGTTTATTTTCGCCCTTCAAACATTTGCAGGGTGTTCTGCAATTGTGCCCCATATAATTTCGGAATAAAGTCAGGTGGACTGTGACAAGCTTCGTATCTTCGGAATCTCTTGACTTTTTACTAGTCGGGATTGAGGATGGATAACTTTCTAACAGATTTGGAGAGGCTAAAATTGGCTACCTTGGTGTGGATAAAAGTGTGCTCCTAGCATTCTGGCATGTTTCTACCCCATGTAGGGGTTTTTCAATCCCTGGGGATGCACAAAATCGTTCCAAAGTCATACTTGGTGTAGTGGGTAGAATATTTGGGTCTATTATGGTTGGAATGAATTTGCACGGCCATTGCTGCCAGCCATTTGCCAGTGCAACCACTAAACCCATGTTGGGTCAATGCAGTCTCAAGGGTCGCAACCTTATCACCATAACCTCACAGGACCTCACTTAGCTCTTGGCTGAAGTGGACATACCCAGTGGCGTACGAGACGGGACAGGGGGAAGACTGCCCCAAATTTCCGCAAAATCTTAATTCGGGCAGGAATTTGGGGAAATTCAGGCAGGAATTTGGAAATAATTCGGACAGCCCTTTAATTTTGAAAAAATGGGATGGTTTTTCAGAAAATTCCTAAATGTGGCCAAAATCTCAAAAATATATACATCGGAAAATGAAAGAAACGTCATAAAGTTGCAACACAATTTTCACGAAAAACCAAGTCAAGATTCCAAAAAGTCGCTACACCTTCGGGCAGCTCAAAAGCTATTATTCGTGACCATTTCTTCACAGATCACAACACAATGCCCGAAATCGTCGAATATCCAAATTCTTTCAAGCATTTGCCTGAAAATGGAAAAGTATCATAGTAAGGGTAACATAGTTACGAAAAACTAAAGTTAAAAAATCTCGACACATTTGGGAAGCCTGTGGCTTAAAAGAAACAATTATTCTCGAGTCTGTTCTTAAATGTTGTCTACCACAATACCCGAAATGGCCGATTATATTAATAGCTTCCAAAAAACAGACGACTCTATATTTTAAGTACAATTTCCATGGAAAATAAAAAAGAACACATTTGGGAAGAATGTGAAAAAAGGTTCCCATCATCCCTACTTCATACTGTAGTCTTGCAAAAATTTGCCCGAAATGGTCAAATATTCGAGCAAAGGTTAAAAAAATTCTGGGACGTTTTCAATTGCCAAATAATTCAACGGATAGACAGGAGGGTGTGCAGGTGCCCAAAAGTTTGCCATGCATCTATCCTGCTCTAGAGCCAAATACGGACAATGGTTATGAAAATCGGGTAATTTATTTTTCGATGCTGTAATGATGCAGGGTGGGAATGTCTTCCCATAAGTCTGCTTGAAAATTCATTTAAGCACACCTTGTTACGTGACAATTCTGTCAATAAGTGTTACTAATAGAAGAAAAATCATTTACTTCATTTCATCCAATGGTAGTGGTATATTTTATCTGATTCTTCTGATCAAAATAGCGACTGCTAAGATCCCCATAGGCCTACTTTTTTTAAAAGTAAAATCATATATAGTCGGAAGTTCGGACACACAATTTTTTCAATGTATATTGAATTTAGCCAAGAGTCGCAATTGAGTGAAATTCATTAGCATGATTTCAATTCCGTTTTGTATTTTCGCCCGAAAATATGCGGGCCATTTCATCGATTGTTAGTGATACATTTTATCTGGTAATTTTCTGATCAAATAGCGACTGCTTAGATCCCCTATAAGCATGGGAAATGTCATTTTCTACTGTCTCAGGGGTCCGATTTTTCAAAATTTGCTGTTCGCTTCGCGCCACCCAATGGTGTCGCTCCTCTTAGTCTTTCTGGCTGAATTTTAGTTTGGAACGAACGTTTATCTGCAATTAAACTTGAAAAAGCGAGTGCTTGGATCCCCTTTACAAGATTGGGAAATGTGATTTTCGACTGTCTGAGAGGTACGAATTTTCAAATTTTCTGGAGGCTCCCCGCAAACCACTGGTGGCGCTCCCCTTTGACTGTCTTACGGGCAAAAATCTTCTGCCCCAAACTGAAATGCTCCCCTACGCCTATGGAAATACCTTACTCAGGCGTGCACTGGAATTTACAGCTGCTTGCAACATTCAGCAAGACTCCAGATTTGCGTTCCTAGGATACATAGTCCAGTGGAGTAATGCACTCAGCTGATCAGTATCTCAAAAGTCTGTTTCAATCTAAGAAAAATCACCAATTTTCCTCACCAGAATGAAAGACAATTAAACCTGGCAAATGCCATTTTCAGCCATCTGGGAGGTTTTTACATAGAAAATTTTCTTTGTACGCTCCGCGCCAACCGATGGTGGCTCTACGCTTAGATAGTTAACTCCGCCCCGCCCCCCGTACAAAAGGATCCAGTCCCCCCCCCCATAACCCCACCACAAAAAATCTTAGCTACGCCAATGCCCTGGACCCCTACCAGGACTTTGCACTTGAACCCCACCAGGGGCCCTTAAACGGGCCCCTGGACTCCACGCCCATGTGGATTTGTGCTCCGCTTAAAACCGGACGCCTTACGGCATCACCATTATGGCGGCTGCCCTTGTTCCCCCTCCTCAATAAAAAAAAAACATCTTCCGCCGTCTATGTTGTTTACCAGAATATAGAAAAATTGAAGCCGTCTTCCAGGTTAGGAGAAACGTTAATCCTTCAATATAATTTCCATTTACTTGTTCCAGTTTAAATATCTAAAATATTTTAAAAGGAGTAATAAAATAAAATAAATCCAATAATAGAACAATATGTAAACAGAAAGTTAGTTTACATTAAAACATTAAAGTTGTAAAAGTCTACAACAAATCTACTACAAGTCTACAACAAGGACTGCTCTGTTGACGAAGGGATTGTTAAATAAAGTTGTTCTGTACTTCGGTAAAATGAATGGATTTCTTAGGTTTTTCTGCGATTGTACATTGAGGCTTTTGAAGTAATTATGCAACAGGTGATTATGACCATCATTAATTTTGTGGCCATTCTCATAAGCTCATTTTTGGCAGAGATATTCACAGTAAGTTGGAGGTAATTAAAATCTAGGTGTAGAATCTTTGCAGAATACTTTAAAAATCTTACAGTTTTGTCCTTGTCCTTTCCCAAAATTAAATGATACCAAACTGGCACCGCATAATTTCAATTTTGGGGTATGGTGGATTTAAAAAACTTTCCTTAGCCTCCTTATTAAAGAAAAAAACAATATATGCTAATCCAGACATAATATTATACACTTTACTTAAAATATTGGAAATGTGTTCAGAAAAAGTCAGTCTTTAATAAACCGTACTCCTTAATATTTGGTTGTAGTAGTGCGTTCCATCTCTGATCCTTCAATTTTGACACATTGTTAATTAGACAAAAGTAAACCTTCATGCTTGATATTCTTACTAGTAAAGCACATTTCCTTTGATTTCTTAGGATTAAGTATTCATTTTTTCTATTGCACGTTAAAACAATACTATTTGGAGTCTGTCGATAATTAAGTTGATCCCTGGTCGCAGTATTTCTTGAAATGAAACTAGACAATGCAGAATCATCAGGATATTTTAAAACTGATGAAAATTCAAGAAAGAATTAATTCCATTTGAATAAATTGTAAAGAGAATAGCAGATGAAGCATCTCCCTGTGGTACACCATCTTTGTTGATGTTCGGTTTTTTGGCTGCTGGCCTTATAAAGTAATCCTTTCGCCGGTCTGGCTTTGTCCGTTTTAGCACGTTAAAAGAAATCATTTTCCATACAGCGAAATGAATAAAGCGTTCAAGTCAACCCACGCTTTCTACGATTTGTACTTTGATATGTTAGCGAACAACAAAAACAACAAATTGTCATTTTTTCGCAACTAAATTAAAAGTGGTCCTCAAGAAAATCCCAGGGTTTCATACTTTCTCAGGAAATGACCACGATTACTGGCTTACTTGTAATTTTGCCGTGGATTCCGGAAGCTTGTCATATTTGTTGAGACTTGGCGCCTGCCGTTAAACATAGCTCTGTTGCAATGCACGTCAGACATACCTGCAAAAACTAATTTAAATTTTAGGGCATTTTTAAAGAAATAAAGACACAACAGAAGGTGAAAAAATTAACTGCTGTAAGGTATATGAAACAGCCTTTTAATAATCAGCAAATTTAAATTGTGGATACATTCGACCATTCACCAAAAGTGATCTTTTGGTGAATGGTCGAATGTGAATGTGGATCTTTAGACCCCTAACCCTCTTTCCGATTATTGACAGCATAAGGGTGCATGAAGAGTGTCTCTTTAATTTGACGTTAAATTCCCGAAAGCTCCATGAAAATTGTCCGTAGGGCATGCGTGAATTTGAAATAGATTTATTCCGCTGTCAGGTTTTAGAAGAAGACAATTTGTATTTGAAAAAAAAAAATCTTGTAACCTATAGTGCTATTGGATTTTTCTACATATATCAAAGAATTAGACCATTTACAGTCCTTTACAATTCCGAAAAGCCAGCTCTATTTGATGAACTGGTATATTCTTTTTATCCTTCTTGCAGAGCAGGGTACAGAAACGCAACCAGTACTCTCCGCTGCCTTCGATCTTATTTCTCAAAAATTTGGGTTTTCTTTTACAACTTTTCAAGTAGAATACTTCGTGGAAGATTCCATGTCATCTTGCAAGAGATGTCGCGGTCCATGCTAGAATTCAACTTTGCAATTAGTAGACGTCGTGGCCCATGCTAGAAGTCCATGCAAGTAGTTGGTGTCACGATCCATGCTGGAGGTTCACGTCAGTATATAGTAGATACCACGGTCCATTCTAGAAGTCCATGCATGTAGTAGATATGGTCCATGTTAGTAGTCCATACAAGTAGCAATTACCTAAGGCATCTGCTTATACATCTAGATATTATTATGTTGGTTTGATGTTATTGCCGAACAAACTCGGCAACAGTCACTGCAAGAGACTGCTTAGAAATATATTCGGTTACATTAAGAGTATGTTCGTTTAGTTTGTTCATAATATAAGAGGACAATTAATGTTGATGCAATTGTCATGGGTGAAGGGTCTGTCAATCTGGGATTTTAATTTTATTTGGTATTAAGCCACTTCCATTGTTCTTTTCTTGAGTAAAAAATGCTTTGAGGTTTTTAGAGGGTTCTTTCGGTAACTGTATGATTTTAAAAGTAAGATTCACTCTGATTTCTTCAAACAAAGTTCTATAGACACGTGACTTTGCATGGTTGACGTGTACCCGCCTTTTGTTCTGTCTTTTGTTCTTTTGTTCTGGTCACATTTGGTGAACTATACAATAAGGGTTCTTTCATCTGTGCAGTTAACCCATTAATAAATTCCATTTAATTTTGTCCTCAGGGTAAATGAGAGAATCCTATGGGAAGCGCACATGTTGTATTTTGCGGTTTACGGACCTCTTCTTGATCCCGAATGAAAAACTATGTGGGCATCTTACGAGCCACGATGTGGACCTACTGAAGGCCCCATGTGAGATGCTTCTTAGGTCCAAGGCACGGACAGACAAGGTGCAATCGTGGGATGTGCATGGGTTGTAGAATATATGTTAACAGTATTCCACGCCTGTTTTAAGATGCGGACTTAAGGGCACCGTATTTGAGCTGTATTTGAAACCGAACTTGAACTTGAACGGTATTTAAAATTTATCACTTCATGTTGTTGGCGCTACATAAGACATTCATTTTGGCGTGTCATCAAGTTCATCTAACTAACTAGCAGTCATGCATAAACGATACCTTTTATGGAAAAAGACTCTCTGGTTATCCATTCCAGGGGAGCTTATAACACAAATGAGGTAACAGACATTGATTCCAGAAGGTTTAAACATTTTGCCAGAAAATTTCGACACAGACTGTCCTTAAAACAGATTTATAATTATTAAGTGTGATGAAAATTTATATGATTTTTCATGACTGTATTAATTTTACTTCTTACCTTTGTTTGGAAGCAGGATCTCTAGCTGTACGAGTTTCTCAACCCTCTGTCGGAATTTTTTCGTGCATTCCATTTTGTTTGGAGACAGAGGAGTTCCTTCACTGCCTAATTCTTTTTATCCAATGGGAATACAGAAATGCATTACCAGCTATTTGGTCACAGTTTTTATAAAATAATTTGTTTTATACTACCCGACAACATGTCTGGCTTATCAAATAATGAGTGTCTTGATGGGTACTTCTGAAAATACCTCCTGTGACTTGTCAGTTGTATTTTTGGAAAGCAAAAGCAGTCGCCCGAAATTTCTTTTGAAGCTGCAGAAAGCGAAAGCTTGTAATGTTCAATACAAGAAGCAAAGATACTATAAACATAGGTACCAAACTTAAAATGGCGCGGTGACTCCTCATGGAGGTCGAAACGGAGGGGCGGAAGTGCTGATCACTGATCAGTCGTTTAAAAGCTAACAGTTAATTGATATCCTCCGGTAGTATAAATACGTGTGATTTCAAAACATTTGCAATTTTTGCAAACACCGTTCTTCAAAAAATTCACTTACATAAAACAGTTTTAGGCTTCTTCGCCGGCTTTCTACTTAACGTGAGCTTTAGATTTCACGACGCGGACGTCAGCTGCAACGTAATGACGTCACAACCTGCGTTTCCCCTGTCGTTTAACAACTAAGTGTAGCGTTATTTAGCGTCGCGTTCGAAATTGCATAGATACAAATGACGTCATTTCGTTGTAAATGAGGTCCGCGTCGTGAAATCTAAAGCTCACTTTAATATTTGAAAGCACAACGACTGGTTTGAAGTCCATTGGCTTATTGATTGGTCAGTTTCTATGGTATCTTCACAAGCGCGCATCTATATGCACGCGTTTACATTCTTACTCGCTTACAACACAAAATCAACTACTGCGTTCTTTTTCCAAGCACGCGGAAGTACGCCTCAATTACGCAGGATCGCACACGGAGAAATACATTGTGAGCATACAGAACTTGCTTTGAAAATGCACGCACGCTGACATTTCGTTACAATGAAATTTTTTGTTACTTGATTGTGCATGCAGATAACCGAATAGAACTGTGCGCATGTCAAATGCCCCGGCCCCTCCGATTGAGCCTCCGTGAGGAGTCAGCGCGTCTAACAGTGTAGGGATAGGAGTTTGGTATCTACGTTTATAATATCTTTGACGAGAAGCTATGAGTATTTATTAACTAGAGGCCAAGGTCTAATACATGCCCTGCACAAAATTTCGGCCACTTATTTGTGACGCCAACTTTTGCATAGTTGAACTCAATGTAAAATGATGTTCCTATAGCAACAAAAATATTGCTGTTCCTTACGACAGACCGTCGGAGACTAAACCATTGTGTACCTTTCTGTTGCTTTCAAACTGGCCGAGATTTTGTACAGGGTATGTATTAGACCTTGGCCTCCAGTTAATAAATACTCTTAGACGAGAAGGTAAAAGAGCGCCCTCGGATTTGCTGTAATTATATTACCCTAGCCCCTGCGGCATGTGCATGATCTGTGCTTTACTCCTGATCCACATGTCCACAACAGCTGGCACATTTGTTCATACTTTCAGTTCATGGTTCATTATCTTCATTATTCAATTGTTTGTTTTACGATTTAATTAGCTATGTTTCAGTAACCTTTAATCAAAGCATACATTGAATTGGGTATTTGTTTTTTTTTTTTTTTATTTTTCCTAAAACCCATTTCCCCAAAGTTCATACACTAGAATTTTGGGGGATCAGGGAAAAGGCATTGAACGGGCCCCTGCCCCCTTCCCCGCCTTTCTGATGAGTCAATGAATTGCAACTATGTAAAGTGTATTCGAACGAACACAATACCCCCCCCCAGCCCCCTGCTCCTCAACTTGCCCTCCCCTCTACTCTGTGGTCTTATACGTCAGACCACTGTGCAATAGTAGTACTACTAGTATATTTTTAAATTTTGATATTTTCTTCAGTCCCCTAATACACACAAACTTCACAAAGTGAAGTTTTGTCCCAGTCGGTGGAGACAATCTACGGATAGGACTTACATGTTACATGCTGTGTCCATACATAAGTCCGTGGATGACGCGCATTCCTGTGCTTGCTCAAGAAGTTTTGCTCATGAAATTTCGTAACCAGTGGAAGCAATTGGCACAGCTCTTTCCCGTTGCCTCGCGCCCCGCAGTCCAGGGTTGCCAATTGTAGACGGTGCGCCATCTGACGTTATCCTAGTCAATGGACCTTGCACATTTTTTAGGAAAGGTCCGAAACCTTCATACGGATTTCATGCAAAAGATTTCAGGCTTTTTTAGGAAGGCCTGGTTTGAAATTTAAAAGATTGGTTCTTATGACCAAGCTAGAACGGTTTCTGTTGTCTGGCTCATATTGCTATAATATGGCAGCAACTTCATCAGCAGCCAACTGTCGTGCGTGGCTGTGGGTTTAATTCAAGACTTTATAAAGCCAAAGTTAAAGTATTACGGATAAGTTCATAAGTTTACCCCTTTGGTGTATAAATTTAAATTTAAGACCCCGAAATTTCTATAAGCCTTCAGATGACATTTATAAAATGTTTAGGCAGTGTTCCGATGATAGTCCTTTTATGAGCACGGGTGGGTAAAAGAGGGTTCGTTAAAATTGTTTTTGATTAACGGCGACAAACTACAGTGTGCAAATTATAAGAACACGACAGGTAAGAGGCATATTAAATTTTTGCCAGTTCCTTTTAGTGTTTCACCGGGATTCAATTAACGCTGGCCATTCGAGGGGTGGCGCGTTGGAGGTCTCGCTTGTGAACACTCAAGGGTTGCCATGATAATGTAGTTTTTAAGACTAGCACCGAATTCACACTATGCGCCGCGCCAACTGATGGTGGCGCTCCGCTTAGAGAGTCACACACATAAATTTCCCCAAAAGTTGGAAAGTCTGTGTTTAGCAAAACTTAGTGCCCCCTGGAAGTGGTTTGAACCCCTTGCTCTGCAAGTCTGGTGACGGGCCTGAATAACGTTCACATCAATAAGTTACAATTTATTCGCAAACTAATTTGTAGTCGGCAAATACGCATCTGCCCATACAGGACGTACGATAGTGCTTTATCAGGCATATCAAGTCCTCACAACTTGGACTTTAAAACAGCATATCAATCTAAATGGGCAGGGCGTCCTCAGCAGCCCCACACTCGACTCCAACAAAGTCAGTGATTGATTTCAGCAAGTCACTACAGTATATACAAAAAGTACGTAAAGGTTTTCCGTATTGCCCTAACACTGTAAGTCAATTCTTTTTATGGAACAGAATGCAAGACATTCATAATCATACTCGCGAATGGAGATGGTGGTAGTAGTTCTAGTAGTATAAACAGGAAGTTGCTAAATTTTAGCAACTCTCTGAGTGACAGGTAGTTTAGTAGATGGTGAATTTAATATGATGAGGAGGTTTGCGCATTTCAGAAAAGGGTATCAGTGTCGAAAATTTATACTGGTAAAACATTAGTGAATGGGACGTGAGGGGAATAGGGAAGCTACAAGTTCGAGTTCTGGTAGAATTGGCCAAGTCTCTCGTGAGTGTTCCTCGGGGAGCTGGCAACACTACCTTTACGCAAATCCAGTACTTCAGCGCAGTATACAGTACCATACTTGCCTGTTTTTCTAATACGCCCTCTATCGGTCTATAAAGGTATCGCTAATAGACCTATAGAGGGCGTATTGGACAAAAGGAAAATACGATATTCTGTACTATGCTGCAGTAAGGGGATTTTGAAGAGAAAGTTGTCAGCTCCCCCCGAACACTCACGAGAGACTTGGCCAAGTCTCGAGTTTTAGGGATGTATATACAAGAAATCGTATTACTATGAGTACTTTAGTAAAAATAAAAATAACAGTAAGAAGATTTGGTCTGGTATTAATGGGATACTGAACAGAGGGGGTGGCAACACTAATGCGACTGGAATTGAGAATTTACATACAAATGATGATTCGAATAACATGCAAAATTTTGCTAATGATTTTAATAATTTCTTCACATCTGTAGGCGAAAATCTAGCTTCTAAAATAGATGTAACGTACTATAACTACAATTGTTATCTCAATGATATTAGTGTTTTAGATACCTTTATTTTACACCCAGTGAGTCATGAGGAAGTGGTTAGTACTATATTGAAACTTCAAAGTGGGAAATCCCCAGGGTATGATGGCCTTACCAATGATATTTTAAAACAGATACATGGCCATATTATTGATCCTCTTACTCATATTTTGAATTTATCTTTTTCTGAAGGTGTTTTCCCGAATGAACTTAAAATTGCAAAGGTCATTCCAATTTATAAATCTGGTGGAGCTGAAACTGTATCTAATTACCGCCCTGTTTCAGTTCTGCCTGCTATTTCTAAAATTTTTGAAAGACTTACATACAATAGATTATCAGCTTTTATAAGTAAGAATAACCTATTATATTCCGGGCAGTATGGATTTCGGAAGGATCACTCCACATATATGGCTGCTTTAAAGTTTGTTGATGATATAGTGTGTAACCTAGATAATAGAGTCAGCACCGTGGCCTTATTTATCGATTTATCTAAAGCTTTTGATACTATAAATCGTGAAATTTTATTGAACAAACTGTACAGATATGGAATACGGGGTGTGGCATTTGATTGGTTTAAAAGTTATCTTTCTAATCGTAAACAATTTGTCCGTTTTAAAGGGAAGGACTCTAATCTTAATAATATTAATATCGGCGTTCCGCAAGGTTCAATACTGGGACCTCTTCTTTTTATATTATATATCAATGATATGTATAAGTCGTCAAAATTACTGAAGTTTATATTATTTGCCGATGACACAACTGTTTATTATCATAATCCTGATGTCAGTCGAGCCCTCCAAGTTGTTTCTTCAGAGTTAAAAAATGTTTCTGAATGGTTAGCGTCAAACAAGTTATCTTTAAATATAAGTAAAACTAAATTATTGGTTTTTAATAATATGAAAGGTGACACTGCACGTTTTACTATAAATTTTAAGAACACCATCATAAGTAGTGCAAATTCTACTAAGTTCTTAGGGGTTACAATTGATAATAAACTTACATGGCAGGATCACATTCATAACGTTACTAAATCCGTTTCTAAAATCGTCGGTGTTATGAATAGACTAAAACATTATATTCCTAGTTGTTCCTTGTTAACTATCTATAATGCATTAATTTTACCACACCTTACTTATAGTATTTTATTATGGGGTAATGCCTTGCCAACATATACAGACAAGCTTTTTATTCTTCAAAAGAGGGCTGTACGAACTATATCAAAAGCTTCACCATACACTCATTCTCTTCCACTTTTTCACCATTATAATATTCTAACTCTAAAGGACCACTACAATTACCAGTTAGGCGTTCTTTTGTATAGGCACAACAGCGGTCAACTCCCTCCTGATTTCCATTCCTTTTTCAACCTTAATAGTTGTCATCACAACTATCCAACAAGAAGAAGAGATAATCTTCTCCAGCCATATACTAGGACAATGTTTGCGCACTCTCACGTGAGAAGAAGCGGGGTATCTCTCTGGAACTCTCTTGACATTAGCATAAGAAATGCCCCTAACCTTAATCTATTCAAGAAGTACTTAAAGAAATCCTTCTTGTTATTGTATGTGGATAATTAATTTTACCTGGCAAAAAAAAAAATAAATAATAAAATATTTAAATAATTAAAAATCTGGCTAAAAGTAAGTATCAAACTAGCAGCAATTCTTTGTATACAATCATGTAAATGTTATAGGAGTCATATTCGTATTTATATATTCTAGTTGTGTAAGCAATTAAGAACATCTCAGTTATTAGGGCCAGACTAGAAAAGCTTGCAAGCTTCATCTGGTTCCTTTTCTACTGTCTTCATACTCACGTTTCTTGTAAATATTATTACGTATTGTATCATAATAATAATGATAATGAATGAACGTTTGCATGTAGTACAGATGAAAAAATAAACAATAAACAATACAAGTGATACGTATATGATGTTCAACTTGACTAAACGTACAAAACATGGTAGTAGAAGGTACGCGCACTACCTACTAGACCAGCATATATAGTGACGACCAGGCTTTTTATTAAGTACAGCCACTAATGAAAAAATCTAAAGGAAGAATATTTACAAAATACATAAAAATATGCACTTGGGATGAGGTTAACTAAGTTATTTAGATGCCTTAATGCATACCCCTGCGCATGGCACACATTTGACTTTCCACTGAAGAACCATCAACATCTCGAAATGGTCTGTTTAAGCCACGGTATCGTTAATACCTACAAGCCTTTTGCTCGGCTGATCATGTGGTATCGGCAAAGCAAACGATATGACAAGACCGATTTATGTTTCAGTTGAAACTTCTAGATCAGAAGAAAACTACGCAGTTAATATTGCACAATTTTCCCATTCGGGAGACTACGTCATCTTATCCGTTTTCTATTCCTAACCCTCTGTGGCAGTCTTCAATTCTGGAGAAAATAAAATATAACTGCAGTTTGTCGTTCTTGCTCTGGTTATATCTTGATTATGAAAAGAAGTCACACGATCAATGTTTATCTTATAACAACGCCTAAACTTTTACGAGGACAGACTGCTTGGATGTTTCAAACTGTAAGAAAAGAAGGGTAACGACCATGTCATAAAGAACGGCAGTTGACAAAAACGATAGGAAGGGCTTCTGAGAACCCCATACAATCGTTCCAAGAACCGTATAACTAAAATATCCCATAAGAAATGTGCCTCAACGTGTAATGAAACTAGAGACATCCTTAAATAAATTACTGTATCTGTATTCATGGTTTTTGCCTTTCCTGGGCGTCGATTTTTGGGGGGGGGCAGGAGGGACAGCCCCCTCACTTTTTTGAGTGGAGGAGACACCAACGTAAAAGCCCCTACCCTACTTTTTGTGACCTGAAAGTTAAAAATTAGGAACTACCAAAAAGACTATACATGTAGGTTATATGAAAGGTATGCTCTACCGATTACGACCGATTTCTGTATCAATAATTAAACGTTAATATATACTTTGCACATCCCCAAAATTTTCGCGCGCCCCGATTGCGGTCTCATTGATGTTCTTTTTTCACTTGCATATCAAACGAACATTATTTATCGGTCTCTATGATTATTTCGATTGTTCGTGTGCATAAGGCAGCAGGTGTGGGTATGAAAGAGCACAACATTTAGGAATTTTAAGAAGAGAAATCGTCCCCTACTATGTTTTAATGAAATTTGTAATCTTTACTGAATGACCAGCCTGACAAGTTTAACACATGTTAATAAAAATGTCTCGGTGCACAGTTTGAGTGCAACTTTTTCAGAAAAATAAAGGATTTCTAATGCAAAAGTTCGACACGAGCACATCACACATGCGTAGAGCGATTCGACCATTTCGTATTTAGACCATTATTAGAGAAGTAAAATTACACTTCAGTCTGGAAATGGAGGTACACCTCCATCCTCTGTCAGCAGATAGTGTATGATGAGGTGTCGTTCGAAACTTCGAAAGGACATATTGTAATGTTTTTTAGTACACTGTTAAAAAAAAATTCTGTAATTTTACATAATTTTTATGAAAAAGTTTTTTACAACCAAATAATGTTTTTTTTTTACAGCCAGACTGTAATTATGAAAAAACATTAAGGGTTTGTTTTTTCTTTACAGTTTTTGCATGTAAATTAGTTTACAAAAGTCTACTGTAAAATCGAATAACAATTGTTCTGTTTTGTTTACCTTAATTTTATGAGAATTTACAGCCTACTGTTTTCATTCCCGACGTTTTAATATTTATTATAATATCGCTCTTTTACCTTTCATGTTATTAAGTAACATACACTTCATCATTACCTAGATCAGGTATTTGAATATAAACGTAATGTGTCGTTACGAAGTTGTTTTCAATCAAAACATATTGAGGATGCTTTGTTGTCAAATTGTTGTCCAGTAGACTGCTATCTCTAGGAACTTTGTAATTGGAAAGTCACATGTTTTGTACAATATAATAATTGTTTTTAAAATAAATATGACAAAGAATGCAAATACATTGGTTGCAAACATTTCCAACAATAAGTTTATCACTTCTTGATTAAAAAACGAACGCCAAAGAAGATATTATTCAAAGCAACAGCAATCCTTTTGTTAGGAAAATGCCTACAAAATAAGCTCCACTCATTTACGAAAAATGATATTTACATCATATAGTGGTAAATTTACAGACTCTTTTTTAAGTAAATTTGTGAAACGTTTTTAATTTGCTCCGATCAAGTGCATGAGCGCTTGTGGCGATGAGTTGACATCAGTATACCAATTGTCAGTTCTCTGAAATTAGGGCCTTTTTCTTTTAACTCAAAAATGTAAGACAAAACACCAGTTGTATGATATTTATAATTAAGAACGTAATAACTAAGTATGCTTTTATAATAAATGTGTAAGTTAATTTTCAAATAGGGCTATTAATTTGCCAAAAATGTTTTTTTTTCAAAACTGAAACTTCGCAGAACGATGCATGTTATATACTGAAAATTTTCTGGCTATTTCTTATTAGTTTGTTTGGGGTTATTTTTGTTTCTTTTTCAACTTAAAAACAAAATGAATGTTTGTTAAATGACACCATATTTATGAGAAATCAGAAAAATACAGAATACTGTTAAAATTTACAGAAAAGTTTTACAAAGCAGTAAAATTTGGTTAAACAAGCAGACAGAAATGGTTTTTCAAATAAACAGAATATACATGTTAAATAACCTTTTTTTATTGTAGCAATGCAAAGTGTCTGTAAAGATACAGACAATCTCTATTAAAAGTAAAATACAAAAAGTTTAAGTTAAAAAAAAAATCTGTAAATTTACAGAAATTTTTAACATTGTATCAACAATCTTAGGCCCGGTGGGCCTACGCAACGGTCTCTCAGTAGCACCAGTGGGTACTATCCCCACTCAATCTGTGATTTCCCTGAAGTAGATTGAAGTATGCTTTGATCAGTTTATGGATTTATTTTACCTTCTTTCATCACAAATGGACATTGCTATGAGAACTTTTGTACAACTCCTTCGCAAAATTTTCGTTGTGATTCTATTTACTTATAGAATATACCCGGTATTTAAATTCACATTGACCGTATCGTCCGTTGAAGTAATAACCCACACTTTCAAGACTGTCACAAGGTCGTCCCAATTACTCCCCTGTGTAGGATCTTTCAAAACTCGCGGGAATTTTACAGCTCTCTGGGGCAATCAAAATACCAACAACCGACTCAAAAGACCACACTGACAATCGGTGTAAATTGAGAAAAAAAAAAACAAAAAAAATATGTAATTAAGAAAATTACGTCTCTTGCGTGTCCAGAAAAAAACAATACTAAATTAATCAATAACAGCTTCAAATCAAGTGCGAATTCCCCATCTCTGTCTCCGTTACACTGACTAAAATCCCTCAAATAATGGGACCTTAACACTTAGATATCAAAATAAACACCCAAAACATACTCCGGCACACATTCACACACACACACAAACCCACCTCATAAAAAACTCACCCACACACAATTGGCCAAAATACCTCACACCTCAAAAGTACACACGCAATACCCCCTTTAACCTTGATCTGGTTCTCTGTTCTGAAATTAAACTGCCCGGCGGATTCTAGCGGTACCCTCGGCAGCACAGGTTGTCGCTGGGACTCCTCCTGCCTTCCCCACGGGCTTTAGCAGTCTCGGCCTCAAATACCTCGACCCTATGTAACGACGAACGACGTGGCCCTCTGTAGCTCAGGCGGTACCCGTCGTGCCCCTCAAGTGGTCACATGCGCCAGTAGGAAACCTTCAATCCCCAGTCTTGATCCCAGTGCCCAGCTTACGGGGTCGATACAGTGGCCCTCAGCTGCTCACGTCCTAGTCGGGTGGCCTTAACGCCTACACCGTGTACCCTCGTGAACAGAACTCAGGAACAGAATCGGGAATCATATCTCGGGAAAATGAACCAAAACCAGAACCGTAAAAACCGGAAACCGTAACCCTGGGAATAGAACACCATACCGTAATAAGTACTGAGTTCAAACCTCCCACGTGAATAATTCCGTTAGCCCCCAATTTGAGCAAAGAATTAACACATTTTTCCACAAATTGAATAGCTTGGCTTCACAGCCCCTTAAAAGAATAATTATTCTACAACATGTCCCACAGACAAAATACAGGCTACATTGACGTTTCACCGATATGCTAAACGGTACGATCAAATACTCTTAAAACATTAGAGACACAACTAGTGTACGTTCCAAAATTACGAAGAAATACAACATTAACTTACAGGTTAGGACTCTCTCATAATCACGAACCTGGTTCCAAAGTAAGATTAAAGTAACAGCATCCTACTCAGGATTAACAAACTCAAAACTAACTAAAACACTGTTACGGCATCTCATGCCGGACTTCTCCTCCTCTCTCTATGGACGTCTCGAGGTAAGTGACTAGAACCGCACCCTTAGGCAGGATTCTTCGTACCCTCGGACTGTCCCAGCACTTTCCTATATTTACATAATAAAGAGCTCGCTTGCAAGGCACACCAAAAAAAATTTACACAGTCGGCAGCAGGTGCGAACGAGTTTGGAACGCCAACTGTGACAAAGACCATGTTTTGAAAACTTTGGAGTTTCCCAGTAACTCAAAATATTGAAACATTTAGCACCATTTTGCGTCAGGGCCCCCTTTTCTCAGACGCACAGTGGCGTAGCTACAGTGGACAGGTTGCTTTGAAAAAATGAAGAACTCGGAAATTTGTCATTTGTGAAAACAGTCTACCATGTGGTTTTGACACCTCATGAACTGCCGAAATTCCAAATTCTTTCCAATAAAAGCTCCATGTTCGTCATTATTTGTTTCAAAAAATCAAAATTTTCCGCCCACTTCGCGCGCCGCAAATTGCAATTCCTTAGCGGAGGTGCTGGCTCATACTTTCTACTTGGTAAACTTTTTCTAGCTCTGGAGGTGATAAAATCAGAAATTTGCTACATAACACCAGATCATCAATTGACAACGGTAACTACAGTATATTTTTTATAACTTTTCTTTCAAAAAATTCCAAATTTTCTCCAATATAAGCTCTTGACTCAAAAAATTTCGTTGGAGAGCCTCATTTCGTAGGCGTTGGATAACATTATGTAGTAACAACGATCTTTGGTCGCCGCTCAATCTCAAATTGCCAACAGGATATGCAAATTCTTCAGTAATCCCCCAACTCTTCAAATTTCCTTACAGGAAACTCAGAATCTAAACTTTTTCTCAATACAAGCTCCATTTTTTCAAATATTGGAAAAGGACAAAACTTTCGCCCCGCAAATTACGTCCCTATAACAGTGGTGTTCACACCTAAAAAATCGCAAAATTTGGATGCTTACCCACCACTCCCCCTTCCCGCAAAAATGTGAAGCTACGCCGCTGTGGACACCTTACAAGAACAGGGGAAAAACTTTGGGCCAGATGCGCCCCTATACTTTGAAAATCAAATCGACGCCCATGATGCCTTTTAATCTGAAAACACAAATTAACAAAACCAAGAAGGCACAGGATGAAAACTATAAAAACTATAAAACAACTATCAATTCGCTGGTAAACCAAAACCTTGACATGCTCCGAATAGGAATTCAAAGGTGGGTGGACTGATTGGATTCAAAGAAAAACGTTGGGGGAAATCATTTTCGGGCGTAGCGTGAAACCAAGCTCAAATTCTTGTCGGTGTGGTCCAAGAATCCGCCATAGGCACCTGTCAGATTCCATGAGGCAAAGCAAGTCCCAAGGGATCCAGGAAAGCAGGAAGGCCAAGGCCCTCGAACTGTCGAAGCTGTGATGTTGTTGCCAAATTCTGCTTGAAAAGTTTAATTTCGTGAAAAGTATATTTTTCTACAGAAGATGAGGTCCACGAACACACTTTATGGCCTTTGTTGTGTTCCGTTACAAATTTCAGGGACTGAGCCGCTCAGTGTAATGGGATACAACCCCCCCCCCCCCCCTAGTGCCTCCATAATGGAGAGAGTAGTGTTTTTTCCGTTGGTTTTGCTTATAGCAATTAGATGAATTACAGGCTGAAAAGGGGCCTTTGTTTTTAATTGCCTCTCCTCCCACTGCTTTCATTGCCAATCCATGCCCCCCCCCTCCATTGTCCCCCCTCCACTACCTCCCCCCTCCATTGCCCCCCTCCATTGCCTCCCCCTTTCCCTTTTTGAAATATGCGTACAATTTTTATTTGGTGATGGATCATTGGGGTCTTTTTAGAATCGTTGGTCCAAGGTGCTAAGTGGTCCTATGTCCCATTTTATGTAATTCTCTAAAATATTCCTTCTGCTACAGCCTCTCTTGTTAAATGGTTTGTGATTTTAAACAAGTATGTAGACCTCATGGTGTTTTCAGAAATTATGGATCCAAGGTCCAAGATGGACCCATGGGCAGATGGGTACATGTTGTGAAATATTGTGAAATTATTCACCCTGCCTTCCACTTAATGTTGCGAAAATTTGACGGCCTGTCTTAACTACCCTATGTTACATTTTTGAATTGGATAAGTTTTTTTGTCTTGGATACCATTTTGGCTGTACCAAAAGTTTTGAAATGCAATGCGTCCCCTTCTTTTTCACAAATGTGGGTACTCTGTGTGTATAAATCACCTGTTTATTGTGCTTTAGAATTTTGTTGATATTTCCCATGCATTGTTCTGTTTGATGATTTTATTTTCATTTCATATACCGTATTTTCTGTCGTAGATGATGTGTTTTGTCTTTATGAGCAGGGAAAATAAAAAATTATTGAAAAAATGCCCGCCTGATTGAAACTAAAATGTACTACTAGTCTGTTGATAGCCTATGATAAAATGAGAATCCGGTCGCTTCATCAAACTCCAGCCACTGATGATATCAGCATGACATCATGAGACACTGAAGTTATGATTTCCAAACCAAAAATACAACGTTCGTTGAGTTTCAAGTAATCAACGCAGCGGGAACCCCTGTTTGAACGGAAGATAAGTAGGCCTATCACATCTTCTCTGCAAGTAGGACGGTTCCGATGGCAGAACTGCAAAGGATGGCCTGCATTTATAATCAAACAAACTTCACAAATTTTGACTTAGCACTTATATTTTCAAACTCGACGGGAACTACGATTAAGTAAAGCAACCGGAAATTGACAAATTAGGCTAATTGAACCAATGTGTAACTTCCATGTATCGACACATATCCTGCTGACACAGATTATGCCAATACCTTCATGCGTCAACGTCCATTACAAGTTTCCGTATTGTGAAAACGTCTCACCACCAAACTGTAACAGCTATACATATCGACATTATTTCCCTGTATGTAGTGTGGGATGCATACGTACTAAGTTCAGTACATTACTACATTGTAACTGTTAGTAAAATAAATACTGTGGAAATAAATTGGTACTGTAGATCAGCAGCTTGGAATATTATAAAGACAAAATACTAAGTTTTCTGTGTTTCCGGCTACCGTTCATATATTAAGAAGATTTTATTATTTCCAGCACTGATAAGCCGAGAAATGGTGAGTAATAGTATACATAGGTTACGCACTTAGACTCCCTTGTCATGAGAGTGGAGAGCTGCAGTTCTATTATTCATTCCCACCGTGACGTATTTCGTATTCTTTCTCCCTAAAATCAATAAATTAGTCATGTATTTATTCTGTAATGTAAGTAAAAAAATAACCGATAATGTAAAAAAAGCTTTGAACCGATAATGTATGATAATTTACCGATAATGTAAAACCTGTTCAAACGAGGGTTTCTTGTGGTCCTTCATATAGGTGTGTGTATGTTTGGGAGAGTATGTGGGTAGGCAGATAAGCTGACAGACGGCAGGGGGCAGCTCGGGGAAAAAACAAGTTGTTGGCGGGTGCGTGTGTACTTGCGTGTGTGCACATGTACCCTGTGTGAATTTATTGGTGTACACACTCTAAACACAGTTGGGCAAACATAGCACATTCTACATTGGAAGGAAACAAACAGAAACAAACAGGGGAAGCAAGACACTGTCTAGTGGGAACACAATCAAAGGACACTAAAGCACCTTATCGGAATACCGTGCACATGCATTGGGTGAATAGAGGGTCGATCGACTTGCACATATCAATGTTGTAGTCGATACCAGACTCAAACTCGTGGTTTTAGAATTTGAAGGACAGAGCGGTTGATTTTTCCCCATGAAACCGGTCTTTGAAAGCTGTCGGACTCGTTATACCACATCTCCGGGCTTGATTACAGCATTGGCCCATATAGGCCCACTCCATGATGAATATCGAAGTATGGTATACTGATAAATGTCGATATAGGCCTATGTTTGACCCACAGAATAAAAATCCCAAATGACCGCTGCGCTACTCTCTTAATTCCTTAGATTGAAAGAAAATTAATCTAAAAAGGCGGGTTAGGGATCCGTCGAAACTTAGATTGAAAAATTTCAAACAAATAAAATTTATTTTCAGTCTGTTAGATTGGTCCCTAATTGTTAAAAAAAATAAGTGAGTACGGTAGTAGTTTATACGGTTAATATTTGCACCAAATTTACTTTGCCTGCGTTTTAACTATTAAATGTTTACCTGCATTTTACAAGCAAGTGAGCCACAACTGGAAAAAAGCTGTGGCCGGCTCGGCTTTACAGATACATGTATACGAACAATAAATCATATGATTCATGCAATTTAATTAATGTAATCCACAAATCGGTATTCCAGCGTTATATGTAAACACTTCGGATGCGTATGTCAATACAGGCCACGTTTGTAAAATGGGTAGATAAAACTTGGGCCAGACATGTCAACACAACTATCTACGGCGGTTTATTAAAGTGAAAGTTTGAAAAGATCTCACCAGTAAGAGGTCTTACGTGAGAAAAACACACAGGCGCGTAGCCAGGATTGTGTAATGGGGGTTGGTGTCATTGGTGTCGGGGCACGACATGAGGGAAAAGTCCATGGATAGAGAGAAAAAACCGCTATCTTTAAGTATTTTTTGCATTGCAAGGTTGGGTCATGGGGGTTCTAACCCCCCGCCACCACCACCCCTCCGGTGGCGTAGTACCCCCCCCCCCACAAAATTTAAAATTTAACCAGGAATTCTTATTCAAATCAACGTATAGACAGTGGTTAAAACCGCTGCACTTATAATCAGGTATGTGGTTATATTCTTCAGTTTATTTCGTCTTCAAAGTTCTAGTTCTAGTCTAGTTATTCAGCCCTGAAACAGTGCATTCTGCTATGTACACTAATCAAAGTTGTATTAAGTGCACGGTTCCAGCTCGCGTGAATATGTATGCTTTTACGTCGACTCGATTATCTAGCTGCAAGCATGCAGACATATGTCGATTCATCTCGAGGACTTTATTTAAAACCCTCGTTTTATTGTGCTTGTTTAACTCGTAGTTAATTTTGGTTTCCGAGAAGATGAAGATAGCTTGAACCATAATCTGTATAATTAACATATTTTCTGATGTATAAAGGTTATAATCGTGGTCAGTGGTCACTGCCATTCAGCCGTCGTTGTGGGGACAAAAGAGTAAACTCCTTTGAAATCGTCATTTCATTGAACACTAGTTTGTTCAGCGTGGGCAAATACGTTTCTTCATATTTATTCGCATACAGCTGCGGCTGTTTTCCATTTCGAAGTAATTAAAGATAGATCTACTGTGACGACATTCATGACCAGAGTGAGAAACTTCCGAGAAACCCCACTGACGGATAACTAATTGCGATGCAATCAGTACTAACGCCCAGAACCGGTATGGTTTGCCACAAAATCTAATAAAAGCACAGGCCTATTTTTGCCTGGTTTGGCTTTCAGAAGAGTCAAATTCATTCCCTATGAATAGTGCTACATTTTGAAGTAAGTAAGACGTAAACATTACAAATGTCTGCTTCAATAAATTTACATTTAGGAGTGACTGAATTACGTCCTGAATTTTCTTCCTGGTGAGTGGTCTGTCGTGATGACTAAACATTAAATATTGAGATCGTGCATGTTACCGTTTGCTACAAAAAGACGCACGACAAGTTGCTGAATTTACAGACAGTTAAAAGCAAAACAGTCTACAGAATATCATCATTGAAAATGCAGCGATTTCCCACATTATCAACGTGTTTGTGTTTTTGTTAACCTAGTAGTAAATAACAGCTTCACATATAGCGTTCATTATTAAGAGTATAAAGGTTTGTCTCCCTTCTCGTCTTCCCATTCCTCGTTCCACTAGCTTCCCTACCCCGCATTTCAATGCTAGCTGCATGTAAACTGTCGCACTGTTTTTGTACTGTTTTTATGTACATGTAACTCCAAAATTAGAATTAAGTCCCCATCATATTCCTGATTTAGTGTGAGTATACCCTTGATTTGTATGCTTTCGCAGATTATATATTCCATTTGTTTTGAATCCCGTTTATGTATGCTATACCTGCATAATTCATTTTAACGAATGTGACTATATAGATGAGTCACTGTCGCAAGTAATTACGTTTGCTGTTGCCATGCCAACAGAAGGCGAATATTTCAAACCGTACTCTCTCTGCCATGGTTAATTCATACTGGACTTGATAAAGAAGGGTGGAGTGACATACTGTCACATCTTTTATACATTATGGGCAAAAATTGCCAATGAGACACTTGTTGTAAGTTTTGTATATATGTTTTTGACTCGGATATTTTTGTCAGGGCTTATAGGCCCCTATACACTCGATATAAGGCTGACCTGGTCATGAATATCTCACAGTAGAGGTAGCGTAAGATTAGAAGGTCGGAATGTTAGTTTGCTCTCCGTCTTCGTTCTTTCGGGAGTTAAAGCAACTCCCTGGTTTGGTGCTGACTAAGGTAACTTAACCGACAAAATGCAGGCGCAGGGCATTACAAACAATGCCTGCGTAGAGCTCCACCTATAGCTGTATGTAGGATTTGGAAATCTCAGAAAAGCAGTTCCCCCTTCCCCCAGTCTACCTCACAGGCTAAGGCCCTGGCAGCTTACTGTGTGAAGTTGCTATGTAGTGACCTTAATACGTGGTTAATATTGAGACTACCATAACCTATTACTCAATACACACGTGCCGTGCCCACCTACACGAAGTGGCGTCGTCAAAGGGTGGGAGGGACACGCCTCTTCTCCGTGAGCCTCGAGGGTCAAAATTGGAGTATTCGAGTTATAAGAAAACGGTTAATATATCTTTATATTATATACAATGAGAATGAATTCCAAACATGCACATAAATAGATTATAGACCTTGTACAACAGATGAGATGTTTAACTTTCCGCAGAACTTAATAAATCTATTGTAAATGTTATGAAGTGGTATTAAGAGTAGCCCTAAGCAGTATAGTGTAATTTAATAACACACATCGTCAAGTTAAGTAAATAACTGAATAATATACTTCAATATAGCTGGGTTCTTTTCTTCTGCTTCTTTTTTTTTTTTTTTTTTTTTTGTAAAGGTGGCCCCTTAGATGGGATGATAAAATTACCAGTACACTTAATCAATGGGTTGCAAAAATCGATAATATGGTCCTGCGAGTTAGGTTTTTCGTCAATGATGAATCCAAAATCCCAAGTGATGCTTTTCTTAGAACATGGTTTTTACATCCGTAAAACCGAATTAGTCATTACAAGGGTACGTCACCTCTCTGGAATAGGAGAGGATATTATTCTGGAGGTTAATTACCCATGAAACATGAATGAAGAAGGCTTATCTCGGCAATTGATTTCAACCATGGTTCTAGCGTCGGTTTAGAATCCCAAATTAAAGGCCCGATTCTTTCACCCCAAATGGTTCCAATTCTCATAACCTACTTATTAAGCCCCTTCCACAGCTGTCTTAAATTCAGCTTTATGTATACACAATTTCAGTTCATCATTATCATCATCGTTGGTACGTTGCAGAAAACCGATTGGGCATAAAAGCAAGGGAAAGATTGAGAGGGGAGTACCAACGTGCCAGATGACACCTGAATGTGTGCAGATTCTGTGCCTCTACTTCACCATCAGACAGTGTATTCCAATTAATTATAGTAAAGGGGAAAAAGGAGTGCATATACTGGGGGTTCTACCGATAATATGCTTGAAAGCTTTGCTTTTATTATGAACTTGATTTTCCATAATATTATGAAAACAGAGTCTTCAAAACGAGTAGGTTTAATCCGCCGTCTAGATGGCAGTGCAGTTAGGATTTTGTTGGGTTGGATACCTGGGAAGTAATTATTAGTTATTGTACACATGAGACACAATCTATGATGCGACAGTGTGAGTATGCAAGACCCCCACGTGTAGTACAGTACATACTGTGTAATATGAGCTTTGGAACTTTGCATTCATTAAACTGCTGTCAATCAAAGAGCTGTGCCAATTGAGGATTTCTGTGGACTAATACGAAAATTGTTGTTTGGGGTGGAAGGTTTAAGCCATAAAGCAAAGAATGCTTACTTCAATCTTTTGAAAGACTCATGTAGTGTATTAATTAGTGTTACAAAAACCTCTTTCCATTAACGCTTTTCGTTCTTTTCTGAAGTTAGCGCTTTCATGTCGAAAGCTTTCCATTATCTTTCCATAAGCATTCGATGGGCGTGTCTTAAAATCGTCCTGAACTAGCAAATGTTGCCGGGATTTCGAAAGGGCGACTAAACTGAATATTGTAACTCCCCCTACACCAGTGGCGTAGCCACGGGGAGGTTTTGGGGGTTAGAACCACCCCCCCCCCCCCACATGACCCAACCATGCAGTGCAAAAATCACCTAACATAGCGGATGTTTCTCTCTATCCTTACAATTTAGCCTCATTTCGTGCCCCCACCCCCCCCCCCCCCCATGACACCAAAACCCTTACCCATGACACAATCCTGGCTACGCGCCTGTCCAACACCGATCTGTCCTGACGAACTAAGAAAGTAAATAACATAGTAGCTTCTTGTGGAGTAGCAATTGTCCTGCTTCATACTACATATTACTTTCTATCAGTTCTATACTCTATCATAAGGACTATTGCATAGTAGGCCGCTTTATGAGACAGGTCGGACGAATTTCTTTATTGAATTTCACAGATTCCCAGGAACCTGTGATGATGGTTGATTTCTTGAAAAGTGAATTATGAGTGAAACGAGTTTTATGATGAAAGGGAGCGAAGTACTGGCGACCAGTTATCTATGCAGAAATCCCAACTCCCCTTCAATAAGTTGTGACTGCGCAGGTGTCTCAGAAATACCAGTTCTTCCCGATTTTCCACCCTGTGAAAACAAAGGTAAGCCCACGGTTAACTGTGCATGTATTACTACATGTTTGAATTATCACATTCACTTTGAAGAAGATACCTCATTTTTCCTTACTGAAAACATTTGCAGTAGTTTTTTTTTTTATTTGCTCATATAGTGTAGCCTTCCAAATTATTTTCATATGGACCCTTAAATTCCCCCATTTCCATTCCGAGAACCACTGTCCTAAAGAACGTTTAGTCTCACAGCTTCCTGTGTCAACTTTTGCTATTGTCGTATGCTCGTAAGTGAATAACAAAACTGAAATTTCCAACAGACATACTGTAGTCAAATGCCCTATTCAACAACAACGCTTGCTTTAAAAAGTACATACCGTAAGTGTGGTGTTTGTCCATGTAACCTGGATACTCAGGACGGAGTGAGAGATGGGGAGCTGGGCTGGGCGGGGCTTTAGAACCTTTTCTGTGGTAGAAATGTTGCTCCGTCTACTGCTGTTATATTGTTAAACACATTGTACCGTGATTAGTCCTCATGCACTACAAAATTCGTTTCGGGACTCCTAATACTTATGCCGCAACCGAGCGGCAGAGGAAATGGTTGTTTTGGGTTTTTTTTATTATTATTATTAACTCGGATCGAATTCACCTTTATTTACAACAGCAAGAAGTATAATATTTTGGAAATAAAATTTAACCTGTTGCTGAGGAATGAATGTATCAAGTGCAAAACTGATACCAATTGGTAAATGCATAAGGCATGTACAACAAATACAAAGGTGTCCCTTCTGTGACGTCATAATGCTTGCTATAACTCACTAGTGGGTAAATGGTAACCCCGTATTAAGCCACACATTGGCAATGAAAGGATGACGTGTTTTGGCATTGTGTATCAATTTTATCATTTCGCATATGTGCAACTACCAGGTTTGATAGACCTTTTAACAAATGTGAAGTTTTCAACTTTTTTCTACTGTATGCTTTGAATTGTGCCTGACCCTTCTGCCTCATCTGCCATGTGGCGAAAGGAGGTTTTATAGGCCAATAGTCCTTCGAATGACCTACGATATTGCTGTATAAATCGAACTATTGATAAGATATTGTTCCACGACACACTGGGTTCTATAGGCATTTTCAGTGCAGTAGATGAAAAATTCAAACTTGAGATTGAGTAAAACTTTGATATGAAACTGGTTTCGAGCCATTAACCTAGCAATCCCCTTTTGCAGTATATTGCTAGGTCTCACCAAGACCATATGATCACTTCAGAGCGTGTACTTCTATGCAAAGGAAGAATTTTCCCAAAAAAATCCCCAGAAGTTTTGAACAAAATTTTGGTTTTCAAAAAGTACATCACAGTTCTTTCTTTACTGTGTTTTAACAGTTTCACTATGGTGGGTGTTTCTCCTCATTGCGCTTTTCATCATGTTAATGCTTGGCACTGGCGCAGCCGTCTACAACAGGTAAGGTTTTTTTTTTTTTTTTTTTTTTTTTTTGTCTTGTCTTGTCTTTTTTTTTTTTTTTTTTTTTTTTGTCTTCGTTTTGTGTATTGTTAGTGCAGTTCCTCGTGTGTGATCCTTTTGAAGGTATTTACTTTTCTTGTTTTGTTACCTTAACTTTCTTTTTTTTTCTTTGTTCTTTTGTACTGTTATTCCCCCTATTCTGCTTTGTATGGAACAGATTAGTTTATTCAACCATCTGTGCTGTGTGTGTAAGCATAGTGTCACTGTTGGTGACTTCTCCAGTGGTAGTTGTAGTAATTGTTCAATAACAATTAAATGGCATGATAGCTGTATTTCTGAATCTAATGCCAATTCAATCGATAATTCATTATGTGTAGCTTGCTCCGGTACTTTAGGTTGTTACCCATCACTTCATGATAATAATTCCCCTTTAAACACAGTTGACCCTGATATTAATTCAGCTCAACGGTTCGAATCCAACAGCTGCAAGTATTACAATTACGACTTCTTCAATCAAATTTCTGATGGTATTTGGGATAAAAATTTCACTTTATTTCATGTGAATGCTAGATCATTAGGCTGCAATTTTAATCAGCTTTTAACCTCCCTGGGATCAATTAGGCATGCATTTTCTATAATTGGCATTAGTGAAACATGGTTCAATAATTCTAATACCTTACACACACTTTTCAATATCACTGGCTATAGTCTGGTACACGCATCTAGGCAGGGACGTGGTGGGGGTGTAGCTTTATATGTAAATCTCAAACTGAATTATAAAATCCTTACAGACTTAAGTATATTTAGGGAAAATATTTTTGAATCTCTTTTCATTGAAATTCAAACTGCTTTTTCGTCAGTCATTGTAGGGGTGATTTATTGTCCAAATGGAATCGGCGAAAGTGCATTTGAAATCTTCTCTGAGTTATTCTTGTCTTTAAGTCGTCAAAATAAGTGTTGTTTTCTTATGGGAGATTTTAATTGTAATCTTTTAAACGTGTCTGGCTATACTCGAAATCAATTTCTAAATCTTGTTTATTCTTACTCATACCGTCCACTTATAAGCCTGCCAACACGAATAACATCGCATTCTGCAACAGTCCTTGATGTAATATTTACAAATAATTTATCAATGTCGTCCATTTCGGGTATAATCATAGATGATATATCTGATCATTTCCCAGTCTTTACTCTAGCTGACATGTCGGTCACTAAAACGGAAAACAAATCCTTTCTTAAAAGGAATTTCAATCAAGCCAATGTGACATTATTTCGCTCAAAAATTGAAAATGAAACTTGGACGGAGGTTTACAATTCAGTTGATGTCAATACCGCCTTTTGTAATTTTAGCAATATATTTTGTAGTCATTTAGATAGCTCTATTCCTTGCAAAGTTCGTAGTAATAAAACAAATAGATCCCAAAATAACAATGACTGGATGACTCCTGCCATTCTTAATTCGTGTCGTACAAAAAACCGTTTGTATAAAAAGTATCTCCGAAGTCGGTCTATCAACAATTTAAACGATTGTAAACGTTTCCGTAATCGTCTTACTTCAGTTATCAGATTAGCCAAAAAATCATATTATACAAACCTGTTCAATAACAACAAAAATGATATTAAAGGTACTTGGCGCTCAATTAACACCTTGTTATATGGTCAGAGTACCGAATCTACACCCGAAAAAATTAGGCATAATGGTGATTATATATCTGATCCTTTTGAAGTTAGTAACACTTTCAATGATTTTTTTACTGACGTTGGGTCTGCCACTCATCAAAAGATACCACAGGTCAATGTCCACTTCCAGTCCTATTTACATAATCCTGTCACTGATTCTTTTTTTGTAAATCCTGCAACAAGAGAAGAGGTTCTCAAAATAATTTTATCTCTTAAATCCTCCGCTGCTGGTTATGACGGAATCACCGCTAGTATTATGAAACTTGTTGCCCATTCTTTGTCTATTCCTCTCGCCTATCTTTTTAATTTTTCTGTTGAGAAAGGTCATGTTCCCAATTCCTTAAAAATTGCACGTGTTGTTCCGGTCTTTAAATCCGGTGATAAAGATTGTGTTAATCAGTATAGACCTATTTCTGTCCTCCCATGCTTCTCAAAAGTAATTGAAAAACTTATGTTCTCAAGATTATATTCTTATCTTGAGAAACGTAAATTAATTTACGACTATCAATTTGGTTTTCGTCCTGGCCATTCCACTGTACATGCTATTTTACACTTTACCAATAAAGTAATGGAAGCCTTCGAAAAGAATCATTTTGCTTCTGGCATATTTCTTGATCTTTCGAAAGCATTTGATACTCTTGACCATAATATTTTACTTAATAAGCTTGAGTACTACGGCGTCCGTGGTAATGTCCTGGACTGGTTTAGAAGCTACCTGACTGATCGTCGTCAGTTTGTGGTTATTAATAACATTAAATCGGTCCCTAAGTCAATTACATATGGTGTCCCTCAAGGATCTATATTAGGGCCATTGCTTTTTATTATTTATGTCAACGACCTTCATACAGCCAGTGATACTTTCAGTATAACCTCATATGCTGATGATACAAGCCTCTTTCATTCTAGCTATGACATTAAAGATCTGATACGTAATATTCAAAATGATTTTGTCTATATACAAAACTGGTTTTTTGCAAACAAATTATTACTCAGTGTAAAGAAGACTACTGCTATTGTATTCCGTTCACCATCCAAGTATCTCAGTGCAGACATAGACTGTGTCCACCTTTGTGGTGTTAAAGTTATTTTTTGTGATGCTACCAAATTTCTCGGAGTTTATATTGATAAGAATCTTACATGGAAAAATCACATCCAGCATGTATGTATGAAAGTCTCACGAGGTGTTGGAGTTTTAAATGGGCTTCGAGGACTGTTACCTCGCAGAATCATGGTTACCTTGTATAATACCCTTATCCTTCCGTACTTTACTTATTGCAATGTCATTTGGGGTAGCACATATACTTCTAGAATTCAACCTCTTTTCATTCTTCAAAAGCGAGCTCTGCGCCACATTTGTAATGAATTCCATCTGCAATATACAAAACCTCTCTTTGCCAATCTCAATATCCTTAATATTTATGATATTAATCGTTATTATACTGGTATTTTCATATTCAACTGGTTAAGTGATTCACTCCCGTCAACATTTAAAACTTACTTTGAATTGCGTACTGGCACATATTCCTACCCCTGTCGACATCGAAACCACATAGCAATACCTTTTTATAGACTTAGATCCTCCCAGTTTGGAATTCGGTTTAATGGTCCCAAATTATGGAACTCGTTTCCCAATGATATTCAAGAGTGTAAACTTTTAAGTACATTTAAGAAGCAATTAAAAGATCATTTTATCACCAACTACCTCTGAATAATTTTAATTCTTTGCTATCTGTTCCATTTATTTGTGTTTTTGTGTTTCTTTTCCTGTATTATATATGTGTTTTGTAGTAATTGTTTTCTGTTAATTTAAGTCTCTGTAAAGGGGTGTCAACGTACATAAGCTCCCTGGAGCTTCTTGTTGTCACTCCTCAGTCTCTTCAGTACCCTGTACATACAAATAATTCATAACATATTTCTTTATATGAAAGACTGAAATAAAGTTCTATGAAATTGAAAAATTGAATTGAAATTGGATAAATAGCAGGGATTTTATACAAAAAATTTCCCCCTATATTTGTGCTATAGGATAAAACAAAATTGGGTCCAGCCCGCAAAACTCATTGCTCGAATCCCCGGCTTTGGTGTGAAAACGCCTTTAGAATGATTGTCTATATGAGGATATACGTTTTGACGTATTTTGATTCCTTGCCGGCTAAAGAACTTGCTATTATACTTCTATCAAGCAGAACTATAGAATTATTCCCAATACATCATTTAAAACATATTTCATGGACTAAAAACTCTTGTGGATATCATTACCAAGCCAGAGGGGATCAGGGGCCCATCCCCACCCCTCTTCCCCTTCGAGTTCTCAAAAGAATTGCACTGGAAAAAATGACACCAAATGATGATAAATTTTGTAACAGAACACATCTAAGGAAACCTGGGAAACTTCGACTGACCCTAACGAAACCAAAACTACTACATCGGAGTTGAACTCAGGTGTATGTCCAGGTTACTTCGGGATTGAGGTTATGTGCCATATATCAAAAGAAATTTAAACCTCTAGCATGTCTTTATTTGCCTTGAACTGTACGGCCCTAGATATGTTATTGGATTGCATACGTCATTGGGCAAAATATATTTCATTCCCTGAACAATTGGTGGTCTTTGGCTATAGCATTAGCCGATATTACCAACCATTGTGGAATGATTTCCTTTGTCTTTTCGGCTTACTTCTGCACACTAATTCTTGCCATATCATGTGACATAAGTTGCACACTTTAGCCTGCACTTTAATCAAAGTATGCTGGTAGGAATTTCTGTAGGCCTGTAGGGTACTATAGATGACCGCAGGTTGATTGAGATCATAATTAATGACTTGATTTACAACTACACTTTAAAAATAAAAGAGAGTAAAATTTCACTCGTCAAAAAAGTGAAAGTTTTAAAATTCAGTACAAAGGACTGCAGGGTCACTACAAGAATAGTGCAATGAACCCCAAGATGAGTCAAATTTAGTCCAACAAGGCTGCAAAACTTATCTAATGGTTATTGCTTTTGCTCTAGAATTTTTTTCAATTGTTATTATGTTTTGTTTTTATTTTGTACATTCATTTTTCTCAAGTACTCCTAACTTTCTGACAAAGAGTCGTTCGGGGGAAACCAAACTATGAAACTGCTTCCCAGGGAAGCCATACGTCCACGAAGGGACAACACACTGACCAGCTTCATTGCCCTCAGACCACTAATGTCATTTTTTCATATGCATTTTTCGAGACCTGCACGTGCCATGAATGTTTTTCTGCTGATATGTGGGCATTACAATTGACATTATCATTAGACCTGTTATTATTTTTGTTAAAACTGATTCCCAGGGATATGGTAATGGTGATATGTGTAAAGCAGAAAAAACGCCAAAACGACGAGGCTATATTGAAGTTATTTTATGTTACTGTATTATAGAAAACGACTTTACCAACGAATACGTAATGTAACACGCTGATCGATATCTTTGGTAAGATTGAACACTTTGTTTTGCTTGAGGAAGATAGTAACAGCTTGCATCTTGTTACTATAGCATTATCCACCGAATAACATCACTCACACACACACTTAGAGTAATGATCCCCTGGTAATATGATTAAAACCGAAATAAAAGACTATACCATTTTCTCAACGAGGTGACATTAAAATTAAAATTGCTTCTCCCTACTAATTATCAATGCAGTCGGCCAGGTTTTGTCTCTTCGTGTGATTTAGATTCGTGCCTGGTAGGGGTAGCTAATTTGGAAATTGTTTCCAATTCACCTGGTTTAGTTTAAATATCACACGTTGGTGACCCACCTACAAGTTTCCTCTCAGCTGCACTGCTTTTCTAACCACAAACAGTTTTATTATACCGGCATGTTATTATAACGGCATGGACAGTCTTTAAGACCCCCCCCCCCCCCAACAAAAACCAAGAGATTAATTTCATGACAATTCCCATTGCTTTTGAAATTCCTCTTTCCTTTTTCTATTTTTGTTCTTGTTTTCGATTGCTTCTGCATGTCATAAACAACATAAGGGTCCAATAAGGTATGAATCTTTTTGAATGAGATCTATTGCATCGTGTATTGTAGATCACTAATATATACCAGCTCAGAGCGATGTCGCACAACCAGATATTGACATGTTATAAATTTACGTTCCTTAAACAGATGTAAAATTTATACACAGTTCAACTTTGACCTCCATGTTACTTTTTTCATTAGTGCGTCCATTACTTTATCGGACTTGCAGAAGCCTGAAATCATCTTACCACAGTGTCTCATCTATCACTTTTACACTTTGCGTATAGGCGAATATATAAACGTGATATATTGTGGGCAGATTCAACTATCGAAAGGATGCAGAGTCAGTAACTGTCTAACAGTATAGGCTATATAATGTTAAGACAACTGGCATTTTCCTCTTAGCTCTCTCTTATTCACTCTTTTCGATGGTATTATTCTAAACGATGGC
The DNA here is from genome assembly GCA_037179385.1 of Holothuria scabra. Lineage (NCBI taxonomy): Eukaryota > Metazoa > Echinodermata > Holothuroidea > Aspidochirotida > Holothuriidae > Holothuria > Holothuria scabra. The sequence continues at coordinate 2,866,998 of CM074187.1, read as the reverse complement.
AATTTATCCCTTGAAAGGCTACGCCCACTGACTATTCTAGTCAGCTAAATTCCATTCCAATGAAAAGTGTATTACTTCATTACTGCGATATTTATATCACACGTGTATTTAACCAGGATATGTTGTATATATATTATCACAGTAAGTTAATAAATAAAGTAAAACAAGCCCTTCAAATTAGCTTGTGCTTTCAGCAAACAAGAGCGGAATTTCCCCTTGAATGAAGAGTATGCTACATTGCCCGTGATGTTATCCATTTCCTGTAAAGGCCTAATACAAAATTAGAAGAATATATATAAAGTGCTGTCAATGAGGTGACAACCTTTTTTATATTTTTTTTCTTTGTATTATTTTCTGTACATGACAGACTTTTAAATTTTTACAGTGTAGTTTCAACCGGCTCATGTACAGGTGTCTTCTGCATTTATTTAAGAACATGGTGGGCTACACTGCCCGCACCGTACACTAGGGCTAAATTTAACCAGGATTTGGTGTTCTATTTACTCCAACACAATCCTGGTTAAATTTCCTAGTAAAAACTAACTCAAATCCTGGTTTCTTTAACCAGAATTGTGTTAGAGTAAATTGAATACCGATCCTGGTTAAATTTAGCCCTTGTATGTATCCTTTATTCCTCTCTCTATTTGATACTGGGTCATTTGCAGTTAAATAAAGTGCTGATGAAAAATGATCATACACGTCGAAATATGCCTATAAATGTCATTTATTTAAAAACCCGTCTACGAAACAACGAATCCCCTGTAGGTGTGACCTTAGTTTCACACCAGTAGCTTGAGGGATAGCGGCGGCAACCCAGGAAATTGTTTTCCCTCTTTGGGAGTAAATAATTCAATTTTCTCATTGCATTTTAATAATATCTCTCCCCTACCACTCCTGAAAATATTCCTCCATCTCGCTCCATTCAGTCACGGTACCGTAGGTCCACCTTCGTCTAGCTACAATTCTGCACATTGGCCTACCAACTTTGTAGATTGACTAGTACGAGTGTCGCATAGTCAGCCTGATGTGAGTGGACCTCACTATGGAGTGGGAAACTGTAAACTTTAAAGGCCCAATTCTCACATCCCAAACAGTACCAATTAACCTTCTTACTTGATTAAGCGCCTCCCACAATTGTCGGAAATTGCTCCTCATCCAGACACATCGTTCTAGGTTTATTGCTTCAGGGTGAGTAAAGAAGCTCAATGTGTTTAATCAAAACAAGTCTCAGTACATTTCACGCCGTGTAATGTAACCTCTGCATTGTTTGAATAAGTTGTCAATCAAAGAGCTTAGCAAATTGAGAATTTTGGTACTCCCGTACAAGAATTGTAGTTTGGGGTGACAGAAATGGTCCTTTAAGAAAGATTTTATCACTACCAACAATTTTAATGACGAGCTTTGAAGATTTATTGAACACCAAAACAAAACAGTGAGCACACCAAAACAGCGATAAGCAGATCAAAATGCACAAATGGTGATAATGTGACTGTCTCTGGGAAATTTCGTTTGAAAATAAACAAAAATAACAAAGAAACATAAGACACGTGTTGTGAGAGACAGTGCAAGCACCATCAAACATTTGCATGTACGTGTAAGTTAATGCGCACCACGTATACATGTGTTTTTCATACGTATGTGTGGGAGTATATCACTCATTTAGTATGAGATGCACCAGATATATGGCTTTTGCTTCCATTGGTGTAAAGACACACAAAATATTATCAAATGACAATGTTACGAATGTTGACCAAGTTTTTTACCCCCCCCATTATCGCTTCCAGAAGTAGTCCAGGATTCTATTGATATGGCTGAGGCATCTCCGATGGAGGGTCATCTACTCTAGTCCGCCAAGGACGACGAAGTCCTATCTGGAGTGATGTCGAAAGAAATATTTTCGGAGCGCTTTGGTAACCGACATTGTGCTTTCTTTTGAAAAACCGGCTTTAATCGAACGAATTTGAAAGCTTTATAATTTTAGTGACTAAAATTATGAAAAGATTTGTTCTCATTAATAGCAACATCAATTAAAAATTGACCGTAGTCGGGGACTAGCTTAGGTGATAGTTTTATCACAACCATTAGCTAATGTCTTTGTCTCGCGCCATCAATTATCGCCATGATTGCATTTACTCGAAACAACTAGTTTAGTTGATTAAAATATCGACCATTTTGTAAATGGTTACACATATGCCTATATTCTGTATAAAAATAAAATAGATGCATGAGTCAGACCAGGCGCTCCTGAAGAGAAGATTGCTGATAAGATTTCGTTGTTTTAAAATCAAAATCAACAAAGCATTTGTGTAAAAACACGGTTTCAACTAACTCATCCTCGTTGTCAACGTAGACTCATACTACATATCGAAATGTAACTCCTCTAAATTCTCTTTTTGAAATCTACTCGTCTCGCAACATTAATGTTTGAAAAAAGCATACATTTTTAATTTAACGATTCCCAATAGAATATTAATGCTCTATCACCATGGTTTCAGAGCGCCGGTAATCATGTAATGGATTAACGTCGCTGACGGAGTCTCTTAAAAGACATGATGATGGGTAAAATCTTATGTATATATTGGTGTACATCCCTCCTGTCACGTAAACGAAAAAGTTTATCGGCGTTTTTTCTCTATACTTCCGGAATTCCACTCATTTCGTTCTTACACAACTTGTTTTGATGACTGATGGGTATTTCGTTCTGTGCTCTTCTTAAATGTCATGAGAGGCGGTCCTACCGTGCCAATGGTCTGGGTTGTTTGTGGTTCAAGGCCAAAGGGCACAAGGCCCTATCAACGAACCAGAATAATCAACTGTTAATTAACGCCTAATAATTATCACAATAAATCATCAATAGCAGTTTGAAGACATGTTTAATATCATGCAGCAATTAGTTCGACCGTTGTTTCATTGCATGTGCAATCCTAAGCATGGAGATTAAGCGAGACATGTAACTCTAAAGTGAAGACGAAAATCAAGTGAACTCTATTAAATATAGTGTACTAATTGTTAACACATCTGACAGAAGCGGCAACAGGATTCAAAACTTGGAGGGAAATGAAGAGCAAAGCAAAATGTTGGGGAACATTTTACTTTGCCATCAATTCCTCCCCCTCCCAATTTTGAAACCGAGCTCGAAGCGTGAGTTTGAGGTTGGTTCTAGACTTGTGGGCACCTCGTCGGGTCCAAGGACAAAGTTCCGGTGGGGTCCTGGAGACAAATTCCCGCAAACTATCAGGTTTTAGCACATCTTTGGGTGAAAATTTTAGTAGTCTCAGGATAGGTATAATTTGCTTTAGCAGATGGGATCCATGGTCTGCTAAGGAGCCCTGTTGGGTTCCATGGCGGAAAATGTCTTAGTGGCGGGTTCAAAGGGGTGAAACCATCTGGGGCTTTAACATGTCTATGGATGAAAATTTATGTGTCAGGATAGTTAAACATGGATCGGGATCTATGTCATCTGCGAGAAAGGCTCTGACTGCATGCATGACGAATGTCCCTCATGCACTCATTGTGTTCGGATTGATTTCTTCTTGCTTTGGTCTTGGGTTGGTTGCACCCTAGATCAGTGGCGTAGTCACGGGGGGGGGGGGGACTTTTTCCCTATTTCGTGCCCTCATTACGCGCCAGCTCTAGATAGTGCTTGTATGATAAAGAGAAACTCCATGCAAAATTGAGTTTTAGCTCACTTCAAACAACAAGGATTGCTTGATTGTTTAAGGTATTTGTGTTCGACAATTCCTGCATAATGTGATATGTTCAGATCTATATGCCAAACTTCTTTAACAAAGTTATGGAGTAGAGATTACAACCCAGTGTTCCACAAATGGAAAAGAGGCTGTGGGCGCAGAAACCAGATGGTTATAAATTTAGGGCGTAAAACCCTCACTAACTCCATTTTAGGAGGAAAGGCGGTCACCACAACTTGAAGTAGTTTAATTCACTGTTCTGCTTTTTCAACGGTTCTTGAGAGTCATGTGACAATATTTTTCCTTCTTAAGTTGACATTAACGAGAAGTAACTGTTGGGTTTACCTTGTATACTGAATATCGAAGTCCTAAATTTAATGAAAGTTACTTTGAAAAGAAATAAGAAGAACATAGTGACGGGTTTAGCTAGTGCTTCAAAAAAAGTTTGGGCGTGGTCCTTACCCTAAATGCTACAAGTAAGTTTTAAGCAGTCACTGCACACAACGTTCATTCTAAAGGAGTAATTCTAAACTCGATTCATTATGCAACCTTCGTCGCTATAGGAAATTTATTTCCTCCCCTGTCACTGTATATATTCATACGAGTGTTGATTCAGACAAGAAATGAGTCATTCCAAAATCAGCCCATCAGGATATAACATGAAACTAATGTAACAGGGCGTTTAATCAATTAAAGGAAGTGTCTAATATATTTTTATATAATTTAGTCATTAACTCATCTCGAAAATGATGATAGCAATAATCCCGCCCTCTGCAGCTTTTATTTGATTTTTGTAACATCATCATGGTAGGCTTGTAATTGAGAGACAATGATTGTTCGTTCTTCAGGTTAAATTCCTATTAAAGGGGCTCATTGAGTTGATATCGATATCTTAAAGAGAGTGTTAAAGGGTCACTATCTCATGACGATGCTTATAATTAGCATAATAAGTCAAGTTTCATATCCAATCGTTAAGGGAAACGCTAAAATTTTGAATTTTGTGCTGTCCTGACTTGCAGCGGTTTTGTGCCTGTTTTGAAAAAGTGTCTGGTCACCAATTTTTGAAAAACCGAACTGAACCTCAAAGTACTCACTCATAAAACATTTATTATTGCGTAGGATATGGGGATTGTGTTAGTTTGAATATTTGTCATTGGTATTTGAGGAAAACTTAACAGGTTTGGAAAAACTTGTTGAATTCCATGAACCAACTCAATGAGCTGCTTTAAGGGGAGCCTTGACTTACATCTTATACATCAATAGGAAAAAGAATAATTACATCTGACTACATTCTGAAAACATAAGAGAACGTAGTCACTTTCTGATAAAGTGAAGGTGTCATTTCACTCCATTAGAGTGGCAGTTCACTCCAAGAAGAGTGAAATTCACTCACAGAAGAATGAAATTCACTCCAAGAAAAATGAAATTCACTCTTCAGTGAGTGTCTCCAGGAATCACTCATTTTTAAGAGTTGTCGGTATAGGCACTCCATTAAAAGGGAAACTCGCTCTTTTGGAGTGAATTTCACTCTTCTTGATGATTTTGCGCTCTTTCGGAGTGAAATTTGTAACTTTCCCTCCTGTAACGAATCAAATTTCCCCCTTAAATTTTTAGATCGCACAAAAACCTCGGGCAATTTCTTTTTAAAAAGGTTAGGGAATGAATTTTTGTTTCGCCTTGAAATACTATGTATGAAGTAATAACACGAAAACTGGATGGGGCTATTTCAGTGTTCCCAAGGTTCTATGTTCCCAGGATTCATTAAACACCTTGCTGGAAACATTGAACACTTTGTAACTCTCACCAACCATTGAAATAATATAAAAACGGGTAACACTGAACCCTTGGAACGTTGAACTTCAGAAACATTGAACACCGGGAACATCGAACTTCGGGAACATTTAACGTTGGGAACATTGGACCCCGGGAACATCGGGTAGACCTCAACTTGATAGCCTTATAGACAATATCATTAAGAGACACCCGGGTGGTTAAATATGGTAGGTAGCGTGCTTGCAACTGACCGCTGTCAATTAAAGATTGAGTGTCATCATGAAAGAAAAATTTCAAAACACAAGCCTTTTCTTACTTACTCTTGATAAATTGTTCATGTCAAAATTTTGTACTTATTGGTGTACAAGAAAAGGAAACAACAGATCCAGTCCTATTGTTTGGGATTGATGAAATATTATGTTTTTACCCGTCGGCCTTTCTCCACATGAGTCTCCCTAAACTCCGTGGATTGTTTAAATACGTGAATTGTGATAGACAGCCTCTCTGCTTCTTCTCATTAACATATTCGTAATTCCTTCCAAACTTTTATACTAATAGCGTACTTGACATCAAAAAACCCCGTAGTGCTGACTTAATACGAGTTTTTTTTTTTTTTGACATATCTCTCACATATTTTACGACTCAGTGATAGAACAAGTAGGCTTTGTACACGTCTTATCCACATAAAAATCTTGATTATGACGTGTTAACACTTAACACCTCCGACCGCAGAATAAAAACCCTATAACTGGCTTCACACCAACAAACATTTTACAATGATATGTTTTGAGGCAAACTGAAAGAACTCAACCTGGCACTAGCGTTGTACACAAGTGGTTGACCTACATACGTAATCACGTACGTTCTTTGCTCGCAAATCTGTAGGCCTACATGCGGACTACGTGAAGCATGGTGGGTCGCTGAATGACGCCCCGACCATTTCAAAATGGTTATACAGAATGAAACAAACCTTAACACTGTCCTGCTTGCCATTTTTAAATGGTTAGTAACTCACGGGTGTATTTATACCCATAGTTATCAATCCCCAACCCCAAATTTAGGTAAAGAGAGATCGATTTAATTCAAAATTTTCTCTGTCGTCAACCTTGAAATAGGACCGATTGTGTCGAATTTTCCATATATGTAGTGTGTCACCATTTACATTGACTTTGTACAGTTACGTATAGGCACCTACGTAGCAAGCCGTATGGTTTAGTCCTTGGCGCGAATCAACAGTGTAGCACGGAAGTGTTGAGCAACGGAGTCTACCCTGCAGTAAGGCGTTTTGGAGTCGTACACACACTACCGTGCAAAACTTATTTCGCTTGTTGACCTAACCATGTTAGCTCCATGACCTATACCGACCTAAGAAAGGCGTTAAGTTTGGTCAAGTTGTAAACACAGTAAAATAAGCTAATCATAGTTTATGCACTCATCACATTTAACACGAGTAACTACGTCAGATGAAGGAGTACTTCGAGCAGTGTACGCCAGAACGAGGTAATTTTCGTTATTTTGGTGGAGTAGTATTTCCAAATGTTAAAAATAAACATAAATGTAGGAAGTAGTTGGGAAAAGCTTTAAAATTAATCACATTCAGATACAAACGTACCTGAAATGGATTCATCATCGTGCAAAACGAACCACTGGATAGTTCCAACAGGGTTAGACTCCTATTACTTACGGTACTAATGTGCTAATTGGTAATTTTTGAGGATGCGTCATTCCCGGGCCCGCGTCACTTTCGGTGTCTTTACTATATGCAGTTATTTTTCGCGAATCTAATTTTTCTTTCGTATGTGTGTTCTACCATTGATAATTTTCCTTTGAATATCTCCAACATATTTTCAATATTTTGGCGTATCTTTGAACAACAGCAAAAAAATTAAGTTGCACCAGGTTCTCACAAGAGGTCAAATTTAGCCCTTTTTAAATAACGTACTTTTTTATATAAAACGACAGTGTAGGTTGAATCGTTTGGGTGCAGTGCAACTCTTGTGCAACACAGAACATGGAGTTAGCTAGTTCTAGGCAGTGGTGTAGCCACGGGGTGGGGGCTGGGCCCACCCCCACCCCCCAGATTTTCTCTAGGCCCCCAGGTTTTTTGCGTCCTGAAAAAGTGATTGAGAAAAAGTTAAATGTTTGAACGGAAATAAACTTTGAAATATTTCCTTCAAAAACAGTAAATAATGAAAATATGTAACAATTAAGAAAACATGCATAAATGTTTGTGAAACACATTTAATGCGCACGTATGAAATCAAGTAAGAACTTCATAATGCCTACTTTCACTAAATTAGATACCATGTATAATCTGCACTGTCGTTTATTGCATTTCACTTCGAAGATGAAACGAACGTCTCGACGACAAACTCGAATGTAACTTTGTTAGGTTAAGACCATTTCTGCCTTTCGGATGGCTGGTTGATTACTGAAAACATTGCAATCATACACTGGAGACCATTCTTACACGACCATTCCGATACTTTACCATACACAAAATATGCCGTAAGGTAAGGTACTGCCTTCGAATAATTCTTCCCTTCCATCCTTAACAAGTAGGCTTATGTCGTACCTTACTACTGCCCATGACAAATGCCGCTGTAGAACGATTTTTTCGACAAGTCTTCCTTTACTTGTTGGCACTGGCGTCCGGGCGGATTTGTAAAATGTCCCCAAGGTCCGAAATTTGTGTTTCCCACATGATCCCTACTTCTGCCTGGCGGTTTAAATACTTTGAGAGATTTACTCGTAGTATTTTAATTTTGGCCATGTAATATACCGCTGACAGAACAAATACTGCACCATTTTGCATCTAGACACCACTGAAAACCGGGATATTGTTTCTTTGATACTATGCATGGCACTTGTAAAATCTCTACAAATACTAAAAATGAATATTTGGAAATTTTTTATGCTCCCCCCAAAAAGGAAAATCCTAAAACGTAGGCCTACAATCAGTTCAAAGTTTTGCCAAACATAGCACCGTTTTGCATCTAGGAAATCTCACGCAAAGAAAGTTTCTCAAAGGGGGACACAACTAGTTTTGGTTTCCTATTAAAGATGAAATCCATTCAAATATTGCCGCATTTGCGATCTACGTCCTCCTGAAGTTTATAGTTTTCCCAAGGGAAAGGGAGATACCCGGTCCGCCTTAGTCTCATCCCCAGGCCACAGATCAGAAATACCCATTTTTGTGGTCCCTAAAAAGGTTACCAGTATGTGTTACCATTTTTCGAAGATTGCTTTTTTTTTTCATTATTTGCGAAGTGGCAGACATCAGATGCGTATTTCAAGGATGGGTACATCCAGCTTAAAACACATGGGAAGTGCCGTTTCCGGCCATCTGGAGGGTTTTTAAAGACCAAAATTTTCTTGTACGCTCCGCGCCAACTAATGGTGGCGCCCCGCTTAGATAGTCTTGACGCGTCTGACCCTCGGAGGTACCAGCCCCATCCCCCCCCCACTTGTTACCTAGGCCCCCCTAAAATTCAGTCCTGGCTTCGCCACTGATTCTATGTTTTTAATTCTGTGCCTCTGACCTGATTACATGGTGTATACGCTAGGCTGATCAAACGCGGCCTTTTCTTTGGGCCTTATATTGCAGATAGCGATGTAAACTTAACAATGTGTAGGCTTGTGTAATTAGGGTATGTTATTAATAAAGTGTAACACCGTTAGATGAATATAGTCCTATCGTTGAAATTAAGCGCCAACTTCCTCGCTAGTAGCAAATGCAATATCACACCTTACGCTGCATCGTTTTTACACTCCTATCTTGTATAAATTTTAAGTAACAGCTGATCAAATATTTGCCGTCAGTTTTCAAACGACAGCATTTCTGAATCTGTTAGGCGATATGTATACCGCGTTTGCTTTAATGCCAGATTTTTCTTTGAATGGGTAAATGTGGGTTAATTATAGTCTATGCAGGAAGGTGAAAGAGCTTGTCGCAGAAGTGACGCGTCACTGTGACTCAGCCAGAGAAAAAACCCCACCAGAAAACTACCCCATTTGGGAATATTCTCAATTGAAAATTACAATAAATCACTGCAAGGTGGAAGGAGTTATCTGGGGTGATATGGGCTGTTTTAAAATAGCGATAAACTTCTTTGGATGGATTGCTGGTTTGCGTTATTTTTAAATTGTAGTTCATTGTTGGAAGTACGAAATTTATCAAAATGTTATCCCATTATATTCTTTAGGACTTGCTTTTTGGAAGGGGGTCAAACGAGAGGATTAAATTCCCCTGTCTCAGCCTGTCCTCGTGGTCAACAGTCCCATTAAATTATTATTGGTGTACTCTGTTTGCGTTCGAAAAAAATACAGAATGCCTCGGGCTAAGGGCATTCAATAGCAAGCATATCTAGCAGCGTGTGTAATTTTAATTGAAATATTTCGTCTTATTTTCGTTATGATTCCACATATAGACGCATGGATGTTGGTGATAGTTCGGTTGTAACTACGTGTTGTATACCTACAAGTGTCAAACGAGATGTGATAATCTGTACACAACAAATAAAGACACTTTCCGTTCGATTTCTCAAAGATATTTTAGATTTGACCTGATCTGCGTCACCCCTCTGCGAGTCAATTTCGAGATAACACATGTTGACCTCAAATGATTTTGCTCCTGGCTACACCTGTTGTAGATCATGTATATAAAGTATATTGGTACATAACGATTTCCTCCGCTACCTGACATCTGATTTCATTTTGTATTGACTGTGTCGGTCGGTTGGTAACTAATTCGAAATTGGTATGCCGATGCGTAGCAATTGAAAGTGGTCTAGCTTACGTGGTCGTTCCTCACTGTTAGTTGTCTTATCAGGGAATCTGACCATAACGCCGCAAGGTGTGACAAATTAAGTTTTCTTCGTCATTAGCACAAAGCACATCCACCAAACGTATGCACTTTGAGAATTAGTTGCTGCATACATTGTCATTGAAACTGTTACACTCGCAGATCAGAGAATTGTTAATGGCAATCCCTTGCTCAAAGTATCGTAGTAATCGTTTTGTACCGAAAAGAGTAGATAATATACTTGAAAGATCGGATTGGCGATAAGCGTCAGGGCTTCTTCATTATAATGTGCAAACACCGTGTGATGGTGGTGTTTCCATAACAACTTGAGTTGGCTTAGAGAGAAGAAGTCAGGATTAATGAAATTTACATTTTTTTTTTCTTAAAATGTATTGCTGTCAATCTTGACACTCGCTTAACTCATCCAGAGAAGATGTATAAATTCGTACAATATATTATTGTGACTTACTCTGCAGATCCCTGATAAGTAAAGATGACTCTACCACATTTATTACAGCGTGACTATGAAGCTTGTCAAATCTCTCGGGATCTTCCTCAGCCTTAGAGTCATCTTTCATCCGTAATGTAGCTTACAAAAATGCGGTAAACAGGTAAAGATACGTCAGTGAAAGGGAATCCCAACGGTTTCGAAAAGCAGGGAGTACGCGTCACTACTGCGCCTTGAAAGTCAGGAACGACGCAAGCCAAACTTGAGGAATCGTTTGAAAAAGTTGATGACAAATTGTAATGATATTTTGTGGCATACCTGTACCCATATCCTAGCCTTTCAAAAATATTGTGAACAAGAGTGTAATTACCACCCTCATTCCAAATTTCATGCGCGAAAATCTTTTTAGCCTAGTTTTTCCTTATGCAAAATGTTCTTCAAAACTTGGTCAAGTATGAAATTCAAATTACAAATCGAGTCTCAAATGTTCATTTTTTTTTCAAAAAGGGGAAGGTAACACCCCTCCTTTGCATCTTCTCCCTCAATGTAACATTCCGAAACACCCCCTTCCGCCCAATAAAGTACACCATGCCACGTCTGTGTGCATACGAATACTGACTCCGATAGAACATCATACTTGTAGTCGGGAGGTCAGGAGTTCGAGCCCTGGCCGGGTCATACCAAAGACTTAAAAAACGGAACCTAGGATCGTTGTGCTTGGTGCTCAGTATAAGCAATGGAGTGGGGAAACAAGTCAGTAATCCACAGCTGGAAAAAAGGCCATGGCCGGTGTAACAGAGCAGTATCGCCTCCTGAGTAGTCTCGCCGAGCGGCGGCCTCACCCCGTAGTGAAACAACCGCCCGGTTAGAGTAATGCCGTAGTGATACGACCGGCCGGCGAAGTCAACCCCGTAATTGATAGTCTGCACGGCAGTCATAAAGTTCTACGAGGAGTGTGGCATGCTATAGGAGAAAGGGGGAATCCAATACTCGCCGCGACGAAAAGCGATAGAAGTAAAGCGAAGAGAATGAATGTATCGGAGAGAGTGAAAATGAGGTCGCTATGACAATATGACATTCGAGGTTTATGCAGTCAGACTGTTGGATGAAAAGTATATATACAGTACTACCGTCAAAGTCAGCACAATTTTCAGGATGTAAATACCAGATGTTTGCAACACAGCACTTGCATGGAACTATATTAAAGGGGAAGTTAAAGCAAAAATTCAATTTTCATATGTTAAAGAGGAACCAAATGTAGACAGTGTTATAAACTTTTCATTTCAAAGTGAGCTTAGGGTAGCAGAGATCATATCACTTCCTCACATTGACAAGGAATGATTTGCTTCCCTTTGTTTTTCAGACTGTTGGGTTGACATTGAAGATAATGGGAACATGACCTCCCTGTGGGGTATCAAACTTTGTGAAATTCTCATGTCACTTATGCAATTACATTTTGAAAAAAAAAATATTGTTGAGTAGAACATATGGCTGCAAAGTTTAAAGAAAAACAATGTTGAGGAGAAAAAATGGCTGTAAAATTAAAAGAAAAACAAGAGACCGATAGAAGATATGCTTGCTTCAAGTTCACTCTTTGTTGATAATGTGATAAGTTTACTTGCTCATATCTGTAGAACCACACATCAGCTTTCCATGCGAATTTAACCAGGATGCAAGTACTTCTCCAACATAACGAAACTTTATATGACCTTAAATCCTTCCCTTAACCCAAATTTTGTAACGTTGGTTCCCTGTTTGGGTCGTACCGTCAGGCAAGTTAAGCATGGCTCGCTCCATGCATGAGGGTAGAACTTCCATTTAATTGTACAAGAATCACTAAGTTTTAACATTTCGTCATACATGTTTTCACGCCCAGGCTTGCGCCGGCAGGGGAGGGGGCATGGCCTTTATGTCGGGGAGCGCTGGCTCCCCGTCGGGGAAGGTCGGCTGTCTCTTCGGGGAGGCCTAAAAGTAATGATAAAAAAAAAATAAAAAGTCTACAAGGACTGAAGTTGCTGGACGGGTGATCTTGAACATATTTTTTTGTTTTGAAATGTTCGATTTTCAGTGACCTCTTCTTATCTACGTTTTACCTCATTCCATGTACCTTGTCCTGTCTCATTCCCGGTCGGGGAAGAATGGTAATTTCCTTCGGGGAGACCTAAAAGATGAACGTAAAGACTTAAAGGCCCAGTTCTCTCACCCCAAACAGTACCAATTCTCCTTACCTTCTTAGTAAAGCCCCTCCCATAATTGTCTGAAATTCACCCTTATCCAGTCACAATCTCAGTTTATTGCTTCAGCCTAGGGTGAGTATAAAAATACTTTATGTGTATAACCAAAACACTCTCAGTACAGTTCATGTTGTGTAATAGAAGCTTTGGTTATCTGCATTGTTTGAATTAACAGTCAATCAAAAGTCTGGGCCAATGGAGAGTTTCTGTACCCCCCGCCCCTGCAAGAAGTGTAGTTTGGGGTGAGAGAATTGGCCCTTTAAGTTACTGGATTGATGATCATGAACTGTTTTTGTTTCTTTATGAACTACTTTTTCTTTTGTAACGCTATTTCAATGAATATCTGAATCTGTTTTAATCACTTCTTACTAGCTCTGCAATCCCTCATCCCATCTTCAATCCGCAAGGTCATGCCCGGTTGGGGAAAGCTGCCCTCCCCCTGTTGTTGAGAAAATCCAATTTCATCAACAACAGCTGGAGCCTTCATCTCACATGCCCACGATAAACTGATAAAAATGCGGGTGTGATAAACTTCGGTCACCCGGACGATCATCTTGATTTTGCTTACTTGGAGACCACATTTTTCGAGGAAACTCACGTTCTAAATTTTTCTTACAAAAACGGGCGAGTAGTTGTTCATGTGCATGCAGTGTCCAAAGTTCTGCCATCTGGTCTGCCCCGACAGCCGACTTCTAGCAACGGTAAAGAAAATTGGCCAGGCCGTTTCAGCTACACATAATGATAAACAATAATGTGAGAGTGTCCCCCAATAAGCCTGACTGGAAATTTAATTGAATCCACCTTGTAACGTGACATATTTTCAAATACGCTGGAAGTATATCATATGTAGTCTGGAGTTCGGGCAGTCACGTAGAAAATCTCATCTATAGCGGACCTTTCAATTGAATACAACGAAGATTCTTAAGAGAGTCAATTGTAGCAGTACCTTTTATCTGCTAATCTTCTTATTACTTAGCAAGTTGGTCTTTTGCTTTTGAAAGTGAAATATTCATTCCAAAGGAAAGCTTAAAACAACGACTGCTTCATTTCTAGTTGCAAGTCTGGGAAATGCCTTTTCCGACGTTCTGAGGGGTTAGGTTTTAAAAAATTTTCTTTACGCTCCGCGCCAACTGACGGTGGAGCTCAGCTTAGGAAGTGTCTTGGTCGAACAAGTTACTCAACAGAACAATGCATGCTTGCAAGTTGTTCTTCGTTTTGGGGCAATATTATGAAGTGAAAATTTTATTGCGAAAGAAAGCTTAAACTAATGATTGCTTTGTCTTTAGTAACGAGCCCGAGAAATGCTATTTCCTGCTGCCTGGGGTTCTCAATTTTTCAACAATATATGTGCTCTGCACTTTGATAGTTTTTCGGTCGGAATTATATTTTTCGGACAAAAAAAACCCCAATTCTGCCTCTCCCAAACTAAAACGCTCCCTTGCGTCTATGTCAATATGTAAAATATAAAACTTCAAATGTATGGGAAGCCAACCCTTTTCCGTGAGAAAATTTTCCAATAGGGTCCGAGGGCCTTTATCTGCATGAAGCATATTCAGTAACCCCAACAAACTGCAGATCACCCCATTTGATTTTTCTTACAAGAAGATTAAATTCTTCCGTAAAACCTCCAAATCTGTCATAAAATTGCAATTTTTCTCCAATATAATTTTCATATTGTTAAAAGTGGCAAAGTTTCCAATTTCGATGGATACTCGGTACAATAAATAACCAAAGTCAACATGTCTGTTAATTACCCCGACATTTTATCTAATATTGCTCTTGAAAGGCACATCTCTAAATGAAAAAAACCAAGTTTTTCATTTTAGCCGTACCAAAAATCAAATTTTCTTCCATTAAATTCCAAAATTTCTCCAATAAAATAAGCACTTACTAATTTTTAATTCTTCGTTCCAAAAAGGAAAAATTTGTCGGGAAAACTTCTAGATTCGTATTGAAGGATTAGTACGTAGACCTAGTAGGATTTTATGCGTAACCCCAAAAGGTATTTAGATGTCGCCTACATAACGTTTTTTATTTTGCCCATATCAAGAACAGCTTTTTTTTTTCAATAAAAACTCCAACTTTTAAATGGTCCTTACAAAAGCCAATTTTTTGCAAAAATGTTAAAGACACAGTATCGTGGAGCGAAACGGGGGCGACATTTGGACAGCCTTCAAAAAAATTGTTATCCCACCCAAAATCCCGGATGTAGCCCATAGACACCGTATGATAACAGTTCATACGATTGCGTGGGATAGCGTACTGCTACATATGCTTGTTTGTGTGAGCGTTAACAGGCGTAGTATCTGTGTTAATTTGTATGTAGCAGGGATTGTTTTCCTGATACAAGTGAGTACCTTGCTCGGTGACAACAGAGACCCTTGGGCATTTTCCCAATATCTTGGGAATTTTGAACCGTCTCGATCATTCTTTTCCGTCCCACTTTGAAAAAAGAAATATTGTGTGATTGTTTCTTTTTTCTACTTTTTTAAGTCACTTATTAATTAGTTATGAAATATGTGAATAAGTTCTAATAAGAATGCCAAGGTGGCTAATTTGTATTAAATTTCCGGCTTAATTGTTTTGTGTTTTAATCATCAGTTTGACTGCGATGCTCTTTTAGGCTATCATTACTGCAGTTCAACGTTGAGAGGCTATACGTTGTTATTCGAGACGTGATCTTGGGAATTTCTAAAAGACGAACTGGCCTAGGAAACCTGCATTGAACCACAGGTCGTCCTAGCGTTATATAGTATATATAGTATATATATATAAAAAGGAAAAGGTTGGTCACATCGCCTAACACCAATGCAGTGCTTCGCACAAAACTATTCATGATTCCTCACCTTCCACTAGATTTTACCCCTTCAAATCTCTCGAAAACTATCCTTCATCTTTCTCTGATAAAACAAAACAAACGCTGAGAAAAAAACTGACATCTAATGCAAGAAATCTTCTCATCTGATTCTTCGTTAACCACACTCTAGATCACTCTTCTCCAATTCCTGACGTCACATTACGTAATGGGAATTGCCCTGTACGAATCCGGTACTCCCTGTTAACCCAGTGCATGTTTAAATGCCGAGAACGCCTGTTGTATAAATGCTGTACGTAAAGACCGCACGTAGGCCTCACACAAGTTTTTTTTTCGTAGCACAGCTTGGGGAATTGTATGCTCGTGTTTTCCATTTCTTGTTCACGTTCCCCGAGCAGAAAAAAAATTACAGTCTGGTCGTTGACAGATTCGAAAGCAGTTCGAACTATCCAATGAGAGAACCGTACTCGTAAAGGGTAACCCCCATTACGTAATGTGACGTCATGAATTGGAGAAGAGTGATCTAGTCCGTTGTTAAGATTGAATCGGAGGAGAAGATTTTTTGCATTTGATGTGAGGTTTTTTGTTTAAGACAACGTCAAGTTTGTTGTGTTTCTTTAGAAGAAGGTGATGGGAGGGTTCTGGAGAGATCTGAAGAGGTTAATGTAGTATAAGGTGAGAAATCATGAACAGTTTTGTGCGAAGTACTGTGTTGGTGTTAGGCGGTGTGACTTACCTTTTCCTTTTTATATATATATACTATATATACTATATAACGCTAGGACGACCTGTGCATTGAACTTGAGAGATTGGTCGAAGCGAAGGGGCTAGTCTTAGTCTTACGACAGCAAAATGTCTTCCTGTTCAGAACTTCAGAAAGAAAAAATCGAAGGACAGCGTTTGCACACGTTGTCACGAGAAGGAGAAATCAAACGAGAAAAATACAGTAGCAAACGAAAGACGGAGTTCCCATTCTCATTCTCACGCGGAATAGGCCCTACCTAACGTTAGCCAAGATCGCCGCAGAAAAAGCAGGTTGATTGGTTGGGGAATAACAAGTCTCATGTTTATAACGGCGATTTTGCGAAACATTATCTCACAGATCATGCTCAAAGGTAAGTGAAATGTGTTTGTTCAGTTACTGATAGTAAAAAGTAAACAGGATTCCCGTCTCGTTAGTGATCCACATACCCATCCCACACGCGTGTTTAGCTTATGTACAGTACAGAGTATGCATAGGCCTAACGTTAGGACGCTAGTAAAGCTTTTGACGAGCTAGCACAGGTTACAGCAGAAGTGATCAGCACTACATTTACCACTTCATCAAAATCTTAACCCCAGAATAAGACGCACTACTCTTGAAAAATGTGACTAGACTATGTCCTCAGTTTGCTCATATACATGCCCCAAATAGTTTACACTTATGATCTCTCAGAGGGCCTGGCGCGGAGTTTGCACTTTCCCCAATATTGTCTTCTCAAAACTTTCTCATCAAGCATAGACCTACAATATGCTATCACTTAGATAATCCTAGGTGTTTCATTAGCCTACAGTCCACTTGACAATGAGTAAGTGCTCAGCTTTGCTGGATCAGTAATTTGCCAAAGAGACTTGATGAGAACAACAGTTCTGTACTAAGCCTGAGCATATTGGATTTACTGTATAATATAAATGAAGATTATCTGGTGCAATCAGGTGAGCAGGATCAAGGCGCCATTATATATCCAGTAATTGATTTCTGTAACTTTGCTTATGCTTGAGTGACATATCCAGCTGCATTGATATTAGTTATATGAATTGCAAAAAAAGGAAATGAAGGCTTTGATAAGCATTCATGTATCATTCATGTGTGAATGCATTCCAACACATTAAAAAACTAATGAATGCATTCAAACAGTAACTGAAGGTTTGGTAGACTTCAAAGGAAATTATGAAGGCTTATTTTGAATGCAAGGAAGACTTCATTTGAGGAAGAAAATAAGCATTCCAACTCACTGACAGTCCTTCGAATGCTAAATGATACATTCAGAAGGCATAATGAATGCTTATTGAAAGCATTCAATAAGGGTGATGAGGGTCCCCATCCAAATGCCAGTAGTGGTTTGCCAGGTATGTGGTAAAAAAGAGTTGTAAGGCAACTGCCTTCCTAATGTAAGGTAAGGCCCCATATCATTATAGGCCTAGGCTTTCAAGTACGTACATCATAAATTTCCCCCCATGTGTGGAACAATGCTATAGTATAGAAAGTTAACTACAGTAGGCCTTCATCAGTGGCCTAAGAAAACCTGGATCTGCAGATTTTGGGCTCAGTCGCAGATCAAGGATCTTGAGAAAGAGGGGAATTTACACAACGTCAACAAACCATACACCGGGGCATTGGGGGTCACCTCCAATAAAAATTTGAATTCTGCTTATATGCTCATGTATACAATTTGGCAAAAATAATTACCAAATATTCAACAATTGGTTGTACCTGTATGCAATTGAAAACTGATGCTGATCTCCTTCCCCTCAATCACCACCACCCCACAACCCCCTCCTCACAAGGGAAATAAGAAATCTCCATTCTAAATCAGTTCAAGCCAAAGTACTGTTGGCCTACTACCAGTAACCAGTTGGGCTACAGGAATCAATTTTCATGGCTGTCAGAATATCTGGGACAACAAAAATTGCATACGGACAACCAGGTTGGTTGTCCCATGGACAACCATTTTCCTCTCGGACTGAAAAAGTATACTGCTGATTGATAAATTCTTTCACCTTTTTCCATAATAGTTTCATAACCATATTTCAGACTTGGAGTGTTCCTGTCTCTCAAACATCACATCTTTTCATTCTTCAAGACCAATATAATACATGAACATGCTAGGAAAAAGCCCCTTAGCTACTTTTCAAATTTGGTACCCGTCATAGCAGGCACATGGCAGGAAAGATGGATTAAGAAAATTTCAATGCAGTATTGTGTGTGCATTGATCTATAAAGCTACTAAGGAAATGTCCAGTGACCAGCACAACAGAGGCATTGTGATTGTATTCTTTTATGACACTGAACACAAATGCAGAGATAGCTCTCAGGATTTATCTTTTTTCTGCTTGGGTAATTCAAATTTTTCAAATGAGCTAAGGGGAGTTTCCTCTCATGAACATCAAGGGCGGATCCAGCCCCTAGCTGAAGGAGGGGCAGTTTGAAAGAGCTGGGGGTGCCAACATCATACAGGGGCCGCATACTCTTGAATTTGACCGACCTCATTTCTCAGACCAACTCCCATTGCCGCAGTTATATATAGCTATACGGTTCGAAATTCTGGGGACCTTTGTTTTTTTTACTTTTCGGGCAGTTTTTATTTTATTTTAAGGACTCAGGGGGCGCATTTTTCTTGTATTGAGGGGCGCTAGACTGGTCATAGGGGGGGCAGTTGACCCTAGTTGCTCCCCCCTGGATCCGCCCTTGATGAACATAATTATAGCCTTCTGTTTTGTAATTAAGTGAAAAATATTTTGGACAACCAAATTTCCTTCTGAACCAAAATGAGTGAAATGGTTGCCCCAAGACAACACTAAATGTTTTAAAAATGGAGGCCTGGGCTATGAGGGGTACTGTAAGGTAGGCTAAGCATAGTATAGCTGCTGTACCTGTACGTACAGTATTAAAAGTTATTTTCCCCAAGATCTAGGCAGGAATGGCATATAAATGCTATTTCTGGGTTAAGTTTTCAACCAAGTAGTTCAAGTCAAGCTAGTCTTGACCTTTTTTTCTGTTTTGGTTCACAGGCTTGTTTTCCCTTCTCCATTGCTTTTGCAAGCACAATGGCAGTAGCTCCATTTTTAAAGTCTTCAGTGAGACCGGGCTGGGAATCTGTACGTTGAGTGTACATGAAATGCCAAATGCAACAAAAATTAGTGCCCGAGCAAAATTTATGTCCTCGGTTATTGACAGTGGCATTACTAAACTTTTTCATTGGGAGAGGGAAAGTGCTGAAGTGGTGGGCCAAAGAAAATGCTCCTACTGTATATCGAGTGCCACTATTGACCAGCACATTGCATACAGAGAACACAGATTGCATAAAATGGTACTTCCCAGCTGTTGTTTTTACTACTAAAAAGTGCTGCTTTCAAGAGGTGTTTGTGAAGTTCTTACACATTTTGCCCAATATACTTTTTACATAAGGGGGGTATACAAGAACCACTGCTGATGCCACTGGTAATCGGTATAGGTTGATTTAAAATTCCTTTAGACAGAATAGATTGCAATCCCCCCCCCCTTGTCCCTTTCTGTTTTAATGGGGCCTATTGTTCACATCATCATCAATAATCATTATTATGACTCTTATAACAACCAATTTTGACACCACCCCTTAATCATTGAGGGACATGTGATTTGAAATCATTGAAGTCTTATATGTGCAAGCACACAATACTGGCATAAAAACATAACATTCCTTACTTTTGTTGGGCTTAAATGTGACTGTAACTCATAATTTCATGATTCATTTTTGATGCTGTGATTTGGGGATATGCTGGTCTATACTTCTACATTAAACATGTTTGTCTTTTCTTTTGTATTCTGTATTGGATGGCTACAAAATGTTAACGTTAGTTACGAAGACACCAAAACTTGCATCAAATCATATTTATGCATCAAAAATCTAGTCAGTAATGTAATTTAATGTGAATTGCTCATAAATATGTTGGAACAGAAATTTACTATGCTTTTAAACTACTCTTCCCTAACATTTTACTATGGGTGGCTGACCAGGAAAGTTTAAATGCAAATCTAACGTTGGTTACGAAGACACCAAAAGTGGGACAAAATGGTGTCTTATGTAACTGACGTTAGATTTGGTGCATATACTGTACATGGTCAGGGATGCAAAAGGTGAGGATCTTTAGTCAAGATATATTAATATATCACTGCAACTTGTAATATTAACAAACGTATAGTTAAATTAAACCAATTTCAGTTTTCTATCTTTACTTTTGATACCTAATTCTACTTTGGAGTCTTAATGTAACTAACGAAACATTACAACCAGTTTTGTGACATACAAAATTTTGTCATCCAACAAACATGATTCTTTACATTGCGATGACATTTCCCAGTACATTTATCAACAAATTGCAGCGATTAAATCATTAATCATTCTTATCTTTTGCTTTAGACACAAATGTCCAACTTTTGTAAGCCAGTATTGTGTACTTACACATATATGCACTCTTCCCTAAGATAAAATACTGTTTCATTGCAAGTAGTCTTGATTTACTTTTCAGGTGTTCTTCAAAGTACTGTACATGCAGTGGGCCACACAGACAGAGCCAAGTGAATGACCAACCTCACCTCAGTTGCTAGCTGTTACACCCATAGGTGAGTGAAAATAACTGCAGGATGTATTAAAACAAGTCTTTCAATTTCCAAAAGCATGTTTTCCCAGCTAACTTCCAGGTAGTACTTCCATGGTTCACAACACTATAGCACAGAACAGTCTACCTTGTGCTGTTCAGAATTGGTTGTAACGTTTTCACGACTTTAATTAGCACCATGAATGGTGGCTCTATGTTGGGGCAAGAGGGAGCATTTGCCCTCCATAGATTTTGTCCTTGGCCTTCCTCAATCCCCCTCCCCCTGCCCAAATGTTAGCTGGTCAGAAAGGAGTTGGGTTTGGGTTTACTGAAAAGAATTTAAATAACATACCTCTCCAGAGACTACATTTTTCATTCAGAGATACAGTATGCTAAAACCTGAGAGCTTCCAGGGGCGAAGCCTGTTTGATCCTGCCTACTGTAAGAGGTGACTAAAGGGAAAACTAACTTGTACTTGAACTGTACTTGAAAGTAAATTTAAACTTTGAACTTTTTATTGAGTTGACTGACACAATACTCATACTGTACATGACATGTTCATGTTGGGTATAGTTAAATCTCATCTTTGCTATCTAGAAACTTTATATCTATATTTACTAAAATATTGCACAGTTTATGAGCATTGTTAGGCCTTTATCCAATATCTTGTTTGATAATGATGCAGATCGAGTTGCAGTATCAATTAATTGTCCACAAAGCCTGAGTGAATATTATTTTCTCCCAATTGCACAATATACCCACTATGGTAATGTTTTGACATTGCCAACATTTTCAGAATTATAATTGTAATGTGCTTGATTAGTTTACCTTTACAAATTGGGCTAGTTGCTCTATTGATATGATGTGCTCCCTTCCTTGTAGACAAGAGCATTCACCCCAGTATACAGTACAGAAGTGTACAGTAGTTAGACTGCCCTGTTTCATGATTGGCTATAGATTCAAGTGACAATATTCTTTCCTGAAATGTGCAATTTACTTAATTGCTTGGTTTGCCTGAATATCCAATATTATGGAATGAGAAGAAAATTGTGAGATACCTCCTTAAAAACAAGCCTTGCCCTATTATCAAGTTTACAGTAGTTAGAAGTGTAGTTATAATAATTGAAAATCATCCATACAGTTCATCCTGTGCTGCAAACTTGCATCACCAGCTGTAAATATGATATTCCATTGAATTGCAGCATTGACATCTACTCCTGTCAAGGGCCACTATGACAGTATATTAGAGCCAGTTTGTCCCTCATCAGCAACTACAGGTAATTATGGAAGCCAAACACAGGAGGATTGCAAATGGCTGTTCAACTTAAAACCAATAGTTATTGCCCAAGACTAGCTGCACTTTCATTGAGTTCAGACAAACATCATACATGTCCTATACGCACGATTCCCTTATACAACATGTATTACACAGACGGTGTGTTTGGTCTAACGGTACTACGGTAGAGCATCCACCTCTCACGCAGAAGGCTCACTTCCCAGGTCGAGTCATACCAAAGACTCTAAAAAAGGAACCTACTGCCATTTTGCATGATCGCTGCTCTGTATAAGCAGTGGGGTAGGGAAAACAAGCCAGTGAGCCACAACTGGAAAAAAGGCAGTGGCTGGTTCGACTTGAACCAATAGGTTGGGAACTGGGCCGTAAAACTCCATCTAACTACAACATGTATTACAGCCAGGGCTGGAAAAAATATTTATTTTCCAGGAAGGGAGTTGCATTATTTCCCAGGAGGAGAGTAAAAGTTTCCACAATTCTCCCTGCATTTTCATGAAAAGGGAAATTTTCCTCCAGATGTCCAAATTTTCTGGGAAGGAGCTTCTCAGCTTCACAACTCTTTTCACCCATGATTATAGCATTGTAGTACGTGCTGTAATAAGTCACAACATGCGGCATGGTGCCATGCAGTCTCTTTCCAAGGGAATGATGAAATCCTTCATAATACTGTAGGCACAAGCAACCCAAATCTGTGGCCAAAACCCAGAGATTTGTCTGGGAATTATTTTGAATAAAATGTTATGAAAGAAAAATTGAAAATTTGGATTTTAAATTCAATGTTGATTTGGGTTTGAATATTAAATTTCAAGTTTTGTGATTTTTAAAGGACAATTGCATTTCCTTCAAGAATTAGAAGAAGTACACAATTGGAATGTTACTTGTCACTTTCTGGACAATAAATAGCATACCCATCTATGCTCCCTTGAAAAGAATGGAAAATGTTTCCTAAAATGTTTCCCATATACAGCGGGGACCATCCATCATAACTGGGAGATGAATCCCCTGTCCCACCTCACTCCCCTTAGCACCTCTCTGGCACTCCTGGTTTAATGAACACTTATGGCAAAAAAAATTGCCAAAACACAAAGGGTCATTCAAGATTTAAGCATGAGTTGTTTTGCCCTCTACCTAAACAAAAAGGGATGGGGGTATTGGATGACAGTCTTCCCATGTCTTTCTGCAATGGAAGTGTGATGTCATTGTCACAGTGTGGGAGGGGGTGCTATATTTACTGTAATTGTTCATAAATTTCTAAAGCTTTGACTATTTTCATGACAGTAAGCATTTCTTCTGGAGTACAGTACCGTAGCTTGACTGTCAGATATGCATCTCTCTTCTACTCACAGTAGTTGTATTTCCTTTTATTTTTTAACCTAGCTAGGCTACTCTCATCATTTCAAAATGGATTTAAGAAGTCAGAAGTCCTATGTTCTTTTATTATTACTTATTTTATCTATTATTCCAACAATATATACTACCCAATCTGTTTCTTTGGGTGTTAATTCTGAAAATGCAAGTTTTTTCTAGTGATAACTGATTGACCACTTTCAAATGCAGTCACATGCTTGCAAAACATATATACCTGCTTTCCAACATGCTCTTGAAATGTCGGATATTAACATCAAAAAGCTGACCAGGAAAGAAAAAAATCCTTTGTTAAACAGAATTTGTTTTGTAATTTTTTAATGTGCTGTATAGGCTCAGTCCTGGCAGATCTGCAATCACTGGGTCTTCCCATTTTAACCATACTACTCCAAGGTACATGACTGCTGTTGTCATTTTTCCACATTGAAAGGCAAAAACAGTCATCCCAAACTTACTGTATTTCGAAGCAAAGGCTAAAGCTGATAATTTTCTTTTCACTTTTCTTAATTTCTTAAAAGTATCTTTAATAATTTTTTAGGAATTCAATATTACATATTCAAGGAAAACCAAGCAGTGACTCCCCAAATATGGCACATGACCGTGAAGAGCCAATCATGAAACAGGAGAGTCTACTACACTACTTCATGTTGGGGAGACTGCTCTTGCCCTTTAAGCTTTTCATTAATCATGCTTTGATATCAAAGGGCAGAAAAGAGGATCTGAGATTTCCCTAGATTGAAACAGTATCATGAAACTGCATGGTAGGAACATTCACCATTTGCATTTGGCATGAACACATCCATGGATAAAAAATACCTTTACCCAAGTTGCAAATCTTTTGCCATTTGTCAGTTTGTTAGTTTTTTTCTTCATTCATCTTCAAAATATGATATAAAGGAAAAAATGTAGTTTTCAAACTTTGCTAATTGCTCCATTATTATTGCCTGCTTGGACAAGAGGTGACTTGAAGTACAGGTCTAAGTGCAGTACAATCTATTTTGTCAACAGTTCAGTTGAAGATTTCCTGGATTGCCACAATGAAAATGACACTGATGAGGCAGAGGCAGACAATATAATGTGGGAGGAAGCAGTCAAGTCTAAACATGAAAGTAGACTATCTAGGTAAATTCACTATGCATTTGTTTCAGTTTCTTTGAAAAGAGAATCCTTGTACCTGATGGAAAAACATCAAGTTTTTGTTATATCTTTTGAATTTCCATTTTGATCTGGATTCTGCTCACAATATTTCCGGAATGGTAGTATTGCCTATCCCCAGTTCCAAGACCCACTGACAGTAATACCAACCTCACCTCTGAAGCTCTTGGCCTTGTCCAGTTAATCAAGTTTTGGCACCACAAGTTTGAAAGAAATCTTTTATGAGTTGCTCTCTCTTCAAGAAAGTGAGAAATATGAGAACAATTTCATCTTTTTGGACTTTGTGACAAGGAGAATAAAGAAAAAAAATTATAAGTGTTTTTCATACATTTCTAGTTCCAGCTGAGCCCGCTTATTACATTTAATTTGAAGAAGTACCAATGCAGATTACTAAGCAATCCAGAAAAATTTCAAGTAAGCAAGGAAACAAAACTCAGACAGAGCAAAAATATTTCTGTGGGCATTTCATATATTATTCTGTTTTTTTTTTTTTTTTTTGGCACAGGAGGACCAGCCCAAGGATCCACCCAAAGTTGTCAAGTTCACCTCTGCATATGCTAGTCATGTACAGTGTCACGTTCAACTGGACTGAAGATTCAAAATCTCAGCTACAATTGGGGTGTAAAAGGCACCTGGTTGATACTTCCCAACCAGGATGGATTTATGCATGATTTTGAGTAACCTGGCAGAACCCAGAAAACCACATCAATACTGGAAAGATTGCTTGCCTTGCTTGCCATTTAATGGTTTACATCACAAAAGCAATTTTTATTGGCCAAATGTGTTTTGTGTATGAAGTTTTGTGAATAGGAAGATGGTGTGATACCTGAACAGTATTGCCAACCAGCTTTTAACTGTATTGAAGCCTTTCATTTATATGTTATAACATCAGCTATACCTGAAACTTTAGGTCTGAATTTTATTCCAGCTACTAAAAAGCATGAAAGAAATAATGGGACTATCATATCATGCACAATAAAGACAACAAGAATATAGGAACAATTTTTGGTGCACTCAGTGGAGCATGTGTCTTTTGTAAGCTTCATATGAATCATAAGTTGAAGCAGGGTTCCTACATTTTTTTTTTTTTTTTTTTTTTTTTTTGGGGGGGGGGGGAGCTGTTACATCAAATTATGAAAATTTGTGAAAATTTCCATGAATTTTTCATGACTTGGTTAACACAGCTTTTTGAATTGGAAAACTTTACCAGGCCCTGGAAAATATTTTTTCAAATTTCATGACTTTTTAGGTTTTCAATGATGGCAGGAACCCTTCTAAAGGTGTTTAAGTCATTTGTTTAATAGAGACATTGGTATGCCAAAGGAAGTGGAAGTTTGAAACTGCATGTTCAGGATATTCAGATTGATAATTATAGATTATTTATTTGTAGTAACTGTACTGTGTAAGAAATAGCCATGCATCATCCTGATCTGTGATATCAAATTCAAGAATGCAGAGTGGCTCATATTCCGACAGAGAGTGCAGTCTGATTCAACAGGGTTTTGTGTGCTCACTTTGATGATATACCCTTCAAACAGTAGACCAGGATTGTGTCTGCGCAATGAAAAGTTTTAAACAGCTGTGGGTGGGTAGAATTAAAAAGGTTGGGAGAATGTATGAAATAGTGAGAGGACTTGGCCTAGCTTGAATATTCTACCTCCAGAAGTAGACCCTAATTCACATTTAAAAGATATCCTGTAAAAAAATGTTTCAAATAAATTTATGTTTAATACGATGAAGTAGAATTTTGTGATAAAATTATTAAATCAATTCTTCAGATGCTCAAAATATATGCAATTAAAGTTTTCAGATTTTTAATTCAATTTTTGTGAACTTGGAGCAAGCTTGTGTTACATATCCTACACTTGCACTGATCAAATGTGTTTTCTTAAACTTCTTGTGCAAATGATCGAAATATTTCTTTTCTTAGATTTAAATATGCCATGAGCAAGGGTGCCAGTGGAAAAACCAGCAAAATGGGAAGCTCCTTGCCAAGAATTGTTGAAAATTTGGAAGAATATTTTTTTTTTTTATAGACGAACATTTAATTTCCAGTGTAAATTTTATTTGTGCTAAAAATACACATTTCCTAGCTATCATCATGTTTGGAGCCCTCGCCATGGTTAGTGGGACACAGAAATTTTCCAATCTTGAAATTTTCTATGAATGGGTTAAACCAAATCCCTGTGTTTCATTTTGAATAAGAGCAATTGTAAAATCAGGACTTGATACTGTAAGCATTGCCCATCTGTGCTGAAACATTGATATCACTCCTTGAACAGTATTTCCTTCAGGTTCAGTACTTCATGACGTGCTTTGGGTCTGTGTTGCCACATTCATGTACCTTATGCCAACATCCCAAGGACCAAATATGACTTGAATAAAACTTTTGATTACATTTACTTCAAGCATTTAGCAATCCATGAGAACTCTTTTATCAGCTCTCTTCCACTAATTTCATTTAATCCTACACCTGATCAACAAGCTTGTTTATATGTGATATTGTGCAGTACTTTATGTGCCCCCACCTGAGTGCCATTTAGAAACCAGCCTGGTAAATGGTGCATGCTGGTGCATGCATGGTGCCTCTTAAATTAGAGACTGTGGCACTGCTTCGATGGGTCTCATATATGTCCTAGCATCCATCATTGTTTGCTCTTAGTTATGGAGGGATGATGCAGAATTAAGTTGTTGTCATAAGCAGGAGAAAATATATTTGTGCAAATTGCATGCATACAGTATGTGCACTTGCTTACTGTACAAACAGCACTGCTACACTTGAAGGGAATGTACTGAGCATATCCACAAAGATAGTTAGGAATATATAGCACTTTATATACATGAAGATCAGTACCAATTGGTTAAATTTTGATATGAATTGAAACAATTACTCCACTCTTATTGATCAATGTTTTTGGGGTACTGGTAGTTGTGTACTCAATCAATGGCATAAAAAAGCCTTCTAGATGCATGGGGAAGCTAGACAGCAAGGGGGTACCCAAATTCATTTTTCTAAAAGCCTCTAGCTCCAATATTCATGGGTGGGGGTGGGGGTGGGGGTATGGGATAGGAATGAAACCTTGCACACACAAGCTCTGAGGTGTTTGAATTCTCCATGGACCCCTGTGCATTGTCCACCCAGGTCCACCCTACTGCTACGTAGAAGTCCCCAATAAGAATGAAGTTGTATGTAATTGTAGACTTTTGAAACTCAATTCAGCTTTGCTGAACTTCTACTGCAAAGGTGCACTACTGTAGGCTGGTGTTCTTGTTCAAATCGGAGAAGGTACTAGCGTGTGTACAACACGGCTTTTAAAATAGGGCTTCATTGTGATCCTTGAAGTCTGAAAACTATGTAAAAACTTGCTGCCCTTCAGAAAAAAGTGGAATGTGATCTATTGAAAGTTTGACCATACATTTTCTATGGATGGATTTGTAAATTTCAAAAAGGAGGTGGACTAGTTCTTGTCAGCCTTTCAACCTGCAGGACAGTGTGTATGGTAAGTATCACCTCCTCCTTTCTCCCCCTCCTCCTCTCCCCCCCCCCCCCCCCATTTTAGTCCAGAATGCTAATAAAATACGCTAGGTGCATGCTAGATTCTATATGAGAATGAACAGCTCATTAATTGCAAACTCAAAATCATCAAAACAGCCACTGTTATTCTCATTCAAAAGAAATGGTAGGTAGGCTATACATCTGTGCTACAGGTCCTTGCTCCAGTGAATGCAATTTACAACACTACCATAACTGCTGTAAACCACTGGAAATAGATTCCTCTACATCCTGTAAATACCCCATCATCTTTCTGATCTACCTCTGTAAGTGAATAGCCTGACCCAACTAGTCTTCAAGACATATGTAAAGGTATAGGAAATATGTAATTCACTCATATCTCATAGTAATATTAAATGATTTAGACAAATTATAATAATTACTGGAACTCCTAAAAAGTCAATTGACAGAAATATTACATAAAAGAAAAGATGAAAATCAGGTAGAGTACCATATTCTTACTGGAATCTTGTACCAGCTGTTTCACTTTATTGTTTTACACTTAAAATTTCCCATCAACATGCCATAATACATTTCTTGATCAACAAGCACGACAGTGGAAAGCACTTATTTTTTACAATAGTAGACACTATGATTAATTCCCAAACAAAACATAACTCTTCTATTTTGCATGTTGTTATGAATTCACTTCAAAAATGATACAAAAACTTGTTTTTTTCTAAAGAAAAGTTTATATTTCAAGTGATATGAAAACTACTACCATGAAGTTTTTAAAATGTAGGCTTGTAGGCTTTCATGCAACTTTCATGATATATCTTGCATCATAGTTTGGGTCTACAAGTTCATTTTTTGTCACTGATATCATGACATGAAATTCCCATCTCAATGTACTTCTGGGTGGCCTTTCCACTCCTATACTTGCACTCCTGTCACTGTATCCTAACATGGTGACACCGGCCGTCTTCCCCAGTCTTGGAATATTGCATTAAGTAAATATTGACAGTCATACCAAGCAAGTTTGAATAGTTGAATTCTCTAGGCAATCAGCTTGCAGTGGAGATGTAGTTCTCAAAGCCACCATACAGACCTGGCCTGCACTTTCTTCTTTAAAGAGAAGACATCAATTTTCCTTCCAGCCTATAAACAAGAAGATAATGGTAGGTTCCCATGCATGAGTTCTGCCATATAGAGTAGGTATTGTAGGTGATTTTTTTTCCACAAAGTTGATGCAGTTCCTGTAGTGCTAGTGCCTTCAAGGATACAAAGAAGAGCATAATATAAATAAGTAATATGTCACATGTAGTAACAACCTTTTAGTTTGAGTAAACTGTTGAAAATGTTGTACTCTCGAAGGTTAGATTACTCTGGTATGATATTTTAATTTACTTCATGCTATGTACATATAGCCATACTGAAGATTCTTGTGACAGGCAGAGGCTACGGAGCTGTTACATGACTGACACAGGCCTGGATTAATATGAAGTTTATTTCATATGATGTTAATTAAAATGCAAAATAGTTTGCATATGAAACATGAGAGATGTACGCTAGCTTGTGAAGGGAATCTGTTTCAAAAAATATGGATACTCATGTGGATTAGTTATGAGAGAGTAACCTTGGTAAAAAGTGACTGCTCTTCCATTGACCAATTCAGAAGAAGCAGTAGGGAGCTAACGCTTTCATTACAACAGGCAGTTGCATGCACTGCAATTGTTCTGTTTTATTAAACATGACAGCTACTTGACAGGGTTAGTCTCTTAGCAACAAAAGTTTGTGTGCTTTTTGAGGAACTAAAGATGTTAGCCATTTTACCAGAACTGGCTGGAACCATCTGGAATGAAGAGATTCACCCTTTAAAAAAGCCTAGCAGTGGCAAACATGGTTTGACAAAAAACTTTGTCATGTGGGGTAGCTAGAACCTTTTTTTCCTAATTTGGAGCATAAGGGGGGGGGGGGGCTTTAAATGATTGATAGACTTATATTCAGTTACACTTCGGGTATCAGTGGAGAGAAGTTCTAATTGCCACCCCCATTCCCTAGTTAACAGGGCTGCATGTGTATTCTGTTACATGTAGAGAATTTCATTAGGCCATTTAACTGATGACATAGACCTGTTTGAGGGCTATTTAATACCCTGATGTTTTAAAATGAGGTTAGGTAATGGATTATAGCAAGCACCCTGAAAAGTCTTAAAATCTTTGGTCTAGTAAACTAAGTTCTCCTGAGGTTGGGTGTGGAAGGACTGTTTCAGACAACCATCATGGCAAGACTATCCCTAGATGCAATTTGCTGTCACATGTCAATTAAGCATTCAGTGGAAATTGTTGGCATTATTACAACAGTACTGAGCTGGTTGGATAGCATTCTTATCCTTTGAACATGGTCAGTCCAATTTATTTCTAATCATACTGTATATAATGCTTTCATCAAGCAAACCCTTCCTAAACTTTTGTGCACCACACAACTAGTCTTTTTTGATTTTGTCCTAATTTAGGGGGTGAAAAGCCAATTGTCGAGCTACTGTAGCTAGGCCATCATATGTGATCAGAGTGTAGTCTGAAATCTGTCAATTCACACAAGTCTTTCTAATTGTGGGATATATTTTACTATAACACTATGTAACTCAATTGTAGGACAAAGAGTGTTGTGCTTGAAGTAATTTCATACTGGCAATGACTAAAGTTTTGTCCCTTTCACAGCTGTTTAAGATATATCAGCCTTAATTTGAAGGTGTATCCTGGTAGAAACTACTGTAGCATTAATTATACACTCAATAAAATAACAAGGATCCACATGCAACGTGATGGAAGTTGAATTTGTTTCTTTCTGTATTGTATCGGACCTTGGGAATTTGTGCCCATAATCTTGGGAAAATGTCTCCCTTGTTCAATTTTGTATGGCATATACATGTAAGTAATACTACACATCGCCAAGCAAAGGATTTTTCGCAGAATTACTGTCAATGCCTACTAGTAACCATCGTATTTGTTCTTATCTCCTTTCCTTACCTTCTCGAAGCTTTAAACATCACAAATTACTGGTTAATTAAAGCTGATAAAGCGTTCCCTGGATGTCGTGCCGTCAATCTCATGTTAATTTTGGGAAAAGTTGCCCTCGCCGACTTCTCTTGTTATTGCCGACGATTGTTCGTTGTATGTGGTATTTGCAAATGTCTTGCAGAAATCCACATCACCCGAATGAGTACCGACTACTACTTTCATGCTTCAACTTCCCTCCGTCGATTTCACGAACATTTTGCACGGCTAA
Source organism: Holothuria scabra (assembly GCA_037179385.1). Classification (NCBI taxonomy): domain Eukaryota; kingdom Metazoa; phylum Echinodermata; class Holothuroidea; order Aspidochirotida; family Holothuriidae; genus Holothuria; species Holothuria scabra. The sequence continues at coordinate 2,835,303 of CM074187.1, read as the reverse complement.
GAAGGGTGATGGCGCTGTAACAGTTTTTGATGCGCGAAGGAGAAAAGAACAATTCTAAAAAGATGCTGCCGCCCCCGTTTCGCTCCACGATACAGTGTCTTTAAACGTGTTAATACAAATTTCTGTACAGTGCAGTGAAGATAAAGGGCTTGTTAATTCATTAACGCGTTATCGGTGAGGCATGTAAGGTCTATATATTAAGCAATATTTCGTACAGTTCCACACAAACCTGCATGCAAAGATGATAATAATAAGTTGAGTAGCTCGTAAACAAACTTAAGTTCAACTTAGTACGAACCAAAATTAAGTTGTTGTGGCCTTAAAACATGGACTGCAGACGAAACGCTTTATCTTAGAAAATCTACTTGTTGACGAAACTAATTTGTTGAAAAGCTACCACTCACGTTGAAATGCCATTTCTTTTGCCTGACTCATGTGAATAACCCCATAAGGGGAAAATTGAAGACAGCCTGTCGCTCAGATTTAGGTCCGTATTACCAAACAATATTTCGCTAATTTTCGTAAGAAACTACATGCATGGATGATAATTTTTAGAGTAGCTGGTAACTTGAACATATCTTTGTTTCACTTCGTACGAAATAATATTACTTCGTTGTCGCTTTAAGCCTGGACAGAAAAATGTCGTATCTTACTGGATCCATTTGCTGACGAAACCAATCGAGTAAGAAACTATTCCGCAAGTTGTAATCTCATTTCTTTTTACTCTGTCTTGAAAGCAACTTTACTTAAAATTAAGAAAATGATCGCTCAGTTATTCAATGTATATCGTAAGCAATGTACTTGGCCATAACATTTCCGTACAAAGCTGTTTAAACGCATACCGGTACTAATAATTTCAGCACTTTGTAAACATACACTACACTACTATTACTTCGTACGAAACAGTAAACTTAAATTTTTCCGCCTTAAGCAGGAATCGACATAGTGCATTTATCTCACTAGATATATTTCTACAACAGACAAATCAAGTGAAAAGCTATAAATTGGAATGTCTAGTATAAGGGAGCACACCACCACTAATTTCTCCATTGACTTACACACTATTTTGCATTCATTAAATGCCCCCTGCAGCCCAGTCAAAGTTCTCACCCCACTAAAGCTACCCCGCACATGAAAGCCAGTGAGTTGGCCAATCATGGCATCACAAATTCACCATAGCATAACCGTATAGATTTTGAGATACAAGGGGGTGAAGTTTTGGGTCTGTTCACCCTACCCTATTAATCCGCCAGGTGACGGAAATAACGTCTTTTTCACACCAAATTTTTAAACAGTCTAAATCACCTTCAATTCTTCCCAATTTGGCAACACTCACACATTATCACGTCCTCTTTCATATCCAAAACAAAACAACCACATCTGATTGGCTTAATTTGAGCAATTCAAACTTAAAAAGGACCTAAAATTGACGGTGTACTTTGGAACTACTTTTCCGGCCAGGCCATTCTGCTAATGGTAGTGTGCTCCCATAATGTCGACTTTCTCCCGGGTGCATCATCATTACACAAAAATTAAAGGGGACTTCAATCGCTCAAATTTATATCTACATCACCAAACAATATTTCGTACATTTTGTAGAAAGCTGTATTCATGCGTAAGAGTAATTTGAGTAGCTCGTAAAATGTTTTTGTTAGATCTACTTTGTACGAAATAATAGGCCTATTACACTGTTGTCGCCTTTAAGCCGGAACAGACAAGCTGCTTTAATCTCATTGGATCCATGTTGACCAAGCAGATCGAGTGAAAAGCTACCCCGCACGTTGAAATGTCATTTCTGTGGCTTTCTCGTAAGCAACTTTACTTTAAAAACGAAGGAGCTTCCCTGGCACTTTTTAGATATATATATTTCGTAAACAATATACTCCGAACGTTTTCGTACGAAACTGTATGAATTCGTAATTAAGTACTTCATAGAATATATTAGTGCTTCTTTGTGCGAAACATAAAGTTCACTTTAATTTTCCGCCTTCAGCCGGGACCTATATAGCCTAGTGCGTTGGTCATACTAGGTCATATTTGTCCTCAGCTTTAGGTCTTAATTCTTGTTTGTTCGCTAAAAGAAAACCATGGACTAACCCTACTGCTCCTCTAATTAAAGAACCATCGAGGCCAAAAGGGAAAGGACCTGGGAAAAGTGTTGCCATTTTCTTGCTAGAGAATACTGGCGCGAATACCCCCAAATGGATGTTGGGATATTAATCCATCCCCCACAAGTTGCAGAAGAGCCCAAAAGTTTTAAGGTGCTTTTTCCCCATAGGCCTATGCCGTAACAAAGGCTACCGTGGCCTTTTGGAGGGAAATAAGGCAAAAGTTGGTCAAGTTCCCGGCTGAGGGGATACTCTACGTACGCTGATACCCCCCCCCCCTCCCAAGTGTTTGTGTAATATATTTTGAGTAAATGATTCAAACAGTTTATATTTAACAAGATATAGATTCATAATTGTAATAAGCTTTTTTACTTAAAAAAATTTAAACCGTTGTTGGACGCGATATGCATTGTCTTTGATCTAGTGGGTAACCAGCTGTTTTCGAGCGCGACCCCTCCAGCAAGTTGAAGTGTCCAATAGCATTTTGCAAGTTTGATGTTTTCGTGTGTTATTCCACCTAAAAATAAAGGCAACTTACTGTTTAATTTGATATCAATACATCACAATCAATACTTTGTGCGGTTCCGTACGAAGTTGCATCCATGTCTAATAATAATATCGGTGGTTTATAACATATTGTAGTAACTACTTCGTACGAAATGAAACTCTATTGAAATGTTTGTTCCCCACAATACCCCTTTTTGGTATATTATTTCTTTGTCGAGGGCGAAGCAAACCACATGTTACAGTCAGCCTTTAATTTTTTAGTTTGTTTCGTGTGCTGTCTCACTCATTATAGCAAGCTATCACTTAATTTTTAGATTTAGACATCACATACAATATGTAAGTGCATTTTCGTACGAAGCAGTTTGAACTTAATTGAGTGTTGGTTAAACCATTCTTGTGATATGTGTTAGCCTGACTACTCGTACGAAACATAAAAGCTTATTGAACTGCAACTTTTTGTTTCTTTTGCATAACATAATCATTATGAATAAACGAGTAAATGAAATAAACAGTTATTTACAGTAACGTCGGTATTACGTACATTCAAACAAAGAATTCAGTAACTAGGATGTCTACCTCGCCCAACATTGAACATAGTTCGTTCATGAAAAGAGAAAAAACTACATGTAGTACACGTACATTGTTATTTCGTAAACGGGACGTGATATTCACATTTAAAAAAAAAAAAACACATGATAATATTAGCTTACACGTCTCTTCAACACAATCCCTCACAGTTTCAACTACATATTAATACCACGCTGCAATTGGCGCCAGTCACATGCTCGCAATCCATTATGATTTAACTTTTCGATTAATTCAGAACATTAGAGGCTTCCGTAGACATCCATCACACTGAATTTTTCATTCTTCATGACACCCTGATCACTGACACCTGTTATAGAGTGGTACAGGCACAGAGGTTATCGTCATGGCGTGAACAAGACCTGACCCGCAACTTCCCTTCAGTTGTATAGAGAATACCTTAAATTATTTTATATTTGGCGTTCAGAAACCGAAGACGTCTCTTACGGCTGTCACTTTGGAATGCTTTAACTTTAAGTAGGTACATATGTATATTACAGTTAGCTAGCGGAAAGCATGCGGACGGGCGGGCGATCGCATTATTTTGTAAAACTACCACAGAGATATACTATCATAGAAGGCATTTGCCCGGTTATCCTACTCAGCGCAAGGGTCGCAGTGTGAGTTCGCCGCCATGAGTTACTCAACCGGCGAGACTAATCTGTTACACCGGCTCGACTTGAACCAGTTGGTTGGAAACTGGGTCGTAAAACTCCATATAACTAGTCTTTGGTTCATAAAAGCAAATAATCGTGTCGCCTTCCGCGAAAAGTGGTCTACTGATGTAATGTTTTCGATAAATAATTCAGCAAGTGGTTAGTAGTCGTGTTTCAAAACATTGGTAAGTAAACTATAACGAAAAATTTCAATTTTTTTTATTTATTTTAGGAAGTATTTCTGGAAATTGATACCATGTCTATCAACGAGTAAGTAGATATTTTATTCCTGCACCTTTTCTTGGCATCCATTCTTCCCTTTAGCATTTCTTGTAGTTAACGTTTACATCTTCATTTCAACAGTTAATGCATTTTCTTAGCCTTCTTGAATTTTCGACGGTCTTTTCTTGAAATTCGTCAATCTTTGAGAACTGGTATATTTTTCCTGTAAATTTAGAGGGTGCTCTCTTTGCACCTACACTAAAGTACTCCTTGGGGGTAGTATTATACCCTACTCATGTAACTATTTGTTTATACTGCCGTGACGTGCTGTTGCCATTGTGTGTCAACTCTTTGGTTACTTTACCAGCAGTAATATTGATTTTGGCCTTAACAGTCAACTTGCAGATAAAGCCTATCAGTCTGTCAAGTTTTACCTTATTTACCTTCAGTATACAAGGTTCTGTAGTTTCACGTCAACGTTTAGCACAAATTTTTCTGCCTGAAACGGTGGTACTTGAGACTTTGCAAGAATAAAACATTCTCATCTCATCTACACACTTCCTCATTTTATTTTTTACTGACTTACGTCAGCGCACATTGCTTAAAAAGTACGGAGGAAATTAATCTTCTTGGAGAAGTTTAATGCCTGGCCCTGCTGTAAAGCCCCATCGGTCACACCAAACAACTATACCCAATCCGATATGATAACGATTTTAGCAGGAAAGGAGTCATTGTGCAATTTCAAAGTGATTACACCTTAAATTTCACGGAACTTATTATCGTGTCTGACAACGCAATGAAAATTTCACGATAACTATTCTTACGCTAAAATAGTTATCGTTTCACATTCCTTACCGTTGCTTGGTGTTCCACCGGGATTAACTCAAATCACGAAATCATTTGCAATTCAGACCAAGACCTTTTTTCAGTTTAAGTTTTATGTTGGTTCTTTTGACTGCTGTCTTCTTTTTTATACTTTTCATACTGCAAAAATGTTATAATCTAGGCAAAGTCGGACATTGTTACAACCGACAGGTATGAGTCCGTCACCATTCTGCTTAGAACATGTCAATGTGCATTCTCTTTTTTTTTTTTTTCGAATAAAAATTAAAATGGAAAATACTGCTTCAAATGGAAGGTAACAAAGGAATCAGCAACGCAAACGAACTCGATATTTTTCAGCTTTAGTCTTCACGATCCGATAAAACTTGAACAACTGAGGTAACTACCTAAGATTTTTTCCTGGAACTGGTAAAAAATTAGTTTTGTAACATCATGCAGCAACAGATCGGAAAGCCTTTAATCATTAGCAGCTTCTATAAGCCATCTAGTTAGTTAATAGTTGTGACTTGCGTTTATAGACTGACGTCACGTGATAATTACTCTCCAGCTTTGCACCGGTCTGTCCAAAGTAATAACTTAATTTTCCTTGGAATGATAGGATTTTTGAAGCAAACATAAAATAAGCCTTGCCACTGTGATCTTTAGCATTACCTCTGCATGAACCGGGGAAGGGTTTCTGAAGTGTATAGTATCACAGGCTAAAGAAATACTCCCGTATCAATTTCCTAAAATCTCAAATAAAGGAGAATAATTCTTTATCTCATACCCTTCAAACCCCACATCTATAGCTTGTTCGTAAATTAAGATATCGCTGTTTAAAGATAAGTTATCTTTGTCAAAAGCAGACATTTGTTTCAAGGTTACAAAATGTTATTTAATACCCGCAGATTGCTCCCAAAATCGTTTGTTGTTCTACAAAATTCGAGTAATTAATTTGACCTCGAAACTTCACAGCTGTGAAACATTGAATAATGTTCGTTTGAGATTGACCTGAAAATTTTGTGAGAACAAAGGTTACGGCCTTAAAAGTGCCTGTATATTTCATTTGGATGGTGAATATTATATAAAAATACAAAGGATACTCCATAAATCCGCCTTATATTACATCACAGTTTTCCCACAATGCAACGTGTCACTGTGGTTTTAACATTTCATTTAAAAAATCATAACTTCTGAGGGCAATATGCTATTGAGATGAAATTTTTACCAATAAAGAGAATAAAAGTACCTTGTTTTTGAAGCTCTTGAAAATTGTCACCGGAATATCTCTTTAACCGTTTTCTTTATTCGCATGTGCGCTTCAGTTGGTCATTACACTGATTCTCTAACATTCAATTGGAGATGGACACCACAGCAGGCACGATAGCCTTTGATGTACCTGTATAGCTGATGAAACTAGGCCTCTAACATTTCACAGTCCCCCTTCCCGTTCCATGTTTTGTTAGCTGAGTATAGTGGCAGCATATTTTTGCACCATTTGCTAACTTCTTTCTTCTGAAGGGTATAGAACTCCTTGTGTGTTTGCATCAGCACTGTTGAGCACATTTTTGCGGATTCTTCCCAAATTCCATTTTTTCGCGCGCTCCGAGAGCTTTTGTTGTCATTGATGTTTATCGGTATGAATAACGTTTCGAATATCTTCATCGGTCCAATCAGGTTTATTGTTGGCATGCTCAAGGTGTCGGTTTGTTGAAGGTGTGAGTATTTAGGAGCACAGCAAGAATGCAAAGCATGCGAATTCTCTGCCTTGATAAGTCATATTTTATAAAAAAAAAAAAAAAAAAAAAAAAGAGAGAGAGAGAGAGATTTGTATGGTACCAGGGCTGCACACTAATCTTGCTAATTGACAAACTCAGTTAGGAAACCAAAGATAAACCGGTGCAGAATATGCAAGCAGCTTTTTTTCATGGTTCTAATTCAAACCTTACACACGCTTGTTGTGCATTGGTTATGTTTGGCACCTTATATCTGTATGATCACTATTAAGCAAATACAATTAAATGGAAGTTTTATGGTCAGATACTGATCCGAAAATGAGAAGTACATAGTCATCCTTTCTAAGCGAAGGCTGTCAACGAAGGCTATAAAATGTTAGAATGACATCTTCCGAACGAATAATAATGGATGTGATTTAATCGTTTTATTTTCTTCTTCTCTCTCTCTTTCTTATAATCAAACATATTTTTCAAATTACCAACGTTTTTGTGTGACTATATTCGGCTATGTAGTACTCTTCTTTATCATCGTCCCGTTGACTTTCAGACTGTTCGGTAGATGGTTTTACAACGGTCTAATAAGTTAAAATATTGACCCGCTTGTCTTGCAGTTTACACCCCATGCCTCAACAGCATCGGCATTGGTTGAACGGTCATCCATCTTTTTCTTGAATGTCCCCAGAGGCGTTTAGTTAATCCACATTCCAGGATGACTAGGATTGTGTGTTTTCGGAAAAAGTCATGGATTTATTATTTTTTATTGGTCTTCAACAAGTGGTTGTCAAACTTTAAATTTCGGGCTTTATACTTTGCCTCTACCTCATTGTTCTTATTATTATTATTATCAGTACCTTTTGATAACAATTCCCTGAAGTCGCACTTGCATGCAGTGACAACATTTACATTTTTCTATGACCATGGAGGTATTACGTAAAACCACAATGGTGAGACTTTTCTCAAGAAGACTGTTTGAATACATGTGAATAAATAACGTTGCGGAATTAAAATTGTCCTGATGCATATCTTGAATGCGAGTTTTGGCATGATGGAAATATGTAATGCACAATTGCAGGTGACTTAGCGGTTTTCACTTTGCACCTCACCTGGTGACCATTACCATAACTAATCAGCACAGTTCAAAAGTATAATGCTATACACACAGCCATAACTCATGCAATCACACCCCTTTCTAAATATGGATTAGGAGCACCCACACGTTTACATACGTTAATTACAAATGCAACACCTTTTGGCGTTGACATGAGAAGTAACATTTATATTAGATGTCCAAACCGTATAGAAAATTTTGTATTTTGTTTCAAACTGTAATTTTGTCAGTTTATTTAAAAGCGTCCCCGTGACCTCACCTTGAGGCCTTCAATCATGTGCCAGGCCCAACTAAAACCAAAATTCTGACTTCGCCATTGCTTGCTGTTATTTTAGAGTGTACCTACCTTAGGTATGACACACTGAAACTTAGGAGAGACCACGTGACTAATTCTGGTCGAAGCTTATTTTGTCGTTCAGCCTATTCCTTCGAAATAAAGGAAACTAATTTTGCTCTGGCAGCCGAAGAGGGCGGTTGCGGGAAGAGGGTATGAATCAAAAACATAATTGGCATCGCCGTGAAACTATAGGTAATTATGTCGCAATAGCATCCAAGGTTAGGTAAGGTTAGGTTAAATGGATTTTTACGGCCCAGTTTTCAACCAATTATTTTTCCAGTTTCACTAGCTTTGAAGCATATCTCTGTCTCACAACGTGAATGAACCTAAACGCAAAATTCATGTGGCTTTCATGTAATACTATTCTGCATATTCTGCTTATTGATACGATTTTCGTCGTTTGTGAAAGTTGACGTCTCTTTCCTGTCTCTTCATTCATTTATCATAGACCTAGCATACGGTTATTAAACTCCCATCTGACTTTGTTCGTAGGCCCAAGCTAGGTTATACATGCGGAGAGGCTCTTCATTCTGCACCCATTTACATTCTGCGATTTATTTTGATTATCTCATCAGTCCTGAAGAGAGTGGAACTTGATTGATCATCCATCGTATAAAAGAAGGATGTCTGTAGTCACACTCGTCGACTCTTTGCGAAAGGGAAAATCACTCTGTAAAATGAGAGAATTAACGCTTGACTGCTGAACGACAGTCATAAAATAGTATATCATTCATCTCATACTACTCACATATGGGTGACGTCATACTCACGACATCGTTCATGGGGGCTCATGGCTTTATGCGTTGCAGTAACACAAACGTTCATTAGACGCAACTCGCAATTATACGTCTCCGATCTGTATGACAACACCTTGAACATGTATACAGTGTAACACATTTCCACTGGTCATGTGCAATAAGCTGAGTGGGAGCTAGCCTGCGTAGCGCCTCTGTGGCTGCAGCCCCCTTTAGCCTGTCGTCCCTTTAGCATGCCGCCCCTTTTAGCCTGCCGCCCCTCAGATTGATTTTTTTCTTAGCGATGAGCTGGACGAAAAAAATCGTCCGCTGCGCGGGCTAAGAGGCAGCGTGAAAGTAAAAAACAGTACTTTCACAATTACAAAATCCATTCAGCCATTTCGAACGCCGCAATGTACTGGACAAAATGACAGATGACTTATGAAATGTGACTGGCTGCTCACAATTCTCTAATACGAATTCGTTATAAGAAAGAGTGGACATGTGACATAACCCATTGTTTTCTCTTTTAGAAAATGTTTGCAATATTCGTTTTATTCAATTCAAAGTCACTATAGGTAAAAGTTAGTTTATTTGGTTGGAGAGCTTATTTGTCTGTTTTAGCTTTTGTGAATGGTTGCGAGCCTGAGGGTTTTTTAACTATCACTTTCCACACCCTGTTGTAAAATATCAATTACTTTCACATTCACTTGCTACTTTTAGTAAATTAGTTATCGACTTTGATGAGTTGGCATTAGTTATACGACAATGACACGCCTGTTTCAAGTTTCGTATAACTTAATCGCGGAAGTGATGTGATACTCTGTCTTATTTGATCAAGAAAAATAAAGTCACAGACAAATGAAACTACCATTTTGTTTCTTTTGCATTATAAATATGGACCCTATAACTTCCACCTCACAAAGCGCCCTCTATTGGGGAAGCGTATATTGCAAGTTAACCAACAACACTGCTTACAACTGATGATGTGCATTAGTTGCATACTTCACTACTTTCCTGTAAGCCCGTACAAATTTTATGCGGTGCGTGGAGCGTGCTTTTATTTTGCTTACAAATTTACGTCACGTGACGTCAAGATATAAGGTCTATTGAAAACGCTATTACCAACGATCATTTGAACTTTTTGTTGGCACTTTATGATTAAACATAAAATATAGCATTCCTTCATTCAAACAGCATGTTGAATACACTAAATGAACAAATTAATCAAAACCTGTAGTCGTTATTAATGTAATCCATTGAGGTGGCATGTACTTGAATGGTTAACTTAGCAGTGTTTACTGACTTTCACAGAATGAATGTTTGGCTTTGATTCAAATCAGGAAAATGCCTTGTTAACTAATCACGTTCCGCATGGTAACATAACAATTAAGCAATTTGGCAATACTAGCCATGCCTGAAACAGTTTTATGAGTTTCAGTGACATCATTTAGCTAATAGAAAGTACTTCTAAGCTCTCATCCTTTACTTAGCAGTTAAAATGAAGCAAAAGGGAAATTAGTTTTATATTATTGTAGCGCTTGCTACAATATTTAAGTTCCATTAATCTGTTCTTTACAACTAGCTCACTTAATCAATATAGAGTGAGGACTTTCGATGATATAATCGTTGTGTTTGGCTTAACTGCCCATTTTCATTTACTGGAAGAAAATGAGATAATGAGATTTATTTCATTTTAGTCACCACACTCTAAAATCAAAAGAGTGAACTTAGCCACTCTTTGATCGAGTGAAAAGTGTAAATTCACTCCATTAGAGTGATAATTCACCCCAAGAGGAGTGAAGTTCACTCCAAAAAGAGTGAAGTTCACTAGAGGAAGAGGGAAAATTCACGCTTCAACGAGTGCCTGCAATGATCGCTCTTTTTTTTAAGAGCGATCACTGTGGGCACTCCATCAAGAGTGAAACTTCGCTCGTTTTAAGGAAATTTCACTCTTTTTGGAGGGAACTTCACTCCTATTGGAGTGAATATCACTCTAATGGAGTGAATTTACACTTTTCACTCGATCAAAGAGTGACTAAGTTCACTCGTTTGATTTTAGAGTGATGCAGCATTTAGTACTTAGTGCTAGTTGTAAGGGTGATAAAGTAATAACCCACCACCATTCAGTACATACAGATGTGGTCCATCTGACTTCAGCGGGTTTTAGATAGCATCCTTTAACGGGTTTTAGATAGCATCCTTTAATCATTACCAAATGCACTTAAAAGCCATGGGAACTGCAGAGTAGTAACAATAGAATGGTTCGTCAACGCAGTTGTTTGTATTCTTGGTGGGTGTCGTCCGTTACTTTTCAAAACTTGAGGTCTCAACACTGAGTTTATTCAGAAAAATAGTCCGACAAATGGCAATTCATTCTTTAAAGTGAACCTCGAGTGAAAAATTCAAAAATATATAATAAACAAACTACAAATGAATTCTTACAATCCAACAGCCATCTTCATATGACATTCCCGAGGACCCGAGCCGAGATAAACGTTGTTGAAGTCTATTCATTTAAAACAAATTGGTCCATTGCGCAATAATCTGTTACTTTCTTGTTGTACAACTCACATTACCTGCGTTGCGGCCTTTCTTTAAAATTAAAAATGTTTTTTTTTTACGACTTTGGACACTTCCCGTTTGCTTGCAAAGCATGTTGCAAAGAGAGGCCTTGATATATTACACTACCTCAAATGAGTTAGAGTGCTTTCACACATTGGTAAAAGGTGCAGTATAACTTTCAGAAAAACAAAGAAATACAAAGATTGTAATTTGAGTAGTACAGCAATGGCATCACAAATTACTGCGCAACGTAGGAATAAACTTCGAAATTTTTTATCTCAGCTCAGGAATGTCCTATGAAGATGGGAGTTAGACTATTAGAATTCATTTTTCATGCTCCTTGATTTGTATTTTTGAATTTTTTACTTGATGTATACTTTAAGTGAAAAAGCAGTCACCCCAATATGGATTGTTAAAGTAGTCTGTCGTGTCTCATGAGTGCCCCTTGAGAGCATATGACAACAGTTTCTCGCTAAATTATGAAATTTGTGAGAGCTACTCATTGGGTCGCCTTGAATGTGTAATAATTTACTAAAATTAAGTCCTAAAATATTATGAAAAGATTTGGAAGCGAAGTAATAGGAATGATCTGTCGGACCTGGCTGTTGTTTCAAAATAAACTTGGGCTAAGCTTGGGTGTTGGGCGACTGATTTTGCCCTTTAAACAAAAGCAAAAGTTACAGGTGTTTTCTACTACCTGTCAAAACGTTTTTTGTGACAGCCAAACTCTCAATAGACTTTGGACAATTTTTCTCGGCGATATCATTTCCTGACAAATGCTTTAAAACGCTTCATCCCATTCTGTAAATTCGTAAGCGCTGTATTCGCGTATCACCCTTTATCCACGTCCGCGGACAGGGGGAAACTCGAGAATGGGCACTAAGAAGAAGAGCAGTGGTTGCGGGTTTTATTTAAGAGGGAACGAAAATCGAATTCGTAAAAAGTATCCGAGCAGACTCTGCCGAGTTAACATAACGCAATGTTTGAGAAAGGGTATACTTAGATAGAGCTTCTAACCCATTGACAATGGGATACAGGTCTATTCTTAGTTTCCATTGTGGATTATGCAATGTTTCCATTACGAGCACTATGTTCACTTTGCAGTGGAACCTTTTGCCTGTATAATGATTAATACACAACTGTCTGGTTCCTGTTAGAAATATTTAAAGTAAACGAAAAAATATTTTCCTTTTAATTTCCAACAGAAGAAAAGAAAGAAGAAAAGTATTCTGTCTCAATGCAGTCGAAGGAGCAACCGTGATCCAGCAACAGACAACAGATCATAAAGATGAGAAACAGATGAAATCAGTTCCAAAAAATACATGAACTTAAAAATGATGCAATAACGGATCCTCAAGTGTAAAAAAATTTATCAGGCACGCACAAATTTCAAATATTGCAACTCTGACCTAGTGAAACTAATTTCAGCAACAGTTCATTTAAGACTGGCTGGACTAAGCGTTTGGTTCTATGAAGATCACTTTCGAGTCCTTACCGTTTGGGTGTCTATCCATTAGGCTGCTACTCACTTATTAACCTGAGGTTCATCGCCTCGGCTGTTTCGAAGTAGAAACGACATGGCAAACACCTTGGTAGACCCAGGTCCAAAAAGTGGTTACAAAGGATTGTGGGATAGTTCTGGCCGTGCGCGTCGCTTTTATGAAAAACATTTTATGTTTGCAATGAACGAAGCACACCGAAATCTATCCAAAATCCTTTGTAATGGCTCTTTTGGAAAAATATCAGTTAAACAGGGTGTGTCTTTGCCTGACATCATAAGAAAAAAGTAATAACTTTACTACATTTCTTTTATTTTGACAACAGATCGAAATACGAATCGGTTAAAACAGTCATCAATCTGAATCTAGATTTTGAATCCCTAGGTGTTATGACTGCTTTAACGGACAATATGGTCAAATTTTCCAAGAAACAGTGCAATATTTAACACCTTTGCTTGGACATGTGAAGCTTAAAGCAGTATATATATGAGAACCATGACGAGTCCCTGATGAGAGCATGCAAAGCTGAGGCTGGTAATTGGCGGTGATATGGAAGCACTACGTTAACTAAAAATCACATGTTGTTTTTCCTTTGGCCAAACCCCTAGTTTTGAAGTGAATGGGACTTCTTCAGATTCTATAACTCTGATTAGAGGCGAGACATTTCCAGTTTATTGTATTTTTGTTCTGAAACCACGCCCTTGCCTCTAACCTCAAGCAGGCTAGGGGGCTGCTATTGACAATAGTTAATTGCTAGTGCCCGGAGTAGTTAACTGTGGAGTGTATTTAGCAAAGTGATTTATTTTTGTATTTTCGACTGAAATATTTTACTTCTCTTTCATCGTTTATTTCTAGCTGTTTAAACAGAGATTGGAAGGTGATGATGTGTTGTGATAAATACAATTGAACCAAAGCGTTAGCGGAATCAGAACTATGCCAGACCACTTTCGTGTGAGTGGTGGACCGATCACTATTCTCGAGATTTCAAGCACGTAGCCTATGCCAAAAATAAGTAACATGTTAAAGAAATAGCATGCATATAACCCCAAATGATCCATTTTTCTGACCAAATGAGGTCCGTCATTCCTCCTCAACCATCGCCGCCTCACAGGTTTTGATCAGCCTCAGGTTGGGATATTTTGAGGCTGAAGCAGAATAGTTTGACTTATAGAACATGAGCAGTCATATTTACTACAGAGAGGTTGAAATATTGTGCGAAAACGTAAATTATATTTTCTTCAAGACAATTCCAGTACAGGGAAAGCAATACTGGGACGAATCCGAGCAGCTAGTAAAGTCCACCATGAGTGGGGTCTTTCAGCATTATAGCGTCTTAATTTTATTATCTACATGCAAGGCTAAGCCCTCATATTTAGAGAAATTGAGGGAATCAAGAGATATTTTAGTCGGCACAACGGTCCATGGTACAGGTAAGCAAATAATTCGACAAATTAAAGGTGATAGACTTCAGTTAGCCTATGTCCGACTAAATCAGACCATCACTTGACTGTTCGGAGACGGATTCGTCTATAAGACATTCAAGAGACTTTATAATATACCAGAGAAACATTTCCATGTTTTCATTGTCTTTACCACCCACAGGAAATACCAATTTCTTATCCAAGCAGTAGCAGGAAGATTTCTTTTTCGTTTCGTTGTATTAATAAATGAATCGTAAATGTTATAATGCAAATAATGTTGAGGAACACATTGTAATGTAAATTTCATAGAATTCGAGAAATTTTGAAGGTATGGTATACACGCCTGGTACAAAAATCAAATTCAAAATCTATTAACATTTTGTGGAAATTCTGCACAGAGGTGAATCGAATTTCCTTCGAATCATTAATAGAAGGATTTTTGTGGGCAGTTTAAAATATTTTGAATAAACAAACTTGAAAGAGAGATTTTGAATAATAGACTCATTCTCGGTTATGTCAGTGGTCGGCATTGATAGGAAAAGAGCATGCGCAGGAACACATGCGTGTATGTTATGCTTATTGCCGCAGTGATCAAGCGATTGCTCGCAGAATGTAGACGATCCTGTCAGTGCACATCATCAATCCTGGGGTAATCGGTCGTGATGTCATTTGATTGTAAACATGAATGACTCTATATACCTTTTTCTGAAAGAAGCCTTTTTTAGAAAATATATATGGAATGTGTATCAGAGTACTTTGGGAGACTTTGAAGTCATAAAAAGGCATATCACCTGATTTGCATCTAACTACTGCATGATGTGTAGAAGATGAATGTAAGGTACGGGGTTGCTTCTGGAAAAATGTCACAGTTACAGATATCCTATTTCCTACGAGGTAGACATTTCTTTCAAGGGTAAATTCGAATATCACTTCATTATTTTCAAAGTCACAAACAATGCTTAAATATAGGCCTTCTTACTTCATTTGGCACATTTAACCTCTATATGACCTATACACTAATATGATTCAAATTCTGCGATATGCTCGGCAGGCTCCTTTTTTCAGTAAATTTAGTTATGTATTCCCGACGGCATTGTTGGCAATTAAAGCAATTTTGGTTAACTCTCAAAAAATGCCTTTAGAGTGCAAGCTCCTATACATTTATGCTCCGTCCACAGACAAGATATAGGAGCGAGATGATTTTTAGGAGAGAAAATTTTAGGGGCTAGATGTATTAATTGATTTATTCGGAACGGCAACTTGAAATTTTCTAGGGAGCGAAAAAATGAGGAAGCTTCCCCCTCCCTTTGGCTACGGTCTATCTGTCTAATCTTTTGCTCGTGCAAAATGTTGCCATGTAATGCAGCACTTTTTGAATGGTACACGGTTTTCTTAATGATACAGAAGCTTTATGGGCTGTTTCGTAATCAACCTGAAAATCTTTTATCATTTTTATTTTTTTTTTTATGATCCTGCTGAAATATGTTGTGGACGGAAAACCATCCGGAGCATGTGGACCAATTCTTTGTTTGGTATTGGCTACTTTGCACGATGACGTATGAACCATGTTGAAGTTTTATTATTTTCATTTAAATATACATATCAAAGAATTTTATAATGTAGATTACATTTTTAAAGTTATACTTTTCTTGACTATTTATTTATGCATATCGATCTTTTCACTCTAAAACACCAGGGTTAAATCTAACCAGGATTGGTGTTCTACTTACTCCAACACAATCCTGGTTAAATTTTAACGCAAATCCTGATTAAACTAACTCAAGTCCTACTTACTTTAACAAAATTTGAGTTCGATTAACCGGGTTTTGCGTTTAACCAGGATTTTGTTGGCGTAAATAGAACACCGAACCTGGTTAAATTTATTCCTGGTGTTTTTAGAGTGTACCCGATATTTTACCAGCAGATTTGAGAATTTTGGAAAAATCTGAACATTTGAACAATGTGGACAAAAAAGAAATAAAAGGGAAGCCGGGTCACTTTTGTACGGACGTTTTAAGGTGTTGTATGACACCTTAAAAGTTCCGTACTATCGAACGTACAAAATTCTAACTCAAAAAGCTAAAATGCAATAATAAGTTTAGCTGCATGGTGGACATCAAACAGCATCATAAACGATATCGCAGGGTAGGCAAAACAACAAGGCACATTATGCCTGATGCTTTAAGCTGAGACATTACGTATATGCGGTTTAGGTAAGCGATGGAGTGTGATGTATGTAACACATCCCACGTAATGGTGAATGGAACAGTTTTCATTTCACCAATGGCAGGGAACTCCTTACTTACAAATTAATTGTAAATTAAACAGGGCCACGCATATACAGGCGAGCTTAAAAAATAAAACCGGTCCAGGGTTTCAAGTTCACAATAAATATGCGTTTTGCCTTCACTGGGGTTGGTGTGGCCATGTACTTTTCTTGTCTTCACACGAGGGTCAGATAGCTCCACTGTATGTTATGGCATGGAGTTCCAACGGGTTATAGCAATTAGTTTAAATTGCGAGTCTCACTTTTCAAATGAATTTTATACAGTATGATTTTGACGGCTTTATTTAAAAGATGCTTATTTTGATGGCAAAAGTGTCTGTGCATTAATTAGCTTATTGAGACAATCATTCTTCAGTGTGTAGGCTTTTATCACACCATAGAGGTATTGCCCAAACCGCAATACCGCCATAATCACACATAGAGTCGTTTTAGGATGTGCTACGCAGATGTTTTGGAAAACTAGGATTAATAAGCTGACCTACCTTCCAAACTGAATATTCTGTTACCGAAAGGAAAAATGTACAATAAAGCATGTTCCACTATGTGTCTAGGGAAGAGATTTACTAATTAAACGTGGCAGCTAAAGGATACCGACGAATTTACATTAGAACCAAAGCCACGGATTTATTCCCTCGTTTTAGGGCCTCGTGTATAAAATTTGACATTCCAAAGTCACTTTTAGAATTCAGTAATTTCAGGGAAAGCTATCTGAGCTTTAAGTAAAGAATAAAGGATACCGACGAATTTACATTAGAACCAAAGCCACGGATTTATTCCCTCGTTTTAGGGCCTCGTGTATAAAATTTGACATTCCAAAGTCACTTTTAGAATTCAGTAATTTCAGGGAAAGCTATCTGAGCTTTAAGTAAAGAATAAATTTTCATTTGTGAAGTAGGAACGAAATCTACATAGTGTGGTGAAACTACCATTGATATTGAGCATGAATTTCTTGATATCAGAAAATGAAGTTACTAGATTTGTATTCCAAAGTGATTTGATGGCAGCAGAGGTTACATCACTTCCTCACATTAACAAGGGATGAAAATGCTTCCCTTTAATTGTTTTTATATTGTTGCTGACCTGGAAGTAATAGGAATATGATCTTGCTGTGGAGAATGCAAAGATTGTTAAGTTCTTGTGCCAATTACGCAATCACATTCTAATAATATGGTATTGTTAAGGATAAAGTAGGCTGTAAACTTTAAAGGAAAACGAAAGACTGTCCATTAATGTGAGGATATGATGTCATATGTGATTTGTTTAAGTTCACTTTTTGTTGAAAATGTGACAGCTTTACCTGCACACAGCACACATCTTTAGAACCACACATCGGATTCAATACAAATTTCACCGAAATGCTTTGAAATAGGTACCCTCTAACACATTAAAACTTGATATGACCTTAAACCATTCTTTCAATTTTCCTGCAATCAACACATTGTATATCATTTGGGCTGGCGGGTATAGATAGGCTCCACCAAGATAAATCCGGTGCTGTATGAAGATGTGGATTATTACGATGACAAATATTAAACTTAGGCCTAGGCCTAAGGTTAAGTAGGTTTAATTACATACCTGTATATAAATTTGAGAGATATTTAGAAACGATTCGAAATAAAAATGAGAGCGTTTGAAAAATACCAAGGTGTCCTGGTGGAAATTCTTTTGCTGTAAGGAGTATTTTAACCTGGAAGCTTTTGTTGTCCCTTGACTTCACAGCCTAGCTGACCCAATGAGATTGAAAATCTGGCCTACTTGATCTGTCCATGCAGTGCTAAAGAGTCATATTCCTTCATGTTACAGAGTGAAGTTTCCCGGGTGGTTTACAGACGTATCAGTGACATTCTAAGGTATGAGGCGCCACAACATTATAAGGTTAGGTTACGTTAGGTTAGGTCAGATGGAATTTTACGGCCCATGGCAGGTTCCAACCAAATGGTTCAAGTCGAGCCGACCACGGCCTTTCTTCCAGTCGTGGCTTACTGGCTTGTTTTACCTACTCCATTGTCTATGCTGAGCAACAAACACAACGACAGTAGGTTTCGTTTTAAGTCGTTGGTATGATCCGGCCAGGACCTCCCGACTGCAAGACTAGACTAGCTTCCCCAAAAATATATTTAGACATATAGGGTCAGGTCTAAATCACAAGCCTTTACATTTTTGTGACGTTGAAAAAGTGGGAGTAGTATAGAGATACCCCGGACACCCCCCCCCCAGGGGGCCGATAGGCCCCCAAAGAAGGAGCCTAAAATGGAGCCGATGCTCTTTCGGTGATGGGAGCCTATGTGGGCTACCCGATAAGGAGGGCGCCATTTGGAAATCAATAATTGCGCAATAATACGATTGTGTTGCATGAGAATATATGGATTTCAGGTTTTTTTTTTTTTTTTACTGTTTCTTTTTATTGTTTACTGAAGCGAACAGGTCTTAACATGTTGTAATATCGTCATCGTTTCGTATAGTACTATATATGAAAAGGTTTTAATGGGTTGTATTCGGCATTAGTCTATGTAGTCACATTGGGTGAAATTGGTACTAAAAATCGCACGAGAACTTGGAAGAAATTTTGTAAATGACCAGTTAAACCCTCACCCGTCCCCTTTCATGAAAACCCTTAACCGTGTGGGAAATGAAATTGATGAGAGGTTCGAAACTTCGCTAAATGATATAGCAAAGCATGTTACGTATTTGTTAGAAAATGAGCCCAACGATATCGCGAACAAGGAGAGGATAAACACACGATTGAAAAACTCGCACAGTCTGCTGGAGAATACGTTGAAGACCGTTGCACTCAGTGGATCGAACAACGGGGAGGTTGGGTAAGTAAAAGACCATAAGTCTGCATTTATGAGGGGGGGGATCTAATCGGTGTTTTAATCGATTCATGTATTGTTTGGTTTTAACAGGATAACTTTTGTGAAACATTTACGAAAAAAATCACAAAACAGCAGAGTAACTGCGATAAAGCTGATGGTGATAGCCTTGGTGATCCTGACTCTTACTTACAAATGGATGCCCTTGCTTTGAAAGACGAACAAGCATAGGTGAGGATGTAGGCTATGGTATAAGAAGGCCCAATTAAAATAAAAACAAGAACTAACTGTGCATGAGATGTTTAAAAGAAAAATGGAGCATATCCCGACAAGAAAAACCAGCAGGCTAGTTCCACAAGGATACACACGCAAACAGGTGAAATATACACAAAATTGTTAGTTTCCAAAGATTTACAGAGTTGACTACGTCATGTTACCTAGCTACACCCCATTAACTAACGCGTAAAATGGAACACATCATAATGAAATCGTGGAATCTAGATTGTTGACCAAATTGTAAACAATGCATCTTTGAAAGAATAAATCAAACTGTTATAATATGGTTCAAGAGCAAAAACTCGTCCGATAAAGTCCTCCTGGACATGAAAAATAAACGACTTTGGTTGAGAAGAGCCAAGCATCATCTAAAAGGAAACCAAATTGCTGGTATGGGGAGCAAACGTGGTCGATAAGGCCCTTCTGGACAGAAAAAATAAGCGACTTTGGTTGAGAAGAGCCAAGATATCGTGTAAGAAGTGCGTCCCCGAAGGAAAACAAAATGGCAGTACAGGAAGCAAAAAGTGGTCGATAAGGCCTTAATTAGGACAGGAAATATACGCGGCTGTGGGTTAAAAAAATAAAAAAACTTAGATATAATAACAGCTGTGCACCCTCTAAAAGGAAAACTAAGCGCTGATATGAAGAAGCAAAAAGCTTTCGATAAAGCCCTACTGGGCAGGAAAAATAAGCGCATTTTGAGAAAAGACAAAGATATCATTAATGAGCGGCTACCCCACAATGTACGAGCATTCTGATTCAGATTCTGACAGAAAACCTTACTGTACACGTAGTGTCAATAAAATTTTACTTAGGTCTCTTTTTGCCGTGAGGAGGAAGGGTTCACAGTGTTGTACCCCATTCTTGGCGGTGTCACCAACGCAGCTTGTGAGTGTGAAGAGAAGGGGCCAGGAAAGTTGGCCGAATAATTCACGTGTACGTCAGCGTCGTGCCATAAGGACGGGTCTTGCTCACTACTGATGAGTCACTCTCAATCGATAAAACACAAAGAAACAGGGAAATTCCCGAGTGGCCTGTAGAGGGGTGTAACGCATTAAAAACCATTTCTCAAAGCCCTCATATTCGACGAGGTAAATGGGTGTATTGCTACTGAGGGCGCATTTGTATCCATGAAATTCTTCCCTCGTGGGTTCGCTTAGACTCGAGTCATTACAGTACGGAGAGAAATGAATCACTGCTTGTTTAGCAGAAGACATGTTGAGTGGAAAATGGAGTAATGCTTTGGGTTTGGGGGATTGCACACCATTTCTCTTTCATTTAAGGTCGGCTTTGAAACGTCTCAGCCAAAAGGTGTAATTTGTTCTGGCTGTAAGAACCGAATACGGTACAGTTACTCATCTCAAAAAAAAAAGTTTACACTTATTTAGGTTTTGCTGTATACGTGACGACTGGAATATAACTTTGAGAAAATTGACAGATATAAGATAAACATTGAGATGCTCTCAGTGTGCTCAGAGTCGTGCTGCACTTGCTTTAACTGCTCAGTATGCACCAAGTCATGCTCGTCAGTTGCACTGGCAAGGCTCTGTACTGCTCGTGGGTGCACCCCTGTTGCCCTCTCGGCTAGGAGCTACGAACATCTTGATAGGAGCAATGCTCACATTGCTCTTTAACGTGCCCCAAGAGCGCAAGGCAATGCCTTGTCCATACATTTCACAGACGGTTAAACCAATCCCCTTGGTTTGTCATATGACATCATCAACATGGTCACACGCACTCACTGTTCCCGGGCCGGTGACGGGTACGATGTTGCAAGAGTTTCTCTTTGTTGTAATCGTAATATTGGAAAAGTGAACTATGACACCATGAGCTAAATAACGACACAAAAATTCGTTTGCATATATTTTTCGATTTTGCTTGGTTTATTTAACTTTCAGAACGTCAACTTTTTCAATTATCATTCATAATCCTCCACCAAAAATTTCCAGCGACCATTTATTCTAGGCTGTATTAAAATATGGATGTAGAATCACATCCTCTGTAAGGTGCGTTTTAAAATGTTTCCAATCGCTTTGTTTATTTCGGTCAGTGCTGCCAATGTTTCCGTGGTGCCAGGATCATCGCCACGGCCCTCATCTTCTTCAACGTCACTATCGGTATCTGTCTCATCGGGTTCCTCTTCGCTGCTGTTGACTTCCTCAGTGTCACTGTCGGTGTTATCCGTGTCTTCTCTGTCACTCCCAGTATCCCCTTCCATGGGTTCAGAGGTACTCTCGTTAGTGTCACTCTCGGAGAGTCTATCATAGTAACTCTCCTTGGAACGCCTAGCGCCTAGTGTGTCTACACACTGCTTTAACGGTCGTTATAGTGTACAAAAGGGCCCCATATTTTGCTCAGCATGTCCCACGCGCATGCAGGAGCATTTGCTCCACAACGATGCGATGCTCCTGGCTGTCGGGATAAAAAGATATTAAACTTGCTCCATGACCCGCTAGTTTCTCACTTTAAAACAAACTACGGCAAAGTACGTAACCCCTTTCAGGATGTCGCATCGCTGTCCTATTTGCCCGTCCACGTTTACCCGGAGCTTTAATCTCCGTCGCCATGTAGAGAGGGTCCACGACCGTCATACAAGAAATCCAGATGAGAACTCTTTTGTTCGTGACGGCGGTGGTAAACAAGCTAGCGACGCTAGGCGTTCCAAGGAGAGTTACTATGATAGTGTCACTCTCGGAGAGAGTGACACAATATTACTATGATAGACTCTCCGAGAGTGACACTCTTGCAACATCGTACCCGTCACCGGCCCGGGAACAGTGAGTGCGTGTGACCATGTTGATGATGTCATATGACAAACCAAGGGGATTGGTTTAACCGTCTGTGAAATGTATGGACAAGGCATTGCCTTGCGCTCTTGGGGCACGTTAAAGAGCAATGTGAGCATTGCTCCTATCAAGATGTTCGTAGCTCCTAGCCGAGAGGGCAACAGGGGTGCACCCACGAGCAGTACAGAGCCTTGCCAGTGCAACTGACGAGCATGACTTGGTGCATACTGAGCAGTTAAAGCAAGTGCAGCACGACTCTGAGCACACTGAGAGCATCTCAATGTTTATCTTATATCTGTCAATTTTCTCAAAGTTATATTCCAGTCGTCACGTATACAGCAAAACCTAAATAAGTGTAAACTTTTTTTCTTGAGATGAGTAACTGTACCGTATTCGGTTCTTACAGCCAGAACAAATTACACCTTTTGGCTGAGACGTTTCAAAGCCGACCTTAAATGAAAGAGAAATGGTGTGCAATCCCCCAAACCCAAAGCATTACTCCATTTTCCACTCAACATGTCTTCTGCTAAACAAGCAGTGATTCATTTCTCTCCGTACTGTAATGACTCGAGTCTAAGCGAACCCACGAGGGAAGAATTTCATGGATACAAATGCGCCCTCAGTAGCAATACACCCATTTACCTCGTCGAATATGAGGGCTTTGAGAAATGGTTTTTAATGCGTTACACCCCTCTACAGGCCACTCGGGAATTTCCCTGTTTCTTTGTGTTTTATCGATTGAGAGTGACTCATCAGTAGTGAGCAAGACCCGTCCTTATGGCACGACGCTGACGTACACGTGAATTATTCGGCCAACTTTCCTGGCCCCTTCTCTTCACACTCACAAGCTGCGTTGGTGACACCGCCAAGAATGGGGTACAACACTGTGAACCCTTCCTCCTCACGGCAAAAAGAGACCTAAGTAAAATTTTATTGACACTACGTGTACAGTAAGGTTTTCTGTCAGAATCTGAATCAGAATGCTCGTACATTGTGGGGTAGCCGCTCATTAATGATATCTTTGTCTTTTCTCAAAATGCGCTTATTTTTCCTGCCCAGTAGGGCTTTATCGAAAGCTTTTTGCTTCTTCATATCAGCGCTTAGTTTTCCTTTTAGAGGGTGCACAGCTGTTATTATATCTAAGTTTTTTTATTTTTTTAACCCACAGCCGCGTATATTTCCTGTCCTAATTAAGGCCTTATCGACCACTTTTTGCTTCCTGTACTGCCATTTTGTTTTCCTTCGGGGACGCACTTCTTACACGATATCTTGGCTCTTCTCAACCAAAGTCGCTTATTTTTTCTGTCCAGAAGGGCCTTATCGACCACGTTTGCTCCCCATACCAGCAATTTGGTTTCCTTTTAGATGATGCTTGGCTCTTCTCAACCAAAGTCGTTTATTTTTCATGTCCAGGAGGACTTTATCGGACGAGTTTTTGCTCTTGAACCATATTATAACAGTTTGATTTATTCTTTCAAAGATGCATTGTTTACAATTTGGTCAACAATCTAGATTCCACGATTTCATTATGATGTGTTCCATTTTACGCGTTAGTTAATGGGGTGTAGCTAGGTAACATGACGTAGTCAACTCTGTAAATCTTTGGAAACTAACAATTTTGTGTATATTTCACCTGTTTGCGTGTGTATCCTTGTGGAACTAGCCTGCTGGTTTTTCTTGTCGGGATATGCTCCATTTTTCTTTTAAACATCTCATGCACAGTTAGTTCTTGTTTTTATTTTAATTGGGCCTTCTTATACCATAGCCTACATCCTCACCTATGCTTGTTCGTCTTTCAAAGCAAGGGCATCCATTTGTAAGTAAGAGTCAGGATCACCAAGGCTATCACCATCAGCTTTATCGCAGTTACTCTGCTGTTTTGTGATTTTTTTCGTAAATGTTTCATAAAAGTTATCCTGTTAAAACCAAACAATACATGAATCGATTAAAACACCGATTAGATCCCCCCCCCCCCTCATAAATGCAGACTTATGGTCTTTTACTTACCCAACCTCCCCGTTGTTCGATCCACTGAGTGCAACGGTCTTCAACGTATTCTCCAGCAGACTGTGCGAGTTTTTCAATCGTGTGTTTATCCTCTCCTTGTTCGCGATATCGTTGGGCTCATTTTCTAACAAATACGTAACATGCTTTGCTATATCATTTAGCGAAGTTTCGAACCTCTCATCAATTTCATTTCCCACACGGTTAAGGGTTTTCATGAAAGGGGACGGGTGAGGGTTTAACTGGTCATTTACAAAATTTCTTCCAAGTTCTCGTGCGATTTTTAGTACCAATTTCACCCAATGTGACTACATAGACTAATGCCGAATACAACCCATTAAAACCTTTTCATATATAGTACTATACGAAACGATGACGATATTACAACATGTTAAGACCTGTTCGCTTCAGTAAACAATAAAAAGAAACAGTAAAAAAAAAAAACCTGAAATCCATATATTCTCATGCAACACAATCGTATTATTGCGCAATTATTGATTTCCAAATGGCGCCCTCCTTATCGGGTAGCCCACATAGGCTCCCATCACCGAAAGAGCATCGGCTCCATTTTAGGCTCCTTCTTTGGGGGCCTATCGGCCCCCTGGGGGGGGGGTGTCCGGGGTATCTCTACACTACTAGTGGGCATGTTCAAACTCCCGCCCGTGTTATTGGTCTAAAAAGCACGTACAAATATACATTGTACTTACAGTATACAGGTTGTATGTAGCCATGTATACTGTACAATCATGCAGAAAACAGTACATAGTAGTACGTACCCGGTCTGAGACCTTTGAATTAGCTTATGTTTGAAACCATGTTGGAGTAATACTGTTGCAGTGCACAGCTTTTAGTCACAAAATGATTTTACGTGCGTATATACCCACTATTTTGGGCAAAGTGATGCGCTAGACTATAAGCGAGTTTGACGTCGAACAGGCTAGTAATTTTTAATAAGCTTCTCCAATTTTTTGCCCAAATTCTCTTTTTTTTATAAAAAGAGAAATCCGTATTCGACACCTGCTATGAAGGTAACAAAAACCTGATCTAACGCCGTTAACTTCCTATGCATGGACAAAGCCTACTGCACGGTAGATTGACTCTACCTTAGCGTGGGAAAAAAGCGCACCAAGGTGGCCGTCTGCTATGATTTTGTGTGAAAGTTTGGACTTGTTCAAGTATATCCCCATATTTTGCAAGAAAGTTAATTTTTTTTTTAAATATGGCAAGGTAAGGTCAAAATCACTACACGTATTTCAGGAAGATGATATTGTTTCCCATTCAAGTTTACCTTTTGTTTGAAATATAACAGAGACGTCGTCAAATCAGACGATTTATAGCTTCACGGCGGCCATCTTGGTGCGTCTTTTTTGTCCCAGTCGGTGGCGACCATCTACGGATAGGACGTACACGTTACATTCTCAGTCCATGTATACAAGTCCGTGCCTAACGCCCATCATTCAGGTTACTATGTAAGTTTACAAGAACAAAGACCGTTAGCTGCATGAATATTTTGCCGGTAAAAAGGCTACTGCAATATTTCAAATGAGGCCGAGATATCCTGGGGTCCAGATGTCCTTGGGTCGAGTTGTCTCAGTGGCCGAGATGTCCTAGGGCCGAGTTGTCCCATGGACCGAGTTGTCTATAAACCCTTGGAAATACAAACAAACTAACAGTTTAACCAAGTTTTATATTGGATTATTATTGCTGTGACAAATAAAAAGTTTATAGTGGGCTATTATGGCGTTGAGGTCGCATAAGGCAGCGGACCTCTGACTCCATTACTCGTGCCTGTTAAAATGTTTACTGACAGACAAAGCGACATAAAAATTTTATGGGATGTTGTTTCTGACTGTGTTACTTACAAAATATGATCATTTTTGCATTTGGATTTTGTAGATAATGAGTTGAAATACAGACTGTGCAAAATTCAAGGTAATCTGACCAATTTTAGTGCCATTTGTTATGGTATTACTCCGCTCTGTGAAATACCGTTTTTGAGTAGCTATTATGGCGGGAAACACGTCCCTATCATTCAAGGCTCTCTAGCTCAAAATTTCAATGGTCATGGTAAGGAAATTTGAAAATGCCACAAAAGGCGAGATTGTGAGCTTCGATCAGAAGGGTGGCATGTCCTGGTTGAAAACGTCTACTGGGAGGGGGCACGGAAATAGCCAAATTTAGTGTGTAAGTCAAGAGGAATTATAATTAGTGGCCCGCTACCTTTGCAGTACATACTGATTATGTCTCAAGAAGAAACGGAAAAGTTCTAGCTAACAAAGCTACGGTTTCCTGCTTCGCTTCTGCGCTCCATTTGATATCATTAACTGATTAATATAACAAACCAACATTTCATGACTGGCGAAAAATGGGGGACATTCAAGCATTGCATGATTATTCGGGCATGTCTCGGACAGCATGGGATACGGTACCAATACTGTAAGATGCGGAAGTAAAGGGGCGCGCGTTTCAGTTGCTCTGAATCCCTTTCTCCAGAACTTTCACTTGTAAGTCGTGCAGCTGCAGACTTAGGATATAAGTTAAACATATATTCCAACTGATTTCCAACACCACAGTAAGTCAGTCGGTAGGTCGAATTTACCAAATTTATAACTTTTTCTATAGTCCTCTCGACTCTCTGGCAAAGAGCCGTTCAGGGAAACCAAACTATGAAACTGCTTCCTAAAGAAGCTACAACTACTAAAGGAACAAACTTAAGTCTTCCCTTACGTCTTCAATCAAAACTCCAAAAGGCCACCCCCCCCCCCCCCCCCAGCCTCAAAAAGCAATGAACTGTGGTCGAGTGTTTTCTGTAATATTCAGGTTTCTAGTGATTTGCTTAGAGCATTTAACAATTTTTAAGTAGTGTAAACTAAAATTGTTCATGATTAAGCATTACAGTTATCTTTTCAAAGGTGTTATTTCTGTGTCCAGTGTTTCCAAATACAGAACTGTCGATTTTTACAGCTATTTTCTTTTTTCTTTTTTATTCCTCCTATATTTTATCGAATCCTTTCCATTCCGACTGTCTTTTTGCTTCTTGTTTTCTTCACGAGGGCTTCTTTTCCTAAGTATGACATGCTGTAAACTTTAAAATCATGTTAATATGGACGTTATCATATATAACTAACATGATAAGATCGGTCAACGTTACCCCCCCCCCCCCCCAACAAAGTGTTTTCGCTGACTATTATAAATGATTTTTAAGTAACTTCCCATTTTAAGATAAATACTATTCCATTTTTACTTTAATTAGCATTTGATTCGAAAGATCTCAATATGATCAGAAGCCCTAATGTTGCCGAATGTAGACGGGGCTTCTGATCATATTGAGGCCAAATTTGTATATCTTTCGAGAGCGACTCTTGCTTTTAGTAAAAAGTGCTCTGGAATGAATATCCATAACTCGTCGATGCGAAAAAGCTTTTTTCTTTGGTAACTATTCATTAAGACTGTTAGGGGGTAGGCTTAAGCACATATGCGCCTAGTGTTCTCGTGGCATGGATTGCTGATTTGTAACAAAGACACCGGTTCTTTTGAACTTGACCAAGCCTTCCTTTGTGTATTTATTGCCGTCTCAATATAATATACGCCGTCATCCTACCAAAATATTACCAAAAGGGAACATTAGGACAACTTTTGCAATATATTACTAAATAGGATGGGGCCTGTAGTCAATTTAATATCAAATTTGACTAACTGAAGTGCCTCTTATGCTAAAATGTAGGCAATCTGAAGCAATTTTGAGGAAATTGTGGGATTGAAAACTGGAGAGCATATATAAGCCTAGTGTTTGATGAGTGAGCAATATAGGCCTGGATATCTGGATAAGGGTACTGAAGCTAAGTTGAGCTCTACTAGCAAAACTTCTTTGGGACATAGTTGTAATAGATCGAATTGGTATCAAAGGATAACCTGTCAGCTTTTTTGCGCAATGGTGACGTAGACCTTGTCAAACTTCGACGAGTGTTTGAGAGGTCATTTTACTCGTTCAAATTCGAGTGTAAGTCATTGAAGATTTAATTGCAAATTCCTACCTTAAATATTCGGGAAAATCTTTCGAAAGAAGTCGTACGGCAATTTTAAATTTTAGGTACACCATAAAGCAGCCATCAGCCCCTCATTAATTGACGTTCTTGGATTTGATCCTTCTAAAATATTTTTGAAATATGTGGCAGTGATAAAGTCAAAAATTAAGTATTTGTAAAGCAAGAGATATCGTAACACTTATCATATTTCTCTTGGACTTACCCACTAAATCAGTCCCCTTTCCCGGCCCTTAGCTTCTTGTACAAGTTTTCACAGCTGCAAGTACCAACCCTCTGGTTAAATCTCAAACTGTGGGCTCCAATTTTTATTTCATGGCCATTGAAATTTTCAGCTCAGTAGAGAACCTTTAATGATCGGTAGGCTACGTGTTTTACCATCCTTGTCGACGCTCAAACGTACATCATTACACAGCGAAGTTATACAATCTACAAATGACACTGAATTTCGTCAAATTTTTCTGAATTTTGCACAGACTGTATTTCAGTGAAAAAAATGATCCTCTTTCATGAGTTACACAGTTAGAAACAACTTCCAAAATCATTTTGAAGCACTTCTTTTTCACACAATATTTTCGGTGTAAAAATATTTTAAAAACCCGCTGGGTTGTCGAAATTTTGTCCAAAGCGACATTTAATTGGGGGTAAACTTCATATTTAGTCGAATTATGGCAAATTTAGCAGACCATGAGGAATCCTCAAACGGTCGTCATCTCTGCTACGTATCACGATGGTCAGTTTTTCTCCACGTTTTTTTTTTTTCTTGGTTTCAAACTAGAGAACAAAATAAATACGGACGTAATACAAATATAGACTCTCTTGTTGCGTGGTTGTAGGCTGCATTCGTACTTTGAGGAGCTTGACACCTTGTCGCGCAAATCTTCGCGCTTCCCCGGTGTTGAGGTTACGTACGGTATCGGACCTCTGACTCCAATACTCGTGCCTGTTAAAATGTTTACTAACAGACAAAGCGACATAAAAATTTTATGGGATGTTGTTTCTGACTGTGTTACTTACAAAATATGATCATTTTTGCATTTGGATTTTGTAGATAATGAGTTGAAATACAGACTGTGCAAAATTCAAGGTAATCTGACCAATTTTAGTGCCATTTGTTATGGTATTACTCCGCTCTGTGAAATACCGTTTTTGAGTAGCTATTATGGCGGGAAACACGTCCCTATCATTCAAGGCTCTCTAGCTCAAAATTTCAATGGTCATGGTAAGGAAATTTGAAAATGCCACAAAAGGCGAGATTGTGAGCTTCGATCAGAAGGGTGGCATGTCCTGGTTGAAAACGTCTACTGGGAGGGGGCACGGAAATAGCCAAATTTAGTGTGTAAGTCAAGAGGAATTATAATTAGTGGCCCGCTACCTTTGCAGTACATACTGATTATGTCTCAAGAAGAAACGGAAAAGTTCTAGCTAACAAAGCTACGGTTTCCTGCTTCGCTTCTGCGCTCCATTTGATATCATTAACTGATTAATATAACAAACCAACATTTCATGACTGGCGAAAAATGGGGGACATTCAAGCATTGCATGATTATTCGGGCATGTCTCGGACAGCATGGGATACGGTACCAATACTGTAAGATGCGGAAGTAAAGGGGCGCGCGTTTCAGTTGCTCTGAATCCCTTTCTCCAGAACTTTCACTTGTAAGTCGTGCAGCTGCAGACTTAGGATATAAGTTAAACATATATTCCAACTGATTTCCAACACCACAGTAAGTCAGTCGGTAGGTCGAATTTACCAAATTTATAACTTTTTCTATAGTCCTCTCGACTCTCTGGCAAAGAGCCGTTCAGGGAAACCAAACTATGAAACTGCTTCCTAAAGAAGCTACAACTACTAAAGGAACAAACTTAAGTCTTCCCTTACGTCTTCAATCAAAACTCCAAAAGGCCACCCCCCCCAGCCTCAAAAAGCAATGAACTGTGGTCGAGTGTTTTCTGTAATATTCAGGTTTCTAGTGATTTGCTTAGAGCATTTAACAATTTTTAAGTAGTGTAAACTAAAATTGTTCATGATTAAGCATTACAGTTATCTTTTCAAAGGTGTTATTTCTGTGTCCAGTGTTTCCAAATACAGAACTGTCGATTTTTACAGCTATTTTCTTTTTTCTTTTTTATTCCTCCTATATTTTATCGAATCCTTTCCATTCCGACTGTCTTTTTGCTTCTTGTTTTCTTCACGAGGGCTTCTTTTCCTAAGTATGACATGCTGTAAACTTTAAAATCATGTTAATATGGACGTTATCATATATAACTAACATGATAAGATCGGTCAACGTTACCCCCCAACAAAGTGTTTTCGCTGACTATTATAAATGATTTTTAAGTAACTTCCCATTTTAAGATAAATACTATTCCATTTTTACTTTAATTAGCATTTGATTCGAAAGATCTCAATATGATCAGAAGCCCTAATGTTGCCGAATGTAGACGGGGCTTCTGATCATATTGAGGCCAAATTTGTATATCTTTCGAGAGCGACTCTTGCTTTTAGTAAAAAGTGCTCTGGAATGAATATCCATAACTCGTCGATGCGAAAAAGCTTTTTCTTTGGTAACTATTCATTAAGACTGTTAGGGGGTAGGCTTAAGCACATATGCGCCTAGTGTTCTCGTGGCATGGATTGCTGATTTGTAACAAAGACACCGGTTCTTTTGAACTTGACCAAGCCTTCCTTTGTGTATTTATTGCCGTCTCAATATAATATACGCCGTCATCCTACCAAAATATTACCAAAAGGGAACATTAGGACAACTTTTGCAATATATTACTAAATAGGATGGGGCCTGTAGTCAATTTAATATCAAATTTGACTAACTGAAGTGCCTCTTATGCTAAAATGTAGGCAATCTGAAGCAATTTTGAGGAAATTGTGGGATTGAAAACTGGAGAGCATATATAAGCCTAGTGTTTGATGAGTGAGCAATATAGGCCTGGATATCTGGATAAGGGTACTGAAGCTAAGTTGAGCTCTACTAGCAAAACTTCTTTGGGACATAGTTGTAATAGATCGAATTGGTATCAAAGGATAACCTGTCAGCTTTTTTGCGCAATGGTGACGTAGACCTTGTCAAACTTCGACGAGTGTTTGAGAGGTCATTTTACTCGTTCAAATTCGAGTGTAAGTCATTGAAGATTTAATTGCAAATTCCTACCTTAAATATTCGGGAAAATCTTTCGAAAGAAGTCGTACGGCAATTTTAAATTTTAGGTACACCATAAAGCAGCCATCAGCCCCTCATTAATTGACGTTCTTGGATTTGATCCTTCTAAAATATTTTTGAAATATGTGGCAGTGATAAAGTCAAAAATTAAGTATTTGTAAAGCAAGAGATATCGTAACACTTATCATATTTCTCTTGGACTTACCCACTAAATCAGTCCCCTTTCCCGGCCCTTAGCTTCTTGTACAAGTTTTCACAGCTGCAAGTACCAACCCTCTGGTTAAATCTCAAACTGTGGGCTCCAATTTTTATTTCATGGCCATTGAAATTTTCAGCTCAGTAGAGAACCTTTAATGATCGGTAGGCTACGTGTTTTACCATCCTTGTCGACGCTCAAACGTACATCATTACACAGCGAAGTTATACAATCTACAAATGACACTGAATTTCGTCAAATTTTTCTGAATTTTGCACAGACTGTATTTCAGTGAAAAAAATGATCCTCTTTCATGAGTTACACAGTTAGAAACAACTTCCAAAATCATTTTGAAGCACTTCTTTTTTCACACAATATTTTCGGTGTAAAAATATTTTAAAAACCCGCTGGGTTGTCGAAATTTTGTCCAAAGCGACATTTAATTGGGGGTAAACTTCATATTTAGTCGAATTATGGCAAATTTAGCAGACCATGAGGAATCCTCAAACGGTCGTCATCTCTGCTACGTATCACGATGGTCAGTTTTTCTCCACGTTTTTTTTTTTTTTTCTTGGTTTCAAACTAGAGAACAAAATAAATACGGACGTAATACAAATATAGACTCTCTTGTTGCGTGGTTGTAGGCTGCATTCGTACTTTGAGGAGCTTGACACCTTGTCGCGCAAATCTTCGCGCTTCCCCGGTGTTGAGGTTACGTACGGTATCGGACCTCTGACTCCAATACTCGTGCCTGTTAAAATGTTTACTAACAGACAAAGCGACATAAAAATTTTATGGGATGTTGTTTCTGACTGTGTTACTTACAAAATATGATCATTTTTGCATTTGGATTTTGTAGATAATGAGTTGAAATACAGACTTTGCAAAATTCAAGGTAATCTGACCAATTTTAGTGCCATTTGTTATGGTATTACTCCGCTCTGTGAAATACCGTTTTTGAGTAGCTATTATGGCGGGAAACACGTCCCTATCATTCAAGGCTCTCTAGCTCAAAATTTCAATGGTCATGGTAAGGAAATTTGAAAATGCCACGAAAGGGGAGATTGTGAGCTTCGATCAGAGGGGTGGCATGTCCTGGTTGAAAATTTCTACTGGGAGCTAGGGGGCACGGAAATAGTCAAATTCAGTGTGTAAGTCAATGGGACTTATAATTAGTGGCCCGCTACCATAAAAGCTTACCCTGCTGCAAGCAGACTGTTGCTAAGTTTTATCAGCTACAAGTACAATTCAATTCTAATAAAGGCTTACCACAAAAACATACAAACGAACTTCAGAACTAAATGTATAGAACGTATCAAAGGATTGTCTTATGGTTTCTAAGAGAGCGCCATCTACCCTTGGCATAACGCTTGAGGCAATTCCTCTCAAATTGTACTCAGCCTGTGAGAATGACTGGGTTGTCTTTCCTTGGTACATTTTCAGGTTACCCCTGACGGTTTCGATTTAGTCAGTTTAAATCAATACCCGTCGAGGGCAAAGCGGACTTAATCTGTTAATCACGTTGATTGGCGCATCCGAGCGACAAACAGTACCGGTAGCAACCTAACAGTTCCCCATATCCCGTCCGACATGAGAAAACTAAGTGAAGCAAATCGCCCGTTAAACGTTTTCAGTAAACTAACAGCAATTAATTGTAAAAGGATCCAATTTTACCTGTTACTTTTACAGACCAACTGCAATAAACGAAGTAAAATGAAGACGTTTCAACTGTTTTGATGTCGTTTAAATCGAATGATACTCAGTATGTAATCATGTTCTTAAGTCCCTGGGAACTAAAACTTGAACTTGATATGACTTGATATAACTTGATACAATGAAAATATTATTTGAAAATAAATACTGCAAAGGATACCAATATATCAATTGTAGACATTTTGAGGCACTGCAAATGAGAAAATAAATTAATTCTTTGACAACACATACATCCGACTTTATGGAATGAAGTAGGCGTAATAAGCGATTTGCAGAAGTTCATAGACAAATTGGCCCTCTCAGTTTTTATGATGTGTTACTTTAAAAAAAAAAATCACTTCTATTAAGTAATCCTGGTGAAAGACGTAATAAATTATAGGTAAAAACTCTTCTTTTTCGTTTCTTTTACTTAATTCTTTTACTTAATGTTACTTTCTCATATTACATCCGTCTTAAATATAATATTTTCAGTAAGAAATTTCAAAAGGCCTTCCCGGATGTTAATGAGTTTTACTCACGGACTTCATATACATGGACGGAGCATGCTGTACGGTAGATTGTCGCCACTGTACTTGGAAGAAAAGGCGCAGCAAGATGTCTATCTGCTACGATATTGTGTAAAAGTTTGGACTTGCTCAAGTGAGACAACAGATTTTGCAAGAAAGTTGCAATATTTTTTAAATATGGCAAGGTAAGGTCAAAATAACTTCACGTATTACAGGAATATGATATTGTTTCCCATTCAAGTTTGACCTTTGTTTAAAATATAACAGAGTCGTCGTCAAATCAGACGATTCATAGCTTCACGGTGGGCATCTTGGTGCGTCTTTCTTGTGCCAGTCGGTAGCGACAATCTACGGATAGGACATACACGTTACATACTTTGTACATGTTTATAAGTCCGTGGTTTTACCTTAAGTTACAATTTGCTCTGCAGGTGGAAAAGCACGTATTTTATTATTATTGAACAAACAAAAGGAATTTTATGAGCCACACAAAGCTAAAGGAGGCTTTTCACATTACGTAAAATGTAGACCTTTTGGATTAAATCCAGCTTATTTGTGTTTTCGACGAATGGGAGAGTTAAGAGTAGTAACGTCGTCTCATGTCTCAGTTAATACATAGATACGTAATGAGCATATTATTTATTGAAAGCTGTATGGTTAAAACAAAAATGTAGATAGAATTCAGTTATTGTTGTTTATGTAATTTATGATGTTGAAATGATAAAAAAGGAACAAAAAACATTGAGGTTAATTTTGTAAATATGGAAGATTGAACATAAATATACATGGGGAAAAAAAGAAAGAAAAATACTAATGTTTTCCACGAAAAGTAGAAAATTTAACTTAAAATGCCCGTTACTTTTCAGATGAATTTTAGCAGTCATGTACGGTCAATCTGAGGACTTAAATTTGCACAAAAGGCTCCCACAACTACATCTGTGCTGGGCGCTTCTAGCACACCTATTTTGGTGAACTTTGTTAAAATAAGCCTGTGGAGTATGTTTACTGCAAAGCTGATGCCACTGTCTCTGCGTGTGTGCACGTAACCCTTTGGCCGAGTGGTGCAGGTATTTTAAATTAACCCTTTACCGTTGTGCTCCGATCGGGGCATATTTGCGCGTCCCGGGAGTGGGCGGAAAAGCGGACGTAGCCAGCCCCGCATCGGCTTCCGTAAGCCATTGACCCCGTGACCTTAAACTATTGTCTCTCTCGTTGTTGTAGCCGAATTTTCGGGTAGCTACTCGCAGTTTCGAGCCCCGCGTGAAACAGTGAAGATGGGTGACAGCCGAGCTCTCCGCATGGGTCCAAAAGGACCCAAACAACGGTGAAGGGTTAATCACTGTCTTACTAGGAAACTTATTCAAGCAGTAGGCATTTTCAACAGCCACGGCAACACTGACGACCGTGCCACGTGGCCCTTATAAAGCGTGGTATTGGGTATAATTGTGGAATTCCTTAAAACCAAGGGATCTTTGTGTGAATAATTAAATAGCGCCATCCATTAATTATTGTGCCCTGAAATTTGTCGGACATCTGCTTGGCTGAACACTATACTAGGGATCAATGAGAAGTAAGGGAGTGAAGACCACGTGCATTAATGTTTTCAATGCGAAATGTAATCATTTAAAAAGGCAGGAAATCTACTTTTTTTTTTTTTCATTTATACAACTTAAGGTGCAGACAGTTACCCCAAACAGTTCCAATTTTCCTACCCTACTTACGTTTTCTAAAGCTAAAGTCCTCCCGACTCTCTAACAAAGAGCTGTTCGGCGAACCAAAGAAGCCACGTCCACTGATAAAACTTGACCAACCTCACGGTCCCTGCTCAAGCCCCCCCCCCCCCCCCCCAAACAATCTGTCTAAAATCCATTCTCATCCAGACACAGTTTCAGTTTCTTGCTTCAAGGGAGGTACACAAAACCCAAATTGTGTTATTGAAAAATTCTCAGTACAAGTGTTGTGTAATGAGCTTCTGTACTCTACATTTTTTGCGGAACTTGACTTTCAATCAAAAGGGCTGCTCCAATTGAGAATTTCTGTGGACTTCTACAATATTTGTAGTTTTAGAGTGAGAGGTTTCACCCTTTAGGCTAGCGCTGAGTCGTGACCCCATATCCGCTACAGTCATATTTGAGAGTTTCGTTTTGCTATAGTTCCCAAATAGGCCAAGGAATCCGCCGCCTTAGATGCATGTTATGTGCTTCAACCTCTCAGTGGCATTAAGGGAAGTGTAACTGTATCAGTATTGACTCCAATTGTAAGCATAACCGGAATTATGATTCTTAATCCAGATTAAAAACTTTCCGGAACATTAAATTATTACTAGTGGCAAAGATATTCAATTTTCATACGTCTTTCTAATGGTCCGATAGTTTTCACAGGGTCCGATAGTGTGAAGGACCTCACCTATAGATAAAATATAGTAAAGTACTAGTTTGAAAGTTTATCCGCCATTACTGCGAGGTCCATCAGCATTAATTTTTCACCTTTCCTTGTGTCCATGTATCATGGATGCGTGTATACTAAAACAGCTCTTTATTCCGTCAATTTCATAAAATACAGGTGCTAAAAATTGTGTATGGATCATAAAATTAAGCGGATATAGGGCATGATGGCTCCCACTAATGGCGGACTTCGCTCCCTGCTCCGTTTCGTCTTAAGCGGACCGTACATCCCGCTACTTCAGTCGTCGGTTTCGAGCAGGGAACTATTGCAGCGCCATTTTTTTTTTTTTTTTTGTATCTGGCAACAATATTGGTATCAAACTGCCATCAAAGAGCGCCACATTTAAGGATTGTAGCTCCCACTCTTTCAACTTATTCACAACTGTTCCATGTTCTCCCATCCTACTTACTCCTAGTCCCGCCCACAGCTGTCTAACACATCATCTGGTTCTGGTGGCATACTACCACAAATCTACGAAAACGGGATTTACTGTTCAGTGAAAATGTAAAACGGCTAGCGGACAAACAAATTAATTCAGATTACTATGTTGGGGTCTTCTAAAGGATATCAAGTTCAGTTTACCTTACTGATTTCTAAAAGTGTCAACAGAAGGGGAAACGTGTGAAGGCATGAGACACAATCCAAGTTGATTGCTTCAGGAAATACCTTACTGAGCATACAAGGCAATTATGTGTTATCAATACACTCTGAGTGAATGGTGTGTAATACGAGCTATCGGTACTTTGTACTTTTAAAGGGCAACAACAGTCGCCTAAACTTATTTTGAAGCAGCAACTAATCTCAGTTTTATTATTTCTCTTCAAAGTATCTTTTATAATATTTAAGCACTTCAATATTGCATATAATTTAGGAAAGAATGCATTAATTCCTCATGAATTTAGCATTTGAGGAGGAAAAATACTATGGGTGTCACATGACTTTAAAGAGCCAATCATGAAACAGACAGTGCCGTCGGAAGGTATTTTCGATGGGGGCCTGACTCGGGCTGACTATCTAAGCGGAGCGCCACCATCAGTTGGCGCGGAGCGTACAGAAAATTTTGAAAAATCGCAACCCCTCAGACAGCCGGAAATGACACTTCCCGGGCTTGTTAATAGTATCTTAGCAGTCGTTATTTTGACCTTTCGTTGTAATAAACTGTTCACTTCAAAAAAAAAAAAAAAATGAGCAAATGGCAAAATGATAAAAAAAAGGACCAAATAAAATGTACCACTGAAAGAGTTTATGAAATGGTAAGGTAATGTATTAAAGCTAATCATTGGAAAATGAGCCTGTATACGTATTCTCAAAATTATTTTACTATATAACTTTCAACATGAGATCATGATGAATATAAATTGTTAAAACTGGAGCAACTTCAGTTACAGGCAAAATTCCCGAGACTTCTCAACTTTGATGGAGCAGTGCCGTCGGAAGGAATTTTGGATTGGGGGCTGACTTGTGCATGTTGAAAAGATGGGTATAGTACAGATACGCTACACGCCACCATGAGTTGGCACGTAGCGTATGGAGGAAATTTTTGAACACATTGCTTCCGAGATTGCTGGAAATGGCCCTAAAAATTAGGCAGACATAGGGCCTAAATATTTTCTCGATACAAAAATTAAAATGCAATTACTTACTGTTTTTTCGCCGTGAACCATTTTGTAATTCTGGGTCCAGTTTGCTTTGCTACATTAGACGACTTTCCAGACATGTTGCCTGCGTTGTTCGCCTACGAATTGTTCGATCTGAGGCAGCGTAGGTGAAGTGATGAAGTAATGTTTGGATCATTTCTACTGCCAAGTTCTATGGCTGTCTGATCCATCGAAATTGATTTTTTCTGTTTTGTTTATCGCCGGTTCACGGATGACTAATAGGAGATGTAATTTTAGAGTGATATTCATTACTTTTAATTTTTGTCTTTCACTTTTTTGACGTTTTCATTGTATTAAGAAAAACTATATATGGCAAAATTATTGGGGGGCTGCAGCCCCCCCCCCCCTCCCCCCACTTCCGACGGCCCTGGAAACAGAACATTGTGCTACGTTATTTCAAGTTGAGTTGACTCCATTTCCCCTTTAATCTAATGTTAATCTAAAAGCTGTGCCAGATAAAAATTTTGGTCGGCTAAGAGAAAAATTTGGGGGTGACAGATGATTGCCTTTAAACTGTTATCTTTGTTACATGTTACATGGGGGTTACGGCCTCAGTCCCCCCCCCCTCCCTTTTTCCGTCACGTCAACAAAGAAAATACACTTAATTGAGCATAATGTTCATCAAA
The DNA here is from genome assembly GCA_037179385.1 of Holothuria scabra. Taxonomy (NCBI): domain Eukaryota; kingdom Metazoa; phylum Echinodermata; class Holothuroidea; order Aspidochirotida; family Holothuriidae; genus Holothuria; species Holothuria scabra. The sequence goes on along the minus strand of CM074187.1, from coordinate 2,796,471 downwards.
GGGGCTATTTCAGGCTCATCCTTTTCCTCACAACACAAATCCAAATACACAATCTTGTATGATATTCAGTCCGGGTGAATAGGCCATCTGGCCCGGGTGGTCTCAGTGGAGCAGATATAGATGTTAATTAGGTGGCGTTTTACCGTCACCCCTTGCCCACATCCTCCTCCGTTAGATTGATCTATGTGCCAAGACCCACATGCACACCCCTGGTATAGAGGGACAGCGATCAAAACTATCATGTCGGAGAAACACAAAACCCGTCTTACAATTTTCAAGCAGGACCTTTGTTCTAAGTGTTAATTATGATGCGAAACGTAAGAATTGAAGCCCTTGTAGTTGTTGATGCTGACAACGGAGAATTGGGCTATAGTTGATTTTGATTTCTATTTCTTCGCACACCGGTATGTTTTTCTTTGATGCGTGTGGTTTGTAGGGATTAAGTGTTCAGAAACTGTTAATATGGACTGGTTGTCTGTTGGCTAGAAAATAATTTGGCCTCTTGTTTGTGTGGTATATAATTATGTATATACAGGCTTCTACATTGCCGGTAAATGCGCGAAAGTTAGGTAGGTTTTGTAAGAGCCAATTCTCACTCAGGTAAACTTCGGGCATGTAAGCCTCTGAGTCTGAGCTAATCAGGCTGCTCAAACACATGAAATCCTTGTAAAATTTGATGAAACTTGTAAAGGTTATAGGTAGCACGCATGAGATGCATTGCCACCCTCCCTTGAAGTTCAGAAGGGATTTTCGCAGGTCAATGAAGTTGATCGAATTTTAAATGTTATACTCATCACAACCTTATGTAGCAAGGTAGTCAAATAGTTTGTAAAGAATGCCCATACAAGCTCTTTTTCCAAAGATTAATTTCTTTACATTACCATTTAATCCAATGGTAGAGATACATTTTTCTGGTAATTTTCTGATCATTTCACAATTTAATCATTTTTTTATTAGAGTATAAATTTTCTTGCAAAAGAAAGCTCAAAATAATGATTGCTTAGATTTGCTTTTCGTCGGCTGTGTCAAGGGTCGTGACTTTTCAAAATTTTCTGAACACTCCATGCCAACAAATGGTGGAGCTCTGCTTAGTCTTTTAGCAGAATTACATATGTCAGGCAGAGCACTGAGTTTGGGGTGAATTGAAGGAATAAAAATACCTATAACATCAACAAATGTATGGCAAGAATGATTTTATTATTATTATTAATCCATAGATTTTCACATAATAGATATTTATACATTTCTTTCCATTGCAGCTTAATCTGTTGCAAAACAAAAATACATTCAAACATTTTCAATGGTAATAGCACCCATTACATTCATAATTATGAACATGTATGGTGGGATATTAAGTAATTTGATAAATACAAAAGCAGAGGTTAAAATATTCTGAACATTTCAATACTTTACAATACATTGATTTATAATATTCTCCATCATACTCTTCACACTTCTCTGCAAACAAAACACTAAATATAAGAAATAAGTCAGGCACATATCTTTAAACTGCAAAATACTTTTACTTTGCATAAATAGTAACTAGTCTGGTTGATCATCCCTGTGATAATTCTGCTTAAGCTGATATTACGAAAATGGTGACTTGGACAGATCAATGTTTCCAACAACTATGATCTGTTTCAACTGTTATCACTGGTATCTTCTCAGTTAAAAGGCTTACATTTGACTTTGAAGGACAAGATTCTGCAAGAGTCTCTGTATTTTACTCAAGCTTAGATGAATTACATGATTTTGTGCAAAAGCTTTTACCCAAGCTTAGATGAATTACATGATTTTGTGCAAAGTCAGTTCAGAACCATTCCCTTCCCCCACCCCCCAGCTCCCTCCCCTCCCCTTACCCTCATAGATGGTCCACTAAAAACTGTTGTGGTCCAGAAATTTTTTACCCTGTCTCTGCACTAGCTTTGTTTACATACAAACTAGGAACTCCTGGATAGTTTGGCAATCAAGCCAATTATTACAGTACCAACCATTTACCAAGTGGTTTAAATTGAGACATTGGGTCAGACTTGGAACAAATGACTTTTAATCTGTCCATCCCCAGGTTAAAGGAGTCAAACACATGCATCTTTGGTTTCATACAGAGCAACACAACTACAGCAAACTAAGTACAATGGCCTATTTTCCTCCACAGAAACCCAGACAAGCTTATAATGAAAACTTGCCTCAAGCCTCGGATAAAGTTAAAGCACCTTTTTGCTTTGTCACAATTTCAAGGGCGACTGTAAACAGTCACATCACCGACTAAAAAAAATAATAAAGTATTTCCCGTGTCTACGACACTCCTCAATGCCCGCAGTTAGTTCCTAAAATAGATATAGAATAACGCCCTCAAAGGAGGCTCAATTATGCCACTAGTTACTCTTCTTCATTTCTGTGCTATCATGAATTTATTCAAGGCAGTTAGGGCTACACATATGTGAACAGGCACATCAAAATCAGGGACATGTATGTCTCCACAAGAAAAACTGGAGTTTTTTCCGTTTTCGTAGAGATAATTTCATAAGCTTAAAAATGATATATGAGCCATCTATGTAGGGTATGCATACTTTAAGTTATGGCACATGGCACTTTTCAAACTTTTGACATTCTACAATATACAATTCTGTGGAATTTAGCATCTTAAATCCCCTAATTTTTACACGAACATGGAATAATAACCACAAAATACGTTTTTTCCAAATTTTTGGATGATTTTCCAATTTTTTCCAGCACAAATTATTGGAAAATAAGCATCACTGAATAATATGCAGAAAATAAAATTTCATAAAAAATATGATCTCCCCACATTTTTTTTCTGTTCAACTCCATTTTTGTCCTAACAAATTCTGATGACATGTCCTTGACTTTAATAGAATGGGTCACAAATGGAAAAAAAAATGATATAACTTATTTCCCTGAGCCAATTATAAGTGTGGAAGACACTTTAAAGGGAGTTCCCTCATTTTTTCAAAGAGGAGTTTCACATTAAACCATTTACTGACTTACATACCTATTGCCTCACACAACATTCATTTTGTTCTTGACCTCTTTCCTCTTTGACATACACACAATAGGTATTCGAGACTTAGGTTTCAAAAATAACCATTTTTTAACCATGAATATCACCAGAGGCAATCACATGGTAAGGTAATAGATTAGGATGCCTGAAACACTGAGGGGTGAGATTCACTGACACTAGTGTTGTAAGTCAAAATATTTACAAACTGTGTATTAAAGAGCTTTCTTAAATGGTATTCACAAAATCAACTTAAGCAGTTCATAAAGATAGACGATGTAACTTCAATAAATGCACATTAGCCAATACTGTAATTTCCATGTGTAATGACAGCTTTTAAGTCAACCACATTGTCTGTAACCATGAAAATAGGGCCTATTTGTTTTCTGAAGTAACAGGTGTGGCCCAATGTGATGCAAAGCCCCTTGGTACAGTCGCCTTTGTAATCCACATCACAGTTTTTTGCGCTTACAACAACCCTAAAGCTTCGCAAAGTTATGTAAATATTTACAAGTTTTTGCCTTTATGAACACCAAATAAAGAGAGATTCAATGTGTAAGTCAGACTTATAAAAGCTTTTGCTTGTTAGCAGTCTTTGTGAATAAGGCCCAGGATTTTTCTCACTAACACAATGACATAGCACTGGACAGGGTCCACTGTATCTGGAAGCCAAATATTAGTAAGATGAATAAAGACAGTGGTCACTTCTCCTACTCAGATCCTCTCACTCAAATTTATGAAGACAATTTAGGCATTGATGCAGGCATTGATGCAACTTCCTTGATTGCTGCATTTCAATCCTTCATGAAGTTGTTAACTCACAAACCACACTTGATCAAAGGCTATTTTCATGGGGGTTAAAGAAAGGCGATTACTATAGGTCAGGAAATATTATATAGCATACTATGCTACATAAAACATGCCTTGTTTATAAATGAAGTGTAGTGAACAGTAACACAGGTAGTATACTACTACTACCCTACTGCATGTATGCCTTCTATATTTTCTAGTCTAGAAACCTATGAGTGACTTAAAGAATAATAGTAGCAATTGCACTGGAAAGATTAATGTCTCTTTAAATCCTTCAACCAAACTATGGAATGCTACCACAATTTTGATCAAAATTCCAAGATCCAACATTACTGTTTTCCAAATTCAGGACATTGCACTCAGATTTCTCTGGAGCATGCTGATGTTGTAAATACCCAAACCTTAGTTTGAAAACTCAACACTCTCACACTGTCTCTGAGGGCTTCTTCAAGGGCTGCGTAAGTTTAATGAACATACCATTAACGGATCCTCCAAGTTAAACATCCAGTGGGAAGAAAGAAAAGAAATAGTCTTTTTTTCAATATATCTAATGATTATTTTAAGTATTTTGGCAACTACAATTGGCAATTGAAAATTTCAGAACAGTTCTTCTGGCAAATTTCGTGCTGACAAGTCACTTATGTTCAAGGATTGTGTAGAATAAGGGTTTCCTAAACTTGTTATACATTTCTGAAATTCTATGGCCTCATCAAGGTTATCTCAAAGAAGGTTCCCCAAAGCTTGGGTCTACACTGATAAAATGTGTCTTTAATTCCTTACACTCTTTCTAATCAAGAACCAGGGTTTTCCCTGGCATTCTTTTTATAAACCACCTGAAAGATTTCGGCTGATACCTCACAGGCTTTTGGCGTCAAAAGCTGGCATTATTTACCTCCACGAATTGGCACCATGTCACCACCTCTAAAACCCATGGGAAAGACTGCAGTTCTTATGATCAAAACTTCTAACTGAACTGAAGTAAAACAAATTCATAAAATCCAGTAAGGAGTTAAAGAAAAATGATTCAATACCTTCAGGTGTGCTGGCTTATGACCTTGATATCACTTCTATACAATGTGAAGTACAAATATTACATGCATATGTGTAGGTATGTGTGCATTTCATGAATATTTCTTTTGAGAAGCTCAAACCAAACGCACTATTAAATGTTGACTATGTGAGCCAGATGCCAGACAGAACTAACCCTTAATTCATCAAGCGATGTAAAGCCATCTTATGATGTATATAATGCATTACCCATGATGCATTTTAAACAAATAATTGTATATGATGTGTAAAGAGAGTTCTTAAGGTAGTTTACTTTCTCAAAGGAACACCTACAGAAAAGCAACGAGTTGTATTTGGCAAGAAATTATTTCATTCAACCATTTTACAAGCAGTTTGCTAAACTTTAAAGCTAAAAAGGCTGGGACACTTAAGCACAGGTCACACCACAGCAATTTAGGATAAGAAACTATCCAATCCTTTGGGAGTGTTTACCCCTGGACCGAAAGAGCAAAAAAAAGGGAAGATTGGAATGAGAGAATTATGACCCTAAACTGGAAATTTACATGACCTGGCATCAGATCAAAACATAAAGTCTATATAGGCAGTCAAACCAAAATCCTTCCATTTGATTTAAAAAATATTGGATCAGATTTCAGATTGTAATGACTGTAGTGTGACCCTTTACAATGGATACATTAAGTAAACCTCAAAGAAGGGTGTTAAACACCAATCTTGTACATTAAAGTCTTCTCACTCCCAAAAATGACCCTTGGTAACTGAGTTGTTTAAATATATATTGTACACAAGTCAAACAGGTGTTAATTGTTGAGAAAATCCTGACTGACAAGATACAAATTGAACAATTTGACTTTTTGAAACTGCATTTTATGTTAAATATGAATACCACACAATTTCCACCCATGCATTTTAATGCCAGAGACAATGATCCACTCAGTAATTTGACTTTACACTAAGCATAAAGGTATGGCCAAATGTTCTTTGACAGAATACTTTATAGTTTCCACCCGCACAGATCTTAACGGACTTAATCTTTTGAGACAATGTAACTTCCCTTGCAAGACAGGTATGCAACGCAGAATTTCCATGCACATATTCTACATTTAACCACCTGTGTTGTTAAGCAGCTAATGTTCTGCTCCATCCTGGTTTGCAACCGCCTCTCAATTCCTCCGTGACATCCCCCTTCTTCCTCTGAGCAAACCATCTCACGATAACAGCTAACCAATCATCTAACAAGGACCTTGACACTGTTTACAGGAAGACATTGCATCCTCTATGTAATGTTCTACTTGAACCGTTGTGAACGTAAATCCAAACTTTTGAGTAAGTAGATCCGAGGCAGCAGTAAGGACTGGTTGAGTTTCTGTGCCTTCTTCTGTGAAAATATTAAATAAATATATTTCTGGAATTAAATGATACCATTTTACAATATGGAATCACTATGGAAAGTATTTGAAAGCACTTGAATGCAATTACAGCAGTTTCTGAGGCAGATTTTATTCTTGATGTTCATGTTTTAATAGGCTATCATATTTTAATAGGCTATGACATCAAGCATACAAGCTGAGCAACTAAGGGTTTCTGAAAGTATGCGTCACATGAGAGCCTATTTGTTAGGGTCTCTGCTTATATGTGTGACATCACAGCCTGTTTAAGGATATCAGCACCATAACTTTATTTTTTATATCAACACTAAAATTTCCAGAAACTTTTAAGTTCTGCTGATCATTAATTACTTTCTCAAACAGACCACAAGTGACTGAGCTCCTTTGTGGGGGAGTTTGATAACTCCCAGGATTTATTCCCTTTATAGCATACAAAAGAGATCAGATATTATTCACCAATATCAGGTTGGAATTTTTTACGTTTTCTCCGTTTAAGAATATCCTTTCCAAATTTTTCAATTCATTACTTAAATTTAGAAGTTAAACTCCCTCACATCCAATACTTGTATCAGTAACTCACTTTACATCCTCTCGATTAAGGCTGCCCTTTTCCAAACACACCTTTATTTTTTTTTTTTTGTGCAATTTAATTATGAAATTCTATCCCACTCTGAATCAGTGTTGCAATACATTATTCTCATTTAAAAATCATTGAAAAATAATTTCATCCACAAATAAAGCTGATGTATTCCTACTTCTTATTGATGTTTAGTCTTTTTTACATAATGTTGATTTTTTATGGGAGGGACTACAAAAACTACAAGCTCCATGGAGATTTTGGGGTGTTTCTCTAGATCACTGCCAGGTTTTGCCATTATGCTTTACTTCTATCATGGTAAATGAACATCTCTGGAAGAAGAAGAAAAATAAAAGTTTTGAAGAGTGCATGTGATATTTACATTGAATAGTGCATGGGGTACCTGCTTATTTTGTTGAAGAGGCTTAATTTGTTGAAGAGTAATATGAATGGCACATGGCCCGACCTTGTGCCATCTCTTTCTCAAATGGGAATTTTGGGATTATTTTGAACAAGGTTATACTTGAAGCAATTTTCCTATTTGAATTTGAAATATATTTGTTGACAGTGCCTATGAAATTATATCTTGAGTAGGGAACATACTAGCAATTACCACGACTCTACCATAAAATATAGTAACAGTGTTACAAAGGGAAGGGGAGCAGTTTGAACCAAGTTTCCTTGCAAAGTTTAAAAAAGTTAAAATGGTATATCAGACAAGAAATTGTTACACTGCAGAATGACATTTGAAGAACTGAAAAAACTTGTTTGCATAATTTCTGTAGATGTCACTTTTCCACTAAGCTGCAATGAAAACTGCATTTTTTACAGTAATGGACTAATTTAGGTTTCCTATCACTGGCATTCAATTAATTTACATTTTTAATTTAAAGGCCTGATCCTCTCACCTCAAACAGTTATAATTCTCCTTACCTACTTGCCTAGGCCTCTCCAACAACTGTTTCAAAATTCATCCTCATGCAGACACAACCTCAGTTTATTGCTTCAGAGTGAGCACACAATACCCCAATGCAGTGGCATAGCCACGGGTGGGGGTGGTAGTTTCGAGGTTAGAACCCCCCAAGACCAACCTTGCAATGCAAAAAACAACTAAAATGGCAGTATTTTCTCTCTATTCTTAGACTTTTCCCTCTTGTCATGTCCCATGTCCCCCCCTTGACACTAACCCCCCCCCCCCCCACCACCATGACACAATCCTGGCTACTTGTCTGCCCCAATGTGTAATCAAAAACACTCTCAGTACAGTATAGGCTGTGCAATAAGAGCTATGGTACCTTGCATTGTTTGAATTAGCTTTCAATCAAAGAGCTGAGCCAATTGAGAACTTCGGTTAACCTCTACAAAAATTGTAGTTTGGGGTGAGACGACTGGCCCTTTAATGAAGACTAACATAATTGAGATATAACATCCAACCTTAATTTATACTTGCTCATTAGGTTAACCATTACTAATATTTTTTTGTTGTCTCCAGGAAGAGAGTAACTCCTTGGATTACTTAAAAACTGTGATATTCTAAGCAAAGCATCCTAGTCAGTCCTCCAGGCTGCAAAATTCTGTAGCCTGTGAAAATGTTTTTCAAAATCCCTACAGCAGTACTACCACGCATTATAATGTGCCTTCAAGGAGTATTCTGTCAACTGCTTTCAATCAAGTGAAACAAAAATATTTTCATATTTTAATAACAAATACTGGAACAGTTTCTGGATTATAACTTATGAAGATTTTGGTCCAAACAACTGTAGGTTCTCCTTGTTTGTTTTGGTTTCAATATTGAGGGGGCATGTAGCTCTGGCAAATACTGTAACTTCCAAATTCTGTCCAAATAACTTGCAAAATCTGTTTCAGTTCTCTATAAGGAAGTATTCAATTTCAGATTTAAACTTGGCATCAGTCTTTTAACTTGGCAACTAATTGTGGTAACCCAATTTGCACCCACACATTACAAATACTTGATTTACCACCTTTGTTGACTGGTTACTTGAAATACTGCATTCTAATTCGTTCTCGAACACACTGGCCATTATAACAATATGCAGAAGCCACTAGCAACCGTGGCAGCATTGAGGCTGTTATTTTTCCAAATTTGGAATCCAACAAATGCAGTTTATTCCTTTAATATTATAACAGCTGGCAAAATCTACTATACAAGAGACAAAATAATTCACCTGCAGCCTTTTTCATGAATCCAGATGACATGCCTAAATGTGCATTTGCATGAGTTTTTCCAAAACTCTTTCTTTTCAGGAATAATCTTTGAGGAGTTGGACTTTGGACTAGATCTTACATTACATCCTTCTCTTTGCAACTGTGTCAATTGTGGCTTATCAGTTCAAAATAATCATTTGTAACACCAAAGAGATCACCACAAGCACTCTCCTACAGCAACAAGAAGCCAAGATGAGATGCACACTGTAAATAAAGTCTAATTGAAGAATGAGACTTCAAGCTATAGTAGTACCATTCTACAAGAAAGCAATTTGCAGATAAGTGCTCATTTTAAACAACAGTATTTTGAAGTTAGACTCTTAATAAATGAACCAGAAATGTACAATGACTCTGATTGGCCCATGGTAAGCAGATAATTTAACAATTTGGGTTCCTTTTCTGTCTTAATACACCTGAAACTACTGTACATCAGATGTAGTTCTATGACACCTAGCCTGGTCAACGTTAATACCCCATTAGTAAATAAATACTGTAGGTATGATCATTCATCATTACTGGAGATTCACATCCAATCATCACATTCACAGAATTGCAAAAGTGGCATAGCTAGACTTACATTTTCAGTACCGCTGATAATTGGTACAGTAAGTATGGCACAAATGGTACCATTAATACCATGATACTGGTACCATAAGAGAGAAAAGTAGGATTTCTGACAAATGTAAATCAGTCTGAAAACAGCATGCATTGACATATGTGAAGTGTTCTGATAATCTCTACCTCCTGTTACAATAGTTTGGAAAACATTTTGTCACACTATGCCCAACATATCTGTAAACAAAAGGTGAAACTCGCTGCAAATCAACACCCATTAAACATAAGGCAGAGATTCAACCAGAGCATGGCAATTCGGCACAGAAAGTCCTACGAGCACTCAGAATTGTAGTGTAGATTGCAAAAATAATTTCTAAAAATAATGAAACAGGCACTCCTAAATTATCATCAAAAGTTAATAGGTGGAACTCCAAATTAGTTCCATGAAATATTGATTCATCGGGCTACTGACAGAAATTATCACTATGGAAACTTTTTTCACAGATTTTCAAGTTGGAATTCACACAATGCATTGCGCAGCAATCCGCTGTACAATAGCACTGCTATAGTAGCTATTATACACCAAAGCAAGTGCCTTGATTCCACAAAACTCTGTGACAATGTTTTCAGCTGGATTTACTGGGTGTTAAGTCCCATTGTTTCACTGTGTAAATTTAAGAACAAATGTTCCTTTCTTTTGTTCGAAAGTTTCTCTCACACACACAATTAGTGCAATGGAAGTCCTGTTCTGTCACTGTTTCATGAGTTGTTGAAGCAATGTTCATGTCAGACCTTACAATGCTTACAATTCTTTGTTTGCTTACAATCAATTTCTCACTTGCATAATGCCATGGGTTATCATATTCAAAGTAAATTTAATCAACCAGTGCACGGTTAATATTCTAAATACACAATATTAAAGCATTTGTTTGCTGGTACTGCAAGTAGTGATCACCAAAATGTTGAAAGTAAGCAAGGTCCATGTTCATGTGAGAAGTACTAGTTCTGCTAAATTAGGTTAAACAGCAATTTCCAAAGTTCCTAGGTGGAATTTGAGACTGGAATGGTGTAACATGATTATAAAGTGAACATCTCCTGTTTATATTGTAACATTTATTAAAGGTTACACATAGGTCTGATGGAGTTTTATGGCCCAGTTTCCAACCAACTGTAAAGTTTACAGACATAAAGACATTTATCAAATGGGTTTGATGGTTCCATTTCAGTATTATCTCACTCCATTGCAGTAATTTTAAGAGAAGTTTTTCACCTGAAAGTTCAGTACCTTAAAATATTTTAACACGACTTTCACTCCCAAGGGTAGCCTATTGTAATTGGCACAGGATTGTAGTTAAGGACATACATCTGATTTTTCAAATAAATTTTTAAGGGGATCCCCTCCCTCCCCTCAGTCAACTCCCCTGGCCAGTAACCATACAACATGTAATATGTCCCTCCCCCTTCAGACAATCCTGGCTACAACTCTGCATTTAAATATACACACAAGTTTAAGGAAGTAAAGATACAACAGTCCTTTTGTGTCACTTGCAATATTCCTTGCTCCAGTGAACTCTTACTTGACACAGACTGTTTCTATTCCCTATATCAAAAGTGAAACCAGTGAAAAGAAACACAGACAAGGCTGCAATAAGACATTTAGAACTGAAAGTTTAATGAAGCAGGCAAGTGGTTTTTTATGGCCATATGAACAAAGGTCTGTAAATATTTAAAGTGAACCTCAAGTCATAAAATTCAAAAATATATATTTAAGAGCATGAAAAATGAATTCTAACAGTCCAATTCCCATCTTTGTAGGACATTCCTGAGCTGAGATACAAAATGTGTAAGTTTATTGACTCAACTAAAAATGCCATATTGCACAATACTTTAAGATGTCATTGTTGAACCACTCAAATTACAGTCTTTGTGTTTCTTTGTTTTTCTGAAAGTTACTGCACCTTGTACCAAGGTGTGATGGCACCCTTACTCTTACTCTTATGGGGTGATTTAATTAATTAAGCCCTCTTTGTGCAACATGCCATGCAAGCAAACAGAAGGTGTTTAAGGTCTTAAAAACATTTTTAATTTTATAGGGAAACAAAGCAGGTTATGTAAGTTGTACAACAAGAAAGTCACAAATTATTGCCCATTGGTCCAATTTGTTTAAATAAGTGAATAAACTTTAACATTTTAACCACTCTTTTTATCATTTCATTTTAATAACTCTTTTTTGTGTGCAATATTTGAAAACTTTTGCAGAATTTTGTATAAAATGATTCAAAATATATGAAAGTGCATCTTTGAATATGTTAGAACTACACAGGTATTGATCAATCATGTAAAGGCAATACAGTATTAATTTTCTTTGTTGTTTAAGATTTTTTTGTTTATGGCCAGATGCAGTTCAATATAAACTTTTAGCACGTATAAAAACCACCGTGCCCATTGCAATGAAGACTCAAGAACACAGTCACCAAACACGAATTTATCAAGATGGTAGTCAAGCTATAAATTCTAATTGTATTGAGGATTGAGCTTTTTACATGCTTAGTTGCATTGATGTCTACAAGTAATGTTATGCCTATGATAACATAAGATGATATTAAGCGACCCACCCGATGATTTTTCTAAGGTCTATTTGTGGGAAATCAGTTGTCCACATGTCTTTGAGTGCCATGTTTCATTTACTGTGGGAATTATCATCCCACCCCCTTTCTCATACAGTACCATTTAAGGTGACAGTATTGACTAAAATTAACTCACTGATGATTCATTGAATACATTTTAGAGTTTTAACATCTCTCACTGATCTTTATTCAATATGACTCCTGTCACACAAGGCCAAAAGTTGTGATCACACCAGTTGAAGGCAGCAAGGGCACCCTCCCTCTCAGTGCTGTTAGTTTTCGAGGGTTAGTTGAGGGTAAGTGGGGATTAAATATGTGAATAAGGGGTAAGTAGAGGGGGGATGAAGATTCTCCCATTGATTTTTTGTCAATATGACTAATGTATTTATATTTCACACACTGCCAAATGATCATGATTATTTTTGGTTGATTATAACTCAATGAACTCAATGCACTATCTTGGTACAGAATTTTTGTGGAGAATATTGCTGAAAGAAACTCTGATTGTCCCTTTAAGGGCAGTAGAGGTTATACCCTTCCATTCCTCACATTGAAGTTATACATTGTTTCTTTTTTATTTTTGCTATCTGTTGTGTTGACATTGAAGTTTATAAGGGTAGAACCTCCCAGGGCTGGGGAATGACAAGTTTGTGAAATGCTGATGACACTGATTACATTAACATTCTGATAGTGAAGAATTGATGAGGATAACTTTTGTTGTGAAATTTTTTTAAGTTTAAAAGAAAAACAAGAGACTGTTCGTTCATGTGAGGAACATAGCATCAAGTTCACTTTTGGTTGAAAATGTGACAACTTGAGAACTACACATTGAATTTAATGCTTAGAATAAGTAGACCCATCTCTCGAACGTATTAAAATCTGATGTGACCGATGACCCTTCTTTTTAGTAAATAAAAAATGCTAGAATTTCAAACTTACCAACAGCTAGATGGACAGCTAATGCAGAACAAGTGGTTGTCAAAGACCAAACATGAAGGCTGTGGGCCATAGAGACCCCTGGAAGTTTTTCAAGTTCACTTCTAAGATCCTTGTAGTCCACATTCTTTGGGACGGCTGTAAAAATAAGATATAACCTATAATGAAGCTTTAAGACCTGATCCTCTCACCCCAAACAGTTCCAATTCTCCCAACCTTCTTACTTAAGCCCCTCCCACAACTGTCTAAAACTCATCCTCATCCAGACACAATGTCAGTTTATTGCTTCAGGGTGAATATACAAGACCCCAGTGTGCAATCAAAACACTCAGTGTGCAGTGCTGGCTGTGTAATACAAGCTATGGCACTTTGCATTGTTTGAACTAGCTGTCAATCAAAGAGCTGGGCCAATTCAGGATTTCTGTAAACCACTACAAAAATTGTAGTTTGGGGTCAGAGGATTTGCCCTTTGAACTGTGTATTGAAACCTTCATGGCACTGAAACTAGCAACCCTCTTTCCAAATATATTTGGGCATAGCCAGTTGTAAAACAGTTGATAACTACACCCTGATTGTCCTTGCTTCAAACAATACACTTTTATTTTGTTTGGTCAACAATGGCTCCTAGCTATAGTACTGTACAGTTGTGTTCCCAGTTATATGTAGGTTCACTCATTATTTGCCGGGATCTTGTTGGCCAGCAACTCTCTTTCCAAACATATGGGCATTGGATTGGAGTTGTAAAACAGTCCACTCTGATAACTACACTGTGATTGTCCTTCATTCAAACAGTACACTTTTATTCTGTTTGGTCAAAAATGGCTACTACCAGTAGCACGTCCACTTGTTTTCCCAGTTTTGTAACCTCACTCACTGGGGACATTATTGCTTGAAACAGATTTAAGTCAGAGATGGCTACAATAGCTCCCATGCCTTGGGTTGGTTAAAACTTACAGAGGGACTAAAGTTAACTTAGGTGAACTGTTATACTCTGCAGCGAACACCCATACTGAATTATACATGGTATAGGTTTTCATGACAGTCGAGTTCTAGAGATGTTTTTCAAAACCAAAATGAAAACGCAATGAGGTTTCAATGATACATAAATGTTTCTTTCAGATAGTGCCATTATGCACCATTATTTTCTTACTCAAATGTTATACTAGCATGTTCAAAAAATGATGTTGTTACCCCAGATAACCTTTGACCTCTGCCAACCAAAATAGGAGGCGCCTTTGTGCCATAATATGCATCCACATACCACACGTAAAGTCTACTTAAGTTTGCCACTTTAAGATGTGTCAACACCTAACAAGGTTATCATTCACATTTTAACCTTCAGTGACCCAGGATAACCTCTGACCTCCATCAAAAAAACAATAGGGGCCATCTCCTGACCACAACATATCCACATACCCAGATATGACATCTATCTAAGCTTTCTATATTAGGATATTATGTTACTAAGGTTTTCAGAATTGGTTCTCTCTCTTATTATGGTGCATCTATGTACCAAGTTTGAAAACTGTCAGACATTCCTATCTTGAGATAGTGTTAACAAGCAAAGCATCACAAACACATGCACAGATAGGCACATATTGTTTGGACATGAGAGGACTCCAAAAATCTATTGAATTTCCATCAGAAGGACATTGTGTGGGTCCCCTCTTTCTACTACAATACAAGTACACACATACGCACACCATCATGAATGCATTGATTTCTCTTATTATCGAAACCAAAAATTGAAATTTAATAACCTTGACATGAAAAATACAAATGTACAATTGCGTGATCTTACATGTCTTCCATAACCTGAAGGAAACCGTATCTATCATACAATGTTCTTTGAATAGTATTCCACACACAAATATCATCCTGTGTATGATGTTAAACTGCACCCAGGTGGGGTGTGGAGGTTATATGTGGCCAGTAGTTGTCCCAACTTTTGCCTATAACATGCCTATATAAGACCCATCTTACCCATTCCACGACTGGCAGTTTGTCTGCGCCACAAAACCCAGCAAGCCCTTTCAGGTTGTCACCATGTGGGCTGGGGGTTGTAGAATATGCCCATCATATTTCCTGTCTGCTGTAAGAGGTAACTAAAGGGAAGGCATTGCACCATGTTGGAACTGTATTTGAAACCAAACTTGAGCCTGCACCTTGTCCTTGGAAACCTTATTTAACCTTTACCTATTTATTTAGTTGACGATGTTCAGTACAACAAAGTTGTGTTGGTGTGTCGTTACAAACTGACAAAGATCCGCATAATATTAATCCTCAATCATTCTCTTGTCGCACATCAAACTTGAGTAAAACAGGTTGGTAATTGATTTCAGATGTGAAAGCTACCAGCTAACTGCCTTTTTTTTTTGGGGGGGGGGGGTGGAGGGGGTGGGGGTAGCATGAAAAGGCACGATTCCTAGACTTGAGCTCCAGATAATCAAACACCACTTCCCTCTGAGATTTTCAAATCATAAAGTATAAGGTATGTGACAACTGACTGCATGGTCAAGTGGTTACTGGTTAGAGCATCCAACCCAAGGTTAGAAGGTCAGGAGTTCAAGTCCTGGCTGGGTCATAACAAAGACCTTACAAATGAAACCTACTACGATAGTGCTTGGTGCTCAGCTTAATCAATGCAGTAGGGAAAATAAGCCAGTGAGCCTCAACTGGAAAAAATGCTGGGGCCTGCTTGACTAGAACCACTTGTTTGGAAACTGGGCCGAAAAACTCCATATAACTAACTAACAAGCTAAGTAATGGTTGTCCCTAACATAAACAGTGGTGAACCCATTACATACACAGTGGTGACTGCCCCCCCAACTACCCCTCCTCCAGCATTTCCCTTCGAGATTATACCTACCACAAGCCCTGGGGTTATTTCTTGGGGAATAAAACCAGGAGTGGGGAGTTCTACTGTATGGCCCAAGCCTATACTGTAATTCTAGGCTTCTTGGGGTAATTGCCAACTTCAGATTGAGTTTCTACAGTATGAGGGATCAGTATTTCAGGAGTGAACAAAGAAAGCTTTGAACAAAGTTTGCTTGCATATAAACATTTTATAGTGCATTTTTATTTGTGTATGCATAGCAAGAGTTCAAAAAACATCCTGACCTGCCAATTTATCCTGGAGATTGTTATCACAAACTTGTAAATCAAATTCCCTTTGGCAAGTTGAGAAAGTCTGTCTGGTGGGAAGAACTCTTTTTCTGCTCCCCTTTATGTACATCATCCAATCTTCTTAACAATGATGGGACTTGTGATATTGTTACTGAAAACTGATATTATGTTTTGCTTTCCTTGCTGTAATGTAAGTACAACAAGAACTGTGAGTGGAAATGGCAATGTTCTTTTCAAGCATGTCTTAATGTAACCTAGAGTTGCACATAAATCAGACTAGATTCATGCTCAATGCTACTGTATACATCATCTTTGGAAAAATGCTTTGTGTAACAACTTTTGATGACACTTAAGGCTGCCTAATATAAAAATAAATTTTGTCTGTCTAACTTAATATGTCTATCCAGAAATTTGCTGGTAGAGTATTTAATTATTTACAGATGAATGGTAATGAGAAAAGTTATAAAAATGTAATTAAAGAACAATTAAAAGGAAATATTGTTTTTTACTGAATCAGCCCAAATTACATACAATCAGATACAATTCAATGTAAAAGAGGCAACTACGAAAAAAATTCCACAAATTACGAACATTTCTGAAACAACCGACAAATTTGTTCACCCAAACATTTGTGCATTTAAAACTCAAGATAATGGATAAATATGCTTATCTTATACTAGTACTGTGCTACATTTTACCGAGGGTTGCAATGTGGTTATTTGTGATTTTTTTTTTTAAAATAAAAATATTGTTGTGTATGAAGGGACAGGATTAAGCAGTCTGGACCTGAGACCTAGGACCTGGGCTATGAGTACAGAGTAACGCCCTCTCGTGGGTTAATGAAACCACTGTGCACTGATGTATTCAGACATCTTGTATTATCCGGTGTTAGTGTACATGGTCCATTGTTGATTTAATATGTTGCATTGTTGTTTAAATATGCAAATTCAAATCATAACTGAAATCATGAACAGTCACCTGTTGCTCAATGATTTGAGGCGATAAAGAGTATGTACTGTACAACATATTTCAGGCAGGAGAGGCTATGTACAAAGATTCAACACAAAATATTTTTACGTTATTAAATGAAAGTACGGAGTGGACATATTGACAGTCTTTAAGGAAAAGAATTAAAATTGCAGGATGTAGTTGAGATTAGAGACATAAATTACTGTTAAATTTGTAAGGAGTATTTGAAATATTTGGGATAAGGAAACTGGAAGCTATATTATTGAACAATATGATGTCTACTGTCAAAGTACAGTACACCGCAAGTCTTGCAGTTTTCAGTAACTTTGGAACAGTTCTGCAACTATGAAGATGTTCCTAAAGGAATATGCAGTTACCCTAATTTCAATTTTAATGTAATAGTCTTCCAAATTTCATGAATGGGTCTTGGGAATCATGTGACAATACTTTTCTCACTGAATCTTAACATGAATGAGGAGAAACCCATTGTTTTCAGGAGGTGATATCTACAGTATGACCTGATTAATTACGCTTTGAATTTCAGAAAAATATATGGCTGTCCTTCACGCAACCATTCCATTCAATTTAGTTGTCCACAAGGAAATTTGGTTGTAAACATTTGGTTGTAAACATTTTTCACACAATTACAAAACAGTTGGCTAGTTGTTTTCATGTATTATCTATCTTGAAGAATGAAAAGATGTGATGTTTGAGAGTCAGAAACACTCCAAGTCTGAAATATGTTATGAAACTATGATGCAAAAATTTAAAAGAGTTTATCAGTCAGCAGTATACTTTTTCAATCTGAGAGGAAAATGGGTGCTCAAGGGACAACCAACCTTTAATTACTGGTTGTCCGTATGGAATTTTAGTAGTCCTGGAAAATCGGACAACCATGAAAATTGAGCCCTGAATTAATAACCATAAGAGATACTTGGAATGGAAAGAAGAAATTTGCAAGATTGAGCTGTTGTTTCAACATGATAGAGGAACTGCTTAAATGCCCTTGAATGTAGTAAATAACAGTATAAAGTAGCCATCTGCTGAGGACCAAGTTCTTACTTACAGGTCCTATTATTATTTGTAAATACATTTATAAAGTTTCATTAGTTGACTTGGGAAGCTCACTTACTGCAGAACAAGAATGAGAAGTAAACAGTGACCAGGGTCAGGGGATGAATTTATCAGTTATACATTGGAAGAAATATAGACTTTAAGCACCACTGGGACACAATCGGTTCCTCTTTTAAGTACGCACAGCTAACAATCTTATCAGGGTGTATCAATGATTGGCTAGACATAGTGTGACATGTTTGGTTCATGTAACAAACGAAGGATACCCATCATATGCAGTGTCACACAGCTAGGACAACAGATTTAGCAGTCATTCACAGTGTAGCCAAGTTACGACATATAACCAATATTCATCATACAGTGTGGCGAAAAAAGGATATGACAGGTATACTCTTCATACTCAGTGTTTCAAAGTTAGGAAACGACAGATATATATGTTACATGCAGTGTCCCAAAGTTACGACATGATGAATACATTCATCATACTCCGCGTCACAAAGTTAGGACGTAACAGACATGTTAGTCAAACTCAGGTGTCACAAAGTTGAGGCATAAAGGATATATCAGTCATACTCAGTGTTGTGAAGTTAGGATATAACAAATATATCCCTCACACTCAGCATGACAAAGTTGGGATATAACCTACATATCCCTCACACTCAGCGTGACGAAGTTGGGATATAACAGATATATCACTCACACTCAGTGTGAGGAAGTTGGGATATGACCGATATATCCCTCATACTCAATGTCGCCTGCGGAGCAGACTCTGTAGTACCCGAAAGATGGCGCTCTCTCAAAACCATTATACATCAAGGTCTCGAAACAGTATAATATACAGAGTCTGAAAACCTTCCCCCAGTTCCCGTTTACATGAATCCCGCATTTTGAGAGACGAATTAGTAAACATGAGATGGTCACGTGGTACACAAAACAAGTATGAGTAGTGTATTCTCGTACATACAACTGATACAATGAATGGCGAACAACCTCATTAGCTTTTGTACGTGGCACGTGTACCAGGCCATACTTTCAATGAATATATATTACCTATTACACGAGATATAATTCAGTATTTTAATTTTTGTTGTGATGTGATTTTTGGTGGTCATAAATGAGATTCGATAGAAAGTTGGCAGGCTATTGTATACCGTATGTATGCCATGTGACTTAGTTGGAAACGTCGACTGCTCAGCAGTGAAGCCGTATTTATAGTACCGGAAGTAACATATTCAATTTTTGAATGTAGTAGTTGAAACGCAAACACAATAGCCTGCTAACAGCAGGCTACATTCAGTGTGACAAAGTTAGGATATACCCCATATATCCCTCATACTCAGTGTCACTAAGTTTGGACGTAAGAGATATGGGTAATATTCAGTGACCTGAAGTTAGGACATGACTCTGTCATATGCAGCTAACTGGCAAAAGTGATGCTAAATGAGCACTGCACACACTCTCAATTTATGAAGTAATTGACTTTACCTTCCATTAACACCATTAGAGCATCTCGCAGAATGGCTATCGTTGTGCACAGCACAATCACAGAAAATACAAATGTGCATATTGGATCAGCTAATTTGTATTCTGGCTGTAAAGAAAACAAGACAGAATTCACAATGAAACTCAACATCAAAAGTTTTTATAACAAAAGATCTTACACTTTCAGTAGCATCATAGTTAGAACTTCATATCAGTACCTCTGCAGCTAATTAGGGAAATTTCTGTACTTACTATTGCAATATATACTTCCTGAAAATTTTTGACAACATTTGCAATTATGGGCAATGTTGTCTCCATAAATGCAGAGCTTTGCAGTCTGCTGACTTAGAATGCTTTCCATGCTACAGTCGATCAGCAACCTTGCTGTTGACAAATTGGAGGAACAGCACTGTGTATACACCATACTAATACTGCAGTCACTGGTATACAGTCAGAAGACAAACATGGGCCGACCAGTACAAAACTCTACTGTATTTGAAGACGTCTTAGTACACAAGCCTACAGTACATGTACTACAGTGCCCCACACAGCTCGAAGAAGTTAATATAGATACTGATCCCATCCCAAACAGATGATGTTACTATCACAGCCACATTTCAGGTTTTACTACCTACACCCTAAGCTTAAATCAGGAAACAAAGCTTATGAATTAGGTAACCTAAACAATGTCAACTTGCAGCAAAAATATAGGACGAAAATGAAGTTGACGTAGATAGATGAAATATGTCATACCATACAATGTACTGTATAATAGTCATCACATGAAATGGCTCGTACTAAAAACTTCCTACCACTAAACAGTCTAAAACCCGACTTTTGGGTAGTTAAGTTGGGTTCTTACTCAATGTTCACACCTACAGCTCATAGTTACTCCAACCTTAAATTAAAATATGATAAAACCCTTTAATTAGGTATTAGCAAATTTAATTTTCTTAAGAAAGTCATTAATATGGTCTTCCCATGAGTAAAGTTCACTTTTAGCCATTTTTCATTAATTTTTTACACTTGAAGACAAAGGTAGGTACTATGCATACCCCTGTATGTATTATGTTAAAACCAACACACTTCTATCATGTACAGTACTTGAAATGCTTTAATCAAACCACTTTTAAACGAAATGTTATCATCAACAACATAAATGATTATAATAAATGTTTCAACCATACAGCTGTTTAAAAAAAATGCAACAAATTTGGTACTATAGTTCATAATGTTCTGTACAAAATGCCTCCAAGGATTTTATGAGTACTACATTTCAATTTAGATAGACACATCAATAAACTGAAGGATGAGACTATTATAACTGTAGTTCAAACAAAAATAAAAATGGAAAAAATTAAACATCTGTCCAATATTAAAAACTTAATCATAATCAGTGCAATATTTGAATGTTCCAAAGTCCAGACCTCACAGAATTTAAGAGATGAACTTTTTCAAAAGATGCATTCATGTAAAGCATTGAAAGGGTGCATACCAAACCGTATTTTACCACAAGCAGGTTAAAGGCTTACTGTTCCATGAATAAATTTGCATCAGTATACCAAGGAACAGTGTCTTAAGAGGGTTCTTTTTCAAAAATGATGTCACACTTAGTGTCACTTGATTGTACAATAAGAACTTCAATAAATCAATGCTTGACCTTGACACTCCTTTATTGCACCAAGTACATGTAGGCAATGGGTAGCAAAAGTTAACTTGGCACAGTACAATTACAGTATTAACCAAACCTTGCATTAAAGGCTTGTGAGTGTGATGGCACACCATCACTCACCTCAAATCACTGTGAGGAGTGTGATTCTTTTCACACCTAGATGAAGAATGGCAGCTCATATAAATCTGTTTACATTTAATAAAATAGCACACCAACCACACTCCTTAATTTCCTGAGAAGTGTGATTTGTTTCACATCTTGAAAAATCTAAAACTCAAGGCCTTAGTAACTGTTCTGTGATTGACATCACAGGCAGAAATTTAAAAGATGAAGAGCAGCTCACCACTTGACTAGTAGTTTGGGCTTAATGCCCCAAAAACATGAATGTGTTACATAGTGTCAACCATTGTAGCACAAAGAAAAGTGCAATGTTAGGGTAAAATTAACCCCCCAAAAAAAACAAAGATGGGTTACAGTCGCACTTAAATAACAAGGCAAAAGCATATCAAAGAGTCATGTCAAAATTTCTAATTAAGTTTACTTTCCTTAGGAAAGCCTAGAACAGGAGAAGTATCTGTGTGTTCAAATAATACCTTCAGGTTGGATACACTGTACGGCTTCTGGCCTGAACAAAAGTGTCATGTACAGTGTATGCTCACTACAGTACATCCTTGAGCTTATTTGTGTCTGAGCAAGAGAGACCACCAGAAAATTTTGGAGGAGCTAGGAGAACTACTTTTGACAAAGAAACTGTACATTGATAATGCAATCATTATGTTGAAACACCTAATGATATTTTGGGGAATATTGGCCGTGTTCCCACTTGATCCCCCCATGCTGATCGCCCCAAGCTCAATCAACTGAAAAAGTTTGTGACCAACCGCATGAGTGTTCCCATTTGATCGCCTGTGCGAGATCTGATCCCCTCCTCCGGTTCAAGTAACAGGAAGTTGTTTCATCGAAATTATGCGTGCAGGTCAGGTTTGTTTACACGCGTTTGTGTGGCGTGAGGAGCTTCACTGCGGAAGTACGTCACTGATCTCAGGTAACCTTGATCCCCCGTTGTGTTCCCACTTGTTTTCTTGATCGCCTGTGCGCGGTCTGATCCTCCCCGAAGGGGCGATCAAGCTCTCGGGATCTGATCCGGGGAACGAGAGCGTTCCCACTTGCAAATTGATCGCCTGAGCGGGATCTGAACCGGATCTGATCGCCTGGTCGTTCTCAAGTGGGAACACACTGATTACCACAAAGACTGACAACATTGGAAATATTTCCATTACAGCGATATTGCTGCAACCAAGCAATAGATAGACATTCACCACAAAATTCAATGAGCATCATCCACATCCTCATCAACACCTCACCTGCATCTTAACATGCATATTTATCATTGTTACACAAACATAGGGTTAAAAATCTCATTGTTCAAAATCTGAGAGACAGGACTTGGTTTAGGGCAGGTGGGGTTGAATTTTGACAAGTTGGTAAACTTTTCAAACATTTTTAAATATTTACTCTGTCATCCAAACCAGTTTATGTAATAACAACAGGTGCACGTCATTTTATTGGATGAGATACAGCTGTTATGTTGCTGAGTTTTATTCTTTGCCAAACCAAAATACAATAGAAATCCATGAACCATTAATTTACAACCAAACTATGAATTGAGAATCTCACAAAACAACAAACTGATGTAAATACAACAGTCATATCTTTCTTTTTCAGACAGACTAGAAAAATTAGGAAATGTTGACTGTCTGTTCTTTTAGTCAATCTCCCCCCTTTTAACTTCCATAAAAACAAAAAAAATTAATGTCAAAATCTATATGTTTAAGGTAAGGATACTTTTTCAGCAATGTCTGAACTTACACAAATTAACAGCCTTTAAAAACCCTTCAGACTCACACCAAATAGGGGATCTTGAAGCAAGCTTTTGTTCCCCTAAACCTCAGCTTTGCCTAAGGACAACATCAATTTGGACTAAGGGTTTGTCAGAAATAATTCCTCACCCAAACTTTTTTGAGTTTCTGGCAAAATTCCTGTGCTACTGTACTGAACAGGAATTACAAGTTTAGTTAGTAAGATGGAATTTAATGGCCCGTTTTCAACCAATTTGTTCAAGTTAAGCCAGCCTCTCCCTTTTTTCCAACTGTTGATCATGGACTCACTTTATAAAAAGTTAAACGCTCACAGCATGGTTACAACTTTTCACTATAATCACATAGAAAGTTTGTTCAAAATACTTCACAGAGGACAAACCCTTTAAAACATCAAAAATGAAAGTAGCAGGTGAGTGCAAGTCAACCCCTACCCACCGACAGCATGGTCAAGTGGTTAGAGCATCTGACTTGCAGCCTGGAGGTCAGGAGTTCGCGTCCTGGTCTGGTCATGCTAAAGACTTTAAAAATGGAGCCTACTGCCATTGTCCCTGGTGCTCAGCATAAACAAAACATAGACCTATTTCCAAATAGCAATTACAAAGGATTGTGGGATAGAGTTTTGGGTGTTTGTGATTTTTGTCAATGGCATTTTACTGTGATGAAAATTGATGCACACCCAAAACTCTATCCCACAATTCATTGTAACTGCTATTTGGGAATAGGTCTATTAGGGAAAACATGCCAGTGAGCCAAACTGGAAAAAGGATGTTTCCTATTTGAATTGAACCACTTGGTTAGAATAGAAACTGGGCCAGATAACCACCTTACTAACCCAACTACATACGTACAATAGTACAGACCTGTGGGTATTACCATACTTTAAAACACACATGGAATAAACCACTGACAATAGAAATGTAATTGCCCTCAATACTGTACAGTAAACATGACCTTGCTGATAAGGAAGCGATAAAAATGACATTAACACTACGTAGTATGGTAGTATTCATGCAATAAAATATCCCATATAATAAAAAGGCAATACAGTAAACCATCTATAAATACATGGTTGACATCCCTTGTTCACCATACATGGCTACAATGACAGAACTTAATTTTACACTGGGTGACTGGTTGACTATAATGATTGAGCAATGGTCCCTATATACAGGGGCCAAAAAGGAAGTTCTCCCAGAGCTCAAATCACTTTTCTGAACAGACCAGCTTCACTATGACAACATCATATTTTTGGAACTCTGGAAGATGGGACCCGTTGTTACTATCAAATGTTCTGAGACTCACATTGTTCACAATTTCACAAACAATTGCTAATACCTGGCAGATCCACTTTAAATCCTACGTCCTACACGAAAACCTGAACATTTAAGATATCTAAATGTGTCCTCTCAACATAGAGTGCCTAGAGTACAGGTCCCACTGGAAGGCTTTAAAGGGTAATGGTTTTTGCTTTGAGGGCACACTGTATACTGGCCTGGTGGTTCTGGTCCATATTTTAGGTTCCCCCAATGTTCGTAGTGTACTACTGTAGTACTGCACACCCCCTGAAATAACTGTAAACCACATCACAGTGGCAATGCAAAAGCATAGCCATTTGACAGTCCAAGCTTAACCCTTTACCGTTGTGCTCCAACCGGGGCATATTCGCGCATCTCGGGAGTGGGCGGAAAAGCGGACGTAGCACGCCCCGCGTCAGCTTCCATAGGCTTTTGACCCTGTGACCTTAAACTATTGTCTCTCTCGTTGTTGTGGCCAAATTTTCGGGTAGCTACACGCATGCAGTTTCAAGCTCTGCATGAAGCAGTAAGATGGCTGACAGACGCACTCTTCGCATGGGTCCAAAAGGACCCAATTAAACAACGGTAAAGGGTTAATTGTAACTGGATGCTACCTGTTAAATATTGTTACTGAAACTATTCTGTGGAAATGAGGAAAATCATAAGACACAAAACAGATTGAGATAGGGAGATGGGCTCTCTACGTTTATGCCAAAGGCAGGGTGTCTCTAAATGCTCAAAATATTTCCAAGAACTGGGGAGATGGGGGAAGGGCTGGAGGGTTTAGCTCCTCACTTTTTCTGCTGTAGGTGTTTCTGGCAGCCTCACATTGTTATTATGTTGTTGAACATATGGGGCCTCTTTGGTAATCAGACCCCATCCCGCTTCAAAATTTTCCCCTGATTCAAACTCTACATACGTACCATTTATGAATTCATATGAATAAGAATTTTATATTTACCTTAAATTTAATGATGACAGCTGCAACTAAGACACCAACACTTTGAAGTAAATCTCCAACACAATGTATAAAGGCTGCACGGACATTCAGATTCTTTCCTTCTCTCTTTGGCCCATTTTTGGAATGGGAGTGATTGTTTTTGGATAAAAATGAATGACTGTGACCATGACCACTGTGACCAACACACTGGAGAATTGAAATAAGACTGAAAGAAAAAAAAATAATTACACATGATTGGTCTATCAAAAAAAGAAACTTGTCTCAAACCTAAAACAACAAAATAACCCCAATATATTTTGCGATGACAGGGCATACCTTATACTTCCATATAGAAGAAACACCATGTTTAAGTACAGATATGCAGAGTTTCCAAACCACCTCTGTTTTGAAATTATAATGGAATAACCTGTCTTTTTTTATTCCTAACCAGGAACGATTAATTCCTTCTGTATATTGAGGCCTAAAACTAAAACATAGGGAAAAAAATTGTGGGGTTATTTGCCAGAGCTAAGCTTGCCAGAAACAGAAGCCAAATGCCCTCCTTGTCCATGGAGGAATATAAATTAGTATCAAGGTCATGCCATATTAATCCAAATTTTGGCAGAGACCGAGGGCAGAGAGGAGGGAGTAATTACTCTCAAGGGAAGAGAAGAATGAGTTATTATAGTGTGACATTACTTCCATGGAAAGGGTTGCAAATAAAAATAAGCATTTAAAAAATGCTGCTTTTCTAAAATCTGTGCCAAATAGAGCAACTTCTAAGAAATTTTAGTATCTCTGTTTGAAACCGTGCCAAAATGGGCAACTTTTGAAGAAATTTTAGTATCTCTGTTTTTTCAACATGTTTATATTCTACATACGCCAACAAAAAACAAAAAAGCCCTGAAGTATACTTTAATCTTCCAAGAATGGCTGATTCCTGGAGTACATGTCTGGTTCAAATTTTTTTCTCCTTAGAGAGAATAGGAACTACAGTACATGGCTGTACACTGGCATGACAAGACAAAAGGAGCCAAAGCAATGTATGGAAGCACACAAACAAAAAAAATCTTTTTGTTTACATATTTCTGACTTTTATTTTCTTTCAAGCTTTTGGGAAGGTACTGCACTGGGATGTAATGTGGTGATATACTAAATCTGAGTTTCTCTAACACATGGGCCCTCTATTTAGGTTTGGTTTTTATCCACTGCACTACAAGCATTTTCAGCTAATACATAATTCAAAGATTGTTTGCATTGTTTACATTTGACAGTTTGAAATCCTTCAGACCTGACTAAATGGTATACTGTAGACAAATCCTGACAGTTAAGTGATGGTCTGATTTTTGTTGGACATAACTGGGGTCCATTACCTTTAGTCTTTCAATTTCCATTCTCACCTGTATCATGGATGGTTGTTCACTAAATTGTATCTTGATTCCCTCAATTTCACTGAAAATGAGGGTTTGAAATTCATGAAGACAATATTGAAGATGACTTAAGACTGATGGACCTCACTAATGGCTGCCTACAGTCACTAAACACAAGTGCTGATTGAATTCGTCTATACAATTGGTCTAAACTGTAACCAATTTACATAAAGATAATGGCAGTATGGGAGAAACAGTTGATCACATGGACTCACAAGCCACAAAAAACTTTACAACTTAAACATGCAAGAAATGGTTTGAAGTTTGGGTAGCATGTTTCATATTACATACACATTGAACATTCTGGTTGCACACAACAAAAATTTGTTTGCTCACAAGGATGTGCTGGTGTCTGCAGCACATGGGGGATAAAAAGACCCTTGTTTAGGCAATGAGATTAAGAGAATTAAAACTGGGATGAGAAGATAACCTTGAAAAAACTGATAAATTGTTCGTGCTGCACTGATTTTGCTTACAATATATATATAGATATAAGCCTACCCTATTGTATACTGGATTCTGCTACGAGCATTTGTCTAACTAGGGGATTCATGGGCAATGCTCCTCTCCACAGATGCCTTTTTTTTGTTCCCAAAAACATGTAACACAAATTGTACTTCCAAGAGGTGGCATAATACGTAATTTATCGAATATTTTTAATGGGGAGGGAGACAACCCTCCACTTATTTTCATGCATGTCCTGCTACCTAGTTCATTCTAAATGAGTATTTCCCTCCAGATTATTATCTGTTAAATACAGCACAAATATTCTTATCAACAATATATTTTAACTTCATCTTATTATCTAGTTGATAGTTACTACCTAACACATTTGAGTGTTGGTAGGTTGTTTAATCCTGTCCAACCAACTTATCATCAAGAACATAGAGGGTACCAAACAGGGTTGTCACCACGCCGGTCGGTGCCAGTCGGGACTAACTAGCCCTTGAACAGGACCCAGCATTACGTTCCTATGCTATACACTTCATTTCTGGGCCCTTGCCCGGTATACACAAAAACACAGCTCATTTGCCTACTCACGCGTGAGTAGGCATCCCTCACGTCCCCAAAAAGATACCTTTTCTCACCAAACTTTCCACAGATGATCTTTGTCATCACATTCACCTTCCACATCAGTCTGTTAACGAAATAAGACCTTTAAAAGGGAAATTTTGGCTGGATAATTCTGCGAGTAACGTTAAGCCTGTGCAGAGTAATTTTTCAGTTGAAGAAGTCAGTGTTTGTCATGTGACCTCATATAAAACGGGGCAACCTACGCAGTGACTGTACAATTTCATAATGTACAGAGAGCTTACTATATGACGTACAAGTATTGACTAGCCGCGCTTACTAATTGGTCTTCAATATCTTGTCGAGCGGAAGTCCTTCCCATCATGCAACACAGTAGCAGCCGATCAAGATGTAGATGTTACTGCGAAGGATGGCACCACATTTTTCCTGCCTTTTGCTATGAATTCGCTGGTATTAAACATTCCACAAGGTATAAATGGTATTTAAGAATGCTCAAAATCATTATGTTAACTCAAATTTGTTCCATGAACCATACCATCGTAATTAGAGCTCAGTTTGTTGTTTTGGCTTAAAACGTCGTTACCTTTGTACATGTAGGCCAGTGACCGTAGTAAGGAGTGACTACAAGGAGCGGATTATACGGTGACGTTCAGTGACTAGGACTAACTGGCACTAGACATTGCCGACCGGTACAACACCTAAAATGCAAGGCTTCCGACCGGCACAAAAATGATCTTCTACTTGAAAAATGCAGTCTGTGAAATCGTTATTTGGCATGGATTTGTGACAATTTTGAACACACTCAATACCCATGTGATGTCAGCTGAATATCATTTTGAGAAATTCAGAGACGGCAAGATAAATAGAAGTATTAAAAAAGTTACCATAAGAGTGATAGTCGGATTTACGAATTCAGCTCTGTAAAGTGAAAGTACGTAGTAACAGTAGTATGACCTTTGACATATATATACACGCAGTATTTTGCCTGCCTGTACGGTAAGGCTTCAACGATACTACTTTATACCGGTATATAGCGCTGTATTTGGTATACAACGATCGTCTCTAAAAAGCTGCGCAACGTGCATTTTTTTTCTGAAATCAGTTCACAATGCCCCTACCAAGTTTTTCAAAACATTGAAGAGTAGATCCCTCACACAGGCATGTATCGCTGTCACTCATAAGCTTGTAGGCGGAGCCTCACACGATCAACTGACGACAATCTTCTTCTCAAACTTCGTACATACAGCGTGGGCTTTGCACCGCTTTATTTACACAGTAATGTATGTGCTGGAAACAGCATGCTATCGCTAATTTTGTGCAAGTGTAATAATGCAGTTATATGCAAGATACTACAACATGCATGGCGGGAACCACATTCTTAATGACGAACATAAAAAGAAACGAGGGAATTAAACTCTTCGTAACACACTTTCACGAATCTCTCTTTTGCTACAGCACACCGTGTGGTACATCGCATGCAATTTCAAAGACTTCCGATTTTTGGGAGAAAAATGTGAACAAACTATTTGGGGGCGTTTAGAATTGATATTACAAAATTCGGCGAACGTTGAAAGTAATTTGTACGGAGAAAGCCATGCACACATGATGATAGGTATGCATTATATACAGCCCAAAATCTTCATTGCACATAATGCAGTTGCGTACACTTTTAGTATCACAAGGCGGCTATTACCCTTCTATTCTTTGTAGTATAAATGATGTACTGATTTATCGAATCAGCGGCAACTCCGTTAGTCCTGGTCCGAACAGATTACGATAAACATAACGTTACGATGGTATGACTGAATGACTGAGAGGGTTTGCAAAACTTGCCGTACTACATCTAGGGCTAGCGGTAAGCGTTTATGAGTGGTTCGGGAGGGAATTTCTTACTTTCCCTTTCTACACTGCAAATGATTGAATTATTGAAAAAAAAAAAATAAAATTTTCATAATAGCTGAAAAATTAATGGGTCAAAAATGAGGTGGATTCCATGGGGGGTAGGGTGACGTACAAATATTGGGCCAGATGTTTAGCCGACACTCAAATTGGGCGGGTGACAACCCTGGTACCAAATACTACTGTACTACACAATCTCACAGGTGTTTCCAGTATATTTGACCTCCCCCCCTCCCAAGTACATCTTATCAGTTCTAATTCATAGAAATGTTATATTCCGACTGATATTTTATCCCCTAGGGTGTCTATTTAAAAGGATAATATAAGGTTACAGGCATCAGAGCAGTTTCCACTTACTGACAAGGTAACACCACATACAGAAAAGAATTAGATTGACATGAACAAGACAATACTTTCTTGGAAAATAATAAATTATTTATATTGGGATGCCAAAAAAAGCTGATATTGTTTGCTGGTGTTGAAAAAAAGTTAAGAAGTCTCAACTTTAAGGGCATCTTACACAACATCAGTGGTTGAAGGCTACCCCTTGATAAATTGATGATGTCAAACTGTCTGCGCTAAAGATAAAATAACATAAGTCGTGTGTAATAACAAAACACACAGGCTGAAACTTCTCCATATAACAACATAGGAGACTTATCCTTCCTTCTGTCCTGACCACAAATTAGCAATCTTATTGGCTGATTAAATAGTAACCTGTCATGTGGGTTTTCAACATCTGTCAACAAAGTAGCTGACTGGATTGTGAAAATCTACTACCAGTGTTTCCTGAAACTAGCCACACATTACATGCATTTGCAACTCAACTCCATCAACCCATAGAGATATGAGTTGGTTTGCACAACCTGTTTGTGTGTGGCTAACTTAACCCTTTACCGTTGTGCTCCAATCGGGGCATATTTGCGCGCCTCCGGAGTGGGCGGGAAAGTAGCACGCCCCGCATCAGTTTTCGCAGGCTATTGACCCTGTGACCTTAAACTATTGTCTCTCTCGTTGTTGTGGCCGAATTTTCCGGCAGATACTCCCAGTTTCGAGCTCCATGTGAAACAGTAAAGATGAGTGACAGATGCCCTCTCTGTATGGGTCCAAAAGGACCCAAACAACGGTAAAGGGTTAAGGTTTGTTAGTGTTGACTTTTGTTTTTCTCTTCCTCTCCCTTCAGGATACTAGGTGGGGTTTTTAGTGCTATAGTATACAGCAGTGTCAGACATTTAGCGAAATTAGTGCAAAGCTTTCAAGAGCAATCATAGTGAAGTTTATACCAACTACAGTGTATTGTTTTAGCGATTTAGTGTATGAACTTTGAACTTTCTCATTCCAAATACTGAGTCAGCTCCCTGAACCTATTTTATCCTGCTATAGTGAATCAACCAAGGACTTAACAGGTAAGCTTTCTTTAGAGGCTTTTATCATGGTAGCAGAGCTAGGTTGCTAAATCCCATCCTCCCTATACAGAGTCATGGCAAGTTACAAAACCCCACCAGTATTTAGTGAAGCGAAGCCGTACGCCAGATGGATCGAAGAGGTTAAGGCCTGGCAGGTAGTGACAGACTTAAAGAAAGAGAAACATGGCTTTGCCATAGCCTTAACCCTTCCTGAGGTGGGAGCCAAATCTATAAGGGATAAGGTATTCAGTGAAGTGGATATAGAGGAACTTAAGAAAGATACAGGTGTTGAAACCCTCATAAAGTTTATGGACAATGTTTTCAAGAAGGACGAATTATCTGCTGCCTATGAGGCTTACACTAAATTTGATCGTTACAGAAGGAAAACAGAGACGACCATGGAGGAATATGTTGTGGAATTCGAGAAGCTGTATAACAAAACCAAAAAGTATAAGATGGAGCTCCCTCAACCAGTCCTGGCCTTCAAACTTTTGGAGAGTGCTCAATTAGAGCATAAAGAAAGGCAACTAGTACTTACAGCTGTGAATTACAAGGAACCAGACGGCATGTTTTCTCAAATGCAGATTTCTCTTAAGAAGTTCTTCGGAGAACAGTCGATGTCATCAATGGAAACCAAAGATGGACTGGCCATCAAGGCTGAACCAACATTTATTGGTTCTGACGAAACTGCATTTGTCACTGGAAGAGGAGGTTTCAGAGGTAATGGTCGTGGAAGGTACAGTAATGCTCAGTATGATCGTGCTAAGAATTTTAACAGAGGTCGTGGCAACAGAGGAGGAAGGCAAAATTCTCAGAGTATAACCAAGCGACTGAATCCGCTTGGACCTGATGGTTACCCTTTGAAATGTAGCAGTTGTGAATCAATCCGACATCTTCTGAAAGACTGCCCAGATTCATATGAGAACCTGCAAAGGAGTGTATTGCAAACACGTAGTAAAGAAGAGGAAGCTGTGTTGTTCACTGGGAACAAACAGTCAGAGACAGAAGTTTTATTGACAGAGGCTTTGGGTTCTGCTGTCTTGGATAGTGCGTGTAGCTCAACGGTTGCTGGAGAAGCCTGGATGGCTCATTATATTGATATGCTTGAAGAAGAAAAGAAGGCTCATGTAATGAGGAGCAAAAGTGACACAGTTTTCAAGTTTGGGGGTGGAAAGCGCTTGAAGTCTAAGGAGAAAGTTACCATCCCATGTGATATTGCTGGTGTGAAATGCCAAGTGACTACTGATGTGGTGGAAAGTGATATTCCTCTGCTTTTGGGAAAGCCGGCAATGAAGAAGGCAAAAGTGAAACTTGACTTAGAAAATGACTGCGCAACCATTTTCGGGAAGACAGTTGACCTTCAGTGTACCTCTTCTGGTCACTACTGCATCCCTATTGTTGAAACAACAATTCCTGTCAGTGACACAGTAGAGGCCTTGGTGTCAGAAGAAGAGAGTTCTAAAGAAAAACGAAAGAGAATTGAGAAGCTGCACAAGCAATTTGCCCATCCAACTGCACAGAAGCTGAAATACCTGCTGAAAGATGCCAATATTTCTGATCAGGAAACAATGGATTTAGTTGAAGAAATTGTATCAAAGTGTGATGTTTGTAAGAGATACAAGAAAACACCTCCAAGGCCTGTAGTTGGATTGCCTCTGGCTAGAGAATTCAATGAAGTTGTGTCCTTGGATCTCAAAGAATGGAAAAGTGGCGTATATTTTTTACACATTATTGATGTTGCTACACGTTTTAGCATGGCTGGTGTTATCTACAGAAAAACCCCCAAGGTGATCATTGATACAGTGATGAAGTTGTGGATTGGCAGTGGTTTGGGAGCACCAAAATAATTTCTTTCTGATAATGGTGGAGAATTTTCCAATGAGGATTTCAGAGATATGGCTGAAAATCTTAACATTGAGGTATGGAACACAGCGGGCAGGAGTCCCTGGCAAAATGGTCTGTGTGAGAGAAACCATGCAGTTGTTGATAATTGTGTTCAGAAGATTTTGGAGGATTACCCCAACATGGATATCGAGCTAGCTCTAGTGTGGGCAGTGAATGCCAAAAATTCATTGCAGATGGTATATGGATATAGCCCTTACCAGCTTGTGTTCGGTAGGAATCCAAACCTGCCATCAGTGCTCTCTGACCAAGCTCCAGCCCTTCATGGAACCACAGTAAGTGAAATATTTGCTAAACATTTGAACGCCTTACATGCTAGTCGTAAAGCGTTTGTTCAAGCTGAAGCATCAGAGAAGATAAGGAGAGCCCTCCGACACAAGATTAGAAGTTCTGATGATTTTTTTCAGCCTAGTGACAAGGTGTATTACAAGCGTGATGAGAGTAACAAATGGAGAGGTCCGGGCAAAGTTCTTGGGCAAGATGGTAAAGTGGTTTTCGTCCGTCATGGTAGTGTGTATGTGAGAGTGCATCCCTGTCGACTGCTAAGAATTGATACAGAGTTTGATAAACCACCTGTGAGGGACCCCAAACTTCAAATACTTGGGAAGAGGGGTCATGGTAGTTCCCAAACAAGTGGCAAGGCAGATGGCTTACCTGAACCACAGGAAGAGGAAGATGATTATAGTGATAATCCTCAGGCAGTGACTGATGACATAGAAGAAGGAGAATCCAGCCAAGATCATAACCAGTCTGACCAAAGAACAGAAATACGATCTGCCCAGGCATTGCCCAAAGTGAAACAGAACATCACATACTTACCAACTGGTGGAAGCTCATGGATTGAATGCGAAGTTGTACAAAGGTCTGGAAAGGCCACTGGAAAATACCGTAATTGGTTTTATGTAAAGGAGAAAAGTGACTCATCACTTAAAGAGCTGGATTTTGGAAATGATGTTCAAGATTGGAAGATTGTGGAAAACAATTCATATGAAAGGGATGAATCTGGTACCAGTGAAGAGGCCAATGCTGTCTTTATTCCCTTACACAGACATGATGAGCCAGAAGTTAGACTTGCCAAAGATGAAGAACTTGCCAATTGGAAGAAGTTTCAAGTATATGAAGAGATGGTAGATTGTGGCCAGCAAGCTATATCTACCAGATGGGTGATAACAGAGAAGTCAGCTGATGGTAAGAGAACTGTCAAAGCCAGACTTGTGGCTCGTGGGTTTGAAGAACAGAACTGTGTTCAGGCTGACTCTCCTACAGTTTCTAAAGAGACAATGAAGGTTTTTCTGGCTCTGGCATCTACTCTCTCCTGGAAATGTCACTCCATAGATATTAAAGCTGCATTTTTGCAAGGAAATGAGATCAACCGTGAGATGTTTCTGAGGCCACCTAAAGAGGCTGATGTTACTGGCAAAGTGTGGAAATTAAAAAAGTGTGTGTATGGTTTGAATGATGCCTCAAGAAATTGGTATTTCAGTGTCAGGGATGAACTCCTTAAACATGGATGCTCATGCTCAGAAGTAGACCTGGCATTATTTTTCTGGCACAATGAAGGGAAACTGAAAGGCATTTTCATTTTGCATGTTGATGATTTCCTGTGGGCTGGTACAGACAACTTCCAAAGAATGGTGGTAGACAGGGTAAGATCAGCTTTCAAAATTGGGAAGGAGGCAGAAGGTGCTTTCAGATATATTGGACTTGAAATTGCTCAAGGAAAAGATGGCATCATGCTCACACAGGATAATTACGTAGATTCCCTTTCAGAGATCCCTGTTCCAGCAAAAAGAGTGGCTCAAAAGGAGTTTTTACTCAAACAAAGTGAAGTAACAGAGTTGAGAGGAGCCATTGGTCAAGTGCAGTGGGCATCTAACCAAACAAGACCTGATGCCAGTTATGATGCCTTGGAGCTTAGTACTGCAACCAGAGAACCTAGAGTAAAAGATTTGATCCAAGCCAATAAGGTGATCAAGAAGTTAAAATCAAAAAGGAGTAACATCCTCTTTCCTAACCTGGGGGAGATAGAGCAGTTGAGTTTGACAGTATTTTGTGATGCCTCCTATGCAAATTTAACTGATGGAGTTTCCAGTGCTGGTGGTCACATTGTGTTTTTGACTGGTGAGGACAACAAGTCTTGTCCCCTTACTTGGCGATCTGGAAAAATTCGAAGAGTGGTACGGAGTACTTTAGCAGCAGAAGCTCTCTCTATGGCTGATAGCCTTTACTCAGCTTATTGCCTTGGATATTTGCTGTCAGAAATGGTTTTCAACAAGCCTAAGGAAAATAGAGTGCCTATCAGAGTGTGTACTGATAACAAATCCCTATTTGAGAACATTCACTCTACCAAAGCAGTTAGTGAGAAGCGTCTTAGAGTGGAGATAGGAAGCATCAAGGAGATGCTCCATAAAGGAGAACTTTCTAGTGTCAAGTGGATTGAGAGTGGTGCCCAAATTTCAAATTGCCTGACAAAACGTGGGGCATCTTGTAAGGAACTAATGGACATCCTACAAGTGGGGAACTTACAGAATTATGGTGTTTCCCATCAGTTTCCTACCAGAAATTAAGTTGTTTCCAGAAAAAGAAAAAGGGGGAGATTTGTTAGTGTTGACTTTTGTTTTTCTCTTCCTCTCCCTTCAGGATACTAGGTGGGGTTTTTAGTGCTATAGTGTACAGCAGTGTCAGACATTTAGCGAAATTAGTGCAAAGCTTTCAAGAGCAATCATAGTGAAGTTTATACCAACTACAGTGTATTGTTTTAGCGATTTAGTGTATGAACTTTGAACTTTCTCATTCCAAATACTGAGTCAGCTCCCTGAACCTATTTTATCCTGCTATAGTGAATCAACCAAGGACTTAACAGGTAAGCTTTCTTTAGAGGCTTTTATCAAGGTTAACCAAGCACAGGTGAGGTATGGATTATCTTCTGCTTGACTGGTTTCGAAGTTTGGACCAGACCAAAGCTTTACAACTAATTTAAGCAAGTTGTAATGCGTTGCACAGGCTACAGAGAGGGAAACCCTGTGACAAAATCGTTTAGTACTAATCTAGTAAAAATGTTCAATAAACTGAAAACATGCACCATTAAATCAACCTGTAGTCAAATGGAGGCACACAACAACTCACATTAAATGGTAATAAGACCAACAAGCCTACTTTGCAAAACCAAACTAACAAGTATCAAATATTTCATTTCAAAATGAGTAGAACTGGCAAGCATTAAATACAGTAATTAATTTCAATCTACAATCATCTGTAAATATTGTTTAAAAATGTACACGTTCCCTGATAAAATCAAGGTTTTTCCTTCAGAAAAAAAAACAACAACAACAACAACAAAAAATGTATCTCTGACACAGGCAGACAAAGTGAGCCACGTGGCCAGATCTTTTCCCCTCAGTCAGTTCATAAGATGATGAATAAGATTGTGCTGCAGAGTTCACTCTGGTAGCAAAAGGCATTTTTTCTTTCAATTTATTTCCTTGAACAAGTTCCAAACAGAAAATTTCATGTGATCAACAAAAATGCCTTTGACCCCTAATGGGTATGTAACAGAAAATACAGTGAGCAAATAATAAAGTTTAAAAGGCCCCAGTTTGTAGAAGTCTTCTCTTTCTTTCCTTTGCATACTTTAATGCTGCCATGTAAAACCCCTTGGACAAAAAGCTTCGTCTCAAGTGAACCAATAAAATATGGTTTAGGAATTATTCCTATGAATTAGAACAAAGATCAATTCAGACCTATACCTGTCTAGGTTACCCTTCTCCTTTCCTTTGCCAAAAGTCATGATGCCTCTTAATTGTTAACCTAATTTCCACAACCTCTTAATAATATCCACAAACTGTTTGATGTCACCCTGTCATTTAAATACCTTGTAATAAGTATTACTCATCCAATGATCACAAAAGAGGTTAAAATATTGGGATACCACCTTTTCTAACTCCATTCCTGAATATAAATCTACATAGATTGTGCTGTACTCAAATAAAAAATATTGAAGGACCCACCACCAAGCACACACCATTTTAGGAACATAGTTTGGGTGGTGTAGCTAAAACTGGAAAAATAGCCTATATTTATGAGCATATGTATGCCTTCACCACTACTAACCTG
This sequence comes from Holothuria scabra, assembly GCA_037179385.1. Classification (NCBI taxonomy): domain Eukaryota; kingdom Metazoa; phylum Echinodermata; class Holothuroidea; order Aspidochirotida; family Holothuriidae; genus Holothuria; species Holothuria scabra. The sequence goes on along the minus strand of CM074187.1, from coordinate 2,759,087 downwards.
AAAAAATTTATTGAACAATTATTTGAGGCTAGGAGGAATGTGGAGATACTAAAGCCCACCCGGCATACCTGTACCTAGTACAATCAGTCCTTGAACTGTACTTCTATGTCAGGTATGGCACCTGATACAATGAGCCCTTGGACTTCATCTCCCTGCTCAGCTCAGATACGCTCTTTTCTGACACATGCATTTTTTAATTTACATTACTATCCACTCTAACAGTGGACTGGCCTGGTGACACAGCAATATATTTTCATAAAATTTGTGACATTTGATGGTATTTTTTCAAGGACCTGAATGAATTATGAGGAATGTAACATTTTCAGATAGCAACCCCATGGCCCATCATTTGTTTGCTTCTACATCTGAAGGGTTACTTACTGTTCTATGACTAATGCAATTTACGACACCATCCAGGTACTTGTTTATTCCCTCTGTTTCCAACCTGGGAAGTTATTTGTATAGTCTACAACCAACTCAACCTTTTTCTGTCTTCCTTCAAATAAAAATTGTTTTGTTTAAAGAAACTGACCTCCTTTCAAAGACTTCTGAAAGTCATATCAACAAATTATGGAGCGGAATAAGGACCAAATAGCCCCCCAAAATTGTTTAATGCCACAGTGAGTTATCCAGGGTACATCCATTGTAAGGTAAGTTTTCTTCAACACTGCTCAGCAACTGCTATCAATGTACTAGTCTATTTTCAACCAAAAGTTGTAGAAGACTGTACTGTTCATATAACATGCTATGCAATCACAACATGGCAGACAACCTTAAGAAATTGGATAAGGAAGACTGGAACTCCTTGCATTATTCCTCAAATACTAATTTACTTGATATAACATTTATTTGATAATAATGGGTGATACCAACTAGGCCAGTCATATAAGACTTATATCAAAACAACAGCCATGGCTGTAAATCTCACAAATTTCCTCTATTATGTATCTTTCAGGTTATTACAGGACATAGATACTGCATACTCAGGGTATTTAAGATGAAACTCCTTGTAAATTTCACAACTGAGAAAGAAAAACAAATTGTCACATGATTTTCAGGAGCCATTCATGAAATTGGAGTCCACCATACCAATCCAACTTGGGGAGACAGTATTTCATGTAAAGAATTATGAAGGTTTCTCAAGTTGGAAATGACTGAGTGTTTGGTGTAACGGTAGAGCATCTGCCTCTCAGGCAGAAGGCCTCAGTTGGCTTCCCAGGTCGATTCATACCAAAGACTCTAAAAATGGAACCTATTGCTGTTGTGCGTGATGCTCCCCATAAGCAATGGAGTAGGGAAAACAAGTCAGTGAGCCACAACTGTCAAGTCGAGCCATGGCTGGCTCGACTTGAACCAACAGGTTGGAAACTGGGCCGTAAAGCTCTAACTAACTAACTGACTAACTCAAGTTGGAAATAGAATTAAGAAGGGACATAGCAAGGGATATGCTATGAAAGATGAAGACATGATTTAGTAGCTTCTACACTTTGAAAATCTTCCAAAATTGTGTATTTTGGGTGAATTCATCTTTAATTTACTTCCCATTTGAACAGTTTGAATGCTTGTACCATGTGTTTATCATAATAGTTTTATGACAATCTGGTAACACCAAAATCTCTGTGAGTGCTCACTGGAATATGAGTGTTCCCTTTGCTGGTAACCAGTGCTGACAAAAATAGCTTGGGCCCTGTTTACAAGTACAATGAAATGAGTATGCCAACTAGTGTTTGCACCAGGTACTGTACCCGGGTACCCGACCGACGTTCTTGCTACCCGGGTAGAAAATTACAACCCGGGTAGAGTTTTTTATGATTTCTTTTTGATCTTCGCAAAATAACATGGTTATTGAAAGTAACAAATGTATTAACCCACATCTGATTCACAATTATTTGAAATGAAGTTGCTTAACTTGTTTGTTTCCGTAACATGCTTTTGTTAAATTGCACTTTTCCAGAAACAATTCCCGCGATATGTGTTTCTAACATCCTCTCCTTTACCATTTTATAACGAAACAGCATAGGCCTACGTACTATACTGTGCAAAGCCTAGCCTAGCCCGCTCGGAGGACGAAAGATATTGCAAGGTTTACGATCAGGTACCCGGGTACACAACGGGTAATACGGTTCAGGTACCCAGGTACGAATTTCCTACTCGGTGCAAACACTGATGCCAACACTAGATGATATACCAACACAAATTTTTGGAATACCATGTGACATTAGTGGATTAAGTCTTCAGCAAACCCAATTCTTTCGATACTTCTATTTATAACCAGGAGTTGGTTTCAGTGCTAACAGCACATGATAAACAACCACCCATATTCTTGGGATGCATACAGCCACCCAGCCCCTACCCCTCTGGAAAACATCATTCCCAAAGCATTTGATCATGACCAAAATTTGTGCTGATGTTTAAAGCACAGAAATTTTGTTTTAATTAAAAAGCCTCTTTTAATCACTTCCCTTTTTTCATGATGTTCAAAATGATTCAATTGTACCATGCAACAGGGAATCCCTTCATGTTCTTACACCTCTGTCCCAAATTTTCAGATCAAGATACATAAGTTGAGAGCAGAGGATTCATCCCAAAATTAACATCTACTGTAGGTATTCAAAGTGCTCAAAGACCTAACCTCAAGAGAGCAAAGAATAAATGTCCTTCATCCCTAAATGTCAAAACCCCTCTCCCCTCTCTCCCCTCTCCCCCCTCCCCCTCCCCCTTTTCACACACACACACATACCAAAAAAAGCCCTCAAATGATCCAGCAGTTCTTCATCTGTTGGTTGAGAGCCAAACATTTATCACAGGATAAATTGCAGTCCTGTCATACGGCATTGTAATCATCTAGGGAAAGGTTCAAAGGCCATATTTGCTACTTGATACAAATAAAAACATGAAATTCCTAAGTGACAGGCATGTAGATTTTTTGCAAGGTATTTTGAGAAGATACTGAGACTTACACAATGTTAATGAAAACACCACAGCCAGCTGTGATGAGCATGATATTTGCATCAATATCATAATCTCTTCTTATACACCTCATGATGGCCATGTAGATCAGAATAAGAGTAATCGCCCAGATGATTAGAACACTTATCACAGCACCAATGATTTCTGGGAAGGAAAAAACACACAAATAATTTAAATCAGATATGTTATGCCCAGGATCAAAGTATGAGAAATGTTTTCTGAACTTTGAATCCAGAAAGGTATTCGTTATACTGTACATATAGTATTTACTTTGTACGTTATACAACTTTTACAATCTATCATTTTGGAGAAGGGTTCTGAATACTGTGATAACATCACACTGGATAAAAAAAACAACCACCTTTTGTTGTGGCACATACGTTGTGTGTTACCGGTAGAAAACAGCTCATGTTAGTATCTTTGCATACACCATGACCACAGTACTGTAGTGTGCATGGATGAATCATATCTGCATTATTGCGAACTGGAGCATTAAAAATCTACATGTGTAAAAAGTTGCCCCCTATAGGCCACCAAGACCCTACCACTTTAGTATAGGTTAAAGGTCATATCAAATCCACAGAATTCAAATTTTGCAAACCACTTACCTCAGGAGGGTTGATAAAGTAATAAAGAGGGATCATTTACTTACTACAGTATCAATATCTATGTGGCACTGAATGAGAACACTAATGATAAAAAGGTAATAAAGGTCATATGGGGTCACCAGAGGTCAAACTAATACGAACCATGTACAAGTATGCAATATCAGGAATCTGCTACTTCACTTGAAAATATGCTGAACTAATGGTGAGTGACCTCTAGTGTACAATGACAGTTTAAAGGAATTTTGAGTTTCAGTTCCCCCAACCTACTTACTTCTAGCTCCTCCCACAAGGCCACAACAGTCTAAAACTCATCCTCATCCAGACACAATTCCAGTTTATTGCTTCATGGCATACCATGGTAAGTATGCAAGGCCCTAACATCACCCTTTCAGTACATGCTGTGTACTACGAGCTACTCTGCACTTTTTTAATCTGATGTCAATCAAAGAGAGTATCAACTGAGAATTTCTTTTGACTACTGGTAGTCAGGGTTGTTGGCTATTTTGTTTTTCTTTTTAAAATAATGATTTAAATCAGTGATTTAATTCAAATATTTAATTGATTTAATCAGATTTATTTGATTCAAATCATGATTTTAATCAATGTGATTTACATCAAACAACCCTACTGGTAGTCATAAAATTGTTGTTTTGGGTGACAAATGACTGCCTTTATGCCACACTTCTTGTATTAATGAGACAACACACCTGAAAATCTTGCAAGCAACTAACACTATTTTGATGTACCATAATAGGCCTATATCTCGCCCAATGCCCATATCTAGTACAGTCTTTAATGAATGCCACTTCAATGGTTAGTGGCTGCCTGTGCAAGACATTTGAGCGAATGATCAATGCGCGTCTGGTTTGGTTTCTTGCGACCAATTAACTGATCACTGACTTTCAAAGTGGTTTTCTACGTGACCACAGCACCATGCACTGACCAACTAGTCCGTCTAGAGACCACAATTCCTGATGGTCCAGTACGTGGGCATCACATGGTGTCCCTTTTTTTGACTTGGAGAAGGCATACGACACAACCTGGAAGTATGGCATTTTGAAAGAAAGACACACTGCTGGTCTGAGGGGCAGAATGCCTCTTTTCATTCAGAATTTTCTCAAAGAAAATTGTCAGAGGTGCATAATCAGGAAATGGTGTTCCTCAGGGCAGCACCCTGTCAGTAACCCTTTTTATGATGAAAATTAACAGCATTGCTAACTTGGTAACAGCAGGGATCGAGAAGTCTCTTTTTGTGGACAAGTTCTCTATTAATGTAAAACCTCCTCAAGAAATATGAGGTCTGTAGAAAGAAAACTGCAAAACTGCCTTAATAAGATCTAACAGTGGGCGGACAAGAATGGATTCCGTTTTTCACAAACTAAGACTGTTTGCATGCACTTTTGCAACCAGAGAGGTGAGCATTGTGATCCAGACCTGAACTTGAATGGTTTGGACAAAGTTCCTCGGCATTATACTTGACAATAAGCTGAACTTTAAAGCCCACATCGACCATCTTAGGTGGAAGTGCCAGGGAGCACTTAACCAGCTGGAGGTAGTCTCAAAGATGGACTGGGGCGCAGACTGTCCTACTTTGCTTCATCTTGGTTGTCTACAGCTCCACACATGTTTCGTATCTCAGAAAACTTCTCCCTGTTCATAATCAGGTCTTAGGATCTGCCTGGGAGCTTTTCATACCTCCCCAATGCATAGCTTATACTTTGAGGCAAACAAGCCACCTCTTGAGAAGGTATAAACAAATGGTAAGCCACATATTACTGGCCGAACTTTACCTGTCAACTCTCACAGTTTTGGGAAAGCTCAAATGGCCAAATGTTCACATCTCATAGTCAAATAATGTTATTTAAAAGGAATACCAACAGTTAAACAATCAAGGTTGTTAAACCATCACAAATTAAATTATGAATTGGACCAGAAAGTATTTCTCAAAAAGATATACCTTTTCCATTTTGCAATTAAACTTGACCTGAAGTGCACTATGACAAAAATGGTATGCATTGAAAAGCCAAACACAAACAGGCAATAGGCAAACTACACACAGGCTTGCCAAACAGCATACATTTCCTGGCCTGAACACACAACAAAATCAGACCCACTTGCATCTCACACATCCTTGCATAAATATTATAATGATTTTCTTTTGTCTGTGGGGATGAGCAATTTTCCAGATTTTTTATGAGAATTTCAAGGTTTGCTATTTTGGGTGGTTAACAGGTACAGTAGGCCAAACCAGTAGCATGTTTAAAGGGGGCAAGGGACATAGGTCCCCTCAGGAAGAGGAAAAGTTTGGAGACCCACTGAGCTTTCAAATCTTAACCACACACCAGCCCCTGTCGGGGCAGAATAAGGTTGTCAAAGCAAAAAAAAAGGTCACCGAAAATTTGGATAGTACAAGTATGCCGACATGAGTTGGTTGCCAAGAACTGAAGAGCAGAAAAGCTAAAAAAAAAAGAAAAAAGGTCATCATAATCCATTCCAGTCATGGGAATCACAGGTTATGCCCCTGCCCCCCCCCCCCCCCTTGTAGCTTCAGGCAGAGTTGGCAAAATATCTTGAGGGGAATACTTTTGGACCAAATAAGATGCAATGGATAATTCCACTTTTTTAGAGTTAATTAACAATTTTAAAACTTTGTGGGATTGTTGGGAAATTTCCAGAAAGGTGGGAACCCCAAGTACTGCTGCCTAATGTAACTCTGACAACAGGGTTCAACTTAATGGTTTTCTGGATGAAAGTGACTAACAGAATCTGTGGAGGTCAGCCAAAAGTAAAAAGTTGGTGATATAGCAGATGACCAAATTTCATAAAAGAAGAAAAAGATTGCACACAGGGCCATGTTTCATTTTCTGACAAACAAAAACCAGACAGGTCTAACTGACCCTGATACTCAACCATAAATTTCTTGATAAGCATGGACTGGACTGAAATTCCAAAATTTTATAGGAAGAACCTAGAACTTTCATCAGGTTTTCTTTCCCAGGGGCACTAAAACCCATGCAATCTTTAATGAAGGGGTCCCAGTCAATACAGGGAATCCCTATCAAAGACCTTTAGTGAACTCTTGTTTTTGCAAATTATGTTTACACAGAAAAAGACTAACCCCCCCCTCCCCCCTCCCCCCCCCCCCCCCCCCGGCCTATAATGTCAGTTAAGTTGAAAAACATACGCAGTCAATTTATTAATCCTGCCAACTGCAGGGCTCGAACATTTGAGGCTACAAGAAGTGGCGATGACTTTTGTAGTCATAGTTACACTAATTAATGAGAATATTCAGCAGTTCAGTGTAACCCATGACAGGCAGGGGTACTGACCAAACTGTGGCCATTTTTAACTGAAAGAATGTCATTAAGGAAAGTTTTTGGCCAGACTTTTGTGCACAGGTACGATAAAAGTCAACACAATCAAGGACACGAAGAAGATTTTCATGAATGAATGATGGTTTACCTTCTTGATGTTATCATCATGAACAATGATTCTATGCAATAGAGATCCAAGCATGTACAGTACGTACATACCTTGATGATTAGCTTTGAAATGTCACTGAGCAATGAGGCTTGATTTGCCACTATTTGGATGTGCTTGTCACTGATTCAGAAATAAATTATCATAGAGTCTAGTTAAACTGTACATATCCCCCAATGATGATTCTTATACATTTCCAGCTGTTTGAAAGGTTGCGGTAATTCTCAATTTTACTCACACTCCACACCAATCCATGGTGGCACCTTGTTTAGATAGTCTTTCAGGCTGGATTACTTATTTTATGCAGCATATCACATCTAACCTACTATACCTACACCCTTCCTCCTTGAAGTTCAGTCCCTCCCTTATTTCAAAATCTGCATCACCAGCTGGATTGGCCTACTTTCCCACATTTGGTTCGTTGCTTTAGCAAAAGAAACATAATGTTAATCAAGTTCACACACACTGACAAACTCTGTCGTGTCAGGTAATGGCCGCTGGCAAAAGCTCATGTCTCGCAGTCTCGCACGTCTTTCCTACTGTAGTGCACATGGAGCTTGTAACTGGAGCAGCTACCCAAAAAATCTGAACCTTCCATGAGGCCTGTCACATGGTAACCTGAAGTCTGGCCTTCCTTTAGGCATTCCTGTCCTGCATGTTCTCACTTGCTAATGGGGAAATCTGATACTCTTTTTGTACAGGGAACTACCAAAAAAAAAGCATGTTGGCTCTGGGTATGCTATGTTTATGTAAAGTATGTGTGGTTGTGCCAGTCTGTACTGCTAGCTTGGGTATGCTGTACTCAACAAGGGAAAGTTGAGACTTCAATAAAACTTGATATACAGAACCCCTCCCCTCCCCCCTCCACATATGTGCGAAGGTGTGCTCAACTGTTTTTGGTGGAGAGCCAAGATCAGGTAGTAATTGCATGATACAAGGAACCACATTGCCTGCTGGCCTCTGTTTGTCACCGTATTCTTCTAACAATTTCATTTTGTCTTACATCACTGTTAAGTCGATCCTTAGAATTTAAGGTTTGAAATCAACAGCAGGTCGTTGGTTAAATGCTTAACAAATTTTTATTATGCATATATCCGAGTCCTTCTACCTAAAAATAATTGCCCACCCGTTTTTAAGCCAAAGAACCTATGCTATGAATGTTCCAGTGTCAGTATCCACTGTCAGTGGAAAAAAACTGTCTTTTATATGCCTGGGCTCTTCATGCGGCATTGTTATCTGGCTTTTTGTAACATAAAGCACCTACAGTATTGCCTACTGTAGCAATGTATTTTTCTAATACTTCTGATGAACAAACTGCATACTTATGGAAAGTCACCGGCATCGCTTGCAGGAAAACACAGTAACTGTTGTGCGAAACACTACTTCAGCTTGTTTTATAGCAATCACAAGTTGCAAAACTCACCTAAACAGAAACCCTTTTAAGCAACACACAAACTTTGTTTTGCGCTTCTTCCAGCCACAACAGTTTGTAACACTTTGAAGTCATAATCCACCAAAAATTTTGAGCTCGCGCAGTCCTTTAAGAATCTTACACTCAAAAAGCCACGCGTCCGCAAAACTCAATGGACTTCTGAACTGTGCGTCCTGCCTCATGTTCATGTGTATTTCACCCAAGATCTTGGGTGATCGCGAGCCACGCAGAACTGCTGACCTGTCTTGGGTGAAGAAGGTACAGTACCTATAGTACAAGAAGAAATGTCTTATATATTTTCGTTCTGCTTGCGCAATAATAATAATTAGTAGATTTATAGACAGCATATGCATAAAGCTCAAGTTGCTATACACAAATCATTCACAATCTGTTCATTCCAAAATTCTCTAGAAGGCCCTGGGAACCATACAAACCTGGCTGCTATTTCAACACTCACAGCTTTAAGATATTACTTCATTCTTTAATTTTGCTACCACTTTCTGAGCCTTTCTTCTTTCATTCTCCGGAGTTTAGTACTTAGACATCACCAAGACTGAAAACTGATGAACAAGGGCAGTGGCCACTTCAAGACATCAAACGAGTTCATACATTTTATCATGTACTTCAAAAGACCCTAGAGATAAATGGGGGTTACTGTAACTTCAGGGAAATTATGACTCACAATTATAGTCTTCAGTGCCTGTTTTTTTATGACACTGATGTACATCAAATATAAATACCACCATACCACCACAGTATGTATTATATAAACAAATCTATATTTTATTGTGTTAAAAGATAATGAAAAACTTCAGGAATATTTAAAAATTCAACAAAGAAAAAGAAACTGGTGTCTTCATACTACAGTACTATTGAAAGTATTTGACAATGAAAAGCTCTTCATCAACTCAAAATTCCAAAGGATTGAATTTTTTTCCTCCCTGGGGTCTACAGTAAGGAGGCCCGTAGCCACACATGTTATCAACAACTAACCTGCACGATAATAGCCAAATGACATCCGAGTGGTGGCAGGCTTCCTTGCAAACCAAAGGGCAAATAGACTTATAACAAAGCCAGTGAAGTCACTGAAGAGATGTGCCGCATCAGTCATTATTGCCAAACTACCGGATAATACACCACCTGTTGTAAAGATAAACAAAAAGAAACGGAGGCATTGAAATTAAATTGCAGCTTGTAAGACGGGGTTTTTACACATCATTTATCACAAAATTCAAGCTCCGGAATTCAAAAATCAAGCACTAAGTTTAACCAAAAGCTAGCAAAACCAAAGCAGATATTACTGCACAAGCCTTTACACAGTTTATCCTACAGCCCAACCAGGGGTCTTCGACCCCACATCTCTGAACACCTTGAGGTGCCACTAACCAAATGTAATAATGACAAATCATCAATGAAATGAAATGGACTATGATGTATAAAATTCAAGCACTTTCCAGACCTGGATGTCAAAATGCAAAATTTCAAGCACTATCAAGGCTTTAAAAGTGTTTCATCAAATACAAGTATTTCCAACATTTTCAAGCACTTTCGTTCACCATAGTAAGTTATAGGCTACTAAATGACCTGACACTCAATATATAGTGTACAATACGTACTTTGTCTTCATGTTTCAAACAATAAATAAAAACAGTTTAAAGTTTCAAAATTCGGTGGTATCCATTGCCAAGAAAACCAGAGTAAATTATGTAATATGGGAACAAAGAAACAGCCAATAATCTGATACAGAAGTTCAATGACTTACAGGTTTATTTAGTTCAATGGAGTTTAAAGACACATCAACACAAATGTTATGAGGTCAAGTGTCAGGACAAAAGATAGAGGCCACAGTGGAATAAAGGCTGTCGTCAAACTTTCCTGTTCGATAGGCCGACAGGTTTCTGTTTTTACTTGAGTTTGTTCTTTCCTACAGTATTTAAATGCTTTTGTGCTAAGCATGTTAAGTCATGATTGTAATGTCTTATGAGTAAAAAAATCCTGCACCAAGGGAAGCTTCTTCTAGGTAATTGTGGCATTTCAAGGGAAATTTGGGCACTTGGAAGGAAATTTGGCTGTTTCGGGTCAGAACATCATGGGAAATATGGTGAGAAATTGACTTGCTTGCAGGGATACAATTTTCCAGCCTGGCTATTGCTTTAAGTGAATGTTGTAATGCCAAATAAATCAAAACAATATCAAACATGATTTCCTTCATTTTAGGTGAGTGAATATCAAATGAGAAAACAAAATGAGGTTCAAGGTCAGTACTAACAAGTCAGTGAGCCACAACTGGAAAAAAGGCTGTGGCCAGCTTGACTTGAACCAATAGGTTGGAAACTGGGCTGTAAAACTGTACTTTTGCAGTAATATTTGAACCATATAAATGACTTTCAAGTTCAAATTACACCTAACAGGGGCTTTGAGTCAAGCTTTTGTCCCCCTGAATCCACTTGCAACTTTAGCTGAAAGCAGCAAAAATTTGGGGTTGGGAGTTTAGCAGAAATAAACCATTGTCCCTCTCTGTGTTACCTGCCCAATCCCTAGTGCTTGGTTGTGCATTTTCACCAACTGAAATGAGCACTGTTCATCCAGCGAAAATGTTCCCAGGTTTTAAAAATCATCCCAAAAGGATTTGAAATAAGATTTGTCCACAAGCCAGAGGAAGGTTAACTTCACAGACAACTGCAAAAGAAACAGAATGCACAAAATGCATTCAGCTTTGGATATCTACAGCAAGTATTGTACAGTATTCTATTCCAAATAGTTCCAACATGTCCCATTTTTCTCGGTCAAACAATACACTGTATGTAGCAAAAATAATTTTTGTGAAGGTCATTTTATTTTGGAAATTATTGTTTAAGTTTCCATTTTGATCTACGGTGACCCAATGAATTATTTTCTATCCTGGGGGACTTTGCTTTTTGACATACAGTAACCCCAAATGACAATCCTGTGAATTATTGAGAAATTTTGCAATATATTTTTTTCTGTGACCATGGTTTGACCAGGAATTTCTTGACAAATTTTGTTTTTAGATCTCTGGTGACCCAAGATGACTTTTGAGCTTACAAAAGAGCTTACCTTGCCTAAATGTATCCACATACTAAGAATGACATCTTTCCAAGCATCCTAGCCAGTCAATGTTGTAGCTTTTATGATTAGGTAGTACTAGCCCCACTCCTTCCACAAGTTTATTTTTTTGCTTGCAATTCATAAAATGTTTTAAGGATAGTCTCATTTTAATTTTGAGATGAAACCAATTTCAAATTTCATGAAAGTAAAATCAGAATTTTATCAGTTACACCTTTTTTATCAATGCTTAGGCCTAACGATACTACACTAGTGCACCCTTTCATATTTCCAGCCTAATTGTGATGTTAGTGTTTGCACTGGTACAAAAAAATAGGACCCGTGTACCCGATCGCCATACTCATCGGGTACCCAGGTTACCCAATGTTATGGTGATTTAAAAAGATATGAGCATTTTGTAAGGGATACTCCATAAGACATGCAGTGTAATATTTACAGCTGTATCGGAGAGGTATAGCGATCACATTCCCACGTTCAAAAACATTTGATTTGTCAGAATAAGTAAGAGAAACATAGCAGAAAACAGTCAAATAAGAAAATTAGTACTTCCCAAAGCCTACTGTATATCAATTTGATTTTGAATTTTGGGATGCTTTCATATTAATCCATATTAATTATAAGGTCGTATACATGCAAGGCTTGTTTACCTAGCATGCCAAAAGTTACGGGCACTGTCTTTGCAAGCTCGGAGGTACTGTGTCAGACTGCGTGAAACAGTAGGATGAGATTTTGAATCGGTCCTCAGATAGCTTGCTTGCGTGCAAGATTATAAGTGACATACATGGGGTGTGTGAGAAGTAACTCACTACGTGACAATAGCGCGATCCGGCCGCACACTGATAAAAATTTCAACTTCGGAAAAGTACTAACAACTTTCAAACTTACACATAATTTCTAGTGGCTCTCTTAATTCTAAGTTTCAGAGAATGTTTACCAAATTGGCAAAATATTTTAGTCTACTACCGTGGGCAATGGCGAAAAATGGGCTGATCCTTTTTGCATGCATTTTTTTTTTTTTTTTAGATTCAGGTGGTAGATTTGGAACCACTATGTGATGTATCATCAAAATTAAAGGCCTGATCTTCTTATCCCACATTTACCATTTTTGTAGCAGTCCACAGAAATTCTCAATCAACACAGCTCCTAGATTGACAGCAAGTGAAAAAATTATGTTATACACCTATAAAGCTTATAACACAGCATGTACTGTACTGAGAGTGTTTGGATCACATATCAGGATCTTTCATATTCACCCTGAAGTAAACTAAATTTGTGTCTGAATGAAGATGTGTTTAGACAGTTCTGAATGGGGCTTACTGTAAGTAGGAGAATTGGAAAGTCTGTTCAGGGCAAGAGGATTAGCCATTTGATGTCCTTTGCCATTCATACTGTGTATCCTACAGATGTGTCAGAGTAAACTGTGTTGTGAATGCCAATCTTGTACTGTACTAGTAAAATGTGCACAAAGGTCTTGACATCACACCATGGACTTCCAATACATGGACAGAGCATACTGTATGGTACATTGTCACTACCGTACAGTGTGAGAAAAAGTGCACCAAAATGGGCATCTGCTATTGTTTTGTGTGTAAGCTTGGACATGCTCAAGTAAGTTAAAATATTTTTGAAATATGGCAAGGTAAGGTCAAAATCACTTCACACATTGCAGGAAATTGATATTGTTTCACATTCAAGTTTAACTTTTGCTAAAAGTATTACAGATTCATCGTTAAATCAGATGATTTATAGCTTCACGGCGGCCATCTTGGTGCGCCTTTTTTGTCTCAGTCGGTGGCCACCCTCTACGGATAGGACGTACACATTACATGCATCACACTATTACAATTTATTGAGCAAGCAAGTCTCTTACAGTGTAGAAGTCAGTCAAATCTTTTTGGGCATGTCACATGCCAAGTTGCAAAGTGCCTTTACAAACTTTTTGGACAAGTCTCAATGCTTTTGAACCCAACTCTAAGTTTCAAGTCCCTCCAAAATGGGACTGACTTGAATCTCTGTGCCAAAGTGAGAAATTGGCTAGGACTCAGGGAGTGAAATTTTTGTAACTTCTTGCCCAAAAGACTTAGCAGAGCATCAATATGAGTTGGCGGTTGGACAGGTATTGTGGACAGTACCGACAACTCACAGGTGGGAAAGTCAGGCGGGAAGATACCTTAACCAAAAGAGGCACAGGTACTGTACTGCTACTGAATCCTCCACACTAATGAGGCCTGGTGTACCATTACATAAATTGCCATGCTGAAACCTTTGCTTTCAAGACTTTATTTACCACATTCCTTTACAATCATTTACATTCTTAGTTAATACTCTGGTTTCCCATCTTGACCTTTACAGTTACTACCAAAATACGGGTTTATCCAGACTGCAGATTTTTTGTTTCTTGCTGGAAGCAAATCACTTGCAAAATTCCTTTGAAACTTACACCTAGGGTCCAGTTCATCATCTTCTATATCATATGGACACCCATTCCTACTCCGATTGGTTACACCGTTTTTTAACACAACTTTCACATAAACTTTGGAAAATATACTACAAAGCTAGACCCAGCATTCTATTCCCACCTAGAAATGTACACTGAACGCTTGGCTTCTTCAATACAGCATGAGCAAAGCTTTGTTTTCACGATTCTGGGAAATCTTACACTGTGTCTTACACACCAGGTTAAACAGTAAGTCATGTAACATGCTGCTGTTTCAGGTATGGTGCCGACATTTCTTGGGCATGCGTTTCAGATACTGTAAACATACTTTTATCTAGTAACAAAAAATATCAGCCATCAAAAGCACTGGGTCTTTGCAAATCACAATTTTCATTGTGCATATGACTGCGTGCAAGTCCCTGCAAGAATCAATACATACTGCATATGTGTAATGTGAACAATAAAGCAAACAATTGACTGAAGAGAGGGACTATATGCTTCCCAAAAATATTACAATTTACAGTCTTCAGGGATTCTGCAAGAAAATCTGAAAAAGAGGAAAGGGATCAATTCCTGCCAATCCCCAAGTCCTAGGTGCCATTGGCCAAAGACCACAGACCAATCTTGAGGCATGTGTCTCATGGTATGTGTGGAATCCAAATCCCAGTCTCTAAATTAACTAAGGTCATGCATGCTAGTAGTTGGCTGGGAGATACTTCATGTAAGGCTACCTCAAACTGAGGTGAATGGACAACTGAATATAGGTGAATAGGCTGAATAGCCTGATGTGAATCTAGGATCAGTGGGTGTCTATTCACCACAGTCTAAGGCTGGCTGAGAAATGAAGTATACAAAGCCTACTGTTGGCAACTAGCCTCGGCTAAGTTGGTTGGTTCGACCTTGTTGGCTTCTTTAAACTATTAATAATAATAACAATAAAAGGCCTAGTTAGGTTTTTACATAGCGCATAAATGTTACAAACATCTCAATGCAAGTTTGACAAATGAATCATCACAATCTTGTTATTTCCAGATGTTCTTCAGCTCCCGGGGGCTAAACTACTACTAACTAGTAGTAGTAGTGCAGCCATTGCAGTGCTACCGGTTAAACATCCACATTCATAATTACTACTTGGCCCAATCTCTTAGTCTTATGCTGAGCACCAAGCAAGAAGGCAACAGGTCCCATTTTTAAAGTATTTGGTATGAGGCAACCAGGATTTGAACCCCCCCACTCCCGGCTGAAAGGCAGATGCTCTTACAGCTAGGCCAACCAACTGTACACTCTGTGATGGTTCTCTTGGCATTTTGGAGTTTTTTGACTGAAGAGGCAAGCCTCAAGTGCAGATCTACAGTACAATGGTAACAGTAGGCTAACACTAGAGAAAACTAACAGTAACACCAAGTCACAGGTTGTCCTAGCGTTATGCAGTATAAAAGTGAGAAGGTAGGTCACATCGCCTTACACCAATGCAGTATTTGGCATGAATTCTCACTTTATACTACATTTTACTCCTTCAAATCTCTCGAGAACATTCAGGCTTCATCTAACTCTGATGAAACAAAACAAACTTAAAGTTGTTTGAAACAAAAAACCTCACATCAAATGTAAAAAATCTTCTCCTCTGATTTGGTATTAACCCCAGACTAGATCACTCCTCTCCAATTCATGGCATCACATAACATAATAGGAATTGTCCTGTACAAATCCTGTTTTCCCATCGGATAGTTCGAACTGCTTTCAAATCTGTCAATGATGGGAGAACAGGATTTGCACAAAGCAACTCCCGTTATGTACAGTAATGTCACGTCATGGAAAGGAGACGAGTGATCTAGTCTGGGGTAAACACCTAATCCCAGGAAAAGTTTTTTGCATTTGATGTGAAGTTTTTCGTTTCAGACAACTCAACGTTTGTTTTTTCTCATCGGAGAAAGATGAAGGTACAGTATGTTCTCGAGAGATTTGAAGGAGTAAAACTTGGTATTCTGTCGGTCCAACATCTGGGCTTTTGCGTGACCTGGGCCATGAAAACTTCAGCTGGAGTGAAAACAACGACAGTCTGGCAGTGGGTGCAGTACATGTATGCTACCGCCAGAGCCTCAGGATACACAATGTGGGCTTGAGCCAAAGGTTGAATAGAAATCTCAGAATGTCAATAATATCAGGTGAGTGCCAAAATATTGGACCCGTCTTTGTACAAAACACTCATTTACAAATGGTGAGAGACCCACTCTTATCAGAGTAGTCCTATTGTGCAAGACTGGCCATTGTGTTTACAGGCCATCTTGTAAAGAAAACAGTGAATCCTCGCCGTGACAAATCCCCGTAAGACCATCTGATCATAAAAGCTAAATATTTCAATTAAAAATCAATCATTTTCCACGAGTTAAAAAAGACGGCACGTTGTTTACAAGGTACAGTAACTAGGTTAATTATACGTCTGCACTGTTGCTGTACTGCACGACGACAACTGCTTCACTCCAACGGCATCACATCACATGATTGACACTTTGCACCAGTTGTGACGTTCTTTGAACCGACAGAATAAGCCTTAGGTGAGAAGTCATGGAGAGTTTTGTGCAAAGTACTGTGATGGTACATGGTGATGTGGCCTACCTTCTCCTTTTTGATATGCTGTATAAAGCTAGGACAACCTGTGCAACAAGTAACACATGACCTGTGCAAAAACCTGTTGAACAAGTAACACTGACTTTAGTCAGTGACCACCCTGACCGGGATATGGCAAATTTGTTGAATGATTATTTTGTTTCTGTTTTTACCAAGGAGTCTCCTCTAGTGGGAATTGGTGGTGACTCCAGCAGTTCAATTCACATGGATGATGTTGTTTTCTCTGAGGAACTGGTTTGTAATAAACTTAGGAGTTTAAAGGCTAGCAAATCCCCTGGGCAGGATGGGAAAAGTGTGAGGGAGATGTTAATGACAAGCTTTCAACAGTATTAATTACTGAAGTCATTGTTAGTGAAAAATTGTGTAGCTTAAAAGCAGATAAAGCTCCTGGTGTTGACAAGTTGTGCTCCACATTATTAAGGGAAGTTGTAGAAGAAATAAGCTTACCCTTGAGTATTATCTTTACTGAAAGTTTGTCGCAGCAACAAATTCCAGATGACTGGAAGAGAGCTAATGTTACACCATTGTTCAAGAAGGGATCAAGAAGTAAATCCAGCAATTATCGCCCTGTCAGTTTGACCAGCCAAGTGAGTAAAGTGTTTCAGTCTGTTTTAAATGATGCCACAAAGAATCATTTGCAGAGATTTAATCTTATAGGGTCTTCTCAGCATGGTTTTAGAAGTGCTGGGTCCTGCCTCACCAATTTATTAGCTTTCCTTGAAAGTGTGACTAGCATTCTTGATGCAGATATACCGGTAGATATTTTATACTTGGATTTTAGTTAAGCATTCGATAAGGTGCCTCATGCTCATTTGGTCAAGAAACTTGAAAGTCATGGGATAACTGGATTTGTCTCTGGGTGGATTAAGGAGTGGCTAACAGAATGTTATCAAAGAGTCATCATAAACGGGTTTGAGTCTGCTTGGAAACCTGTATTAAGTGGCGTGCCCTAGGGCTCTGTCTTGGGACCAACTTTGTTTCTTATTTACATTAATGACTTGGATGATAATATTGACAGTAATATTTTGAAATTTGCCGATGATACTAAGATTTGGAGGATGATTACCTCAACAATGGACACAGGAATTTTACAAGGTGACCTTAATAAGCTTCTTGATTGGTCTAAGGAGTGGCAGGTGTTGTTTAATCCTGAGAAGTGTGTTTGTATCCCTGATGACTACAGGAATATCACAATTATTATATGGATGACACACGTATTAAATTTGTCTCTGAAGAAAAAGATTTAAGTGTATTAATCAACAACACTTATAAGTTTCAGCCAGCAATGTGCAAAAGCCGCTAAAACTGCAAATCAAGTTCTTGGGATGATATAGCGAAATATCTGCTACAAAGAAAAGGAAATCCTTCTTAGACTGTATAAATCTCTTGTTCGTCCTCACTTAGAGTATGCAATCCAAGCATGGAGGCCTTATTTACAAAAAGACATTATATTATTGGAAAATGTCCAGAGAAGATTTACAAAGATGATCCCTGAATTACATGATCTCCCATATGAGACAAGACTTCAGAGACTCAATCTTACAACTCTAGAAACAAGGCGTATTCATAGTGACTTGATTGAGGTCTTTAAAATCATTCATGGATTTGAGGATATACTGTAGATCCTGATACATTTTTCTCATTTAGTGACAGTATTACCCGTGGTCATCCCCACAAAATCTATAAGGAGTTTTCTAGATTGCATTTAAGAAAGTGCTTCTTTTCGCAAAAGGACATTTGAAACAGCCTTCCTGCCTCAGCTGTGTTAGCAAGCACTGTCAATGAATTTAAGGGCCATGCAGATAAATTCTTGAAGGAAATTGTTTTAGGAGCTTATATGAGCCAGAGAACTGGCTCCCTGCTCCGACATCCTCCACCTACCAATCCTTGAGAAGTGGAGGGTACAGGTAAATACAGGTAAATACAGGTAAATACAGGATCCATCCTGCCATTTTGCACGAATGTTCTGATATTTTGTCCATTCCTCTGTGTATTATTTTTCAGAAATGTCTGGACTAAGGCTTTGTTCCTGCCAACTGGAAGGTTGCAAATGTAACCCCTATTTTCAAGAAAGGGAGTTGGAGCCTTCCTTGTAACTACAGACCTGTTAGTTTAACCAGTGTTGTATGTAAAGTCATGGAGTCTGTGGTTAAGGATTGTATGCTTAAGTATCTTTTAGACAATGGTTTACTGCTTCTGTTTCAGCATGGTTTCCTGCCTAATCGGTCTTGTGTCTCTCATTTGCTTAGCTTTCTTGAAGATGTCTCTTTGTCTCTTGATTCCGGTCATTGTGTTGATGTCATTTACCTTGATTTTCAAAAGGCATTTGACAAGGTCCCATAAGGTAGAAAATGGTGAAATTGCATCAGTTAGGCATCCAGGGGAGATGTGCTGACTGGATCAAGTCTTGGCTTTTTGGTAGATCCCAAAGGGTTGTTGTAAATGGTAATAACTCCTCTGGGAAAGAAGTCCCAAGTGGAGTACCACAAGGTTCTGTTCTGGGCCCAATTCTTTTTTCAGTTTTTATAAATGATATCGATTGCTCTCTCTCATCTTGTATTAGTAAGTTTGCTGATGACACTAAGCTCTATAGGAATGTTAATGATGGAAAGGATGCTTCTCTGTTGCAAAGGGATTTAGATAGGCTAGTTACTTGAGTGTCAGACTTGGCAAATGTCTTTTAATGCTGATAAATGCAAATTTCTTCACTTTTGGTCCAAGAATTTGAGTCATACGTATTCTGTATCATGGCTGCTAGTGTTCTAGGCCTAGGTAATGTGACTTCTGAAAAAGACTTGGGTATTGTCATTTCATGTGATCTGAAGCCTTCTAGGCAGTGTGCAGCAGCTGCTGCTAGGGCTAACAGAGGGCTTGATTTGATCAAGAGGAATTTCACTAATTTCAGTAAAGATATTGTGTCAATCTTCCTAAGCAGTTAGTTAGGCCACATCTTTCTTAATGCTGTGCAGGCATGGAACCCTTTTTATGAAAAGGACAAGTTTCTTTTAGAGCACGTTCAGAGGAGGGCCACACGGCTTATTCACAATGTGTGTAATCTCCCTTATCATGATAGGCTCAATTGTCTATAGTCTAGGACTTACTTTTTCGAGTTATGAAGGGTTAGGGGGAATATGCTGCAGGTTTTCAAGTTTCTTTCTGGTAATGATTCTCTGTCTAACTGTAACTACTTAGAGGTTTGTGCTGATTCCTCTGTTTGTGGCCAAAATAATAAGCTGGTGAAATGTTTATCTAGACTTGACATCAGAAAGTTCAACTTCTCTCATAGGGTTGTCAATGAGTGGAACAGTCTCCCTGAGTGGGTTGTGAATTCCACTTAGGCCTAGGTCAATTGCTTCAGCATTAACATCGACAAGTATTATTAGGCCTACCGTGACTGTGGCAGTGTGATTGTATTGGGTTTGTTCAGTTTTTGTTTGGATTAGACGTTGATTTGGGTCTGTTCTATAGGGCAACTTATGGAGTTTTTACCCTCCTTTGCCCTTGTTGTGTTATGTTTTGTTATATGATCTAGCCTAGGGGCCTATAGGCTAGGCTAGGTTGATCTTAAGCCGACGTTACGTTAATTGCTTAGGCTAGGCTAACTCAAACTCACTTACCAGTTAATTCAGCCACCATAAAGAGAAAGCAAACAATGCTAACGAATAACAGTTTTGTCTGTGCATTTCTGTTGGAACCGTGAACTAATTTGATGGCTTTGGAAGAATGGCATCGACAATGATAGTAGCCATCATCAATGTTCGCAGCACAGACATCTATCATAGGAACATCGTCAGAATCGTCCACAGTGTTTAATACAGTATCTCCTTCATAGACACAAACTGGTACCATCTGGTCGCCTTTTGTAACATCTGAATGTGAGAATTCATCGTGTGATGCTATCGTTGAACACATTTGACAATTACAGTGCTGACCATGGTTATTGTTGCCTAAAAAGCCATTCATAGTTAAGGTATTCACTAAAAAAGGTCCTTAGAATGTACCACAGTAAACGTCTTTCGCGACAACCCAACTTGATCTGTGGTACTGGTACGGTGAGTACTAAGTTAGAATACAAATGTAACTACGGTACATAAGTGCAAGTGCAAGTACAGGTTCATTCAACAGTAGGTCTGGTACTCATTCTGGATATTCGCACTTGCGCGACCTACCTACCCAAGTGTTTATTTTTTTGAAAGAGGTGGATTGATGTTGATTCAGCTTACATAAGTTCACTTTGATCGACCCATGGAGCTAATCTGTGTTATCTCCATGATCGATTTCAAGAAACTTATCGACGAATCCATTCTGATTGTATGGGTTTTTTTCTTTTGTTTTGTTTTCTTTTCTTTTCTTTTTATGGGGGGAGGGGGGGGGGTGTTTTGTTTTTCTCTGTTTTGTGGGGTCTTTTATCTCAGTTCTTCAATAATGAATGAACTTGAATGAATTCATGAAAGTATCTCCGTACTTCGGCCTAAAATCTCATTCCAAACTTGCGTATTTTTGAAGAACGGTGAATGTACCACATGAAATCATTTCATGAGGACAAAAAGTAAGAATTACAGACATAAAATCCCGTTTGTATTCTCAATCACTTTGTGAAGAAGCAGCTTCTAATCTAGTTGCATTGAACTAGTGGCCAGTGGCGTCACCAGACTTTTCATTCTGGGGGGGGGCACTGGGGACACAACGATTTTGTGGGGGGCATTGCTCGACTAGACCGAGCACGAAGCCCGAGGCTCAAAGGGGGGGTCCAGTGGCAAAGCCCCTGTGGGATCCAGGGGGCGAAGTCCTCGGAAGCTACTGTGTTTAAACGTGATTGCCAAGTGAGGTACAAATTACGTAATTTTACTGACTTCCACCAGGGATCGAGCTGTTATTTGGATGCATGGGGACAGAACAGCTCCCCGCTTACACTGGTCTAAAAATTACCTCCAGTCTAACTTCAAGTAAGACTTTCGATAAAACAACTTCTGATTCAACTACCCAAGAGCAGATCCAGTTAAAACCAGGGAGATTCCAGGGGCTTAATTTGCCCGATGGACCCCGGCCAACCAAAACTCACTTTGATGTGCCCATCAACTTTTTTCTCTATAGATCATCTACCCCTTTTTCAAAATGTCAGCCGGATAAGCTCTTGGTAGTTAAATCAGTGTTTTCTTTTTTTTTATCGAAAGTCTTACTTTAAAGTGTACCTAAAGTCAAAGAATTCAAAAATATATAGCCTATATAGAGACCATGAAAAATAAATTCTAACAGTCCAACTTTCATCTTCACAGAACATTCCTGAGCTGAGATATTAAATGTTCTATGAAGATGGGTTAACATTGACAGGTTTTTCCATGGCTGTGGTAGAATCTGATTGTTTGGGGCTGTTGTCAAGCTTTGGTGGTTTGACTGTTGATTTGGGCTTGGACTTCAGTGCATCTTATGGGGACTTGGCCCTCCTTTGCCCTTCAACCTGTTATGTTATGTTATGTTATGTTATTTACTCAAATTAAAATGGTACATTGCGCAATAATTTGTGATGTCATTCTTGTACTACTCAAATTACATTCTTTGTATTTCTTTGTTTTTCCGAACCTTATTGCACCTTGTACCAAGTTGTGATAGCACTTTAACTCTTATGACGTGATATAGTTAATTAAGCGCTCCTTGTGCAACATGCTATGCAAGCAAACAGGAAGTGTTCAAGGTCATAAAAACATTTTTAATTTTAAAGGAAGGCAAAGCATTTTATGTGAGTTGTACGACAAGAAAGTCGCAAACTATTGCGCAGTAGACCAATTTGTTTTAAGTGAATAAACTTCAACATTTTACATCTCAGCTCAGGAATGTCATATGAGCATGGGAGTTAGACTTTTAGAATTCTTTTTTCATTTTCTTAAATATATATTTTTGAATTTTTTGACTTGAGGTACCCTTTAAGCTTTGGTACTCTGCATTGTTTGAATTAACTGTCATCAATCAAAGCCTAGCTGAGCCAATTGAGAATTTCGGTACACTCGTACCAAAATTGTAGTTTGGCCCTTCAAAGACTTCTTTAAAAAGTCATTTACTGGTCATTATAATCAACATAACAAGAGTTATAATAAATTTTCTACATAAACGGTAAATATTATCAAAATACGTTTTTACCTACTCAAAAATGGATGGAACAGTCCGTACACAGGTTGTTGTACGGGATGGCGGTTGTTGGCGGGATTAATCTCTGCCTAAGGCATTTTAAATACCTTTTTCTTTTGGTTTTTGCAAGAGCCGATTTGACACTGAAGGAATTATAATGAGGGTTTGGGGGCTACAGTCCCCTTCCCCCACTGAATCGCCAAGCCTCCCCCGGCAGCCCCCACTTACGACAGTGGCGTCACCAAGAAAGGCCAGAGGCACATGCCCCCCTCCTGAAAACTCATGTGCCCCCCCCCCCCGAACCCGAAGATTTGAGTCTTTCAAAAAAATATGTCTTCTGTAGTTACATTCTTGTAGTTCTTGTAGTAAGCTTCTGTAGACCTAAATTTTCCTAAAGAGGATCACATGTAACTGCACATCAACTGATCTCTCTTTCTCTTTCCAGTTCAGCTCCCCTTGCTTGGTAGTAGTTTCACTCGTTTTGTAGCCTAACCAGGAAAATCTTACTTGAAGTTGTCATGGAAGTAATTTAAAGACCAGCGTAAGGATAATAGAATTACCCTTTAATTACGACCTTAATACCTCACAAACCCCTTAAAACTCACGAGCGCCCTGGGGCTTTGTCCCCTGGACCCCGACCGAGATTCATACTGAACTGCCAATCAGCTTTTCTCTATAGTTCATCTCCCTCATTTTTCAAAATGTCTGTCAGATCCGCTCTTGGTAGTTGAATCGCTGTTTTTTTTTTTTTTGTTTGTTTTTTCTTCTTCTTCTTCCTCTTCTTCTTCTTCTTCTTCTTCTTCTTCTTCTTCTTCTTCTTCTTCTTCTTCTTCTTCTTCTTCTTCTTCTTCTTCTTCTTCTTCTTCTTCTTCTTCTTCTTCTTCTTCTTCTTCTTCTTCTTCTTCTTCTTCTTCTTCTTCTTCTTCTTCTTCTTCTTCTTCTTCTTCTTCTTCTTCTTCTTCTTCTTCTTCTTCTTCTTCTTCTTCTTCTTCTTCTTCTTCTTCTTCTTCTTCTTCTTCTTCTTCTTCTTCTTCTTCTTCTTCTTCTTCTTCTTCTTCTTCTTCTTCTTCTTCTTCTTCTTCTTCTTCTTCTTCTTCTTCTTCTTCTTCTTCTTCTTCTTCTTCTTCTTCTTCTTCTTCTTCTTCTTCTTCTTCTTCTTCTTCTTCTTCTTCTTCTTCTTCTTCTTCTTCTTCTTCTTCTTCTTCTTCTTCTTCTTCTTCTTCTTCTTCTTCTTCTTCTTCTTCTTCTTCTTCTTCTTCTTCTTCTTCTTCTTCTTCTTCTTCTTCTTCTTCTTCTTCTTCTTCTTCTTCTTCTTCTTCTTCTTCTTCTTCTTCTTCTTCTTCTTCTTCTTCTTCTTCTTCTTCTTCTTCTTCTTCTTCTTCTTCTTCTTCTTCTTCTTCTTCTTCTTCTTCTTCTTCTTCTTCTTCTTCTTCTTCTTCTTCTTCTTCTTCTTCTTCTTCTTCTTCTTCTTCTTCTTCTTCTTCTTCTTATTCTTCTTCTTCTTCTTCTTCTTCTTCTTCTTCTTCTTCTTCTTCTTCTTCTTCTTCTTCTTCTTCTTCTTCTTCCCACAGAGGCTTTGCACCAGTGGCCCTAAGGTGGGCCCTTGGACCCCACCCGTTAAACCTCGCTCTTGGCGCTCGGTGGCGCCTACGGCGCCATTAGTAGAGTCTACCAGTCCCCCTTGCAAAATTGTTGTGCCACCCAGTGCCCCTCTAGAATGAAAAGTCCGGTGACGCCACTGCCGTCGAATAGGGCAAAAGTTATATTCTTGCTGGCCGATGATAATATTTAATCCGGGCTACCCCGCTACCATGACATATATAGATACACTTGCGATAGATCCACTCCGAATGTTGGAATAAAGTCAGAAATACCGTGATAAGGTTCATATCACTCGTCGGGTTTCTAGATGGATTATTTCCTATAGCAGATGTGGTGTGGCTGAAATTGGCTACCTTCAGTGGTGTGTACTACAGTCGTGCAAAATTGTGGTTCTATATCATCATAGTTCCATAGTATCTGGCCTGTTTCTATCTCCTGTAGGGTGTTTTTATTCCTGGGAATGCACAAATTTGTTCCAAAATCATACTTGATGTGGTGGGTAGAATATTTGAGTCAAATATGGGTGGAAGGAATTTGCACTTTGCACGGCCAGTGCAACAACCAAACCCATGTTGGGTCAATTCAGCCTGCGGGGTCGCATCCTTACCTGCACTATTACCTCACAGAACCTCACCTAGCTATTGGGTGCAGTGGACACACCCAGTGGCGTACGATACGGGGCGGGGGGAGGGGCTGCCCAAAAATTTCCGCAAAATCTAAACTCGGGTAGGAATTTGAAGGAAATTCGGACAGCCCTTTAATTTTGAAAAATGACAAAAGTTTTTTCAGAAAATTAAATGTGACCGAATCAAAAGGAAACAAATGTCATATAGTCGCAGTAAAATTTCATAAAAATTCTTTCAAGCATTTGCCTGAAAATAGAAAAGTATCATAGCAAAGGTAACATAGTTACGTAAAATCAGACAGGTAAAGAAAATTGCGACACATTTGGGAAGAAAGAATCATTCTTGAGCCTTTTTTTTTTAAATCTTGTGTAACGCAAAGCCCGAAATGGCCGATGATTTTAATAGCTTCAAATCTTTTCCGAAAAACAGAAAAAGTAAAATTTTCTGAAAAGTAACAAAGATCTGCGACACATTTAAGTAGCATAGGAGAAAAAAGGTTTTCATCATCCCAACTTCATACTATAGTCTTAATTGCAAAAAAAAGTTTGTTGGGTTTTGTTTTGTTTTTCTATATTTTAATGATGCAGTGTGAGAATGTCTTCCCATACGTCTGCTTGAAAATTCATTTAAACGGTCAGATAATCTGTCGAAGCCTATAGTTCAAAAACGCTGGGACGTTTTCAAATTAATTCAATGGAAGGACAAGAGAGTGTTAAGGTGCATTACACGAAAGTTTGCCACCGCACATACCCTGCCCTAGAGCCGAATACCGGCAATGCTTATGAATATCGGGTACTTTGATTTTTTTTTTTTTTTCTATACTTTAATGATGCAGTGTGAGAATGTCTTCCCATACGTCTGTTTGAAAATTCATTTAAACACACCTTGAAATGTGACATTTTTTAAAAGTAAAAATCATACTAAGTCGGAAGTTCGGACAGTCACACAATTTCATCAATATATATTGAATTTAGCCAAGAGTCGCATTAGGGTAAAGTTCATTAGCATGTTTTCAATTTCATTTTATAGTTTCCTCGAAAATATGCAAGACCATTTCAACAGTGGTTGTGGTACAATTTAAGTGGAAATTTTCTGATCAAAATAGGGACTGCTTAGATCCCCCCAATAAGCCTGGGAAATGTAATTTTCGACTGTCTGAGGGGTCCGACTTTTTCAAAATTTTCTTGTCGCTCCGCGCCAAGCAGTGGTGACGCTCTCCGTATATGGGAGCATATCCCAATTAGCAGGTGTATTAATGCGTCCGTTTGTTCAGATAGAGTTCCTAATGGGAGTACATTTTGATATGATATGTAATAGGGTGGGGTGCTTTTGTAATTATTTGAAGTTATGGGTTTTAGAAGCTGGCTGAGGCATACCGAACTTTTAGTGAAAATCAAGGCTCGGAAAAGTGTGGTTGAAGTTTGAGCTGAAATAGCAAAAAATTTCAAGGTCATGATAAAAAATTAAAAATGCCATGAATGGCCATTGCAACTTGCCAGCTTTCGTATGAGAGGTAGCTTGGACCTGGCGAAAACTTTGACAAGCTTTTATAGGCCCATTTACTTTTTGGTGTGTATACGTCAATGGAGGAATTGATGGGGGTCTGTTACCATATAGTCTTCCTGGCAGAATTTTGGTTTGCAGTGAACATTTTTGCAGGACTGAACCTCAAAATAGACCCCCTATAAGCCTAGGAAATGCCTTTTTTGACAGTCTGAGGGGTCAGGTTTTTCAAAATTTCTTGTACGTCCCAACTAATTGTGGTGCACCACTCCGAACGCTCTATAGCAAGTGAACATTTTTGCAAACGGAAACTCAACATATTTCCGGCAAAAATCATCTGCCCCCAAACTGCAGTGCTCCCAATACACCTATGGAAATACCTTGCTTCCTGCACTGGAACAGCTGCTTGCAATATATACAGCAGGATTTCGAATTTGCAATCCTCGGATCGATAGCCCAGTGGAGTGATGAACTTAGCTGATCAGTATCTCAAAAAGTGTGTTTGAATCTGAGAAAAATTACAATTTTTTCTCAACAGAATTAAAGACAATTAATTAAACCTGCCAAATGCCATTTCCAATCTGGAAGGTGTTAAAATCCAAAATTTTCTTCGTACGCCCAGCGCCAACTGATGGTGGCGCTACGCTTAGATACTAAACTCCAGCCCCCCCCCAAAAGTATCCTAACCCCCCCCCCCCCCCATAGCCCCCTACGAAAAAACTTAGCTATGCCACTGGAAGCAACTGCCAAATATCATAATTTTCCTCTTATTTCTCGTCAAAGTATCTTTCATCATAATTCAGTATTGCATATTCACGGTAAATCAAGCAGTTACTCTAGGTGAATTTCAGACTTGATGAGAAAAAATGTTGTCACATGAATCTTAACAGCCAATCATGAAATAGTACAGTCTACTTCACTGCTTCAAGTTGGGATGACTGCTCTTGCACTTAAACTGATGAACGCAGACATTCTTTTCAAAGCATAAAAAATAGGTTCTGCTGCTTAGAAGCAGCAAGCCGGAATTGCCAAGTCTTTTTACACACTGAAGAAGCAGGGAGGTGTCATTAATAACACTCACTGGAAGAAGTTACGTTCAATTCGTCGCCCGACAGGTGTGTTCGATATCTAGGATCGACAGGCGTGTACATGTCTAAGAAATTAAAATCGGTCGATGACTTACATTTTCACATCGAAAAGAAACCAGCTAACGAACGTGCGCGCATTGATCAGTTTTCGTGTGTGGAAAGTATAATTTGTCATAAAAATGTTAATGTCCCTTGCACATGTACATAGGTGCCACGCCCTCGTGAACAACTGTAATTGACTCTTGATTATTTGGTGATCGCTGCAAAACAGCTCTTAAAGTAAAAAATCCTTACCAGGAACGTTTCTGCGGGGCGTCTTCTGGGACACAAGTGCCCCCCCCCCCAAAATAAACAAAAATGTGGTCAACCCCCCCCCCCCCACAAAAACAATCATAATTCCGGAGTTTTTTACCATAATGTTGTATTTGCATATTCTGAGAGAAAAACTGCCCCAACGATCTATTACATTTATCATATCTGCTGCTTTCCCCCTGCCTCCAGCTTAATATTCCGCGGGTCACAAGTGGTTGAGTCTTATTCTAAAAAAATCACTGGTATGCCTAGCTACTCATCTACTGAGGCAATCTACCTGCAAGATGACAACGTGATCTCGATACATCTGTATCACGCCCACTGCGTAAGGCGCGGTGTGCTCTTCCTGCAGTCCTTAAATTCCGTATAGGCCTATACAAGGAACCCAGAATCCAAACTTTTCTGCAATACGAGCCCCATATTGTCGGTAAATATTTCAGCGTGTCTCGGCGACCCCAGTTTTGGCAAGAATAGGAAAGTTTGAGTGCCCTCTTCTCCTCTCCTCTCCTCTCCCTGAAAAATGTCTATCGTTGCCATTGAACATACTGATTTTCAATTCTTACGTCGTGATTGACTTCTGGTAAATGAATCATGGCTTAGTGAAGCCGTCGTGTGAGTCTCTAACTCACGTATGTGCATTGTGTCACTATGAAACTTGGAAACAGGTGTCGTAAGTAGCCTACATCATTGAATTTACCGATTTATCCTCTACGTACTGCAGTGGTTCTCAACCTGGGGTCCGGGAACCCCTAGGGGTTCGTGAAGCTTGTTCGGGGGCCCGCGAAAGGTAAAGGGGTCCGTAGAAAAATTATGGGTCCGCGAAATCTAAAATGCTTTGAAAAATTCAAAACGAAAAATCGTAGGCGCATAAAATTACAAATCATGCAGCAACCCGTACTCCTAAACTACTGAACTAGTTAAGGGTTCTCTTGACTTGAATAAATTTTCTTTAGTCATAGCAGGAGGTAAAGTCCCATTTGATTAACCGCTAGTAATTTGTTACAATGGAGCAGGAGTAAACAAACCTTGTTAGTGCTTTACGGCCATTTTTGGCAAAATACATGCGATACAATCCAGGGCCGTCGGAAGCGGGGGGGGGGGGCTGGGGGGCTGCAGCCCCCCAATAATTTTGCCATATATAGTTTTTTTTTTTTTTTTTGAAGTGAACATTTTATTACAACGAAAGGTCAAAATAACGACTGCTTAGATAGTATTAACAAGCCCGGGAAATGTCATTTCCGGTTGCGATTTTTCAAAATTTTCTGTACGCTCCGCGCCAACCGATGGTGGCGCTCCGCTTAGATAGTCAGCCCGAGTCAGCCCCCCAATCGAAAATACCTTCCGACGGCACTGCAATCCACATTCATACACCCGCTTATTATATGTAAGCCCCTATATATCTGCTAAGTCATTTTTCTAATCTGCAGGCGTCCCAGCCCTTGAAAAAATCAAGTTATTATGTGCAACTGAATATTCACACATGCAAGTTCCAAAGTAATGCCATTCAATCACAATGTACAAACAATCTCCTTTTAATGACGTTCAATAATGGGATGCAATGTACACATTTTGAGTGCGTTTGAAGTATCTTCAAATGATATTGACACATTCACGAGCTTGATAGCGTAACCGCTTACTACCAGATTACATAAAATAATTTGTAATTTAAGTTTTCAAATTGCCCTTGCTCTCAAAAAAATATCACATAACGTTACATCTTGATGAAATGTTCATTTTGACTGGTTCTCATTTCTTCTTCTTCTTCTTCTTCTTTTACACTCTATGTCAGTTCAGGACACAAAGTCCATATTTTCACACCAAATAATAACTAAATCAGTGGCGTAGCTGCGTAGCTAAAGGGAGAAGTGGACACTACTGCCCCTTCCACAGCTCTGAAAATATGAAAAAAAATGGAAATTTGCCATTTGTGACACCAGGCAACTACAGTGTGGTTTTCCCCACTCTTCTTTCATTAAAGTCCTCATTTTTTCCAATAAAAGCCCAATATTCGTAATTAGTTGTTTCAAAAAAGCAAAATTTTCAGCGCGAGAGATTTTTCTTGCCCGACAAGGCTTCCTCAAAAAATAAGGAACAGCCTAAGGCCAAGGTTCTCAACCTTTTTTCATCCGCGGACCCGATGTTGTCCCAGGTTGAGAATCACTGGCCTACGGGGTCCGCGGATGAAAAAGGTTGAGAACCTAGGCTATACTGAATGTAAAAGAAAGGTTCATTTTACTGACAGTTCCTTTAGTCAGTTAAACAGCAGTACATGCGTTTCTCCAGGGATGTCGGTGAACACTGTCGCTCGTAATCTCTTAGTAACGTTAAAGGAACTCTTTTTGATAAAAATACGTATGCATGATATAATACGTTACATGTATGTATGGTGTAGTACTGTATTTGTAATCACGGTCTTTAGCTTTGCCGATTTTCATATTTAGGCCGTTTCGAGCTCCTTCTAGGCCCCCTCTAAACGACGATCTTAAACCATTCCCTGTCAACTGCGACATAAGAAATCATTAAATGAAACTTGAAAGTAGACAGAACTGTTCGAGATACTTCATGCAAAGTAAAACCCCCAAATATTCCCCAAAAATAACGTACACTGAGATGGCTGCCCAGTTTGTCATCCGCTTGGGAATTTTAATGATCACATAGTA
This sequence comes from Holothuria scabra, assembly GCA_037179385.1. Lineage (NCBI taxonomy): Eukaryota > Metazoa > Echinodermata > Holothuroidea > Aspidochirotida > Holothuriidae > Holothuria > Holothuria scabra. The sequence goes on along the minus strand of CM074187.1, from coordinate 2,728,531 downwards.
TTTAATCAGTTAATAGATACATATCTATTGATCAAACGATAAGAAAACCAATATCTAAAAATTCCTCACAGGACAAAGATCACCACACTAAGAAAACAGGTAATAATTCTAACAAACTTATCTCATAGTTTCAAACAAAACAGCTTCTTTTTATCTTGAATGATTAAAAAATTTACATAAAAGTTCAATGAATGATCGCAATTTTCATGGTGTACACTAGAAACCGTACCTTTTTATGATGGCGGAAACGTACAATAATTATTAATACACGGTACCTGCCTTTGCAATTAAATTGCTAAGTGATCAAATGATTTGAAAGATTTTAAAACTGTAGGAATATCTCATTGTAAACTCACTTAGGGTTTGGGGGAAACCCGATGAAACTAATGGAGACAGAAAAATTATCAATGTAGGATTTTCTGAAATGTGAACAACACTGTGGTTAAATTAAGAATACCTTAAAACTTGGTGCAGTTACACTGTTTGAAATTGCACGAAAATATGCTTTAATATATGGTGCAGCATTATATGAACTGTACACTGGCCTAGCCAGGGTTTTTTATTGGAGGGCCAAGTGCACATGGTCTGATCACTTGGGTCTAAGCGTAGGGGTTCGATTGGCGATTTAAGCAAACCAATAATCAAGGGAAGGTGGGAAGCTACCCTTGAAAATTTGTCGCTGACTAGAAAGTTTCAAAGTGTCATTTACTCAATACATTTTACACATCATCCCCACGTCCTAAATAGGTAGCCCCATGCAACTTAATCATCAGCTGCTACGCTCTAAAAACAGTTGGGTAAAAAGCGTTGTGCAAAATTCAAAATGCCCAACGTGGGCAAATTATTACCCAAACAAATGGGTAAACAACTTTACCCATATTGTTGGGCAAATTAAGGTTAAGTAAAATCCAGGTATTGGTAAAAGGTGATGCGCATAAGTTTTAAAGTACCCAACAGTTGGGTAAAATGTAATTGACCAATCAGATGATTAGTATAAGATCAGGTAAGTTTTACGTATAATTTTTGTAATAAAAGTGTTAATTATAAGATATCATGGTTGAATAAGGTTGAATCTGGTAAATAAAAAGCTATCGGTAGAATAGCAGTAAAAATCTGGACGAAAATACTTTAAGAGCAATGGTCGTATAGAAAAGAAAGTTGTCACTACCACGTAATCAACGGGAGGGGAAACACAAAGTTCACGATTGAGTTTATTTCAAACTACACACTTCACTGTTTATTAACCAAGCGCATCGTCGCTGGTGCCCCAACCACTTTAAGAGGGTAAACGGTGTAAGTTGTAAGGTACTTTGTTAAATCTCCTTCTTGCCAAAATCATGTAAACTCTAAAGACATGGGTCAAATAATTGGGTAAAACATTTGACCAACTTCTTGGCAAAAATCTAACCAGCCAAATTGGGTACTGTTCTGTTGGGTAAAACGTTGACCAACTTCTGGGTAGAAAATGTAATCAGCCAGGATGAGTAATGTTTTGTTAGGTAAAAACTTTGATCAACTTCCGGGCGAAATATTTTAACCAGCCAGGTTGGGTAGTGTTTTACCCAACGGGGGCAGGAGGCATGTGTGCCCAGCACTTGGTTAAAAAGTGCCGAAGGTTGGGTAAAGTTTTACCCAACTTTTTTTAGAGTGTGCCTCATTTTATCTCCAGTTTGCAACCAATTCTGTGCAAGCTCAACTTCCAACATATACAATTGAGCATCCTGTCATCTCTGAAAATATAGTGTGTGAAGGTGACAGTCGTTTCTTGGGGCTTTCTCCGGCTAGTTAGTATTTTCAGGCCAAACTTTGGGAAATGTAGGCCTCTTCACCGAGCACCGCTATAAACTTATGACTGTGGTGTATATTGACGTATTTCTACGATAGGGCTCGTACAAAATCTAAGCGGAGAGCCACCATCAATTGGCGCACCGGAAAAGTTTTAGCCGAAGATAAAAAAAAATCGCAGAAAACTGATGACAAGTTGGCAAGGGAATCACAAATCTCATGAGCTCGGTTTGGTACAGTGGTAGGCCCTCTCCACTGATCTACATACCTAGATGTCAGGCTTGCACGTAACTGCCTAGTCACCAACTGAAGTAATTTTAAGTGTTGCGGTAGCCGTTTTGCTAGTTGAAAAAACATTCAGCCGAGGCACAATCTTCACTGTTTCACATAGCCTAATATATGTACTGACTGGCAACTGACGAACTAACCCAGCCAATTATCTTCATTTCTGACACTGGATGCAATTTCAAGCCATAGCATCTATGGCACGCCAAAAGGCTCACCAAATATGATGATGTTCTAAAAATACACGTTCATGTACTAAAAGTACACGTCCATGTACTAAAATTACACGTTCATGTACCAAAAATATACGATGATGTACTAACTTCATACGATCATGATGTAAATTTACACCATCATGTACTAAAATGTTACGATGTACATGTAAAATCACACGTTGTACATCTAATAACACACGTTGTACATGTAAAAACGTAAGATCATAATGTTATTATTGTCTCTTTCGCACGCCATACAGAGTGAGTCTTTCGGCGTACCAGAAGTCTGCCAAAAGGCTCACCGATATGTGATGTAGTAAAAGTACACGTTCATGTACTAACTGCTTACGATCATGTACTGATTTCTTACGTTCATGTACTGATTTCATACGTTTAAGTACTGTTTGCTTACGTACATGTACTGATTTCAAACGATCATGTACTAAATGTCAGTACATGATCGTATGAAATCAGTACATGAACGTAAGAAATCAGTACATGAACGTAAGAAATCAGTACATGATCGTAAGCAGTTAGTACATGAACGTGTACTTTTACTACATCACATATCGGTGAGTCTTTTGGCGGACTTCTGGTACGCCGAAAGGCTCACTCTGTATGGCGTGCGGAAGAGACAATAATAACATGATGATCTTACGTTTTTACATGTACAACGTGTGTTATTAGATGTACAACGTGTGATTTTACATGTACATCGTAACATTTTAGTACATGATGCTGTAAATTTACATCATGATCGTATGAAGTTAGTACATCATCGTATATTTTAGGTACATGAACGTGTAATTTTAGTACATGGACGTGTACTTTTAGTACATGGACGTGTATTTTTAGAACATCATCATATTTGGTGAGCCTTTTGGCGTGCCATAAGCATCAAATTATCAAGCCATCATATCAAATTGTCTACTCAACGGTGAGGAGGGTGGCGCTGTTGCACGACGATTTTGCCGCACACACTATGATTGCCTGCGTAGCAGACTGTGGGGCATATTTCTTGGCCAGTCATATCGTTTGTGAAACCCTTAAACGGGGACTGAACAAACCGAGTCCGCTCCGCGGGGTAACAATATGGAGACTCTGTTGCTTCAGTTTCTCTGCACCACGTATCATCCAGGTATGTAGATTAGTAGCCTCTACCATCAACTTCTAAATTGTTTTTATTACTCACTGTGTGGGTGGCATCATGCTATGAATGTATTATAATTGTAGTCGGTAGTGACACCGCGTGATAAGAGTTTGCGGGAATCACGGGGTATGATGACACGGGCCTATTTCATATATGACTCGCCCTTAAAGACCCAGTTCTCTACACCCCGCCAAACAGTACCAATTCTCCTAACATTCTTGCTTAAGCCCCTCCCACAGTTGTCTTTATTCATCCTTATCCAGTCACAATCGCAGTTTATTGCTTCAGGGTGAGTGTAGAAAAACTCTATGTTTATAATCAAAACACTCATTACAATTCATGCTGTGTAATACCTTTGGTAATCTGCATTGCATTGTTTGAACTAACAGTCAATCAAATTGCTGGGGCGTTGGAGAGTTTCTGTCCCCACCCCCACCCCTACAAGAAGTGAAGCAACAGCTAAATCTCACAATTTCTTCTTTTTCATCTTCAAAGTATGATTGATTTTTAGACTCCGATATTACATATTAAAGGTAAAGCACACAGTTACCTGTTAAATTTCAAAATTGATGAGAAAAGTATTTCTACATGATTCTGAAGAGTCAATCATGGAACAAGACAGTTTATTATACTAATTCGAGTTTGAGTGAGTGTGAACTTGCGCATGAGGCGCGAGAAAAATTCAGGTGGAAATTTCTCTCCTCTTGCAAATAGATTGTGTGAAGTCACTGCAAGTGAGGGAACACTGCTACTATAATAAAGATGATGCTTAGGCTAATCAGCTCTGTTAGAGAAACTGAAAAGCTGGGTGTTTTGCTAACAGAAAAGAAGGAGGATCGGGGATTGATATATGGTAGACTTGGTGCAGGGAGTTGCAACAGCCCTGCTTGGTGTAGGGCTAGGTATTGACTTTATTAAAATGCAAACACAACCGTACGGAGCTTTAAGCAGGATTTGGTATGGTATATACTACAAAAAATTCTTCAAATTTAAAAATTCAGCTGATCATCATCGTATTTTAGCTTAGTTCGAAGGAAATTTTGTCTGAAGAGGCAAAGTGGATATTTTATTAAATTTGTGCAGTGGCGTAGCCACGGGTGTGGTCTTGGGGGTTGAACACCCCTCCTCCCATGACCCAACCTTGAAATAAAAAAAAAACACCTAAAATAGCGGGTATTCTCTCTCTCCTTAGACTTTTCCCTCATACCGTGCTCCAACCCAACCCCCTAATGACACAATCCTGGCTACGCTACTGAATTTGTGGTACTCAATTCAGCGTGAAATAATGCATTATGTTACAAACGTTATGCAATGTAGTAGACTGCCACATGATTACCCTCAATGTCCAATATCTAACTACCAGCCTTCATTTAGAATAGTTCGCTGGATTTTTAAGGCTCACAAATCAGTGTTCATTGGTGCATGGGTGATACAACATCACAACATTTTGAAATCTGAACGAATCGCGAAGCTCCACAACTTTGCAGGGATAGTATTGCAGGGATAGTAGGTTAATTACACTCTAAGAAGGGGGTTTAGGAACTTAAAGCTTCTCTAAACACCTTTTCCCCACTTTGTAAACACCTTTAGATGCTAAACACAAGTGCCTAGTTCCTGAATATTTCGCTTTTAGCATTTCGCTTAATTTGGTGTTTAATTGGTAAACATGTTTAAAAATTAAACCTGTTTATTAAGTGGGGGAATAAGTGTTTACTTTCTATACAAGCCTTTTAGCATAAATACCTGCATGCAGACTCAGCATGAGGTGGCAAAAAAGATATTCCTCAACCTGAAGGGGTGCTGCAACCCCAAGTACTCACCAGATGCGACTAATTGCCAGAAGAAGCTTGAATACCAATTCTGAATCTACAGACTCTCCCACCCCCACCGTCCAGTTTAGTTACAGTTAGCACGCCAGAGATGATTCGGCTCCAACGAACCTCACTTTACCAATGCATATAACGAAAATGTACCACAAAATAGAAAGTTTTTCATTTCATATTTTTAATTTTTATTAATTATATTTTTTCTTGACCAACCTAAGGTTGTATACACCGCTTAAAACCTTGATAGCCCGGCGTTATAAATTCTTGCAATAGGCTGTATTCAGCCAATTAAGCCATGCACTTTTCTCCTTGCAACGAATCAGCAGATTCATCTACAGCTATCTCTGGTAGTTATATTTTACACAATTTAATTGGACCTGCACAGCGAGTGAATTCATTCCCTATTTTTTGTCCATCCTATTATGTACAAAAATTACAGTTTGTTTCATTAGCGTATTTTCAACACTAGGGTAATTTTATACAAGCGTGACTTTAATCTTCAATAAATTGCACCATGTTTTGGATATAATGTTTCTGTAAAGTACATACGTATGGACATCAACTACGTGAAGATTAAAACCGAGATAGGGCTATGTTATAATAATAAAAAGTTAAAAATTTTACAATCATACTTATAGATCAAAATCAGGCGCACAAAATTCTTGTTAATAACAAAATGGTAAAATCTATTATTGTTTGATTACCAAAAGTGCAGAAGGTATAGTAAGGTCTTTTACCACTGACCAGTCCCAGTTTCAGTAGATAAATTTGGAGAATTTTCGCATTTTAAAATCATTTTGGAAACAAGCGTTAGATCCGCATCCAGTTTCATTGACAAAATAGTTCATCTTAAACCCGAACAACCATGCCACGCACCAAATTTTCAAAAGAAGAAGTCCGAAATTTGTCAAGTACGGTATTAAAGTACAAATAATCAACAAAATTAAAGTCCCGTATTTTTAAAGAAGTGGTGTTTTCGATCGACGATAAAGGGATGAAAATGGAATACGATTCATGTAACGCATGTGGATTCGCCTATGTATACATTGTAGAATCAAAGAGTGACTTAAGTCAGGCTTTGACAGAGTGAAAAGTGTCCATTAGAGTGATAAGTCACTCCAAGAAGTGTAAAATTCACTCAAAAAAGAGTGAAATTTCCTCTTAACCTGAGCACTCTTGACGGAGAGCTTACAGTGATCACTCTTAAAAAAAGAGTGATCATTACAGGCACTCGTGGAAGAGTGTATTTTTCCTCTTCCTGTGGTAAATTCCACTCTTCTTGGAGTAAATTTCACTCTTCTTGGAGTGGATTTCACTTAAGTCTCCGTTGTGCGTACGTTGTCTGCAATAACTCAAAGTCCTAAATGTTTTTATCAGTTAACTTAGAGGTATGGACTGTACAAACCTGTAAATTCCAGACACATGAAAATTAAAATCAAAACAGATGCGATGGCTATCAGCTTGGTAGCGTGGCCATTAGACTGGTCATCACCGATATAAGGATGACAGTGATCGGCGTTTCTGACGTAAAGTGTTGACCGCTGACCATTTTCCACGAGACCGATTCTCTCCCCCCTCATGTCAAATATAAACACGAAAAGTTAAAATAAGTGGAATAAAATTCAACCAAGTGGCCGAGAATCCCTCTGCTCCACTGATAAATCAGTATAATTCTACGGTATTACATAAACGACAATGAAGTTCTTGTCACCATCATCTTTCTAATATATAGCCAGCAGACAATGCAAAAGAACTCACAAAGCAGCAGTTGCAGTCTGCACTAAAATGTACAATTACAGCTGGTTTCTAATTGGTTACTATAGACAAAAACACTCCCATATTTAAACTGACTTTGCATGGGGTAAATAGCACAATATCTCAGCCTTGCCTACAGCTGTCGCCCGCTCGCATTTATTTTTATTTTATTAATAAGTTGTACAATATTCGTTTAGCTGTCTGGTTACTGGTGTGGACGCAGGGGGGAACTACTTTTGTGTTCCTAACATTTCAGAAACGTCAGGGTGAGACGGATTATTTCATTAATGTCTGTCACTGAAATTGACAGTCTGACAAAGGCTTTATTTAGACCAACCATCTGCAAACATTTTCCGAGCGGCAGATAACAAAATATAAAGCAATTACAAGCCTTCATTTTTGTTCTGTTGTAAAAGAGGTACTGGTATATTCTACAGAGACGTAAAAACCTGTTGATTTATTTCCAACAACAGCTACCAGTTAGCAACTACCATGCCTGACGGCAAGCCTTCGGGTATATGCCGGGGTTGCCATGTTCAGAGATGGCTGGAATACTCCATGAACGTGAAAAACTTAATTTTCATGGAAATCAACCTTTGGATTGGACTCATATTTTTGTGCAATGGGGTCGCAATTTACTTCTTTGGGATGTAAGGAACTGACACAAACAGGAATTTGCAATTATTCTCCATTTCCGGCGTATGTGCACATTAACTTATATATATTCCATACATTTCTTGTTGTGGCTTTCAATCCGGGTTAAAGGCCACCAGTATTGTAAGTCAGTCACTAGTTAGTAGTGAAACCCCATCCCGAAAATATAAAAGCGTAGGAGCAAAATCGGGACACCTAAAAAGATTTTTGACAAGCCAAGGAATGGCTCGGTTTGTCAGTCAGTCAGTCAGTCAGTCAGTCAGTCAGTCAGTCAGTTAGGGTTTATGGCCCAATTTCCAAGCAATTGATTCAAATCGAGCCGTCCACGGCCTTTTTCCAGTTGTGGCTCACTGGCTTGTTTTCCCTACTCTATCGGTCCATGGCTTGTATGCCGAGCACCAAGCTCAATGGCAGTAGGTTTCATTTTTAAAGATTTCGGTATGACAAGGCCGGGACTCGAACTCCCAATCTCGAAGGAATTGGAAGAAAGAGAAACAACTGATGAGATGACAAAAAAAATGATAATGAAAGAGCGAAAAGGAAAGGAGAAAAGATAAAAAAAATATGAAGAAGGGAGATTATTTCGAAAAGGGCCAAAATGGAGAGAAAGCAATGTTCTTGATAGAAAAGAAGACCTGTTCAAATACTGAATACTGTCAAATTCAGCGCTGCCAGGGGATGCTTCTGAAATACCAAAAAGTCTGAGACTGAAATTTGGAATGCTAGAAAGGTCCATGTGGGCACCAAAGATAAAGCCATGGATGGACTATGCAAGGAAAGGAGAAAAGGATAAGGAACAGTAGAATGAAGGAAGATGGGTTTTTGGAAGGCTCTGAGTGAAACAATCTGAGGACCCACTAGGATGGAAGCAGGTAGAATTAGTTTTAAAAAAGACAAGGGCAGACATGCATGAAGCAGGAATTAAGAAATAAGGACAAATAATAATGAGAGGCGGTGAGCGTGGGAGATGCCATGGAGAAAAGACAGCCACTGTCCTGATATTAAATGTTCATCATTAACCAAACGACTGTGCTAAATCAATGTCCCGGTGGAACCTCCCTTAAGAGCCAACTCCGCTGCCAAGGAATGTTGCTGGGTGTCGGATTGTTAGTGGATCTATAGAAAATTAACAAAGAAAAATTGAGAGTAAACTTGGAGATAATGGATACCGTTTGCGGCACTTTTACGTCTGCTAAATAACCTACTTCACAATTTAGATGAAAATACATGGTTACATTATTTTGCAACTTTATCGTCGAGACACCTTAAAGTAGAACCTCAATGAATAGTTTTTATTGAAACCGTCGTACACATGATGTCTTTCAGCCCAGTCCTATCTCGAAAGTTTTGACAGAGGGTGGGGGGGGGGGGGGGGAGAATGGTTTGCATGAACGCGTGAATGCACGCTAGAAAACCATAGAAAGGTAGGAGCCAACATTATCCACGGTGGGGCGGGCCGCCTCTCTCTGAACATATTGACGACCCGCCACTGATTCAGATTCTATTTTTGTTTGAAACACCCCACAAATTTTCAGTAATGACCTTGCCCTTATCGAATTTTAAATTAAGACTTGATGAGAGCAACCGTGTTGCGGGAAATTTGTGTTTCAACCTTGTTTCATTGGTATGTAGTTTCTCGTGTCAATGTAGATTACTAAAAACTTCATACCACATCATAATAATTTTTAATTCTTAATTTGATATTGCCCAAAGTAGAGCTCGAACGTACAGGTCTGAATGTACGTATAAACATATGAAGCGGGCGACATTCGCCATTTTAATAAACAGACAAAAAATATAAATTCAGAAAACATTGGGAAAGATCAGAAACATCACATCACCCCACCTTAGCCTGAAGAAATGCTGCTTAAAAGGAAAATTAAATCCCCATCTTTAGTATTAACCTATCCTATTTCAAAATGACGCTTTAGAATCATGTGACATTTTTTTTTCCTTTTTTCAAAACATTTCAAAAACCCCCTCTTGATGTATTTAAACTTCCACCATCATGGCTTTCGTAAGTGTGTTTCCGGTACGTTTTAGCATCCATACAATAAGAGATTGAATTATAAAAATTTTTTTCTATGGTATCTATTCCACAAGAACACGTATAATACTAGTATCGCCATTGAAACATTTGTTTTTTTCTTATCAGGATAATGAATGACGTACACGTATTTACTGAAGCAAGACTTGGTTCTCTAATAGGTTAAGGATTAGGCTATTTGGTGCACATCTATTTTTTTTAATAATTAATAAAGCCTATGGCACGACGTTACTGCGAGTAAAACTTTCACAATCCAAAATTTGTTTCAATTTAATTCCCAACTCAGACGATCGAGCTTTACTAAGAGTCATTATGTGGACGCAACACTACGGATTCTGCTATGCATAGATGCACACCGTTAACTTAAACTTAACAATTATTAAGTGTTACAAAACCAGCACGTGTCATGCCATTCTATGGGTGCTGATAAAATACAAAAGACAATGAATATGACATCTGAGACATAACGAAAACTTAATAGTTTTATATATATACATACTTTGAATCTGTTGTAACAGGTAATAGTGACAGATTAATCATCGTTTATTAGAGATTAAGAATCTGTTGATAGAGATTAAGAATCTGTTGATAGAGATTAAGAATCTGTTGATAGAGATTAAGAATCTGTTGATAGAGATTAGGAATCTGTTAATAGAGATAAAGAATCTGTTGATAGAGATTAAGAATCTGTTGATAGAGATTAAGAATCTGTTGATAGAGATTAGGAATCTGTTGATAGAGATTAAGAATCTGTTGATAGAGATTAAGAATCTGTTGATAGAGATTAGGAATCTGTTGATAGAGATTAGGAATCTGTTGATAGAGATTAGGAATCTGATGATAGAGATTAAGAATCTGTTGATAGAGATTAAGAATCTGTTGATAGAGATTAAGAATCTGTTGATAGAGATTAAGAATCTGTTGATAGAGATTAAGAATCTGTTGATAGAGATTAAGAATCTGTTGATAGAGATTAGGAATCTGTTGATAGAGATTAGGAATCTGCTGATAGAGATTAAGAATCTGTTGATAGAGATTAAGAATCTGTTGATAGAGATTAGGAATCTGTTGATAGAGATTAAGAATCTGTTGATAGAGATTAATGATCTATTTTCAGATCATTAATCTGTGAGTATACCGTTACAGCATGATAATCTATTATAACGCATTTCAAGTATATTAAGACGAAAGGAAAATGAAGACACGGCAGACGTAGCTTCGCGTTAATGAATTACGTTTAATCAAACTTCAGTTGCCCAGACACTGTCTTGAGGAAGTTTTGGGTGCATTAGCAGTCTGCTCTTGTCACCCCTGCCTCGTACGCCTATGGTTCGGGTCAGCTAGGATATTTTCCAGGGAGCAAAGCTCGAAAATTTCCCCAAAATTTTTCAGTTTCAGTTTTAGTGCATTTTCAGTTTCAGTATATTTTCAAGGTCAAGATGCATAAAAAATACGTAAATTTATGATAACAACAACATTATCATGACGTCATGTCATGTTACCTAAGTTAATACATGGCCTACAAGATCCTGAACATGACTAATATATACATAGGATTAAGACAATGTCATCATGAGCCCGTTGTCACCCCCATCCCCAGTGATTAATTAGATTAATTTTCCGAACAGATTAAATAGATTAATTTTCCAAACGAGGCCTTTAAAAATAAGGATAACATCATACGTTTGTCCAGGTATGCAGAGCTATTATGTCTAGACAACCAGGGCGGGATATGACCTCTGAAAGTGGGGGGAACATTGGACAGACTACCAAACGGTGCCGAAGGCTCCGAGAGAGGGCGAAGCCCTCCCCCTAGCAGCGTGGGGTCCAGGGGCAAGGCCCCGGTGGGAGTCCGGGGCGAAGCCCCGAAAGCTCCTGGGTATTTACGAAATTGTAGGCATTAAAATGCTACATTTTATCTCAATTATATCCTTTTTCCGCATGATTAAAATCGGCCGGAATCGATAATGCAGAGAGTGCGTGGAGGGAGAATGGATTACCTAAAATTGAGGTTCTTCGGGGGCTTCCTCCTTGGTGCTCCAGATCGTCTTTTCAGAAATAAAGCTAGGGGGCTTTTCCTGTGATGTGAATTCAGCCTTTGTCTATGATGGGGCGCCGAAAAATTTAACGTTTGAGACATCTCAGTAATGAAACTGAAATATTTAAAACGGGTGTGCGCGAAGCGTGTCGAAGAAACAGCGTTGAGACATTAAATGGAAGAATATTGTTTTTATTTAGTTTTCAATGCAGTATATGACATGTTTAAACATTATACAACTTAATAAAGTATCACTTGCGAAGCTGTGTCAGTTGCAGTTAGTATTTCTCTAGCAAAAGCAACCAGACTAAGACGTAAAAAAAATAAGTTCTGGAAAAGATGGGGGAGTGGCAAGTGCCCCGAGCCCCCGAGCCCCCGCCCCCCCCCCCCCCCCCCCCCGTAATGCCGTCTATGTAGACAGAGGTAAGCCAATGTTTTTAGCTCCATCCATGGTTAAACACAGAGTAAGATCAGTCCATAACCTGCCTGTTAGCTTGTAGAATGAGAGGCCATTAAATGCTTAAACTTTACCTAGGGCGCTGTCAACCAACGGGTTCGAAACTGGGCCGTTTAACCTCGGCTAACCCAGCCTTACCTAACCCAGGACGTTGTCAGCTTTAGTGACGGGTGAGAATGATACGCGACCATCGGTTCGCGCGGATCGTCCCGCCAGGGGAAATTTTGCTAAAAGCACCCCTAAGATTGCAGGAAATGACACTCCCTGTGCCTCATTCCTGCATGCTTAGAGTGCCATATTTTTCTTATTCTGAAAACTTTTAAGGAGACAATTTGTTCACAATATAAATAAAAAAAGAAAAAATGGAAACTCTGAGTCCTACCGGTATGTATTGCAGACAGCCTTATATCGAATATAAATATAATGGTTGTGTAACGAAAACAAACGGAACTTGTGATAATTAAATGAGGGAATGTTTCGTTCACGATGCTATGATTACGTTACTATTTATTAGCAACATATTATTCAATAGTGCATCAGGTTAATGAACATAACATTAGCTCAACAATACGTAGGGAACTATCTCGATGATGGTATCCTTTGCTCCGGTCCTATAGCCTGTCAGTGTTGCGCAGTATACGTTGAACTGATCAAAATACCCTGCACGTGTACCAGAGAACATTCACGCTGCTTCAGAGAGTTCATTTCTGCAGAACGAGAGTCAAGCACGCTTCATGCTGCAGTGACACTGATGAGATCTGGGAAATACGTTGCATGGAAATACGAGTTATGCATGAAAAATGTTTCACAATTACTTATACTGAGTAAAATTTAAAAAAAAATACGAAAAAGAAGTATTATTTCGTCAACTTGCAATTTCCCCAAATTTCCCCAAAATATTTTCCAGGGGTCAACTTCCCCCCTGCCCCCCCCCCTTCATTGGCTACGCCACTGGTTCGGGTCTTTGATACTACCTATTGAGCTTGTATCTGAAAATATGAAACTGTATTCATTGAAGTTGCTATAATTTTTGTAATAATGTCAGGACAGTACATGCCGAATAAAAAAACGAGAAGACAAAATGGCCCATCTACGAAAGTAAAAAATTAGCCTTGAGAAATTTTAGGGGAAGGGCGCACCGGATGCGTCCACATTCAAATCCTTCCCTGAGTGTGTACTAATTAAAATCGGTGCAGTTGCACTTTCCTTTCAAATGGAGCAATGTCATTATTTAGCGGCATCAGGAAAATTGAAAGTAAGATCAATGCGAAAATGCAATAATCAATTGGTTCAGCTCTGAAAACGAAGGGCGCACTCCTTAGTGAAGCTTTTCAGTTGGCCTAATACTCTAAAAATAGGCGACAGAAGCGGGGACAGGGGGGCTGACCCCCTCCCCTAATCTTTTTTATGAGATTTTAAGCGCCATGCCCCCCTCCCCCCCATAATTGAATGTCGAAAAATAATTTTTTCAAAAGTAATTTAAGTTGCTTTTATTACATTTCGGCTATTCTTTTGCTCAATTATAACTTTTCAGAGTGCAAAAGTTGCAAAGCTTCCAGGGACTTGGCCCCCTGGACCCCCACATTAACGATAACCTGTAGCAGAGTTTACTTTCGCCATTCAAACGGTTAAAACAAAACTTTTTGCAAGCTTTCTTTTTCAAATTTTTCAAATCACCTTTCTACTTTTCAAATCAGAGCCTTTTAAACATACTGCGCGAGGGGCATGCCCCCAGTCCCCTTATTGGCCCCAATGACACACATTTACCCCAGTAATAATGTCCTTTTTAGTATTATTAGAAATATCTATACAAAGGTACTTTTTTGTCCCCTAAAAAGCTTAAAATGTTAGAGCTTCCGGGGTCCCTTTTGCGGGCCTCTGGACCCCACGAATATTGCCTCGGGATTTTAAATAGAACTCCCTATTGATAAAATTGGATCTCTTAAGAAAGGCCTGTCTCAAATTGTCAATCACATGTTCAATTTTGAGTAGCTTCAACATTTTGGCTCCCCCCCCCCCCCCCCGTAATAACTGTGAAGTATGTTTTCTCCTTAATCAAATGTCATAGTACTTCCCGATTCCATTCTCGTCCCTCTACCTCATCCCACTCCTGAATTAAATTCATTGTTTACTAGAATCCTTGATTTGAACATGATTTTCGACCATTTTGGAGCCTCTCAAAATCACTAAGATCCCTGAGTTTCCGGGGGCTTCGCTCCCTGGACCATTACCGGGGCCTTAAGCACCCGGACCCCTCTCCGAGCAAGACCGGATGCCTTACGGCGTCACCATTATGTTTGGTGACGCCGTTTAGAATTTAAACGTGTTTACAAAGTGGGGGCAAAATTGGTGTATAATGCCAAACAAGTTTTAAGAGTGTACGGGGTTCTTCAGGGATGGCAGTGATTTTCGCCTAACTCGAGGCCTTTTAAACTGTTCAGTGAAAAGAATATCTTCCCTATAGTCCCGTTCTGACATTTGAAGACGACCGCCGCATCCCCTCTGCCATACGCAGTGGCGTAGCCACGTCCCCCCTCCCCCACACACACACATCAAAGGTGTGCCCCCCAGGTGCCCCCCCCCCCCCATCCAATTGCAATCTGCCCGCTCAACATGTTGTGAGCAAGCGCACTTACATTTTATCTGCTGAAATGATGAAAGGTGAGTTGCCAATTTCTTCAGCCTTTCACTTGGTCTCGCTTCGTGGTACTGTATGCATATCCTTTGTAGAAAACTATGCTCACAAAATCACGTTGCGTCACGTCAAAATGCTTATTGCAGCTTGGGTATACATGGGCACTCAATCGTGCTCGGGGCTCTTCGTGTGTTAAGTCTCATCTAGCTCCCAAAACCCTCTCAATGTGAGACATGAATGCAACATGTAAACTTTCAAAAGTTTACAAACTTGTCTGTTTTCAAAGAGGAGTCTTGAAAAAATGGAAATCTAACGATTAGGACCACATATGTCATACATACTGTCTGTATCGTCTTCACGTAGGTTTTCGACCAGTTGGTACACTAAGTACGAATGATGATAGGTTAAACGCTTTAGCTTGGCTATCAATTGAAAAGAAGTTCATAAGACAAAATTCAAATTCTAATCAACGTGTAATTGAAATGTTTGCTCATGTCAAAGAAAGACGAATGCATTGTCATAGCCACGGGAACCTCGAGCCAGTTTTAAGAATAAATTCAATGAAATAATGGTGAAGTTTGCAGTCAGTTTAATGCTCATCAAATGCCATGTGAAGGCAGAGAAATGCTTCTTTCTATAACCCCAATTTTGTTAATATCGCGGAGCTTCCGGGGGCTTCGCCCCCCCCCCGGACCCCCACCGGGGTGTTGCTTCTAGACCCCACGCCGTAGGTGGGAGCGCTTCGCTCTCCCACGGCGCCTTGGGCGCCGTTGGTTAATTCCCACCAATACCAATTTGCCCCTCCATGTATTAAGACCACAAGCCGCCAATGGCTGTCAGTCAGACTCAACAAAATGTAGTTCTGATAGTCTCACCGTAGTTATCCCTGAGTTATATGTTGTGCCCTCTGTTAAAAGTCTGTGCCCCCCCCCCCCCCCCGGTGAAAAAATCCTGGCTAAGCCACTGGCCGGCCATACATGCACTGACAATGAGGACACGGCAGATAAGACAGGTTAGTTAAGAATCACGGTCCTTTATGAAATTTGTCAATAACCTGGATCTACGTTTTGCAATTTCGTGTCGGGTGTAATTTTCATTCCATTTTTGCCTAATATGAGGTCCGTTAGTGGATTGCAAATTCAATTCTTTTTTATACATGGAAGTAAGTTGGGGTAGTGTTAATCCTCGTTTTACTTTTGTATACCATAAAAATTATCTATTAGTATTCTGCTTATACCAGACGCTAATTTTCTTTTCTTTTTTCATATCTTGATAATCATCAGTACTTAGCGGTCATCACTTTGAATGCCACGAAACCAGTTTGGTTTTAAATATGGGAATAATGTGGGGATCGTATTACCGTTCCATTTTTTATTCTTTATCTATGGAAAAGGAGCGATTGTTTTGCTGCTTATGCCCGCTACCCGCTTTAAAAGTACGTCGACAGCAAAAAAGAAAAAGTAAATCAAAAATTTGCCCTTCGGTTTAAAAGCACAAAAATCTTGTAAAAATGTACTATTGTGTCACATAGAAATGACTATTGTATAACTACCCTGTATTTATAGGGCTCACTGAGATCATTTCCTCTTATAAGTGTAAGTTTAAGCTCAAGCATTGGTTCTAGTTTTGTCTTTTATGAAGCTGTTGTACATTAACACCAACTTTTATCGGGTTTTAACACAAATTGGAAAAACAAACCTCCCAAAAATGTACAAGAATTTGTTGGACTAAGAACGTGCATGAATTAAAAGCCTTCCTGTTGCTCGTTTCGCCGGTATATGGACAGACACGTAGTTTTCAAAGAGAAAACCATTAACTTGAGACAGCGGTGTAAGTGTATATTTTTTAGACAAAAGAAACTTGATGTAGATAATGTTTATCGACTTTACATAAAAGCATGGGACTAAGTGAACAGGAAGTAAATATCGATCTTGTTATTTTCAAAGCCTTGTGTTAATGTACTTTATCGAGAATCTTTGAGTCGTGGATAGTTGTGGGGGCCAGTGCAATCATTATTCTGCTCAAGCTCACATCTTCCAAATGGGCGGGACAAACATCACTCACTCGCACCATCCAAAATTTGAGTTACCTTGGGAAAATTTTAAAATCATCCTTTTCTAAGTAATCCCAAATATATATGTAGGCTTCGTGTGGTTTTGTGACATTAATTGAAAACTGCTTCTTTGGTGGAAAAAATAATAATCTAATCCACTCAAACATCCAACTTCACCATTCGTCTTCGTTCGATCATGTAAATATGTCATCATTTTCAGTAATTCGGGCAAGTATTATTTTTCGGGCAGATTGGGTCTTATCCCCCATAAGCTGAGGTTAGCCCATACACCAATGACCTTATAAGCATTTCTCTCCTGATAATTAACTTCAAAACTTTATCCCGATTACCTGAATACATTTATAACATGCAGGCGCCTAGCTTGAAATTTGTCAAAAGTCGGCCGTAGTGGAAGTTTCGGATAGGGAGCGGAGAGTTCGAGGGCGCTGGCACGTTAAGGTCAAGGTGTGGGAGGGATGTCCGCTTCCTTTGAGTGAATTTATTTTGTTTTTTCGATGTGAAAATGTGTAATTTGGTGTACTTCATACGGTATTTTGTAACATAAGGAGGCGTACTATTTATGCATTTTTGGTGAAAATAACCATACAGCCAAAGGCCTACAATATGTCCCGTTTGGAAATTGTAGCCTAGAGGTGAACGGTATCCTCACATGGGTACAAAATGCCTCCCAGAGCGCAGCACTTAAAGAACGGAACCTACTGCCATTGTGCCTGGTGCTCAGCATATGCAATGGGTGGAGAAAACAAGCCAGTGAGCCACAACTGGAAAAATGCAGAGATGCCAACATTTACATCAAGAAATCAGGGAGGTTTCACACAGGAATCAGGGAGATTTTTAAGAATTACATGCAACTCAATGGGGGGGGGAGCTTGCTTGAATCAGGGAGATTGTCATATTTGCTAGTTGGAATGGACAAAAATCCTTGAATTTTCAGGGAGTCTCCCTGAGAATCAGGGAGAGTTGGGAATTTTCAGGGAGTCTCCCTGAGAATCAGGGAGAGTTGGCACCTCTGAAAATGCCGAGGCCGGCTCGACCAATTGACTAGGAACGGGGCCATAAAACCCCATGTAATCTAATCAAACCTTGAGCGCTGAAAGTGGCACTAGTTCCCATGCCCGGCATTCACCTTAGAGAAAAAGTTGAAACGCTAGAAGTACTGTGAAGTAAAAAACGCCAACATTTTGCTCAAGGAAGGGAAGTGCTTCCTTGCCCCTCCCCCTCCCGGTTACGCGTCTTATAACACATTTTGATATACTTGGGTGGTCTAGTTCGCCCTGAATTCTTTGAAAAAATGTAGCATTGGCACGTTTTAATGGTGGAGGTCTGAACCGTGTGTCGAACATAAGAAGGGCCCACAGATTCCCAAGGAAATAAAGTTCTGTAGGCCTACCTATATACTGGTATAGTACTGCAATGTACGATTTTATTACCCGGTAGATTGATGAGAAATCTTTTATTTAGTTTCATTGTGAGATCATGCGTGAAATATTACGATATTCGCACTACATGCTTTGCAAGGAAACGGTAACATTGTGAAGGTCATGTATTTCATTTCTTGAGGCTACAAAAGCAGGGAATGAAATGTAAAAGTAAGAACGTCACAAATTATCATGCAATCGGCATGATAAATTGCATTATTTAAATTATCCATTGATGTGCTTTCATAACTAATCATACAGATTAATAAATGCATGAAGAGAAGCCGTCTTGTCACGGTGAGCGATTAGCAGACTAACTAGTGCGGTGCAAACTGTCCACACAATGCAACTAGTAGAAGAACTACGAAATTTTGAAACAGCATAAAACAGGGACACGAAGGTTTTGATCATCATTTTTATTGATTCATTGAGATTCAGAGAAATAACAAGGGGTTTTTTGATCCAGGAAACGAGGGGGGAGGTACTCTTCTATCCCCACCCTCAACTTTCTATACTCTTGTTCTACACTTAACTACTCATTTGTTATGTCGAAGATGCAAGGGTAGGTTCTCCTCACTATGATGAATTGGTCTTCATGGGACTCATTCCAGAAGCCCATCGTTGTCAGAGGCACATTTCAGTCTCATGTGTTGTGGGTAGCTCGACTATCTGCGACTGGTTGCAAAGACTTCCACACTTTGCGACACATCTGAAAAATCCTGCCCACAAGGAATTGCGCTGCATAGAGTCATATAGTGAGGGAAGCACTAAGGCTTGCGATACTTTGCACACAGATCATGAACACAGACATGATTGTCCTTTTTAGGCTTCTCCCACTCAGTTTATGAGATGCACCATGGTAGTTTGAGCTCCACACAAAGCCTAAAAAGCCTAAAAGACAACCACAATGTTAGAGAAAGTAACCCTGATGAAGAGCACACTTTTTGTGGTAGAAATTTGCCTAGTCTGTTATTTTCCCAACTTTGGAATCTTGACAGTTTATTCACCCACAATACTTTGCCAAATGCAGTTTATTCCTTAAATAGCTGCACTTGACATTGTTGCCTCCTCTTGCAAAGTCACAAAGCCCTCATGAGCATCAAACGGTTTTTATCTCTAGTAGGGGTCACCCCTTCCCCAATACTGCCTATGCAATGTTAGTATACAATGACAACCATCACAATCAAAGAAACACATACTACAAACATTTGAAGTAGTCATCACAAAAAATTTATTTTTCAAATCTACAATGTAGGTTGGAAATGTACAAGAAAATAGGAATTTTGCAATAAGAATATTACTCATAACACAAGTCCAAAGCCAATACATATTGTTATGATCACTAATCCTGATTATTTACATGGAATGGTCTTGTTTACAATTTGACCACAACATTAATGAATCTTACAATTTTGACCCCTGTTAGTGACACAAGAAACACAATGCCAAGTCAGAGGGACATATTAATTTAAAATAACTTAAAAGACATAAAGGTTGGCAACCACCATGCTTATATTCAAAATACCACCAAACTGGTCATTTGTCAAATTTGTCATCTCTTGTGGTGATTGATTCAAGGATTCGCAACAAATAATTCTCAAAGACAGCAATGTCAGATAATGGATATTGGGCTAACAAGTTACTGAATCCCTGGGATATTTTCCTCATTGTCAATCATGAGCAACTGATGGAAAATCATACAAAATAAAAACAGATTTTTGTAGGAGCTTTGGATGGACTCCCCTGA
The DNA here is from genome assembly GCA_037179385.1 of Holothuria scabra. Lineage (NCBI taxonomy): Eukaryota > Metazoa > Echinodermata > Holothuroidea > Aspidochirotida > Holothuriidae > Holothuria > Holothuria scabra. Next base: position 2,708,445 of record CM074187.1, on the reverse strand, counting down.
GGTAAGGCAACTCCCTTACTAGAGCACCACCATTTTTCTAACCATCTTTCAAGTCAAACAATGGTTAATTTCTTACATAATTACTTAATTACTTCACATATTTCGACAATGTCATTGGATGGGTATACCTGAAGATCCAACCTTAATTGACACAGCTGCATACTTTCACACTTAAACCATATCAAGGAAACCCTCATACCACTCTTTTATGCAATGACCATTATAAATACTATAAAACTTTCCGTGAAAGTATTTTTTTTTTTTTACAATTTAATATTTGGTTCCAAATTTTACGTCACAAACCACAACTCCTTCATCCCACCAACCCAGAAAGTTCACTTTTCAGGGAAGCCAACAATCCATAAAAAAGATGAAACCACTCTTACCCATAACAACCTTCACAATGAATACCTTGAGGACCTTAGTATTCTCAGATGCAGCTAACTTCAGCTTAAAATGTGTTTTTCATTCAACCCAGTCATCTCCTAGTTACCTCTACAATGCCAACATTACTAGGCAGGAAAATATCTGTCTACTCTGTACACATACAGATGCCAAGTTGTTCCCCACAGTTCAAACACTGTGCCATATCTTAAAAGAATCTCCAACAGAGCTCAAAACCGTGACCGAACCCTAGACCACCCATGCTTGCCAGCTGCCCCTTTCCTATAACAAGCTAGTACAAGGCAGTATCTGTAGAAACTCCCAGTTATGCATGATCTTAATACATACACACACACAAAGTGTTTTATCCACTTTTGCGGAGCTTTTTTAACTGCAATTAAGGACACAACTTTCAAATAACCTGTTATATTGCAAGGAATATGGTTAGGATTAGGGTGATTTCATGAGCAAATATAGGCAGTGTGGCACGTTGATGATCATGAATGGTCCCATCAGTAAAGGGCTATCCACTAATGGATTCCTCTAGTACATGAAATACTGACAACTCGCCAGACTCATCCACCATTCTGGTCCTGTTGACACAAACCTGTACCTTTGCTTTTGTATGAATATATTAAGATCATGGTGGAGTCTTTGAAGATTTGGGGTATAACACAGAATACTTGATGGCCTTTCCGTTGGCAGTAATGTAGTTATTTCTCACTGTCTGACAGGGAACGAGGCCCTGAATCTCTCCATCAAACCACTTCTGGACCTCTAACTCTTGATCCTCTGTTACATTCTTCTCCTTCCACACATTGTGCCACTTGTCAAACTTTTGGGCCAGGAACTCTGTAACAGATTGATGAGCCTATCCAAACAAAACAAGAGTAAGTGTTACATGTGACTGTTCACAAGACTTCAACTAAAAAAAGACTCTAGGGAAAATTTTCACTTTCTACTTCACAGCACAGTTGCTTCCTTATAAATACGCATGACACAGGTTTTTCAAATACTTTGGGTTACTTATCTGTAACAGAAACAGGGTTCAATTTCTACCGTTTAGGTTAAAGTCACTCAAGTGACTCATGGTGGTTTATATTTCACATTACGTGGAAAATTTGAAATATTTATAAATCAAAGGTCCATTACTCAAATTTTTTTAAGCAATGTTCAACCTGCATCTTTGGGCACGCAAAAGAAAATAAACAAACATACATACATTGCATAGAACATTGAAAAAAAACACACACACACACCTCTACAAACAAACAACAACTTCCACCAATTACAGACCATGTCCAACTGTTCAAAAGAAAAAAGAAAATCTCCACACCTCCCTCAACCTTGTCTTCTCTTCTTTGCTCAGTTCCTCTTCCACCACACACTCCCCAGCCTTCAAACCTCTATCTTCCAGTTGTCTACCCCACCCAGCCCTTAATTCCACATATCAGTATTTGACTACTTACTTCTCTTGCCTTCTTGAGAGAGGACCTCCTGTACATATAGTCCTCAGAGTCAACAACATACACCATTCTGTATGAGTTCAGGTTGAATTTACACTCCATATTGTTGACCATATCAACACCTTGGAACTGTTTCACAGGGTTTTGAGGGGTATCCTCCATCTTTACTTTCATATCATCCTCCTCTCCATTTTCTTTCTTCTTTGCCTCAACATCATTATTGCTCTCCTTCTTCTCCTCTTCAGGCACCTTTGTGGTATCTTCTCTCTCCTTTCCTGTCTCTTCCTTTACCTCTTTAGGTTTTACTGTTTCCTCAACCTTACTTTCTTGTTTTATGAAGTTCTTGCTTCTAAGAGGTTGTTTCAGTGATGCAGCGGCCTGAGTCGACATAGTAAGAAGTGACTCCTTCATTTGGCGTGACTGCCGAAGATTCCTAGGGACAGATAGCAACAGGTTTTTAATGATATTCCATCATATTTTGGATTTCAGTTGCTAAAATATGCTAACATAACTAATCAAAACTAACATGCCATCCCCATAGCCTTAAGATTCCTCTTATACACACAAGCAAGCCAAAAGTCTACTTCAGCAAATTTCTGTGCAACTATTATGTAAGGATTTTAACATAAAAAACAGGTCAAACAGAAGTCTTTTGACCACACCTGGGGATAACCAACCCTTCAATTTTATGTTTTCAAATATTCTCTGGTGACCTTGAAACTGATGGAACTATGACTATGCAACAAAGAAACTGCAATTCCTCTTATGAATTCACATATAACAGTATAAATTTATGAAACAGTAAACTGGTTGTAAAGTTTAAAAGTTACAACAGTAATGGTAAATGTTTAAGAAGCAACCCCTGCTTGCTTGAAGTCCACTGTAAGGGTGAAATATGACAACTCCATCTGTTTATGTCTCAAAGGCCCACCAAATTAAGTTCAATTTGAATGTTAATGTTGCCAGAGTGCCTATAGCTCCCATTTCCCACAGATCAAAATCTATTTTATATGACAAAAGGTGTAGCTAAAGACATATTTCAAAACAACAGCTAGATCTCATAAATTTCTGCTTATTAGTTTTCCAATTATGTTTTATATTATTTCAGGATTTCTGCATATTCTGGTTAATTGAAGTAGTTACTTCTTATTTTCACAGTTTATTGAGAAAAATATAGTCACAGTCTCCCGATTCTCAAAGAGCCATTCATGTAATAGGATAGTCTACTAAACTTAATCCAAATAAGACTGACTGTTTATCTCCTTTCAAGGAGCACCTACCGCCATTGTGCATGGAGCTCAGCATAGGCATTGGGGTGGTGAAAATAAACCAGTGGGCCACAACTGGAAACAAGAGCCCAATGGGCACTGTGGTTCCTTGCTGGATGATATTATAAGAACTAGTGTACAGCCAGTCTTCGAAACAGAGCAAAGCGAAAGTTCATACTCAATGTTTGTAACATCTTCACAAGGGGTATTTTAGTACTTATATTACATGATATCAATGACAAAATTTTTGTGGCCTTACTTGCTGTACATTCAACTTGTATAATGCTTGGTAATCCTTCAAAAACATTTCCTCATTTCCATATGTATTTAGGCTTGTAATCAAACTTGTGGTTAGAGAGAGAAAAACACCCCTTGTACTTCTCTCAAAAGCTATTTTTACTTGCTCTCAAATAAAACTTGCTATTACTTTAAAACAATCTACCATTTGTCCTGTTTGCTATCTCTACACAGAAAACAGGGTTTATTCAGCAGTTAAGCAGAAAGCAAGTGATTAATGGGGTGTGATAATAGAATGAGGATTAGGTTACCCCACAGAGCACAGCAGTATTAAAGAGACATACTGTATAATCCATGCATTGCTTCCACTGGCAGAGAGACCAATTTAATGCAGTGTGACCTGTGCTCATTGAAATCTACAGATTTCAGTTATTGCCCTCTTACAACTGAATGATCCAAAATCTGTGTACAACCCGAAGTAATCATTACTGAACGAATGTAAAGGCCAAATTCCTACAGTGTTTGGGTGTATAAGCAGGCAAAACCAGGTGAGATAAAAATCTATTGAACCTCTCTTTATCTAGCTTACAACATTTTCTAAATAACATTTCCAGTGGTTGACCTCCAGTGACCTTGATGACCTATGACCTAAACCAAACACAAATTGATTTGAAATCTGTCCTTTTTACCTTTAAATACTATGTTAAAATGTTTTTCAGTATTTGACCCCTGGTGACCCCAGATGACCCATTGACCTTCACCAAATATATCAGATTTCATCGTAAAACAATAACACACCCACACACCAAGTAAGACATCTATCCAAGTTTCCTACCTTGAAATATCATGTTGAGAAGGTTTTTAGTTTTTGACCTCTGGTGACCCCAAATGGCCTTTGACCTCCACCAAAAACTATAGGGCACACCTTCAAACTATGGCACTTCTATATACCAAGTTTCAATTTAATCCAAATTTCCCTTGTTGAGTTACAGCGTACCCAAGCTAGCGTCACAGACACACACACACACACACACACACACACACACACACACATACACACACACATACCCCAAGCTGACTACATAGGTTCCTTTTGCTAACGCAAGGAACCAAAAAGGCTATGGCCAGCTTGACTTAAACCAACTAGTTACAAACTGGACCATAAAGCTCAACCTAACCAAATCTTTCAAGTGTTCTTTTACCTCTTTAAAAATACTGGTTTCTTTGACATTTCTTCTTTCAAGTCATCTGCTGTGTCTGCACTACTGACATACTTTTGCATATAGGATGACCACTTCCCCACTTCCACTGGGTCATCACTGTGGTCTTCCTCTGTGTCCAGAAGTTCAATGCCCAGGGCTTTGTCTCGTTTTACCTGATGGTAGACAAATGATCAGAGTATAATACTGGCTAATATTCACTCTTCTTGGTAGCAATCTTGGCTACTTTCACAAATCCTCCATGGTCCCCACATATCCTACATTATCCCATATAATTTCCCTTCATCTCCTCCTAAAGATGAATCCGATTAGTCCTTGTTTTTAATGACTGTAGGCAGCCATTAGTGGGGTCCATCAGCCTTTAATCGTCTTCATTTATTGTTTACGTGAATTTCAAATCCTCATATTCAGTGAAGTTGAGAAAATCAAGATACACTTCAGTGTACAACCATCCATGGAACAGGTAAGGAAGGAAATTTAAAGATTAAAGGTGATGGACCCCAGTAATGGCCGACTAAAATCAGCCCATCACAATCTGTCCAGATTCTTCAATATTATGTACACTGAGAGGAACATGAAATTCCATTCTTCAGACCTTACAACTTGTGCTTCAATACCATTACATTAGGCCTTGACAAAAAGCCACCCCAACTCTTTACTGGCATGTATCATTTTCAAGAAGGCAGCTCCATTTCATCACTTCACATCTGAAACCCCTATCAACTGCTTAGCTCAAAGTTGTTTCCCCTTTACTCTAGCCATGAGAGTACAATAGCAAATGAGAAAAACCTTTTCCATCAAAAAGTTTGACTGATGGAACTGAAAACTTTCATAGCTTGTAAACTTTTATTCAGGAAGGGTGGAATAAAAAAAAAAAACATGGGACTGTCACTCAACTTGCCTTTATCCATAAAAAAGAAACCTTCCAAAAACTTGCTGTTAGTCATTTTGCAACATGTAATTTCTGTTTAATTTAAAATCATAAACTAAGCCAGGTACCCTTTCAACTTCTGAGTAATAAATGCAAATTTGTTTGCTACTTAATGCATACTGTTGCATGACAAATGTGAAACAGAATAATATTATGTCAAGCTTACATAAGTCACTTTAAAGCAGTTTTCATCAGGGATAAGTTGTTCCACTTTTCTTTGATAAGCTGATTCTTGTGCTAGCCGAGCTGATGCCGAGGCCATAGTACCCCCTGTAGCTCCAGACCCAGCCTCTGAGAGGTAGCAATCAGTAATCTGTAAACATGTATCCTCTACCACAAGATTCTGAAGCTGTAAAGGTGAAAGGAAAAACAAACCACACATTAATCTCATCTATACGATACAAAAATGTTATAAACATTTACTAAGATAAGCATGGAAAGCTTAAAGGCAGAGTTTAATAAGGCTCTAAGTTCATATAAAGTTTGATATGCCAGAGGTAAAAACATTCCATTGAAATCCAATGTGTAGTTAAAAAAAATATTATGCTTGTGATAGCTTTTATTTGAATTAAAGGTTCAACACTATCACTGTATTTAAAGCTGAAATTAGTTTCTCCTTATGATTCTGTTACTGAATTCTGATCTCTTTCTAGATAAAATGTTGATATAACCAGGGAGGAATCAGCACAAACAGCTACAAAACACTCATGAATATAGCAACTTTGAGTCTGCTCTGATACAGGGCATGTACAACATGTATATTATGTGCAACATGTATAAAGCTGCTAAAGTGAGTACTAACCTGTCTAACAATGTTCTGTACAACTTTATCAAGAGTAAATGCTAAATAAGCATGGATACCAAACATTTCTCTCAGCTGATCCTCAAACACACTGCTCTCCATATTTCCATCAAGTACATTCCTTATCATTTCCAGTAATGTTGTGTAATAGCCTTCTGGTTCTACGTCCACTGTGATATACAAAAAGAGTGGAACAATGTTTAGTTGTAACTCAGTTAACAAGGATCAATGTAATGCAATTATAACATATTGTCTCCTCCCCCACATCCCCGTCACAGTCCTTCTCCATGCGCCCACCCCCTTCCCTTCCTCTCCCTACAGAATGCATTTGCCATATGTTGTAAGTAAAGGTAACTGAAGGGGAGGGCTTACTCCACATATTAACTTGGAAGATACATTAACTGACCACCTACCCACATATTTAGCTGACACTAAACAACACATCTAAGTTAGTGTGTAGCTTAACCCTTTACCATTGTTTGGGTCCTTTTGGACCCATGCGGAGAGCTCGGCTGTCACCCATCTTTACTGTCTCATGCGGAGCTCGAAACTGCGAGTAGCTACCCGAAAATTCGGCCACAGGTCACGGGGTCAATGGCCTACAGAAGCCGATGCGGGGCGGGCTACGTCCGCTTTTCCACCCACTCCCAAGGCACGCAAATATGCCCCGATCGGAGCACAACAGTAAAGGGTTAATCTAAAATATCTGCACCACTCGGCTAAAGGGTTACGTGCACACACGCAGAGACAGTGGCATCAGCTTTGCAGTAAACACACTCCATAGGCTTATTTTAACCCTTTACCGTTGTTTGGGTCCTTTTGGACACATGCAGAGAGCTCGGCTGTCACCTATCTTTACTGTCTCACGCGGAGCTTGAAACTGCGAGAAGCTACCCGAAAATTCGGCCACAACAAAGAGAGAGACAATAGTTTAAGGTCACAGGGCCAATGGCCTACTGAAGCCGATGCGGGGAGGGCTACGTCTGCTTTTCCACGCGCAAACATGCCCCAATCGGAGCACAACGGTAAAGGGTTAATGCCCATCTAACTTACACAGCATCAGTGTGATATCACTAATTTTTTAAACTACACCATAATTGCAATATACATCAATCAGGTAAAATAACCTTAATGTTACTGAGATATTACTGGATATCAAATCCTGAACAGCTGTGACACTGAAGCTTATCACAACTCCTTTTTGGAATGGGTTTCAGTGATACCATTATTTCCACCTACACATATAAGGCCAAAAAGTACATTTTGAGCAGGAATTATTGTAAAAGAAATGTAAGGCACCAATCAGTTTTGGTAGATTATAATTGGGTTTCTAGCGAACTATTTAGCTGTGTCTGTGACAAGTGGGAAACAAGATATATAAAGAGACAGGTTTTTTTTTTAACATTATGATACATTAAATTAGCAAAAAAAACAAACAAAACAAAATTTAATTCAAACTGTTAAGCACACTGGAGCAGAGGTGAGTTCCCACTACTGGCTAATTAAGAGTCACAATTCTAAATTTGAGTTGTCCAAGCCAAAGCATTAATCAATGTTTGTTCATAAAACCCATATGTACAAAGTTACTGCAAACTATCACTTTCGATTCAGACAATGCCAATATCAGCGCAACATAACATCAGCTGACAGTACACCAGTATTATTCAAACTTTCTGTGCATTTCTTTCAGAAAATATGCAAACAATGTTCTTGTCCTTCTCAGATCTCAAAAATCACAATCAGCTGACACTACCAACACTCACATGGAGTTTTTAGACCAAGAGCTACTGCTGTAGATACTTTGCTTGGTTTACGCTGGCCTCCGTCTGCTTCTGCTATGATCTCAGCTCTCTTCTTCATCTTAAGCAGCCTCTCACAGAGGATTGTGTGCAGCCGGAAGAACAGGTACCAGTTATTATTGGTGAAAAACACATGGTACACACTATCCTGTAAGTTAAATGAAAAACGAAAAGTGAAATAAATAATAAAATCTTGAACAGAACAAAATAACTATATATGAATTACACAATTCCCAGTGGAATGAACAGTGTGTACAAAACAGCTAGTGTTACTATCAAATCACTTACAAGAAGGGTTCAAGGTCATATCTAAGCATTTTGGTGAAATCTGCATTGACATCCGATGGGTGGATCTCAAGATATGAGCAAGTAAAGTTGTCACATTTTCAACAGACAGTGAACTTTTAGCAAGCATATATGACATCATATCCCCACATTAGTGGACATTCTCTTGTTTTTATTTAAAATTTACATCTTATTTTCTCCTCAATGGTACCCTATTATCAAAATGTAAATGCCTAGGTGAATTAACAACTTTTCAAACTTTGCAATCCCCATGGGGAGGTCCTTCTTCTATTATCCTCAAGGTCAATATAACAGTATGAAAAAAAAAGGGAAACAAAGAATTCCGTGTCAATGTGAGGAAGTGATATAATCTCTGCTGCCCTAAATCTCACTTTGGAACACAAATCTAGCAACTTCTTTTGCTGATATCTCAGGAAATACATGTCCAATTTGAATGAATATTTCACACACCACACTGAGCAGATTTAGTTATTCTTTCACATGTAAATATTAATATTTTGCTTAAACTTCCCCTTTTAAGTATTTGATGGGGTTCTCATCTTTCCCAACCACACAGCCCAAACTTCTTCATAAGTTCTTGCACATATATGTGCTCTATGTCAACCAGTGCTAACCAATAATATAACCATAAATGATGTTTTTCGGTGGTTGAAAATTTCATTTTAAAACTGCTGATGAGTAACACTGGCCAAACCTACTGCCTGGTATTACTTGAAAGAAGTCATTGTGGGTGAGGAATTGGTTACAGTGTGTTTTGTGAATCACAGTAAATCTTTTCCTCTTGCAAACTTACAGATTTAAAATGCATCAAGTGTTTTGCAAATACTGAAAATGCCAACAGATGGGCCTCAAGGTTCAGAGTAGAGTGTACACTGCAAAAGTTGTATCAAAGAGAGCCAATAATCTATATCCTTCTGTCCCACAGTAAAATGAAGGGCAACACTGCATATGACAGTTAATGATTAGTGTGACCACCTTTTTTTTTTTTGCTTTAACACAAACATTATTAATGATTTATGCATGAATTATAAAACCTTGGACTCTCAACTCTATCAGCCCAAATGTATGGAAACAAATTTCAAACTATTCATCTGCTAAGTATAGAAATCACTTCCAGATAATTGTACTGTCACATTGTACAGGATCATGAATACATAACTAACACACACACATCTACTTCAGTGCAAAGGTTTGGATAATGCTTATACCTAAAAGCAGCACACCTATTAGTTAACTAATGTTTTACATCTGTTTGCACAGAGACACAATCCTATTTTAGTCTAATCCAAGGTCTGATGAACTGATAAACCAGATAGCTTCTCATATCTCCTACTTACAGAATTCCAAAGATGTTTGTCAGCAGGTCCTCCTGCCAACTTTGTTTTTACTCTTTTATCAAAACTTTCTTTCTTTGGAGAATTTGATTCATGTTCATCAGTTTCCATATCTGTAGATTAATAGAAGAAGGCAAAATATGTTGTAATTATAGTAAAACCAGTGTAAAATAGCAAAGTTATTAAATCAGTATCATAATGATCATGGCAACTAACAGGCAAAGGACACTACAGACAAGAGTATCAATTTTGCCATAACTCAACTATCATTTCCCAGACACAGTTACTGTATTGCAGTATTAGTATGAAGGGATCAAACCCAGTGGGGTAAGGGTAAGTTAGTTAATTAGTTGGTTAGTTAGTTAGATGTTTTTTTAGTTAGAGTTTTATGGACCAGTTTCCAACCTATTGGTGTAAGTTGAGCCAGCCACAGCCTTTTTTCCAGTTGTGGCTCACTGGCTTGTGTCCACATAGCACCTTCAATGCTGTAGATGTCAACTGCTACAACAGGACACTTTAGAGAGTTGGTCAGCTTGAAACAAGTATTTTTTTTATTGATCAAGGTCACAATATTAAAGGTCAAGGGCAGGCCCCCAAAACTTGTTATGGAGCAAAAACTTCATCTGACAATTTTCCTCTCATTTCTCTTCATTGCATCTTTTACAATATTTCAGGAAAAAACAACATTTCACCTTTACAAAAGTACACTTTGATAACCCAACACTGTTGCACCCTTGGTACTCATGTTAACTTGATAAGATTCCAACACATTTCCAATAAATTGACACCTATTGCACGATTTCATTCTCCAAAAGTTTGAATATGACCTGTCAACATTCTAGGGCTCAAACTTTTATAAGGTATGAATAAAACAATACTTGAGAAGATGTTTGAGTGACTGTTTGACGACTCTACGACCAGAAATGACCTTTGCCCTACTTCAAAAAAAAAAACAACTCTGATAATCCATCATGACCTTAAAGGGGAGCAATAGTGGCCATCTGGTTCCCCATAAGTTTGCAGTACATATATAACCATTAAATATTAACACTACTGTGTTGCTTTTCCATAACAAACTCATGTCACAAAACTCATTCATCTTCAAGACATGAGCATTGCCACACTCGAAGAAAGACCACCATCATTCAGCCGTTTGATGACATAAAACATGCACTTGAAACAATTATTCCCGTTGTGTAGCTTAACCAAACTTGAAACTTAATTGTTACTTTTGCTACTTTTACTTTTCTAATAAAAGGTTCTTATCCTCAAGAATAGGGGTTGGCACCTTTTTGGCCACAATATGGTACTTACTGAGGAAGTGTGAAGCCATATCTGATGATGCATTCTTGGGGGGGGGGGGTTAATTATAATGGAATGCACTATTACTTCCCTCTTGTGCACCAGTTATTTTGAGCCCCATGTTATTACTCTTTAAAAATGCATTGTAGAACCTATCAAACAACTTAGCAGTTTGTGTATAGACAACAGGCAAAACCTTCCCTCATCTTCAATTAAAAAGGTGTAAGAAATAATGACCAAACCATCACACAGCATCTACAACACCACAATATTCATTCTCCAATGGGCAGATTTTGAATTGTCACAAACATATATGTTTCATGCTGGGTTACATCTACAGTATTGTTTATTCTTTAAGAAAAAATTCATGACCAGTTCTCTTTTTCACAAAATATGATGTAAAAAATGTCAATACCATCATCATCATCTTCTTCATTATCCGACAACTCTCCTCTATCAACAAACAAGAAATCAGACAGGAAGTGATGCAATAACTGCTTGATTTTTTGTTTCTCTTCTTTGTGAATCCCTGAAAAGAAAGGACAAGAATAAAATTCAGCTTATCGTCACAATGGGGGCTAAAAAACTGAGGAGAATTAAAACTTGATCTCTAAAATTTGACCAATTTTTTTAATTTTTTCATGTTTTTCACCCATTTTTCTCAAAGAATTTATGAATTGGGATAAAAGCAGGGTGCCCTGGTCTTAAATGTGATTTAAGACCTCCGATGCCGTCATCACAGAGGCAGCCTCTATGATGACGTCATCGTCGGTCTTAAATCACATTTAAGACCAGGCACCCTCGCCTTTATCCCCTAATTGAATGAACCTTGCATTTACGTTTAATTCAACAAAAAGAATTACAATCCTTACCCTAAAAAAAAACCTTGATACTATGAAAAACAAAGCAATGACTAAAATTCTCACTTAATGACCTCTGAAGGGTGTTCACCATAGTCTTAACAGTAAGTATGGTACGCATTGCTGAAAAGCATCATAAATGGTCTAAAATATGACACTATTTTTCATAAACTCAGTGTTTTATGCCACCGCAATATCCACTCAATGCCTACCATAAGAAGGAGAACTTCTTGAAGAGACTGATTATCATGGCAGCAGAAATAGAAAAGTGACCTTTGAGTTAAGACATCTCTATGATCTCAATGAGACTTTTGTTGTACAGCTGCAACTGAGTGTATCAAAGGACAGCATCACTTGCAGGATCTCCACATAAAGTTCTCCCTTTGTTTAGTTAAATTTACCTGTTTGGCGTTTTGCATGATGAATAACGAGGGCAGCAACATCATCCACAATTCCTTTGTCAGGATGTGTGAAGCTTAAGTGAGGGCCAGTCTTTGGATTGTCATTTTCTTGTCTCTGTAGAATTAATGTAACAACAACATTAGCCTTTTTAAAGCAAGCATTGGCAATAAACTGAAAATTTTTCAAAATATATGTTAAAACATTAATGGCGAGGGTGCCCTACTGGTCTTAATAAAGATCTACTTGGCAAGTAGCTACCTTCCCAAGATCTACCCATTCTGCTGTCAACATTGCTAACCCACACACATCTTTTTCAGCCTGCAGTTACTGACTTCACATCATTCTTCATACTGATTCTTGTCTTTGCTTTTATTTTGTCCAATACCTCAATGCTGGGTAGTCTGCGGTCCACCAGCAAGTCCTTATTAGGCACTCATGATTTAAAATCACAAAAAAGCGAAAACTACCTACCTCATCAAATATTGTTTCAATGTCATTGAGAAGACTCTTTGAGCGTAGCTGCCTAATGTCATTCTGCTTGAAGTTCAGCCCCTGGTGATCCAGTGATTTCAAGTAGTACTTCTCATTCTGTTCTCTCCAGATTTTGTTGAAGCTTCTCTGTGCTTCTCTCCACTCATCATCTTTCAACTTCAACCTAAAATAGTTTTTAAGTCAGTGGAAAAATACTCACAGTTCAGTAGAGGTAAAATTTGGTCACTTTAAACAGACAGTTATCATTCAACTAACAATAAACTAGATTCAAAGACCACTAAAAAAACAGGAGGTCCTGTTATAGTCCTTACTGATTTTAAGGAAGTCCAGATTTATTCAGATTCACAGAGGAATGCTGCATGCATCATTGATGTGTAAGCAGTGGCTCACTGGGCCATTGTTAGTGCTTGCTATGCCCCCCTTGAATGCAGGTGGAGGCTTGCAATTTTATTGTTGGTACCTGCTTAATATGTGAGACTGGATCGATTGACCATTAGACTTCAAAGAGTTAACACTCTTTATGCTTCTAGTTGAGTAAAGCAGCCATGGATGTGGCTACTGGCCCACACAGTATAGCTTTGCAACATTTGCTCTGAAAGACCTAACCCAGCGACCATGGTGTGGTAGGGAGCCCAAGGAGATATGTATACTTTTCTGGCTTTGTAATAACATGTTTCAAATGTTTATTTGATAAATGAGTAGCCTACTGAAACAGACAAATACTTTTATGTTTCTCTTGCTATTTTGTATTTCACTATATGCCTTTGTAATGTGTACGGAAGCGTAGAAGGGCCATTCAAAAGAAAAAAGGGCCATTCAAAAGAAAAAAGAACCGTCTCGGCAAAGTGACAATTTTCGTAAAATTGACATTTTGACGACTTAATGGACTCCTTAAAATGGCAAAATTTGGAAAATTGCCATCTTGACAAGATAAAACATCTTGTCAAAATGGTAAAATTCGGAAAATTGAAATTTTGCTGACCAAACAACATCTCGTCAAAATGACAAAGTTCCGAAAATTGTTATTTTGCCGAGTAAGAACATGTTGTCAAAATGGCAAAATTCCGAAAATTGTCCTTTTCCCGAAATAGAACATCTCGTCAGAATTGCAAAATTCAGAAAATTGTCATTTTGCCTAGTATCAGCATGTTGTCAAAATGGCAAAATTCGGAAAATTGCCACTTTGCCGAGTTAGAACATCTCGTCGAAATGGCAAAATTCGGAAAATATGACATTTTGCCTAGAAAAAACAACTTCTCAAAACGGCAAAATTTGGAAAATTGCCACTTCGCCTAGTTATAACCTTCAGGGCGAAATTCTATGGAAATGTTAAGGTGCCATAAAATTACGAATTAGTCATCGCATTATTTTAACATTTTGCAACAAAATGATGAAATGAGTCTTATTATCTTAACATTTTGCAGAAAAGTGATAAAATGCAAGTGTACAATATTTCAACAATTCAACGTTTTTGCACTGAATTACTCACTTATTGCAAGTGATAAATTTAGCATATTGTTAATTTGCAGAAAAATGACGGATTACGGATCTGCTTTAGATTCCTATTTCCACAATTTACAGAGGTAGAATAATATGCGCCGTCATTAAAACTAATTCACATGTTTTCATAACGAAAAATTTCTGTATATCTGTGTGTTTGGGTCAATCTGACCTCTTGAGGTAGAAGGCGGGGGTAAAACTTCCAGACTTCAGAGAGCCCCTCAAATTCGAATTTGGGGTTGGGGCAATCTCTGTCTTTCATTTTACTGTCTCAACGATTTTACCTTTGACTTTTTTCCGGGGCATTTTGCCCCTTCCCCTCTTGCTATGCTACTAGTTTGATATGTGTACAACGTGTGGCAACCTGCGTAGCGCCTCTGTGGCTGCATCCCCCTTTGGGAGGTCGCCCCTCAGATTTTTTCGTAACGATGAGCTGGACGAAAAAATGCATCCACCCCGCGGGCTAGCAAAGTCTAAACGCCCTTAAAATTGAACGCACAGCTACAAATTTAAAGTTTGTCATAGTTTTTACTTGAATGCTATACAAATCCGGGCTTGGTTTAAGACAAAAACAACAACTGGGATTTAATTATCCTTTTAGAAGCAGATTTTCTGAACCAGTGTTTTAGTCGAGACCAGCATATCCAAGACTGAGACCAGAAGGTGTCGAGACCGAGACCAGGGCAGAATTCGAGACAGACTGAGACCGAGACCGACAAAGTCCAAGACCGGGACGAGATCGAATGTACATATTACATAGATTACCTAATGCTCCAAAAATGACGTGTAGCACCAAAAGTGCTTCGTCATTGATTTGCACATATTTTATTTTATCCTATGCATGTCCGTATGGGATGGGGGACGGGGGCTACAGTCCCCAAAATTTGCCAAAACCTTGCTTAATCGGGCAGACATTGGTTCCTCAGTAGGAAAGAGATTATACCGTGGTTGCGGATTTGGAATAGGGTAAAAAGTCACCCCTGAGAAAAGAGTGCCATACGGCCATCACCATATGCCAAATATAGAATTAATGACTTAACTTAATCCAAGTATTTTTCTCATGTGGCTCACATGGCCGTACCCGACTCTTTCTCCTCGGGAATGGTGTTTTTTCCCAACTCCAGATGCCCAACCAGAGCATAATCTCTGCCTGACTGAGGCACCGAAGTCTGCCCGATTCAGCAAGGTAATGGTCATTTGCGGGTGGCAGCCCCCTAACCTGCCCCGTCCCTTACGGCCCAGGTGGCCCTACTTATCAAATTGGAGTCAGTCAGCGCCACATGTGTTTAGTGTTGTGAATTTGATTGATGCATGAAGTGAGTTTTTCCAACCCACAGAAATATAAGTCGCAGAACTCTACATAGTTATTGTCAAGTTTTCCCTTGGGCCAAACATGAACATGGACTACTTGCACTCTCACAGAATGCATTCATTGCAGTTGAAGAAAATGAGTGTTGAAAGTGTTGAAAGTTCTAAGCTCGTCTAAAAATTACTCTAAGGGCAAATCGAAGTAAAATGTTATTGTTAACAAATCTAGTGAAACTACCACCAAGAGCAGATCCGGCTAACTTTTAAAAGAAGTGGAGCTGAAACTGGAAAGAGAAAGTAGTTGATGGGCAGGTAAATGTGATTCTCTTAAGGAGAGATGTAGGCCTACTGTAATTTTGCCTAAACGGTTACCTCAGCAGTGTGCGTTACCTTCATGTTCAATTGGCGCAGTTGGAAGTGTGCAGAAATTTTTGAAAAAAAAAAGCAACCCATCAGACAGACGGAATTTCCAGATGTTTTTGCCATAACTTCATTTGATGAGCATGAAAATTGCTGCCTTTTCTCGTAAAAAGAAGAATCAAATCTTAAAAAATTTTCTCAGTCACACTCTGACTACAGGGTAAAAAATGCTTTTTGGCACACGAGGACACAAGATTTTCCAGGGGGCAGGTGCCCTTCGCTCCCACCCCCTGCATCCGTCACTGATAGGGGTCAGATAACACTGTTAACATATTTCTTCTTTTTGTTCGTAAAGCGCCTGTACTCGTGATTGTACCATAAACTCACCAAACTGGGAAAAGAGCAACTATGATACAAAAATTTTGGTATACATGAGTAATTCATCAATTTTCTGCAAAACGAGGAATTAATAACATTCGTTAAATGCGTAATTTATCAATTTTCTGTGAAATTTTGAATTGTTGAAATATTGTAAGTTTGCATTTCACCATTGTCTGCAAAATGTTAAGATAATAAGTAAACATTTCATCATTTTGTTACAAAATGTAAAGATAATGCGGTGACCAAGTTCTTAATTTGATGGCACCTTAACGCTTCCATAAAATTTTGCCGTTTAAATAAGATGATCTAACTCGGCAAGATGACAATTTCTGAATTTTGCCATTTTGACGAAAAGTTCTTACCCGGCAAGCTGACATTTTTCTGAATATTGCCTTTTTGACGAGATGATCTAACTCAGCAAGATGACCATTTTTCGAATTTTGCCATTTTGACGAGAAATTCTAATTCGCCAATATGACATTTTTCTGAATTTTACGATTTTGACGAGATGTTTAAACTCGTCAAAATGTCATTTTTCTGAATTTTGCCATTTTGACAAGATGATCTAATTCGGCAAAGTGACAATTTTCCGAATTTTGCTACTTTGACGAGATGTTCTAACTCAGCAAAGTGACAATTTTCTGAATATTGTCATTTTGTCGAGATTTTTTAACTTGGCAAAATGACAACTTTCGGAATTTTAACGTTTTGACAAGTTGATTGAAACGCCAAATTTTGGATTTTTGTCATTTTGAAGACTTAATTTTAGTCGTCAAAATGTCAATTCTACGAAAATTGTCATTTTGCTGAGAGACTTTTTTTTTCTTTTGAATGGCCCTTCTACGCTTCTGTAAATTTGAGTATCTTTTTATTAAATGTAAAAGCATAACATTCAATTTTATCTGCACAGTTTTCCCAGAGTTATGTGCTGGAGTTTAGAGTTCAGGATTACAGGAAAGAAAACTACTCCAGGCCAAACCCTTGAGTCTTCATATAAAAGTACTTGTGTTGATTACTTAAGAATGGTTACCAAACTACATGAATGTTGGGTTTACAAAAATAGCACAGGGATCTCCCATATAAATATTGATCTTAACTGAAGTACCTTTCATGTAATGGTTTGTGACATTTTGAGGGAAGTTGCCTGGCAAATAACAAGGTTAATGGCAAATCTGGGAAGAAGTTGATCTGTTTTGCATGCATACATTATTATTTTACACTGGAATGCAGAGGTGGCAAAAAGACAAGCACTCTTTACTGCCTAATTTTTTCCAATAGAGGCACCATTTCTAGTCAGGTGATCATCTGTATTTATAATAACCTGAGTATGGATTGAAAGATTTTACTTTACTCCTTTCAATCTGCTAACAGCATGACATACTATAATGCTTCTTACTTCCATCTATCAAAAGAGATAACTTAAAATGTGACAAAAAGGGCACTGAGCCAGGCAGGTTTCACTCTAAAGAACTCATTAGGTATGAAACATTTCACAGCACTGAAACCAGACATAGAAACACTCACCGTTTGAGAACTAATGGAACAGCCACAGCTGGATTCTTCTTCAACCCTTCAATGATGTCAGGTGCTTTGTCTCCATATATCCTTTTAAGAAAGAAGTGAATCTTACATATCAATTATAGCATTCAAATTAACAACTCCAACATCCAATTCCCTACAGGTTAAACTAAGTCCAGAGTCAATCTTCCCATGTGTACAATCAGATGAATTTGTCAGATGCATCCGCAAAAACCAATCAGATCCAATCCAAACATACATGATGATATGAGCATGGCCTACAAAACTATTTTCAGGCAAAAGTGGGTCACAAATTTTCAATACATTACCTGAATGTTTGAGAACACCATACATAAATACAACTCCATCAACTAGTGAAATATTAAAGTACACATTTAACTTCAAATGATGACAAACATTCCTACAAGTCATGTTTCTTTTTAATCCTGGAATTCTGAAATCAGAAAAATTCATACTTGATGATAATCCTTGGGTTCTATTGGTCGACTAGTCAGGTGACCACATATTATCCCAGGGTAAAATAAAAGTAAAGGATAAATGAAATCCTGTTAAGCTAGTCTCTATGTCACTCTTAGTTAGGCTGTTATTATGTTGTTATTTACAAACCAAGTTTTCCTTCATTTTAATCATCAACAAGTCTTGACTGGTATATTAAACAAGAACAATGAACACTGGAGGGTGAATGCTGTTGCAAGCCTCAAATTTAGCGGCCACGACGGTCATTGCTGTCGTACATTTCCTTTTTGCCGTGATGCCCTGGTAAAATGGTTAAAATTCACAGCCAAAGCTGCTGTTGTGCCCTCTGCAAATGGCTGCAGTGCCCTCAGACCTTATTGTTAAGTTCTAACTTATCACTACAATGCAAGTAATACATGTGTGGTGAACATACATAGAAACTCAAAAACTCCTAAAACTTGGTGCTTCCTACATAAGAAAATGCAACTTTCTAAATTCTTTCAGTTTTAACAATGAGACATGTGCCTTGCAATACAGCATTATACAAGCTGAAGCTACGTAGCCTGCTCTGCAGTTGCATACCTAAATACAACAGCAAGTCTATGTAAAAAGCAACAGGACAATCACAACTTGCGATAGGGTCAATGTAAGTTTAGTGTGCAAAATTCCCCGCATTGAGGTCAAGTTATGCCGATCATGTGCCTGCTGTACTGCACTGCGGTGGAAGCCTTTCATTTCCTTTGCAGCATGTGTGGCTACTGACTGTGGTTTTCTGTTACATTTTGGTCCGGGTCTGGTTGGGTTCGTTTGTTTCTCAGGGTCTGTTTATACGTACTAAAAAAGTCCACAGGCTACACACACTGCTGTTTCCCGTTATTTCACCATTATTTTGGTAAGCAATGCAACTCGTTCCGTTTTGTATGATGCAAATTTTTTTGCAAATAGTATTTAAACAAAATTAGTCTGTAATTGAAGTTGAGTCTTTCCAAATGTGCTTATGACCTGTGCACTTCCAATTTGAAATTGATATCGAAGTATATTGGGACAAGAGAGTTTCTGGGGGCTTACAGCCAAGCCCTTTGAGTCTAAGAGTGCACAGTGTAAGTTCTACAGTGGCGAACCATCTGAGAGGCAATCCATGCATCTAGTAAGACCCAGGAGCTTGGGTTAGAAAATCCCTTGAGTTGGTGCAATGTTTGCTAAATACTTTAAGTTTAAAAACTGCTGTCGTGCCCTTATTGAAATTTGAAAATGGCCGTAACGCCCTGACTTATTGCCTTGATGCCCTCAAAAATGGAAAGTAAAGGAAGGCCAAATGGCCATGCCCCTTAAGATCTGAAGTTTGAGGCCTGATATTGATTGATGCATTCTGGCTAAGCCCTCATGCATTATCCTAGGAAAATGCACAGTCAATTGTTGTTTAACCTGTACTTCGGGCTTTTCAAAAGTAGGGAGTACCTTTCTGATTCTTTTTATGACCTGAACTGTCTACTTGACCACTACCATCTAGGATTTCAACACAAGGCACATGCAAAACAAGAATAGAACTATTTTTCAAATGTTTAGTCTCCTCAGCAGCATGTACCTTTGAATGGCCTTTCGATGAAGCACCTCTGATGTACCTCCCAGACAGTTGTCCAACTTAAACTTTGCCTGTTCTTCAGGTGACATCCTTGAAAGTTTCTTATTGACATGTTCCAGTACACGTATTGTGTGGGTGTTGACTTCTATCACAATATCAAGCTGTACAGAAAAGGAAATACAATTTTAAGTTGCATTAAAATTGGATGGAATGAATTTACTGATCAGTATAGGTGGACTGAAAATCTAACAGGCTGTACTGAAATTTTCCAGTAGGTTCATAAGATGTAATACTTGTAGGTGAACCTACTGAATTACTAGAGCAGCAATGCTGTAGAATCTCAACACTTTAACAAAGGTGTTGCCAAGGAGAATAAATCTTGAATCAACAGCACAATTAGGGCTGTGAACGTGTAGCATTTTAACTAAACGTTTAATCGCAAAAATTTGCGATCGTTTAGCGGTTAATCGCGATTAATTAACCTCACGAAGTCAACATGCTTACAACTATATTGTGTTCATCATGCTCCCAGTAGACCTATCGATGTATTTTAATTTGGCACTACATATGCGACATTTAGCAATCTTGTCAGCTTTATCAACATCGAAACAATCCCACACCACGCTTGTTTTAGGTCCCATCCTGTACTACTTATATCGGATTTGATGCAAAGCAACTGCGGTTAAACTATTCTGCAACTGCCAGTGAACTCGGAACGTACTTATTACGACAGTAATTCCGTGCTCATCTCAAGTGAAACCGTACGTACGAAATCGAGACAATAAACATTGCACTCTTCATTACACTACGTAAGTACATGATATACGAACGCACGTGGTCGCTTGAGCACCAGATCGAACTAGTTCACTGTTGCCTGCATGGTCGACTCACGCAAAGTAAACAAGCAGTGTGCATTGTACTCAAAACTGCTAAGTGTTGCAATGACTACTCTGTGCAGCTTTTAAATACGCATTGAATGAATGTTGTAAGATGTAGGCCGCGCGGCACATCGAGGCTATAACACAGGTTGTACAACCTCCGTTCCGCAATCCGCGGGGAGTACTACGAGTTGCTCCGTTGTACGGCTAGGCAGCAGTTTACCTCTAGGCTGCTTACAGCGCCGGAAAAGTTTACATAGGGAAATTCACAAGACGATCGATCTGTGTGAATTGTGTAGAAGGAAAGGTGGGCAAAAATTCATAGGACATTGGGAAGAATATCGGACGAAAAATGGGTTTTGCAATTAATCGCCAGTAGCTTTGAACTAAACGTTTATTCCACATGCGATCGTTTAGCGATTAATCGCTACACGGTCACAGCCCTAAGCACAATTGTAACAAGTCAACATGAACTCAGTCACAGATGGAGTTGAGGTATTTATTTATATTACAGGTTGAGTCAAGTGTGTAGTCAAATCACTTCAATGGCATCTAATAAAACATATGTAAACTAGTCAAAGCAAGTCAGCAGTGCTAACACCATGGGATGTAATAATGCTTATAGAAGGACCAACTGAAATATGAAATAGAATGAAACATTTTACTGGAAATGGATCACACTCCTTTCAAAGAATGAAAATTATAACAACACTAGGCTTTTAGTTGTTTCAATTTCCAGGTGAAATTTTTATCAAGCATGAAGCAACACAATGTGAACATTTTATCAGTCTTTGAATAAAGCTCCGTGATATAGGGCATGAGCAATCTCAAAATCCCTGATAGTTTCAACTGCATCTCAGTTAAAATCTCATTTCCTCTCAACTGAATTATCCCCCTGCTTCTCATTATGTTAATACAAAGTACAGAAAACCTTGCCAGCTGTGGATTGATTTCTTTTTCACTCACATTGCAGGTGTGGAGATATTTGCAATACCATGTTACCAACAACTTGAAACCACAAGAATTATTTTTATCTTCCATGAAACTTCACGCCACTGAAGTTTGCTCCAAAGATAAAACTAGCAATCATTCCATTTTGGAACTCACCTCATATCTTTCATCTTCACATCTGTAAATGTGTTCTTCGTACTGGGTCTTACGGGAGGTCACAAAGGTAGAGTCTTCGGACCAAGAAGGAAAGGAAACCCACGTATCATTAATGACCTGGTTGCACAGGGCATTGCGCCCACTACATTTTGGCTGTGTGTAACTCTTTGGAAGGGCTCTATAACTGGCTCCACATCTCTTGCAGTTAGAGAAATCTATCGAAATGGGACAAGAAAGATTATCTTAGCTTTACAATAACAATTATTGAAAGAGATTTCTAATCATAATGTTAACATAGGTTGAAACAACTCATGACAACTTCCAATTTCCACCTGCAAGAAGGCACGTTTGGACATCCCAGTTTGCATCAATCATGCCCTGTCCCCCATTCATGTGTTGCATTATATTGAGGTTGTACTGCAGTATTATGAAAAAAGAGGTAAACATTTGTTTTTTCCTTCCACCAAAGAAAGTATATTGTGTAAATAAAACATGCACACAACAAATGCAGCTTTAAATTAGTCATTATGGGTAATATTTATTATCTGTTAATGACTTGGAACAAGTATGTAAGAATCAAAATATTTCTTCACTTTCTTTGATCTATTTTGAAATTCATGACAGTTAAATGAACAAAGTTCATTGCACATTCTTCAAATTTAAATTTGAAAGAGAATTGACTTGGAATACTTTTTTTTTTCAATTTTGATGGTATCAAACAAAATAAGAAATTACAAAGAACTTCATGAACAATACCAAAACTGTTGAAGATCAATGATAACATAACATATTACACCATTTAATAGCCATATGTGGAGAACTTACCACACATCAATGATGCCCTTTGTTGCACTCTTGAAATTTCCAATTTTTTTTTTAATTTTTCAATATGTGCCCACACTCAAAGTGGGATTTTCTCCTATAAAACTTTCCTTACAAATTGCAAAGTATTTTCATCTCAAATTCATTTGCATAACTATCAGTGAAAATTCCACCCCAATTTTTCCAAGATAATAAACAACTACATTACGCATTTTGAAGTGAGTGTCTCACCAATTTCTGTATAAAGCTCTCCTTGGCTTCTCTCCTTGTGAGGCCGAGGTGCCTCAGTTTTGTCCACATCTTTGTACC
The DNA here is from genome assembly GCA_037179385.1 of Holothuria scabra. Classification (NCBI taxonomy): domain Eukaryota; kingdom Metazoa; phylum Echinodermata; class Holothuroidea; order Aspidochirotida; family Holothuriidae; genus Holothuria; species Holothuria scabra. The sequence continues at coordinate 2,685,400 of CM074187.1, read as the reverse complement.
CTAAAAATTCTTTAAACCATTTCAAATGCTCTGGATATTTCCTGAAAAACACAGACACATTCACAACAAATCAAAATATTGAGCCATTGTAATTAAGTAATCAAGGACCTGTCTCAAACCTGCAGGAATACAACTAATTACTGACATACCATAACAACTATATCCAATAATTCAGAAGATAAATCCAGGTGTCTGGTTACAAGAGCAACTGGAGGAAATCATAAATACTGGAAGAACAATAAACAACTGCTCATTGATGAAAACTTAATTAAGGATGGTGATTTTCAAATTTATTACACTCCTAGAAGGTTGATGATCCAGCAGAGGTTACAGAAATAACCCAAACTTATGGTCCTTAAGCTGCAGTAACACTACAACAAATTTGGATCGGATTGCAATTTGACTTTTCGGGTCTTTTTAAAAATCATCTCCATCACTGCTTGGAAAGAGCGAACAATTTCCCAACCAGTGCAATTATAGGATTTTTTCACAGTCCTGTGGTACAACTATAGTTAATATATTTACACAGGTTGGGAAATTTTTGGCTCTTTCCCACCAGAGATGAAGAAGATTTTAACATAAAACCTTCACAAATCAGACTGGAATCTGATCCAAATTTGTCACATTGTGACCATGGTTTAACCCTGTCTTCATGTTTTATACTCACAAGAAATGGTTGCAAATGCCAAACATTAACATAAATGATGATAAATGAAATACTCCATTTTGCTTAAAGCTTACCCCAAGAATGGTGTAACAAGTTGCACAAGTTCTGCTCTTGAAACTATTTCTTGGTTGAAAAGAACCAAACATCTTAAGAAGTTTTCATAGACTTCCTGACTCTTGAATGCTTTGCGCACCTAATAAAGAGATAACACTTGCATGTGTGACAAATGAAGATATGCTTATAGACAAATCAAAGCAGTTAAATGATGGTTGGATTTAGTCAGCCATAACTAGAGGTGATAAGGTTTAATATTCAAATTCTTTGTTAACCTGCATCGTGGATGGATGCATACTAAAAATCCGTTTTAGTTCACTGAATGTAGGTAATAAAAGTAAGAAGATGTAAGACTGATGGACACCACACCTGACCAACTTCACCAGCTGAAAGGATTTGTGTATATGCACCTTCCATTTTTTCAAGCAACAGCCAAAAAATCACACATGAAGTTATTACAACGTGACTAAACAAAATTACATGCAATCAACCCTACCCACCAATCAACACGCACATGTACAACAAAGCAAAATACTGGCAGATCTCCTATTTCAATGTCATCTTCATTCCAAAAATTGTGAGCACAGGTTCAAATAATTTATATTACGTACAAACGAAAGTCCACTTTGGTTACAACACCTATGTTAGGTTTAATCGGGTTTACACCCTTCTGGTTTAATCTGACAGTGTTTGCAAAGAATAACACACAACTGTGGTAGGTTCTCCTCTCCTTTTAAAGTCTTTGGTATGATCCGAGTTAGAAAGGACAGGTTTGTAAGAATTCAAAATGAACTGAAATTGCAGTGAATGACATTCTTTCTACTTATAAGGTTTACAGAATCTGATATGAAAATTGCCAATTTAATACTTGCTCACAACATTTGCTGTACTAACCTTCTCAAAGAAAATGAATTCAGTTAATGTTCCATATTTTCTAGCTTCCGTCATGCTAACTCCCTGACTTGACATCTTTTGTTTCTGTGTAAATATAAAAATGTTAAAATTGCTTGAAAGAGTGGATCTTATCTGCAAGATGCTACAGTACATGTTCTGAAACATCAAGTAAACAAAACAGAAAGGTCTACAAAATTTACAAGAATTTCACATTTCATACATGCAGCCTCCAAAAATGATTCTCCACAAAATGATTCAATACAGCATTACCTGTTGCTACCACAAAAATTCAGCAAATAGTTTAAAGAAAAAAATAAACTTGCATGCTATCCCGATTCTAGGGGTCCTTTACTTTTAAAATACTACAATTCAAGACTTTCCCTTACTATTTGAATATTTTAAAATGAAAAACAAAATTTTTTTACAAAATGGCCTTTTAGTTCTGAGCAATTACCCAGCATGTATGCATACTTAATACCATCTCTTGCAACACCACTAGTGATTTTACACATATAGAGACCAGAAAAGTGGAACGTGCAACATCAAGTGCAGTGAATATAGAAAAGAAACTTTTCAGTTCTCTTCTCCACGTAAACTAAACAAGTACTTCCAAGTTAAGTTTCATTTAACGTTTGAGGGTCAGAAAGCCATTTGGCTCATCACGGACCTTATGTCAGAGTGAGCATGGACCAACACCCACGATCTTTACCTTCTCTTTTTAACTAGTTCTCAGAGGTTAATGAGGCCAGTGTGCACTAACTGCCCCTACTCCTGCTTCCGGGATGGCCGTTTAATGTCCCCATCCCACAGATGTGATCTTATCCCTAGTCTTTAGCCACTTTCCCCAAAGGCTTGGAGGGGTGGAGGTTACTTGCTCTCCACCACTGGTCAACAGCTGAACTGAACAAGCCTATGAGCTACAACAACCTTCCCCTTTTGCAAAATTCCCAGGAAGCATACTGAATCCTGGCTTTGACAATGCAATAAGCAAACAAGCATTCAAAGTGGTTTTTGACATCTGTTAAAGTGGCTTCTCGTCCAAAGCATAAAAGAGCAAATAACATATTGTTACATTTTCAAAGAACTCTAAAAAACAGAAAAATAGATAAATGACAACATATCCCCGAAATTATTTCTCACCTTCGATGACATATTAGAATGGCTCAATGCCGAACGTTTATTGCTAGACCCAGTGTTGCGATGCTTCTGGGTGGAACCAGGCTCAAATTTACGAACAATTCCTTCATGGTCATTGCGGATAGCAGCAGCATGAGTTGAAGCTTGGAAGATGGACTGAAAAGAACAATTGTTACATATCATCAAACCAGCCTTAGCTTTTAGTCAAATCAAAGAAAGACATATATCATTGATAAAATTAGGTTTCCTTCCATCACATTCAAAATAGATGTACAAAAGGATTGGAAAGACAGGAACTTGTATTTTCAGAATAGTAAAACTGAATAACTGAACCAACTCTGCCCATGCATCTCTCATATTTTTTAGAACAAACACAACACTCTATGTACAGTATACTAACCTAAAACTTAACAATCACACAAATAAGTCAAATTTCCTCAGCTTTCCCTTCAAAATACATTTTTGCAACATCAAACCACAAAGTTAAAATTCATGCTTCTGAGGATTCACTTGAAACAATGGAGAATTTAACTGGAAGATTATTAAGGAAGTGTTGGGTAGGGAGGTACCCTACAGTGATAGGGACTCATACGATGTTATTGGTTTTTGCCAGACTGTTATTGTAGGCAATAATGGAACAATTCAATAAACAGGGGGTGAGGGCAGGGGGGCATAGAGTACTGTTACTCCCCATTTACAAATTATAACTGGAAAACAAGATCTCTGTTATCTAGGAGATAAAGACCACATCAGTGCTTTAACTACAAGTTTCCATCTTAAGGTTCTTAGTTCCATTCTACAAAATTAATCTGGAGACTTCAAATTTTTTTTTTTTTTGTTTCCCTGTGTATTCAAATGACTGCCACATGGAAAACAAAAGAGGCCTGTACATTCCACAAATAAGTGCTAGCTTAGTGATATTCTAGACTCAGTTTGAAATTTCTGCAGGTTTTCTACAAATATTCACTTGTCAGGAAGGTTCTTTCCTTCACAATGACCACTGATGATTTAATTTCAAAATCCCAACCTAAAAGGTCATATCTCAATGGTTTCTTTTGATAAAATTCAATAACACTCACTGTAGTCACAGCTGTAGAACCATTGGCATCAGGAAGGAACTGACCAAACTCCTGCAAAAGATCCTCTTGATTTTTGAAGAGCTTGGCAACTTGATCAAACACCTGGGTTTCAGAGAGGGTAGGCTTGTGTGTACCCTGTGATTCTTTGACAGCCCTCTGTTCTTTCTGGTAGGTATGTAAAATCTCCAAAAATGCCTTATATATCTCTGGCTGACCCTGGAAGCGATTCTAAATGATTAAAAAACAAAGAATGTAAACAAGGGGGAATTTTTTTCGATAATATTTTTACCATGTTTTTAATTTTAGCCCCTTTTGCCTTGATCTTTAATGTACTTATACTGAAGGGACTTACCTGGATCTTGCATCAAATGTTTAACTCTTATCTTTTTCTCTGCTTTACTCATTTAAAGTGTACCTTAAAAAATCCAGAAATATATATTAAACAGCATGGAAAATGAATTCTAACAGTCTAACTCCCATCTTGATAGGACATTCCTGAGGCCGAGATATAAAATGTTGAAGTTAATTCACTTAAAACAAATAGGTCCATTGAGCAACAATTTGTGACTTTCTTGTTGTACAACTCACATTACCTGCTTTGTTTCTCTTTAAAATTAAAAATATTTTTAAGACCTTGAACACCTTCTCTTTGCTTGCATAGCATGTTGCCCAGTGGCCGCCTAATAAATTACATCTCCCCATAAGAGTAAGAGTGCTGTCACACTGTGGTTGGCATAAGTTTTGGCCTCACAAGTGAGGCAAAGCGCCCACTCAACTTTCTTAAATTATACATGCAAAATATTTTATTTTCAATTGCAAATTAAACGATAAATTGCCCAATGTTTCTGTTTTTATTTGAAAATTCAAAATTTTATTGAAAGTGGAGTGCTTTATTCTGAGAAAAAACAATAATGATGCACATGCATTACTATTTCAAGAGACATTTTGTTTTCCTTATGGGCAATTTTTTTAATGTATGCCCTTTGTGAAATGTCTTTACAGATAGCTTGATCATTTATGGCCCTTTTGTTCAATTATAAGAACTTCGTAATCCCTCTCTAGGTATAACTTGTGCGTAAAAGATAATTGTACGCAAAATTACAAAATATATGTACAATATTATAAATGCTTCCTGGAAGACAGTCACGGTACCTTTACTATCCCATGTAATATACAGCGTTAGTTTCCTTTATGGGTGTATTCAAAGGAAAGACTACAACATCTATATTGCTGTTAAAGTTGTGTTCCACTGCATAAAGTACAAAGTATGATCTTATTTGTTTTGTTTAGGGTTTAATTGCCACATTGAAACTCTTATTTTACTTTACTTTCCGTTTTGTCTATGCATTACAACTGAATGATCATTTAAATTGAAATATACTCTATAAACCCAGATGAAAAAAAAAACATTGCCATACAGAAAGGTTAACAATGCACAGACGTGTCTCATATCTGTTTTTAAATTGCATTATTTCTATTGCTACACTAAAGATGGCATAAAAAACAACTAATGGTCTTGTAGTGTGATTCAACATCATTAAGGCCAACAAGAATTCGTCCTCATCATACATAGGTTAGTTGGATGAAGTTTTATGGTTCCTGTTTTGACAAATTAGTTTAATTCAAGAGTGTCACAATCTTTTTTCCAGTTGTGGCTAACTTTTCCTGACTCCATTACTTATGCAGCACAGTAAGCATAATGTCTGTAGGTTTCATTTCAAGTCTTTGGTATTGCACGCCAGGAGTCAAAACTCCAAACCTCCTGACTGCAAGTCAGATGCTCTAACCAGTCCGTTCCCCATTTTATGTAGCTGTAGTGTCCTCCATTTTGGATAGACGTAATGTCCTTGGCTTTATGTACTGTGTGGTGAAACGATTGCACAATTATATGTTTGTTGATGAAAACCATCTACATTATCTTTCCATGCTCCCACCAGATTATAAAGGTTCCTTCTTTAAAACAGCACAAATTTAATTTTATATTTAATATATTTACTTGGCATGATAAGATCTACACACTTGACAGATTCCATTGACCACAAGTATAAAACATACCTTTATTTTATTCACATAGTTGATAGCATGGTTAAACTCCACAGGCTGACTTCCTGTTGAGCTTTGGTTTGCCTGAGCATTTGGCCTGTTGGGGTGGGGGGCCCTTGGCAATGGAGGTTGAGAGTAGGTGTGTCCGCCATCAGCATGACTGGTAGAATGAGGTGGTACAGGGGCATGAACTGCCTGCAGGTGTAATAAATATGATTTTCAATAGTATAATAAATATTTGCAGGTTATGTGACATCAAAATGACAAAATTGTGTATTTGTTGTAAAAAGCATTAAAAACCAAGAAAATGGATGCAATTTTCATCAAAATCAGTCAAAAATTGACCATTTAACTGGGCATTTCTGATTTGAACTAAATAACTGTAAAATATGAGCTCCATGTACAAATCTTGTGACGTTATAGGAGGAACATGTCACATATGGCTAATGCCATTCTTTGCTTTTACAATCTTCATTTCAAGGACAGTTGCAACATTTGAATGCCCTAAGGGTTTTACTTGGGAAGTTCAAACCGTGTCTTGAAAATCGTTAGTATTAATTACCAAACCGTAAAATATCTGACAAGCAATTATGACATAATATATGGTTAACAAAAGAAATGTCAACACTTCACAACACTCCACATAATTATATCTGCATAAGCAACAAGTTGCTTAAAAAAACAATCAAACTATGAAGTGGTTTATCTTGAGAACCATAAAAGATATTGAAATAATTCCAGCAGGTTTTCCTTTGAAAAGTTCACTCTGAAACTGCCACATGAAGTCAGGTTATTTTGCTATCACACTACTTTTGAAAAATGTGTTAAATAGGCCTAGTGACCAACAAATGTAAGAAAATCCCCCCTTTAGATATTTGCTGACCAGTCACAATTCTTAGATGGCTATTAAAAAAAATGGCATTAGACAAACTTTTCCAGGAATTTGAGTTTGCAGCACATACCAACATAACTAACTTGGCCAAGCGGCATATAAGGTTCCAGATATTGACATACTTGGAGAAAATGACACATCCCATTTTGACAAGTTACCTTATCTTGATAAGGTAGGCTTTTAGCAGGCGTCCTTCTCTATTAATAAAATTCAGCTTTTTAATTTGCTTAAACATGAGTTGTTTTTACCTAGCTTTTTATTTTTGCATTCAATTGTATGTATACATGCTATGTTATTAATGAGCAGTGGAAATAAATAAACAATCCCTACAAAAGATGTTGGTTATCAACTTGTTTGCTTGGCTCACACTATTAAAAATTGTCCAACATGATTTGAACCACTTTACCAGTTTCATGTAATTATGCAGCTCTTTCAAATATTTTCCCTGACTCTGTTTGTAAAAGTACAAAAGCAGTTAAACCAACTTCTTTCAAAATGACAGCTAAATCTTACAAATTTCCTCTCATTCCAAGTTCCATATCCTCAAGATTCCAAGTATATTTAGAACTCAACACTACATATTCAACCCAGACCAAGAAGTCAATCTTCATAAATTTTACAATTCAGAAAAAAAAAATTGTCACATGATCCTCAAGGGCCATTGATCTTAAGAAAGAAGAGTCCGCTTCCCTGATCTAAATTGGGATGACTGCTTTCACTTCAGGTTCCCTTTACCTTATCATTACATTCCTGGCAATTGAAGACGTCATTCAGTGTTTCTGGCAAGGGGAAGGAGGGATTCCCCCCCCCCCTTCCAAAAGTTTCCAAAAGAAGATGGGTACAATCCCACCTTTTTCATTTCCATAACAATCTATAGTATGTCAATATCTTGGTTTCTTTTTCAAAGACAGGATACTTTTCCAGCAAAGTTAAAAATTACACAAGTAAATGGCCTTTAAAACCCTTCAAATTGCACCTTACAGGGGCCTTGAAGCAGGGTTTTGTCCCCCTGAACCCAGTTAAAACTTTAACCTAAGGCAAAATCAATTGTATTTTGGGTTTAGCGGCAATCAGTCCCCCCCCCCCTTTTGTGTTTCTGGCAGAATCTCTGTCACCCCTTGCAGATCATGAAGTGACATACAAGCCTTTCTCCTCAATAACAAGCTTCTTCCAAACTTCAGTAACGGTGTTATGCAAATGCATTCCAGAAAATTTTCCTATTCCCAAAGCTGGTGCACTTGGTTGTAAAGAAAACAGTACAACCACTAACAGTCATGTGATGATAGTCAACTGCTTTGAGGCCAGGAAAAAAGCTTTCCAGGTTATGGTATGCCCTCTGTGCAGCCAGTTTTCGGTCTTTTGAGTTCAAATGGTTAAGGGTTACAAAACCTGGACCTGATTCCATAAACATTCACCCAAACAAATCATCTACATATGTATACCAACTTTTTTGCATAATTTTAAAATAGATGAATACAAAGTTATTTTAATACAAAATAGATAACAATAAGATGATCACTATCCCACCATCTAAAAGCTGTGAAGATGAAGATCAGACGCAAATACTTTTGTTACTTCTTTACTCTGCCAGCAACTTACAGCTCAAGCTTCAAGAACCAAACAGGATACATCCCACATTACACAGAAGACTGGACAGAAAGACTCAAGAACACAATGTTTTCCTATTAAAAGTTTCCTAGATAAAATGCCTCAACAAGATACCAAGAGATCAACACCTTGGCAGTTACACATATCATGGAAAATTAAAATGTCACCAAAAAAAACAAAGCTTAAGGGACCATTTGTTACAGGTTATAGGAAAATAAACTGTCCTTTACCTTTGTAAATGCAGATATGGGAGTTTGGTAAGGAGGTTGCACTGGTTGTGGGGCTGATGTTGGGTTAGCCGGTGGTACTGGTTGTTGTGCATGGATAGCTTGTGTTGTCCCTCCTGGGATGACAGTCCCTGCACTGACTGGATTGGGGGGTGGTCCCACTGCCAGAGGCAGTGACTTAGGAGTAGACTGAGTGGGTGTGGTGAAATTGATTTTGGTAGGGTCACTGGCATGCACTTCTATCTTATATCCAGGTGGCAGAAAGGTGTTGAAACCAACAATCAAGTCTGGGTGCCCCTTAAATAGGTTGGAGACTCTGTTTATGACACCTGGAGTATCAATGCTGCAATGAAAATGTTAAATTAAACTTGAAAAATTAAACATGAACACAGATATTGAAGATGTTTGATGCAGAAACTACCAGCTCACATTTGAAATGATGGAAATGAAGTTTTCCACTTTCAAACCATTTAAGAGATGATCATGCTACATTTCATAAATAAATGGGTAGGCAATGATTAAAATTTCCAGGATCCTGTTTTCAAACAATTCTGATGGAAGGGAAGATGAATTAAACTTTGATGGTCCATCAGTGTTTCTACTGAGCTCTTATGATGCAGTTTGGCTGCAATGACTTAACACTTGACACACTGATGTTCATTGGGAAAGTAAAAAACAGCATTTCGTTTTGTTGTTTAAGTTGAAGTGTGCAAAACTCCACAAACTGATGTGTGAATTATTCAGCAAAGCTGAAATGTCTAATAAAGTTAAACATTCTTAAACCCAATGGAATTATATCTTAGAGGAAACACCAATTCCCATGTTGGCCTTCTCTGTAAAATGTGAGACCTTGCTAAAATCTGCAATTGCTTATATCCTACACAGTTCTACATATTAAAACTTTTCTAAACAGACACTACAACAAAAACTTTCCAGGGCTCTCTATTACACAAGACGACTCTATTATCAAGATGACCAAAAATTGTTTACTCTGTACTGCCTCGCTATATAGATACTGTACTACAACACCAGTCCAAACACCATGATATCAGTCAGTTTTTGACCCAAACTAAGCTCACAAATAATATGTTGAAAAGTCCAACGGGCAATGGCAAACCTCCCCCAGATCAGTAATCCCACTACTTTTACTGTCCTCTCAGAAACAGTGTCACCACTCACAATCCTCTGGCTACCTAGTTCCCAGTTAATACAGAGACACCGACTTTACTTATGTCTTGCAAAAAAAGCTTTAAACCCAGACAACTCTCAAACATACAAGAACACTCCCTTTACCTTTTTGGTCTTGCTGCAATCAACCTTGAAAAGTTTCCCACACCTACTCAAAATGGCCATTAATTCATTAAAGCAGTAAAATACCACAATTATTGAATCTAACTGAATAAAAACAAGAAATCAAAACTTAAATGTACATGTAAAATACCTCTGTGATTTGAATTCTTTCATGATGTCCAAGAAATCATTATAGACCTGTGGCTGACTGCCAAACTGAAGTTTCACTTGATCCAAGTATGAGAGGGCATCTTCCACTTTAAGTCTTTGATACTGTTGTTGTGGGGGTTGACCACCAGCTGTCTGAGTAGGGGGCTGACCTGGCTGACCTCCTGTTACAGTAGACATTGGCAGTACCTGACCCATATGTGGCTGATTGGGAAAGAAAAGAAATCAGATGGAATTGGAAGTTGAGCCAAAGATTCAATTTCAGTGGAAAAAGAACTAAATCTGGTGAAACTTCCATTCAAATTGGACATGTATTCCTGAGATTTCAGCAAAGAAAGTTGCTGTGCCAAACTTGTGTTCCAAAGTGAGTGTAAGGGCAGCAGAGGTTGGGTCACTTCCTCACATTGACAAGGAATGGTTTTTTTCCCTTTGCTTTTCAGAGGACTGTGTTGATCTTGAAGTTTACAGGGACAGGACCTCCCATCCCTATGGGGACTGCAAAGTGTATAAATTTCTAATACCACTTATGTAATAATATTATGATAACATGGGAGTGCTGAAGAGAAAATTGGGAGCAAAGTTAAAAGAAAAACGAAAGGCTGTACGTTAATGTAAGGACAAGATGTTATAGGTACATGTTATACTTCAAATTGACTTTTTGCATTGTGACAAACTACCTGTTCATATCTTGAGAACCACACATTAGATTTCAATGCAAACATAACCACAATGCTTAGAATAAGCATCCCTGTAACATATCAAAAATTAGTTTAACTGTAGAACCTTCTTTAAAGTTTCAAAGCAAAAGTGTTTAAAAAATATTGAAAGGTTCCTTAAATGATATTGTTATACACAACACTGAGGTTTAAGTACCTGTGTAGTCGGATGAGGTGGGTGCACTGCTTGCTGAGGATGGGCAGCTGATTGCTGAGGAGGTGGATGAGGTTGAGAGTGGTGAACTGACCCAGGATGAACCCCTGACTGTCCACCAGATGAGTTCATTCTATGAGAAAAGAAAAATAATATGTTCATATCAAAATATGCCTATAATGAGACAAACAACTCCAGTATCAAACCTACCACAATATGCTTTGCCAGATTTTGAGGTTTCCCAAATTTTATGAAAATTCTAAAGTTTAATATCAACCTAAGCATATGAAAAAGGCATTTAAAGGCTTTCCATCAATTTTCAGGCAGTAAGACACTTGTTATTAAATATGATAATGGGCAACACACTCAAGCACTAATAAAGCATGCTACTTTCTTAAAGAGTCCCACATATGTCTTCTGGATATATCCATGATTTTTATCATTGTTACATACTTTCTCCATCAGTCTTTATTAAGGTCAATGGTTTAATACTTTGAGGCTCATATGACTCAAAATTTTCACAGCTATTTTTCTTATCCTGACTGCTATCCTTAAACGAAGTGTAATCCAATGGAGATAGTATGTTCAACTACGAAATAAGTACTCACTGATACTGTGGCAAATGTCGATAAGATACTCCAGTAGCTAAAGTATCCACTACATCAAAACCTGGGTTTAACACACGCTGCTGAAATCCACCTGAGGGGGCCACTTCTGACCCTGATGCAACACGTCTTGATGGGACTTGCTGTGGTTGCTGTGACATCCTGGATGCCCTGCTGTATGTTCGAATGTAAACCAAAGAAGAATATGCCATTTAGTAATGGGATAAATGCAGACTAAAAACTCCTAAACCTATGTAGTCAATGATTTCACCAAAAGTTCTCCTTGGCAAATCATTGCCAAAGTGAAACAATTTATGCACCCTACTGAGGTTTCAAATTAGTACAGGTTATGTGATCATGATTTTTCTGACACTTTACCAAAACTCAATTATTCAACATCCACTGTATTTAAAGCAAGGCATTTATACCTAGTTGGTGATGCCCAACCTCCATCTTCAAATATAACAGGTTAGATTACTAAGTGAAATCAATAGTGGCAGCCCGGCACTGCACTGGGTTTGGCGTTTACTGTGTTTGCTGAATTCTCCTAAATTCTCAGTCTTTGTTCAATGCTTTCCATTTCCGGATATTATGGAATTGACTCCATATTTTTAGGTTGAAATTTCAAAATTCCAGGAAGAAAATGTTAACTTATTTCCAGTCCATACAAAAAAAAAGAAAAAACAGTAATTACATTGCTGAACTAGATTAACTGAGCTGTATTTTTTACACCAGTTGTCCATGTCAAAGCAAGTTCCATATATCAATGCCATGCTGAAAAGTAAATTTTTGGCGATTATTTTTGTTACAACGTGGTTTATGAATCTTGAATGGAGGCCTATGTCCACAATAAAAGGGGTACATAAAGCATGTGGTTAGATTTGATGCTATTTTGAAAGATGTCAGTATGGTTTGGTTACTTTATAATTCACTATAATTGGACAACTACAGAGAGATGTAAATGACAATTTTAAAATAATCCAACATAAAGGATGTTTTGGAGAGAATTTGAGGTTGTTTTTTCCTCTTTTTCACCTATAAATGGGCTATTAGAAGTGGTGTAAATTTATGATGCAAAAATGACCTTTTCAGATGTGACTGATACCAATTCTTTTTTGTCTTTATACATAAATGTGATGTACAGAATGAATGATTAATGACAAATATGGATATTTTTAGGTGCACAAACCTAGAAAAATTTAATCAGCCACTTTGTTAAATATCCAGTTTTTCTGTCTTCCTGGTAATAAACCTTCTCAGTTGATATTTTCACCATAAAAAGAGAACAATTATGATGTAACTCTTAAATAATTGTCATGTGAAATGCAACAAATTATGAAAAGTCCTTGTAGTGAAGGCTGATTGCTGATTGCAGAACAAAATGGTGCCTTTTACAATATGCAATGTCTGTCCCCTGATGGTGACATATGAAACTGTCATATTTATAGGCCTTCAGGGCACAAATTACCAAAGAAGGGGATAAAACTTCATCTGCATATAAGTGGAAAAAGTTGGAAGCTTAGGGGCTCATACTTAGGAAATCTGGCCATTTGGAGGGAAATTTAGGAGACTGAAAGGAAGTTCTCCTTGTCTGTTCATGAAAAACAGCATTTTAGGTCCAAAATTTTCTGTCAGGAGAAAGTTGATTTAAACAGTTAAAACAACCACCAATCATTCTGCTGGTTGGAACAACTGGAGTAAGAACTGTGTATAGTGATGTCAGCCAACAACCACAGTCCTTTACCGAGGACTAGGCTGGTCCTCATTAGTATACATAGGTTGATGCCTAACAGTTATAGACCTAGCCTAACATAACATGCGATTGTGGAGAGGCTCACCCTACCTCATACAGTATTCTTACCTTTATTCATCTGTGCAAGCATAGACTAAGCCTGGGCCTAAATTCATTGATTTGAGATTATTCACAATTACAGGGTTTCCCCTGGGTTTAGAATTGAACGTCGCGCATCTGATGTGTCCATAGGTGGATTGCCGGCCTGGGGGAGGGGTATAAGGGGAGGGCGTGTCCCCCTCCCCTTTTGGAAATTTTGTGACTTATGCAACTCCCTAGACGCAAAATGGTGACACTTTTGAGGCAAATTAGTCAACACAATTTCTGTAAGTTGATGCAAAAATATTAGCACTGAAACTCACATTCATACAAATTTTGATCTACTGATTGCGGTCACATTGGCTTTATATCACCGTAATTTCTGCTTCAAAACTTTTGGTTCATCGGCAAGGCTTTTATCAAGCGCTGGCACGGGACGACTTTTATCCCCGGTTGGCCGTTATTTCAGGCCCCTTGCTCACCAAAATTGACATGATTGGGTCGGCTTGCAATATTACCAGTTCAGAATAGAAAAAATATGGGGAATATTTCCGTTCGTTTCACCAACAGGATATCATTTTTGTAGGCGTAATATTTTCACTTCAAAAGTGGAGATAGAAATCAACCGTTAATACAGTAGATTTGTTTGCAGTCGATGTCTTATTATGCCCTTTAATAATTTAGTTCTTAGGCCAACATCATGCTCATTCTATTTTTCATCCCCCAATCATGTCCAAACATTTGCATTCTTTTACTGCACTGGGTTGTAGTTGCGTTAATGTACTGTAGCTACTCTCCTGCTTTAACGAACCCCATGTAGAGCAATCATTCATGATAATCTTAGCAGTTCTGGGCAGCCAACAATTGCACCCGATTAACGTATCTTTTGGTTCCTTTTGGATATAAATATCCCCCTATATTTTAAGCAGTTCCTGTTCAAAACTTACGTCTTGTTTAAAAAGAATCTGCACCTGAAATGCACGTAAGTCAGATCCCCGCAAAATCATGGTGAATTTGGCACAGGGCTCGCCCTGCTTCGCTAGCCGGCTATATAAGCATGGGAAGTGCGATCATCGTAACACAAACTCAACGGGAAAACTTGTCTTGAGACCGAGCTTTTTCACACACTAAATCACATTGGCGAAGGCGCGAGTTGTGATTGGCTGGCTAGAATCAATGCAATTGAACCAATCACGATGCAGGGACCAATTTAAATTTTTAAATGGATCGTATGCATATGACGTCACCAAGCAAAACATGATGCCTTGTTTGGCAGAAAAAACGGACACGCACGAAAGTCTACTGCAAGTGTGGGCCAAGAATTTTGCTGCATGAGACCACGTGCATCACTGTTTTTGTTTGCAATGACGTCGCATGACAACATTGCATAAGTCCTACTGTAAATAACATTGCGGAAGGAATGCTAGAAATGACTTAATTTATGCAAAATAATAATCACCGAACTTCACGAGATTCTAGGAGCTATGTGTACAAAACGTGCACAGACATGTATGCTAAGCTTGGGGATTTGAAAAAAGGCGAAACACTGCAGCTCGATAGTCTGTACAATGTGTTTTGTGCAGAACAGTTTGTACAGCAACTTACGCGGCGCTTTCTGCGAGAAAGCAAGGAAAACACATTGAATGCAATTCTAAATCTAATTTCATGTAATACAGGGTTGTCCAACCTACGGCCCGCGGGCCACATTCCGGCCCGCCGCAAGGTTGCGTCCGGCCCGGCAGAAACTGATCTATAGTGCATTTTTTTAGTAAGCAGATTCATTGATAACGACTTTACGCTACGCCATTCGCTACGGAATGCGTTCAACCGTGCAAGTCTTCTATGAAACTGCGTAGCCTACATTAAAATAACATTCTTAATGCCTTGTTATACATTCCCGTGAAAACGCACGAACTGTGAGATTCCCCCTGTGCCCTATCGTCCATTTTGCATGTGTAGATAACGCGGAATGATACGTAGGCCTATGTCAAGTTCTCCGTTGCCGGCTTTGTGTTTCAATCTACGAAGTGAGATTGGACAGCGAACGGTTCGGGTGTCTATGCACGGTTAACGCGCACTAACTGCAGAGGGCTGTCGGCAACTTTGCAATGTGCCAAGGAAGAAATTGGACCGTATCCCAAACATGTGTTGTTTAATCTCCCACTGAGCCACCTCCATGGAGTAAGCGAGGTAAGTGCTTATTTTTTTATGAAATAATTCATTTCGAATGTCTGCTACATGTAACTACACTGGAGTGTGGTCCACAATGGGCTTGGTATAATGAATGATTCAGGAGGAATATGAAAAAAGTTTAACCGGAATATTCTGCCGAAACACCATCTTTTTTTGCTAAAAATTGTCCATCTGTTCTATCAAAAACGAAAATGAATCAGTGTTCTCCACGCTCAATGATTGCATTTGTTGCCATGAGCTTCGTACATAAGTTTGAAAGATAAAAAAAGGAGTGTAAAGCATGCGGCCCCTCGTCCACTCATAACCATTACATGTGGCCCGCCGCTGCAAAAGGTTGGACAACCCTGATGTAATACTACAGGGTTATAGCGGAGAATATCAAACGATCACTTCCATGGCAGGGGTAAAATTGTACGTTTGTGATTATCAATGCATCCCATTTTGTCGGGAAGTTAAAGGATTGAGTTTAGGGGAATTTTACGAAACTAAGGGCAAGTTGCAAGTATATTTTAGCCCCTTTTTCAGTTTGCAAATAATCGGTGGTAATGATCGAGTGAATGCCAGAATTTATAAAAGCAATGGAGCACGTGGCTGCAAGCATAGTCTCTATATATTGACTATGCTGCAAGCAATCAGAGATTGTGTGCGTACCAATCTTTTTATGAAAACATGTTGGGAAAACAAGAGTTCTATGACATCATACACATAAGGAGGGTCAATTGCACTAATTTTAAGTTACCTCTACGTAAGAAACATCGTGATTGGTTCATTATTGCTTTTAACCAGCCAATCATACTCGCGACATGGTCAATGCAGTTTTACTGTGTAGGAATAACGTGTGGAAACCAACCGTCTTCGCACAGAATTCTAATCCTCCCATTGCATTTATGCCACCATCAAATTTCCCAAACTTTGGTTGTAGCCGGGTAAAACAGTTCAGAGATGGAGTATTTACTGGGGGGCTTAGACTGCAGTGTACCTTTGCACAACTTCATTTTCCGATTTTCTGAATTGTGGCGTAAGTTTTAAGAACGAAGTAACAGGAAATATGTGGGATTTCATCGTAAAGATTCAATGACATGGTTCGTTGGTTTGACTTGATAATTTCCCAAATCTGAGGCATTAGCCCCATCTGTAACCTGCAAAACGGGCGTTTGTGTTTTGGTCATGCAAGTCGTGTTGTGGCACGTAGCTACTGCGCTCCAGAGTGAGCACAACAGTTTCCTGATACGAGCCTACAAGGGCAAGTGCAGGCTAGTTAATAATACTGTGTTGTTACTTGTTCAGTAGTAGTAGGCCCTATGGGATATATAAACATACAGAGCTCTGACTCGCATGCAGCTGTATGTGCATGGGAGTTAAAAAAGTAAGTTGCAGTTTTACAAATACGTCAATGATTTTGTCGTTTATTGTATTAACAATAAAAGCAATCGTTGACAGAAGGAAGAAAAAATATGAAGGCTAGCTGGTAGCAATTTTGAACATTGCGGCCGTTTTTTGAACGTCGCGGCTTCCTTGATTTTGAAGCTTGAACGTCGCGGGGCGCGACGTTCAAAAGGCCCAGGGAAAACCCTGGATTATGGAAAAGTTGTGTTTGCGAACCCATATACACTTATGAGAATGTGGCACCTACATTCTGTAAATATTGCTAGCTGCAGCACTTGGTGGGCCGGGAGCATTGCGCCACAAACAGATTATTTTCAATCAACAAAATACAGGCAGTCCTGAGTCAAATTTTGACACCTTTAAGTGCTATTGCACAACATCACTCCCCTCAAATCACTGTGAGGAGTGTGATTTTTGCACACCTAGATGAAGCATAGCAGCTTACGTTTAATTAAACAGCACACCTACCTTAGTACCTTACTCCTTACTTTCCTGTGGCATGCAATTTGTAGCACACCTGGAAAGTCTTAAACTGAAGGCCTGTATTGGCCTTATAGAAAGAAAACTGATTAATATACTTTTGAGGGCTATTTTACAGGTTAAAACACTCATAACCATTCTACTACAAGTCCTACAGGAGCTGTGAAACACTTCTTTATCACTGAAATCTTTTGAGAAGGGTCAAAACCTTTTTGAATAGTTGAATTTTCTTATTTTACTATGTGTAGAGATGTTGCACAAACACATACTCCTCCAAAATCACCACAGAACTTCTCACATGCAAACACACAGAGTCACCAAAACAGCATGTATACGAACTGAATTTACACTACTCAAATTTGCCAAAATAATATTGTACACAGCTACATTAGTACACCTAGGACACTTTCTTACTCTAACATTTCACCAAATAAGCTTTAAAACAAAATGGAGACAAACTACAATTTCTAACAATCACTTCAAAGCATGGCTACAACAGTGAGCAGTGAGTAAGTGTGTGTTGGTCACATGTAAAATCCCACACATAGCCCCCTTGACTGGATCGTGCTCTGGGGCTGAACCTTTGACCCCTACGATCTACATGTCATTCAAAAGAAGAAGAAAGGGGAGTCTACATTATCATGTGGGGACATCATTACCATGTAAGGAAGTAATCACCAAAAGTACCACAACAATGTGTTTCAACCTCCTCCGATTTCTTTCAACTCTTCCAAAATACATGCGTTATATACACAGAATGTTGCTGTGTCTATGAAGTTACGAGTGTAAGATCCCCAGGGTCTACTCCACTTGATTTCTGCATCGGAGCTCACATGTGTACATGAAGGATACATATGGCATGCCGTAGTGAAACCCATGTTGTATGGCACGGTGCAGAAACATGTCAAAACCAGATGTACTGTACACCAGCAAATTTTACACAGGCCAATTTGAATCCAGGGAATAATTTAGCATTCAAATTTTGCATAGCAGTTCTGAAGATTTTTGAGATCTTTCACACATTGTTTGTGAAAATGCAAGGGTTATGCACACAAAAAATTGCTACACAATTTTTCATTTGTGTAGCAACTTGGCCTGTTTGTGTAGCAAATTGCAATGCGATACTGGATAAATTACTCTCTGTGAATCTACAGTTGTGTTCCGTCCCAATTTAGACTCGTCCGCGTCGTGGACAGATAAGGGACGTTTTGGTCAGAAAAGGGACGAGATGGACGGAATAAATAAGTGGACAAAATGTGGGGCAAAAATGGAACGGTCCAAATAAGCTCAAAAGGAACGAATTGCCGAACAAAAGCTACCTGTGCCTAGCTCAGTAATTTTCTAATCCGATTATACGATCATACGATCATACGGAATCGCCGTCACCAGCTTGGAATGCATACATTAGCAAGACCAAACTGGGGCTGGAGCAGTGAAAAAGGCAGGGAGAGTACAAAAGATGCAGTTGAAAAGCATTGAATACGGCTTTTAATGAAGTGAAGGTTAACTTCATGTTAGGTTATCGATCTCAATCCAAATGTAACAAAAGCCTACCGGAGACCGGGCAATGGAGTTTTTTACCTTTACATGGCCTACCCTGTGCTTTAAATATTAGCGCCGTGGTTTTTTGCTTTTGAAACATTGCGGCCCTCAATGTTTAAATTTAGACATAAAGAACACCGCAATGTTCAAAACACAGCCATGGCGCTGAATAAATCATCACGTATACAACAAAAAATGATTATATTTACCACCCCATTTGTTTAGCCAATGTAACATGACAAAATTATTTGCAAAACCATGACCCTAACGTTGCATGGTACTCGGCATTTTATGGAAAACTAGACGGTGTGCCACAACAGGAAAAACCAATCAGAAAATGAGCCGTGAAACACATCTAACTTGTTCCATGGAGGTACTGGAGGCAAGTTACAAAGACAGCACTCGGTCACACATGTATGTACATTTAGAACATTGAAAATAGGGCACAGTTGCATTGCACATCCTAACGTGTGTTTTGTGCTAACTGTATGGCCTATGCTGCACACGTGTTTCTTCAACTTTTATGCACATGAATGACACTAATGTACAAAGTTGAACATAAATCTGAAAGAGGTGCCAGGCTGCAAAGTAGGAATTAAAGAATGCATTCTTGCCTTTTTAAACTTTCTTTTGCAATCAGAAAACAGGCTTTTAACTTAGAGATACCTACCCTAATTCAATGAAGGAAAATTTAGGGCAAGATTGACACAGTACAGCAATAGATCGCATATGATTTAAACACGAGATGAATCAAAAGTGGACTTTTACTACAGTAATTTACTACACAATTATTTGATCCATAATTAATTGTTGATTAATCAATAATTGCTCACAGCCCTATAATCAGCGTCAGTAAATTATGGGACTTAAACCAGGTAAAAAAGTGAGGTGGGAAGGGACATAAACTGTGCACGGCACCTGTGTGATCCTGTACATTAATGCAGCTGGGTGTACGATTACATTTAAACACAGTGCAGAAACCTCTGCTTTGCCTTTATTTACCACATTTCTTTACAATCATGCACATTGGTAATGCATACTCCAGTTTCTCACCTCGACCATTACAGTCACCAAAATATAAAGACTACAGATTTTTTGTTTCTTACAGGAAGCAAATCACTTAAAAAAATCTCTTGAAAGTTCCCTGCAGGCTTCACTCAGGCCCTTCCAGGGAATAATTTATCCGGTATCGCATCGCAAAATGCGATGCAAAGTTACAGATTTGCGACACAAATAAAAATATGTGTAGCAAAATTTGCGATACAATTTCCAAGCAAAAGCTCCAGTACTCGGTGAATGGAAATGACAACGGGAATACTGCACGAAGGCCTACAACTGTTCAATATATAATTTGTACACGCACACTTGTCAAGCAACGAAACACTGCAAAAAAGCAGCGAGATTAAAAGAACCCAGACACTTGAGTGTGTTCAAAACAGCAAGGTAATTCACGAAACTTTTACATGCACCTATTCACTGCTAGTTACATTGTCGATGGTGCAACGTATGCAGCTGTGTATGAAGTATGAGGCACTCTGTACGTGGTAGTGTTATGATAGCTCGGAGACTTCCCATAGGGATCAAACTTCTTCCACATAAAACACGAGACAGCCTAGGCTCTACACATCTCCATATGCAAACACGTTAGGATAGTGCAAGGTCTAGCACAAACAACTCAGAAGAAAAAAGCATTGTAGGGCAAAATTACAGGGGTTAATCTTTCGAAAATAGTATGAAGGGCTTAGTAGGAGTATTTTACACGTGCCTCATAATTATTTTATGAAATTTGTGAAAATTTGATTATATTGGACATCTTTCAAATTGACATCGTTCTGACTACCCTGAATGAGGCTGTAGCAGTAGGCCTTGTATGTAATACATATGAGAAGTTTGAGAACACTTTTAGAAACAGATTGCAAGATCGAAATTTAGGAAAATTCCCAGGATTTAAGAAGCATGCAAACTGCTTATTATCATGGTGGAAGAAAAACAATAAGGTTACTGACTGTCTTCTGGCCCTATTCCAGTTTGTTAGCACACAGTGCATCAAGCTTGTTGAGTGAATGTTTTTGACTCGCTCTCTGGAGGACCTTACACTGAAGGCCTATGTCAAAGCAAGGAGCTGATTCAGTCCGATATGGAATTGAACTCAGCATTTTGTGCCTTGTTTCTGCAGATCCATAAAGAATTATTGCAGACAGGACTTTTCGTGGAAGAGTGCTGTCACATTAAGTCAATGTTTAGGTTTAGTTTCAGCATATAACTGAACACCGTATCATAGCGGGGAATAGCATCTGGGCATTAATCAGAGCAGGGTTCTAGCTACGGTGGGCGGCGCCGGGCGGTACCACCCGGTTCCGCAAATATCCGCCCAGGAGTCGAATCAAAAATGAACTGTGCCGCCCGGCACGTAATTTCCAGAAAATGATCTGAAGCGTTGTTCAAAATGTACACATCCACGATTCTAGGGAAGCCTAAAGTCCTCGTAGTATTCCGTCTTTTGATGTTAATAGGTGCGGTATCATGGGGGACGTTTTAATCCGTGAACCCCACTTTTTCTAAAGTCCTCCCGACCCTCTGGCAAAGGGCTGTTCGGCAAAACCAAACTTGATACTGCTTCCGTGAACCCCGCACACGGAACCTGTCAGACAGGCATAACTTCCACACCGCTATCATTAACAGTAAGGATACGGTATATAATTATCTTATGAAAATATTTGGGTGCATTGAACTTAAAGCACATTCACACATGTACATAAAGTCATCACACATCATTAATTATTCTCTGACATTGTTTCATTGGCTACTTGCCTACTTTGACTGGTCCATTTATGCTATAGGGAGATTTACCTTTACAACCAACAAGGGTTGCTTGAAAATTTATCACATCGGGAGGCTATAGCTTTTTGATACTATTACTGTACTTCGTACGAAACTAATTACGAGTGACAAGCATGTACTACTTCTTTAAAACTTGTAAAATTATAAAGCAAAGGAGATTTTTTCGAAATTTTCAAGATTTTACCCTTCACAATCGGATCGTCCGTAGCTGGCCATGAACGTTCGTTTACTTATCTCTGCGCTGCGGAGTAAGCAATACTTTCATTGCCTAACGTAGTAACTGTATGTTGTTATGATGTATTTGTATTGTAGCAGTGCACATAACATTAGGCTAGGTCAACGTGATATTGTCAGTTTGTACGGCCGGCTGTGTCCGCTACGTATAATAAATCAGTGAACTGTTAGTGCATTTTCTGCCGCGAGGTTTGAAAATTTCATCATGGCTCAAACAGCAATGACAGCTTGCATTCAACTTTCATTCATTTTTGGTTTGTTTAACTTAGAAATTAATACAAATCAAAACTGAAACTTGAAATACGGTGCACGATACATCATGCATGATTACAGGACTGCATGATTGACCTGATAACAATGTGGCTTGTGACATTTGATGCCATATTTTTCACTAATAGTATTAATTTTTAAATAAATAATGCCATCAAATTGGGCTAGAATTGAATAGAAATTACAACTTCCTGGACTGTTTGTAAGGGTAAAACCCCTAGGGCTTCGGGGGGCTTCGCCCCCTCGACCCCTGACCCGGGCGTTGCCCCTGGACCCCCTTGCCACCCAGTTCTAAAATGGGCCTAGCTAGAACCCTGAATCAGAGTACTGCATCACAGAAGAAAAGTATGACAGTGAAAATTGCTATGCAAATTTTGAAAATTGCTACACAAAATGGAACTTGCATCGCAAAAATGCTATGCAAAAATTCTGTACTAAATTATTCCCTGCCTTTGTTTTAGACTCTCCAGGTGTGCTGTTATATTAAACTTCAATAGATTTTTATGAGCTCCAAATCTTCATCTGAAAAATAAATCACACTCCTAATAGGAATTGGAGGTGAGTGATGGTGTGCAATTGCACTAGCACACCTAAAAACTCAAGGCCTGTCCATTTTATCATCTTCCAGGTAAGGGACATCCACTGAGTCAATTAATGTCCCTTTCATGGAAGACGATGACCATTTCTTCTTTGATTGAATCCATAATTTCTTAACACAGCCTTCACCTAACTAAACTTTGGAAAATGTATTCCTAGCTAGACCAACATGTACAGTATACAGTGTTCTCATTAGGCTCCCAAACCCAAGAGTCCCTGAACCCTCAACTTTTTTTTTTCAAGAGTCCCATCAAATTTCTGAGGGTCCCATATTTTTTGGAAGAGTCCCAAGTGAAGCATCAACAAAAATGCAGTAATCAATGACGCTCCGCATTGATTACTGCATTTTTTGGAAGAGTCCCAAGTGAAGCATCAACAAAAATGCAGTAATCAATGACGCTCCGCACTTTCCATTCAGATTTTCTGTCGTGTACCGACTATTTAATTTAACAATCGGCCCGATGCCGATTACCCATTATTGGAAAGAGGGAAGTTACATGTTACGCGTATCGTACCATATCGTATTACCATAACCAGTTCAGGATGGAAGATACTGGGAATAGTTCCGTTAACTGTAAAGGGAATTCCCAAAATTACAACTTTCCAACAATTTACATGTAGGCCAACATGCAGTGTGTATGGCTAACCTGGATTTACCTGAGGCTGAAAATAAAGCTTAGCTGTACTGCACTGACTGTGCCTGTGTAGATACATTGATATGTGTCCCGTCTTTCTTGTTCCGGTAGCGTAAACGTACTCAAAAAAGAGTCAAACAACCTTATTTCCAAATGATTTATTTGAATCTTCAACTGTCCAGTTTTTAACATGCAGGATACTTTACACAGGGAGTCAGCTGGCTACCACTTCAAGAGCCTGCCTGAATCTAGGGCTACACAAGGTAGTCTCCTCACCCACTATAAACCAATATTAATAAGTCAAAGCATAAACATGAGACCAAAATGCCAGTCACCTCCCATCCCTTGACTTCCTGTTCCAAGAAGTTCTCAAAGCTAAACATAGTGAGCATCATTTGCATGAATTAACCAAAAGTAATATCCATTAAGGACTAAGTATTTGTTGCCAAGGGCAGAGCACGACACAACAATATGTGTGAATACAGGGAGATGTTGGTGAACATAAAAACACACAGAATGCTACGTAGATGCTGCATATACATACGGAAGGGTGTGAGGCTACTGCTGGGAGTAAATCAGTGAATCAGGCCCTACAACTTAATATTTGCATAACGTTCAGTCACATAGACACTCTACAATTGAGGAAGTACAGGCATGCAAGGCTACGTACAGGTTCAAGGTCCCCCATCCCATAACTTCTGTAATCATTTTTTTTCCATATCACGGTTAACTTACTCATTTTCAAAGCAAATAAATAGGTAGGCTGGTATCCAGTCGCAACGACCCCAGACCAAAACGTCCCTGTGATATTATATACGGTATTTCAAAACATCCCATCACCAAGAATTCGAATGTCCCATTGAAAATTGCAAGTTTTTAATGTAAGACGGAAACATGAGAGATGAATGTGGAAAAGGAATATAAATGGAAGGATGGATTAAGGAATAGTCTATTTAAGTGTGACAACAGCTTAGGTCTAGATGAATTACATTGTAAATGATCTGTGTTTAGAAACCAAGAATCGAGATAAGGCTATTGTTATGTACTGTATAGGGAAAATATAACAAAGGTTGGATAACTGACTTCCTTTTTGACAATATTTCTATTCTCTTATCAATAAAGAAAATAGAGAAAAGAAGGATATACATACATATAAAGTAGATTTACTTAAATCATTTAAGTACCACAGGTAGGCATAGGCCTAGGCTAAGTAACCTGTGTTTTCAAAAGTATGACCATTTCATACGATATAATATATAAATTCAAGTTTTTCACAAATTTATGAAAACTTGAATCATTTCAACTAAACTTAAAAAATCAGCTCATTTTACAATACAATAGTGACGTGGTGGGCAGTAGGCCTAGGCTCTATCGCATTAGGTTCAAGGTGGAGGTGCAGATGTACAAATGCTATATTCTCATGTTATGATAGAGGAGTTGTAATGAATTGCTTTTTAACTGCATGTGAAAACATTCTGAAAATAAAACCAAATGGGTTTTTTGTACCAGCACTGAAAATATGAATAAACAAAAACCGTTACTTTGGCAAATAATGGGTTCAGCAGCAAGATTTAGTGACTGCCTTTTTTGTCAATATCAAATGCCCTTTTTTGTCTTCTTTCCTAAATCGTGGTGTGTTTTTTGGTCCGCAAAATCGTGCTTAAGTCCAACCCCTAACAAAGGTCGAGGGATAGTTTTTTACTAAGGTCTAACGTTAGGACTAATTAGGAACCTAACTTAGCAATACAGTAGTACTTGTAGTTTCGTAGCAAGGCTAGGCCTAGACTACACAATAGAGCCTAGCCTAGGCTATGTTAGGCTGGCAAAATTGTAAAAAATCCAATCCTCAGTGAGCCTTAATTGAGTTAGCATGTATGGAAACACTGTTGGTGCGCTGAACATCTGAAAACATTTGATCGGATAACATCCATAGGTTTACATGGGCTACCTTAATCAGTTTTAAACGAAAGTAGCCTTACACGTAAATGCTAAAGTCTGTCAAGCGTTAGGCTAGATGTTAACTTACAGTATTGTGACATACATAGACACAGCCTAACGTTAAACATCAACACCATGCAGAAGTGCAATGAAAAGAAATGCAAAAATACTTTAAGAGGGTTAAGCCTTTGCACAGTTCTACCTTCTAATGGTTGGAAGAAAAGAAAAAATCGAACTTACAACGGAATTTCCGTCCCAAATCACAATGTTTTGACTGAAGAATAAAGAGTAACGCACTGACAAAGTACAGCTCTGCTGGTTACTGCCTTGAAAATTTTCATTCCTGCACAATGTTGGTGTTAGTGCCGCTAATAGTAACTTACTGTATCATGCATGCAGTGTTCAGAGAGCTGGCTCGTAGCGGCTGCCAAATGAAGTCAGGAACATGGCCGCTACAACAACATGTCTACTCAAGGTCGCCCACGCCGGGGAAGTAATTTTTCCATCATTTACTGTTTGTTAATCGTAATGAATATTTATTGAATTTTTCTTTTGAAAACTATTATTTTATTTGCAAAAAAGGATTTTTAATGACATTTAAACAGTTTCTAGAACGTATTAAGTGCAAAAAGAAAAAAAGGTATCTTACTAAAACCCACCCTAAAATGAGCTCTTCCTCAATGACAACAACTACAGCACACGATCGTTTGAATCTCACTGTAATGTGCTTCGTGAGCAAGAAAAACTGTTTTAACTTATACCTTTAATAAAGACAAAAGCACAGCTACACTGACATAAGCAAAATTTTCATGTATTTGCTACAAATAATAAGACTGAAAGTAGAAAAACGTGAGTCTGGTGAAGTAAATATTCAGGAATAAAAATAAGTAACATATAAGGCGTTCCATCAACTTGCTGATCGATTACGAAATCTCCCAATGATGTCTTTCTGTACGTTAAAAGCGTGTGGAAGCTTACCTTGTTGCAAGACTTTTGTGAAAATGGACCTATGCGAGGCAGGATTTTACTCACGAGTAAGTAAACAACAAGCTGATCGAAATAAGAAAATCTCAAAGAATACTTTGGGATGGGTAAAAATGAATCAAGCAAAGCTACAGGCGAGCTTTCGATTTTGTACAAATTATTTGTAACATTGTTGATCACAGATCTTCTCGTTAAATGAATTTTGCGCAATGAATTTTTTCAACTTTCTACGGAAGTTGTAGCGGGACTTTATATCAAACATTGTACTGTAATTCTAATGTAATTCTGTTCACCGTTTTCAATGGTCAGCGTAGCCAAGTACCTCGTTACCAGAAAGAGACACTCATGCAGCTGCTCAGTCAGACCGGCGATGATCTGAAACTAGACTGGTAAAGGGCAGTATGTGGAAAAAGCGAACGAAAAGAGAAATAAGTGAGATAAGAAGGTGGTCACCAGTTGTAAATAGAGAGAAATTTACTGGATTTTTATGTAGTTGGAGGCCAGTTCAAGTTTGTTCCACCATTCCTGATTGACCTGGATCAGCAATGAAATGTCCAGAATAGCGGCACTTTAGGCTACTGAATTTAGATGTTTTCATATTCTGAATTGATTGTATCATGCCTAAATGTGTTAAAACAAATTGTATAGGTTATTTTTCTTAACATAACATAACAGGTTGAAGGGCAAAGGAGGGCCAAGGCCCCATAAGATGCACTGAAGTCCAAGCCCTAATCAAAAGTCAAACCACCAAAGCTTGACAACAGGCCCTTCTTCTTCTTCTTCAAAAAAAAAAAAAAAAAAAGGTGACACATCCAAAGGACATTCTTTCACCACGCATGCGTCGAGAGGCTAGATATGCCCAGTGATATAGGTAACAGGGTCCTTACGGACAGAGGCAGCCCTCATTACATTCAGGGGGAGACGATTCCAATCCTTAATGGTTCGAGGTAGGAAGCTAAATTTATAACAGTTAGTACTGGTATGTGGGAGACAGACATGAAGGTCATGCATTAAACGGGTTCTACGAGTAGGCCGCTGGAGACAATCAACAGGTAATTATGAAGTAAATCCCAAATCAGATTCTACCACAGCCATTCTACCACAGCAGCTTATTCTTACTATAATTATTATTAATTGCATCGTAGCCATTTTGTCGTTTCCTTCATCTTGGTGGTGCTGAATTCGACTTGAATGTTCTGAAATATATAATTTAGGGGCGGATTTTTTTACTTCATAAAACAAAAATAAGGCCCTATTCCAATTTAAACCGGTCTATGTGATGTGTCATGAAGTTGCTTAATAACATAACATAACATAACAGGTTGAAGGGCAAAGGAGGGCCAAAGCCCCATAAGATGCCCTGAAGTCCAGGCCCTAATCAATTAACTTTTTCGAAGATCCCAATGCCAGGGTGAGTGTGGATGAACACCGGCGAACTTCGCCTGCTCTTTTCGACTAGTGCTCAGAGGTAACGAGGCAGGCGTGTACTAATAGCTCCCAATCCTGCTCCCGGGACCGCCATTTAACGTCCCCATCCGACGGACGTGAGCGTATCCCCAGTCTTTAGCCACTTTCCCAAAGGCTGGAGGGGGTGGAGGTTATGCTTGCTCTGCACCACTGCTCAACAGCTGAACTGAGCAAGCTGACAACTTCCTGAGTCGGACAACTTCCTGAAACGGACAACCAAATTCCCAATTTTGTAATTCACCAATTTTAAACCCCCTCAGCATCACTGTGAACAGCTATGCTGAACAAGTTAATTTTTAGACCCCGGAAAATTTCCAAGTGGTTCCACCGGGATTTGATCCGGGGACCTTCAGTATGCAAGGCAGTACGCTCAAACCACCAAGCCATCTCCACTCCCCCTTGCGTCCCTCGACTTCCTCCCCGGCCCCTCAAGTTATATAAACCCTGGAGTTGTTAAGCAAATTTCTGATAACTTTGCAGTTTTTTATTCTTTTTGTTGATTAAAATAACGACTGTTTAAAATCTTCTGACAGAACCTGAGAAATGCCATTTCTTACTGTCTGAAAGGTTGCGATTTTCAAATTTTCTGAACGCTCCTCCCTGACCCATTGTGGCCAGGGGTGGCTCCAGATTTCCCTGACAGGTGGCCAAGCTTCCCTACAAGGGGGTCAGCATTTCACGGCCCCGACAAAGACTTTGAGTTAGTCCTGATGGGACGTGACTTAGCAGATCTTAAAAATCTGGAGTTTATTTTGCAAAAAAATTGGCTTTTGTAAGAACCATTAAAAGGTTGGGGTGTTTATTGAAAAATTTGGCTTTCACATCGGCAAAATCAAAAACGCTATGTACGGATATAGCTGTATATAGGCTACAGCTGTCATTCTTTTGGGGTCACGCATTAAATCGTTCTATGCCTATATTTACCAAGGCTTCAAGACGACACTACAAGTTTGCCCGAGTTTTTTTTTTCTTTTTGAACGCATATTTGAAATTTAAGAGCTTATTTTATTAGGGAAATTAAGAAAAATTGTCTTTTGGTACGTTTCTAATGAAAAATTTGGGTTTTTTATTAAGTAATATGCCTTTCAGGATCAAAATTAGGTACAACTTTTTGTCGGGGTGATTAACATACTTGCTGGCTTTGACGGTTATTTATTGCTCTCTTAAAGGCATATTTTCATCATCCCAAACAGTTCCAATTCTCCCAACCTACTTACTTCTAGCCCCTCCCACATTTATCTAAAACTCATCTTTATCCAGACACAATCCTTGTTTATTGCTTCATGGCTTGTCCCAGTGGCCATACAAGTCCATAATGTGTAATCAAGACACTCTCAGTGCTGTGTAATTTAGCTATGATGCATTGTTTGAATGTGATGCCAATCAAAGAGCTGTACCAATTGAGAGTTTTGATATATGTATACTGAAACTGTAGTTTGGGGTGACGAATGACTGCCTTTAAATCAATAGATTTAAAATTAGTCTAAAAGAATAAAAATAAATCTAAAAGAATGGAATTAGTGAGAGCAGTCTTCCCCGACGCGGGGGCATGAACTTGCGGGTTGAAGATAGGATGATGGATAGCAGAGCTAGTACGAAGTTATTAAAACAGATTCAGATATGCCTTAAATTAGCGTTTTACAAAAGAAAAAAATATTTTATAAGGAAACAAAACCAGTTCATGATCATCCATCCAGTAACTTCAATCCTTAACGTTCATCTTAAGCCTTCCCGAAGGAAATTGCCATTCTTCCCCGACGGGGGGTGAGCTAGGACAAGGTACATGGAATGAGGTGATTGAAAATCGATTCCCATATGTATTAAAAATGAAATAGTATTCCAAAACAAAAAAATATGTTCATGATCACCCCTCCAGTAACTTCAGTCCTTGTAGGTTTTTTCATTGTTTTTATCATTTTTAGTCCTCCCAGACGAAACGGCCGACCTTTCCCGACGGAGGGGACCAGTGCTCTCCGACAGAGGGGCCATACCCACCTTCCCCACTAACGCTACCCCTGACTGTGGCGCTCCGCTCAGATATTATTTCAGGCATAGGCGTACGCGACGGGAGGCAAGGGAAGACCCACCCCAAGAAAAATCGCAAAAAATTTGGAATTTTGAAAAAAATAATTGTCCAGCCACTTGAGCTTCTAAGCACGTTTTTCAGAAAATTCCTGCGAGTGCCCAACATCTTAAAAAAAGATCTGCCTGAAAAAGGAAAGAACTTCATTACTGGTGTAAAATTTTCATGAAAAATCAGCGAGCTTTCAAAAAGTCGCTGTACACATTCAGGCAGCGCAAAGAGCTATTATGCGTGACTTTTTCTTCAAAGCATTTTACAACACAGTGACTGAGATGGTCGAATATGTAATTCTTTTAAACATTTGCCCGAACAATAGAAAAGTATCATAGCCAGAATAAAATATTTAAGAAAAAAGATAAAAAACGCGACGATGACATTTGGGAAGCATGTTCCTTAAACGAAACAATTATTTTTTCAGCCTTGTTTTTATTTTTAAATTTTGTGCAACATAAACCCCGAAAAGGTCGATAATTTTAATACTGTACAGTCAAATCTTTGCCCGAAAAACAGAAAAGGTAAAAATTCTTGAAAAATAAAGATTATAGCATAAATTGGCTACACATTCGGGTAGCTTGTTAAAAAAGATTTTCCTCCGCCTCACTTCATACTGTAGTCAGGCAAAATTTTTGCCTGAAATGGTAAAATACGTAGGAGAAGGTTGAAAAGTCCTGGGATGTTTTCAATTGCCAATTTAATTATAAACTGACAGTCGGGAGCGCCTTCAGTTGCAGTGTCCACTAGCCAGGCATGTAGCCATGGGGGGGGGGGTACGTGCCCCCCCCCCCCAAGAAAAGAAAAAAATTCAAAGTATGGGTTGAAATTTTATTGCTATGGAAAAATGAAAGACACACACAAACTAGCGCACACAACCGCACATATGTTATCATGCTACTGTGTCATCTGTAACAGTGAAATTATGTCAGAAGTCCACCATTTTGCATCTAAGCCCTCTCAGATAGGCAAAAATATTTCCAAAGGGCAGGGGAACCCCTCCCCCAGGATGACGATCAGTAATCCGTTTTGCCCTCAAAGGCCGCGCCCTCTCTACTGCCCTTCTAGCTTACTAGTTTGCCATAGATCTATCATACCCCCTCAGTACAGACGAAACACGGGGAACGGTAGTGAATATCAGGTATGTAGGTTGTTTTTCAATTACATAATGATATTTAAGAATATCTAACCACAAGTCTTCCTGAAAATTCACTTAAACCCATCTCATAGCGTGACTTTTTTTTTTTCAAAAGGTGTAACTAATTAATAGAAGCAATGGCGTAGCTACAGGGGGCGATATTGACCCTCGCCTTGAAAAGTGAAAATTCGGAAATTTTCCATTTGTGACACCAGCCAACTGCACTATGGTTTTTCGGGCTAACTCTCCTTTCATGATATTCCGAATTCTCTTCAATAAAAACTCCATTTTTGTTTCAACAATGCAATTTTTCTGGGCGCTTTGCGCGCAGCAATGTGAAGTTCCAACTACGGTCGTCAGTCGTATTCCCTCATATATTTCCAAACTCTGGGTTGCTGAAAGGAGCAGATACTTCAGCGCGCTTTGCGCGCAACATATTATAAGTCTCCCAGAAATGGTGTTTTCAAAAAATTGGACAATTTGGGCGGGTGTTTGCCCCCCCCCCCCCAACCCCCGGGAAAATGTCTAGCTACGCCACTTAAAAGAAGTAAACTCTTTTACAGTAGGGAGTTCGGGCAGTCACAAAACAATTTCATCAATTCAATATATATTGAATTCAGCCAAGAGCTGCAAGGGAGTTAATGACATTGGCATGTTTTCAATTCCTTTTAATAGTTTTCCTCCGAAGAAATACAAGACCATTTCATTTAATGGTACATTTAATCTGGTAATTTTCTGATCAAGATAGAAACTGTTTTGATCCTCCTTCTTAGCCTGGAAAATGTCATCTCCGGTTGTCTGAGGTTTCCTATTCTTTAAATTTTCTGTGCCCTCCGCGCCACTTATATGGCGCTCTGTTTAGATAGTCATTCTGGCTGATATTTAGTTGGGAGTGAACGTGTTTTGACAAACGAAAACTCAAAATAGCAACTGCTCAGATCATCCTTGTAAGCCTGGGAAATGCCATTTTCGACTGTCTGAGGTGTATGTTTCTTCAAAATTTCCTCTATACGCTTCGCGCCAAATGATGGTGGCGCTCCGCTGAGAGAGTCTGTTCGACATTATTGCATTTTTTGGACATGCATAGAATCTTTTGTCCCCCTTTTTCATGGTCAACTGAAATGCGCCCGTCCGTACGCCTATGTCTGTGTTCACCCATATATGGCGGCATTCTGAACAAAACTGTCAATACCTGAGATGTATAAATATGAAACATCGGTGACCAACATTTTTACTTTTACACTAAGTTCAATTGCAAGTGCTAGTTTGAAAATGTGACTTTTCAATTAAGTTTTATGGTGTCATTCCACGTGAAAAACAAAAGTATTTTCACCATTTTTCATATTATTCTCATTCGAGAAGTGCCGTTTCCGGCCACCAGGGGGGCTGTTTAAAGTAAAAAAATTCTTGTACGATCCTCGCCAACTAATGGTGGCGCTCCGCTTAGATAGTCATGCTGGCACTTTTCACACCCATAGTTATATTTTCCACCAAAACTGACCTGCTGTATGGGCCCCCTTCTGGCAAATTCTGGATCCCCACTGTACTTTGTGATTACTTAGCGAAAATGTATGCGTTGATGAATCATTTTCATTGATAATTCAATAAAATGTAAATTTAACATTGTCGGCCGAAATTGTTCTTGTGCCACATTGGCTGACTTGGGTTATACAGTTATATAGTAAAAAAAAATGATTGAGAACAGATTTCAAGTTAAACTGCATAACAAATATGTTTTGATGATTTTTTTTTTCAAAAATCAGAATATGCCCAAAATGCACTTATTCAATTCAATTGGCGGCCACTTTGCTTTTCCAGCCATCTTGATCTGAATTACAACAATAATGTTTGGAATTGTGAGTGTGACTATTTTACTAAAATTATGGTCGAATGTAAACGGACCATTAGTGAAAAAGTTATTTTAATGTAATTTGTTATTCCGCCATCTTGATTAACTTAATGCCATAGGCCTACCAAAACCGCATTTCGTTCCTATTGAAAATGTGCGCATAGCTTAACGTTGACCTAGACCCTGGCCAGAACCTTAAGTTGTTTTTCAGTGTTCTCGACGGTGGATAATCTTGAAACGACAGTTAAATGGTCTGCCATTGACTGGTCAATGGCAGAATGGTACGTCAATATGAAAAGTAGTGAAAAGTTAACTATGAAATTGAAGTAGATTTCATGCGTGGTTCTATAGACCTTGTTATTTCGGAGGGGCGCTAAGTAATATGGGGCTTCAAAGGTTAGGATATATTTTTCTAAATATGAGAATCGGTACTGTCGGGCCGAGGATATTGATAATAAATGCAGTATACACCGTACCATACGTAATATATCCAACGCATAGGCATGTATTCATGCATGTCATGTGTTCTATCAGGAGGAATGTGCGTTACTAAGTGACTGGTCCTGTTCACCAACTCATTCAGGAGGAACGCTTCCACTGATGTACATCGGACAAAATGGTTAAGTTCGGTTAGGTTAGATGCGGCCCAGTTTCCAACCAAAGGTACTGCCACGGTAAAAACGGTTCGGTGTCCAAGAGGCGCATCGGGTTTGATATACCCACAGTTCGGTATGATAGTGCTATGAAGCCATGAAATTTGAGTCTGTGCCAATATTCGTGACTGGAGGAAAAATGGTACTTATTGCCCTTAGCCTACGCATAACTGATAAAAAGCTTTGGAGGAAGAAGTGTCAGAGTTATGCGTTTGGGGGAATCGGGGAAGTGGGTTATTTGCATTTTACTGGTGGAAGTCTTAACCATCAATGCCTAGCCCCTCCACCCTTATCTCTTACAGCGTGAATATTCTTTTACGCCAGGTACTTGTAACCCACTGTTCAGGTATCGTCACTATTCAAATCGTAAAATCACCAACTGCCGTTTCCGCACAATTCCCTTCCCCTGCAACCCCAGTATTAGCATAGGTGTCAATATTTTCTCGACAGGGGGTTCATGGCCACTCACGTCAAAATTTTGCTGTGCAAAAGGTTTTAGTGACTGGGTGTATTTCCAGAATGAGGAGGACGCCGGGATGTCAACAATCTTTTACCCCATGTTAGGTATGGAGATCTTACCTCAGATCTCAAGTCAAGTTGCAGGGAGCACACCACCGTGACCGCTAGCCGAACGGCCTTCCCATGAATAGTAGATCAAAAGTACACAGTCAATTTTCGGTCCTCTTGGTGTAAACTGCTCACGTTAGAACAACCAGTTCCTGCTTATTTGTCTTGGATATGAAAAAGGAGATGCTAAGGTGTGATTGGTGTCAAATTGGGATGGATTAAAGGTTATTTAGACCAATTCAGTACTGGGTGTGAAAACATTTCCGTCATGGCAGTTTGCGGATTAAAAAGGGTGGGTGCACAGCCCATACACTTCTTGTGAGGCTAGGGGGGTAGACAGATATCGTGTAAGCTTTATCCATTCCGTTTGAAAATTTTCTGTTCGAGATCGATTGACCTAGATTTGCGGAATTCTTTTACTATTTTAGAGGGAAAACTTTTCAGCTGTACTGAACCTCTCATTTTGTTCCAAAGATGTTAAATTGGCGGCCTATAAAGGTTTACTAAGGCCCTTGTTGGAGTATGCTTGTTCCGTCTGGGATCCACATCAGATTTCACTCCAAGATAGATCAGTGGCGTAGCCACGGGGGGGGGCCTGGGGGGCCTCGCCCCCCCCCCCCCCCAGATTTTCTCCAGCCCCCCCCCCCCCCAGATTTTTGCGTCCTGATAGAGTAATTGAAAAAATAAAAATAAAAAAATGTGCAAAAATTGAAAAAAAAAAATCATGGATGAATGTGTGTAAAACACATTTTGTCCGCACGTATGAAATCAAGCAATAACTTTAAAATGCCTACTTTCACTAAATTAGATAGGCATACCGTTTGTGATCTGCACTGTCGTTTATTGCATTTCACTTCGGAGATGAAACGAAAGTCTCGACGACAAACTTTAATGTGACTTTGTTAGGTTAAGACCCTTTCTGCCTTTCGGATGGCTGATTGATTTATTGAAAATAAGGCAATCGTACACTGGAGACCACTCTTACACGACCATTCCTATACTTTATTATACACAAAATATGCCGTAAGCAGATAAGGGTAAGGTACTGCCTTCGGATAATTCTTCCCTTCCATCCTTAACAAGTAGGCCTATGTCGTGCCTCACTCTTGCCCATGACAATTGCCACTGTAGGACGATTTTTTTTCGACAAGTCCTCTTTTTACTAGTTGGCACTGGCGTCCGGGGGATTTGTAAAATGTCCACAAGGTCCGGATTTCATGTGTTTCCCACATGATCCATACTTCTGCTTTGAGGTTCAATTATTTTGAGGGATTTATTCGTAGTATTTTAATTTTGACTACGTAATGTACCGATGAACAAATACTGCACCATTTTGCACATTGTTTCTTTGGTAGTATGTATGTCTCTTGTAAAATCTCTACAAAAACTAAAAATATTTTTATATTTTTCATGCTCCTCAAAAAGGGAAAATCCGAAAACTCAGGCCTATAATCAGTTCAAAGTTTTGCCAAACATAGCACCATTTTGCATCTAGGAAATCTAACGCAAAGAAAGTTTCTCAGAAGGGGACACAACTACTTTTGGTTTTCCTGTTAAAGGGTGAGGTACTGCCTTAGGTAAGCCGAAATCCATTCAAATATTGCCGCATTTGCGGCTGGGTACATCCAGTTTAAAACACGTGGGAAGTGCCGTTTCCGGCCATCTGGAGGGGTTTTAAAGCCCAAAATTTTCTTGTACGCTCCGCGCCAACTGATAGTGGCGCTCCGCTTAGAATCAAATATTGCTGCATTTGCGATCTACGTGCTTCTGAAGTTTACAATTTTTTCCCAAGGGGAAGGAAGATACCGGCTCCCTTTAGTCTCATCCCCCAGGCCACAGATCAGAAGTGCTCAGTTTTGGGGTCCCTAAAAAGTGTATGTATTGCCATTTTTCATAGATTGATTTTTTATTCTCATTATTGAGACATCGCAGACATGAGATTCGTATTTCAAGGCTGGGTACATCCAGCTTAAAACACATGGGAAGTGCCGTTTCCGGCCATCTGGAGGGGTATAAAGCCCAAAATTTTCTTGTACGCTCCGCGCCAACTCATGGTGGCGCTCCGCTTAGATAGTCTTGCCGTGCCTGACCCTCGGAGGTACCAGGCCCCCCACTTGTTACCTAGGCCCCCCAAAAAATCCCATCCTGGCTACGCCACTGAGATAGATTGGAGGGAGTACAAAAAAGATCTGCTAGGTTTATATCCGGCGAGTACTCCCGTGAAGTTGGCTCTATGACCGCACTCCTCAAAGATCTAGGTCTACATACTTTGTCTGACCGCCGCAGACGTTGCAGACTCATAATTTTTGCCAAAGGTATTTATGGCCAAGCTAACATCCCCCTGTCTAATCTGTGTAAACCTACTCGTTGTTCTCGTAACATGCATGCTTTGCACTTTCGCCCCCCCCCCCCTCCGCTAGGACTAATTGTTTTAAGTACAGTTTTGTCCCTAATACTACTCGGGATTGGAATAACCTCCCAGAGAGTCTTATTGCGGGGGCCATAAGTCACCCAAAGCCTGTGGATTTCATTATGAACTCTTTGAGGGCCTGACTGATCACACGGCACGTACGCGGTGTAAAATTGTCCTTCAAGTTGGATGTCTCACCGTTTTGAAGAAGAAGAAGACAACGTTAATAATAATTTCCATGACAGAAACTAAGTTCACTCATGAACTAAACTGCCTCGACAGTTTCAATTCCCCCATCAAAACCTGTGCAATCATGCAATGTATGTGATGCTCCACATGAACAGGAAAGGGCGGTGGAACAGTTAGATAACTTGAATCAATTGCATAAAGATGTTGTTGTTAGGCTCTATAAGCAGATGGTACGGCCGCATTTAGAATATGCAGTTCAGGCATGGAACCCTTACCTAGCGAGAGATAAGTTTGTTCTAGAGCAGGTTCAAAGACGCGCCACAAAGTTGATTAGTTCCATCAGTGACTTGCCCTATGAACAGCGTCTTGTTCAACTGGGTCTCACTACACTCGAGCTTAGACGCCTTCGTGGTGATTTGATTCAGGTCTTTAAGATAGTTCATGGGTATGATAGGCTTTCTTTCGATGACTTCTTCACCTTTTCTCACATCAGGCATACCAGGGGACATGGTCTCAAGCTTCAAAGGGGGCATTGTAGGTTGGATATTAGGAAATATTTCTTTTCTCAAAGGGTGGTGGAGGAGTGGAATGGGTTGCCAGAGGATGTAGTTGCTGCTGGCAGTGTAAATGCCTTTAAGAATAGGCTGGATTGTCATTTTGCTGCCTTTGGTAGAGTTTAGTAATTTTGTCTTCAGGATCTTTTATGAGGGCATTGTCCTTTCTGATCCTTATTTAATCTAATCTAATCTAAAAGGTAAAAAAAAATGCCGTGGCCGGCTCGACTTGGACCAATTGGTTGGAAGCTGGGCCCGGTAGAACTCTATAAACCTAACCCTCTTCAGGCAGCCTGTTGACAATTGTTACGTTTCTTCGACACGTCCGTATCTTTTTAACTTTGTGACATACGAAAAGTTGACATGATCTAGAAGTACATGTACATGTCTATGTACTTGGTGAACTACACACCGTGAGACCGTGAGGCCAAACGGCATACACGTACTGCAGTAGTAGGCTATGTGCATGGATTGGATAATACGTCATGGATAAGCCTTGCTAGCTGTCCGCGTCAATTTCAACACTCGACGTAGCATCACTGGTTATGATCCTAAAATGGCCGGATACTGAGGGCTCAGCCATGGGATTGTCTTCGAACCAGTAGCCGTTTCAGAGGATGCAATCATTCTATGGAGCCATCAGTTATACTCGTCTTCGCTCGTCACTTACATCAAATTTGTCAAGGACAGAGCCGTTTTCTCTTGGTGGTACTGTGTGGTAATAACGTTACACAAGTTTACAATGTTTCTTTATTGGACTACAGTACTTCAATGCAAAGCCATGTCCTCACGATTCATAATCATAGTTCATACAGCAATAAATATGTACAGTATATAAAGTTATCATGAGTCGATCACTATCATGGGTCGGTCACTGTGTTCTAAACGCCATTGAAGCGAGTAGGTTAGATGTGATTGTGATACTAGAATAACTTGCAATGCAAATTCTTCAAACAACATCAAAACAAATTATTTGTCATCATGTCTTTGATTTTTAAAGGCAGTCATTTGTCACCCTAAACTACAGTTTCAGTATACATATATCAAAACTCTCAATTGGTACAGCTCTTTGACTGGCATCACATTCAAACAATGCATCATAGCTAAATTACACAGCATGGGCACTGAGAGTGTCTTGATTACACATTATAGACTTGTATGGCCACTGGGACAAGCCATGAAGCAATAAACAAGGATTTTGTCTGGAAAAAACTTTAATCAAGAGGAATTTCAGCAATTTCAGTAAAGATATTGTGTTAAATCTTTATAAGCAGTTGGTTAGGCCACATCTTGATTATGCTGTGCAGGCATGGAACCCTTTTTATGAAAAGGACAAGTTTATTTTAGAGCAGGTTGAAAGAAGGGCCACACGGCTTATTCACAATGTGAGTAATCTCCCTTATCATGATAGGCTCAATTGTCTAGGACTTACTTCTCTCCAGTTAAGAAGGATTAGGGGGGATATGCTGCAGGTTTTCAAGTTCCTTTCTGGTTATGATTCTCTGTCTAACTGTAACTAAGAGATTTGTGCTGATCCCGTGTTCGTGGCCATAAAGAAGCTGGTAAAATGTTTCTCTAGACTTGACATCAGAAAGTTCAGTATCTCTCATAGGGTTGTCAATGAGTGGAACCGTCTCCCTGAATGGGTTGTTAATTCCACTTCAGTCAACTGCTTCTAGATTAACATTGACAAGTATTACCGTGACAGTGGCAGGATCTGATTGTATTGGGTTTGTTTGGTCTTTGTTTGGATTAGGTGTTGGTTTGGGTCTGTTCTATAGGGCATCTTATGGGTTTTTACCCTCCTTTGCCCTTAAACTTGTTATGTTATAAAGATGAGTTTTAGATAAATGTGGGAGGGGCTAGAAGTAAGTAGGTTGGGAGAATTGGAACTGTTTGGGATGATGAAAATATGCCTTTAAAGCAAAAACATAAGTCATAGCCAGATTTTCAAGTTTCAGCAAAAGTATGAACCAGAAATTTGCAAAAAATCAGTAAGAATGATGATGAGAATGTATTTTATGAAGTTTTAAGAAGGAATTCTGATAGAAAGGAGATTGTTTTGTACCATAATGTCAAAATCTGACATAAAAATAGTAATTTGTAGGATTTTATTTGTTTGTTTTATGAAGTGATTGACTTATGATTACTGCATAATCATTGCTACTTGCAATGCTGCCTACATTTCAAGATTCATTTTCTACAAATTACTCAGTCCATACAACCGACACCAAAATATAGCACAAAGAAGACATATTACAAAATATAACTGTCAAGTTTTATCGATTTTTGTAGATGTTTTCATATTTTTGTGGTAACGAACTTTATCAGGTGATGGACTCATGCATGATAAGCCCAGTATACTATACAGTCAATGACCGTAAATATCGCTCATCTCAGAAATAAAACCCCATGAAATATCCCACCAGGCCAGTATTGCAATAGCAACATAAAAGTATAGCCATTTGACGGTTGAGGATTAATAGCATGACATTTTTCCTCAAAATAAAGCCATTTTGAGTTCAATTTCTCGTTCAGATTGTTGAAGGCCTGCAATATTTTTGGAACTTGCTCTAGTCGAGGCCTAGTTCTAAGTTATTTGCATGTTTACATGTACTTTAACAGTTTTGCAAAGCTGAGTGATGTAGAGTCCTTTTTTAATTGTAGCAATGAGGGCAAGAAGTCCAAAACTTTTGTCTTAAAATTTGAGGAAGTGTTGCATGGCGTAATCAACATGCTGTATATCCAGTCATATCCCATTCTTAGGACCTCTGTAATAATATTGATGTTGATAAATTATTCCTTAGGCACAAACAACGTTTAGCACTCTTTTCTGTTTCAGTCTGTGCTATTTTGGGGGTTAAACAAATATCACCAGGTATATAATTAAAAAAGAATGGAAAATGGTCATCAACCTCATCAACATAAACCTAGTGTTCATCAGTTTTAACTCATTTTTAACTCAAGTTGCCAAAGTACCATTGTTGGCAGGGTTCACAGGTTTTGGACACTGGTTGCTTAAATCATGGTTTTTAACTGAGCGCACTGTTTACACCAGCTGTCAAAAACAGGTTTTGGACCCATGACACAAAATCTTTCAAAAGATTTTTAAAGTTTATTTTCTCTGGATAGATGTTGTTCCTTTATTGTTATTTGCTTATAAATACCAGGACATGTTAACCATTGTAAGCTAACGTTTTCCACCACCTTCACCCCTCCCAGCATTCTCACATGTAGTCACACATAACATTTTTTTTTTTTGCCGCATAATGACTGAGTTTAATTGTCATGTTTGATTATGGGGATGGAGGGGAAAGAGTGGAGGTCAGGTGTCTGTGACTTTATGAACATTCAATCAAGTTGTATTAGTTAACTATTTTTGCCATATTTTGTGTTGATTACCATATACAGTATGTTGAATGAGTTTCACTGCCATGATTGCTTATAAGGATTAAGAGAAATGGGTGGGGATGTGTTTATGAACAAAGATATCCAGTTGAAGTTACTAGTTTTGCCATACTTAATGTTGATTGCCACTTATGAAAGTGACAATGATTTCTCTAAATATTTTTTTTTTCATATTTTCATTTTATTAAACTACATCTGTGAGAAATGTCGTTTAAAGGTTTGAAGTGTTTTGCCTTGGTTTCAGGCAGCCCTAAAAATGTTTAAATAAAGTTAAACATGAACGTAAACTGATTTTACTGCATTTTCATTAGGAGACCATACATAACAAATTGTATAACACTTATTTATCTTTTCAAATACTGCAGGCTAAGTAGTTGCTGTTTAGTACCCATGAGAGAAATACAGCAGGTCTACAGGCCTAATTACTATGCCAAACACCAATTTCACCACCTTGGGATTTTTGCCAGTTTTGGACAGATTAAGACAATTTTGGACGGTCCAAAACCGAACCCTGATTGTTGGCAACATCTGACAAATGTAGTATCCGATTTTACTCCCACAAAGCCTAAGGATGCCATCACTAAAATTTGTGGTATGCAAAACTTAGCCCTGACACAACATCAAGTCTTCACAACAGAGCGCAACCTCAATCGATCATTTCTTTCTTAATTTTTTCCTAACTAAAACATGTTGCATGTGAAAATAAAGCAGATAAATGATAGATTTTCATGGCAATAACTTTTTTGACTGAAATGGTGCGTTGTAGACGATATTCACAAAAAAGAGCTGGAATGTGCAAAACTTTCACTACTGACGTTAGTCAAGTAGTGTTCACAAATTTTGTCATACAAATATTTGGACATTTTTGGAAAGATACAATGTGCATCTAAAAGTTTGCACGTTTTCGTTCGTGCTGGTAGTCAACAATTTGCTGAGAGAGCAGTTAAAATGATTACACAAGTGTACCATGATTAGGGTCACCATTTATCTTTGAAGAAAAAAAGGGACATGATTACTGATCACTACCCTGGCAGAGGGGTCTAAGGGGAATCCCCTGTGAAAATTTTTTGCTTGCATATAGGCTTAGTGCAAAATGGTTCCATTTGATGCTGGGTTTAAAGGTGATGTATCCAGGAATTCCCATTTTTTAGGTTGTTATTGATGTAATTGTTTATGGGTGCTACTACACACTGTCATTGAGTGCATGCATGCATCAAGTAGTCAGCATGCATTGCTTACGGTATGTACTGACTAGATGTCAATGTGCCTTTGTTGTTGTTGTAGCCCACATGCAGTGCATTTCAACATTCAGGGACTCCATTCTGTTACTACAAACAAGTTGTTTCAGGATCAAAATTTGAATTCATGGTTTTCCCAAATTTTTGGACTGCTTATGGGGGAAAACGGCAGCCACATGTGATGCAAAATGTGCTATATTTTCAAAAAGATCGGGACAGCCTGTTAGAAATTGACTAACTGATCGAGACACCCCTTTCTCTTCAAAAAAAGGGACAATCCCGATTAGTTTAGACAGATGGTAAGCCTAACGATGACATTTTACAAAGGAGTTTATGTTGGGAACCCATGGAATTCCAAGGAGTTTGCAGAATACCTCTCAATGATCAGCTTCAATGTCATCCACCAACTTCCCAACTGCAGCAAAATGTACAAGTACTGTACTCTCCAAAGTGGGAAATAAGTCCAACTTGTCTACCTCAGAGTTGCTATGTGGATCAGATATCAAGGTGAATAGGTCTCTCTGTTTAAGAACGAGGCTACAGTGTGTACAAACAGTACTATCGGAACTGGGTTTGGGTTGGAAAATAATCTAATTTCTCTTCTAGGAAAGAAGTCACCAGTGAGATACCACAAGGTTCAGATTTTGGTCCACTTCTTTTCCTGCAACAATATTGATAGCTTTCTAACACAGATAGGCTAGGTAAGTTTGCTGATGATACTAAGCTCTGTAGGAAGTTTAGCAATACTACAGTAAATGGGGGTGATGCCTTACTGCTGCAATAAGACTTGAATAAATTATTTTCTTGGTCTTAAGACTTGGTCAATGTCTTTCAGTTTTGTATTACAAGATTCCTACCTTAAGAAACAGTGAACCTGATATCACGGTTTGTGCCCAGAAAGTGCTATAATAAAATTCTGAACCTGACTTCCTGTTTCACAACTTCAAATTTCTTTCTGAAACGAATCCTCTTTTGCCTTGTAGTTATTTAAAGGTTCAAACTTGTTCAGGGATTCATGGGCACTGCAAAAAGTTAGTATTTTGCAACCTTGATAGATCAGAAAGTTCAATTTCTCTCACAGAGTTGTCAATGAGTGGAGCAGTCCACCATAGTGGTAGTAAACTCTCCTTCTGTGCAATGCTTTAAGACTAATACTGATAAGTTCTTCCATGACTGTGGTAGATTATAAAGTGGCTTCAATAGTGACTGGTTTAGTTGCTTGTAACTACTTAACATTTGTTGACCGCTGTCTACTACAGTGTGGTTTTCTAACTCTTCTTTCATGAAACTGCATGTT
Source organism: Holothuria scabra (assembly GCA_037179385.1). Classification (NCBI taxonomy): domain Eukaryota; kingdom Metazoa; phylum Echinodermata; class Holothuroidea; order Aspidochirotida; family Holothuriidae; genus Holothuria; species Holothuria scabra. The sequence continues at coordinate 2,642,091 of CM074187.1, read as the reverse complement.
ATCAACGAGAACCTGTTCAATGCCAGTGGTTTAAATTCAAAGAGTGTTGTTTAAAACCTTTTGTTTTCAAAGGGTTCTACCTGGAAGGGTTCCAAAGGCAGTTTTCAGCAGGGGGATGATTTGCTTCTGTTAATGTGATTCCTCTCTTTTTTTCTCTTTCAGTTTCTTCAAATATCAGCCATCTGCAGTAGTTGTCATATTTACTAACAGAGGATGAGATATGGCTGGAGTCAGAACAAACTATTTCATGTTGCTCCTTCTCTGTTCTATATTTTTTGTTGGACAATATTTGATCTTCATCATAGCTCCCCGTAACAACTACGTAAAGGAGAGAACAAGATATTTGCTGCAAATACAAGAATTTGAGTCAAACGAAGGACACACAGAGGAAGGGAATGTGGTGAATAAAAAACAAGGAGTTACAAAAGGGAACAAGAGGATACAAAATGTAACATTGATAGACAAAAAATTGCCAGCAACAACAAAGCCAAAACAGCGTGATATTCCACCATTTACAGGTGCCATAGGTTCTCACTTCAGATCTCCATATCATAGATATTGGGACACAAATTGTTCAGAAATATTTATGAAGAAAAGGTCTGTTTTAGATGCCACAAACCAGCTCATCAAAAATGCCAGGGTGGATGGAAATATTCCTGTGCCATCCGACAAAAATTTTTTACGTTACACACGAAACTGCACTGCTTTCCGAAGAATCCGCAAATACCCAGAGAAACCTAATTCAAGAGTGGAGGAAGAATATCCACTAGCTTACATCATCACCACTCACAAAGAAGTAGCACAAGTGGAAAGACTATTAAGAGCTATTTATCAACCCCAAAATATTTACTGTATACATCCAGACAAAAAATCTCCTCCTACATATCAAGAATCAATACGTAGCTTGGTAGCATGTTTTGATAACGTTTTTATTGTGTCGAAAATCGAAAGTGTGCAATATGCTGGCTACACACGCCTGCAAGCTGATATTAACTGCATGGCAGATCTACTTAAAAAACCTGTCCAGTGGAAGTATGTCATGAATCTGTGTGGACAGGACTTTCCATTGAAAACCAACTTGGAAATTGTTCAACAATTAAAGGCTTACAAAGGTCATAATGACATTAATGGTATAATTCCACCAAAGTATATCGCTGGAAGAACTCGCACTCACTACATTACAAACGAGAAGGGTAAGTTGATTGCTACTAAGAAGAAGAAGACCCCTCCTCCATACAATTTTACAATTTACTTTGGAAATGCGTACTATGCAGCTACGCATGCATTTGTAAATTACGTCATCAATGACCAGAGGGCCATTGACCTACTAAAATGGTCTGAGGATACATGGAGTCCTGATGAACACTACTGGGTAACTCTTCAGAGATATCCAGGGGTCCCAGGAGGTTACCCCAATGCAACATGGGATGAAAATATCAGGTTCATGAAATGGGCAGATATTCCTAGGCATCCAGGGTGTATCGGTAAATATGTCAGAGCACTTTGTGTTTATGGTATAGGATATCTTCAATATCTCTTATCACAGCCATACCTTTTTGCCAACAAGTTTTACTACAGTTTTGATCCTGTTACACTGCAGTGCCTTGAGGAGATGTTGGATTACAGACAACATTATCCTGAAACAATCCATCGCTACGTTTCAGAATTTCCAGTTACCAGCTTAGTTTGGCAGAATCACACAGCATATCTAGGTGATTAGGTGGCTTTTCTCACTATCCTGAAAAGCTGCAATGCCCCCCAACTTACCTCCTTTAAGCCCCTATTAGAGCTCTCTTTAAGGCATGTTCTGGTGGCTTTTCTCCTCTATCTGGTAAGAAAAACAAAAATATTCTATACCATGCCATTCAAACCCTGTCTCAGTACCTTATTCCTAACTCAAGATATTTCACTTTAAAGATTGGTAAAAATACCGTTGCTTTTCAACTAAGCCACAGACAGTTACGTAATGTTGACACATTGCCTCAGTTTCCTTTTGTTTTTCTTTATAATTGAACATCCTGTTTGTCCTTGAAATTTGGTACTATTGGAATGTTTGAATATCTTTTCCGCCTTTCAGTCCATACGTAGAGTGCAAATTACAATGTGCTTAATATTGCCTGCAGCAGAATCAATATTATAAACAAATTGGATGCAATATCAAATTAATGTGCCATAATGACATCACAAGTTTCCCATGATGCACCAAATCTAAAGAAAAACTTGCATTACTTTAAAAATCTGTATCTTCTGAATGCTATATGCTTTTGAGATGCAGTTTTCACCTTCTGGAAAGAGAAAATTTTTCTACATATTTTGAAGTTAATGAATTTTGCCTCCAGAATATGCCCTTAAAGGGGCATGTTAAGTTGATATAATAAACTAATGAGGGTGTTTTGTGGTTGTGGTTTTAAGTGTGACAATGCTTGTTATTAGCATAATTTGTCATCACTCAACACTTCCAATAGCTACGCAAAAAGATGAAAATTTGGGACTTTTCATACCCTGATTTGTATCATGATGATTTTGTGCATAATTTGAAAACGTGTCAAGTCATGAATTTTACTCATGAAAACAATTTGCATGTTGGCAGGATATTGTCTTACTGTGGTATGGCCATGTGTAATCAGTAGTATGTGAAGAAAACTTTAGAGAATTGGAAAAATTTGGTGAATTTAAGAAGCCAACTCTATATGCTGCTTGAAACTCAGCACTGTGTAGACACCCTACAAGTAAGCTACCTAAGAACCTATCATGGTGACTATATAGGCCCTAATTGATGCATATTGGAACTGTGGTGACATGGGAAGAGGCCATGGGGACACTTCCCCTGAGGCAGAGCCTTTCCCCTCAGATTTCACATCCCAGTCCTGAGTCAAATTTACCTATTCTTAGATAGTGAATTTCCACCCAGAGATTTGCTTAAGCTGTACAGCTTCCATGGAGCTTTAGCTTCTTCTCCCTCAATGAATCCAGCAGAATACCTTAACAGCCGTGGACCCCATCAGCTAAATCAAAATATACCTTTCCTGAGATGAGGCATAAAACCATATGACCTTAACCCTGTCCTGAGACTCAATTTTTCACCCAGAGTTATGCTTAAACCAGAGCTTCAGGGTGATTGCTTCTTGGGCTCCCACTGGTGTTTAGCCCCTAGACCCCATCAGCAGTTCTGAGGCACCCCTGCAGCCCAACAGTTTCCTTTGTCTCAATTTTCACCCAAATTTGAAGTCCTGGTGCCTCCACTTAATTGTTAAATCATGTACTGGTGTTTGTCTTGTTGACTGCATTGTTGGTTAAGTGCCTTTTTCCCTTTTTTACATTGACCAAATTTTGAACATATATGAGCAACTTCATTTGCTTTTAAAGAAAAGTCCAGCAAGACATCTTCCTCTGAAGGCACTAGGCAGAGACCTGATATTATTCTGAGAAGACATTATGGTTTAGGAAAGACATGTCTACCAAGAGGCTATCAGACAGCTCGACACTTAACATGTCTCATGAGTGTGTCATAAGATTCCAGCAATTTACTCCTTGAAATTTGAAATTCAGTTTAACTTGTCAAAAATTGATGTCAATGTATAAGTGAGCAATTGCAATATGCCTAACCTCAGAGAGGGAGGAACACTCCCCCCCCCCCCCACCCTCTCCTGTCAGATAATTGGCTTTTTCCTAGGCATCTCCCAAGTTTTATAGCTTCCACCAAGAGACTCCCCACCAATTTTAATGGACTTTCTGAAATGAGAACCCCATATCTTTTGCTTTAATTGTTAAGCATGTTGCAAGGTTGACTCTGAGGTATCCATTGCGATTAAATGTTATTATTATTTATATGGTTTATTCTTTCCATAGCAAAGCATTGGTTGTTATTTTTGCCTTAAGACTTATTTTGTTACGCTTTTAAAAGACATTAGGAATAAATCCTGGAAACCTGAAGGGTGCTTAAAATTTTGGAATGTCCCAAGTATAAAAAATGTATAAGACTAAAACAATTGCATCTTGTCAACATGGACATTAATTTATGCTGGTTAGTGGAATGTCTTGTTGGAACAGAGAAGGGCTGTGAACGTGTAGCGATTAATCGCTAAACGATTGCATGTGGAATAAAGGTTTAGTACAAAGCTACCAGGGATTAATCACAAAACCAGCTTTTTGAAAGGTTTTTTCCATTTGTATACACTGATGATCCCTGGGTTTTGTTAAATGGAACATTCTGGGTATATTTGAACCTTTGTAGGCTTCAAAGTTTCAGAATAATCTGATTTTATTACCATGCAAGATAACAACTATTATAATTTCTGCATTACGTTCAGTATCAATAACTACATACTGAAATTATTTTTTTGTGATAAGGTAATCGCGATTTATCGCTAAATGATCGCAAATTTTTGAGGTTAAACATTTAGTTATTTTGCTAAACGTTCACAGCCCTAGAACAGAGTTACAGTAGAACCATGTAGGTAAACACTCACATGCATTTTCAAAATTTTATAGAAACAAATAAAGCTGGTATTTTCCAAATTTTCAAGGTGCTTCCCACCGTTACTAATTTAGGTGCATAGAGACAGCAATCATGAGTACCTATCAAAGAGATGGCTCTGTGGTAAATTTTGGACAAAAAACCTTCTAAGTTTTGCAGGTATTATGACATAACCATAATTTTAGGCATATATAACTGTATCATGTGGAGAGATTTATTATGTTATAGTAATGAACTCAAGTTTTTTTTTTTCTTTGGGACTTAGGATGAGCTCATATCCTATCAGAAACTGCCAAATGTATCACCAATGGGACATATGCCCCTGAGGTTGAAATTTGCTGCCATAAAGCTTAAAGAGGTACTTGTCAATCCCACCAAATACCTTCATAATAAAGGGCATAGCAGATAACCAGGCATTGGAAACTGTGCCTTATACACATGATTTCACCATTTTGTTTTTATGTCACAGTTATTCAACTCTGTTAGCATACCAAGTATAAATTTTGATATGATTGTCAGTTCTGTATACATTCATATTTATTTTTGTAAAGTTTGTATTGTAAAACCTTATAACATCTTGTCATGTGCCTTTGTTTCCCGTTGGAGACTTGCACATTTTTATTTTCAGTACTATTCGACATAACAACTCCCACCTTATATACACAGTTCATGAAATTATAGAATGCATTGACATAAATATAATGTCACAATTGGCTCTCTCCTAACGTTTAACTTTAGAAAGTCAAACTTTCCAAGCCATGTCCCTTAAAGGAAAATCAGTCTATACTTGCTTAAAAGGCCAATCCTCTCACCCCAAACTAGACTTCTTGTAGGGGGCACAGAAACTCTCCATTGGCCCAGCTTTTTGATTGACTGTAAGTTACACAGCATGAACTGTACTGAGGGTGTTTTGGTTATAGACATAAGGCTTTTCTATACTCACCCTGAAGCAATAAACTGATATTGTGACTGGGTAAGGATGAATTTCAGACAGTTGTGGGAGGGGCTTAAGTAAGAAGGTTAGGAGAACTGGTACTGCTTGGGGTGAGAGAACAGGGCCTTTAAATGGCATTTGATCTAAATGGAGCTATGTCTATCTTTGAATGCACCAAGTGCCTTATAAATCTTTTGAGTTCTGGTAAATTTAGGAGCAATCACAAATTTCAGAGTGCATACAGTATACAGTGCTATTTGAAGTGTTTTGTGTTTTGTACCCATATTCACACTTAGCAAAATATGATTCTCCATACCTTGATTAGATATTGTTTTCTAGGTATATATCAACAATATATTACTTACATAAGTCAACACTGCCAGGGAAAGATACAATTGTACATGTAGTTCTGTAGGAAGTGAACTTAAATGACACTTTCTAAGGTCACAGTTGCTGGTAGTGTGTTTGTCTCACATACCCTGGATAGGTGGTTCCTCATTGAATTGTGTTTTAATGTGTATTAGGAGACTTGGCATCAGTACAATATAATTGCAAAGTTTTGTGAAATAAATAAAAGGGAGGGGTGGCATTTAAGATGTCTTAGCCTTGAAAACTAACTCGAAGTTCATTTTCCCTTTGCAAGACCACATAACACACAGCTAGCCCACTGATCAACCACCCTTTTATTTATTTTTGTAATTTTGTGTGACTTACTTGACATGGATGTTATATATGTGGGTAACTAATTTGTAAGAATCCAGAGGTACTTTAGAATGTGGAAGTTATCCAGGCATGTAGCCAGGATTGTGTCATGGGGAGGGTTTTGGTGTCATGATGGGGGGGGGGGGCATTTGGGACACGCTATGAGGGAAAAGTCTAAGGATAGAGAGGAAAAACTACTATTTTAGGTGCTTTTTGTATTGCAATGTTGGGTCATGGGGGGGGGGTTCTAAGTTCTAACCCCCAAAACCCTCCCTGTGGCTACACCACTGAAGTCATGGCAGTAACATATTTTATGTTAATACACCTTTGTCAGAAATGAGAGGTGACAGCTCTAAAAGAAAGGTTGGTGGTAGGAAGGATATAACAATAATTTTTAGGAGAACCTTTAAAGTATGAGATTACAAATAAATTTGAAGTACATACACATCTGTTTACATGTTTGTTAAGAATTGTCGATGCTTATAATAATGGGGAAGGTGGGTTTTAACTAGATTGAAGGTGCATAATGTTGGCCTTTTCCCTTGATGTTTGAGTTTGGACACATTACACCAGATAATTTGTGACTTACAAGATTAGTGTTGGGATTAGCCGTCTCTTAGTATACTTTGGGATCTTCATGCTAGGTACACACTTAACTTACACAATCTAAGCCCATGGAAAGGTTACCCTCGTAATGGCCTGAAATAAATGTTTCAATTTCATAATTGAATGTTAAATATAGTTCCTTTTTTCGATTCTATAGAAATGTAGATTGTGTATGACTGTATGTACAGTAGCAATTGCCATTGATTTCATTCTCACCTATCTGCTGCTAGAATTTTGAAAGTTTGTAACACAAAAGTAGCTACAGTATTATTAGTGTTGTCAAAGTTACATCAAAACTTTAAATTTGTGTTTAAGTGTACAGTGTGTTTGAGGGTATAGAAGTCAACCAAAAAGTTTTTTCAGTTGAAATAAGTAGAGTACCAATGAAATCATTGCTGTTTTACATTCTTCCATAAAGCTGCTTCTATATATTTGAGTGGCATTGTCATCATGTTTTGAACATAAATTGTTAGAGGTCTAAATTGAGCAAATTTACACATAAATACTATATTTTCATATCTATTGGGCTATTTGGGCTTTCATTATTTGGCTTTCAAATGTTTGGGACTATTTGGCAGTACACATAGTGTATTTGTATATGTCCATGGGTAACCTTGTACCAATACATGTCTCTTTATTTTGTGATCCATGCTGTAGGGTAATCTTTATGTATGTCTTTTGATAAAAACAATTTCCAGAATGTTTTTTATATCTTGTGTTCTCTATATCCTCTTTCTGACTTCAACACTTGACAGCTATACTAACAGTCCAACTTCCATCTTCATAGGACTTTCTTGGGCCAAAATATAAAATGTTTAAGTTTATTCACTCAAATTAAAATGGTACATTTCATTGTGCAGTAAATAATAATTTGTGATGTCATTGTCATTGTCTGTTTTTCTGCAAGTTACTGGGCACTCTTACTCTTATGAAGTGATGTAATTAATTTAGCCCTCTTTGTGCAACATGCTGTGCGAGCAAACAGGAATTGTAAAGGTCATAAAAAAAAAGAAAACATTTTTTATGAAGGGAAACAAAGCATATTATGTGAATTTTACAACAAGACAATCACAAATTATTGTGCAATGGACTGAATTTGTTTTAAATAAGTGAATAAATTCCAACATTTTTATCTCGGCTCAAGAATGACTTATGAAGATGGGACTGTTAGAATTCATTTTTCAAGCTGTTTAATATTTGTCTTTGATTTTTTTTACATGAGGCATACTGTAATGAGAGTGTTAAAGGGTCACTACCACCTGGTAATACTTATAGGTAGCATGAATTTTTGAAAACCTAATTGAAAGTTAAATATTCACCAATAAAACAGCTATTGGCATGTAAGGTATAGACATAGGCGAATAAGGCAGGTTGCATGGGGGCACTCGCCCTCCCAATTCGGGTAAAAGCAGTTGGTCTATTTGAGCAAAACATGATAAACAGTGACATAATTCGAGCAGAAATGCTCTTGCCTCCTTATAAAAAAAATTATCCCCATAAGCCTATGGGTATAGGAATTGTCTAAGTTTGCCCAATTGTCTTTAGTATGAGAAGAAAACTGAACAGGTTTGGGAAAATTTGTTGAGTTTCACCAACCAAATCAATGAGCCACTTAAATATCATGGATGTCCTTTCACATGCAAAGTAAGTCTGTTATAGTTTCATCTCCTGTTCACTAAATGCTGTCTGTGCAAGCCTGCGGCGAAGTGGGTGATAGAGGTGGGATCATTGTCCTCCCCCAGAAATTAAAATTTCCATTGTCTGAATGCCTTTCAGTATATCTGGCATCATTTTCCACCTATCTGAAACTTTCATTGCCTTCCCCTCACAAGAAAGGTCAGATGGAAAAATCGTGTGGGCTATAATTGCCCACTAGCAACTTTCTTTTCTCAGCATACAAACCTCTGTCATCGAGGAGGGGGGCAGGGGATGGTCTATGAAAAGTTGTAAGAGGCGTCATCCCCCCTTGTCGCTCTCCTGTTGTATTGAAGGTAAAATGCACTTTATTTCATTCATCTAAACAGGCACATTCAAAAATGGTGAAAACTGTTTGGTATACTTCGACATGCCCACAATAAAATTAGTTATGGAAAGATGCAATAACCATTTCTCTTTGTCGCGATGTTTTGCTGAATTTCGTTTCATTTGTGCAACTGAAGTGTGCAATGACTCTTTAAATACATAGTAGAGCCCGGTCATATCCCCTTAAAGCCTGCAAATCCCCCCTCCCCAGTATGCAGTATGGCCCCCTTTTTCTGGGAATTTTGTTTTCAAATGTGAAACCTAATGGCGAACCCACTGTGAGAGAGTATGGCTTGAACCGACCACTTCCATGGTTGTTATCACTTTACATAGCACATTCAAAAAAGTCATTCTGGTCGGTCACGAGCAGTATAGTCATCTTTTCATCTTTTTCATGACATTGTCATTTTGTGACTGCGTGTAATCCTTGAGTAAATGCAAGTAGTAGGGAACTTAAATTAGGGCGTGGTGAGCGACGGTATATCTTCTGTAGTTAGAGTGTGACTATGAAATTTTTTTAAGATTCGATTCAGCTTTTGACAAGAAAAGGCAGTAATTTCCCTACTTTGCAAATGAAAATATCGCAAAAACACCTGGGAAATGTCATTTCCGACTGCCTAAGGGGTTGCGTGTTTTTTTTTTTTTTTTTTGTTCAAAATTTTCTGCACACTTCTGACTACGCCAACTGAAGGTGGCGCACAGCTCAGGTGCGCCACCGTTCCAGCAGGGTTAGGCCTACATTTTTCCTCAAGAGGATCACATCTAGTAACTGCACATCAACTGATCTCTCTTTCTCTTTCTAGTTCAGCTCCCCTTGCTTGGTAGTAGTTTCACTAGTTTTGTAACCAGTAAAATCTTACTTGAAGCTGCCGTGGAAGTAATTTTTAGACCAGTGTATAAAGACAACAGAATTACCATTAAATTACGACCTTAATATCTCACAAACCCAGGAGCGCCAGGGGGCTTAGCTCTTTGGACCCCCACAGAGACTCATATTGAACTGCCAAACAGCTAATTATTGCTATTGTTCATCTCCTCCTTTTTCAAAATGTCAGTCGGGTCCGCTCTTGGTAGTTGAATTGCTGGCCTTTTTTTTTACTAAAAGTGTTACTGGAAGTTACCCTGGGGGTAATTTTTAGGCCAGTGTTAAGTCACTAGTAGCATCCTTTATTAGCGACGTAAGTAACTCACAAACACGCTAAAACCCAGCAGCTTCCTGGGGCTTCTCCCCCTGGACCCCCACCGGCATGGGCGTCCGCAGAAAAAAGTCGGGTGGGGGGGGGGGGAATTTCTAGGGAGGGGCAAAACTTCCAAGTCACCATGAATTGACACAAAGCATGAGAAAATTTCAGCCCAAAATGCCTCCCAGATCGCCGGAAATGGCATTTCTAAAGCCTATTTTTGGCATAAAAACTTGGAAAACACGTTTTGTTCGGGTTTTTGCTTTGATTTTTATGTTTTTTCAAATTTTTGATTTTCCAGGGGGGAAAGTGCCCCCCTTGCCCATACCTGTGGGCGCCCATGCCCACCGGGTCTTTCCCCCTCGACCCCACCCCTTGAGTCTCGCGCTTCGGGCTCATTGGCGCCTAGATCGCCATGTCTGGAGTATACCAGTGCCCCTCCCCTGCAAAATTGTTGTGCCCCAGTTCCCCCCTAGAGTGAAAAATCTGGTGACGCCACTGTCCCCTCCCCGTCGGGAAGGTCGGCTGTTTCGTCGGGGAGGCCTAAATAAAAAAAAAATGATAATTAAAAACCTACTAGGCCTGGAGTTACTGGATATGGGTAATCTAGAAAATATTTTTTGTTTTGCAATGCTATTTTCCTACATGTTGGAATCGGTTTTGAATCACTTCTTCTTAGCTCTGTTACACATCATTCCATGTACAAGCTTGTTCTAATTCCTCCCCCGTTGGGGAAGGATGGCAATTTTTCGGGTAGGCCTAAACATGAAAAACGTAAATTTGGACAGAAGTTACTGGATGGATGAATGATCATGGGTTTTTTCTTTATGAACCTTTTTCTTTTGTAACGCTATTTTAATGCATATCCGAATCGGTTCTAATCACTTCTTACAGCTCTGCTGTCCCTCATCCCATCTTCAATCCGTGCGCGCAAGGTCAGCCCCCGTCGGGGACGGACTACCCCTCCCCCCCCTTGTTGAGAAAATCCAATTTCGTCGGGGAGCCTTCATCTACAGATCCACGATAAAAGATGAGGATCTTATACACTTCAGTCACTCTGACGACCTTCTTGATTTTGCTTACTTGAAGAACATATTCTTTAAGGAAACTCACAATTCCGAATTTTCCTTACAAAACGGACGAGAGATTGTTTATGTGCATGCAGTATCCATAGGTCTGCCATCTGGCCTGCCCGGACAACCGAATTCTCGCAACGGTAATGAATATCGACCATGCCGTCTTCAGCGACACATAGCCTCGTCTTGCTGTCTTGAAGCCTTATTACGATGTAATGCGTAACCCCAAAAGAATTTCAGCTGTCGCATATGTTTTTTATTTTTCCCATATGAAGAACAGATTCTTCAATAAACACCAAAACATTTTTAATGGTACTAACAAAAGCCAAATTTCTTTCAAAATTGCAATTTTTTCTTCAAATAAACTCCAGTTTTTAAGTATTTGTTAAAAACAAAGCCAGAAATTCAGCGCGATCAGCACGCCTCAAATTCATGCCTTTTCAGGTCCCATCGAGACATAACATCGCTTTTGCCGGGGCCTTGAAATTCTACCCCCCCCCCTCGGGCCTGTCGGGGCGTTTATCCCCTGTCGGGTAAATCCTGTCGCCACCCCTGGTATATTCCACATTTAGAAAGCGGAAAATACGCAGTAGTTTATTTATTGAAATGATCATATTTTAGATAAAATTAAGGTTTATGGCTGACGAAATATGAGGAGGGTGAAATTGGGGGAGGGATGAAGGCATTCTAGCCATATGAAATCAGTCAAATTACCATGAATTAATTTTGTTAAGGGAAGGCTAGACAAGTGATGAATGGTTCCTGTCACCGAATATTGAAGATTTATATTTTTTCGGTAGTCATGTTACCAGTGACCTAACCATTTTTCCCACTGAGTAGGGGATGCGTTTCTGACTTCACTACTATGCAAGCGAAGCGACACCAGGAAACTTTGAAAAAATCCCGACCCTCGGACAGTCGGATATGGCATTTTCCAGCCTTGTAAGTAGAATCTAGTACAGTCGTTGCTTTGAGCTTTAAATGTTCAATCAAAATAAAAAAAAATGAGCAAATTGCAAAATGATCTTTCTTATTTTTCTTGAAAATTTTATATATTTTTCTTTTGTCGCAGTCATGTCCTGCGAAACATGTTTTTGCCCTGCTCGGGTTACATTTTCGCTAATTGGGGCGGTTAACAGGTTAACCACCCCAAATGCTCCTTGAATTACGCCCCTGGCTGTCTTTAGTGGGATTTATAACATGAAAAATAATGTTCCTTTAGCTATTAAAAACACTCGTCTCGTGGCCCCCTGCCAGCATCTTGCGAGAAAGAAATACGGAGGCTGCTTTGCTAGTAGAAGGCTTATCGGGCAAAAATCATGACATGAACGTAGATCGTTCTAAAGGTTGAAAGACAGCAATAGAGTTGTCGGGTATTTTTGCCTACTAAAGTAACGTCGTGGTATTGATAAAAGTCCTTTTAGAGGTGTATCCAGGGAGTTTTTATAAAGGGGTGTAGCTTTGATAAATTCCTGCCCCAGGGGAGCCAATTTGACATATTTTGCTTTAACGTAATGATGGGAAATAGACGGTGACGCTTCCAGATTTCCGTCCCGTCTGCATTAAAACTTGGCATTTGGTTATCTTAAAACTTGGAATTCTTCGGATCACCAATTCAGTTTTACGATTTTAGTAGTGACATGTCTCCAAAGTCACGCTACTTTCATGAAGACCTAGATTTGACTTTAAGATGGTCTCAATATTAATGGAAGAGTTGGCAAGGAATCGTTGAGCACGACAGAGTTGAAAATGAAGTGACCACAACACTCTTTAAAGGGGTGTGTGCGGTATAGCAGGCCTATCCTTTGTTTTGCCCCCCCCCCCCTTTTAACATTTTTTAATACACTATGCCATACATCACGTAAGGATTTTCCATTTTTTTTACATTCCCCAGCCATCTCTTTTTTTTGGGGGGGGGGGGGCTACATTCTAGGGGATACTAGGGCACAAGGATTTTGCAATGAGCACTTTTACACACCACTCATAGAGCCGGAGGCGTTACAAAGAGAGAAGAGCGAGGCCCTAAGGGGTGGGGTCCAGGGACCTGCCCTAAGGCCCCTGGTTGGGTCCAGGGGAAAGCCCCAGTGGGGTTAATTAGTCAAAGCTCCTGAGTTTTTGGTACTTGTGAGGCTTTAAAGAAGTCATATAATATTAAGTGTAATTCTGCTGATTAAAGGGTCTAAAGGGAACTTTAATTGACTTAAGATTTTATTTGGAACAGAACCACTACAAGGGCGGATCAGGTATACATTTTGGGAAATGGGAGGGAAAGTGAACAAGCATATATAAGCAGTAGTGGGTATTTAAATGTGTTTTTCTCTTAAATAAGGTAACATGTAATCCTGCCTGGACGGCTAGCTGAGCTGAGCACCACCTTCATATAAAAAAAATAAAAATCGCAATCCCTCAGACAGGCGAAAATGGCATTTCCCAAGTATTTCGGGCGAGTTTTCATTTTTGTCATTTCTTATCCAAAGAAAAATCCATGTAGTACGAAATTGGCAGTTACACTCTCACTACAGAAGAAATATTTCTTCTTCGAAAATTCCAAATCCCAGCAGTTGGGAGCACACGGGGGCGGAACATAAGATTTCCCGGGACACATCTGCCGCCTAGCCTCCCTTGGCTATGTTACTACCTTGAAGAAATAAACTGGGATTGTGTCTTGATAAGAAAGAGATTAAAACAGTTGTATAAGAGGGGGGGGGGGGGCTAAAAGTATACACGTAGGTGGACAATTGGAACTGTCTGAGGTGCAGTGTTTACTCTAAGCTGCTATAACTAGATTTTGACGCAATTGTTGTCAATTTGAAAAATTGATATTTGCGGGGAAAAATAAAAAAGAGGGTTTAATTTGTTCCAACATTTGATGTGTGTACAGATGTGTGTTCCACAAAACTGAAACTTCCAACGAGTCAAATTTTCCCATACGACACTTAGTTTATTGACCCAAAGTACATGAAATTGTTACAGGAAACGGTGCTGAGGTGATAACTCCCTGTAAAGGAACTCATCAAGTCTTTTATTACTTTGAAAGAAATAACATAAGAATTTTGCAATGGTGATCAAAGTTTATGTGCTTTAGGTATTAAGAATATAATACTTTCCCAAACCCGTGAAATGTTGTTATGAATAACAGTTCTAACAGATATCTGGCCATGGAGGTGTTACTTACAAAACATCTCTTACCTAGTCAGGGGTGTCCGCAATAAAATGTTACCCAGGGACGCAATTTTTGTGGACAGTTGAGGTTGCATCTTTTTAAGACTTGACTTGGGAAGCAATTCACCTGTAGATCGGCTTGGGATCGAAGGTCCTTCGTGAGACTTGCACGTTGGTTATCGGCTGTAGCGGCCAATCTGGGTCAATTCTTAAAAGATTTTTCTCCTTCCAAGTGTAATATGAACTATTTTTGGTACCGCCGATGGTTGCAAATGTAACATTGAAAACCCCGGCCAACTTGATGAGGTAAATAGAAGTGAGGGAGGGGAATTCCCTCAACTTTCACTTGCGGTGAGGGCAAAGATGAGTCCCCCACTGCTAAAGGGAAATTTAGCCGAGATCTCATCACCTGAATATGAAGACGGTACTTTGCCAACCATAGTAGAGGAACTTGATTAGTTAATCACAAACGTTGCGCTTATTCAAATACTTCATTAAAGTGTCAGCCAGTGTAAGTCAATGTCATGAATTCAAATAATTTGCTGGTATCATTTGTCAGATAATTCAACATCCAAAATGTATTTTTGGGCCCGGTAAGGGTGAGGTCTGTGAAAAGTCTGAAGATTATGTTGCTCAATCTTTCCCCACACTTCGGTTTTGTAGTAGTTGGTGGGGATAAAAAGGAGAGGTTACCAGGATTTAGAAATAGCAATTTAGTCAAGCTATTCCACAGAATGTAACTAGAAAATGTGGTTACCTACCGTAACCACAGTGGACATGACCATGTACCGGTCTCTGGTTGCCTATGTAGGGTGAGGATGGACTGCCTGTTTAATCCGACAACAGTGACATAGAACTGGTATGTGGACTGAGGTGGGGGGTAAGTATTTTTCAAAATCCAACATCCTGTCAAACCCTGGATCCTTTCCAGGATCGGAATCATCTATCAGCAATCCACCCACGAAAGCGAACGCACATGTACACACACACACAACTAAACATACACACACTCTCACATTGACAAGATTTTACACTCCAAGTGACTGTTCTGGAACCCCATTTCGAAAATTCTCGTTTTAGAAACGTAAGACCAGAAAAATGTGGGCTTTTAACTTGCCCTTGAAAATTCTGGGGAGAACTCGCCCACATTGGATCCGTCATTGGTCCAAATCTTGAGGAGAGCAAAACGTTTTGGAAGTTTTGATGGATGGATCATGGGCACGCCAGGTACTAAGTAGGTTAGGTGCACATTATATTTATATGGTAGGCTATGCTTGTAATGGAGATCTTTAATGTGATTTTGTTTTATTATAAAACAAGAACACTACAATATCTGAAGGGGTTGACATGCGTAATATTAATTATTACTATTATTACTTTTTTTTAGTTTTTTGTAGGAAGAAATTGAATTCATCCTAAAATATATAGTCTACATGATACGGTGACAGAAAAGAATACATTATGTACATATATCTACAGGTCAATTAAATGGAATAACACTGGAACGTTTTATTTGTGCCTTCAAATACATATATACAGACAAATATATACAAACTTTTGTTAAATAACATATTGTTTACAAGTATTTACAGTAATTAATTTAGCTTAGCACACGTAATTTCAACAGTACATTTTACATTTCAATGAATAAAAAAAAACGCAAAATTAATTGTCAGTGTAATACAAACGCAAGGAAAGTTTACCATCGTTGATTGAAACAAAGGAGTTACCAGCTGTCCAGACCTTTTTAAACTTAGAATCACTGTATCTCTGTTTGTCTGCTTTAACACATCACACTTATACTTGCAAAAGTTTTTCTGAAAATTTAAAAAAAAAAAAAGAAAACGACCCCACCTAGCAATGGGTTCCGAACTCGTATCGACGAATACTAAGTCGTGATACTTACCGTTGCGCCATCGCCTGCATTATCGAAGATACAAGTAAAAAATGTACTAGTAACTGCTACATGTAGACGTTCAGGAAAACACCAGATTTTGATTTTATTATTCTCGCTAATGTGCAACAGTTGTGCTTGTGAAAAAAGGATGGTTACTCAGGGCATATTTGGCCATCATTTTGTAAATTAAGCCCCCCCCCCCGAAATGGTGGTCGCGATCGACGGCCTATTTCTAGACAGAAATTGTCCCTACGGCCCTCTGTCTATTACGACATTTACCTTAAACACGTCAGAAAACTTCGTGCAATTAGTCACATCGTTTGTACCTTGGAGTAATAAGAGTTTTATTACCCCATCATTTTTCACATCATTCACTGGCTGCAAGGATTGTTAACATACTAACTTTCTACTGAACGCTGCTCCGCACACGCGGCCAGCGACTTGCAGTAGCCTGTCTGTATGCTATTGTACATATATTGTACATTCGTAAACTGTTTTCAAACTACGAAAGGAGACATCGTAGCGTACCCACAGATCTGCATTGCAGTATGCCGCAATTCCAGGAAATTGCCAGAAAGAATTACACTCATTTTTTTCACATTTATACAGTTGTCTTCATAATCATTTTATAAATGGATTATCAAATAAATTTGGTAACCAGACGGTTCTAAATAAATTGATTTTGAAAATATACATGAAACGGTAGCAAACACCAACGATCTGGAAAGAGAGTAAGAACCCAGTTCACGTAGGACAGCATCCCTCGTTTATGACTGCGTCATATGTAAAGTACCACGAGTATTAGCCTACTTAATATTGTAATTAACCTACTAAATATTGTAATTAGCCTACTTAATATTGTTATAAGGCTACTTAATATTGTTATTAGCCTACTTAATATTTAAATGTAGAACATTTGAGGGAAAAATGTACCCCATTTCGTAATTAGCGACATTTTTCACACAATCTTGTCACATACCCGTCTCCTCTGCTGTACAAATCTTTTCCCAAAAGATCGGTTTGTTTCTTGATGGGAGTCGTCCGATAAACTGAACGAAAGAAATGTGGTCACGTGATCATCAGAAAATGCGACCAACCACAATAATGGACATGCTGTGTCATGTCCATTAATGACAAGGCAATTCCAGACACGATTTCCTAAGATGTACAATCCAAATGGACTCCTCTTTGTAATGAGTTTAAGCGAACACAGCGTAAAAGACATAGACATCTGAAATGTGTGTGAAATGACTATCATGCGGCTGGGTTAACGCCACAATGAGTACTGCTCACATGTTTATTGTATTTTTCGCGCCGGAATTTTTCTTCTTGTGACAGTGTTAAATTGTTAAAAATTACATACGTTTCCTGGTCTCGCTTCTTTGATTAATTTGCTTAATTAATTTGCATTTATTTGCAACTTTTGTCTCATTTTCTGGGAGACTTTAGCTCTTTCTCAATCCATAAATTCAACTCACATTTATAGAGTTCTTGGTTAGATACGCGCAATGGCGACGCCAGGTCTCAAGCACGAAGGGTAGGTGATGGAGAAGGGTGGCATCAGGACATGGGAGACAGGGTGACGTCAGGATGTGGGGGAAGTAACTTGAAGTCTCGACAAAGGCAGGCGCGTTGTTAGAAGATCGAGAAATGGATAAAGTGAGATTTATTTAAGAAAATTTCAAACATCATTTTTTTCAGGAAAAGTGGACTTTTTAAAAGACTTCATCAAGTTAAGAGCGAATCAAGAGCGTTTTCAAGTTTGTAACTTATGACTGCTGTGCATCCGAATTTAATGCTTAATCGGAACCAGATAAAACTTCCCGACAAACTCGTTCATTTTCCAACCAGGAGACTTAATTCGAGGCACTGGGGAGGGAAGGGAAAGGGATTTTGTAGGGGAAACTTAGGGCGTCGGAAGTCCAGCCTTGCGCTTACCGCGAGTCTCTGACAGGTGGGGTCAGGGGTCCGCATTAGGACAACTGGTGGGACAAAAGTCTCAGTGGGATGCTAAGGAATATCCCTGGAAGCTACTTTGTCTAAGAGTAGAAGTATGAAAATCGATATTTAAGGTTAATTCTATTGACTAATCACTGGTACAAAATTATCAACTTGAAGGCTTAATTTGAAACAAAACTCACTTCCACGCTGAGCTAAAGATATTTCGTAGAGGGGTGAGGGCTGAACATCCAGACAGTGGTTGATAGGCACTTAGTTGAAATTCTCTTCCACAAACATGTAATCCTGTTCGAGAGATTTTCAAAGACGACATCGTCATCGAATGGCGAAGAGCATGTACAGAAATTTTTTTAAAATTTCAATCCCTTAGACAACCCGGTAGTGACGTTTCCTAGGTGTTCCGAGCAAATTTCTATTAGAAAAAAATGAACGATGGCGTTTTTCCTAGTCCAAATTAGAATCAGTTTAATCACACAAACTATCGTAGTAACGCTTTGACTCCATAAGATACATCTTTTCTGAAAATCCAAAATCTCAGTTGTAGGCACACAGGCGGCACAAGGTTCCCTTGAAGGACACTCGTCCTCAGAGATCCCACGATCAGGAGGAGGGAGGAGTTCCCTAACGGTAAACATTAACATGTTCCTGTCAGAGTTGTAGGCGGGAGATAAGTTAACAAATAACAATTAGTTAGATAAAGTTTTACAGCCCACCCAGTTTCCCACCTATTGGTTCAACAGAAAAGAAAACAACTTTGTTCAGGTTCAGATATGTGCTAGCAGCTGGGAGCTGCAGAAGTCAGAACCCAGGTCCGACAGAAACCAGCATGTGAAACCAAGCACTGAACCGGTAAAAAGCCGAAAAAGTTAAAACCTCCTTACCGGGGAGGTGAAATTACATTCCACCTCTATGATTTTGTTCAGATGATTTCAAATTTTACATTTCAACCGATTCGATGGATACAAAGGAATAAACACGGAACTAAACAAACACTAAATGATTTTTGATGTTCATTCGTGTATTAAAATGTACTTCAGCAAGAAATGTACAAATGCATCACAGCAATGACACGTTTATAACAGTTTCTACTTTTTGCATTAACATATTTTTTACAATTCTGTTCATATAAATTTTTCATCCTCAAGCCACTCCTTGAAATTTTGTCTGACATGTTTGTAACATTGTAACTGGCAATGAAGTGTCCTTGAATAATATTGCATGCATTGAACAAGAAAGATAAACCTTGAATTTCTGAATCATATGTGAGTGAAATAATTAACCACACCCTGATGCCCTTACTCCATTGTCTTACACCAAAGGCAAAAAGTTCTGAAGGCAAAACTGCCCCCTGTTCACTTAAATCTATTTATGGCAATGAGTAACACCATCTTCTTCTCTAAAAGTCACACTCAAATGTTCCCGAAAATATTTTTATGATTTTCTTCTTTTTTTTTTTTGTGAACCTTCTGTGACGGTCTGAAATGAATCATTCTACAAATATCTGTCACAAGCAGTATGCGCAGACAAGCTGCTAACCAGACAGCCAATTACATGAATGTAAGTACTTAACAATATCAATTACTGGGTGATGTACTAAAACAAATGCCACCCCACCCCACCCCTTTCATCAGTACTTACACCATATGAAAAGATTTGCATAAGTAAGACAGACCCTAATGAACAAAACAAATGTACACATATTACCAATGTTTACCATAATGATTTCTAATAAATGACTGACAAGTAGAAGGACAGAAAACATGCCTCTGTTGGGCATACTTCTCCTTCCTATCAAGTTTTCAAGTAACAGATAAAACAGTCTGAGAAGTTCATGAATTTGGCATCTTTAAAAAGGCATTACCGTTCCATGCCAGGATATTGTTTCTTCAAACTGCACGAACCTTTTTCTGGTTTTCAATGAGAAACACGGACCCTGCCTTTGTCTTATAATTTCCAAGAAAAGAATCCCTTTACTGATTAAGGACCCACTCCCAGCAACCAGTCCCCCACTCCAGTCAAAAATATGAACTCCTTTTTCAGCCTTGTAATATAGAGTGCTAATGGAAGAGCCCCTTACCAAACCAAATGAGAAGGAACTTTGTAAACTGTAACTTATACTTCATAATACAACATAAATAAAACCACAACTTAGTTGGGAAAATTTTGTTTTTTTACTTACTCTTAAATAGAACTGAACAAAGTTGATAACATTGAGATTAATCCTTTCTTTCAGAAACAGCCCCTGGTGGGATGCATTACATTCTCATAAAATGTGTGAGACAAATTGATACCCTACCTTGAAAATGTCATGCACGGACTTCCTATACATGGACAGAGCATACTGCAGTTTACATTGTTGCTACCGTATGTGTCAGAAAAAGCACACCACGATGGCTGTTTGCTATGGTTTTGTGCAAAAGTGTGGACTTGCTCAAGTATATCACCATATTTTGCATGAAAGTTGACATATTTTTGAAATATGGCAAGGTCAGATCAAAATCCCTTTACTAATTGCAGGAATATGAAGTTTTCCGCCATTCAAGTTTAACTTTTGCATAAAATATTACAGAGTCGTCGCCAAATCAGACAATTTATAGCTTCGCGGCAGCCATCTTGATGCTCCTTTTTTGTCCCAGTCAGTGGCAACCAGCTACGGATAGGACGTACACACTACATGCTATGTCCTTGTATATAAGTCTGTGATGTCATGACACCTTAATTAAACACTGCTTAGCTGACATAATGTTAACACAGTATTCTGAGAGTACATTGTGATACAACACATATTATGAGAAGTATTTCAGTATTACATGCAAATGTTCCACCGAAGTGCAATTTTCCGTAACACATGTAAAGTCTATATCAAAAGATGCAACCAATTCTTACTGAATTTATTATTATTACTTTAAGGCACACATATTGACACAATTACTAGCCCTGCATTTGTGACAAAACCCTACAAACATCCCTCAAGAAGTCAACACCAGAATTTTTTTTTCTAATCTTGAGACACACAAATTTTTATTGAATTGTCCTTTTAAAATGTAAAGTACCTGTACCATGATGATTTCTTGCAACAAGCTCTCTTCATTGAAACTTTAAAGTGTTGAAAGACTACCAAGCTAGCCCAGAACATTTTTTGTCTTGCCCAGCCTATTAAAAGATATCAATCCTTTACATGCATTTAATCAAACTGAACACCTATGGGGTTTGGGGGATAACACCCCCCCATGACCCAACCTTGAAATGCAAAAACAGCTAAAATAGCAGTTTTTCCTCTCTCCCCTTAGACTATTCCCTCATGTTGAGCTCCAACTCCAACCCCTTCCCCATGACACAATCCTGGCTATGCTACTGGGGCTATATGACGAAAAATAAAGAGATTGATATTGAGTGTGTTCTTTCCATGCCCTACTTTTTAATATGCATCCTGCAGCTAGAGAGATCATGTTCAAGTTCACCATGTGGGCAAAGGTAAGTACAAGATGAATATTTGATTGTGGGATGTAGCAATGATTTGCAGTAATATTTTCATACATAAACAAATGACATGGATCACATTCTCTTTAAAGAAATGCACATGGAAAAGATGACCTTGGTTATTATTTATCAGGGCTCGATTTTTATGGTTGTCCGATTGTCCGGGACAACTAAAATTTCACACGGACAACCAAAAGTTAAAGATTGGTTGTCCGATGGACAACCATTTTTTTTCTTAGGTTGAAAAAGTAAAAGGCTGACTGATAAACTCTTTCAGCTTTTTTCATCATATCATGTTTCAGACTTGAAGTGTTTCTGCCTCTCAAACATCCCAGCTGTGGACAACCAAAACTAGTGAAATAGTTGCCTGAAGGACGACCAGAAATTTTTCCGAAAATCGAGGCCTGTTTATTGATAAAAAGTAAAAAGTTCAACTAGTGTCTAAAATCTTCCTGCCCAGTGACGAAAATCAAATTATTTTTTTAAGTGGCCTTAAAAAGATATTAAACAGATTGGAGGGATACTTGTTTCCCCTAAAATTCAGTCTTAAAGAGAAAAGGCTCAAACATTTAACACCAATATTCCTACACTATCATCACTACAAGGGTGCTTGCCAACCATTTAAGTCAATGACTTCAAAAAATGCAGATATTTTGTTTCAGTAGGTGAAAATGGCATCCCACCAGCATGAATTTTTTCAAATAATTTAAAAACAAATTTGATTTTTTTAAAGGTACAGTTCTTAATGGGAAATCTGTGGCATTACACATGTGAAGCTTTTTAGATGCCACTGAAACATGCCTTTTTCGGATTCTGACTAAGGTTAAAAAAAAACATTCTTGTGGCAACCATCATCACTCTTTCACATATACAGCTTCTAGGAGCTTCCTCTCATACACTTAAGGATCACCTCAGACACTTGCTGTTTAACACTTTTTTTAGCAGTATTTTGGGGTAAAGTCTGGGTCACACTACAGCAGTATCAGATTAGATCTCTAGTTTTTGAAAGTTTTAGTTTAAATCTTCCCCATCCTTTTTCCGAAACAACCCAAAGTTTGACAACCCTTGTGAATAAATGATTTATAACACAAGGCAAGAAAAATCAAAACAATGATAATTATTGTGAAGCATCACACCGACAGACAGCTTTTATCAGACAACACATGTTCAATAAAAGCAGCTTGCCAATGTCATGTCACAACATAATAAGAACAATTTTGACTTTTGTAGTCCTGTGGTGCAGACCATGTTTGCAAGGGTTGGTAAATTTGGGTTTTTTTCCTGACCAAAGATGGACAAAATTTAAACCAAACATTACAAAAGTCAGTTTGTAATCCCATCAGATGTTGCTGTAGGGTGACCTATAGTTAACTTGCTTAATAAGACATACTTCCTCTCAATTAATTCCAGTTATGAAGTAACAAGTATACAATAACCAATCATGAAGAATCTAACTTCCAATGTGAACACCACTCAATTCAGTAATCAATTCAACAATTAGTAGTTTGGGTTAATCAAACACACATTTGGAAGTTATACTGCTATTATAGCCTTTCAAAATGTTCATGGTATGTCGCTAAGTAACCTGACATAAAGTAAGTCCTACATGTCATATATGTATATATGGTATTAAAACAACAATGTAAATCATTATGTGATATGCACTAATTTTCTTTATGACTGCTAGTAATATATTTGCAAAACAAGATTAATATCTAATAAGACCGGATCATTTCCTTAAAGTCATAAAGGCATACCTAAAGGAAGACAAAAAGGGTATCTCCAAACTACCTCAGGTTAATATATTGATATGCCTTTGAAGCAATTCTATCATTAAGAAAAGTCCTGGTTGCAGACAATTCCCGAGATAAATTAGATTTCAGCCATGTTATGGAACAAAATAACACCAGAGACAAGCCTCTTTTGTGAAATCAACAAAGCAATTTCACTGAATGGCATGGAATATTGCAAGATGCTACCTACTTCAACCTGATAATGAGATGAAAACTGAAATACAAATAAAACCAAATCCAAAATAAAGGTCATTGAATAAACAGCTGCCTAAATCATGAGTTAATAAATAAATAAAATAATCATTACAAAATATACGCAGCTGAAGAGGAGATGTGTCAAGCAACAATGTTAGTTTTAAGTAATATTATCGAGTGGTTGCAGCCAGTGTTGTAATCGAGTCACTAGATTAGTGACTAGAGTCACCAGTTTTAAAACTTTTAAGTGACTCGAGTCTAGTCATTGACTCGAGTCACTGTACTATTTCAATGGGGAAATTACTCCTGAGTTCTATCAAGTCACTATCATTTTGAGAGGAAGTGACTTGAGTCGTGACTTGTTACAACACTGGATGCAGCACAAAGACATTATTACTCTCCTACCAGTCCCCTTGACCACTTTGTTTAGTACTCCTTAGCATGAGCAATGGAGTAAGGAGCACAAGCCAGTGAGACACAACTGAAGAAAGGCTGTGGATGGTACATCTAAAACCAATTGAGTAGAAACTAAACTATAAAACCTCATCTGAATGACTCCCCCCACCATCATATTTTGAAGATGCAATGACAATTGTAACACTACTCCCAGAGTTTTTTTTCTTTTGTCCAATACCGACTCTTAAGACTGATCTAACACATAATACTCTTACATCCAATCAATCTTAAGATTAACTCTGAAACAGTGCTGGGAAAGACCCATCATGCTTCATGATAAATTCTTCTGTCATATTTTTCTCACACTTTCTCACACAGAGTAAGCTCACACACAGCTTAAAAATCATTTTATAACAGACCCTGATCAATAAATTAGTCTTTCTGGTGAGAAATATCAAAACTAATCAAAAACAAAGTTTTAAATTTGACAGTAGTATTTCAAGCTCTGCCAAAGCTCTGTCATTTTCTTAATTTTTTTTTATTTGTTGACTCTCTAAAACCCTACATTATAAAGTGATAGTGATTAATTTCCTGAAATGAGAATGAAAAGAAAACAATTTCCAAACTTTCCCTTGGTCAGTAGATCTATTTCCACACCTCTTCATCTCTTGAATTGTCACTTGATGTTGCTGATGAATAAATATGTTACTTTCTCACACACGTCACTTGAACCAAGTAGCAGTCAAACACGCCAGATCACTTTAAATTGATTCTGCTACAAGTACGAGGTATTATTCATTCCAATTCCAGTAAGATATCAGTGACCCTCATGATCAGGTTATTGAAAACCCTTGTAAGGTTGTCTTTTCTGCCAGTCCTGTGGGTCAATCAGATGACCTAAGAGAGAAAGAGGATTAAAGCATTAGTAAACAGAGTGAAATTTGATGAAATTAAAGCAATTTATGTATTTTCTGTTAATTTCTTGGATTGAACCTGACATCAATCACAGTTGGTACAAGTTCTGAAACCGTTGTTCCTTTATCTCAACACTAACAACTTTTTTAAATGATGCAACATGTCTTGCCTTGACTACAATACTTAAAGAGTAATCAGAGTTTGTTTTTAAAATTATTTCACAACTTTAATTCTGTGCCACATTTGATTATTGAGGTGAAACCAACAAATCATAATCACTGATCAGTCTAATTTTGTGACTGGTTACAGTGCAGTGGAGGCTGTGAAGTCTTGCAGCAGCATGAAATTTTGTTAAAGGAAAATTATTCATAAATTTTCATTCAACAAGAAGTAATGCAAAATTAATGTTTCTTTTAACCTGGAAGAGCTCTTCAATGATTCTATATTGTGATAAACAATCAGTTCAGAAAGGAAAAAATAAAAGGTAAATATCCTGTAAAACTCTAACCCTTCAAAACTTCCTGTAATACCTGAAGGTAATCAAGTAATGTACTCAGGCAACACACATTTCACACCTTGTTTCAACTAACTTACATAAACAATCACAGACAAATTTCTGTAGGTGGTTGGACATACCTGTATATTCAATTTATTTCTGGGCTTGTGCCTGTGCCTGCGTAATTGGATTGTGGAATTTTGGCAAGAACAGTCCAAACTTTGTCTCAACTCCAGCGAAGGTAGCTACAGCAAGCCTCATTCCACCAATGTGATCAGGATTAACAGGTGGAAGATCAGCAACATGCGTGGGCTGTACCACTTTTGAACCCTCTGGACGTCTTTTTTGACAAAAAGAATAAAATAAAAGAATGTAATACTTTCAAATCAAAGTGACCATAGCATAGGATTGCTAAAGTGTACACAAATATTCAAAAACATGAACACTTTAATTACAATGCCAGTCATGAAACAAAAATTTTCAATTTTTTGGTCTGTACAGTACATTGCATCAAAACTTAACCTATTATCTGTATGAAACAATCTGTTCATACAAAACCAAATATCAGCATCCAATTTGAAAACTCACCATTGATTTTCAAAAGCACCACCCTAAGAATTCTTCTCCAACAGTGGCGTAGCCACTGGGTTGGTTTTGGGGGTTAAACCCCCCCCCCCCATGACTCAACCTTGCAATGCAAAAAACACTTAAAATAGTGGTTTTTTTTCTCTCTATCTTTAGACTTTTTCCTCATGTTGTGCCCCAACCCCCCCTCCCCCATTATACCAAAACCCTCCGCATGAAACAATCCTGGCTATGCGCCTGTTCTCCACATTTAAAATAGTGAAATCAAAAATTTTATGCAGGACTTTTTCTGGACCACAATGGCTGCTTTTTATGACAGAAAGTAAAAATTATATGTTGAGAATAACGAAACTGTCCCTTATCATGCATGATATGCACTGTGAATACATGAAGAAACTCTTCAAGCAAAGAAATTATTAGACTTTGGGTTTTACATATTAATGGTTCAAAGTCACAAACTTTAGAGACCATAAAAGTAATTGAAGAAATTTCTTTCATTACCTGCTGCATGGGAACCAAAATGGAACAATATATTTTACATTTGCTTTGCTGAGGACACACCCAATGTTTACATTTAACTATGAATAAAGCAACAAAAGAACCAAGCACTCCATATTCAGCTCTAAAAAGAAGGAGTAAAAAAATTTTCAAAAAAAGCTAGAAATACTTTTGTTTTCCAATTTCTATGAAAAAAACTTTGCATATCAGTTTGACCAGCTTTGGTAGTAAACTCAGGAAAGGTCAAGCAAAATTAATCCGGCAATGGAATATTTACAATAGTGACTAGAGTTACAAATGGAATATTTACAATAGTGACTAGAGTTACAAATGGAATATTTACAATAGCGACTAGAGTTACAAATAAGTGCTAACTTACTGTCCTCCAAAGTCGACATAAAGAAACCTCTGTAATATTTCATAGGTGAAAAGTGTTACACCAAACTGTGGTGATGATCTGAAAATACGAGCTGAAATGTGAAAAAAAAAGAGAGAGAGAAAAATAAAACAAAGATGTTAAATGGCATTGAATGTCACTACCAATTTTCTGTTTAAATTCCACTTGAGCACACTTGTAGTGTGAGTAAAATGTTATGAAATTGGGTGTTTTCATTTAGTTGTGAGGATGAGTAGAAGGTATACATAATTTTCTGCAGCAAACAAGTAGCTTTGGTACAGGCAAATATTTTTCTCCCCCAGTACAAGAAAACAATTCTTTGTCAAAGGCAGTAGATTTCATTTCTAAAGTCTTTGGTATGATTCACTCCTTCTGGGAATCAAATAATGATATCTCAGGTGAGACGGATGCTAAATACAATTAAAATCCATTCCCACAACAATGGACAGCCAAATATGCTGAAGAAGTTTGTATAAAATATACTGAAGACAAGCCTGCAATTTGACTTCTGATATAGTTTTTCTTTCAACATATATTATTTGGTACCAAAGAAAAATCACCATCAATCACAATTTAAGTGAATTTTCAATCTTAAGATTTTTCTCTGAAAGCTTCGACTCTTTCAGGTGACAGGATACTTTCTTTTCTCTCTTTCTTCATGTAATGTAAGACATAGTTAAAGCTTTAAACTGATTTTGAAATTTAGACTATAATCTGGATGTCATATATCCATGTTACACATCTAAGCAGTACAAACCCTTTATTTATGAATACCTAGGGGAGTAAAGAGATTAAGAACTTCATGATTGGGAAGCAACCCTATTTTGTACCCTACTCCCCCCCCCAATTGTAGAGTTTAACTTGAAAATAATGTTGATTTTGCTGACCTTAAAATCCACATTAAGGGTTCACACATGACATCTACCAACTACCTCCTTACAGCCTGCAGTTTATTTAAAAGAAGGGTTTAAGGTCACAACAGGATTTGGTATGTTAGAGGGTCACTTATTCTGAGCATTTTAGTGAAATTTGCATTGAAATCTGATGTGTGGTTCCCAAGATATAGGCATGTAAAGTTTTCACATTTTCAACAAAAAGTGAACTTGAAGCAAGCACATATGACATCAAATCTCCACATTAATGGGCAGTCTTTTGTTTTTCTGTATACTGGATTTTCTTGTCAACACTCCCATATTATTAAAATGTGATTGTTTAAGTGGCATGAGAATTTTACAAACTTTGCATCCCGCACAGGGAGGTCATACTGCTACTAACTTCAAGGTTAACACAACAGTCTGATAAAACAATGGGAAACAAAACATTCCTTGTCAATGCGAGGAAGTGATATGAGCTCTGTTGCTCTCAAACTCACTTTTGAACACAAATCTACTGACTTCATTTACTGATGTCTCAAGAAATACACGTCCAATTTGAATGGAACTTTCACCACACTGTGTAGATGTTGTTCCTCTTTCACGTATGAAAATTAAATTTTTGCTTTCACTTCTCCTTTAAAGGCCATATCTTTTCACCCCAGACAGTTACAATTTTAGAAAAATACTGACTTCAGCCCCCTCCCACAACTTATCATCCTCATCCCAACAAATTTTCATTTTAATGCCTCATGGTAAAGGGTATACAAGACCCAATATTTGTTCACAGTACTCTCAATACAGTGGCTGCTTTGCAATATGAGCTACAGTACTCTGCAGTTTTGTAAATTTGCTGTCAATATGTGCCAAATGAGAATTTCTGTAGACTCCTTTTAAAATTGTAGTTTGTGATAAAAATGACCAGCTGCCTTTTAATAATTTTTCTGTTCATAGGTTACCTGGGCCTCCTTTCCAAAATGCTCTAAATCCTTCTTGTTTTAAAAGTTTCACGGCGCAATCTATAACTCCAGTATAAGTGGTCTGACCAGCACGAGCTACAACTTGAAGTCTCGTCTTGATCACATCTGCGGGTGTGGTGAAATAAGCAGCTGGGGCACCTAGAGAAGAAAAATGACACAAAATTTTTTTTTTAACACTTGACAATTAATTTACAAGTAACACCTTGACTGGAAGCTTTTGGATAATGCTAAAAGCTTGAAATGAGAGACAAACCCACAAAGGGGACTGTTGAAGCTTGTGATCTCTGAGATGTGAGTATGACAGATTATTACTTGCATCATTACAAAGCCTAAGACAAGACAATTTGATGTATGTAAAACTTTAAATTCCTGTTCTACATTCATATAAAAGAGGTGGCATAATCTTAACAAATTTAAATATCTTTTCATTGGCTTCTGATATTTCCACTACATTCAATGTCTCTAAGGTAAATGGCAAAAACACACAATTCCCTGAACTTTCTCAGTTTATTAAGTCTCTAAATTTTCTCACCTGCAAGAGTTCCTGCCAACAGAAGGGAAGAGGGCGAATTATGACCATTTTCATCAGCAAACTTAGATTTCAGATGAGCATAGGCCGGGAAATAAATTCCTGAGAAAGGAATATCTCTCAAGAAGCAAGCACGAGCACCCTGTAGGGATAATTTTGAAGAATATTGTAATGAACTGATGTGTGGGAAATTTCTTACGTAAATGTAAACATTGGTGGCAAAGAGCATCTTAGGTCAAAAACAGAAATAAAAATATATGTTAGAATGAATCTCAATGGCTTCACTCTCACGTTTACAGTACATTCATGTGCTGAAAATAAAATATTTCAAGTACTTCCCCAATATAAGACAGTGAGCTATAACTGGAAAAAAGGTCGCGGTCGGCTCAACTTGAACCAAATAGGGAGGAAACTGGGCTGTAAAACTCCACCTTACTAACTAACCCATAGAAAACAGTACAAATCTGAATTAACTACTTTTCAAAGAAGCAATTACAACGGATTGAGGGATAGAGTTTTGGTTTTGTCTTGTTTTTTTTCCATAGTTAAAATAATACCAACAAAAGTGAAGCATACCAAATACATATCCCATAATCCTTTATAACAGCTAAGAAAAGTGTCTGTAAATTTTTTCCAAAAGGTCACTGCTCCAGCATGCTCCAAAATGTGATCATTACTTGACTATCATCGGGTGGCCTGAGAATACAGGGAGTAATGTGATAGTGAGATGAGATGTAACCACACACCAACACGGATGTGTTATAATATAGTGTCAGCCAACTCAATAAAAGGTACAAAGTTAAATTTATTTTCAAGAATGTTTCAAGTTCAAGTTTGGTTTCCCTTTAGTGGCCTCTTATGACAGGCAGGAAATACTGTGGGCATATTCCGAAACCCCCAGCCCACCGGGGAGTAAGAATACAAGCCCCCTCCTTAAAACCTGTGATGCAAAAAAGTGTTCTTCATTCAACTTCACAAAAATTTTAACATGCAAACATACAGAAAAACTGCAGTGACATGATGCCAATAAGATATCAAATTCACAAACCTTGTACAGACCAAAGAATCCAAGATCACGCATCACTGATATGGCACTGACTCTCGGACCTGTCTGGATCTCACCAGCAACCTGTAATCTAATTTTCACAATCTCCAGAGGGTTTGTGAAGACGACTTGGGAAGCACCAGCCTGAAACATGGAATATTAAAACAAAAAATGTATTAAAATCCCAAAACTATCTTTTGAAATTCCAAAGAATAGAAGAATTGAATTGAAAACCATAATTTAAATCTTGAGCATGGTAATGTAATGGAAACAAAGTCACATTAAACCAGGGGTGGAAGATATATTTTCCATGATGAGATGACTTTGCTTTAAGATTTTGCGGGAACATTATGTCAAGAAATTAAAGGGCCCCAAAAGTACTTTGGAAGGTGATTTTTGGCACTCAAGGGGCAAACATCTGGTCAGTTTTTAACATAATGTTGGTAGATAAGTGCTCTCCAGTATTTGCAAATACTCTCTGAAATTTGCTTCACCAAAACAGCCATTTATCAATTGACCTTGTTTAAAAGAATTGGTTCAACTGCATTTTAGCAAATATAGAGAATGATGTAGATTAGATAATTTCTCAGATTAATTAAAAGTGGTAAACTGAATGACTAAATTGGCTTCAGATTAAAGGCTTAATTTTCTTCACTGCCCTGTCTTCTTGCATTGCTGCACAACTCTTCTAATTAAGGTATGCTACTGACCACCACAGCATCACCACAATATACCATTCACCAAACTCGCTTAGGCTTGTGGGACAGAATGTTAGTGTGTGTTGTTGTTTACATGGTAAAATATCATTGACAAAAACAACACGTAACAAAACCCTACTCCACAATCTCTTGTAATTGCTATTTGGAAAAGGATCTATGTGGCAGGTAGGCAAGTCAGCAATACAACCCTCATGTATGAAAGCTTGACAACATAACCTTACAATTTACAATGATTTTTTACAATATTAGGGACAGAAGAATGGTATGGTCAGATTTTCATATATGCCACTCTAGGGGTTAGCATTCGTAGTACTTAACAGCAATCCATGGGACAGGAGGCCACACAGCTGGGAAGTGTTTCAATAAATGTAACTGTGTAAAAAGGGACATGTCATTTTCCTGGTTCTTGCATGTTTAAGAGGACACTAAGACTTCTTGGGTCACAAAGCCCATATTTAAACCTATTACAACAAATTAAAGTCAACTTTATGCAATATCTCTCACTTTCCTAAATATCCACAGCTTCTTCCATCTCATATTTCTTTAAAATATTATTCTTCATTGACTGACTAAAGTTGAGTATATATAATATTTGCAGATGTATTGGGGCAAAAACATTATAGTATATTTAAGATGGGCATTTATAGGTCACATACCAGAATTAACCTGCTAGGCAGGGTTGTCACCTGACCATTTTGAGAGCAGGGTACCTGGTGGACACTGTCCTGAGGGGAGTAGTCTAAGGGGAGTTACTGTCCCACCTCCCCTTTGAAAAATTTTTGCAGATTGGAAAAAAAAATGAGAAATTATCTCTCAATTCTAAAGAAATCTAAGAATTTTATTCAGTGAGAGTAAGAAATTTGTGCAGGGCAGTGATGCTGATATTGATGACAAGTGCTAAGTGGATATTTTGAGAGTCAGGTAGCACCGCAGGTGCCACCCGGCATGGTGACAACCCTGCTGTTGGGTACATCATGGTCAATGTTGCTACCTTAGGTGATAGATTAGATACACATCAAAGGAACAAACATCATTCCTTTACTCTGTGTCAGACTTTGAAACCTCCCAACAAACAATATTCAATAGTAATTGCCAGGGTTGTTTGATTTAATCATGTTTAAATGACAATTGAAATCATGACTTTAGATAAAAAATCATGATTTACATTAAAAAACTTGAATTACTTTCATTTACACTGATTTAAATCATGATTTAAATAAAATATAGATAAAAAAATCAACAACCCTGACAATCACAGGTCAATAGGTCATTTACTCCTCTAAAAAGAAAAGCACTGAATGACCCCAAATGATGCCTTACCTAAAGTTCTATTTTGTGATCCTCCCTGTCTTTCTGTTCAGTGAGTTTTTGTCCAAGTTGGTGTCAACCTTCCCATCATTGAAAGGAAGAATTAGACACTTATGATTACCCATGACATAAGTCTACAGTTTCCAAAATTATAAATGACAGATTTAAACTTACACAACAACCAGCCAATATCTCACCAGGAAGTACCACAGACCCATCAGGTTTTCTAAGTTTATCACGAACAAGGTCATTCATTGTAAGCTTGATGGCCTTCTCTGGTGCCACTCCAATTATTTGAGGAGGAAGACCTGTTTGAGGAAAAGAACATACATTTGAGGAAATGAACATACACAGGGTTCGTAGCCCTTCATGGATTCAAAATTCAAGGACTTTTCAAGACCTCTTAAAAACTTTTCAAGTACTATATAGAGCGATTTTCACTCGGAAATTTCACTGAGATCAATCAAGCGCATGTGCATCTAAACTCGTACTTCCAGGTATCAGCTGTAATTTGGTTTGATGTTCAAACCATCAAACTGAAAATGGAAGCAGGGTCATGTACTGCATAATGCTGGGATGTCTTCAAATACTGTATGCATGAAAGAATCAACATTTACTTGAAAATAAACATATACAAAATCCATCAAAGATAACAATGCATACAGCGTGGCCAGTAGATCACCGGTTGCCCGCGAAGACCAATTTGTGACAGAGCCTAAATGTTATAATGTTCCGTTTTGTTAAAATTCCCTTTGAAATATTCTGTTTGCATTTTTTCAATTACGAGTCCCTTTGATTTTTTCTCTTCAGCTAGTATGAATAATGGAAAATTCCGATTTCATAAAATGAAAATAGTCACAGACTGTATAGCTGGTTTTGTACCAGACGTGCCGCATCGTATGTGCATGGCAAGCTGATGCAAACACAAGCCTACGAAGTAGCCTACTAGTGTGGTGTACGAGTAACATTTGCCTGCCATGCAGGGCATCTCACTAGTGTTCGACAGATTATGCTATAATTGATAATACCCGATTATTCAATTTAACAATCGGACCTGATTCCCAGTTACAGATCACCGATTATTGGAAAGAGGGAAGTAACATGTTTGTCACTTTAGTACGTGCCCCTTGCTTCATGCATATCGTATTATCATAAACCAGTTCAGGATGGAAAATATTGGGAATATTTCTGGATATCATTTTTGTAGGCAAAATATTTTCACTTTAAAAGTGGAGATACAAATCCACCCTTAATACAGTACAATTGTTTGCAGTAGATATCACATGCCTTTTGATAATTTAGTTCTAATGCCAACATCATGCTCTGTCTAGTTTTCCTCCCCCAATCATGTCGGAAAATTGCATTCTTTTACTGTACTGGGTTGTAGTTGCATTACTGCACTGTAGCTACTCTCCTGTTTTAACGAACCCCATGTAAAGCAATCATGATAATCTTAGCAGTTCTGGGCACCCGTAGAACGTATCTCATGGTTCTTTTCCGATATAAATATCCCCGTATATTTTTAGCAGTTCTCATCCAAAACTTCCGTCTTGTTTAAAAAGAATCTGCAACTGAAATGAACATAAGTCCGATCCCCGAAAAATCCACCTTCAGGTAGATTTGTGAAGCCGTTTCTAGGTGAATTTAGCACGGGGCTCGCCCGGCTTCGCTAGCCGGTATTACAAGCGCGATTGTCATAACACAAACTAAACGGGAAAATTTGTCTCGAGACTGAGTATTTCACACACTAAATCACATAGGCGAAGGCGCAAGTTGTGATTGGCTGCCTAGAATCAACGCAATTGAACCAATCACGAAGCAGGGGCTTATTTAAATTTTGCAATGGATCTTATGCATATGATGTCACCGAGCAAAATATGATGCCTTATTTGGCGGTAAAAACGGACACGCACGTAAGTGTAGTGCATGCGTAGGCCAAGAAGCTTCCTGCAAGAGACCACGTGCAATTACTGTTTTCGTTTGCATTTTTTCATTGCTTAAGTCCTACTATAAATAACATTACGGAAGGAATGCTGGGAATGACTTAATTTAGGCAAGATAATAACCACCGAACTTCACAAGATTCTAGGTGCGAAGTGTACAAAACGTGCACAGATATGTATGCAAAGCTTGTGGACTGGAAAACTGAAATGGCAAAACACTGCAGCTAGATAGTCTGTACTATGTATTTTTTGCTGAACAGTTGGTACCGCAACTTACGCGGTGCTTTCTGCAAGACAGGGAAAACACCTTGAATGCACTTCTAAATCGAATACTACCAGGTTATAGCAGAAAACTTAAACATCAAACGATCATTCCCATGGCAGGGGTAAAATTTATACGTTTGTGATTATCAATGCATCCTGTTTTAGAGGGAAGTTAAAGGATTGGGTATTTACGGGAATTTTAACGAAATTAAGAGCAAGTTTCAAGTCTATTTAGCCCCTTTTTCCAGTTTGCAAATAATAGGTGGTAGTGATCGGTTGAATGGCAGAATTGCCGCTTATTTACCGATAACGGAATAATCGGCCCGATGCCGATTACTTAACCGATGATCGGTCAAACACTATACATCTCACCTGGAAGTACGAGCCATGCTGTTTGAACCTAGTACCGTTTACATACGTTCGGCCTCAGTTTTTAGTGCTCAACATACTAATCTTACGGTACCCATACCGAATGCGGCGGCTAGCACTATTGGTCAAGCTTAACAAAGACACTGGAGGCCCAATATTCCAGCCGCTGGGATAAAAATGTTTTCTTTTCGACTAGTTGACATGAATTTTGTTTATGTTGGGATGAGTTACAGCTCATGCAGGCTTTTATCCCCCCCCCCCCAAATTAATTCAGAGTTCTATGGATTTCCTGCATCATCAAAGTCATGCAAATGTGAAAGTTGTCATATCAGTTGACATGTTATGTACAAGCACTGCGCAATACAATATTGCAGTACATGGATTACGTCCTGTCGTAATCTCGTAACATTAAGGACCTAAGGTTAACATTTGCCAAATGGTTATGCACACAAAGCGGACTAACAATATGATAGGCTGTAATGCCGATGGAAGAAGCTGGTTCTGCCTGCCGCAATGATACTCCTGCCACAAGTAAACGGCTAAGACTTTAGCAAACCTGATTGATCAAAATTACGGCTATTACTTATGAAATCTTGTAAGAAATAAAACATACACAGACAAATTTTACACTCCAAAACTTTTTTCAAGGACATTTTCAGGACTTCATGACCTCATTTTTAAATTTAAGGACATTTCCAGGACTTTTCAAGGCTCACAAAAATTCAAGGACTTTTCAAGGTTTTCAAGGACCGCTACGAACCCTGATACATGAATCTGTAAGCAAAGTGGTATTTAACATTATGAGCACTATTTTAAAAACAAAATTTTCCAGCACAAAATGACATTTATAATTTATGTCCTTTTTTTTTTGTATTTAGAGAACAACACCGAGAAATTACATAACTTAGATAAATTTGAAATGTACAATAAATGTTGTCAATACTATCAATGTTGCATTTATGTTTCAAGTATGGTCACCATTTAGCTACTACCACTTTTTTCTTCTGATCAATTAAATATTTTACGGTTTTTTTCTTCTTCTTAAATAAGTTCATAAAACCTTCTGCCTTTACATGTGAAATTACGATTAAATGGCAAGTGCAGTCACCCCAATTTGAAGTAGCATAGTAGAATGTAGTGTTTCATGATGGGCAGTTGAGAGTCATGAGACAACATTGCATCTCTACAAATGTGAAATTTACTTGAAGTAACTAAAAAAAAAACCCCAAATAGACAAACAAAGTCAAAGACTTAACTAATTGACTCTATATTACTATAATAAGTTTATGACCAGAAAGCCAAAAGGCTCAGTGATTCCTTGCCACTGAAATGTAAGGCCTTTTTTCACATTGGCATTGCTTAACAATGTTTTTCAATTAACAGGGCTCCATAATGTGCCCACAAAGTACACATGCAAGGCATCCAGTCTTCCTACATTGAGATCCCCCTTGCCCGTTGTGAACCCAAATTACATTTGACCTCCACCAAAAACTTCTGGCACCATGTATTCACTATGTGCCATCTACAAGACAAGTTACAGGACCCTACAAGAGACCTTTCTTGAAAGACTGTGCAGGAAAGCTTGTCAGGCTTTGAACATGCTGACTTCAAATGAACTTTGACCTTTGGGAAAATCAAAAGGGATCATCTACTCAATATGAACAATCCACACACTAAATATGAGCACAGTCACATGTACCGTTCTTGAGATATTGTGTTTAAGAAGTTTTGACCTTTTGACCTCTCGTGACCCCAAATGACCTTTGACCTCCACCAAAAACAATAGGGATCATCTACTCAATATGGCCAATGCACACACCGAATATGAGATAAGTCACACTTACTCTTCTTGAGATACCGTGTTTACAAGCAATTTCTAAGGAATTTACCTATTGACCTCTCGTGACCCCAAATGACCTTTGACCTCCACGAAAATGGATAGGGATCATCTACTCAATATGACCAACCCACACACCACATATGAACATACTCACATGTATCATTCTGGAGATATCATGTTTAAGAAATTTTGACCTTTTGACCTCTCATGACCCCAAATGACCTTTGACCTCCACCCAAAAACTATACGGATCATCTACTCAATATGGCCAACCCACACACTAAATATGAGCATAGTCACATGTACCGTTTTCGAGATATCGTGTTTAAGAAGTTTTGACCTTCTGAACTCTCTTGACCCCAAATGACCTTTCATCTCCACCAAAAACAATAAGGATCATCTACTTAATATGGCCAATGCCCACACCAAATATGAGATTAGTCGCACTTACTCTTCTTGAGATACCATGTTTACAAGCAATTTCCAAGGAATTTACCTATTGACCTCTCGTGACCCCAAATGACCTTTGACCTCCACGAAAATCGATACGGATCATCTACTCAATATGACCAACCCACACACCAAATATGAGCATAGTCACATGTACCGTTCTCCAGATATCGTGTATACGAAGTTTTGACCTTCTGACCTCTCGTGACCCCAAATGACCTTTGATCTCCACCCAAAAACAATAGGGATCATCTGCTCAATATGACCAACCTACACACCAAATATGAGGTTAGTCACACTTACCCTTCTTGAGATATCGTGTTTACAAGCCAAAGTGTCACATATGCGCGCGCACACACACACGACATCACCATCGCATAGATTCCTTGCCTGCCTACAGCAAGGAATCAAAAAATGGCCCACAGGCTTATCCCACCCCAGTATGGTCCTTCTTTTTCTTGACAGTTCGTTTTCAATTTTGAACCAGAATGCAAAAATGCATTGAGGTTTCGATGATACATAAATGTACTGTTTCAAATTTGCCATCATGCATCATTATCTTCTCACTCAAATGCTATATTATCATGTTCAAAAAATAATTTTGTTATTCCAGATGACCTTTTGACTTCTATAAAAGCAATACATAGATAGACAGACATCTTGATATATTGCGTTAACCAGATTTTCAGACTTTGACCCTCGGTGACCCAAGCTGACCTTTGACCTCCTTCAAAAACAACAGGGACCATTTCCTGATAATAATGCATCCACATTCCAAATATAAAATCTATCTAAGGTTCCTATCTTGAGATATCCTGTTAACGAGATTTTTCAGACTTTGACCCCTGGTGACCCAAGATGACCCTTGATCTCCACCTTAAACAATGGGGACCATCTTCTGACCATAACGCATCCACATATTATATATGAAATCTATCCAAGTTTTCTGTCTTGAGATATCATGTTAACCAGATTTTCTGACTTTGACCCCTGGTGACCCAAGATGATCTTTGACCTCTACCTAAAACTATAGGGACCATCTCCTGACCATAACGCATCCACATACCAAATATGCAATCTATCCCACTTTCCTATCTTGAGATATCCTGTTAATGAGATTTTCTGACTTTGACCCCTGGTGACTCCAGATGACCTTTGACCTTCACCAAATATGATAGGGACCATCTCCTGACTATAACACATCCACATACCAAATATGAAATCTATCCAAGTTTCCTATCTTGAGATATCGTGTTAACAAGATTTTCAGTCTTTGACCCCTGGTGACCCCAGATGACCATTGACCTCCACCACATATGATAGGGACCATCTCCTGAAAATAACACATCCACATACTAAATATGAAATCTATTCAAGTTTCCTATCTTGAGATATCATGTTAACAAAATTTTCAGTCATTGACCCCTGGTGACCCAGATGACCTTTGACCTCCACCAAAAACAATAGGGTTCTCCCTACCAATATGGCACATCTATGTACAAAGTTTGGAAACTGTCAGACATTCCTATATTGAGATATTGTGTTAACGAGATTTTCAGACTTTGACCCCTGGTGACCCCAGATGACCTTTGACCTCCACCAAAAACAATAGGGTTCTTCCTCTCAATATGGCGTATCTATGCACCAAGTTTGAAAACTGTCAGACATTCCTATCTTGAGATATCGTGTTAACGAGCAAAGTGTCACAAACACACACACATACATACACGCACACACACACACATACATACACACGCACGCCATCATGAATGCATTGGTTTCTCTTACCATCGAAACCAAAAATGTGATGCAATCAAGGGGGAGGGGGACTGGGGCAGCTCCAATAGCCTTATGAAGATGAATACCAGTATAAGTTACAGTTTCCAATGTAGGTACAGTAAGGATGGAATCCCACTCTCCCTAACAGGATAACAGTCAGAAAATATACACATTTCATCACACTTTTGTGTAGCTGGACAGGCATCACCATGTTTTGACAATTTCAATGTTAAGAAGAAGGGTCTTCCTAACAAGAAAGTACACAAGGAGTTCACTTGCTAAGCCAGGGAAGGGCATTTTCTGGTGTCTAAGGGGTAATCGTATCCCAAAATTTTCTCAGACTTTATGCACTATCTGATTGCGGTGCTTCTCTTAGATAGTCTCTGTACAAATGTCAGCCCTCCATGGTCCAAAATTATGGGTCCACATGACTGACAGAAAAACTCTCGTTTTATGCAAGCAAGGTAAACACTTCAGCATTACACCCAAGGAGAGAACAATATGATACCTATTGTATGTTGGTAAAGTATTAAACTCACTTAACAGCCAAGGGAAGTTAGTCCCATTTCTAGCATTTGGGGCAGATAATTTGCTGAAAACCTTCTTCATAAATATGCGCCAACTCACTTTGCCTCCTTCTCTGTCACTAATTTCATATAAGGCCCTGGGGGCTTGGGCCCTATGTATAACAAGTTTGTAGACTAATTTCAATTTCTACTAGATTTTGACTGAACTAACTATTAAATTTGAATTCAAATACAAATAAGCAAAACTTACAAGAAATGATTTGAAATAATGCCAAGTTTGGAAAGGAAAACAAAAACAAAGCTGCCGTACATAAAACAGACTTGGGTTATAGGTCCTGTATCCATGGAGGTCAAATCAACAGGCTTACATAATCATCTTGCCTGATGGGACTTAGGACAAGGTATAGGCCTAGATTTAGTCTTTATCCTTCACTTGAAGAGATGATCACATCCCTTTATTGTGGAGAAGCTGTTTTTGAATATTTCAATTAACTCCTAACATAATGAAGTGCTTATGAAATAATGCCCAATGGGTGATCTTTAAACCCAGGCCCCTATATCATCAAGTACAATTGGTAGGATACTTATATTTAAATTGGACCCAAGTTCAATTACAAGATTCCTGTTGGAAAAATCCGGAAGGACTGGATTTAATCCGGCAGGATGGTTCTTACTGTGGGGTAAAATCAGACCTTAAAATTCCCCAATCCAATACATCCCTAGTGCTGCTTAAAAAAGTGCGAGTCAACTGCTCTTCACCTTAAAGGGGAAGTTTAAGCAAAAATTTAATTCTCATATGTGAAAGAGGAACCAAATCTACACAGTGTGGTGTAAGTTTCATCATATCGGAAATGTATTTCCTGAGATATCAGTAAATGAAGTCAGTAGATTTGTGTTCAAAAGTGAATTTGAGGGCAGCAGAGCTTATACCACTTCCTCACATTGACAAGGAATGCTTTGTTTCCCTTTGTTTTATCAGACTGTTGTGTTAACCTTAAAGTTAATAGAAATTTGATCTCCCTGTGCGGGATGCAAAGTTTGTAAAATTCTCATGCCACTTATGCAATTACATTTTAATAATATGGTACTGTTGAGGAGAAAATCCAGTATAAAGTTTAAAGAAAAACAAAAGACTGTCCATTAATGTGGGGGTGTGATGTCATATGTGCTTGCTCCAAGTTCACTTTTTGTTGAAAATGTGAAAAATTTACGTGCTCATATCTTGAGAACCACCCATCGGATTTCAATGCAAATTTTACCAAAATGCTCAGAATAAGTACCCCTCTAACATACCAAATCCTGGTGTGACCTTAAACCCTTCTTTTAAAACAATGATAGACCATGCATTAGTGCAGGATAATGCACAGTTAGAAGGTTAATACAGGTAATACATGAAGGTGCAACACGAGTGATAGCATTAATCCCTAAAAGTGCAATGTCTGTTCTAATGCACACGTCCAGAATTGTCCAAGGTGTTTTCCTTAGATGAATTTAAGTACACAGAAGGCAAGTCTTTTATTGTGACACATTTTTCTTTTTTTAAGTATTCACACTAAAAAAAAACAAATCATTTAGGACACAGTGTCATACAAAGTTTTTATTGTATACATATGGAAATGCCAACTATGGTGATAAAGAAAGGGTACTGTAGTGAGAGAATCAATTCAGTGCGAATGAGAATTAGTTAAGTTACCTCTGTAAAGACCCAGTATGCCTTCATGTCGAATGACTTTCATGAAACAATCAAAACTGTTTTCGTACATGAGTTCTCCGATGAATTTACCCCCTCTTTGATTCTGCATTCTTGTTTTTACAAGATCAATTGGATACACTGCTGTAGCACCACATGCTAAAATGAAAAAAAAAAGAAAAAAAGAATGAAACTGTTAATGAATGAAGGAGTATGATAAAACATATGTATGCTATCAATTCAAATGAGTTGAAAATGTGGTTAAGTCATCTGTCTTTGTCTCCAAAACCACAGCAAGAAATCAGAAGTAAAATTGAGTCACCACAGCACCCAATTGACTTCCCCTTTCCCCCTTGCCCCCCCCCCCCCCCCAAAGGTTTATACTTAAGGCTTAAACATTGAATGGTGTGATTCCCAAACTATTCTGTTTGCAATTCATAATACATGCATAAAAAATTTAATCCTAAATACAGCACCAAACCTTTCCCTGTAAAATCCAACATTTTTCCAGAAAGTAAACAAGTTATACAGATGCCAGTCACTCCTCAATCAATGATGAATTTTCAGAGCAAATTTGATTTGTACCAGCAAAACATTGAATAGAGGGGAATGTGACGGGGTACAGGTTTTACTTGCAACTGTTTGAGTCCTGCTGTTTTAATAGGGATTTCAGCTTACTCTGAACACAGGATCTTCTTGTATTCAGCATTAGTCCAATGCTTACATCATTTGTAAACTTTTAATGTAGGTATGACTCCCTAATAGTAACTTATTATTTTTTACACTGTAGAGTTTAAATGATTTTATCTTTTGAGCCTTCCAATCTAAACCATTACAACAAATTCCCTTACATTTTTAATTTTCCAAGCAGATGAAACAAAACTTTTACCATGGAATTACTACTTCCAATGTATAGCCTAAGTTTTTAACCATTCCATACCCTAACCATGGCAGTAAGCAGGACAATAGAAAAAGTTCAGAAATATTTGCACACAATGCATCATGGACTAGGTTGAGGAGAAGTCCATGGGCAGCAATCCCTGATGGATAGTGGACCATGTCGCCCAAATTTCTCCCAAACATTCAAAATATACCAGCCTAAGGTGAAATCTCCCACTAGCATTTTTAATACTAGCCCTGATGAATATTAGACTCTTTGAAACTTTGAACCAACAGATAATGTAGCAGTTAAAGCACACTGGGCTGGCTACTATACTCTATCCATGCATACACAAGAGGAAAAGACAGGAAACAGCTGACTTTGTGACCCAACCAGAAGTGCCTAATCTGACAGCTCATTTACACCGTTTGTTGGTCCAGTGAGGCAATAGAGGACTCTTTAACTCTATTTTCATCGGGAAGAGTTTTTCCTTTTTGTAACATCAAAACGTAAGAAATACTGCCACTTAATTCCTAAACCGCAATATATTGCATGCCTTCTGGAAGCATAGTCATCTTTGAAAATGGAATGTGGCAGAATGATTACCAAATGTTGGTAGCGAGAACTGACCTCAATGAGTTCAATAATCAAGGGGAAAAACATCTTTTTTTCATCTCTAAATTCATAATAAATTTGGAAATAAATTATGTATAGTTGTAGGTGTATGCAAAGACTGATGACACTTTTGCCACGGTGTTGCTTTACAATTTTTTTT
This sequence comes from Holothuria scabra, assembly GCA_037179385.1. Lineage (NCBI taxonomy): Eukaryota > Metazoa > Echinodermata > Holothuroidea > Aspidochirotida > Holothuriidae > Holothuria > Holothuria scabra. The sequence continues at coordinate 2,599,350 of CM074187.1, read as the reverse complement.
TATCATTTTCAAGCTTGATACCAGAACTCAGGAGAAAATCATAAGTTTCTTTTTTTTTTTGTATGGGTTTCGAGGTTCAGATAACCAAAGCATTCTTCTTAAATCAGACCGGTTGGTAAGAAAACTTTCATCAAATGGCAAAAGGTCTATTTCTCTATCTGTAACAATTATAAACATACCTCCAGCAATAGAACCTAGGGTAAATCTATATGCTGACTCTAAAGTCTGGACCATGGCTGTCCTGTTAACTTTGGCAGCTGGCTGCTGAACCTGCAAAGTTGCAATGAGATCTCCTTTTGGTGCTATCTTCTCAATATCATCGTAGCCTAGTCGCCTGAGTAATGGATAGATGGTAAGAGAAAGATTCATGAATAATCAAAACATTGAGAAGTTTTCATAATTTGTGACACGTTGTTTACATAAAAGAACAGCACACATGACAACAAAAAACTTGTAACTAAAACAGTAAATCCTTTTAAAGTTTCCATAAATATTTTGCTTAATAAAGCTAACTTATCTGCAAACAAAGAATTCAAAATGTCTCTTTATATGACAAGACAGTTGGTTAGTGCACTATTTATCTTGTTAAATGAGAACAGTAGAAGTAAGGAGTGGGGAGAAATCAAGGTTGGGGGGTTAGGGATATTATAACTCCCTTCTTTTTGACAAGGAGAGTTGTCAATACAACCCCCCTCCCTCCCTCGGTTTTCAGGTCCACTTTTATCCATCCTCCTCTGCCCTTCCCCCCCCCCCCCCCCCCCAAAAAAAAAAAAAAAAATGAAAACCCAAGAGCCCAATGGGCACTGTGGTTCCTTGCTGGATATCATAAGAATTGTACAGCCAATAGAAAAGCTGATAAATTGACTTCCAAACTAGAGTTAAGCAGAAACTCATACCCATTGTTTGCAATATCTTCACAAGGAGTATTTTTCTCCAACCCCAACCCCTGACAAGAAATCTCTACTGCTGAATAAAAGTTCTGACAAAAGGAGTATAAAATTAATCTATCACCAGCATGAGGATACCAATTGCCATTTCTGTTACCATAGTAGCAGACACTAACATGACAGAAAGATTCATACAAGGTTTGTACAATCATTTAATCATACCAAACATTGTATCTCTATCATGCTTGCTGGAAATTAACTTTGCTGGAGTACAAACAGATACCTAAATGCTAAACTGCCTCAAAAGAATGTTTCAAAATCTGTTTTTTACTTTGACAGGGAAACAGAATGCTCATTGCAAGAAAACATTTTTTTCCCAGGCTACAAACATGTGTTGTTGTGTTAGTGTACATCCTAGCATAGAACTGTGCTTCTTTCTCAATATGTCATCTTCAAGTGAGAACCTCCACGGACAAAGTGGGTCAAACATGGAGCTGTAGACAATCACACAGGCAATATGGCCAGACCGGACACATCCTCTTCATAGGACCACATGCAATTTTTCATGCTGCTAGAATTGAATAGGACGTTTTAGCCAATGTTACCCAAGAAAAAGGCATTTTCTCGAGTGAAGCCTGTCTCTGTAATTGCGGCAGTTAACCCCGTTTAAACCAACCTTGTTGCTCTGTTGGGCAAATAGTCTTTAAAGGAGGCGAATGCCTTTAACTTTATTGATCCCAAGCTGCCTGAACAGGAAGTTCTCTGATAGATTCTGGATTATTTGAGATGGTTAAAACTTGCTATTTGCTTCTACCATCATGATAACTTCAGTAACTATGTGACTTAAACATGAAGCTGCACCAACTTCTTATTGTACAGTAATTTTCCCACCTTTTGCAACAGGGAAAGGAATGTTCTCTTATTAAAGGGAAGGTTTAAGCAAAAATTTAATTTTCATATGTGAAAGAGGAACCAAATTCATATGGTGTAGTGAAAGTTTCATTCAAATTGGACATGTATTTCTTGAGATATTAGAAAATGAAGTCAATAGATTTGTGTTCAAAAGTGAGTTAGAGGGCAGCAGAGCTTTTATCACTTCCTCACATTGACAAGGAATGCTTTGTTTCACTTTGTTTTATCAGACTGTTTTGTTGACCTTGAAGTTAATAGGAATAGGACCTCCCTGTGCAGGATGCAAAGTTTGTAAAGTTGTCATGTCACTTATGCAATCACATTTTAATAATGTGTGATTGTTGAGGAGAAAATCAAGTCTGAAGTTTAAAGAAAAATAAGAGGCTGTCCACTAATGTGGGGATGTGATGTCAAATGTGCTTGCTTCAAGTTCACTTTTTGTTGAAAATGTGATAACTTTACATGCTCACATCTTGAGAACCACCCATCGGATTTCAATGCAAATTTCACCAAAAGGTTTAGAATGAGTACCCCTCTAACATATCAAATCCTGTTGTGACCTTAAACCCTTCTTTTAACTGAAGTTTGTCCTTTACTTACCCTGTAGATTTACCCTGGCAGCATAGATGATATAAGATGTTGACCTCCAGAGGGGTTATTTGACTATATTCTTGGGCAGCATGAAGAAATTCCTCTATAAATATGAATGCAAATGATAGTTGATTATGGAAAACACTTTGCAAAGCCAGCCAGAATCTTGTTTTGTCATCTCAAAACTCCTTTAGCTCAATGAAAGACCAAAAGCCACATTTATTTGTCTCTGTTACCCAAGCTGTTGTGAGAGTCTTAGAGCTTACGGCTTCAGATGACTTAATACCTCTAACAGAAGAATCCATCAAATTGATGAAACCTCTTTGATATTGGGTATACACACATTGTGGAGTATAACCTCTAATTTACTGAGAGAGATGAGAATAAACCTTCACCAAACATAATACGGTTCTTGTGTTTAACACACCAGATTCATAACAACAGCCAGTCGAATATTTCACTGATATGCACTATCTCAAAATTGACAGGGGTATGACAAAATGAGAAGGCACAACGATATAGGGTGAGTTCGTCATCTGCTGATCAGTATACATAGGCCACCCACAACCCCAAAAGTTTACCACTTTCCCATAATCTTGTTTTAGATTTCAAGTTTCAATCCTTTTGACCTAAAATGACCTTAAACCTTTCTCAAAGACCATCGGTCACTTGAATATAACATGTCATTCCCTTGCCAAGTGTGTGATTTGTCAACACATGCTTACTTTACAAATCATAAGTGCTTTCACATCGAGTGACTTTTGACATCTACATTTTCATCTTTACCAGTACGAAAACAGAGCTTCTAGGTGAAGAAACTGTCAGAAACTTCCTCACCAAAATCTCATCCATGTGACACACTCAGGACAAAAATGCCACTTAATATCAGGGAAGTTAAAATGCCCAAACACAACACTCCTCTCAGAAGAGACTTCCCTAACTCTTTGAAACAAACAATTGTTTTCGGCAAATAAATTTGGTAAATGATAAAATCTTCCATTGCTAAAGCTAAGTTCACACCATAAGCAATCAGAAACCAGAAAGCCAAAAGGCTTAGTGATTCCTTGCTGCTGAAATGTAAGGCCTTTTTTCACATTGACATTGCTTTGCAATGTTTTTCGATTAACAGGGCTCCATAATGTGCCCACAAAGTACACATGCAAGGCATCCAATCTTCCTACATTGAGATCCCCCTTGCCCGTCGTGAACCCAAATGACATTTGACCTCCACAAAAAACTTCTGGCACCATGTATTCACTATGTGCTATCTACATGAAAAGTTACAGGACCCTTCAAGTGACCTTTCTTGAAAGACTGTGCAGGAAAGCTTGTCAGGCTTTGAACATGCTGACTTCAAATGAACTTTGACATCAATAGGGATCATCTACTAAATATGACAAATCCACACACTAAATGTGAGCACAGTCACATGTACCGTTCTTGAGATACAGTGTTTACGAAGTTTTGACCTTTTGACCTCTCATGACCCCAAATGACCTTTGACCTCCACCAAAAACAATAGGGAACATCTACTCAATATGGCCAACACACTCGCCAAATATGAGCATAGTCACATGTACCGTTCTTGAGTTATCATGTTTACGAAGTTTTGACCTTTTGACCTCTCGTGACCCCAAATGACCTTTGATCTCCATGAAAATCGATAGGGATCATCTACTCAATATGACCAATGCACACACCAAATATGAGATTAGTCACAATTACCCTTCTTGAGATACCATGTTTACAAGCGATTTCTAAGGAATTTACCTATTGACCTCTCGTGACCCCAAATGACCTTTGACCTCCATGAAAATCGAAAGCGATCATCTACTCAATATGACCAACCCACACACCAAATATGAGCATAGTCACATGTACCGTTCTTGAGTTATCGTGTTTACGAAGTTTTGACCTTTTGACCTCTCGTGACCCCAAATGACCTTTGATCTCCACCAAAAACAATAGGGATCATCTGCTCAATATGACCAACCTACACACCAAATACGAGGTTAGTCACACTTACCCTTCTTGAGATATCGTGTTTACAAGCTAAAGCGTCACATACACACACACACACACACATATACATACACACACACACACATACACACGACATCACCATCGCATAGATTCCTTGCCTGCCTTCGGCAAGGAATCAAAAAGTGAAGAAAACTTCCTGTTTAACACAATTTATTCTACCCTTAGAATCTTTCTTTTCTGGTCCCACAAGAGTCAAGGTCCAGACCTCCTGATTGTAAGTTGGCTGCTCTAACCACTTGACCATGCAGTCAAAATTCGGCCAACATGCTTAAGGTGGTCATCATTTACCCAGAGTCTACAAAAATTTTCAATTGAAACAGGTTGTTGATTGGAATCAGATTCAAAATCTCTTGAGTAGCTTACACAACGAGCATGCATTTACGAGTGTTCTGACTGAACACTACAGCCCTATATGTTCACCATGGTATGCCCTGGAGAAATAAATTAGGATTGTATCTGCATAAGGATGGTTTAAGACAGCTGCAGGAGGGGGCTAGTAGTAAAAGGGTCAGGAGAATTTGAACTGTTTCATGTGATGGAAAACTACCTTTAATCCCAAAGAATTGAATCACTGCTAAAATTTGCCATGAAGTACCCAAAATGTTAACCAAATCACCATAAATATTAACCTGTTTCTCACAAAGATCTTTTATATCTACAATGGATACCAAATCATAAAAGAATAAAATGCTCACCCTTTGTAACAGCGACTCTATGGTCACCCTTTGTAATGGATGTGTAGATTCTCTTTATAACCTCCATATTATTTAGAAGTGAGTTAAAAGCATTGAAATATGGAAAACTAACTAGATGTTTCGTTTCTCCCCCGGCAACCTGAAAATGCACAAAATTTTGGAAACAAAAAGTCAAATCTGTTAATTTGAACCAGAATGCAAAAATGCATTGAGGTTTCGATGATACATACATGTTCTTTTCAACAAAATGCTACATTTCTTGTAACACCTGGGGACCCAAAGTGACCTTTGACTCCACCAGTGAGTAACTGGTTTTTCTTTTAACCAAAACACTTCTATATTTAAAAAGCCAAATTTCATACTGTGCCTTAAGATATTCTGCAAACAAGGTTTTCAGAGTTTAATGCCAGGTGATACCAGATGACCATTGACCTCCACCAAAGTCAATAGGGTTCTTCCTTACATCATAATGCATCAACAGCTCAAGTTTGAAATCAATCCAAACTTCCTACCTTGAGATATCGTGTAAACAAGGATTTCCGGGTTTGACAAAATGTGACCCCAAATGACCTTTGACCTTCACCAAAATAAATAGGGGTCTTCCTCACCTCATAATGCATTGACATATCAAGTTTGAAATGAATCCGTTTCCCACCATGAGATATTGTGTAAACAAGGATTTCGGGGTTGGACTCTATATGACCCCAAATGACCTCTGACCGCCAACAAAATTAATAGGGTTCTTCCTTACATCATAACACATCAACGTGTCAAGTTTGAAATCAATCCATGTTTCCTATCTTGAGATATCTTGTAAACAAGGATTTTGGGGTTTGACCCCATGTGACCCCAAATGACCTCTGATCGCCAACAAAATTAATAGGGTTTTTCCTTTCATCATAACGCATCAACATATCAAGTTTGAAATGAATCCAAGTTTCCCATCATGAGATATTGTGTAAACAAGGATTTTGGGGTTTGACCCCATGTGACCCCAAATGACCTCTGATCGCCAACAAAATTAATAGGGTTTTTCCTTTCATCATAACGCATCAACATATCAAGTTTGAAATGAATCCAAGTTTCCCATCATGAGATATTGTGTAAACAAGGATTTTGGGGTTTGACCCCATGTGACCCCAAATGACCTCTGACCGCCAACAAAATTAATAGGGTTCTTCCTTACATCATAATGCATCAACATATTAAGTTTGAAATGAATCCAAGTTTCCCACCATGAGATGTCGTGTAAACAAGGATTTTGGGGTTTGACCTCATGTGACCCCAAATGACTTCTGACCGCCAACAAAATTAATAGGGTTTTTCCTTTCATCATAACGCATCAACATATCAAGTTTGAAATGAATCCAAGTTTCCCATCATGAGATATTGTGTAAACAAGGATTTTGGGGTTTGACCCCATGTGACCCCAAATTCTTCCTCTCAGTATGGGGTATCTGTGTGCCAAGTTTGAGAATTGTCAGATCTTCCCTTCTCAAGATATCGTGTAAACAAGCAAAGTGTCACAAACACACACACATACACACACACACACACACATGCACATACACACATACATACACACGCACGCCATCATGAATGCATAGGTTTCTCTTTTCATCGAAACCAAAAACAGACAGGAAAGGTTGTGTAATGTGCTGCCATTTGGTCTTTCAATTAGCCAAATATTGCTACTTAAATTTTTGGCTGTATTTTCCTATTAAATAATGGCCATTTTGGTATGAAAAACGGTCAATTGTCCATGATAAATTCTCCATTGTAATGATTCGATATAGCAGATCTTGAATTTGGAAAAATTGTGGAGGGAAGTTAAGTCATAAAGTGTAAATTTCAACTGACAGCTCAGGTAGTGGCAACATGCAAATATGTATTATTATTATTAAAGGTTACTCATAATAAAGTTCATTCAACAGCTTTTCAATTCATTTTTCTACATTGTATGTGGTACAACTGTATTGTTGAAATATAGTGTTATGTACATGTTGTGTAAGCAGAGAAACTTTGTAGCATTGTGGGATACAATACAGGCCAGTAGTGGATACCGCTAGTGTTACTAAAGCCTCGTCCACACTATGCCACTCGATGCTATGCAACAAGATTGTTAAGACGCATTGCAAAGTGTGGAATGCTAGTTAGTCGTCAGAGGCTCACCACAACAAGACTGTCTCGTTGCAAAAAAATCATGTCGCATGCTAGTGCGGACAAGGCTTAAGATGTTGAGTCTTCAGTGGCCTATCATACTTGAAGTAAGCTCTATCAGTTTCTTTGGCTTGGCAAGATTCTAATTTGCAGTGTTAAGTTGTATCACTGCCTTCTAGAAAACTAAATCCACAGTTTCAGGATATACCTACTGTACCATACCTGAGGTTACAACTCAGAGTGTTCACAATTTTAGGTCTGTTACACCTCACATAAAGCTTTTTTTTGTGATATAAGCCCTGCTTTCCTTATGCTCACTTTGGGTCACAGATGTTATAACTTCCTTTGCAGGTATCCTGAGAAATTCATGTCAGATTTGAATAGAAATTTCACCAAGTTGTGCAGATTCATAGTCAAACAAAGATTTTTCTTTAACCCTTCCTTTTCAACTGATTAAATCAGCTGGAAATGGACTTACCATAATAGTTTAGTTTGGTACATATGAATCCCTCCTGTCCTTGGATTCCAAAGACTGATGCCATATCAAGCTGTAACTTAGATAACTACACAGTCTTTCATGATACATAAATAAGACTCTTTTTGAAGCATTCTGTAGATTTACTGCATTGTGTTCAGGTGAAAAGAAAGCAAGCTCTAACATAGTTACATCATCTCTTGCCTGAAGACTACCAACTTCCATAACTTTGAGACCAGTTTCAACGGACATGATAAAGTGATGTTAAAGCCATACATGCAGGATAAAGCCACACTTATAGCTTTCACTGCACACAAGGTGTAAGACACATTATAGGTGTTAAAAGCCAAAGCAAATTTCCATTCAATACAGTAAGAAGAGGTAGGGAAAGGTGGGGGGGGGGGGGGGAGAGATACAGATTGTAAACATGACATAGGGGGGCATTTCATAAGAAGGAAGTCTGTTGAGGGGGCTTCCAACTTGAAGTGCTATGAGTGAATTGATGTTACAATTGACATATTTATGATACATCACATTTTATGGAGGAACAAACCTATGTCAACAACAACCAATGCAAAGATAACAGAGGGCGCCTTTCAGCAGCGCCTTAACACTCCATCAACAAAACTGGAGAATTTTCCCTACACCCTTCATACTCAGCACAGTCAGCAGGTTTATAAACATGACCAGATTTTTTCAAATTTTGAAAACTAACTCCAAGTAAAAACACAAAAAGATTCCATGCCCGTTGGGAAAGGCCAAGGAAACCAGAATGCAAACATGCATGGCAGCTTCAAAGATTAAAGCTTAAACAGATTGGTTTTGAAACACAACACAACTGACAGAACTGCCAATAATACACATCTTGAGATATCATGCTTACAAGACAGGTGCCACATGATTATAAACATACACACATATGCAGACAGAAGAAGCCCTGGAAAAATATGCACAGCTTTCATCTGTATCCACATTTCTAACTGAGAAAATAAGAAAAAACAACAACCTGAATACCAAATATCTTTGCAGCTTTCAGACACATGCAACAAGAGCCATAATAAAACCAGAATTTTTACACGGATATTTTTGGAAAAAAATACTAAAGGAGTTTTAAGTGCACTATATCAAGGAATGGACAACCTTAAAAACCAAAACTGAAACACTTCAGTGATTTTCAAGGACACTTGCTAAAAATCCCAGGACCAATCAAACTATCATAGATTATAACTGGTTGTAAATACCAAAGAACCTTTCTCTACTTGCTTTACAATGTCACCATAAGAAATATGTTTAGCCTTTGGGGATTAGGACAAAAGTAATGAATGAAACAAAATCTATCTGAATCAAACTGGTAAAACAGAACATAATTCACATCAACTGAATCATTGATGTGACAGCTATAACTCACAGCAAATGGATGTAAAAGCATAACAAAAGGGGGACCAGGGAGAGGCACTGCTTGAAAAATTTTTGCCACTTTGAAAATTTGAAATTGTCATTACCTCAATGAAATGTATTATGTCTAAGTTACCCTTAAAGCATCCCCCCTCCCCACGTTTTTGCAAGGATGTATTTGTGCGACCAGGTCACTGTACCTAAGGGAATGCCTCACAAAAAATTTAAAGAGCATTTTCTGCACAGATATTTATTTGAAAGGAACTACCTTGATGGGCTTTTCCAAGAAACAGACTCAGCCACTCTAAGTTGTACTTCTCACTTTACTTGCAAATCAGTTAGGATTGCAAACGAACTGATCACGCATGACAGGATCTAACATTACGTCGACTGTATTACGAAATAAATAATGCACCATATAGGTACCCCTCAAATTGAAAATGATTTTTAAATAAAGAGGAATACACCCCTTCCCCAGGCAGTCAATTCAGAATGTCACACTGGGAAACTGATGAAGCTAAATCACTGCCCCCACCTCTTCAAGTGTTGTTTCTGTCCTGCTATGTGACTGCATGAGTACATTGAGAGGTGATTGAGCATACATGTGGACCCCAAAGCCAAATTAAATTTTAACCTCTCAGTTATTCCAGAGTAAGGTCATAAACAGTACAAGAGCACTATCTACATTATTCCCTGTTCCCTTCTCCAAACATATGATGTCATACTGAACATCTGTTCATCAAAGTGAGACATTACAGATGACAAAAATGTGCAAGTCTGTTTCCACTTTGATCATAACAATTTTTAAGGCTGAAGAAATTCCCTTAAAAATAAACACCACACTTTGTTTAAGTGCAGCAGAGAGTAAGCTCTCTTTGAATTCAGAAATGATATCAAAGTTGATGCATGAACTTGGAGGGACACCATTACTCTTTGAAGATCCTAGACATCTGATTAAAGACAAATCATGAACAAAAAATGCTGAAAAGTCATCTTCATAACAGAAACAATTTTTGAAAAGAGAAAGAGCTTGGAAGAAAAGCTCACCAAGTAACAGGGTGCAAGAACAACAAAAAACAAGTTAATAAAAAAACTTGTAACTGTTTGAAACAAGTGACTAACTGTGTCTTATCAAATTATCAAGTTAGATAATTTGAAGACAGTTGCAACATGGCTGAAAACACACAGCAAGCAAGTGCACATTAAACTTTATATCACCAAAAGTTAAAAAGAGTTCCTCCAAAATGTCAAAGAAAAGACAAAAGAGGTAAATTTTGCAATCACAACCGTTAACCACAAGCAAAACGGGCAACGTAGTTACTATCACAGCAAACTCTCCACATGTCACCAGACTTACATTGAGCAAATTTTCTTCCACAAAGTCAGTAACAAGATGATTGAAGATACTCAGCATTATGAATCGAAACTCTAATCCTGTGATCACACCAACATGTTTTTTATCAAATTCTGAAAAAGCTTGTTGAGCATGTTCTGCAGCAATACCCTGGAGGGTTATGTTAAGAAAGAGAAAAGACAAGAAAGATTTTAAGATTCCAAATTGAAAATATCTGACACAGTCAAAGTTTCATCTTACCGTAACTAAATTGTCTGCAACATAATCTGTTACCAAGTGACGCCTGATGATAGTCATAATTTTGTTAAAGGCCAGAGCACTTATTATACCTTGGTGACTTTTGTCAAAATTGACAAATGCTTGACGGGCATGTTCTTCTTGAAGGTTCTGAAAAAAGGAGCATTCAACATTTATGATTGGTTCTAGCATAATTAGATTATACTTGCAGAAAGTAAATGTAAATGACTATACAAAATATTTTACTTTTAAAGTAACATACAACTAAGAGTATCATTTTACAGACAAGACAAACCACCGTGTCTAAACACCACAGATTTTCTGTTTTGAAATATTGGTTGGATTCATCAAGGGAGAACTTACTGTTATTGTTTAGATGACTCCTGACTCCCTGACCCCATGTTACTCAGAACATAAACATCACCATTGCAGCTACGACAAAAATAGTGCTGGTTATTTTTATGTTATTGTTAGCAGGCAATAATCACCACCCTGGGGAGTGGGGTTTACATCAAGTGTCTCAAAATTGTATGTCATTGTCGCTGTAACCTTGATGTGCCTGATGAGAAACTTTGGTATGTAATATAAATCCACATTTATTTGATAAAACAGAAACCAAAAGGTTGTCTTCTTGCAAGGATGTTAAGTTACTAAGTAATGGACTGTTGTTCAATAATGAAGTTAATGTGCTCAAATGGAAAATGTTACAAACCCAAACTACAGCCTTCATTTATACCATATTTATTATATGGTCATGCATGAGCTAATATTTAAAAGGCAATTTTGCATTTGTTTTGCAAGAAAAATTCATTCCTTTAAAACCAACACTTATTTACACAGGTTTGAGAGAAAATAAGGCAGCTGGTATGTTAGCCTACTTTTCAAGAAATAAGTTTCCCACAGATAGAAATTCAGTTGTTCGTTGCTCAAGAATAATTTGTTCACCCAAACTTCCAACATTTCAAATGATGTAACGTCCATGATTCTTCTTGCGCACAGTATTTTGAAGAGATGTAAATACTGGCGGGGTTTAAGGTTAAGACTGGATTGTAGGACAGTGTTCATTTTATGTTCATTTTATGTTCATTTTCTTAGAACCCTTTGTTGGAGCATTTTAAACACAATATTTCCTTTAAAAGTGACTTTTTGTGTTTAATGAAAGGGAAAAAGCATAAGGTTCTTTTTATTTTGCTTTTCATTGATAAAATTTTCCCTAACTCTATTACCAATGAAAATAAAAGTACTTAACTTAGCTGAAAAGACCGTAAAATACAGAATAATTTGCAAGCTCTGTTGAAAAATGCTTTCTCATTATAAGCTGCTTAAACCACAACTATCTGAACACTGTATAATGTTTACAGGCAGAATTATAGCAAGACGATTCTGAGAGTCCAATGTAGTGCTTTGTGAGTGTGGCATGAATAAAGGGTTGCTACAGCAGAATTGTAATTCTCATTGCTGGAGCACTATGACAAGAGGAGGGGCCTTTGATTTAAGTTTTGCTCCCAATTTAAAGTCTCACTACTCCATGAGAGTAGTGTTCTAGAGCGACAAGTGCACACCCTCAAAGAAGTAGTCCTTTTAGCTCTAGTTTTGACCAAATTTTGTCAAGATAACCTGCCAGCTGGGTGATGAAAGTCCATGAATATGAAAGTGTACTGGCCAGAGTGTAGATGTTCAAAATTTGGGTAAGATTGATGGTGATTTTGACTGTTTAAAAAAATGCTGTCAAATGGCGGAGATTTTCCGTTTTTGTGAAGATGCTAGAGGTGGGTGTACCCTATAAAAACTTTAAGTCCTTCTAGCTCAAAATCTAAACAGTCATGGTATGGACATTTTGTAGTGCCATGATGGGCAAACTTGTCAGCTATCAAGTAATGGCTGTCTTGAAATATCTGTGAACTTTGACAAGGCTGCAGTGGCCTCGAAAGGGAGCTAATTTAGTGTGTAAGTCAAAGGGGAAATTATTGGGGGTGTGAGACCTTAAGTGACAACTTGGGATGAATAGCTCAAGCATTCAATGACCAAAAAAAAAAAAGAAGGCTTTTTATAATGCAATGATATATTTCTGTGAACTCTCAGGTGTTTTCTACAGAATTTCATTGAATTTTGAGTGGGACTGAAGGCTGGTAGTCTGGTGATATGCTCTCCATGCTGGTCAGCAAGTGTCTGTTGCAGCATAAGCCGCCACTCCAGCCAGCAAGGCTAGAACTTTCTCTAAAGTGTTTTTCCCCATAGAATAGAAAGTATATTGACCTTCACATGAAACTAATACCCAATGTATGACACCCACATGCCACACAAAATCCTCACAGGGGTTCTTCTTGAAATATCATGTTTACATGATTCCTAATTTGAACTCTGGACTCTAGTGTGAAACCAATTATTAGAAGTCAACTTCTTAGTAATATAACCTGTCAAGTATGAAGTTGGTTAGATTACCTCAAGATATTGTGTGTACACAAGCAGTTTTCAAGCTCTTCACAACCTGATCTCTGGTGACCCCATGACTATTGACCTTTCCCAATGCAATAAGGGTTATAAACCCAATAGTTATTTAGATGAAGTCTTATGGCCCAAGTTCAAGTTGACCCAGCCAACGACCTCTTTCCAGTTGTGGCTCACTAGCTTGTCTTCAAGCAAATACAGTATGGCAACCCTAATTGTCCAACACTTATTATATGATATGTTTACATAAAAGCACAGGCAAAAATATTGCATAGATTCATTCTGCCAACAGTACAGATCTAATGCTAAGTGTTTGACAGAAGTTTACAGTTGTCATTCTATGCATTTTGAAACATCTTCTGATTTTATATTATGCTCTGTGGTTAGTAAAAAGTTGTTTTTCATTTCTTGAGACAACATAAATTATGATCATTTTAAGTAACTGACAAAAGACAATAAAATAAGAGATTTCAAGTCATTTATTGATTATGTTGCAATATCACATCTTGGCAAACATGGGTTGATATCATCGGGGCAAAATTATATCGATGATATCGCTATTATCGTGGGGGTCCAACTAAATAACAAGTCTTCATAACCATTTTGAAATGGCATTTTACCATCACTTTTATGCTAGAACAACAACCCTTTCTTGATCAGGTCTATGTGGTCTGATTGGGTCAGGTAATCTTTGGTGGTTGCTAGCCCCAATGTGCTCCAAGAAACAACTCATTTATGAATTTTAAGACAACATAGTCCTGACAAACATGTAAAACTAATGCGAAATACTTTGATGGAGTTGTAGGCTCTGTCAGAATTGCAAGAAAATACATATTTGTAAATAGAATTTTGAAACAAATTCAGTTTAGAGGTGCACACAAGTCATAAGGCAGTCAGAACATCAAAAGTCAAAGACAAGTTAGTAAGGTTCCATGTAGTAATGCATTGATTAAATGTGGCAGCCTTATCAAGGCTTTGATAGAGGCACTCAAACCTACAAGCATACTTCAAAGAAAATTTGGATATGTGTTGCTGAAGAGCAAATATTTTTCCACAAAGGATTATGATGTCAATCCAACATGGCTCTGATCATAAAACAACGTCAAGCTGTCAAGTGCATAAAAATGTTTACCAGAATGTCATAGGGTTCCATGAGAAAAAAAAAAACATTTTTATGTCATTATTCCATCAACTTGAATGTGCTACTTAGGTCTGATATTTCAAACAAGGAATTTAAAATATGAGTTTTGTAACTCAATGAAAAACTGTGCTCTAACAACCACTGGCTTTTTTGAATTCCTGACTACATGTCATTGTATAGTTTGATACAGCAGTATTTAGGGGTATGATGGAAAATTCAAGGAAAAGCCACCAACAGCTTCATACCAGGTTACATACATACATACATACGTATGTACGTGCGTACGTACGTACGTACGTACATAAATACATACATTCATACATACATACATACATACATACATACATACAAACATACATACATACATACATACATACAAATATTTATATATAGCGCTAGCTCCAAATGATGAAAGCGCTTAAAAACAGAAAGAGAACAGGAAAGTACAGTACAGTTAGAAAAAGTAAGACTTAAGGAGCTTTGTAAAAGAAGTGACTGATTGAGCTTCCCTGATATTACGCGGGAGTGTGTTCCAAAGTGAGGGGCCAACTACGGAGAAAGCCTTGTCGGCAATGTGTTTCTTTCTAGACGGAACTGTTAATAGAGTTGTATCAGTAGCGGACCTCGCTACCAGGCCTGTAGAGTTGTTTCCATATCAAAGATTTTGTGAGATAAACTGGTCAGCAGTTATTTAGGCATTTGTAAACGTAAAGACATATTTTAAATTTAATTCGTTTTTCAATAGGAAGCCAGTGAAGTTTTTTCATTAAAGGTAAAGGACTATCCAGACTAGAGCCAGAAAAAATCAATTTAGCAGCTCTGTTTTGCAACAACTGTAGACGGTCGAGGTCTCGAGCATTTGCACCATAGAGGAGGGCATTGCCATAGTCTAATCTAGAAAGGGCAAGTGCACGTACAATGCGATGTGGTGTATCCTGATCAAGATAATGACAAATGCAACGGATGTTACGGAGCTGGAAATTTCCAGGTGATGTGAGACTATTAATATGTTTTGTCATGGACATATTAGAATCAAAGAAAACTCCTAGATTACGTATGTTACAGGATGGTTCAATTTGGCTATCACCCACTGTAAGATTAAGTTTCAGGAGCTTTAAAAGGCTTTGTCTAGTTCCCGCTAAAAAAAATTAGTTTTTTCATTATTTAATTTTAATTTGTTTTGATTCATCCACCTTTTGATTTTAATAATGCAATCTTGTAACAATTCTAACGCCCTTACAGCAGCACCAGTTTCGTTAGGATTAAAAGAGACGTACAGCTGAGTATCATCAGCGTATGATTGAAAATTAACATTGTGACTACGTATAATATCTCCCATTGGTTGTGTATAAATTGCGAAAAGAATTGGTCCGGTTACAGAACCTTGAGGAACTCCATAGATGAGTTGAGACTGTGCAGAGAGAACATTATCAATACAAACACAATGCGATCTGCTATTTAAGTAGCTTCTAAACCAATTTAGAGCAGTTTCAGATACTCCTATATCACAGTGCAAGCGCTTCAGAAGTATGTCATGGTCAACAGCATCAAATGCTGCAGACAGATCAAGTAAGACCACAAAAACAACCTGTCGGTCTACAGCATCCAAAAAAAAAGGTTGAAAGACTGTAAGTCACACTCTAAAACTTATCCAGTGAAATTTTACCAGATTCTGTGTCCATATAGCACCCACACAATTATGGTTAATTTAACCAGAAATTTCTATTCAAATGACATGAAATGAAATCAATGAAAAAACTGGTCAAAAGTTAGAAGAATAGCCACTTATTTGGTTAAATTCACCAGTGAAATGGTTAATGTGACCATGATTTCCTGGTAAAATATAACCAGGATTGTGTAGGTGCTATACCTTGGAGAAATTTCACCAGACATTTTTTAGAGTGCAGTAACTCATTTTAACTTACAGTACTTTTAACGATCTTTCACCTCCCACAAATCCACCAATGAACAAAGATAAAGATGAGCAGCCTGCATTCTAATCAAAGGAGTTCATAAGGTTAGCGATTTATAGTTATAGTTAGAGTTTTATGGCCCAGTTTCCAACCCATTGGTTCAAGTCGAGACTGCCACAGCTTTTTTTCCACTTGTGACTCACTGGCTTGTTTTCCCTACTCCATTGCTTATGAGGAGCACCACACACAACGGCAGTAGGTTCCATTTTTAGCATCTCTGGTATGATCTAACCTGGGAATAGAACCGGGGCTTTCTGTGTGAGTGGTGGATGCTCTTACCGGTGGATATGGAGAAGGGTGCTTCATTGTTCAAAATAGTGTACATCATAGATAACTATGGCTGCTGTCCGGTCTTATATGGTCATGGTGCCCCTTAGGCATGTCCTGAGATATACCATAAGACCTACAGTAAAAGAGTGACATTTTTTTAGAATATTTTGCATCCTGATGCTTCAATAATGTAAAGGCAAAATTAAATAATTTTCATATCTCCAATTTTATAAAGAGGGGAATTTTTTAGAGAGGGGAGTCCAGGTGGTGAGATATTGGGGTAACACTCCCATCTTCTCCCTCTCCCCTAACTACAGTATGACAAAGACCTGCAACAATTTCACTGAAAAAATTCTGAAGAGAGCAGGAGACAAGTCTACAATAAATGAGACTTAGGAAACTGAATCTGTCCTAATTTATAGGGGACATTAATAATAATAATAAATTAGTCTTATATAGCACCAATCAGTCCCAAGAAGGCACTGCTCTAGGCGCTTACATACAATGTACAGCATCTAAGTCGGTACAATTGTCTTAATTTTGTTTTAAAGCACGAAAAGTGACCACAGTCTCTGAGAACACTTCTGACACATACTCTACAGTGTTTGCACCGGTAACCCGGGTACCCAGGTACCCCCCCCCGCCATCGTATTACCCGGTTCCAACTCTACTACCCGAATCTTAAAAAATAAAAGCATGCAAGAAGGATCACCCCATTTAGGTCATTGCCAACGGTAATGGACCAAAATATTTTGCCAATTTGGTAAACATTCTTCGAGACTGAGAATGAAGCTATAGAGAGCCCCTAGAAATTATGTGTTAGTTTGAAAGTTTTCTGTACTTCGTTTCCGAAGTTGAGATTTTTATCAACGTGCGGCCCGATCGCACTATCGTCACCTAGTGAGTTACAGTACTTCCCACACATCACACGTATATCACTTATAAACTTGCCCGCAAGCAAGCTATCTGACGGCCGATTCAAAATCACATTGTACTGTTTCACACAGACATAGCAGACATATCACCCCCGCCCAGCTGGCAAAGACAGTGCCCGTAACTTTCGGCATGCTAGGTAAACTGAGCCTTGCATGTATACGATCTTATAATTAATACTGCATGCCACCTCGAGTAATATCCTCTAATATTTCATAATGGTTAAACATGTCAGTTTAACGCAAATCAACACTTTGCAGCTATCTATTTAAGTAAAACGACATCAATGTAATAATGTTCACCGTAAACATTCACAGAAAAAGTTTTTGAAACAGGCCTTTACATATTGCGTTATTTTGCCCTAAAATGACACTTGCACAGGCTACGAAGTTTATGTCTGAAAGCTTTGTTACGGTGCCTGGATGTCAACACGAGGCTAGCTACGTAAGAACGTACATAACCCATTAGTTATAATTTCAATGCACATTGCACAGTAGCGTTAGGGAAGTTCACAAACACGACGTCGTTTGCTTACATCGGTAATTTTGGACGTGCAAGAGAATACCATAATACAGGATTCTGATTGGTTGATATTTATAAATCAAGTGTTATAAAATGAGAAGCTTCGAGCTCTTAGTATGCTTGCTCCTCGGGTAGGAAAGCGTTCCAAATTCAATACAAATTGATACCTTTTTGGGAAGTACTAATCTTCTTATCTGACTGTTTTCTGTTACGTTTCTTTTACTGTACTTGTTATTTTGATTTAAAACAAAACAAGACGATAAACCTTCTGACAACTCAAATGTTTTTGAACTTGGGAATGTGATCGCTACACCTCTCCAATACAGCTTTAAATTTTAACATGCTTGTCTTTTGGAGTATGTCTTACAAAATGTTCATATCTTTTAGTCACCATAACACCAGGTAACCCGGGTACCCGACGGGTATGAAGCTCGGGTACCCGGGTCCTATTTTTTAGTACCCGTGCAAACACTAATACTCTACAAGTCAAACATGAAGGGAAGCCTACATTTCAGTTAGTTCATACTACAGTACCTTCCAAGAATGAAATCTTTGTTAACTGTTGTTTCTTATCATGTTCAAGTACAGAGCTATCAGATAACACAAACACTACAGACAGAAAACCAGATATACCATATTACCAAGAATGATGAGGGCATTGACGGAATACACTCAGCACTTGGCACTTACAATACAAGTAAACACCGGCACTGATAAAGTATCAGTAATACTGAACAGATCTATAAATGATAGCACATAAATCAGGCACACATTAAGTACACTATATATACACTACATATGCTACCATACACACCCTTCATCATAGAAAATGTAATCATTTTGTAACAGGAAGTGCAAACACAGTTTAGGCAAGGTAAGGTACAATACAGTATGTAAGGTGGCAAGGTAAGGTACAATACAGTATGTAAGGTGGCAAGGTAAGGTAACAACACAGTATGTAAGGTGGTAATCAAACTCAAACAATGATTCATATGTATGGTATGTGACAATGTAGGAAATTATTACACACATCCAGATATGTTCAACTCTCTGCTTATCAGTAAAACTTAAACCTACAGTAGTAGATAAATTACATGAGACAATTCCCCACAAACTTCCTTCCTTAGAACAAAGAAAAGGACAGTTTAGTTGTGAACACATAACTTTTTGGGGATAACCAACAGAGTAGGGACTAAATACTAAAAGTTAATTCTTGCCTACATAAAGACACTGCCAACACAATTGTGTTCTAAAATAGATAGCCTACTTCTCATTCAACTTGCTTTACGTAAACAAACATTTTGACTCTCTGAGCAAAAGAAACTGGCTCTTGTAAAAAAATTTTTAAGTCAGAAGTTAGTTTTCCAATCTATACTGAGGACTTCTAAACCATGACATATATGTCCAATAAGATGTTAAACAAATGTCAAGTTGTCTCCACTTGTTAAACAAAACTGTTGAAGCTTCTTTGTACAATAGTTACTTCAAGCATTATTCACAACTCTTATTATTGGCACAAAGTCATGAACTATTTTCTCATTTGCAGAAATATGGAAAAAGACAACTGGAAGTCATGACTGCACCTTAAATTGGCTGAATGCTATTTCATAAAACTATATATATTATAACACTGTGTAAATCAAACAAAAAAAAGGAAAAAAAAATATGAACATTTGGGTAGAAATGCCAGCACGTTGTCATTTGTTGTTCAGTGGCAAGAAAACATTAGTCATAATGAGTTCTGAATTCTTTTGTATCATCTTGTCTCAGGTCACAAATACTACAATGAAATAAACACAGCTACCAATTCATTCAGAACTCTTGCAGACAAATTTGTTTACATAAACTAAACAGACACAACTTAAAAAAAAAAGATTACAGTGTTTATCCTGCTGTTGAAGCCAAGATGTAAAGTGTACAATATTATCTGCTATCTTATAGAGTATGCCATTTCCACAGATAATCTGATCTAGTTTTTAACAAAGGAAGAGTAACCTTGTGACCTTTTTACTGTTGAGAATATGACAGCAAGAACAAGGACACCAAATACAATGTCCAATCATTCCCCTACTTGTAAATGGCAGCTAGGTGCTACACATTCCCTGTGAATGGAATAGTGTTGTATACCATGAGACACTTGAACAAAAAACATATATCTGCAACTTTCCAACTGGTTCATCGATAATACTTCATTAAATGTTTTCAAAATACCCGATAAACGAGCAACAGCTAAAGCCCAGTACACACCGCCACGACTACTGAAGACTCACCGTGGTAGACAATTTGCATAAATTGTAGACACTTCTTTGGAAATTGTGACCATGTGACCCGGAATTAAAACGCACAAATTTCATCCAACTACGATTGAACTTGTTCAATCGGAACGCTGGCTTACAGCACAATGAAACTCTAGTGGTGAAACTGGATACACCACCAGGACTACAGCCGACACAACGTCTTGTCACTTGGTGTAGTCAGTTGTTGTAACAGTGTGTACCAGACTTAGGAACTGTTACCATAAACCTTGTTTCAACTAGCCATTACAAAGGATTGTGGGAAAAAAGTTCTGCCTTTGCAACTATTATGTGAAAAGGGTTCTTAACAAATTCTCAATACCATACCTATAAAGCCAGATTTATGGCATAACCATTTGACAGCAGTCTGCTACAGTATTGTGAAAATTGTACACATTGTTTGTAAATTAGCTACAGTATTAACTTTCAGTATTAAAGTTGGTGACTTTTTGAACTCTGGCGACTTCATTACACTTATCAATTTCACTTTTTTTCATGGTACAGTGGATCATACAATCATTTTGATGGGTCATCCATCAACTTAACATTTTTTCCAGAGTTATTGCTATTTAGATTTCCCCTACCCCCAAATACATGATAACTCGGCTGTTGTGTACTATCAACATTTAAGCAAACAGAAATTATAGTTCATCCCTACAAAATCAATGTTAACATGAAATATTTGAAAATGTACACTTCAAACTAAACTCCTATCCATCTTTCATCATTTCTAGGGGGCTTGTTAGATGGGCTCTTTTAGCCCACAGATTACTATGTCATTCATGCAAGAATGACCTGAAGGTTATGCGTGATGTATTATATCTTATTCATGAAATATGCTTTCAATGGTGATAACTCCAGTTACCCAAGTAGGGCTACCAAATTGAAACACAATGAAAAACAGGTATTGAGAAAAGACAGTACAGTGGATAGGTCATATACAGCTCTGTTACATGTAGAGAGAAAAAACACTCTCAGATAAATGTAGAGGAAGCAACCCTAATTCCCAGCCAATGTTGAAACAAAAATTGTAGCATATGGAATAAAACACAACATCAAAGGAAGAATGGGGGACTCAGTTAAATCTCTACCATGTGAAACTTGATAGTCTAAGAAATTTTGTTTCCTTTGTTTTGTCATGAATTTTTTGCCCTCTTTGCATAGACTGAGATGGACATATCTTTTCCATTCAATGTCATTGAAATGTAGGACACTTTTTCTCTAGTCATACTAATGCAACATTTTTAAGCATAGGGAAACTTTAGACCATTTTTACAAAACTTTGAAAATAAGTCACTTTTTTTACATGAATGGGGGGAGCAATATGTCAACATACCTGTAAAAATTGCGTAAATTCATCGTATGATAGCTCCTTCTTCTTATCTTGACCGAAATGAAGACGGACAAAGCGGCAGTCAAAGTTGAAAGGGATTTCTTTGTGAACTTCTGTGGCACTGTACACACTTCGAAATTCATCTGGATTGAAAGATGAAAATAAAAGGGAAAATATCACAAAAAATGTTACCAAATAAAAGTGTGCATCTTAAGTGTACTGCAAAGTCCATGCATCAGCAAGTATCCCTAGTCACTTACAAACACAAATGTGTTTAGCCAGGCCAGTCCACATCAGTTTCCTAAAAAAATACTCTTGTCTGTATTTATGAGACTTTAAATATTATGGAATCTATGTTCTGGTAGACCTCAAATACTAAAATGTTTATGAGAGGCGCAGTCATCAGGCTTGGGGCAATCATAATCAGTAATCGTAATCGATTGCAATCGACTGCACATTTTGAAGTAGTTGTATTCACAATCGATTACTTTTGTGAAAATTGCAAAGTAATTGCAATCGTAATCAATTACAATGGTAAAGTAATCGTAATTGTGGTTTCATTTCTGATTACATTGAAGTTGAATTGAATAAAGAAGTAAAGTTACTAAACAATTTTTTCAGTGCCTGGTTCTTCTGTTGGAATGACAAACTTTAATTGTCCCTCTTTCTTGGATGTTCCAGCTTAAAATGAGTGAGAAGTGCATGGGTTCAATAATCTCTACTTTGGGAGGACTTGGTTCTGTCCAGACTTATCTAGAGCAATGTCCATGGCCTTTTTTCCAGTTGTGGGCACTGGATTGTTTTGCCTACTACATTGTTTATGTGCAAGGAAAATGTAATCACGATTGCAATCATGATTACATTGCAATGAAATCACAGCCGTAATCAATTACTTTCAATTTTAGCTGTAATCGTAATCATTATCCCAATCGTAAAACATGAAGTAATTGCTATCGTAATCGATTACATTGAGATGTAATCACCCCAAGCCTGGCAGTCATACCAAATGAAATAAACCCAGATCCGTTTGTATCAAACAGCTGGAAGGCTACCATATGAAGAGCATCAGGAGAGCAGAGCATTGCCTCAAAAGCCTGGAATTCAATAAAAGAAATTAGCCTGTGAAAGAGAAAAGGTGAATAAAACATAAAATAATTGTTTTGATACATCATAAAGTTTGACAATACACTAACGTTCAGAGTTTTCACACGAGCAACCCTGAGATGTTCAATTTGACGGAGAAATGACACAGCAAGAAAAATACCCTCAGGAGTGAGGGTCTACACTTGCTGATATTTGCAAAAAGATGGTCGTTCTTGAAGCTCCTCAGGAACCATGGGATAAATAATCAATTTTCAGGAAAACTTTTTTTACCATGTGAAGTTCACCTGATAGAAAATAAATGTGAAAAACTGAAAATATGGCAAGGATCACAGCAGTACACATGTACAATACTGACACCCCTTACATACATATGAACAGGGCACACTGCAGGTTCTATGTGTAACTTTCTGCCTCCATACCTGCCTGTTTAGGCTCACCAATAGGGCAACATGTACTATACAAAACATCCCCTAATACAAAAAAAGTAATGAGAATTATTTCTACACCAAGTGTCTGTGCTAAGCCTGGAGATACTGTTTGTCACCATGCAACAGGTAAACATTGGTATACCTTTCTGATTAAAGAGTCTTTGGAAATACAACCCTAAATGCCCTATAGCAGACTGCTTTAATTTTGAAACTCCAGGAGATAGAGAAACTAAGCTGAGAACAAAAATTTCACAACACAGTGATGCCACTCCTCAAAAAAGTTTTGCTGGAATTGGACTTTATTATTTATTATGAAAATGTCATCTGAGGATAAAAGCTTCACATTCCTACCATTTAGAGTAGTATCTAGCTGTAAGAACTTATTACCCCCACCCTGTGGGATGTGAGATCTATGAATAAATAAATCTGTGACGAATACAGAAACATGCTATAGACGAATCTGATCAGTGCTTGTGTTTAGTGACTGTAGGCAGCCATTAGTGGGGTCCATCAGCCTTAAATTGTCTTTATTTAATGTTTACATGAATTTCAAGCCCTCAGATTTGGTAAAAATTGAAGGTATCAATTTATAATTTTAGTGTACAGCCATCCATTATTCAGGTGAGCCAGGAAATTGAGAGATAAAAGGTGATAGACCCCAGTTATGGCCAACTGAAAATCAGACTTGACTGTCCAGATTCGTCTATAATATTTAGTGTGCAGTAATTCTTATATAATTATCTTCCTTACCCATCCTTGGTTTGATCTACAACCCCTGCAAGAAGTTTCATTGTGTCTGCATTGTAATTCCTCTCAGGTTGCATGCCCAGGTATCCCCGGATGAAATCTTCAGACGTCATGAACTGCTCTCCCTTTTTCTCCACACTGGCATACTACAGTATACATAAAAGAGACAACTCCTTAAGTACTTGCTTTTCGAACCTTGAACAGAAAATTTATACAGTTTGGTTCCCTTTTCAACCATGCAGTTCTTTTGTTATGTCAAGAAGCAGGTGTTGGGTCACATATAAGTAAGATGCAACGACAAAACTCTTGATAACTGAAGAATCAATGATAACATGTAATGCACACATACAGTATAAAAAAAGGAAAAGTCAGAAAAGCCACTCACTTTAACCCTAACTTATCACAAAATGCTACAAATTAGCTATTATTATGCAACCTAAAAGATACCTTTAGCATAATGGACCCATTTTATATTTTAGAGTTAATATCCAGTTTCTGTGGTCCTCATATTGCAAAGCAGATTTAATACACAGTGTAGACATAGTTTTTCTCCTACTGTACTGCAAATTACAGATCAAATTATGCACTCAGTTTTGTGGGTTCCATTTATGATATTTGCAAAAGAGATATTTAAGGGCTTTGACTCTCTTTTCATGATAGAATCATGAAATTTCTATTTCCCTTTAAGTTACCTTCTGAAAAATTCGCTTCAGTTCCAAGGCTTCTGCTCGCTTCACAAGGTGCAAGGCCTGAAGGAGAGATCAAGGGTATGAGAATTCATTTTTTAAACCCATGCATTATCTGGTGATTACACTTTATATTGAAAATCAGGGAATAAAAAGTTCTTGGGCTAACTCTTTATTCCTTGGTTCAAAGAAATTACAGTCAGTGTGCTCAAAATTCTACATAATGTTCAAAATACTTGGTAGTTTGACAGAAATTCTGGTTGTCTCCGACTTTCAGACTCCTGCTTAAGTCCTTGAAAAGTGCATCATATCACATCAACTTCAATGTTGCTGGCCAACCGGCCAATTCAAAAGTAAAGAAAAACACAATCCAATCCAAGTGGCAATGAGTTCACTTTAAAAACACTGTAGAGTATAATTAAACAAGACGGGCAATTCCTTCCAGTGTGTATCTAATCTAATAATCTACAGAATCTTTAAAAGTACATACTCAATGTTGGAGAACAAACTATGTTATTTGGTAAGACTGTCACGCAGACAGAGAGTTAAAATTAAATTTCCGGTTGCTGCCCTCTGTTGGCCGAGCGCTATCAATAGCCTCTATATGGTGAGTGCGGATGGTTCGCATACCTCCCCATTGTTAGGGAAAATAACCTGGCTTTAATCCCCCTATGGCTTGCTGCAGGCAGGGCGGTTCCCGCTAAAAACAAGCAGTTGCCAAACACCTAGCAGCAGGAATGGACTGAAATATTGAGGAGCCGACCTAAATTTTGTCATCGAGGGCAAAATAGTTAATTTTTGGCATCATTGAGGGTGTCAAGCCCAACGCAGGGGCAAAAATACGTTAATTGAGGCAGATCGTCGCTGAGGTCGATCCCTTGAGGGATATTGGCGCAGAGGCCAATATTTATTAAAATTATATTTTGTGAGGTCAGGCGGCTCCTGGTTTTAAACCCAACCAATCTCTCACCGAAAAGTCCATTCAGTGTCATAAGCCTACTCCGGAAATTCCGTAAGTTAAAGTTTGTTATTGAATCCTTAAGTAATGAAATGTTTTACGTATGTCTAAGCAACTGTTTACCTTTCTGATGGCATTTGTTGTTGTTGTAAAATATTCAAGAAACAGTTGAAATGCTATACATGTGTGTCTTTATTAAGCAACTGTTTACCTACATAGTCAGTGAATCAGAATGACGTCAAGAATGTATTGATTAAAAGTTGAGAAGTGGGACTGTGTAACTTGTATAGTAAAGAAGCTATTTATGGAGCGATGTATACTGTGATTTTTAGGGTGCTAATGAGAATGTGATCTAAGGTGTAAATAGTAACGCAAGAAATGCAAGGTGCAAGTGCAAAGTAGGACGAAATTTTACTTTTAAAAGGCATTATGCCCAGCCACAGGGAACTTGAGAGCTGCTAAGAGTAGCCAGACAAAATTGTTTTGTTGTCTTTTGTGCAAATTACAAAACCAATGTAAATTATAAGTCCTGTCAAAGAGTGAAATGTATGTTGCCATGCTGGAATATTTGACAGTGTATTAGAATATATCACTAGTGATGTATTATAATTTTGTACACTTCACCAGGGTTTTCACGACGGCTAGTCTTGGTTTTAACCTTGCCATCGACTTAACCTACGTCTGTCGCCCGGTTTGACTATCGCTCATGATACCAGGTACTATCAAGGACTTAATCTGAAATCTCTTGTCAGAGAACACCGCCACCTATTTATTTCGCGAGTTCCTGAACTGTCGCGCAGCCAAACATCTCTTTCGCGATCGCAGGGCTATATATTCCACTTGTTCTAGAAGGACATCGTCTTCACGCAAACGGACTCAGCATATCAAAGTGCACTCGCCCACAGACGGTTTGAGTCTCCTTTTTTCAGTGTGTATGTATGTATGTATGTATAAATGTATTGACGTATGTTTGATGTTTCCCTGAATGAATATATTTCTACTCATGAAATGAATTTAATTATGTAACCAAAGGTACATGTTCGTATAATGAAAGCACGTAAGACCAAGATTAAAGCACGTACAAAAGCTAATCGGTGTGAAATTGTTCATGGTGTTGTCGTGTCCAAGGGCCAAATCACAAGAACATTACCGGCCTGGTCCTTTACAGTTCCCACCCGTGACAAAGACACTCAAATGATTAATACATCATAGCCTAAAAAAGCTTTTGCCATGAATCTGGATTTAACAGTCTAATAAGTATGACCTCTTGTCACAGAACCTGTACAGTACAGAAGGTACTAAGGATAAGTGGTTGGTGGTATTCATCCCACTGAAATGCGTGCACTGTACATAACAACATTTTAACTCGTAAGCCTTGCTCTATACTTTTAGTTTATTCTGACAACTTGCTTAATCCAGGAACTAAATTAGTTGCTCTACATTGTACAGATTCAACAGCTATCATTTCTACAGAAAATGGTGACCCAACAGGTAATCCATACTCCAAGACAAGTCGTTCTAGAGCTTTGTACAAAATCATCATTGTTGCTCTATCTAAGAGTCTGAAACCTCTTCTAATTCTACCATGAGTCAGTGTTGTAATGGAGTCACCAGATTAGTGACTCGAGTCACAGGTTTTAAAACTTTTGAGTGACTCAAGTCACTGTACTATTTTAATGGGAAAATTACTCCTGAATTCTATCGAGTCAGTATCATTTTAAGAGGAAGTGACTAGAGTCGTGACTTGTTACAACACTGTCATGAGTACAATTTACTTTGGCAACTTTCATGCCGATTTGAATGAAAGAAATCTATTAACAGTAACAGTATTTCTCTGAAGTCAAAACTTCAGGACTATGATGCTTGCCTTCATACTCTAATGTGCATACCATAACAAATATCAGGATAAGATTTGTTAGGTCGTAAGTTACTATACATAAGATTTTACGGCTTAGTTCAAACAAATTGGTTTAAGTTGGGTCGGCCACAGCTAATTCTCCCCTGGTGGCTCTCTCACTGTTTTGTTTTCCTTCTCCATTGCCAATGCTAAGCACCAACCTCAGGATAAGAGCAACCCTTAAAACAAAACATGTATCAGGATGAAAGCCAAGTTGCCTTTTTTTTGACTGCTCAAATACATTAACAATATTTCTTTGATGAAGCAAATTAATGCTTAGTCAAAATGTAGGTAGTAGTAGATCTGCAAATAGTGTAAATACTGTAAATAATAACGGCCAAGTACTGTATCTAGTAAAAATGATATTGAAACTGATAATTTTGAAAGTAAACTAAAAGGTTTTTGTGTTAATGTTCAGAGTCTAATTAGTAAGATGCCATATCTTGAAGTTTCGAGTCCGATATGATTGAGAATATGGTTGTTGGCGATTGCCTAGCTACTAGTAATCACATGATTTAAAATTTGAACTAATAGTCAGCATTGAATTAAAACAGAGCAGGCAAATTCTTTATGATTACAGGAAAGGTGACTATAATGCAATAAGGGAGTACTTACAGGAAGTAAAATTGATTGGAATGAAAGGTTCTTGCAAAGATCAACCCTAGAGATGTGGGACTCCCTCAAAATTGTGTTAGAAAATTGTGTCAAAAAATTCATTCCAATGAGGTAAAAGAAGTATGAGAGTAAACCTAAATGAATAGCAAAAGCTGCTCACAGGGCTGCTAAAAAGAAGTATCATTTATGGAAGCAGTACCGAGCATGTCGGACAGACACTAATTATTCAATTTATCAGCAAAGTTTGAATGAGTATACTGTAAAGGAGGCAAAAAGGCACTTTAAAGTGAAACTGGCTGAAAATATCAAACATGATGCTAAATCGTTTTATGCATACTCGTTCAAAATTGAAAACCAAAGAGAAAGTTGGTCCACTTATTGACTCCAATGGTGAATTGGTAACAAATAATGCTTTAGCTGCAAATCTTTTGAACAAGTATTTTACATCTGTTTTCACTAAGGAGTCATGTGACGGCCTGAGGGAGAAATTGCATGATATTGTCTTGTAGCAGGAAACCATTTGTTTAAAGCTACAAAGTTTTAAGCCTGAAAATGCACCAGGCAAAGATGCATTTACCCTACATTGCGGGATACTAGCCTTTAAGGAGATCCCTCATGGCTACCGCAGTTTTAAGGGAAAAACTGCGGTTCCCAAATATACTGTAGTACCCTACCACTGGTTCATTACTCCAATTAGCTGCTTACATGAGCAGCAGATTTGATTACCATTCTGGTACAAAAGAAGCCCAACAACTTTGGGGTTCAAATAACAACTTACAACAAATTCTCAAATAATTGCTGGCAAAAAGGGAGTCAAATTCTGAGATAAAGGGCGATCAAATGTCAACCTTGATGATCATTTTCAAATGCTTAAATGGGCATAGGCCTAGGCCTATAATTAGTACTGAGAACAGTTCTTGACCAGATTGTTCTAAGGCTATTTTTTCTGACATGTAGGGTCTCTTAGTCTTATGGTTACAGCATTAGGTCTTAGACCAAACACACAGTCATCAGAATGTACTGTATGAAAGGCAGAGTTACCCACACCCTGACACACAGGTCCTCCTAGCGTTATGTAGTATACATAGTATATATGCATGCAAGGAATTGGAGAAGAGTGATCTAGTCCGTCGTTAGCATTGAATCGGAGAAGATTTTTTGCATTTGATGTGAGGTCCTTTGTTTAAGACAACTTAAATTTTTGTGGTGTTTCTACAGAAGAAGATGATGGGAAGGTTCTAGAGAGATTTGATGGGGTAAATGTAGTATGAGGTGAGAAATCATGAAGAGTTTTGTGCCAAGCACTGTGTTGGTGTTAGGCGATGTGACTTACCTTTTCCTTGTTATATAGGCTATATATACTAGGCTAACTTATATAAACTAGGCCTAGCCTATAAGTATATAACGCTACGACGACCTGTGCCCTGACATCACGGTGACCCTGCATACTGTTGGCAATATGCCTGGGTTTAGGCCTAGGCCTAACTTAGCCGTTCGGTATTTTTACGCCTGTGACTAAATGTTTGGCTCAGTCTAAAGTTAGGGTCAAGGCCTTGGTCTGGATAGGTAGGCTGGGCCTAAGCCCTAGGCCTAGGCCTTGTAGTGATTAGCTTTAGCGCCCTCACTTTCAAATGTACTTTTTCTCTGCATTCCAACCAAACATTCCGGCATAGATTATGTTAATTAGGGTCAACATGCCTACAGCTGTTGAGCACACATTCAGTTTTCATAGTCACGTACACTGAGGTCATGCTGTAGACTGCGAATAGAACACTACACTGCAGCATTACGTGATTGGACTCAGCAGACGCCTTTCATCTTTAGTCTCGACTCATCAACCAGCAATTTCGAGACAGCAGTTTCTTGCAGAGAAGACCATACAGGTACCATAGAGTACTTAGCATTGCAATCAACATTTTATCTATAGTTATATCGATTGTCTTTCTCACTTTGGCCTCGTATCATTATAATCACAAGAACGTCCACTTGTTGTTCAGCGCCGCAAGGTGCACGATCAAAACAATCAAGTCATCGCTTGTATTTAGGCCAGTTTACTTACTGTACGCACACTAACTTACGTGCTATAACTGTATTGGCATTTACTACGTAGCTTATCTAGACCTAAGCCTAGCCCTGCAGCGTCACAGATTGCAGTATTCTGGTAGGCAAAGCATTACTACGGTTGCAGCATTTCAACTGCCACGGTCAGCTTAATTGGGGTCCAGCTTATACCGGCAGTGCAACCTCGGCAATTCATCTGCATATCATTGGCAAATCACCGCCAGCAGCATTTATCTCTGCCAGAGTATTTAACGTACTGGTGGCTTCTCAACTCACTGGCAGAGCCATTCAATTGCCCAAATGAACCGCCTACTACAACAGATCGATGGTGCCAGCTGACTCACTAGTTCCCACCGTCACGATCTGCTTGGTGTAGACTTGAGTGTGGCTATAATTACGTAACAATTACCAGCGGATGGCGATAAGACTATCGCTACCCCCATTCAACTTCAACCATTCTCATTATTCAGCATATCTAGACACGTGTATCAAGACGTCAGTCATAACTTAACTGCATGCTAACCGGTACCCTTTATGTTCATACCTTCACAGATCGGCTGGAGAACAGGACTGGCGCTGATGGGGATAAATGAGCACGTGTGGAATTGGAGACCACATAACCTTCTGATTCGTAACCCAACCTTCTGATTGGCTAAACCACCTCAGCCATCACAAAAATTCTCCAAATTGGTGACCCCGACGTGATCCTCCTGTGCCTTTCCTGTTCTCCATATAAGTTTCCTTAATCAAAAATCTTGTATTATTTAAACCATATTGTATCGTACATTTGACGTTTATACTTTACTCCTATTTGTATCGATTGCTTCATTTTACTTGCAATCTAGCGGGAAGCTAGTTGTAGTGATTAGCTTTAGCGCCCTCACTTTCAAATGTACTTTTTCTCTGCATTCCAACCAAACATTCCGGCATAGATTATGTTAATTAGGGTCAACATGCCTACAGCTGTTGAGCACACATTCAGTTTTCATAGTCACGTACACTGAGGTCATGCTGTAGACTGCGAATAGAACACTACACTGCAGCATTACGTGATTGGACTCAGCAGACGCCTTTCACCTTTAGTCTCGACTCATCAACCAGCAATTTCGAGACAGCAGTTTCTTGCAGAGAAGACCATACAGGTACCATAGAGTACTTAGCATTGCAATCAACATTTTATCTATAGTTATATCGATTGTCTTTCTCACTTTGGCCTCGTATCATTATAATCACAAGAACGTCCACTTGTTGTTCAGCGCCGCAAGGTGCACGATCAAAACAATCAAGTCATCGCTTGTATTTAGGCCAGTTTACTTACTGTACGCACACTAACTTACGTGCTATAACTGTATTGGCATTTACTACGTAGCTTATCTAGACCTAAGCCTAGCCCTGCAGCGTCACAGATTGCAGTATTCTGGTAGGCAAAGCATTACTACGGTTGCAGCATTTCAACTGCCACGGTCAGCTTAATTGGGGTCCAGCTTATACCGGCAGTGCAACCTCGGCAATTCATCTGCATATCATTGGCAAATCACCGCCAGCAGCATTTATCTCTGCCAGAGTATTTAACGTACTGGTGGCTTCTCAACTCACTGGCAGAGCCATTCAATTGCCCAAATGAACCGCCTACTACAACAGATCGATGGTGCCAGCTGACTCACTAGTTCCCACCGTCACGATCTGCTTGGTGTAGACTTGAGTGTGGCTAGTATAATTACGTAACAATTACCAGCGGATGGCGATAAGACTATCGCTACCCCCATTCAACTTCAACCATTCTCATTATTCAGCATATCTAGACACGTGTATCAAGACGTCAGTCATAACTTAACTGCATGCTAACCGGTACCCTTTATGTTCATACCTTCACAGATCGGCTGGAGAACAGGACTGGCGCTGATGGGGATAAATGAGCACGTGTGGAATTGGAGACCACATAACCTTCTGATTCGTAACCCAACCTTCTGATTGGCTAAACCACCTCAGCCATCACAAAAATTCTCCAAAGCCTAAGTAAAAGTTAGGACAAGTAACGTTAGGCTAGCCAAAGTTACCCAATTGATTAGGCCTAACGTTAGGCTAGGCCTAGCCTAGGCTGCTGTAATTTCAAAAGGTTGGCTAAGGGCCTGTCTATGAATAAAAACGACAAAAGAAGTTAGCCCAAGGTCTAGCCTTGGTCTAACCTAGGTAAGGCCCAATTCAACCATACCCGTGAGAGGGGGGCACCAGGCTCACAGGATGCCTTCCTAACTCCGATCATATTTGCTGCCATTTCTCCACAAAACTTAGCCTAGAAGACAGCCTTTCCAAATTCCTGTATCGCACGCCACCGAGAACTGTCAGTTGATAGGCGAGTAAGCTGGGCTACCACATTGGATAATGGATGGTCAAAAGTGTCCCTCAGTCAAAACACCAACCAGCAGTTCAGTTGTGACCGTCTAAGTTAGTCAAGTCGATCGGATTACTTATCAAGTTGTCCTTCATCAGACCGCAATCATTCCGATGCAATTACCTAGTAGCCAAACTTATCAATGTACGAGATATGAACGTGTACGTCGTCAGCTACGTTTGTATAAACATCATGTACACATACACCGGCAAAGTGTAGTAGACATGATTGAATTTGACCTGAACCAAACTGGTACCATCAGTTCAAACTCATGTACCACGCATGATAACAAATGCTGGCCTAGATTGACAAAAGATGGTATCCTGAAAATGAAGTGGTTGGCATAAAGCCGCGGTATAACGAATTCGGGTCGGTTTATCCGATTTTTATAGCTTTTTGTAACTAAAATCTTACTCATCTCTGTTCCGATGGGATCCCACTCTTTCCAACCAGTGTAAATTAGTCTGATAATTGTTTGCTTTAGAGGTATATAAAAATAAAAATGTTCGTGACGTCACACCGGCAGACCCGGCTTTTATCGGACAGGCTTGTCCGATCAGGGATCAATTACGCCCAAGCTGTCAATAGGTAAAGTGTCAAGTGTTAAATTTAATTTTCGTAGTTCTGCTGTGTAAATCATATATTTACACAAGTTGGAAAATTCCGGGCTCTTTTCAATCATAGATGGAGATGTTATTATAAGAACTCACAACAAGGGTACATCACCAGCGAGGAGGAGGGGGGGGGGGCGACGATCTTTTAACATAACATAACATAACAAGTTAAAGGGCAAAGGAGGGTAAAAACCCCATAAGATGCCTTATAGAACAGACCCAAAAACAACACCTAATCCAAACAAAGACTAAACAAACCCAATACAATCAGATCCTGCCACTGTCACAGTAGTACTTGTCAATGTTAATCTTGAAGCAGTTGACTGAAGAGGAATTAACAACCCACTCAGGGAGACTGTTCCACTCATTGACAACCCTATGAGAGAAACTGAACTTTCTGATGTCAAGTCTAGAGAAACATTTTACAAGCTTCTTATTATGGCCACGAACACTGGGATTAGCACAAATCTCTAAGTAGTTACAGTTAGATAGAGAATCATAACCAGAAAGGAACTTGAAAACCTGCAGCATATCCCCCCTAATCCTTCTTAACTCGAGAGAAGTAAGTCCTAGACAATTGAGCCTATCTTGATAAGGGAGATTACGCACATTGTGAATAAGCCGTGTGGCCCTCCTCTGAAACTGCTCTAAAATAAACTTGTCCTTTTCATAAAAAGGGTTCCATGCCTGCACAGCATAATCAAGATGTGGCCTAACCAACTGCTTTTAAAGATTTAGCACAATATCTTTACTGAAATTGCTGAAATTCCTCTTGATTAAACCAAGCACCCTATTAGCCCTAGCGGCAGCTGCTGCGCACTGCCTAGAAGGTTTCAAATCGTTTGAAATGACAAAACACAAGTCTTTTTCAGAAGTCACATTACCTAGAACACTACCAGCCATGGTATACTTATGACCCAAATTCTTGGATCCAAAGTGAAGAACTTTGCATTTATCAGCATTAAAAGACATTTGCCAAGTCTGAGACCAAGTAACCAGCCTATCTAAGTCCCTCTGCAACAGAGAAGCATCCTTTCCGTCATTAACATTCCTATAGAGCTTAGTGTCATCAGAAAACTTACTAATACAGGATGAGAGAGAGCAATCAATATCATTTATAAAAACTAGAAAAAGAATTGGGCCCAGAACAGAACCTTGTGGTACTCCACTTGTGACATCATTCCAAGAGGAGAAATAACCATTTACAACAACCCTCTGGAATCTACCAAAAAGCCAAGACTTGATCCAGTCCGCACATCTCCCCTGGATGCCTAACTGATGCAATTTTACCATAAGTCTCCCTAATGAGACTATGGATTTTGTTCATTGAGAGATGGTCATATTCTTCAAAGAATAAATTCCTTAATCCCCTAGCTTAAACAATCAAAAGAATTTCCAATTATAGCTCCAGAAAGATTTTCAAACATTCTGAAAAGAAAGTAAAAAATATCATTTACGACAAAATATGAAACGTACCTCAACCAACTTCTGTGTTGATTTTGCCCATAAAAACTTGCGAAGATTGATTTCAAGTTAATCGGATTCCAATTTTTTAATTTTCCCGGGATGCAATTTAAACCATTCGTCTCAAATTTAAAGCCAATAAGTATGATATGCTCCAGATTTTCAAATTTATGTTGAGAGGAAGCAAACTAGCTTCGGCGTCCGATGGCCTTATATGCATATATTTAGTACCGGGTACCAAGTCCAACAAACTACAAGCCGGTCCCATACGAAGGTTAGATTCTCAAGTTAATGAAGGCTCCAAATCTGTCATAGAATTAAAACTTTTTCTCCAATAAAAACATTAGACATCCAATAAATAATATTTAAAAAATTCTGGAAAAATTTCCAGTTCCTTACAGAGGCCTCCGTCCGTTTAAAAAATTCCAAGCCAAATTCAATCACCCCAAAATTCTACTTTAATCCTATCTTTGCTCTTGAAAGGCAGGATACTTAAAAGCCCAATTTTTCAATTTCACCTAATTACCAAAAGACTGTTTTTATTAATTTACAATTTTTTCTGATACAACCCGTTTCGTTTCCTTTTTTTTTTTTTTTTTTTTTTGTAGTGAGTCCCATTTTGTCTGCAGTGAGAACCTTAGTACACCGGTAAGTATAGGCCAACAAAAAATGCGGAACACCAAGCGAATTTCAGTCGTTCATGTAAGGCTTTTTTCATTTGCTGATATAAAGAGCAGATTCTATAATTAACACCCCGATTTTTTAAGGTCCTTACAAAAAGCCCAATTTCTTCCAAAACTTTCAGAATTACTCCAAAAAAAGCCTGGGGTTTAAAAATATTTGTTAAAAGAAAAAGAAAAAATCCAAAATTTTCGCACGACTCGAATTTTGCCTATCACGTCCCACCGGTAACTCATCGAACTGGTGGCAGCTTCAAAATGCTAGCCGTCTTTTCGGAGAGCTTCCCGTCCCCTTGTCGGGCAAATCCTGTTGCCCCACACCTGACTCGCAAGAATCAATTTAGAATCCGATTCGAGTATGAAACTTTTATTTCCATATTAACATGCTAGAAACCGCTTTCAATTAAAAGAAAAATAAAGATTTGAAATTTACAAACATAATTATTGTCTGCAGGACTTAATAAAGTGCATTGATGAATAGACGAAAAGAGTGACACTTCTGTGACCTTCATAAGCTATTGTTTTTTTGTTTTTTTTTATTTTGTTTTTGTTTTGTTTTTTTGTAGCCCTGTACATGCAAACATCCTCAAAATCGTCAGGATAAACAAACAAATCTAGCACCTACATTACGTATTCCTAAACTTCAATTTATACGAAAATCTCTTTAAATCATGCTTTGTTAATCCATACAAAACACAAGGAAGGATCTCAAGTGTGGTCTTGTGCAGTGAATTGTGCCTGAATTGATTTTTTTAGGTAAAAATTCTCATTTTAAACATTTTAATCTGCTGTAAAGTAGGGCAGTGTCCCACAACTCAATACAGCAATTAATTACCGAACTTGCTGATTGGCACTATAGCATACTGATGAAAGGGATTACGGGGTATTCGTCTTCTACTTCAATTTCTGGGATTTTTCATCGCTACATTGGCTGATTTTGTTGTTGGTACATCCATCAGGCCGGGTGAACTGTCGGTGGACAGATACTTCGATGAGCCAGGGAGCTCCCTGGACGGACATAGGGAGAGTTTTCAACGATCTTCCTCATTATTTACAGTCAGATAAAATAGAACAAAAATCACCCCATCTTTGGCTATATGGTACATTGACAACTCCCACTCGTGTTTTTGCTCTCTATTTTCCATTTTGTCTTGCTTGTTCTAGTTTTATCGGACTTCTCTGCGTTCCCACATATCCTTTTCTGTATTAGTTGTCGTTTTGATAATCATACCCTACAGTAAATTTAACTCAATTCACTATAAAGACATTCTTGAATATCATTTATTCTAGGCACATCCAAGCCCCACCCTGGAGGTGTGTGCTTTTGGTATGCCTCTTCATCGTGACCTCGTGCCTTGACAGGTGGAGAATACACTCTAAAATCAAAAGAGTGAACTTAGTCACTCTTTGATCGAGTGAAAAGTGTAAATTCACTCCATTAGAGTGATAATTCACTCCAAGAGGAGTGAAGTTCCCTCCAAAAAGAGTGAAGTTCCCTCCAAAAAGAGTGAAATTCTCTAGAGGAAGAGCGAAAATTCACTCTTTCACGAGTGCCTGCAATGATCGCTCTTTTTTTAAGAGCGATCACTGTGGGCACTCCATCAAGAGTGAAACTTCGCTCGTTTTAAGGGAATTTCACTCTTTTAGGAGCGAACTTCACTCTTTTTGGAGGGAACTTCGCTCCTCTTGGAGTGAATTATCACTCTAATGGAGTGAATTTACACTTTTCACTGGATCAAAGAGTGGCTTAGTTCACTCTTTTGATTTTAGAGTGTATGCAGTCCCAGTATAAAGACTATACCGGTATATTAGATCATATTGTGAACTCTTTTAGCAATAGGTGCCCTCTCGTACAACCTGACAATTGGTAACAACTAGAACTTTTTGCAACTATTAGTGGAACTAGGCTACTTCATCTTAAGTTTCATTTGAACAATGGTTGCGTTAAATTACTAAAAGTGTATTTAGGATAATTGCTTTTTATAAGCTGACAACTTTGTAATGCCTGTTTTAATGAAAATTTTACCTTGACTAAACATGGAAAATGAAAAGTGGGCCATCGTACCTAAAACTGAGTCAATTTGTTCCCAAAGTGACTCACGGTGGGTCACTATGGACACAAAATGACTCAGGCTTAGGACATAGACACCTACCGCTTATTTTTTGTGTATGATGCTTTATTATATTTTTGGCAAATGATAAAACGCTTCGGGCGCTAGGGACTAACTCACTTAAAAGCATGCTAGATTTTAAGACTCATATGAATATTCCCAGCACCCTGTCCGAAATTTAAACTTCTTGAGGGAATTTGAGAAGCAGTCTGGGCCAACCATGTCTCGTATGCCTAAGGTCTAAAGGAAAGGTGCCTACAACCCTTCTCCCTTGAAAAGTTTTGAAAAAACAGAGAGCCTTACATGCAATCTAATCCAACATTTGAAGTAATATTTTTGTTACAATATTTTATGAAGTTTAGGGAACTGTAAGTTACGAGGTCAAGTCGCGGCTCAGAACTATCCCTGCCATAGGCCTAGGCGTTTGAGCTCTTTACTGCTTCAAAAGGGGCAAGACCAAATCTACCCAAAGGAATAAAAAATTTTCCCGAATATCGCCAATCAGGATGACACTTAACAAGTGTTGGGCAAAGCAAGGAAACTTGAATGAAATGGACTGATGTTCGTCGTCGAAATCTAATTCAAAACATGTCACAAACAATCTTAATTTTCATCTTGCGGCAGATGATCCTCTGCATTCTCGAAAAATGTAATCTTGCAAGAAATATCTAATCGGAGTGCCACAAAGTTAGTTGACGGGGAACGTTAGTTAGTTGGTTAGTTAGATGGGCTTTACTGCCCAGTTTTCACCAGGACACGTTCTTTTTCCAGTCGTGGCTCACTGGCTCATTGACGGGGAGCGTACATTTTTGGGGGGGAAAAATTGTGATCCATAAGATGGAGCCTGGCTATAAATGTCATTTCCCACACACTTGTACTGCAGCCTACAATAGATTTTTGAGGGTGGTCTCCTAGTATATAATCTAGAGGCAGATTTAGGGGAGCGGGGACCTGCCACCTTCCTAAAAAGTTGAAGATTTTTTTACTTCGTGAAACAAAAATAAGGCCCTATTCCAACTAAAGTAGGCCTATGTAATGTGTCGTATTTGTTTAATGATACCCCCCCCCCCTTATCCCCATCCTCGCACCAAATAACCCTTAAGTTTGTTAGGCAAATTTATGATCATTTTGCACTTTTTCAATCCTTTTGTTGATTTTAAGATTTCATTGAAAAAAGAGGCTCGAAATAAAGATTGCTAAAGAACTACTTACAAGTCCAGGGAATGTTATCTTTTACTGATTGACAGGTTCTTTTTGATCGCTCATCACACACCGCTGATCGCACACCGACTGGTGGTGGCGCTCCGCTCAGATAGTCTTTCAGGCATAGGTGTGCAAAGCGAGGAGACAGGGGGCATCCCCCATTTTCCCAAAATCTAAAATTTGGGCAGGAATTTGGGAAGAACTCGGTCAATTTGTAAAAATTTCGGGCAGCCACTTGGGCTTCAAAAAAATATTTTCAGAAAATTTCTAAGCGTGCCTGACATCTTTAAAATATATGCCCGAAAAGAGGAAAGAAACGTCATAACCGCAGTAAATTTTCATGAAAATCAACAAGATTCCTAAATATCGCTAAAAATTCGGGCCGAGCACAAAAAGCTGTAATTTGTGAGTTCTACTTTATAGTCTTTCACAACGCTATAACCGAAATGGTCGAATATGCAAAGTCTTTCAAGCATTTGCCCGAAATATAGAAAAGTATATAGCCAGAGTCATAGGCGTAGTAAACGGGGGAGGGGGATGGGGCGACAGCTCCCAGTGAAAAATGAGGGACGGAAGCATGCTTCCCCCACTTCCCAGGTCAGAAAACCCCTTCTTTTCATTTTTCCAATTCCTTCCCCCACAAAACAAAATTTCCGGCGCTTGGCGCCCCGCAGAATGCAATGTGAGATGCATTAGTTTTCCCTCATAAATCAGTTTGGTAAACTTTTCGGAGCTCTCGAAATGACAACATCGGATATTAACTATATTTGACACCACATCATCTAGAGACACCGGCAGTTATATTGCTATTTTGTAAACTGTCTTTGATAAAATTCCAGATTTTCTTCAATAAGAGCTCTTGGTTTTGAAATATTTTGTCCAAAAAGGACAACAAAGTTTGGGAAACTTTTAAAATGTCACATGAGAGTGTCAGTTCGTAGCCTTAGATAACATTATGTAGCAACAACGATTCAGTCGTCGCGCAATCTAGCTTCTTCGGGAAGCAGTTTATAGTTTGGTTTCGCCGGACGATTCTTTGCCAGAGAGTCGAGAGGACTTTTAAAAAGCAACCATTCTCAGATTTGCCACCAATATATGAAGGAACTGCAGATTCTTCAGCAATCCCCAACTCTTTAAATTGCTTTACAGGAAACCCAGAACTCGAAGCTTTTTGTAATACAAGCTCCATATCTACATATATTTGTTTCAAAGGGGCTAAAAATTTCGGCGCGCTTGACGCGCTGCAATACGTCCCTAATACAGTGGTGTTCACACTTGACAGAAAAATTGGTAAAATTAGCTACTACTGACAAGCTCGATACATGCCATTTCGATCTGTCTGAGCGGTTGCGATTTTTCAAAAAATTTTTGTGCGCTCCGCGCCAACTGAAGACAGTCTTTCGAGCAAGACTTCATATTCCTACAAGAGGCAGGGGGGATTGCCCCGTGGCTTGAAAAAGTGAAAAAATCGGAAATTTGCCATTTGAGACACCAGTCAAATAAGGTGCGGTTTTCCTAACTTTTCCTTCATATTCTGAATTCTTCTTCATAAAAGCTCCATATTTGTAATTGTTAGTTTTAAAAGTCAAAATTTTCCGCGCGCTTCGCACGCCCTAAATTGCAAACCTTAGTGCAGTAAGCGGTCGCTCATAAAGCAGTAAGTGGTAAACCTTTTCGAGCGGCTTCAATGCGGTTCCTTTAAAAATTTCCTTCAATAAAGGCTTCTTATTTTTAAATGTGTTGTCAAAAAAGGTAACAAAATTTCGGCAGCTTTTCGAATGTCGCCGAGAAGCCTCAATCCACACTCCTTAGATAACACTATGGAACAACGATCTTTAGTTGATATGTTATCTCAAATATATGCTAAAGGTAACGCAGATTCTTCGATAATCCCTCATATATTCAAATTCCCTTACAGGAAAGCCTGAACCTAAATTATTTTCTGCAATACAAGCTCTATTTTTACAAATGTGTTAAAGGACCCGATTTTTCGGAGCGCAAATTACGTTTCTAACACATTAAGTGGTGTTCCAACTTGAGAAAAAAACAGATTTTTTTTTTAAAATTATTTTTTATATAAAAATGGTTCATGCTCGTAGAAAAAGCAAAAAGGTTTTGCATAAAAAATGTACCTTTTGGTCAATGGGGTAGGGTGAGGTGCATGGTCCAAAATTTTTCCGTCCCCCCCCCCCCTTCTCTCATATTGCTTCCTACGCCACTGGCCAGAGTAACATATTTATGAGCGATAAAAACACACATTTTGGAAGCCTGTCCCTTATGGAAACAAGTATTCATCAGCCTGTACTTATGCAATGTTATACCCGAAATGGCCGATTATTTTAATACTTTCAAATCTTTGCCCGAAAAGCAGAAAACGCTTTGTTCAACGTAAAGTTTTTAAAAAAATTGAAAATGATAACAAGGATTTGCGACACATTCGGGTAGCCTGTGTACCC
Source organism: Holothuria scabra (assembly GCA_037179385.1). Classification (NCBI taxonomy): domain Eukaryota; kingdom Metazoa; phylum Echinodermata; class Holothuroidea; order Aspidochirotida; family Holothuriidae; genus Holothuria; species Holothuria scabra. Next base: position 2,558,271 of record CM074187.1, on the reverse strand, counting down.
TGAATCCCATCTCACACTGCAGTCTTGCAAACACGGGCGTCCGCAGACCCCACCCTCCAATGACTGCGGACGCCCATGCTTGCAAAATCTTTGCCCGAAATAATAAAATACTCGGGAGAAGGTTGAAAAAAGTTCTGGGATGTTTTAAATAGATAATAAAAATTGCCAAATAAATTATACCTACCAGACGGTGGATGTTCAGTTGCAGTACAGACAGTTTGCCATATATCCTACCCCTACAGCCGAAACTCGGACATTGCATTGGGTCTGTATAGGTTGCTTTTCAATACAAAATGATACAGTGTAAGAATGTCTTACCATGAGTCTTCCTGAAGATTTATTTACATCTCGTGACAACGTGACATTTTTTCAAAAGATGTAATGGAAGTTAAATCATTTTTAGACGCCGAGTTCGGACAGGGGCACAATACGGTTTCATCAATTCAATATTGAATTGAGCCAAGAATCGCAATGGAGTAAAGTACATTAGCATGTTTTCAGTTTTATTTTAATAGTTTTTCCCCGAAAAGATACAAAACCATTTCATCCAATGATACATTGTACCTGGTTATTTTTTGATCAAGATAGCATTTGCTTAGGCACCTCCTAAGCCTGGAAAACCAGCGGCAGGGCTCGGCTTAGATAGTCTCTGGGACACTATTGCATTTTCTGAACAGAGAACTTTCTGCCCCCCTCCCCAATCTGAAACGCTCCCGTCCGTACGCCAATGCCTGCCTTTTAATGACGGCATTCTGAACACTTTTCCAATAATATACATATGTATATATTACACGTAAGTGAAACTTTTGCTTTTACACTAAGAGGCAATTGTTAAGTGCTAGTCTCAAAATGCGGCGTTTCTATTAAAGTTTATGTACTCATTCCACGAAAAAAACCAAAATATATGCACCATTTTCAAATGATTCCGGCCATCTTTGCTGGCTTGTAAGTCAAAACTTTTCTGGCATTCTCCGCTCCAACTATTGGTGGCGTTCCGCTTGGATAATCCTGCTGGCATTCACCTTCCTCCCATAATTATCTTTTCCGCCACAATTCACTGACCTCCCGCCTCCCCCTTCTTCTAGAAAATCCTGGATCCGCCACTGGATCAGTCGGTTTTTGCACTAGCGTAAAGTAAGGGGGCATGGGTGGGCGCGCACACACACACACACTTGCGCTTTGGGATGTTTTTTCGGTACATTGGCTGATTTGGTTCGTAAATCATGGAAAAGGTGGACTGTAGAAATATATTCCGATAACGCATATTAAAAAATAAGAACAAAGAGACACAAAACATTTCGCGCGCATTCATCTTCAGTATTTGTTTAAAAATTAACACCAGTTCTAAAAATGCTGGTTGCATAAAGGTATAGTTTCACAATTATAGGATATTTTTCTTTCTTGTCATGGACATTATCCTTAAGAAATACGATTTGGAATCGTCCAAATCGATAAGAATTTTTGTTTTCTTTTTGTTACTTCGTGGAAGATCCATAGCATAAATGCAAACATCATATTTCGTACAAAACGTTAAGTGTCTCTCATGGTTAGAAATAACTTAGTTGGGAAAATTTAAATTGCTGGGATGAAAAGGGAAACTTTTGTAAAACGACTAAGCTAAGTATTTTTATTGCTTTAACAGAACCTCGAATTTTCGACGCGCTTCGCCTGCCTAAAATTTTCTTCTGCGTTCTGCAGCAAACAGTAGCTTCTAGATGGCTGCGGGTTGCTGACCTAACGGAGGCCAGGAATACTCGTTTTGCTTATCCTATAACTACCTTGTCGAGTCCGCTTAGCATGTTTCACCATCTTGCCGTGTCAGATAAACATCCCCATTTTCAAAACTCTTCGTGTGCAAAAGTCATAATCTGATCAACACAATCAAAGTTGTACCACTTATAAATTCTTTGAGAACAGAATTATCAGTGAGCTATATAGCTAAAACTATGGAAAGGTTCAAAGTTAGTTGAAGCACATCTCCATGAGGTTTTCTTCAGTACACTAAGTCCTTGATTTCCATTGTTAACTTGCTGACTCTGGGATTACATGAATTTTAAGATAACTTTACTCGTTCTGTGCACAAATTTATAAAGAAATTAAATTAAGCTTGTCTCACAATAGAAAGTTTCTTACAAAGTGAAAATATTGAGTACGTCACCTTCTGCCTTAATTCTACCTGTATAGTTCTGATATAATATCAATTTTAGTATTCCCATTCCTTAGACATTCGGGAGATTTTCACTTAGACCGTTAGAGTGTAGATTCTAACAAGAGAAAGGAAATTTTAGGTCGCTTCGCGCAAACGTATTCATTGACTGCCGATGACGGTAAGCATGCTTCCGACCCCCTAATTTTTCACTAGGGCTGTCGCCCCACCCCGCCTCTCTCCCTTTGGATACGCCTATGTCCGAGTGGTCACGCTTGAGCGCTTACCAGTCGAAACGTCACAAGTACTTTTTTAAAGTCCTTTCGACCCTCTGTCAAAGGGTCATTCGCTTTTTGGCCTTTTGGCAAAGATCAGGTGAGTATCTCCTTTTCATCCAGACTGGGGCATGGACTAACTGTACATGAAAGACAATGATGTAAATGGTCTGGGGTCGTGAGGGTTGGTTAGGTGTTAACTTTCAGCGAAAACAGCTTTCAGTCTGTCATTGATACCAAAAGCAGTCCTAATCATTTTCTAAATTGCCCATTGGTGCGGCCTTCAACCTCTAAATTACAGGCGGCCACTAGGGCAAAATATGTCAGGATTCGGGGTTACTTCTTATAGAACACCTCTTCCATTGTCACTGAACCTTATCACCAGTGTCCGGGCCATACACAGCTGAAGGTCTACCGTAACTAGTGAAAGGGGGGAGGCAGGGAGGAAGTTGTTTTCTGGTCCCCTTCTTTGACCAAGTGCTCCCAAGCTTTCTAAAAGGACGATGATTTGACCCTAATCTGGAGCTCCACTCTTATTCGGCTGAAGTGAAAAGGGGCCACCCTTTCTCTAATTTCCATGAATTTCTCTACTGAGATGTCTCAAAAGTCCATTTTTCGGCGTGTTCTGCGCGTTCCATCACAGATAAGGACTCTATAAAAAAAAATCTCATGAAAAGGACTCTATAGGAAGCCAATGGTGCGTTTTTGCTTAGTACAAATATCCGTAGAGGTCACCCTCATTCAGTTGCAGTGAAAACTTTGTCTAGTTTTATTTCAAATTTACTACTGAGATTTTTTCGACGCGCTCCGCGCGCCCCTTTACAAGTAACGGCTCTTTGAAAGTCACCTGAAAAGACTATATGGGAAACCAGAGTATGTTTGTGCTTCAGTAAGAATGTCTTTAGTAGGCCACCGTTACTCAACTAAGGTTAAAAGTGGCCCATCCTTTCTCCAATTTTCATTCAGTTTCATTACTGAGATGCCTTAAACGTAAAATTTTTCGGCGAGCTTCGCGCGCCCCATCATAGACAAGGGCTGAATTCACATCACATGAAAATCCCCCTCGCTCTCTAAAAAGAAGATGTGGGGCAACAAGGAGGTAGCCCCTGAAGAACCTCAATTTTAAGTAATCTATTCACCCTCCCCGCGCCCTCTGCGTTATCGATTCCGGCCGACTTGTTAAGTGCCCATCTTTTGTAATTTGAAGTTGAAGATAAAATGCATCATTTTAATGCCTTTAAATACCCAGGAGCTTCCGGGGGCTTCGCCCCTAGACCCCCACCGGGGCTTAGCTCCTGGACCCCACCAGGGGCCCTTAGGCGGGCCCCTGGACGCCACGCCGTAAAGGGGGAAGCGCTTAGCGCTCCCGTGGCGCCTTCGGCGCCGTTTGGTAGTCTGGCGAATTTGCCCCCTCCCACTTTCAGAGATCAAATCCCGCCCCTGCTGGTCTTTATTAATAATTGCTGTTTTAGAGCGCCTCAATGAGAGAATCGATGGAGCAATCTTCATTATCTTTGTGACTTGTTTCCAGTTCACCCGGTGACAATTAACTAGGTATTGTTTAGTTTGGTGACCGGTCTTGTCGGAAAGTTTGACACAGATTTGAATTTTCCGATATTAAGTGCCCGTGTCTTAGCACTGCAGGTTTTCTTTTAGTTCTTTTAATTTAATTACAGTCCTCGTTGTTTTAAATGGTCCTTTGAGGATGAGAAAGAGGAAAACTATAAGGTAAAAAATACACATTAAAATTAGAAATAAAGAAAAATAGCAAAGTAAAATAAGGGAGAAAAAGGAGATAGAAAACCTAACAAATAAAAGTGATATATAGAGTCCTACGTAAAAAACATAGAAAAAATTAACCAAAAAAATAAATAAATAAATAAACAGTAAGAGAAAAAACCCAATCTGCAATTAGCTGCAACAGTGTAAACTGCTGGAAGGGTGCCTATTATTTTTGCTTTGGAAAGGGAGTGACATTTGAGGTAAAAAACACAGAAAATTTGTTTCTATTTGCGTTTTTATTTTATTTCTGGTATTTGTTTTCCATTTTTTTTTTTATTTGGGGTCTTTAAAATATCATTTTGATATACCTGTGATGTGTTGACTAATGATATCTGCTTTTAGTAATTTGTTTTGGGACGTAATACGTATTGCTCGCTTTTAGAATGTAATCATTGCTTTTCTATTTTTACGTTTCATACTAAGTGTTTTTTTTTTCTTTTTTCTTTTTTTTTTCTTTTTTACTTTTAAAATTCATTTTTGAAAATAAAATGAATATTTCGCCGGTTGTTCTTTTTGCCCTAGTGGCCGCCCATACAAAACCAACCACCACCAGGATAACAACATTTGCAATCATTCAAATTAACTTTTAAATCTACTAAATATTCAGTGTACATGTGAAAGGTGTAACTTAATTGGCTATTTCACAAGAGCGCTGAATGATTGAGTTCAAGGGTCGTAAGAACCTAAAACCCCGCGAAACGAAACAACTTGAAACAAGTTTTAGATCAAAACAACTGTGCAACTGTGTTTACGTTTATGGAATGTACAGTGCACAGCTAGTGTACGACAGTACAATTACGGTACACACAGTTATATGCATGAAGATGAATGAGATGGCGAGTCGTCATGCTATATTCTAATGTGTGCACATGCTACGTACGTCTGTAAGGTACGGTGATGCGGTGCGCAATGCGCGAAACGTCAATGCTTTATGCTATGTATGTATGCCAAAGTTAGGCTTGATAACAACGAAGTTAGGCTAACGTTAGATTACTGCGAAGAAAAGCAACAATTAGGAGCTGAGATTGACTCTGTGGACTTAGACAGGTTTTTTTGCAATCAACAGTCTGTTCCTCGCGTTACAACGATCAGATCGAAAGCTGCTTTGTAACAGTCCGTCGTCTGACTCGGTCACTTGTGTTACACCGGTGTATTACTATTAGCCTACCACGAACGAGTAACGTTAGGCCTGGATATTGTAACATTGTCAGCCTAGGCTACTGGCTGCTGTTACAAAGTTTTGTATTTGATCAACCTAGCGTTAACGAACTGTTTACTTTACTGTAGCTACATAAATTACAGGGCCAAGTAGAAACGACACATGAACAGTGAGCCTATCAAATAAACCAGCACAACCAGCACGTTTCATTTGCTGTCCCCTCCTGGAGCCAAAGGCTGCAGTCCAACTTCCAAGCCTTACTGTTGGGCCCCTGTTCAATATAATAAGGACTAGCCTAACATTAGACCTAGGTCTAGGCTAGGTGAATAACAAAGGCTTTAAAATTTGGGCATCAACTTATTAGCAGTCTGAAATTCAAGGCAGCCAGTAGCCTATATTCTATTGTCAAGCAACAAGTTGAGTGTAGTACCAACTTGGTTAATCAACATAAAAAAAGCCTTAGACTCTGGAGTAAACTTCTGTAACATTGGGCTATTGCATAGCCTGCTCAGCTGCTGCAAGTGGAGATTCCATGCCCTTGGTAATTTCACTGTTGTGTGGTTTTGTTCCAAAAGTGACCTGGTAAAATATGGCAGGTGAGTAACCCTTGGTCCAAATAATCAACTGTCATTTAGGCATAGCCTAGGCCTGGTAACTTAGGCATAGCATAGAGCAAACACTAACGTTAGGCCTAAGTTTAAAATACACAAGATGCATTTCACAGTGGTAGGATTTACATGTTTAAAATGGTTGAATTGAGGATATTGAACCTTTTTCCATTTCCATAAGCTAAATGAGTATAAAATAACACAACATTACAAAACATAACACTGGTTAAAGGGAAAAGGAAGGCTATGATGGCCCCATAAGATGTCCTGAAATCCAGCTCCTCCCCCCTCCCCCCCCCCCCAAAAAAAAAAGAACAAAAAGCAAACCACCAACACCTAACAAGCCCAGGAAGATTAGATTTTACCACAGTCATGAAAAAACTTGTTAATATTTACCTTATAGCAGTGCACTGATGTGAAGTTAACAACCCACTCAGGCAGGCTATTCCACCCATTAACTTAAGAACCCTATGAAGTATGAGAGAAACTGAACTTCTGAATGTCAAGTCTAGCAAAAGACTTATCGAGCTTTTTACAATGGCCTCTAACCTAAAGATTACTTCGTACCTTCAAATAACTACAAGCTAACAAATGATTCCCTTCAGGAAGAGATTTGTATACCTGGAGTATGTCTCCTCTTATCCTTCTCAGGTCCAAAGTGGTTAGCCCAAGCAGCTTAAGCCTTTGTGGATAAGGTAGATTTCTAACTTCAGGTATGAGTCAAGAAGCTGTCTTCTGAACTTGCTCTCAAAGCAATGTCTTGTTGGTGTGTTGATATATGATTACATTAAAGGCATATTTTCATCATCCTAAACAGTTCCAATTCTCCCAACCTACTTACTTCTAGCCCCTCCCACATTTATCTAAAACTCATCTTTATCCAGACACAATCCTTGTTTATTGCTTCATGGCATGTCCCATTGGCCATACAAATCCATAATGTGTAATCAAGACACTCTCAGTGCCCATGATGTGTAATTTAGCTATGATCAGGCTTGGGGCGATTACATCTCAATGTAATCGATTACGATTGCGATTACTTCATATTTTACGATTGCGATTATGATTACGATTACAGCTAAAATTGAAAGCAATTGATTACGATTGCGATTACATTGCAATGTAATCACGATTGCAATCGTGATTACATTTTGTTTCCACATGAACAATGTAACTGCTTGCTGAGGATGTTGGTGGGATGTTGAAGTGCTCAAACACAGTACTCTTTGACTTTGTAGCCATCTTCTTTGCATGTTTGGTCTACCAATAAGAGCATCCACCTCTCACGCAGAAGGCCCGGTTTGCTTCCCAGTTCAAGTCATACCAAGGACTGAAAAAGGAACCTGCTGTGTGCATGATGCTCCGCATATAAGCAATGGAGTAGGGAAAACAAGCCAGTGAGCTACAACTGGAAAAAAATCTGTGGCCCTCTCGATTTGAACCAATAGGTTGGAAACTGGGCCGTTAAACTCAATCTAACCAAACCAGACTAACCAATCTAAGAAAGTTGCAATGACAGCTGAAGACCCCAACAAACAGTACAATTAAACATAATCTGCCTTTAATAATGCAATCAATGTGTACTCAGACACATAACACCTGTAAAATTTTAACCCCAATTAACAAGTATCATTGCAGTGACTTGAACATTTTCCTTTCAACAATTTCTTCTATTATCTCTTAAAGAACATTAACCTTCTCAGCCAGGCCTTATATTTAAGATTGACACTTCAAGTAAACAGGAAATGAGAACAATAGCATAAAGGAATCAACTTACACTTTCAATAGCTGCTACTACCCTGGTACTGTAGTAGTCTCCTGGTCCATTGCCCGTGAAAGTTTTTATCAATGGACCTATCAATTAAACTTAGTTACTTTTAGATGAAAAATTTTGTCAGGTTGATGGTTACTGCTTCATGGAGTGTTTAATAGCAAATCAACCATTTGTGTAACAAGGATATATTCAGGTTGAGTGTGGGAGCTGAATGAACAAATTGTGCAACTAAAAACAAATCCCTGCAGACTGAGTACCAAAGCAGAACCAAGTCCTCTCAAAGTAGAGATTATTGAACCTATGCACTTCTTACTCATTTTAAGCTGGAACATTCAAGAAAGAGGGACAATTAAATTTTGTCATTCCAACAAAAGAACCAAGCACTGAAAAAATTATTTAGTAACTTTACTTCTTTTTTCAATTCAACTTCAATGTAATCAGAAATGAAACCACGATTGCGATTACTTTGCCAATGTAATCCATTACGATTGCAATTACTTTGCGATTTTCACAAAAGTAATCGATTGCAATTACAACTACTTCAAAATGTGTAATCGATTGCAATCGATTACGATTGCTGATTACTATTACCCCAAGCCTGGCTATGATACATTGTTTGAATGTGATGCCAATCAAAGAGCGTTACCAATTGAGAGTTTTGTATGGATACTGAAACTATTTTAGGGTGACGAATGACTGCCTTTAAGTGGCATGCTGAAATCTCTGCTTTGACTCTATTTACCACATTTCTTTTCAATCATTCACATGCTTAATTTACCCTCTATAGTTTCCCATCTTAACTTTAACACTAACCATAATATATCCAGACAGCAGATTTTTTTGTTTCTTGTGAGGAGCAAATTACTTCTAAATTCCCTTAAAAGTTCCCTGAAGGATTCATTTCATCATTTTCAATTTCAGGGACACCACATTCTTTAATTTTCTGAAGAGATTGATTTGTAGTACATGTGGAAAGTCTACAACTCAAAGCCTGAAATGATGGTATAGACCAATCCGATTAGTGCTTGTTTTTAGTGACTATAGGCCACCATTAGTGGGGTCCATCAGCCTTAAATCGTCTTCATTTATTGTCTACATGAATTTCAAACCCTCATATTTAGTGAAATTGGAGAATTCAAGATACAAATTGGTGTACAACCATCCATGATAGAGGTAAGCAAGGAAATGGAGAGATTTAAAGGTGACGGACCCCAGGTATGGCCGACTGAAATCAGACCATCACTTGCTGTCCGGATTCGTGTATACTGCCCAAGACGAAACCCCTGCTCCAATCATCCTCTATTTCTTACCAATTCTTAAGAGGCAAAGGTTGCAGGTTTTCATAGGTTATTGACATTTGTGACGAAGTACCTGCATTGCCCATCAAGGTCATAGAATTTTATGTGAAGTGGGTACATATTGTTCAGAGTGTAAATCAAGAGGGGTTAAGAGGAGACTCAATCCCCTTCCAGAATGAGAGTAAAATCCCCCCCTCCCCCCCAAATTCATTTCTATAAAAACAAATGTCAGTATCTTAAGCATATTTAAAAAGTAAGAAGACACCTTGGCAGCAATGTTGAAACTTTCAAATAAGTAGCTTTTAAAATCCTCTAGATTGTACTTTATTGGGGCCTTTAAGCAACCTTTTGCCCCCCCCCCCCACATCCAAACCTACTCTTACATTCTCCAAGTGCATCATCAGTTTGTTTCGACTTGGGGTGTTGGAGTATTTGATCCCCTGTCCCCATTCATTAAGTTTCTTGCAGAATCCCTGCTGTTGCCTCAGATTTCCTTTGTTTTTCGATATATCAATATTTTTCCACAAATGAAGGTAACAGTAGCAAGGCATTTAGAGTATTGCAAATTGTGATGTGATATTTCCTGTTTAGTGCTGTCAGTATTATGATTAAATTTATGGCTGATCAGACAGGTCAATTTGCTAAGAGCTTGAGAGTTCATCACACATTTCCTTGAATGCTCCTTATTTCTGTAAAATATTACACCCTTTGAAAATTAGCACAAATCTTGAAGACCCCCTTTATGCTACATGCTACGGATATTAAGACACTTTTTTCACCTGTAATGATAAATGTTTTGTATTTCTTAATTTAGTCCCTGACAAACCTTTTTAACTTTTTTCAATTCCCAGAAGTTGATATTTTGAAGACAGAGCTTGCTGAGTATGTTTGTGGTGCAAATGATGTTATTGAGTTGAAACTAGGTGAGTTTTCTTGACAAAGAAAAGCAGTCCTCCCCTTTTTAAGCAAGACATCGACCACTCTTTGACCTCTTTTTGCATCCTGAAATGTTCAATGTTTATATTTCTAACTATCAATGAGAAATTTTGGAAATTACACTGAAAAGTTTGTAAATGACTTCAACAGTTAAATTTATAAATTACTTGTTTACTGGACTTTTGCAGATCTTGATTTTCAGAAAAATTTACGGTTGTCCTTTGAGCAACCATTCAACTGTTTTTAATTGTAGTCCACAAGGAAATTCTGTTGTCAGAATTTGACATCTTTCATACAGCCACAAAACATTGACTCTGTGTTAATGTATCATAGGTCCCAGGAGGATGAAAAGGTGTAATGTTTTAGAGACAAAAACACTGGCAAAGTCTGAAATATTGTATTATTAAAAAAGTTAAAAAGTTAATGGTCCAGTAGCCTTCATACTTCAAGCAGATAAAATCAAGCTGCTATTTTTGTCCAACAAGAAAACATTTTTGGTCGTCTGTATGGAATCTTAGTTATCCCAGACAAGCACAGAAATCGAGCCCTGATGTGGATGATGCCATTTGTCATCATAGCTCTTTTGATTAAATCCTCCTTTGGAAAGTGGAATTGGACTCTCTTAATTTGAATTAAGTAGCAATCAACCCTCGTACCAATCAACTTTCTTTTCTTAAATCTGGTACAACAACATGCCTTCAATTTTGAGGTGTGCAAATGTGATGACACACCATCCTGGACTTGCTTTTCACATAATGAAGTGTTATTTTTTGCGCACCTAGGTGAACACTGGGAGATAAAATTGACGTATCAAAGTTTAAGGAAACAGCACCCGTAGGGCCCTACCACACTCCTTAATTTCCTGAGGAGTGTGATTTGCAGCACACCTAAAAAACTTCAGGCCTGAAACAGCACCTGTTGTTTGGGGGTGTTTATCTCAAACAAGGTGTTTTGAATGCAGAGAAATGTGTCATGAACTAAGCAACATGAAATAATTCCTCAGATGTTTCGTTTTGTTTCATTTATTTGTTTTATCACTTCATGCATAGATAGAAAATAATTACAAACAATAGATGAAATTTAATAGAGACATATATGCATGACATGAAGGGAAGTACACGAAAAAACCTGTTGGGCTTGGAATATGGACTCCCTAGCATAACAAAAAACAAAGCAACGTACCATAGCAGTAACAAAAATTCAATACATGTGTATGTGATATTAACAGCAACTGATGTCATGGACCATTTTCTGATTAGTTTAAATTTGATTAGTTACAATGACATACCTTTCTACTTTGAGAAGGGGAATAAAGTCTTCAGATAAAGTATTCATGTCACCAATTCAAATTATTCTGAATTTATGAAAATGAAAAGGAAATCCTAGTGACTCTTTGATGACAAGTAGACTATTTCTAATTGCATTTTGCAATTTACAACAAAAAAGTGGAAGGAGCCTTCTCTCACAATTTAAAAAGTACATGCTTTTGTCTTTCATATCCACAGTTCGAGATGTCAACGATATTTTTGATGAAACAAAGAGCTTCCAACCTGAGTTTACCCACCAGTTATTTGGCCAAAAGTAAGTTTAATTTATTTAAGTTTGAAAACAGGGTTGTAGCAGAAACATGTCAAGGGACAATGAGTTGCATTGTCAGATTCGGTCAGTGTTTCCACAAAGATAAGACAATATTTGTGAAATAGGATTACAATCTCCATTTCATGTGTTTTCCCCAATTTTTTGGGACAGTCTATCTGTTTTTATCTTATTTTCATGGGTAAACACAAATACTGCACAGCCTGCAGGACTGGAATCCCATCTCACATGCAAAAGACAAAGACCTTGAGAGAAATATAAGATTTTCATGATTTTGATAATACTGTTACAGTATTTAAATAAAAGTCCCATTTTTCGTCATGACATTGTATTTAAGAAATGTTCAGTCATCATAATGTTTGACCTTATTCCAAGGATAAAATGATAACAATACAATTCCATCTTCTTCACAGTGAAAATATCTTTGGTTACAAAGGATTGAAAATTCAGCTGTATTTCAGTGCTGCCAATCTCAACTGTTACTTGGCAAAATCCTGCACCTCTGAAGTGGATAGTAAAAAATATGATGGTGTGAAGGTAAGAATTAATGTGTAGCATAGCAGTGTTTGCTTACAACCCCATGCCCCCTCTTTTGGTTTTGATGAGGAAAAAACTGATGAGGTTGTGCTGTTACAAGTGTATATGTGTAGATACTTATGTGTTTTTGATGCTTGTTAATACAGTATTTTAATAAAAGACCTCTGAAATTTCTTAAACTTAGATTTCCCATGTTGGAATGAAAAGTCCTTTTGTCTTTGGTGAAGGTCAAAAGGTCATCTGGGGACTGGGGTCACCAGAGGTCCCCCTTGGAAATCCTTCTTAACTTGATATCCTAGTGTAAGATAGGAAAGTTGGAAAGATCTCATATTGGCAAGTTACTGTGTTATTATAGGAAGATGATCCCTAATGGTTTTGTTGGAGGTCAAAGATCATCTGGGGTCACCAGACATCAAATTGCAAAAACCTTGTAATACTTGATTTATGGTGGATGCCATATGGTCAACTTTTGGTCTTTTTGGTCTTCTTCAAAGGGGGTCAGGACAAATCCCCCTTTACCCCTGCCGTCTCATGACAAAAACAATGCAGGTGTTTTGTTTTTCCACACTGTGTGTGCAATTTTGCCAATTTTGCCAAAATATAAAATCAAAGTGGCTGGAACTTCTAGATTCTTTCCCTGAGAAAAATTGTACTGAGTTAAACAAACGGTCGGAACTGTTAGAAAGGGAGCCTTCAGAAAGCGGAGAGATGACTTTTATAGTAGGAGCCACATTGGTCTTACTTACCTAACCTATGTTTATTTGCTCCATGAGGATGAGAGACCATATTGTGTATTTTGTGATTGTTCTGTCACCCCAAGTCACATTCTTGTTAACTGCTATGAATACTCCCATTTTCATCAGAAAGTATTACACTTGTGCCAAACCTGAAGGCATTGTTTGAACATCCCTCTCTTGTTTTAGACTGTCTCAAAGAGAGTATACAGGAAATTTTGACATTACTGTTGCATTTGTTTTTGTCTAGACAGTTTCGTTGAAGTTTGCCCAATTATTTTTCTAATAGACATCACCCTCTGCCCTCATGTCTATCCTTTTCATCAAGTTTACGCTATGCAACACAACCATGCTGGTGTTTCAGTGGCAGTTTCACTAAATCCCATGTAACTGACTAGCTAACTTACTAACTTAAAAGGAGTAGGCGGTCTGAATAATTACTGATGATGATGAAAAATTGACCCTTAATTGCAAAGCCAGCCAAAGAATTGGAAGAACTTGATTCAAGTCTTTCTTCTAAATGGTAGTGATAACTTGTGGTGAATGAGTTTTCATTGAAATCAATCAATCTATAGGCTTGGCATTGACTGTACTTAGACAAAATTGAGTTGCAAATGATTTATTGTCCTTATTCTTGTAGCCTGATGATGTTCTCAAGACCATCATCGACCAGCTGGAGATTGAACCTATGAGTAGCCTCGACCACTTCATAGCAAAACTCCCAGAAGAGTCCTCATTTCAACCAATGGGGGAGCTGATTCACTCTTACTCTACAGAAGAAAAGGAAGGGATAAGTAGACAGTATGAGATCTACAAATGTGACATCAGCGACCAGAAATTCCGAGAGTATCATTCAAGGATGCAGACATTTCTCTGGTGGTACATTGATGCTGCCTCTTACATTGATGTAGATGATGACAAATGGATGTATTATACAATGTAAGAAGTTGAATGCCATATTATCCATTTGTTTTAAGAGTTGGGAGAAGAGATAAAACTATTATTTTTTTAAATTGCAACACTCTTGATTTTCTGATATTCACCCCAAATTTTCAGAAATAGAGGAACACGGAAAATCATCCTAGAGAGCTCTGTATTTTCATACTTTAAAAAATTTAGATTTTCTTTTATGTGTGCTGTATTTTGCGCTTTGATGACTGGTAAATGTATCAGGGATTACAAAAGGAATCATTCTACTGGTCAGACTTTCAGAAGTCACCCCTGTACAATGTCTTTGTCTTTACTCCTCCCTATCTTAGGCCTGTGAATGTTTTCATAGCATCTTCTGATAACGGTACTTTTGTTGTACTGTGTGCAAGCAGATCAAATCAAAATCAAGTAAAAAATGATCACATTTCTCAGAGTTGAAATTAAATACTCTATTTCACCCCCCCCCCTCTGCCTACTATCACCCTATGTATACCATTGATACATAAATGAGGAAGATATCTGCAAATCAGGGAGTTTGGGGGAATCTGACCTTTGCGAAATTGTCTTTATGAACTTTTCCATATTTTGCTGAGTTCTCTGTTTTGCAGACTGGAGAAGTTCCCCTCCAATGGTACAAAGCAATATGCATTTGTTGGCTACGCCACAGTCTACAGATACTATGCATATCCGGATAGAGTGAGACCAAGGATAAGGTTTGTGTTTTAATGTGAATTTAATCCTTAGATTTCACAATTTACAGGTTGGGAAGCAGCCCTCCAGGTGAGGGCAGTCGCCATCTCCACTGTGCTATTAGCTTACCAGTGTCTAGCTGTGGAGGTGGGATTACAGGTGTAAATAGGAGATTAGTATCAGGGCTCAACTGGTATCAGGGTATTACCAAACGAGGGAGTTTTGGGGAACAAGTATGAAAGGCATGGACTTTAGATTGCCCTGGCTTTGGGTTATTGTAGGTCAGTATCTAAACTAAAGTTTTGTTATACAGACGTGTCATCCCACTATCTGAGTATTATTGCCATCTGCAAACCAAGTCTGCCCTGGTCTTCATCTTAAAATTACTCAAAAGGAGATAAATTTAACTTTTTAAAAAGCTTGTTTTCTGTTTTGGTTTGATTTAACCACAAAACTAAAATCAGTAACTGGGACATAAAATTTTCTTCACTTAGTAACTGTTGATGAAAAGGTTGCACATTGGAGTTTAAAACTCAAATGGAGAGTGCCCTTTTGGTTTGTTTATTTCATAATGTGTGACATCACAGCCTTAATGTGGTATGTCACCATTACATGATAGGGTGATAAATCTGCAAATATTGACGGCAGAATCTTAAGGCCCAACAGACTGTATGAAACACAACGTAACCAAGTGGTCACATCTTTTAAAAGAAGGATTTAAGGTCACAACAGGATTTCGTATGTTAGAGGAGTACTTATTTTGAGCATTTCAGTGATCTTTGCATTGAAATCTGATGTGTGGTTCCCAAGATATGAGCATGTAAAGTTTTCACATTTTCTACAAAAAGCAAACTTGAAGCAAGCACATATGACATCACATCCCCACATTAATGGGCAGTCTTTTCTTTTTCTTTAAGCTTTATAATGGATTTTGTCCTCAACAATCCCATATTTTAAAATGTGGTTGTATAAGTGGCATGAGAATTTTTCCAACTTTGCATCCCCCACAGGGAGGTCATACTCCTATTAACTTCAAGGTTAACACAACAGTCTGATACAACAAAGGGAAACAAAGCATTCCTTGTCAATGTGAGGAAGTGATAAAAGCTCTGCTGCCCTCAAACTCATTTTTGAACACTTATCTACTGACTTCATTTACTGATATCTTGAGATATACATGTTCAATTTGAGTGGAACTTTTACTACACTGTGTAGATTTTGTTCCTCTTTCACATATGAAAATTTAATTTTTGTTTGAACTTCTACTTTAAAGCTACTTGCATCTTTACCAATTTGTAAGAAGTGTTGTGTCAAGGGAACCGATCCATTTAAGCTCATGTCTTATGAAGTCTGGCTCTTTGGGTGGGCTCAAAATAGTGGTTTTGCATTCATATGATAAATTTAGCAGCATGAATTTATTTCCTAATGATTGAGGTGGTTCCTGCAGTCAGAAACCACCTGGAAAAATGATAATTTAAAATATTTCAAATCCCAGAAAAATCATGGAATTTTTTTTTCATAGTGTTGTTGTTCTATTCTCTCTTGTAATATCAAAATGTATTCTTGCCCTCCAGAGTAATTATTCCCTTCACCTCAAACAAGCTGCTACATATTTGAAAGTGTTATGTATTATTTAAAGAGGAACAATCATTGAAATTTTAATTTTTTTCCTGGAAAGTTCATGAAAATTCATTCCTCAAATCTGTTGAGAGATTTTGAGTTACAAACTGGAATTTTTTCACATGATTATGCATTGAGTTGTTCATACCTTAAATTCTTAAAACAAGTACATTCAAACTGCTGTGTATTCAAAACTTTGGTTGAATACTGAGATATTCTGACCATTCATTTGTTCATTTATTGTCTTCTTTCATGTTACAGTCAACTTTTGATCTTACCTCCCTTCCAAAGGCAAGGTCTTGGTGTAGCATTTCTCAGAGCTATAAATACCAACATTCAGAATGACAAACAGGTGCTAGATATAACAGGTCTGTGAAGGTTGTGTTTCATTACTTATGCTCTTTAACTTCATGTCTGCTTCGTGTAGAAACTTCCAACAAGTGCATAAGAGTATTTTCATATAGCTGAAATCCATGGAAAAGCTGTGGAATTTTAATAATGAAAAATGTATCAATTATATGTATTCTGGAATTGTGATTAGCATGTATTCAAAGTTTAAGCTGTAGATTGCACCAACAAGACTTATTATTTTACAGGATAAACTGTGAAGATTGGGTGGTAGAAATCCTTTTATATGTCAGAAACAATAAAATGAACTGTTTCTGCAAATGTACAATTGTAGTTTGCAAGTTATGTAAATAACAGCATACCAGTACTGTAAATTTATTTTTCTTCGATTAACCAGGAAGTTTAATGAATGGCCTGTTGGTGAAGCTAAGGGACATTTGCAGATAAGTTTGTCATGTTTATGGTCTTAGATGGATGAGAAATAGAATTTTTTGCTTGAAATTAGGTCCTGTTTTGTGTGGAATTATCTTTTTTGTGAAGAGAAAGTTTAAAACAATCTACAAGTGATGACATAATTTCATAATTTTTAATGGGCTTTCTGAAATTTATAAAAATGTTGGATATAGTAAAGTTTCTAATTGTAAATTTCCACAAAGGATGACATAGTCATACATTTAAAAAATATTACAGAATTCTTTAAAGACATTGTTGTAAGTATATTCATGATATTTCTTTACCACCTCTATACAATGTGTTTTCACCAAAATGCATGGTCAAGTGTTTAGAGCTTTGAGAGTAGACAATCTTATTCAAAAGCGTGCACTCTAAAATGAAATATTTGGTGATTTTGGTTTCATCTGTAAATATTCTGAATGAATCTGATTGTTTTAAATTATGGGAGGCAAACCTGGATGTTCTGCACTATTTCCTGGCTAAGAATGCAAAGTTGGTTTCTTCCATTTTTACTTTCAGTGGAAGACCCATCTGTAGAGTTTGTGAGACTAAGAGACTTCATTGATTGCCAAGATTGCTGCAGTCTTCCAGCATTCTCAAAGGAAAACTTGAAGAAGGGAACTTTTACCACAGAAATGGAGAAAGAAGCACAATCCAAATTTAAAATCAACAAGGTACGTTGGTTATAACTTGCTTGGCTGGAAAAATAATGGGAGGCTCCTTTGGGGGAAATTTGAGCTTCAGGAAGGAAATTTGGACACTTGGAAGAAAATTTCCCATTTTTGTACATAGCAATATATGGAAAATTGTGAGAAATTGTACTCCCTTCCTGGGAAATAATTGTGCTTTCTTGCTAAGAAATAAACGTTTTTCCAACCCTGGTTGAAAGTATAATGTGTATCATATTATTTTTTTCTTCTAATCAAGATATATAGGTACAAAAGCCAATTAGAGACCTCAGCAATGCTCCTCATGCTGTGAGCCTTTATCTGTAGACTTATAGAAAAATTAAGTTTCAACTTTTTTTTAAATCACTTAAAGCGGAACTATGTGATCTCCTATAACTCCCAACGGCAAAGAACAAGCTTTGCTTCATGTTCTTCACACAAAAATGTAACAAGGAGTAAGCTTTCTGGCAGAAAAGAATTATTGATAGGGTATGAAACAAAAACAGTTACATTTACTCAAACGACTGTAGAATATGCAATTCAATTTCTGTGTGGGCAATCATTGGCACTTTATGAATATTCATGTATCAGCTGCTTTCAAGATTGCAAAGACCTTCAAGATGCAGCCAGCGTATACTGATACTGTACGTATGCAATCAGGTACCATATTTTCATAACACTAATCAACAAAGCATGTTAGGCTAGGATGTGCTCGCTGTACGAAAATAATACATAGGGCCTTAATGTACGGACATGTTCATACCTGTAGTCTAAGCTTTTGTTGCCTCGCTGTGTCAGGCAACATCCTCCGTGGTTCCACTTAGGATTTAAGGTGAGATTTTCCTCCTTTTGCATGTTATTGGGCAACAATTTGGATGGCGTGGGTAACATTTCTTACTACAATTATAGGCCTATGCCTAACGTTGCACTAATCTGAGTATAGTCCTAGGTTGTTTGTGTGTACCCCATCAGTCAAAGATACAAATAAAGGCTATGCATTGTTTACGTATGTGTACTCATTTTACCTTCAGTTGGGCATGTATTTATGGCACCTATAGTTGTGTATTCATGAATAATCATAAATAAACCTACTTTCCTTGGTTCATTCTTCTGACTGATGGGCTCATTACAGTGGAAAGAACTTGAATTTGATTTGGCAAACCGAATTCAACAACAGCACTTCATACAAAGATTAGGCCTACTCCCAGATAGATAGATAGACAGATAGATAGATAGACAGATAGATAGATAGACAGATAGATAGATAGACTTACTTTATTGAAATCCTCAAAAAAGGAAAATTACATGTCTGCAGTAAAAATATACCTGAAAATAAAACAATAAATTCCAAGAAACACAGTAAAATTCACTGTATAGAAGTATAAAAGTTACAGACAAAAACAGATAAGAGCAAGGAAGGAATAAACAAAATATACAAGGTATAAAAGAATAAAACTACCTTTTAAATTCCAGGTTATGTAAAGTACTAGCCGAACCAAGGAAAGATGAACGATACCAGTTTGTAATAGAGTGAAAGGGTCTGAGTCTACCACTAAGTTGGATAAGCCAGCAATTCAGTCGTTCAAAAAGAGGATGATCTTTCACTCAACAATGACCTTAACTTGTGCCTGACCCGGGACTCATAGACCTCTTTAACTGTAGATGATTGTTTATTATTAATAATCTTCCCTGCACCCCTAATGATGTCATCGATGACTTTCAATTGTGTTTTGTCTGTGTTGCCTTCCCAACAAACCATGCAGTATGTCTAGACAGAGCAAATAATAGTATTATAAAAAGTGGCAAGAATATCTGGACTTACATTGAAAGAATTTAACTTACGTAGACAATAGAGACGAGGCCTTAAACGTTTCTCAACTAATTGACATGCTTCTTTCAATGTAACTTATCATCAGTTACTACCCCGAGGTACTTGTAATCTGAAACTCTCAACAGGTATGTCCTTAATAACAGCAGGGTTAAAAGATGCACAGTATTTTGTTCTATTATCAACTATCATTTCTTTAGTTTTTTTAACATAAAGTTTCAAGTAATTATTTAAAGATATCTGCAAATTCCAAAAGAAGCTAAGACAGTCTTTCTTAGTATGTTAGAACCTGGCTCTTGTGCTACAAAGAATTTTGAAAGTGTTTGAGTATTTATTTATAACAATCTCGTAGTTCTGCTTTAAGTCTAGAGTTCTCCTCAAGGGAATGTCAGAATAAAGCATATTTAACATATTTAAGTGCAAGGTACGAGACTTGGAAAGGTAGTTTTGGACTCCTGTTGCAAATCATTTTGAAAATGAAACCAAAACACATGTAAGGATTTCACTGAGATATGGGTCTTTCATGAAGAAGTTTGGAAGCATTGTATTAAGGCTGTCATGCAAAGATTTCTGATTTGAATCCTTCCTTGTTTGATATTTATTATGTTGAAACAAGCCACTTCATCTTGATTGAATGGAGTCAGACAGTAAAAGTGTTCTCCTTTGTCAAACTAGTTATTTTAGAACGTTGGCAAGCATGAACAATTGTTATGGTCCACCATGTTTTTTTGATTCCTTGCCGAAGGCAGGCAAGGAATCTATGCGATGGTGATGTCGTGTATGTGTGTGTGTGTGTGTGTATGTGATGCTTTGGCTTGTAAACACGATATCTCAAGAAGGCTAGGTGTGACTAATCTCATATGTGGTGGGTGGGTTGGCCATATTGAGTGGATGATCCCTAATGTTTTTGGTGGAGGTCAGCGATCATTTGGGGTCACGAGAGGTCAAAAGGTCAAAACCTTTTAAACTCGATAACTCAAGAACGGTACATGTGCCTTAGCTCATATTTGGTATGTGGGTAGGCTATATAAGATAGATGATCCCTATCGATTTTTGTGGAGGTCAAAGGTCATTTGGGGTCACTAGAGGTCAAAGGGTCAAAACATGGTAAATACGATATCTCAAGAACCGTACATTTTGCTGTGCTCATATTTGGAGTAGAGGTTGGCCATATTGAGTAGATAATCCCTATCGATTTGTTTGGAGGTCAAAGGTCATTTAGGGTCACAAGGTCAAATGGTATATTCCTTAGAAATTGCTTGTAAACACAGTATCTCAAGAAAGGTAAGAGTGACTTATCTCATATTTGGTGTGTTTGTTGGCCATATTGAGGAGATGATCCCTATTGTTTTTGGTGGAGATCAAAGGTCGTTTGGGGTCATGAGAGGTGAAAAGGTCTAAACATTTTAAACTCTTTACCTCAAGAACGGTACATGTGACCATCGATTGGGATCATCTATTCAATATGGCCAACCATTGGTGTGTAAGTTGGCCATATTGAATAGATGATCCCAATCGATTTTAGTGGAGGTGAAAGGTCATTTGGGGTCAAGAGAGGTCAAATGGTAAATTCCTTAGAAATTGCTTGTAAAAATGATACCTCAAGAAGGATAAGTGTGACTAATCTCACATTGGTGTGTAGGTTAGCCATATTGAGTAGTTGATCCCTAATGTTTTTGGTGGAGGTGAAAGGTCATTTGGGGTCATGAGAGGTCAAAGGGTCAAAGCGTTGCAAACATGATATTTTAAGAACCGTACATTTGAACATGCTCATATTTGATGTGTAGGTTGGACATGTTGAGTAGATGATCCCTATTGATTTTCCTGTAGGTCTAAGCTAGGCTTAAGCTAGGCTTAAATTTCAGTGGCAAGGAATCGCTAAGCCTTTTGGCTTTCTGGGTAGAGAGAAACGTTTCTGAGAATTCGGATGTATTCAAATTTATCGCACCAAAACCTAGCACGGTTTACCATATGTGGTAAACCAATAAAACCATGGTACTTTTTTAGTGGTTATAATTTTTCAAGTTGAATGTAACATTTGCCCAGATAAAGTGAAATTGTTTCTCCTTGTTTTAATGCTAATCAGAAACAAGCCAGAAGAGTATATGAGATTCTTAAATGGATGAATACTGACCAGGGAAATAAGGAGGAAGTAAGGTCATATCGATTGGAGGTCAAGAAAAGGTTAAACATTCCATTCCAGGTGAGTGGTACATTCTTATCTTTGTTAAGTAAATTATTTTTCCTCAACCTAGAACCCTACCAACCCCCTTCCCCCTTTAATTGACCAAAAGTGTTTTCAGTATAAAGTTGAAACTGAGTTTTTAAGGGAGGGATATATTACATTTATGTAATGTAGAAAAATCACCATGAAAGAGAAGTAAGCAAACTGCTGACATGTATTTCTAAGTATATTATTTAAACCAGCTTTACACAACACAGGCACTTATCAGAAAACTGTTTTTATGCCAAGCCTTATAATACTAGTTTTAATTTTAAAACTGCATTTGCAATTTTTACGATACACACACCATACAAAATTTCAAAAACATTGTGTGAAACAACCATGCACAGATTTATGCTCTGGGACGCTGGCACATTTTGTCAACAATTTTGAATAAGTCAGATGTTCACTTGTCTAAGATTATGAAGAAGGTATAGATTAGGGTCGGGTGGTACCGTGAAAATATTGGTATTAGTATTGTAAGACACACAGAACTGGTATTGAGGCAGTACTTGTTCTCAGCTCTCGGGTTGGGAAGTCAGGTGAGACGGAACCTAAGCCAGGCATAGCCCCTATGTTATCCTGCACATTAATGCATCTAGGTGTTTGATTGGGTCAATAACCATGCAGAAACAGGGCTCGATTTTCGTGGTTGTTCGATTGGCTGGGACAACTAAAATTCCATACGGACAACCAAAAGTTGATGTTGGTTGTCCCATGGACAACCATTTTTCTCTCAAAATGAATTTACATTCCAGTAGCTTGCTGATTGAGGAAGTAGGCTATATGATGACTGATCAACTCTTTGCAAAATTTTCCATCGTACAGTTTCAGACTTCAAGTGTTTAATTGTCTTTCAAAAATCATATCTTTTCATTCTTCCAGACCAGTTATACGTAAACACAATTTTACTTTTTTGTACTGTAACTGTGCCCAATATGTTTGGGACAACAAAAATTTCTTTAAGACAACTTAAAATACGGAATTGGTTGCCTGAAGGACAACCATAAATTTTTCTGAAAATCGAGGCCTGCAGAAACCTCAGCTCTATATATTTGTGTAAATATTTTAATCATCCACACATGCTAACAGTTTTTAGCAACCATTGCTTCCATCAGGAAAATATTTTAGAGGTCTGTTTCCTCAATGATATTGAATTAAACCTTTTGTTTTTCACAGATTCTCTTCAGCTTTGATGGAGCAAAGTATGGAGGGGAAGGGGGGGGGGACTAATGGTTACTTAGAGACTTCTTGTGAAGTAACTCATTAGAATGGATTTTCCAGATTTTTTATTTTAGTGATTTTATTTTATTTCATGTTTAATTTGGTTAACAGAAACAGAAGTCAGATTATGAGAAGCTAAAGAAGGTCTTGAAACCAGAAGAATTGACAGCCACAATGGAGGGGACCAGCCTTGAGGAGAGACAGAAGACTTTAGAGTTATGGTACAATGAACTTACTGCAGAGTATGAAAAAGTTGCTAAAAGACTTCATGACGTGTAGTGTTGAAGTAGTGTCCCATGTCAAAGATCAAATTGTAATGAAACTTGTTGTTAAAGAATCAAGTTGCAAAGATTGAATGGACATCATCTCAACTTTGTCTACAGTTCCTTAAAGACATAAAATAAGGAAAGAATAGTTTTGTGCATTGAAATATGTAAGGAATTTTCACCAAGTATGTGGTTTATGCAGTAAAACTGAGAATGAAAAAAGGGTTGAAATTTCCTCAAGGGCAATGCATTTAAGGAGGAAGCTTTTGCACTCTATTAATCCCTCAGTTTTACAAAGTAAAACAATACATGGAAAAAGTCACAAAGTGAGATGAGAACACTGAGTGTGTATAAAAAAATTTTGTACATCAAAAATATGTAGCAAATTTTCATCAAACTTGCAATCAATGCAGTATAATTTAGAAGGAAAAACAATTGAAATTGACGAAAGACGGGGGATAAAAAGAAGGAAGCTTTACGAATTAACTTCACTTTTCAACAAAATTTTTAATGATTTCAGTTTGAAGTAAATGAATTATAGCACTCATCATAGTTTAAAAGTTTAGGGAGTTTTGAGTCAAAAGGATTTTCTAATCATTGTGATTTGTACATATGGTGAGCCACTATTCCAAAGTTTAGGACCATTTAAGTGCATGCAAGTCTATAGTTACTTATCCATTTTTAGGGTATCATTCTACTGAAACCATGTAGAAGTTTGCTATCCCAATTAATTAACTTCTGATGAGGCAAGGCACATTTTATCAAGAGATTTACATTATTGCTTTGAGTCCCTGATAATCCTGGATTTAATCTTCTGTAGAAAAGGTAATTTCTGCTGTTCTGCTTTAAATGTGATTATTATTATAGAGAATGACATGTGTATACAGTGTGTTAAAAGCCATTAATATAGAAATGCCCTATTGTGGGAAGAAATTAGTCGTTTAAATGACTGAATAGTTAAAAGTTGGATTCCAGTAAGTGAGAACTGTTTTTAGTGTAGGATGAATTGTCTGTATTCAATAACCAGGGACTGGCTGCATGGTCAAGTGGTTGGAGCATCCGACTTGCAGTCAGGAGGTTTGGAGTTCGAGTCCCGTCCGGGTCATAACGAAGACTTTAAAAATGGAACCTACTGCCATTGTGCTTGGTGCTCAGCATATGCAATGGAGTGGGGAAAACAAGCCAGTGAACCACAACTGGAAAAAAGGCCATGGCCTGCTGGACTTGAACCAATTGGTTGGAAACTGGGCCATACAACTCTATCTAACTAACTATCAATAACCAGTGTTGTCTGATATTGCCTGTTTTCATCCTATATGGATATCTTTAAAAGAACCATTAATACTGATACTATGTAACCAGTATGTCTGGGCACATTTAAAGAACCAATCCTCTCACTCAAACTGCAATTATGGTAGGGGTACACCAAAATTCTCAATTGGCTCAGATCTTTGATTGACAGCTGATTCAAACAATGCAGAGTACCAAAGCTGATATAACAGCATGAATTGTACTAGGAGTGTTTTGTTTGTGCACTTTGAGCTTTTTTATACTCACCCTGAAATAATAAACTGAGCCTTTGTATCTGGATAAGGATGAATTTCCAACAATTGTGGGAGGGGACTAAGTAAGAAGGTTGGAAGAACTAATTCTGTTTGGGGTGAAAGAACTGGGCCTTTAAGTCCTTGAAATTCTGTGTAAGTTTTAGCATGTCTAGCTGATGACCCGAATATCTGGCTGGTGACCCAAATTTCTTACCCCATGACAATACACCCGGTAGACATGTTCAATAACCTATGGTTAATTGGGCAGCACATGGCACTCATTTCAGAAATTTATATTGGTATTGGTCAGTATTGAGAATGAAACCATTAGTTTTGGTATAATTTAATAACTACTTCTAATGGTGTGACCTTAACCTTTTACCGTTGCGCTCCATTCGGGGCATATTTGCGCGCCTCGGGAGTGGGCGGAAAAGTGGACGCAGCACACCCCGCATCAGCGTCAGTAGGTTATTGACCCCCATGACCTTAAACTATTGTCTCTCTCATTGTTGTGGCCGAATTTTTGGGTAGCTACTCGCAGTTTCGAGCTCCGCGTGAAACAGTAAAGATGGGTGACAGTCGCACTCTCCGTATGGGTCCTAAAGGACCCAAACAACGGTACAGGGTTAATGTTTACAGCTAATATCAGTCCTAAGATGTAAAATATTCAGTTTTATTTTGTAGGCAACAGCACAGTAACATTACTGTGTATGATATATAGCACAATTAATGTAAATGCAGCTAACTAGAAGTTAGTTTCCTTGACTTGCATGCTCAACCTCATTTTCAGACTGGAGTGATATTTGTAAACAATGTTCTGTTGAACTACATCTGCTTGTAAAATAGCAGATAATGTCCTTGAAAATTAAGCAAAATATACTAACCTATAAATCACTGCTTTACTGAGAGCACTGGTTGTGACCGGCAGCTCAGGAGGGTCTGCCTGGCATGCATTTATTCAAGTTCAATATATCATTATGTACGGAAGGAGGGGGGGGGGGGCTAAAGAGCACTGAGAAATATTAAAACATTACCTCTAAAAGTTTATGCAAAAATTTATTTTCTGATATTTTTACACATTCTTTTGAAAATGCTTATGAATGGGGTTTAAAGCAGGGAGCCCAGTTGTAAATGTGATTAAAGACCTATGATAATGTCATCACAGAAGTAGGGGACCTTGGCTTATTGTCTTGATGTGCTCAATCTTTGTGATGACATCATTGTTGTTCTTAAATCAGTTTGTTTGTAACTTTGTTTAATGCACCATTCCTTTTAAAAACTTATTTACAGCAACTTTTCTTGATGGTATGTTTCATTATCACATTGCTCATCCCTAGCTATATATTTATTGTCCGAGGGAGCCTTTTGTCAACCTAGTTATGTGTGATATAGTTCATTGACCCTTTTCTAAATAAGAATAACAATTGACTCTGGGACAGAATGTTGGTGTCAGGAATGTAGCTACAGTAGGTGGTGCTGGGGTGGTGACACCCAGCACTCCATACTCCCACCCGTCACTCCAGGCAAATGAACCTCTACCCACCCACCACCACAAATCTTCCTAATTAGATCTAAAATTAGCCCCCAATTCACTCTGTAAAGTAAAATGAGGTAAAAAATGAAAAAAAAATGACTGCAAAATTGGTAGATGCCATGTGGTGGGGTGAGGTGCTTTTCCCAAATCTAACAAGTACACATCACTCAAATTTGGCTAGCTACATCCCTGGTTAGTGTGCATTGTTTTGCTACAGGACAAAGTGATGAATACCACAACCCTATCCCACAATCCTCTCTAATTACTATTTGGAAAGGGTCTGTGGTTGAAAATCGGCTCTGCCTAATTGGCTTTGAAAATTTCATCTTTGGTTACTTTTGATTTAAGAAAAAAAATCCAATGGACCAGGTACAGTATCAGCAGATTTTATTTGTAAGGGTTTGTCCATTTGGTGGTAAGCTAGTCACACACTACACGACTTTGCACACCGCAACTCAATTCTATCGTCGCTACAACTGTGATTGGCAATGTTAACTTGAAGGCCAGTTTTAAGGCACACCGACTTCAGTCGGGAAGAACCAACATGTTGGTTCTTCCCTCACCGAATTCAGCGGGGAAGAACCAACATATTGGTTCTTCCCGCACCGACTTCAGTGAGGAAGAACCAACATGTTGATTCTTCCAGACTGAAGTCGGCGCGACTTAAAACTGGTCTTGCAACTGCCAATTGCAGTCGTAAAATCACGCACATTACATAACTGTGGAAGATCCGACGATTGAGTTGAGTTGCAGTTTGCAAAGTTGTATAAGTGTGCTGCTAGCTTTATGAAGCCCTCAGAGTGGACTGACTTACTAAGAATTAAAAATTCAAGCATGCAGTTTTTTAACCCATGGTTGAGCCAAGCTACAAATTGTGCAGAAAGCAGTTTTAAATGCTATCATTTTGAGGTAAAAAATACACTCTGTGAATCCACCTGCCCACCTTTGCAGTCACCTATCATGGTTTGAAAACCAAATGAAGTATTTACATATCCTCCTTGCTCTACAACATGAATGTGATCCCACTGACTTGGGGAAGTTGGGAGATTGGGAGTCACTAGTGTTTGATTTTGGAAGGAGTACACTCCTTTACTAGAATGAAGTCCCCCCACTTCACATATTCATGGGTTAGCATGAATTTTTTTTAAGGAAAAAATTGTTATCATTCATAATTTTACCTTCCAGCATGGGGTAACTATGTTAGCCTTCAATGGAGTGGTGTTTTCTCCTTGTCATATTGAGATAAGTAAAGCTTCTGTCAGGTTTCAAAGGCCAAGATAATTCGAAAAATCTTAATAAAGGACTTTTGTACAAAGAAGTAATGTATCTCTGCTTCGAATTTTGCGTGTGTGTATGTGTGTGTTTTTGTTGGTTTTTGTACTTTGTAAGAAGATAATACCTCTGCACCGCCACCTATCTGTTTGCTTTTCCCCGTCTAGTTCTGAACAAACTGTATGAGCAGGAAGTGCAGTGGAATTGTATAGGTTTAAGCCATTTAGGTCTCAGTTTCTAACCAATAAGGTGTAATTTGGCCTGTTCACTGGTTTGTTTTACCTGCTCCTTTTCATATGCTGGACAGACTGAAAAAAGAGCTTTATTCTTCACCCTGTGAAAACCCCCACATCCGCATATCTTGTTCTGTTGCTGAGATATCACCACTCCTTCTTTACCTTAATAACAGGAATGTTGATCCTGGGGGAGGGGTGGGGACAATTGCCCCCTCAGTAAAAGAATTGGTGGGGTTAACATACCGTTTTGTCTCCGATCCCCAATAATTCAGACCGAATAAAAAAAAATGGGAAAATATCTCATTGTGATATACAGATGACCTTCAGGCTTGAGAAGGTGTATTTGAGCCTATTGAAGTCATGAAACTGCATAGTAATGTTTTGTGCTTGTGTGTATCTTAGTTAGTAAACGTTTGCTTGTTAGTACGCATATAATTGTGCGCTCGCGTTCGTGTGGGTGAGTTGTTTGAAGGGATGTCTAGTCTGGAACATGATCCAGGGTTCTGACTGTGGAAAAATTGTTCCCCCAATACAAAATCCGGATCGCACACCTGCTTAATGTAATATTCCATTCTTGAAACTTCATTTAAGATACTTGAAATTGAAGTCTTTGGGAGACTTGTCTGTTACTGCGAAAATATATTTGGAGCATCGCTGTTATTAACGAATAATGATTGGTTAAGACCCTCGCTGAAAATCAGTCTTAGAGAATTTCCAAATTAAAGATACTGTAATGAACAAATGAATTCATGAAATTAGCCCTGATATGGCTCTTAATAAAAAAAAATAGTTCTTGAGGTGCGTTCACACCAAAGCAGAGGTCTGCAGCATTTTGTCGGCGGTTGGCGCTTTTTTTTTTCATTTCAATACAAATAAGTGTTTTCGTGTAGCATACCCCAGATATCAAGGCGTCCATTCGTTCCCCTCTGTTTAGATACAGTTCTCAAATGGACTACTTTTTCGGGACTGATTTCTATTGTAACTATTTTATAAATGAAGTCCCAGTGGTGAAAAATGGGTCCAGGGATTTACTTCTTCAGTAAAAATGCAAAAATTTGGGAAACGTGGAAAATGTTGTGAAATTTCCAGTACGATGTCATCTTGCTTCCGGAATATAAAACCCAAGTCTGATGCTTTTGTCGTTTGAACTGTGTCTGGAAACAGTTCTGTTTGTAGATAAATAATTTGTCGTTCAAAAGGTTATCACATATTAAAGCAGGTAATAATATATGCCTCAGTTTTTCGGAAAACAATGTTTTTAGACTAATCCAGACTGTTGTGAAAATAAAGAAGGGTGTTTTTAAAATGTTTACCATGATATGGCAGCACGTTGCATATGTTAAAATTACAGATTTTTGGAATCAGATGCAACATGGTGTCGACTTAGCGTATTGGCAGACGGATTGTTGTTAGTCGTTTTGTAGTTCATCTATACTGTACTACATTTCAGGCCCCCTATGATGGCCGAATTTCTGTAATCGTCGCCATAGGTGTATAGTATGATGCGGGACAAAGGGGAATACTGCCCCACTTCCCCCACCCCACCCCCTTTCACCCCCATTAAGCAGGAGCCCAAAATTTAAAATTCAGGCAAGAATCTGGGAAAAACTCTCGCAGCCATTGAGTCCTTCAAGAATGACATGGTTTTCAAACGCAAAGAACTCCTACGCGTACCCGAAATCGTTAGAAGAAATTTTCGAAAAAAAGAGAAAAACATCATAGTCAAGGTATTTTAATGTATACTCAACAAAATAAAAAACTAAGGTACACTTTCGGGGATTGTGAATTTTACTTAATAGCACTGAGCGACACAATACCCGAAGTGGGGTCGAACTTCCGAATTCTTTCACACATTTATACGAAAGTAATAAAGTATCATACAACCATAATCTTGATCATTTTCAGGCAAAACTAACGACCGTGATTAGCACACTTAGGGAGAAGTTGCGAAAACCTTTCTCAAAATGGCTTAAAAGTCAGCCTGTTTTTAATTCTTGCGCAACGCAAGTGCCCAAATACAGTGGATTAGCAACAGGGGATGGATTGCCCCTGGCTCTGGAAAATGAAAAATTCGAAAATATGCCATTTGTGGCACCAGTTATTTACAGTGTGGTTTTCCTCTATCTTCTTTCCTGAATTTCCGAATTCTCTCCAGTAAAAGTTCTTTAGCCTATTTGTGTAATCATTTATTTCAAAAAAGTAAAATTTTTCGCGTGCTTCGCACTTAACCAATTGCAATGATTCCTAATGCAGTATTGCTCTCTTAAAAACTAATTTGATAATTTCTTAGCTATGGACATGACAAAATCGGAAATTTGCCTTATGTGACACCAGGGAGTTGCAACTCCCTGGTGACACCTGATCATCAAATGGTCCGCGTGTTTCCTTCAACGGTAAGAGCATCCGCCTCTCACGCGGTATGCCCGGGGTCCATTCCCAGGTGTCACACCAAAGACTTTATAAAAATGGAACCTTCTGCCGTTGTGAGTGATGCTCCGCATAAGTAATGGAGTGGGGGGAAAAGCCAAGTGAGCCACAACTGGAAAAAAGGCAGTGACCGGCTCGTCTTGAACCATTAGGTTGGAAACTGGGCCGTAAAACCCTAACTAACTAGCCAGCTAACTAACTAAATGATCATCAAGCGTCACCGGCAACTACAGTGCCATTTCCAAAAAAAATTCTCTCATAATATTACATACTTTCTCCAACATAAGCTCTTGACTTTTAAAATGTAGTCGGATAGCCTCTTTGGTATAGCAGTGCAATCTCAGATTAGCCAACAGGAAATGCAGATTCTTCAGTACCGATATCCTTACGGCCCACTTTTTAAATTTCATAACAGGGAACTCAGAATCCAAAATTTCTGCAAGACACATGCTTCCTATTTTCATTTACTTGTTTAAAAAGGGCGCAAATCAAATCTTAGTCACACCAAGGAGGTATTATTAACACTTCCCTAGTCACACTTAATTTTCGTCCCACTTAGAAAATGTCTAGCTACGTCTCTGCGCAAAACGGCCGATTACTAGAATTCTCTCCAAAATTTTTGACCGGAAGTGAAAAAAACTTCACAATATTCACTAGTACAATTTTCATGGGCGACTTGTGAAAATTTTTTTCCACATCCCCAAGTTAATACTGTAGCTGCTTGCATAAACTTTGCCCGAAATGGTAGGAAATCGGGAGAAGGTTGAAAAAAGTTTTGGGCTAGCTGTATTCAATTGCCAAATTACCAGAGGATGAATGGGAGCGTGATCTGGTTAGCTTACATGCAGTGTCCAATAGTTGTCATCTATCCAGTCCACACAGCCAAATTTTGCAACGGCTCTGAAAATCGCCCCTGTTTTCCAGTACACGTAACGATGTAGGGTATAGGGGATGTCCTCATATTTGTCTGCATGAAAATTTACCCACCTTGTAGCGTGACAATAAAAGCTGTCAGAAGGAAGATCATTATATTTATAGTGGGGGTTTGCGCAGTCTTACAGATAATTTCATCAGTCCAGCGGATCTTGAAATTCAGTCAGAATAGAGAAACATTAGCATATTTTCAATTCTGTCTCGTAGCTTTCCCCTGAAAAGATTCAAGACCATTTCATTTAATGGTAATAGAACATTCTATGTGATTATTTTCTGATCACTTCACAAGTTGTTGGATTTTTATTATTGCAATTTGCAAAGGAAAAATTAAAATAAAGAAGACTTTTTAGATTCTCTTCAAGAGTAGAATGAAAAATTAAATATTTGGCCACCTAACTGAGGGGTCGCGATCGATTTCAAAAATTTTCTCGGTATACTCCAACCAATATTGGCGCTTTGCTTAAGAGTCTTCCAGGAAAAAAACTTTCCGGTCAAAGTATAACTGCACCCTTTAGTTAGCTAGTTAGTTAGTTAGCAACTAAAGGTCTCACACCCCCAATAATTGCCCCATTGACTTACACACTAAATTAGCTCTTCTTCGAGGCAGGGGTGACGCCAGGATTTTCCCGACAGGGGGGGCCAGCATTTCAAGGCCCCGACAAAGGCTTTTGAGCTAGTCCCGGTGAGACGTGACTTAACATTTTGAGGTGCGCGAAGCGCGGGAAATTTTTTGCCTTTTTTACAACAAATACTTAAAAATCCGGAGTTTAGTTTGAAGACAAAATTTAAAATTTTTTGAAGAAATTTTGCTTTTGTAAGGACCTTTAAAAAGTTGGAGTGTTTATTGAAGGATCTGTCCTCCATACGGGAAAAATAAAAAAAACGTTATAAGTAGGCGACATCTGTCAATATTTTGGGGTTACGCATTTAATCGTACTAGGCCTACGTACTAAGGCTTCAACACAAAACTAGGTTGCGCGAAAAGGTTTTTCCTTTTTTGAACGAAGATTTGAAAATTAAGAGCTTATTTTATTGGAGAAATTTTGGAATTCAATGGAAGAAAATTTGGTTCGGGGTACAGTTATTATGAAATACTTAGGTAGAATGTTGAGGTGATTAACAGAGTTGGCTTTGGTTATTTATTGTACGGGGTATTCATCGAAATTGAAAACTTTTTGCCATTTTTATCAATTTGAAGCTTATACTGGAGAAAATTTGTAATTTTGTGACAGATTTACGGGTTTTATGGGAGAATCTAATCTTCTTACAAGAAAATCAAGTAGGGCGTGATCTGTAGTTTGGTTGGGGTTACTGAATATCATCATGCAGATTAAGGCCCTCGGACCATACTGGGAAAATTCTCCCGCGGAAACAGTTTGGCTTCCCATACATTTGAAGTTTTATATTTTATACATTGACATAGACGTGCGGAAGCGTTTCAATTTGGGAGGGGCAGAATTGTCTCTTTTGTCCGAAAAATGCAATTTTGCCCGAACGACTATCAAAGTGCAGAGCACAGAAATTTTTTAAAAATTGAGAACCTCCACTACAGCAGGAAATGGCATTGTCCGGGCTCGTACCTAAAGACAAATCAGTCATTATTTTGAGCTTTCTTTCGCAATAAAATTTTCACTTCATAGTATTGTCCCAAAACGAAGATTAATTTACAAGCTTGCAATGTTCTGTTAAGTAATCAGTTCGACCAAAACACTCTATCTAAGCGGAGCGCCACCATCATTGGCGCGAAGCGTACAGAAAATTGCTAAAAAATCTAACCCTTCAGACAGCCGGAACCTGGAACAGGCATTTTCAAGACTTGTAACTAGTAACGAAGCAGTCGTTATTTTGAGCTTTCCTTTAAAATGAAAGTTTCACTTCAATAGAAAAACCCAACTTGCTAAGTGATCAGAAAATTACCAGATAAAAGGGCACTGCTGCAATTAATTAGATATAATGTTCTTGCCTCTATTAGGAATCGTCGTTGTAGTCCATTGCAAGGCCCGCTAAAAAGATGAGATTTTCTACGTGACTTCCTGAGCTCCAGACTATTTTTCTTCCTATGTATTTGAATTTTTGAGCCAAGTTGCAAGGTGGTTTCGAATGAATTTTCAGGCAGACTTATTGGGAGACATTTTCACACTACTGTTTATCATCAGCTTATGTGTAGCTGAAACGGCCTGTCTAATTCTCATCACCCTTACTAGAGTTCGGCTCAGTGTAGGGGTAGGCCAGGTGGCAAAACATTGGGCACCGCATGCACCTAAACAACCTCTCCTCTGTTTTTGCCAGGAAAATTCAGAATTGTCAGTTTTCTTGAAGAATATGGTCTTCTAGTGAGCAAAATCAAGAAGACCCTCCGGATGACTGAAGTTTATAAGATCCGCATCTTTTATCAGTTTAACGTCGGCATGCAGATAAAGGCTCCTCGACGAAATTGGATTTTCTCAACAACAGGGTGAAGGACAGCCTTCCCAGACGGGGGCATGACCTTGCGGATTGAAGAGAGCTAGTAAGAAGTGATTAAAACAGATTCAGATAGACTTTAAAATACCGTTACAAAAGATTAAAATAGTTCAAAAAGGAAAAAAAATTCATGACCATCCTTCCAGTAACTTTAGTCCTTTTCGTTCATCTTTAGGCCTCCCCGAAAGAAGTTGCCGTCCTTTCCACGACGGGGGAGCAAATAGGACAAGGCGCATGAAATGAGGTTTAACCGAGCACAGAAGAAGTGTTTTAAAATCGATTCCGATATGTATTAAAATAGCATTTCAAAACAAAACTTAGTTCACCCATCCAGTGATTTAAGTCCTTGTAAGTTTTTTTTTCTTAAATTATTTTTTTTAATTTCTAGGCCTCCCCGACGAAATCGCCGACCTTCCCCGACGGGGGGCAGTGGTCCCCGACGGGGGGCCATCCCCCCCCGGCCTCCCCGCTGGCGCCACCCCTGCTTCGAGGCCCCTGCAGCCTACTCAAAGTTCACAGCTACTTCAACAAGTTTGCACAACATGGCATTTCAAAATTTCCATACCATGACCGTTTAGATTTTGAGCTACAAGGAGTTAAAGTTTTTGTAGGGTACACACTCTAAAAAATGTTGTGTAGAATTTACACAACATTTGTGTGACTAGTCCACCAATCAACAAATGTGTAGAAAGTACACATCGTTGTGTAATAAATTTACACAACATGTGTAGAATTTTGTGTAAATTCTACACATGTTGTGTAAATTTATTACACAACGATGTGTACTTTTTACACGTTTGTTGATTGGTGAACTAGTCACACAATGTTGTGTAAATCCTACACAACATTTTTTAGAGTGCACCCACCCCTTACCTCTTCACCGTAACGAAAAACGTCCGCCTTTTGACATCAATTTTTAAAACAACCTAAATCACCATCAATCTTGCCCAAATTTTCAACATCTACACTCTGGCTAGTTCTCTTTCAGATTCATGGAGTTTCATCACCCAACTGGCAGGTTATCTTGACAATATTTGGTCTTAACCAAAGTTAAAAGAGTTAAAAGAACTACTTCTTTGACGCTGCAGAACACTACAGGCTCTAATGGAGTAGTGAGACCATAAGATTTAACGACACACCAACACAAACGTGCACGTTGTACAGTGTCACGCAGCATTGAGAACTTATTTTGAAAGTTTGAAGCCAGCATTTTATTGCAACAACAGGAAAAGGGGACTGCTTAGATTCTACGTATAAATCTAGGAAATGTTTTTCCTAGTCATCTGAGGAGCCGATTTTTCAAATTTTCTGTACGCTCCGCATCAACAAGAAGGTGGCGCTCCGCTTACATAGTTATTATGGCAGAGGCTGCGTCTCTAGTAGTTCGGGCAAGAAAAATCGAAACCTGGAGTAATACTTTTTTAAGTCTTCCCGACCCTCTGGCAAAGAGCCATTCGGCGTTGAAACTAAACTTTTAACCGCTTCCCAAAGAAGCTATAGGTTGACTGAAGGACGACACTTGAGAGGCTAACCTCACGAAAACTCTGACCCTTTTACATCATTTTTCTGTCATGATGATGGCTCTATTCTAGACTGGATCATAAACAAAAACACATGCCTTCTATGCCTATCATGAATGATGCTCTTTTATACTTTGACTCCTAAAAGTACGCTAATTTAGAAACAAATTTTACTTTGAAAGGTAGCGCCTGTAATAATGGCACAAAATGTTCCCCATTGACAACCAAATTGCTGTTAGTCGAAAATTCCCCCCCCCCCCCCCCCCATTAGACTTTTTCCAAAGGCCGGTGATCACTACATTATCGTTATAACGCTGCATGCCCCGGATTAGTCTTTTCAAAGAAGTTACAAGATATCATGCTGTTCGCAAAGGAACATATTTTGTTTTAGGTTCTCATTTGAAAACGTCGATCCACCCAGCGACCCTGACACTCTATCGATCATCTTAAATCATTCCCGATATCGTCCACATGCGACCAAATCCTTCATAAAAGCTACAGCCTCTGGTAATTAATACAAACCTCATTCTTTGCTCTGATTTGTATGTATGTCATGCTATTAAAGTCAATGACCTCAAAAGGAATCACAGGTACTACATTGTCGTCGTGGCAACGAAAAACGCGTTGCCCTTTCTACACATTACGCAGAACAGGTACATCAGACTAGACTACTGCACACGGACTGGGCAACAGT
The DNA here is from genome assembly GCA_037179385.1 of Holothuria scabra. Taxonomy (NCBI): domain Eukaryota; kingdom Metazoa; phylum Echinodermata; class Holothuroidea; order Aspidochirotida; family Holothuriidae; genus Holothuria; species Holothuria scabra. The sequence goes on along the minus strand of CM074187.1, from coordinate 2,522,552 downwards.
ACATACAGTACCATGTATTCAGTGCAAGCTGCATACATGATGGGAAGGTTCTACTTTGATTGTGCAATGCTGTATGTACCAAATCATTCAGTGGTCGGTCCATTTACACTCCAACTTCCAGGTCGATCGTCGATCACTGGCGCGCTCGGATATCCAAATGTTCATACTTCATGTATACTGCACAGCAGCTAAGCCTAACGTTAGAATGCCGTCGGCCGCGGAATGTGTTCGATCGAGGAATTAGCTGGTTCAGGCAAAATCGATATCCCACAGTTGTTGAACATGATAGTTACAAATGAAGAATTACAACTATTGAATAATCGACTATCCTTGCTTTGAGTGACTTTGATTTGCAATCATCAAGCAATCAGTTTTCTATGGGCTTATTGACTCGTTAAGTGGGAATTAAGTGAAGCTTCATCGTTAAGTTAAATTACAATTATGACCTTCAGGCAAACGTTAGTCCTAGCCTAACTTCGGCCTAATGGTAAGGCCTAACTAGGCTATAGGCCTACGTTACTCGGTAGACAACAATTTTTTACAACGATCGCGTGAGACTGTAGCATGCAGAGGTGACAAATGGTGGAAGTTTGCTGAAGCTGGACGCAGAGATAAAGAAGTCTGACAGTAGAACGGGCAAGCTGTAGCCGAGGCATAGGCCTAGCTAGTAGCTTATGCTAATTCGTTTAGTCAACTTATATAATGTGCATGGTCACAAATGGTCATTCATAATCATATTCATAGCATAGCAAAGGCCGCCTGTCAATAGGCTGGTAAGTCAAGTGAAATGAGACTCAATCGAACTTCCTTTGGCTTCCTTTTTATCCTCAGATGTTGGCAGGTCACGAAAAAAATGGAGAGCATATGAGCCAGAGGCAGTCCTATGCAAAAGGGAAAACATAATTTTACTTTTTAGGCATGTTGCTAACATTGGGCCTAGCCTAGTCTTAAGCCTAAAGGTAAAGAGCAGTCCCCCCAAACTTTGAAGAAAAATCTAAATAACTCAATTTCCATATTATTTTTCTACAAAGTATCATTAATTACATTTTATGACTTTACTATTGCATATTCAAGGTAAACCAAGCAGTTATTTGGAGTAAATTTCACATTTGAAGAGACTAAAACATTGTCACATGACTCCCAACAGCCAGTCATGAAACTGGACAGTCTACTACACTTCTTCAATTTGGGATGACTGTTCGTGCCCTTCAATTGAGGCCTACCTTAGGCTAGGGCCTACAATCCCCAACAAAACAAATGAAACAAAATTGTTAGTCGGGGTTCTTTGCAGGTAGCCTTCAGAGTGACAAAGGGTGTGCTCTGAAGTCCCCCATCCCATTGGTTCCCCATTTAGTGTAATGCATCTCAGTGGTCCCCCCTCTTATTATTTTTTGTCTCATTGGTTCCCAGTCTCATTAGCCCAGTATCCAGGTTAGAGTTGGGTTTAGGGTTAGGGTAAAATGCCCAATAATCACCCCCCAGGAACCCGAACCCTTTTTGTTTTTCATAAGTCTCTTGTATCTCATAATAGAATTGTTTATATATTTACACATAATCTTTGAAGGCAACCCTTTACTTCCAATTAATGAAAACAAATTGGCCCAATTCAACAAAACTGACACTTTACTTTAGTCTTTGTTAATGTTATAGGCTATGTGGCAGGATAATATTCAAAAAAAGCCACTTTCCTTAAAAGGTACTTCATGTCAGAAAAAATACCCTTAGCACAATCTCGTCATAAACTGTTATCAGTACTAATTATATGTCAATTAAAGCATTTGAAAATAACCATGAAGGTTGACATTGGATAGCACTTTATCTCAGAATAAGCTGAAAGGGGATATAGCCCTACAGTGTACTTTAACTAATTTGATTCCCTTTTTGCCAGCACTTATTTCAGGATTTGTTGTAACTTGTTATTTGAACCCCAAAGTTGTTGGGCTTCTATTGTACCAGAATGGTAATCAAATCTGCTGCACATTGAAGCAGCTAATAGAAGTAATGAACCAGTGATTGGGTACTATAACTGAGAACTGCAGTTTTTTAGTTGCGGTGCCTGCCTTGCAGGCAGCACCGCAACTAATGCAGTTACTCTCGCGATGTCAATTTCTGACTTTTCCGGCACTTTATTTCTATCTTCTTGTAGATGCTTTGTGGGATCGAAATACGGTTTCGTGCAATTTGTTGGGATGGTACTTCTCTTTCGTGTTTTTAAGTTTTGGTGGAAATATGACTTTCGTGAGAGTGTAAAATTGGGTTTTTTTTCATGTAAAATTTGGAAACGTGTTCTATTTTTAGTGACAATCTCGCGGAAAAACCAGGTCCGTATGTACTCTGGGGAAAAGGTTGTTTGTTAATTTAACACAGCGCCATCATTTTGGGTTTTTTTTTTTTAATTCATTACAGATTGGTGTTTAGTGAATTTTGAGTATTTATATGAGGATTTCTTTGTAGGGATTTATTCTTTTCAAGTAGCATGGTCGGGGTTGCGGTCAAGTAAAAAGTTTGATAGTTTAGAGGAGTTTTGTTCACTGTTTTTGTGACTTTAAAGGGCTGTGTGAATTTCTCACACTAACGACAATATTCACAAAGTAAGTTTCTGTTGGAGGGAAACATTGTTATTGGTAGGTAAATATTATTTGTATGAGTTGGCGAGTATTAATATTTGTGTTATATCGTTATATCAAGGTGTTTGGTTATGGTAAATTTGTTATTTTAAATTTAAAATTATGTGGAGAATATTACAATGCCTAAGAAGGGCCGTTCAAAGATTTTTAATTAAGAAAGGAAAGGTTGGCAACAAAGAAAAAGAAAGTATGGAGGTGAATTTCAAGGGTTATGAAGAGGAGAAAAATGATGACATCAGAATTGGGAACAAATCAAAAAAAAAAAAGTTCTAGTGAATGTGGAAAAAGTCAGAGGTGTGATAATGGGGAAAGTAGCGAACATGACGATCGTGAGGTATTGTTTATACGTTCCGAAAGATCTACATGTACATTTTATTTTTTCGTTGTTGATAGCTGTTGGAGAGAAAAAATGTTTAGGAAGCTTGTGTTGATAGATTCAAACATGGTTTTGTGAAAACTGGGGGGTTTGATTTGCCGTCTATTGAAATAGGAAAATGTGTTTCAGTTGAGAGTAGGCCGATTCGTTTGAGAAAAGTACGTGGGGATGGTAATTGTTTTTTCGGTGTTTGGCATTACTGGTTACAGGGGTAGAAGATAATCATTTTTATTTAAGACAAGTCATTGTAAGTTCGTTGTGTAGTTAATCGGGAAAAACGTGCCATTTATTAAGTCAATACAGGTGGAGTACATTATGACTTAGTGTTGGAAATAGAAGATAATGAGTCTGTACATGAGAGCAGCGTTATAGAGAATTGGTTGAAGAGGGGTTGTGTTAATGAACATAGTGAAGAATTTTTCGGTGTTAAATGTAACATACTGAAAGAGGAGACACTTTATTTGAAGAGGAGCGTAATCAAATGTCAATGCAAAGTTATGTGAGGAGAGCAGATGTTTGTTTAAATGAGGGGAGTAATCATATATTAGTGAAAGGGTCTATGGGAGTGACTGAAGATAGGTATAAATGTTGGGAAAATAAAGGTTTTGTGATAAAACGTAGTGTGGGTATTGCAAGTGATAGTACTAAAACGATGCTTAGAGAACAAATACGTAAGCGTCAATTTAGAAAAGAAGAGGAGAGTCCAATTAGAGAAATTGCAACATCGCTTTTGGAATAAAATTATGGAGGGGCCTACATATGTTTGCTTTTATTGCGAGCAGTTATGGTATAAAGAATGTGCACTGTGGGTGAATTTAGTTAGATTTAGTGGAAATACTAATATTTGTAAGCAGGAAGGAGGTATAGATAAAGGATGGGTCTGTAAAACCTGTTTAAAATATATAAAAGAAGGCAGAGTTCCGTTATTAAGTCGAGATAATAATATGAAAATGTATGATATACCAGAAGAATTGAAATTACATCGTCTTGGAGAAAGGTTGGTCGCTTTGCGAACACCTTTTATGCAGTTGCGTGAGCTTCCTCGAGGAGGACAATTTAGTATTAAGGGAAATGTTGTTAATGTCCCATCTGATGTGGTGGCAACAATTAAAACTTTACCTATAAGACTTGAAGTGAGCCAAGTAATTCCTGTCAAATTTAAGAGGAAATTAAGTTATAAAACGGCTGTTTTTTCTGAAAATGTTAGGCCTAGAAGTGTTGTTCTTGCTGGCTGATAGAAAATGAGGATATCAAGATACACAACAATGACTTAGGAAAGGAAGACACGTTTTGAAAAGGATGAACAACTTCTGGTAAGTGGGTCTGCTGCCCTCTTTTACTAACACCACCATTACTTGCCTACACGATGTTGAGTTCGCGCTAGGAGGGCCTGTATAATAGAGTAGTCAGGTTCCTGTTTTTTGACTCATTCAAAATGCCGTTTTGCATCGCGGAAGGATATATTGCAAAAAATGCCTGAAATACCTTCAATTTTCTTTGAATGATTACTTCAACTACTTTCCTACCACATAGAGATCACAAATTGAACACATCTCTTCACTAACATGGTCTAATCTCCCCCCCTCCCCCCCCCCCCCAAAAAAAAAGTTTTTCTAGGGTGTTAAATTCGTAGGGTAACCTCCTTCGGCGGGATTGGTGGTGTGCTACCTTTTGTCTTCACTATAAAGTCATACATATCACTCATCCGTGTCCGTGAAAAACCATGGGGTCGTCCCATGGTTGCATTGACAGAAGAACTATATTCAAAAAGGTCACAGCAGGGAGCTGCCTTTAGTAGCAGCTCCCTGGTATTGAAGTCCCGTTCATATACGTCACTAGTATCCCTTCCCCAATTATTTCTAAGTTCAGCATTTAATCAAACTTGAACGATATTGTCTTACACAAATCAGTGTCGAACCATCCAGTAATCAATCATAAAGATACATTGCATCATTTTACGTCCTATAATGAAACGTGAATACCAAAATGTCGATGTTTATAATTTATAGATATTAGCTGCGATTCGTCTGTCATCACATTATTAACCAGACACGTTTCTTATTACATTCTATAGCAAGGGCCTTTTGTTTGCTTCTTTGACGATGTCCTTTTACTACGGAAGAAAATATTGTCATTGTAGTAAGTTTATGTATGGCCATGTCTCGCAATTTATGAAAAGATTTTCTAATTGAAGCAATTAGTAAGTCAGTTCTATGAATACTAATAAACTCTCGAGTAAAAGATTCCGTGAAGACGAATTTCATCATTCCAACAACCGTCTGCAATACAATTGTAGTTTGGGGTGAAAAGTTTGACCCTTTAATACGGGAAGTTGCAACTTTCTGCTTACTATAAGTTGACCCTTATCAGCTTATGTTATGTGACGTAGACACTTAATTTAGACCGTGCACAGAGGGTCAAATTGTTGGTTTTCGGACGAAGATTTGAACATTTCAAGACATTTCATAACTGTAAATTTCTAGCTAAGTGGCTCGTTCGTTTCATCTCTTTGCCCCTTTTCGGAAATGGAAAGTTCGCAACATATTTATGAGCTAATTATTCTCTAGATTGTTATAATTATGTCAGGGAGTTGTGGTGTTATCAGGAAAACGTTTAACTGATTCATCATAAAGTCCATTTTTCTGTTTAAAGTGATTTGTTCAACTATTGCAACTATTGCCAAATACGGGCAATGGTTATGAGAATCGGGTAATCTGATTTTCGATAATTTAATGATGTAGGGTGAGAATGTCTTCCCGTAAGTCTGCTTGAAAATTCATTTCAACACACCGTGACAATTCTGTCAATAAGTGTTACTAACAGAAGAAAAATCATCTACTTCATTTCATCCAATGGTAGTGGTACATTTTATCTGATTCTTCTGATCAAAATAACGACTGCTATAAGATCCCAATAGGCCTTAATTTTTTCAAAAGTAAAGTAGGAAGTTGGGGCACACAATTTTTTCAATATATATTGAATCTAGCCAAGAGTCACAATAAAGTAAAATTCATTAGCATGTTTTCAATTCCGGTTTGTAGTTTCCCGAAATGATGCGGGATTCATTGATTAGCAGTGATACATTTTATCTGGTAATTTTCTGATCAAATAGCGACTGCTTAGATCCCCCTATAAGTCTGGGAAATTTCATTTTCGACTGCCTCAGGGGTCCGATTTTTCAAAATTTTCTGTTCGCTTCGCGCCAACCAGCGGTGAAGTTCCGCGCAGATATAGTCTTCCTAGCAGCATTTTAGTTTCAAGTGAACAATTTTTGTGCAAACAGACCCTCAAATTAGTGACTTCTAAGACCCCCTATAAGCAACGGTTTTGACTATCTGAAGTGGTCAGGTTTTTCAAAATTTCCTGCACGCTTCGTCCCAACTTATGGTGGTGCTCCACTTACACCGCTTCATAGCAGAATTTAAGTTTCAAGTGATCATTTTTTACAAAAGGGAACTCAAAATAGCGAATGCTTAGATCCCCATATAAGCCCGGGAAATGCCACTTTCAACTGTCTGAGCGGTCAGATATTTGAAAATGTTTTGTACGCTTCGCGCCAACTAATGGTGGCGCTCCGCTTAGTCTTTCTGGCTGAATTTTATTTTGGAACGAACGTACGTTTATCTGCAATTGAAACTTAAAAAAGCAACATCCCCTTTTCAAGCCTGGGAAATGTCATTTTTGACTGTCTGAAATTTACGAATTTTTCAAATTTTCTGGACGCCCCGCGCCAACCAGTGGTGGCGCTCCGCTTTGACTGTCCTACAGGCAGAATTACATTTCCCGGGCAAAAATCCTGTGCCCCAAAAGTGAAATGCTCCCTACGCCCCTGGAAATACTTCACTCAGGCGTGCACTGGAACAGCTGCTTGCAACATTCAGCAGGATTCCGGATTTGCGATCCTAGGATACATGATTGAGTGGAGTAATGAGCTGAGCTAATCAGTATCTCAAAAGGGTGTTTTAATCTTAGAAAAATAAAAAATTTTCTCACCAGAATTAGAGACAAATAAACCTAAACCTGGCAAATGCCATTTCTAGCCATCTGGGAGGTTTTAAAATCCAAAATTTTCTTTGTACCCTCCGCGCCAAATGATGGTGGCGCTACGCTTAGATAGTAAACTCCAGCCACCCCCTACAAAAGTATCCAGCCCTCCATGGACCCCTACCAGGGCTTTGTCCCCTGAACCCCACCAGGGGCCCTTAAAGCGGCCCCCCTGGACCCCAGGCTGATTGGACCAACAGTCTAAACCCATACAAACATGGGCCGATTTTTCTAAATTTTTAGCCAAATCGTTCGTTCATTTCATCTCTTTGCCTCGAATTGACCATTGATTTAATTAACTATGCACCGACCTAAACAATGGTCAAACCATTGACCTCCAACTTTGGTCAAAATTTACTAATTTATGGTCAGATCTAACCATTAATTGGTCACTTTTTGACCATACCATTGAGTCGGTGCATAGTTGACCAAAGTGTTTTTAGAGTGGCACTCTGTGGTATTGAGTTGGATTCAACCTCTATGAAAGAAGGATGATTATTCTAAACAGAGCGTCACCATAGGTTGGCGCGAATTGTACAGAAAATGAAGTAGCCCATGAAGGGAAACCTCCTTGAATATCCTGTTTAAAAAGGCAAATATACTTCTTTGTTACAGTAGTAGAGTCCATGCTCAAAGTCCAAAAGCTATTAGTAGCTAACAGTCTTCAAATCACCTTAAAAGTATAAGACGACTTGGTTTGTCGGCACCGCAACTCGTCTAGACGTTCGTCTTGTTTCTAAAAACTGTGGTAGCCATGACAGATCTCCTTAAAGGCTAATATCCCGTTATGTTAAGGATATCTCATTTTGAAAACTATTTTATTTTGGCCCAATTGAAGATGTTTCTTCTTCAATATTTGTTTTAACTGAGAAGTGAGGTTAGCCAGACCGTCACAAACTTGAAAAATTTAAATTAATGCTATATTTTCAGATCTGGGGGAGGTTAAATATTGGGCTCCACTTTCAAAATTTTTGCCTAGTATTTGACCATACATATACTATAACACAGTTGTTGTCCTAGAAACTCAAACTCGGACTTGAACAAAAACGAACGTAACAGAAGAAACAAAATAAGGAAACACACAACCTTCTCCGGTAAGCGCTACTTGGCAAGTGCCGCCCGATCTTTCTTTAATGCTATTGCACGTGCCAAAACAATACAACAATACAAGCTACAGAAACAGTCTAAACACCAAATACAAAGAATTACACATAACCTAAATTTACAACACAATTTGGAAGAACGAAAGGCATGCGTTACTGTAGGTCTGAAGCGGAATCTATAACAGTTGTGTTTGAATTCTGGACTGCAAATATTTTGGTAGCCAGTATCCAACTGCCCAAATTTAATTCCTTCATTTACTCTTAAATTGATATTAAACAATGCTACATATAATTCAGATAAAGTATCAAAGACTTTGTTTTTAAAGTAATTGCCAATGAAAACGGGCTTATAAACTAACAATAACTAATACTGTGGCCGAGTTCTGAGTTGATGAATTGAATACTGGTCATACTAGGTTGAATTCTGGGCTGTTGCAGTCTGGATGTTCTACTGGCCCAATAACGTCATTCCTTGGAAATAAATTTTAATTTTCACATGGGATAGAAGGGACAAATAAAGCTAGAAAAGATAGTGATGGTAACATTCTATTTTAGTTGAAACTGTGATAACTGGAACAGTAAATCTTTAAGCGGTCGGGTACTGGGCATTTAACCCTCCGTTTAGGGGTTAGAGGAGCAATGAGATGGGTAACCAATGAGAAGGGGGACCAATGAGATGGGGGACCAATGAGAGCTGGGAGGGCCAATGAGATGAGGGGCCAATTAGATGGAGGACTATTGAGACGGGGGTAAATAGACATTAAATACACTAACGATAAATTCAGCTTGAGTAGCATTGTGTTACCATGTGTCAGTCAATTAAAAACTGTTTTACATTGTGTACATGCCACACATACGTTATGTGTGCAGTGACCAACTCAAAATATTAACCCACTTGAGATACAATCACTAGGGGCCCTAGCCCTAGGCTACTTAAAATTTACAATCAGTGTCCATGCAGAAGTGATGTCATTATCCATGTTCCTCAACTTTAAGAGGGCACTGAAAATTTGGAAGAAGTTTACAGATTGAGCTCAATCTATTCTGTCTTTGTTTTTGTTCATTTCCTATATTGGGTTCTTGAGATATAAGTCAAAAGTTCACTTGAAACAAGCAGGTGTGATGGCATGGATTCACATTAAAGGGCTTGTCCTTTCACCCCAAATTACAATTTTTGTAGTAGTCTACAGAAATTATCAATGGGCTCACCTCTTTGATTGGCAGCTAGTCCAAAAAATGCAAAGTACCAAAGCTTATATTTAACAGTGTAAACTGCACTGAGAGTGTTTTGATTATATGGCACTTTTCTTCACTCACCCTGGAGCAATAAACTAAGGTTGTAGCTGGATGCTCAAATTATGGAGAATTGTGGGAGGGGCTAAAGGAAAAAAGTTGGGAGAATTGGTACTGTTTGGTGTGAGAGGATTAGGCCTTTAGATAAATGGTCAATGCTTTATCTTTATTTTTCATTGTAAATTTGACCTTGAATAGAGATACTTCTATGGTGTCAGAGTTTGGTAGATAAAATTGATGGTAAACTATAAATAAAAACAAAACATTGTCCAACAAGGTGAATCCATGGCATCAATCCTTCCTGCTTTCACCTGCTTGTTTCACTCCTGCTCTCTTCCTGTTCGGCTGTGCCGAAAATTTGCCACAATCAACTGCTGCTTTCTTGAGAACTGAAAATGGGAAATGCTCAAACATTTCACCAGAATGTTTAGAATATGTCCCTCTGTAAAATAGCAAAAATAAATTTGGCCCTGGACTATTCAGAGAAAATTAGAGTTAGGACCTACTTTAAATCAAATTGTAACCTTCATCAAGTAAAGGGGGAGTAGGCTAGCCCTACATGCAAGTGCTGTGAAAACAGTGAACAGTTAGTGCTGTGGAAGAATATTTGGAATGGAACTCTACACTCTATAGTAGCTAGTGGTATATTACAGCAGCAAGAACAGAGTGCCTAGCAGTCAAGTGATTTAGACTTAAATAGATATTTAGGCTAAGGTGTACTTTTAAAAGCCTACTTTATAGAAGAGAATATGTACGTATATGTTTACATATGTGGACATGTCGGTATGGATATATTTATGCACATAGGCCTGTAGGCAATATACACACATACATTCCTATACATGCATGTGGTCTTAAGCCCATCCTAATCTTATGGGCCTAGGCATGCATACTGTACATGTTATAAGACTGAGAAAATTTTTACTTTACTTTCAAAGCCTTTAATGAAAGTTTCACCAAAGGCAGTTTTGGTTACTTTTGTAAATATCTAGCCCATTTTTAAGTTAATATAGTATATAACTATACATTTCTCAAATTTAACAAGTTCAACCTGGATTTCGAATTAAACCTCAACCTTATTGAGTGATGAAAATCAACATGTGCACAAGTAACGCCAATGAAGCCAAGAGTTTCCTGTGGGTACCTGTTAAAATCCGGTTTAAATCTGTTAATTTTGTTTCCAACTACCTTTTGTACCTGTTTGAGCCTCATCACTAGGTTTCAACTAGAATTTCTCCTGAGAACTACCTGATTATAAGCCTGTCCTGTAGACTTTTAACCTGGCTGGAAGGCCTACTGGCCTAGCTCCCTCTGTCAGCCATTGAGTCTGGGATTCAAATCATTACAAAGACTTAAAAGCTGAAACCAGTTTACTTGTCACTCCATGATTAGCATGCAGGATTTAGTCTGGAATGTAAATAGTAATTATGTGAAACTTAAATCTGGTAGTGCTACAACAGTTCTGCACTGCTTTGTGTAGTAACCAAGGACTTGGAAAAGTTAAGGGATGGCAAGGTTGTGATTTATACTTGTGAAGTGTTTTAAGCATTATTTAAGTGGAACTTTATTATTATTTCACTCATTTCAGCTACTGTATTGTATCACAGTCAGTATATTGCAAGATAGTTGTTTGTATTTTGAATGTAATTATTAATGCAGTATTTTATGTATTTTAAAATTGAAAGGCTGTAGTTTTTTATACTTCAACATTTTTCCCTCTTCATACCAACAGAACCACATCCTGGTATTTGGTTTTAGCCATAATGGCTGAGGATGATGACTTCATGCAGGAGGCAACCAGTAAATTAGAAAGCAGGCTGACAATTAAAGACCTAGAAGTGATCAAAGAGAACTTTATGGTGATTATTGGATTGTCAATCTACCTAATTCCATCAGCACTCAAAACATGGTGTATATTCACTATATTGCATGGCCAAGTATATTTTTCTCTTGTCAAACCATTAATAAATGATGAAAGTGTGCACATTAAAAAAACAAAAAAATTGTATTAGCTTTTTTCTGTATGATTAATTATTGTAATTATGAAATACATTTGAACAGGTACACATACAATATGTGTTTATCTTTCACCACACTTTGCAATATTGTGGCAATTCCTTTTTAGATATTGTGGTTACAGTATTAATATATTTTACCATTTATCACTTTTTGTTCTCAGACCCTAGGAAATGGTTATGATGACAAGCTCTCCTTAACAAAAGATGAATTTTGTAAAGTCATGGGAGAAAAGCTTAACAGAGGTACACGGGAGGAGGTAATCATTTCAGTTGTATGCATCAATTTTAGAGACATTTCTGATTTCCATGTAAATTTTTCAATGTATGATACATGAACAGGTTCAATGGTTGGACAAAAGGTCCAAGGTATAGTGCCCTAGATCATAAAGGTTTAAAAATAAGATTTAATTACACTTGACAGAATGCCATCTGGTTAAAATTCAACTTTTCCTGGCTGTCTCATCCCATTTTCTAGATTTTTTTCAAAAAAAAAAAAAAAAACAAACAATGAGCACATGCCTATACTTTGTGTTTTGCTTTCTTGTTTGTATTATAATTTTTGTGAATGTCAGCTGCTAGGGATGTTGATTTGTAATGTTTTAGCAGTAATGTTTCCTGAACAAAAACTCTGAGGGGACAGTTCAAACAATGTCGATGTAGAGCCCCAATATTACTTGGCGTAGGGATGTAGTTGTGGTTTGGAAATATCAGGGTCATATTTTCTCTTCCTTCTTTCTTTTTTTTTTTAAAATAAAGCAGCTGTATATACAGTAATTATGTATAAAATGATGCAGAAAGATTAAAGAACCTGGCCCAAATCTTTGACTTGCTATTTTGAAGGCAGAGATTCATTGAAACTCATCTTTATTTATTTAATAAAAAATTTAAATAAAAATGGGTACAAAGGGGTGAAAAGATGTACCAATATTTGCAGCTTTTTTTGAGCAGTTACAGTTTTCTCTGCAATTATGTATGAAACCAACACATACTGTATTCTTAGATGTAAAAATTTGAGAGAAAATTTCGAAAGTTTAAAAGATACGTGGTAAGTTAAGTTAGAGTTTCAGAGAACTCTGTAGACCTGTGATAGGGCCATTGTCAAGATTTATAGAGGGGTTGGTAAGCACAGGCATTCTGACGCTTAAGAAAAACAGCGCCACACTAGTAAAGAACTAATAAAGATGAGTAAGGCTTTGAATTTCATTTTATACTCTGTATTTGGAAATTTTTGATCTAACCATGATCATGTTCAGCCTTTTAAATTTCTAAGTACTTTTATTCTTCGCAGTACTCTGATTTGTTTGACAAGATTGATGTAGCTAAAGAGGGCATTGTTGATTGGGTAAGTAAATTCTTCAAAGATGATGAAATGTATCTTGCCACACACTTGTACTTCTTTCCTTTCAGCAATTAAAAAATTTTTGATTACCTGGTTCATATTCTGATGGAGGCTTTTGATAAGTTGTATCAACTTAAAAAGTTCTCTTTGTTTGTATACTTAAAGCAGCTCATGGAGTTGGTTCATGAAATTCAACAAATTTTTCCAAACCTGGCAAGTTTTGTTCACATACCAATGGCAAATGATCCATCTTAGACAATCCCCATACCCTACATACAGATAACTGTTTTATGTGTGAGAACTTAACGCTTCAAGTCGGTTCACAAAATTTCGTGACAAGACACTTTTTCAAATTATGTACAAAACTGTTACAAGTCAGGACACAAGAAATTTCAAAATTTTTACGTTTCCTGTGACTTTTGGACCTGAAACTTGACTTGTTATTCTAACTATAAGCATTGTTATATGGTAGTGACTCTTTGAGGCTCTCATTAAGTTATCGGTATCAACTCAATGAGCCTCTCTAAAAAATGAGCCACTGTATTTCTCCGTGTATAAAGTTCCTGTAGTTTCATTTTGTATTTTCGGGGTATTTAGGGGTATTTAAGAGGTAGTAAAATAAACCAGTAGATTTTCTTTTTGTAAGGGTTTCTTTTTATTTTTTAATTCTGTGTAATTTGAAGATATTACTTAGCAGGTGCAATATCAATTCAAGTTCTGATACTGTGCTACACATACATGATTATTTCCTGGTATGTGCAATCTTGGTTGTGTCCCATGTAGTAAAGTACTGGTATTTTGAAATGTGTCCACAAATTAGTTTAATTTCAAAAGTTATATAAGTCAATAAATTATACTTAAGTGAAGTGTAGAATGTCTCCAGCAGAACTCTTTGAATTTGAGAAACTTGGACAGTTATGGTAGGATATCAATGTCAATGAGCCAAAGACAAGAACTTATCAATTTATGAAATGTTAGCTTTCATATGTGTTTCATTTTTATTTCACTCTTCTGCTAGGATAAATTTGCATCACATCTACTGCTAGAGTATGTCGAGAAAGATGACAGAGTTAAATCTATGCAGGTAAGGAAGTACTTCTTTCATCTGAAGTAGCCTTATGAACCAAAAAAGTGAAAAATTTTAACCCTCAGTTGCTGTTGAATTGAGATCTATCAAATATTGAAAGAAGGGAGTTGAAGCAAGTACAATGTTTTGTTATAACTGTAGGGTAAAGATTAGAAGAGTTTAAAACAAGCACTCTATTGTACTCTAATTTGTACTCTAATTTGTACTAAGTTTTGATGGAAGGTAATCAAGATATAATAAAATGTAGTTTTCACATTTTTCTCACAAATGTCAAACTGAAGTAGGTAAGGCTATCGATTCACAGTAATTTACACTTTTTAGGCTGATCATCACACCCAATTTCCTTTTCTGTAATGCCATACTGCCATAATGTGATGGTGTGAGATGCATTGCAATTTTCAAGCCTAAAATTCCCTGTGTAAGGTGAATTCATATCCATATCTATCAACCACATATCCATTGACACCACAAGATGTCATTTAAGAGGCAGAACAGGCACGATGGATGCATGCACAGAATGCTTCGGATTTGGCACAGGTGCGTGGTTAACTTACATGTATGCACCAGTACACAAATGGGCTGGTTTGCATTTGTTGTTGGTTACAGTAAAATGTTCCTGGTTTCATGGGGTTACACTTTTAGTCCTTTAAAGTTATATGTGTTAAAGTCTATTATGAGATCTGGACAATCATTTAAAAAACGCTGGCACAATTGTGAAACTAAAAATTTAGTTGTGAGTCTATAATACAGTAAATCACCCTGTCGAATGTGCAAGGTTCCACTGATTAAGAATGTTACATTACTTAAAGTGTACCTCAAGCCAAAAAGTCAAAAATATATAGTAAAGGACATGAATTCTAACAGTCAAACTGCCATCTTCATAGGACATTCCTGAGCTGAAATAAAAAAACGTGTGGAAGTGTATTCACTTAAAACAAATTTATCCATTGCACAATAATTTGTGACTTCCTTGTTGTACAACTCACATAGCCTGCTTTGTTTCTCTTTAAAATTAAAAAAGTTTTCATGACCTTGAACACCTCCTGTTTGCTTGCATAGCATGTTGAATGGAGAGGACTTAATTTATTACATTGCCCCATTAGAGTTCTGTTCTGAAAATAACCCCTTGAAAACTTGATACTTTCTGATATTACTATACAGAAAATGTATAGTTTTGAAGAATGTTCCTATTCCTTTTGTTCATATTATGTTAATGAAAGTATTTCCATCAAATATCATGGGGTTCATTTTCATGAGTTGTCTTTCTGTAAAAAAAACTGAGAAATGCAAAATCGCTATGTTTCAATTGCATCATGTTAGAATTTTTTGTAGTCATTTAAGCAGAACATCCCTTGAGCTGATCATACATGCCTTGGTCTTATCTCAGCTAGACTACTGTTGTACCTTACTAAATGGTTTACCTAATTCTTCTCTTGCCAAGTTGAAAAGAGTGCAAAATTTTTCTGCAAAACTGGTATTTAACATAAACCAGTTTGATAGTGCCACTGAGTGTCTTAATGAACTCCACTGGCTTCCCAATAAGTACAGAATCCTTTTCAGACTCTCGTGCATGCCATATAAATGTGTCAATGACCAGACCCCATATTTTTGGAGTGGATACTCTCTTAGGTCTAAAGCTGATTGTGTTGTACCCAGAACTTGGACGAGGGCCTTTGGTGACAGCGTTTTTTCTGTGTCAGGCCCAAGGGAATGGAACAACCTTCCTGCAGACCTTTATTCGTGTGGTTCCTCCACCATTCATAATGCGTGCGGCTCGGTAACTTGCCGTTTGGTCTACCCCCGGAAATTAAAACAATATTGTGGGTGTCACGTGATCAACGAAGACACCAACCCTGCCTTTGCTATCTCCGAAAACACAGTGTTTCAGAGATAGGGAAGGCAGATTTGTCTTCGTTGATCATGTGAAACCCGGAACATCGTTTTATTTTCCGGAGGTAGGACAAACAGCAAGTAACCTAGCCGCACGCATAATGTGTTGGGAAAAACCTCAAGACCTCCCTGTTCAGAAAGGCTTTCCACTACTTCTCTGACTCTAATTAATTAGCAATTTTGCAGATGTATTTGTTTTGTAAAGCACCACTGCATATCTTCTATAGAAGTGTGTGCTATGGAAATGTTATGATTGTTATATTAGATAAATAGTTTCTAATCTGGTGTGTAGTATGGAAACTGAAGATTAAGAAAAAGTTTTGACAATGTGTTGTATTTGAAAGAAAACAAGATTTTTTTTTTTT
Source organism: Holothuria scabra (assembly GCA_037179385.1). Lineage (NCBI taxonomy): Eukaryota > Metazoa > Echinodermata > Holothuroidea > Aspidochirotida > Holothuriidae > Holothuria > Holothuria scabra. The sequence goes on along the minus strand of CM074187.1, from coordinate 2,506,410 downwards.
CCATCACAATTTGAAACAGGTTCCCCAGTGGCATGATATCAAAGTTCTTCCAAGGTCAGTGTCTAATCTTTTTTTCTAAAATGTACATATGAAACAGACTTTGTCTTATACTGTTTCTAAAAGTTGCTGATTAAGTCAAAGCTCTATGCTTTGAAAGTGAAAATTGTTAATCTTAGTGTAATATGTATACTTTTTTCTTGAACTGGGTTCACCAATGTCTGGGTGATGATTTCAACCCTGGTGACAACATATACTTAAAGGTAAAGAGCAGTCCCCCAAACTTATTTTGAAGAAAAAGCTAAATAACTCAATTTTCATCTTATTCCTCTTCAAAGTATCTTTTATTACATTTTATGACTGTACTATTACATATATTCAAGGTAAACCAAGCAGTTATTCTGGTTAATTACACATTTGAAGAGAAAAAAGATTGTCACATGACTCCCAGCAGCCAATCATGAAATTGCACAGTCTACTACACTTCTTCAATTTGGGATGACTGCTCCTGCCCTTTAAAGCAAATGCATGAGAGGAACGGACCCTTAGCTCAGATAAATCCTGACAGCCATTGCTGCATTTGTGTTCAGCTTCATAGAGGAATGCAGTCACAATGCCTCTTTTGTGTTAGTCACTGGATATCTCCTGAGCAGCTTCATGGGTCAATTCACACATGAAATATTCCATTAAACTTGACTTTATCCAAAATTCCTGCCACGTGCCTGCTACAACAGCTACCAAATTTGAGAAGAAGCTAAGGGGCTTTTCCCAGTGAGTGCAGTTTCCATTCCTTGATTAGTACCATGCAATTCACTGAGATTGTTCAATGTCATTATAATATTGTTGATTGCAATTACTTTGTCTTTAGTTTGTGAATTGTGTCTAGGCTTGAGGATACTGAAGGTAACTCATAGAGGTTCTTGTAACGAGCATTGTAATGTCTTAAACTGATGGAGGAAATATCATAGTTTCGAGTTAGTCCTTTTAAACTGATAACCAAGTACCTCTCTACATTTTCTCTTTTAGTCCACACAAAGATATCATCCAGAAAGTTGCCTTCCTCCGAAGTACTGGTCGTTATTTAGTTGTCAGTAAAGAAGGATGTTTATCAAACTGGGATTCCCATCTGCAGATGCAGAAAACAATGAAAGTAAGAAAAGAAAAGATGTAATGAGTTAAAGTATACTGTGTGAAGCTGAATTACAAATTCTTTTAACTTCTATGAATTCTTCTCCCAAGGGCTAGATAAATGAAATTGGAAACGATGTCAAAGTCATACTGAAGATGGAACTTAAAACATGTTCGAAAATTAAGCATTTTCATGGTGCCAAACTTTGCATTAAGTTAAATTTAAGACTTTAGTCAATATTACCATATTGATTGTGTTGTGTGTTGTGATAAGTTCTGTCATTTCATTACATACAGAATAACTCTGTGCCTGACAAACATTACAGGAAATGCCCATTAGCCAGAATTTAGAAAAACTCCAACACAACTGATCCTCTTAACTCTCTTTAGCCCAACTTCCTGGCAGACATGAACCTCATCTTGACTTCTGAGACCTTACAAGTTGAAATTCACATATGCATGACACACTGAAAAGCTGTACTGGGCCAATAGGACACCTTCCCCCAACAAATTAATAAGGTGGCCTCATCCTTCCTACCTGAGTTGCCATTGCATTGCATAGTGTACATGTAGTTCTCTAAGTGAATTGTTCATTTAGTTTTGTTTTGTTGTTAAAAAATATTTCTTCTCAGTCCATTGTCTTACTGTTTAAAAGATTAGTTTTGTAATATGTACTGTTTTTCTCCCTTTCATCCAGATATCAAATGATTCAGTCAAACCGAGAGATGTCTGGGTTACAACATTTACTGTTCTCCACAATGTAAACAAGATAGCTCTTTCTTTTACTAGCAAAGAAATATGTAAGTTACAGCTCTTCATTTTACATATTGTAAGTTATATTGGTTGCTAGTTACCAAGGTGTTGAAGAAAGTAACCCAGCATGCCCTGATTTGAATTGAATAAATTCACACTCTCATGGCCCAGTCTAAGAGTCTTATCCCTACTGAGCAACCCTCTGACATTCCTGTAAGGCTTTGGAATTTGAAAGTAAAGATTTGTCCTTAGGCGAAAGATTGTTATGCAATGTCATCTAAACGTGCAATGATTGGTTTCAATCCTAACAAGTTAAAGGACTGTTATTCTGTGGACATCTACTTGGCAAAGGCTTGTTATCAATTGCACAGCAGAATAGTCGAAAAAGAAGTAAGGAATTTGGGTGGAAGACTTGGGATAGAGCTAGGGTATAGGACTATAGGCTAGCAATTCATTAGAGATTTCGTCCCCTTGAAGGAACGATAAAATTGCCTTTGCCTGCTTTAGGGGTTATATCTCTTGATGTCACATTTTTGCGGTTAACTCACTTGCAGTGGAAAACAAGAGGCTCGAAGCATAATGACGTAATTTTCAGAGTTATAGAAAATTATTCGCTAAAACTGAACTTCATGGATAAGTTGACATTAAAACAAATTTTAAGCCAGAAAAATCGGTCCAGGTTTGGTGGAATTGTATAAAATTTTTAGCACGAAAACTGTAACAGAACAATGGTCAGTTCTTGTCTTACATGCAAGGTAAATATTTGCGCCGACTACGCAAATAATCTCTTGTGGTTAAATGACGTCAAAAAATCAGCCAGTTTGTTTCCTGGTCAGCCAGTTGGTTCTGCCGTTCTTCAAGTGGACAGATTTTCTCATGTGAGGGATTCGGAAAAAGAGCATATGCATTATATACCAGTCGGCATGAAGAAGGCAGATATGTAAAAAGTCACCGCAAACAATTTAATTTAATGCCAGTGTAAAGCACCCTCTCACCTATAGCACCTGGAACAGGAAACTAGGTTTTACCAAGTTGCGCTGTGGACTCTTTAAAAACTTTACAGTATTTTGTTTATAAAGTTGATATTTGATGATACTTCACATGATTTATCATGCTTTTACCTTGCTCACAGTTTGTTCGAAAAATTTTTCATTTTAAAAATTTGTGCTATGTGTCAAAAGCAAGATTGATGCTGACCCATGTATCACTCGATCACATGTAAGTACATTGTATGAATCAGTGAAGAAAACATAATCCAAAGGAGCATTTATTGTCTTTCCTTATTTGCAGTGATTTATGATTTGAGTACAAAGCTGGACCTCCACTGTCAGTACAGAGTTTTTGGATTGCACAATACACCTTTAACGATGGAGTACTGGTATGTTAAATCTGTGTGAAGAAGACTTCTATAATGAATACCATAGTAGTACCATACATTCTTTGCTGAATGGAACCTGCTGTCATTGTGCTCAGCATAAGCAATAGAGTAGGGAAAACAAGCCAGTGAGCCACAACTGGAAAAGAGGCTGTGGCCTGCTCGACTTGAACCAATTGGTTGGAAACCGTGCCGTAAAACTCTGTCTATGCTGAAGATGTTTGACTTTGTAACAATTCAACAGAAGGAATTAGTAGTTGTAAAAGCTACAAAATAAGTATATAAAATGAAATTTATGTTGTATGCATGTTTTCAAAGCAATTTTGATAGATTTGACAGATTTAAAAACTTGCTCTGAGTCAATTTCCCTTTATATGTCTGACTGCATGGTCAAGTGGTCAGAGCATCTGACTTACAAACAGGAGGTGTGGAGTTCAACCTGGCCCAGCCATATGGAAGACTTAAAAAAGTAGAACCTTAACTGTCATTGTGACAACATAAGCAATGGAGTAGGGTAAATAAGCCAGTGAGCCATGACTGGAAAAAAGCTTCAGCTTGCCTGATTTAAATGAACTGGTTAGAAACTGAGCTGTAAAACTTCATCTCTGGCTAACTCCCGTTTCCAATACTCAATATAAGCTTCATCTATTCCATTCTATGCACAAAAAATGGTGTCATTGGATGATACTATCTGCTGTTCCATTATAATTTTTACAGGTGGAGGGACTAGACTAAAAATTAAACTTGTGGGCTTAAAACCTACACCTTCTCTGTCATCGGTGGCATGCTTTGTGGGGATGGGTCAGGAGTAGCCTGCAAAGGAAACCTAGTTGTCCAACAAGAACTACGGCAGGGATAGGCCATATTGGCTCTGTATTGGCAATATTTTTCCATGCATAATTTTTTTTCTTGTAAAATAGGAATCATAGATAATTAACTTTCTTCTCAATCTGACTCCTCTCACACTGATATGTATTTATTTTCCCTTCATAAGGAACCTCTTTGTGTGTTATACCAGTAGTTTGAAGGTTAGTTATGACATGTAACATTCATGATACTTTTAGGTTTTCTGTCCTATTTCAATTCACAGGAATGACCCTAAAAATTCCAATGAAGCCATTTTGGTTGTTGGAGACACAGGTGGTAATGTCAATGCCTTCCTTTTTTCATCTGTTCATATGGCCCTGTTTGATCGGCCACATCAGCCAGCTGGAGAATCACAGGGTATGTTGTGAAGCTTTGAGAATCAAAAAACATGAATTTAAAGCACCTTACATTGGACTTACAAAGAAATGTGTGAGAAAATTTATGGGTAAGAAATTACCACTCCATATTTGCAGCAGGTTTGAAGTATACAATTTACAATTTTTAAGGGGAATCAAAGTACATGCAAAATCTTATGTCTTTAGTTGATTTGGATTTATGAATTGTATGCCACCAAAAATACCAAACACTTAAAAAATGGAATCTACTGCCATTATGCACGATGCTTGGCATAAGTAATTGAGTAATGATAACAATCCATTGTCTTTCAACTGGAAAAAGAGCAGTGGGCACCTCTAGAAGAATCCAGGAGGTTATAAGTTGAGGTAGTCTAATCTAACCTATTAACAGGCATGAGATACTTCCTCTTTTTAGAGGAATTTTCCTTTTTTTGTGCTAAATTTCGCAAAAGTTTCTGTCATAAATGTCTTATAAACTTCAGCTAGTAAACATGTGCAAACAGCCCTCACAGTTCAGTCCAATCAGAAGTGTAATATAATGGCAGCAATGCCACTAGGAGCCCCCAGCCCTGGTGCCTGCCTCTCAGTTTCCTCTTTTTTCTGGAAGTCTCAGGCTCTTTTTCCTCTTTTTTTTTTTTTAGATGTCTCAGGCTCATTCCTGTATTAAAATGAGGTGAACGGGCTTCATAAATATACAATGTTGTAACTTTTTGAGTGGTTGTAGGCATGATGAATTCACTTGATGCTTTTTATGGACTAGCTCTGTGTACTCACTGAAACTAAATGCTGTTAATAAAGTATTGTTTTATGTGTACCTTGATATGGTTTTAATACCATTCAATTTTGGAATTTTATTAAAAACAATCTGTTTAAAATATGAATTTATTTTCCTGCAATAATGGTTCCTGATTTTTGCAACATCAGTTTCATAGTCATCCTGGGAACCCTTGATGGTCAGTTTACCAGTGACACTGATAAGACCAGGGAAATGGATGCAATTCTCATGGAGATGGTATTTTTTAATTTCAATATTACAAATATAGATAGTTTCATTGCCATGAAAAAACTTTATTTGTTACAGGGTTTTGCATAAACTTTGAGGGAAGTCAGTGTTTGATTTTAGACTGATAAACCTATACTCTGTATTATTTCACTTCATTCATCAGAGCAAATCGTTCAGGTGAACTACAAGGACCTTTTGAAGGACAAATTAAAATATTGTAGACTAATAAGACATAATGGACATCAAGAATGGACAAGAATGGGTTAGTATTTGTTTATGCTGGAGAACATGGGCATTTTTTAGTACATTATTTGATTGTCTGAGGAGGGTCCTTCTACTTTGTATGGTTGCTACTATTGACAAAAGTGATGAAAAATCCATTAATATTCGTAGGTGCAATTAGCTGGTGAATTGTGTGCATTGATTAGTAAAAGACATATTGCTTGTGTGCAAATGCTTCCTAACTTTGCTTTCGGGAGGTCTGAAGTCCGACTTGTGGCCGGGTCATACAGACAACTAAAATAATGGAACCTTCTGCCTGTGTGCTTAGTGCTCAGCATATGCAATGGACTAGGAAAAAATGCCAGTGAGCCACTACTGGTAAAAAGTCTGTGGCCAGTCTGACTAAAATCAATTGGTTGGAAATTAAGCTGTAAAACGTCATTCAATGACGTAGCTAACTTCATTATATTGCATATATATCACATCATACCATGGTTGGGACACTAGTTACATGCTAACATCCTTATTTTGCCATAAAAGAGAAACACTTCCTCAATTATCTGTGATATTGTCAAAAGCAATGAGTAAATGAAATGTAGTGCAACCACCACAAAGGAGGGGGGGGGAGGGTAGCACAATGTTAAATGGAGATATGGAATTGGGTCATATGGGTAGACTTATTAGAATTGATGTCTCTGCATGTTGGATATGCATAGGGCTAGTACTTTTTCTGTGAGTTTCAGCAAAGCTATGCATTGTTAAGCATCTTTATAATAAGCTCATATTTTATGGAGGGAGCTGTATTTATGAAATTCTGTGGGTCTTGTTTTGTGAACTTCAAAGAAGTAAACGTCCTTTTGTGTTTATAAATTGTCAAGCACAAATGGCCATTTTTATTTTATTTTAGACGGAAAATTAACCATTGGTATACTGAATGATACTTTATGGTTATGTACTCTAACACAAAACAGGACGCACTTTTAATTTTTGTTTACTTGTTTTGTTGTGTTTTTTTTTTTTCCATTTTGTAGTTAAATTTGCCCAACACTTGGACTGCTTCATATCTTGCTGTACTGCCAATCAGAACTCATTGGTTTTGGGATGGATTGAAAAGGCAAGACAAAAAATGAAAACGTACGTGTACTTCTTTTCATGTTTTTTCCTGTCCTTCAAATGACAACTTGATTTGAACAGAATTACACACTCTCTAGTCTTCTATTCTTTTTCTTTGGCAGAAAAAACTTCCTTCTTTATAAAAAATATTTCCTGTATATGTAAAAGACAATGTGTTACACAGTGGTACTCATGCATAGTAGCAAATAATGGAAACAGGGTGTAATGTACAAAGTTGTTCGTAAGTGCTGAAGTAGCTTATGGATATTTCACAAAGCTTGAAGGGAATTAAGGGAAAACACTCTCTTTTGAATTTGTTTAGTAGTCTGACATGTTTCATGACTGGCTCTTGCAATTCACGTGACCAAATTTTTCTCACTAAACTATGAAATTTAAGAGGGTAACTGATTGGTAGGTGAAACAGGAAGAAATCTGTGGGATCTGGCTGTTGTTTCAAAATAACTGTCCGTCAACTGCTTTTGTCCTTAAAGTATGGACCTTAAATTTGGACTCATGACAAAAATGACTTAGTGTTACAAATGTTAAAGGAAGTGTGACATGAAAATGACAAAATTGGGCATTGGATGTAAAAAGCGCAGTGTTTTAATCGAGTCACTAGATCAGTGACTCAAGTCACCAGTTTTCAAACTTTTAAGTGACTGAGTCTAGCCATGGACTCGAGTCACTCTACTTTTGCAATGGGGAAATTACTCCTGGATTCTATCGAGTCACTGTCATTTTGAGAGGAAGTGACTCAAGTCGTGACTTGTTACAACACTGAAAAAGCAATACAAAGCATAAAAATTGCCACAATTTCCATCAAAATCCATCAAAAATTGACCATTTTACAGGACAATTTCTGATTTTCACTTAACCATAAATAAATGTGAGCTCAAAATGCAAATCTGGTGATGTCATGGGAGGGACATACCATATATGGCTGATGTTATCCTTTGGTTTTACAATCTTCATTTCAATGACAGTTGTAACGTTCGTTTGCCTTGAGGGCTTTATTTTGGAACTCGAAATTGTTTCCTTGAAAATCATCAGTATCAATTACCAAACCATAAACAATCTTAGGAGTAATTAAGGGATAAGTAATATAGGGTTAACAAAAGAAATGTCAATACTATGCAACACTCCATTTCATAATTTTTTCATAAGCAACAAGTGTCTTCAGAAACATTCAAACTTTGAAGAGGTATATCTGGAGACCCGAAAAAAATATTGAAATAATTCCAATGGAGTTTTCCTTAGAACAGTTCACTCCATAACTGCCAAGGAAAGTCAGGTCATTTTGCTGACATGTCACACTACCTTTAACAACATTGTAATTTAGTTTTACTGTGATAATAATTCTAGTGTATCTACAGGCAGCTCTGGCATCTGTGCAAAGTGCAAACCTTATTACTTAGTAGTAGATGCAATCCATTATATGTTTTGTTCCTTGTTCAAACTATCACTTACGTTTTATTATTTTGTTATTCTACAGGAGTTCGTTTCACATTTCTCAAGGAGTCAACTCATTTGATTATCATGAAATTCTTAATCTAATAGGTAAGAAGTCTTTGCAACATTGTGCAAGAATTTAAAAATTTTTCTTTCATTTCTTTCCAAATAAAACTTTTTTTTATCACATTACTTGAGGCTGTAATTTAGTCTCTTATTGTCTTTTCAAAGGAATCTGTTTTAATCAACTTGTAAACTGTTGTGTTACATTTGTGTTTGTTTTTCAGCCACTGCTGGAGTCAACAATCATGTCTGTCTGTGGAATCCATATGTTGTCTCAAAACCAGTTGGGGTAAGGTTTCTTTTATTCTAAGGAATGTGGAATTAATTTTTTTCAGATTCTGAAAATGATTGTTCTCTAATTTCCAGCTATAAACTTGAAGAGCTTTGATATGCTATATGAGTTGTTAACAAAAGACACAATATCATTAGAAATTAGTCTACTTTAATACTGTTTTCTCTATTCTTCTAAGTTCAAATTAGTTTACATATTGTGAGAAACTTGATGTGTTCAATCAAGGTAAATACTTAAAAAGGATTTTTCAGAATATCTTTTTGAAATTTCTTCTTTGAAGGTGATAAGTTAATTAGAGTTTAATCTAAATGTAGGGTTGCAGAAACCAAATTAATATTATAATACATAGGTATGGGGAAATGATAATTAAGTCAAACTGACATTGAGAGGTTTTGAATGACAATGAATACCACAGGGCCATTTTGTGCAACTTGTTTCTCATGAACGTAAAAGGTATATTTCTTTAGAACAAAGAAAATAAAAAGAAGTGCCCGTGGCTTTTATGTACTTGTATAGCAGTGTTACTCTGCAATGGGTAGTGACTTGCTGGATTCCCTGAAGGTCAAACAAGGTGTTGGGTTGGCCAGTCCAGGTCTTTTGTCTAGTGGTAGAGCATCCTCCTCTAGTCTTAGAGATCCAGGTTTGATTTCCACAAGAAGTCATACCAAAGACTTCAAGCAATGAAATCTGCTGTTGTTTTGAGAGATGACCTGCATTTAATGGAGAAGGAAAACCGATCCAGTGATCCTCAGCTGTAAAGAGGGATATGGGCACCACCAAATTGAACAAAAAGACATTTAACCCCCAACAAATTAAGGCATTTAACTGCGGCCAACATTGCTGCAAACCTGAGTTCAGGAAATAATTTAGTGTTCAACTTTTGCATAGCAATTTTGCTGTCTCAGGGCTTTTCAATCACAAAATCACTATTAACCCATATGTTTAATGTAGAAAATCTGCTACACAATTTTGCATTTGTATAGCAATTTGTCTATTTTGTGTAGCAAAATGCAATAGGATACAGGATAAATTATTCCCTGGAGTTACTTTTAACATTTAGGAAGCCCCCATTCTTTTCCAAGGTCATTGTCCTATTAATCTTTCAGTTGACCTTGTGCATTGACCACACACTGTTGTCATCCTTTGGGCAGAAAAATGGGACAAGTGGCCACACCTGTAGGAATTGGCCCTGTACATGTAGCAGACTATGCACGTATTCGACTGGTTGACAAATCGGCTGTCTGCATTTGTCATTGTTTGTGTGTTTTGCCCCAAAGGAGAGTGTACTTCCCACTCTGTGACATCATATGCACAAGGTCTATACGGGAGATGCAGATTAATAAAGTGTTAATATGATTTAAAGTGTAGAACTGTATCCTTACTAGGTAGTAAGAAAGTATGTGTTACCACCTTGATATGCAACTGAAATGAATATTTGCCTTATGTATATGCTTAGTCATTGATATATTATTTGTTGTATCACTGACTTGGTTTTCAAAGTCTTTTGAATTGTAATATTGTTGAATGTGACTATTGCAAGTCGGGAATACATTTTTATTTTCAGTTACTGAGAGGACATATGGCCCCAATCCTTCATGTACAGTTTAACTTTTCAAGAGGACAACTCATAAGTTTTTCCAAAGACAAGGTGTTAAGAATGTGGGATGTTCAGCTTCAAGTATGCTTACAGAGAATTGCTGGCATGTTTCCTAAAGGACATGAGTGTGAGTAGTCTGCAGCTTTGACTCTTAAAGACTTAAAACAATGGAATCTACTTCAGTTGTATGTAATGCTCCCAATTAGCACTGGAGTGAAAACAACCTTGTGACCTCCAAGTGGAGAAAGACTGTTGGCACTACTAGAGTAAACCAGAAGGTTATAAGTTTAGGTGTAAAACTCTGACAAACCAAATCTTTAATGTTCTTTCTTTAGTCTCAAAAGGGTAATGGTTTAACTTGCAGTCAAACCGTCATCATCATCATGCTATCAAGTTATTTGGTTGCTAATCATTATTTGTTCCATACTTAACAGAATACATAATCAATTTGTGCTCCATACCATGGTCAAGGGGTTAGTATCCGACTTGCAGTCTAAAACTCTCGAGTTTGGTTCCTGGCCGGGTCATACCAAAGACTTCAAACACAGAACCCACTGGCATTGTTCATGTTGCTCAGCATTGGAAATGGAGTAGGGAAAACAAGCCAGTGAGCCAAAATTGGAAAAAAAAGACTGTGGCCGGCGTAACTTTAACCAATTGGTTGGAAACTTAGCCATAAAACTTCATCTAACCTAACCTAACCATACCAAGAAAAGTTATGGTGAGAGAAGGTACAGTTTTGAGTGCCAAAATCTGCTGACACTGAAATGACTGCCATTTGACAAATAAGTGCAAACTAGAAACTGTCTCTCAGTGCCAAAAAAGTGCTAAAAATAGTTTTTTCCTGTTAGCACAGCATGTGCCATAGTGTGGCTGCTATTTTTATGGGCAAAAATGTAATCTGTGTTGTGTTAGTCTAACCTATCGTGTAAAATCTGTGAAGGATGTTCTCTTGGATAGAGAAGTATTCAATTTATGAATGCTGCTTGCAGTTAGTTGTTCTTCCTCATACTGACATGAACATGATCTGTTCTGCCAACTTTTAATGTGTTTGACTTTCTCATTCTTAAGTTTCACATAATGTCACATGTCAAGAAATTCCACTTACAGATTTTTACTGAAATCATGCAGTTGATCACATAGTACAAAGAGTGATTTTGCATGGCTATGCAACTTGTGCAAACAAGCTCAATCAGTGTCTCTGTTGTATGTTGGAGTTGCAAACTGAGTAAAAATTGCCTTTTAAAAACTTGATCAAAGGTGCACATATCACAAATTTTAGTGTATGATTCTGAAGGGGGTGATGTCAATTCATGATTGTTTTGATGGAGAGTTCTATTGGTTGAATAGATCTCATTTTCTGGTCCTCTTTTCTCTTTCAAGTGACATCATCAATGTACTTTCATGAAGAAAAGAATCGATTGTTTGTCTCCTTCAACAACCAACTTACTATGATGGAAATGAGACCAGAGGTCAAAGGTCGTATTCTGAGTCACGAGAAAGGAGTCACATGTGTACTTTACAATTCAACTTTTGACCAGGTGTGTATTACAAGAGTCCTTTTCTTGCTCTGAACCTGAAAGATAAATTGAGGTTTCACTACCTGGCGTTAGTGGAAGGTGAAGAAATATTTTTGGGCAACTAAATATCAGAGATATGTCTGACTGGCTTTTTTTTTTTGCCCATCTCATGCATGATAATGAGTGGATTGGGACAAAACTTGAACAGCTTAGATGGCATTACCTCCTGCCTGTGATGGCTATATTTGGAATGGGGGTGGACTATATGCATCAGGCAGCTAAGTGATGGCTGAAAATTGCTGGTAACCATTTGCCATAATTTTTGCGTTTCTTTTGTTTACCTTGAGCCATGGATGATGGCTGCAGACAATCCAAAACCCCCAAATAAGCAGATTGAGTGCAGATTTCAATTGAAGCCAGCTATCCATGGTACAGGTAAGCAGAAGAAATGACAATATAGCATTCCAAAATGGCTGACAAATCCCACCATCACTTCTTCGCATGTATGCTAGTACAGTAGTTTAGGTTATAGCTTGTAGGTGCAAATTCTTCATCTTTGTTAAGGTTGGGATAAAGTTTAAATATGACTAAAAATGCTTGTGTAAAATTAAACTCTCTGGAGGAAAGGTCTGTTGTGCATGAGTTTCACAAAATATGTTTACTCCATTTTAAAGATGTGCCCTATGGCACTTGGTGATCATAGTGATCTTGATGTTGCAGACTGCATGGATTGCGGTCACTTGAATGTGATACATTCTCCCATGCAAAGGTAGCTCTTATAACCTCTTGAACTACTCTTCAGAACATCACATGCGCCATATTTGTTCTGACATTTACATTATCATTGATAAATCCCAACATGTGATGTTTTGTCCTTCAAAGTGGTGGTTTTAACCCTGGAAAATTTTTTAACATATTATAGATAAGGGGTAAAAAATCAGAACTTGAAATGCTAGTCTGTCTTAAAGGATATGGGTGCAATTTGCAAATGATGTGTGCAGATGATGTACTTTTTCCCTTCTGTAAATTACAGAAAAATTTTTTTTTTTTTTTTTGTATTTTTTATGTGTTACAGGTGATAAGTTCATGTCAAGCATCAACAGTGAATATTTGGATGTTATCAACAGGTCAAAAGGTCAAACAATTCTTAAATTGTCATGGTAATGCTGAAATAACGACAATGGCATTAGATCACAATGAAACAAGACTTTTCACAGGCAGTACAGATGGACTGGTCAAGGTCAGTTGTCCATTAAATACATATTAAAGAGGTTTTAATGTTTCTTTGGAAAACAGTCCCTATCATTCAATAAAGAATCGGATTTAAATTTATGGTACTGTACATGTACCTATGGTGGAGTACTATTCATTATTTTGACTTTAAGTAAGAAGGGTTCACCATGTCCAAAAAAAAAGAGGTTTTCAATTTGTTTAAATTTTTCCTAAAGGCAGTCAATTACCCCAAACTTACATTTTTATAGTATTCTTTAGAAATTCTCAGTTGGCACAGCTCTTTGATTGACTGAAAATTCCAAAAATGCAGAGTACTGTAGCTCATTACACACAGCATGTCCTGTACTTAGAGTGTTTTGATTACATGTTGGGTCACGTATTTTCACCCTGAAGCAATAACCTGAAATAGTATCTGAATGAAGATGAGTATAAGGCAGTTGTGAAAGGACCTTAAGTAAGTGGGTAGGAGAATAGAACTGTTTTGGGGGTGAGAAGATTTGGCCTTGAAATTTTGGATGATAGGTTACTGTATTGCTGGTTTCTAAAAATTTAAAAGGAAATTTTCACATAAGAACATTATGTCAGGCTTTCCAGAGGTGCTGCAAATCACACTCCTCAGGAAGTTAAGGAGTGTAGTAGATGCTATTTTATTAGACATCAATAGATTCACATTATCTAACATTCTTCATGTAGGTGTGCAAAAAATCACTCCTTAGAAGTGATTTGAGGTGAGTGATGGTGTGCCATAACATTCACATACCTGGAAATTAAGACCTGATTTCAGAATGTCAAAAGTGTATGAACCTTGTTTTTTAATGATATATATTCTTTCAAATGCTTGTTAAATCTTGCAATACCAAGTATAAACAAAAGTTATTGACAGCTGTTCATTCAAGGCATATTTGTAGTGATCCTGATAAAGGCATTGGAAAGCTATAAAGAATGACATTTGATGCTTGACATGTGGTGTGATATTTTCCTTTTACTTACAGATATGGGATTTTAATGGTCACTGCCATCACATCTTGAATGCAGGGATGGGTCATGTTGCAGAAATATCTCATATCTTACTCCTCAAGAGGGCTTTAATTGTACTTGGATGGGATAGGTTTGTTCACTACCTTAACTACTGATATAGTATCACATAAATTCTTCTCTCTTTTCTTGATTTTCTCTGCGAGATAGGGAATTTAATGATCACTTTATATGTAACGGTTTGGATGTCAGATTTTCTGCATAAATTGTCTCATGCAGTATCCAACACCTATTCCCCCTTTCATGATGGAAGAAAATCCCAGAGAAAAGATCCAATCAATCCCCCACTCTTTGTTTTATCATGCAGCATTTTTACCTGGACAGAATGCTAGATTCCCCTCCAACTTTAAACATTTTCTCCAAATATTAGACTTCCTGAGCAAGAGGCTTTCAAGGCTCTTAAGTTTTTGTGCACTCGTATCTAAAAGCTCTTTAAAATTTCATCCAGCAGTGGATTTTACAAGGTTGAATCTGATAGTTTGCTGAACTCAATGGCATTTTTTTCCCTCCATTTTCTTTGAACATAAATCATTGAGTAATATTCGTACATGAAATTTACGTTACAAATATGTGCAGACATTGTGTATTTAAGAAAAAAAAAAAAAGAAAAGAACAGGATATAATTTTGACATAATATATACAAAGTATTACTGGTAAAAACTCTGGGGGCAGTCTGAAAAAGCTTTTTGTAAATCATTGTAGCTCACCCTGTTTTTCCTAAAAGGTTGACTTTTGGAGTAAATATAACTCAATGGCATTTACTGAGACACTTGTCTCTGGAAAAGCTAGGGGTATGGTCTAGTCCAATTTGAAACTTTATTAACAGAAGACAAATGAATACGCAGTTGTAACAGTTATTTAAGTTTGTAATTAATGGTTTGTGGCAGCACATTGATGGGTATCAGGATTGATGAAGTTCACAACCTGCTGTTATATGGAATGATATCAATAAACAGTGTTAAGATTAAAGTTGTGCAATCTTTCCATTTTCAACCCTATGCTTAGTCACTTTGCTCATACACAACTTCTCGTATATGATTTGAGATGCTTATTTGTAACCTATAACTTCTGACAGCCCCATGAAAAATTGTTTTATTTTAATTACAGGTATGTCACTGTGTTTAGAGACCAACAAATTGGTCCATTCCATGTTGAACCAGCAGACTGGAAAGGTGGCCAGGTGAGAATTTGTTTCTACTTTTCGAAGAATTTTCTTTTTCACACTGAGAAGTGTATTTTTAGTTTTAGTAGTTTACTGTACCATTTTGCTACAGCTTTTGATAATGTTGAGGTCCATGCAATGACAGGGGGTCCAGAAGATGATGCTTTCTGACCCAGGTATTATCAGAACAAAAGTGGCCCATTGTTACAAAAAGTTAGTCTTTCCATGAAAAATCATTCCTGATCCTGTTTATGAGTCTTGTGAGACCTGATTGCATGCATGACTTTCATTTTTATAGGTAAGAAGTGAAATAAGGTTAAAATTTTTATCCTAGCAGTATACTGTTAACTGGATGAAAGGATTGACTGTGCCAGCTAAATTACAATGAAAGAAAAGTTATGTTTTTTACTCATTACTCTTCAAAGATACAATAATCTTTATAGAAGGGGGGGGGGGGAGGGACAAGGCAAAAGAATAGTTATGTATAACAGACACAATATTTATACTATTTGAATTCTTTCTTCTTTCCTCTGTCAGGAGCACCACGATGACATCCTCTGTGCTGCTTTTATGGGTCCCCATACTCTGGCTACTGGTAGCTATGACGGTGAAATTGTTATTTGGAATACAGGATCTGAAGTCGCATCCAGACACTTGACTCAAAGAATCATCAAACAAAGGAAAGAGAGAACTAAATCAGTAAGTTAAACACAAGCAGTTTCATTTATACATGTCTCTTTATTGCTGTTTCCTTAAAGGACTTGCCATCAAGTGTGACGAGACTCTCTGTAAAAATTATTATATTCTCAGTGCACAGCAGAACATGGTCAAGTATGAATGATAACTAAGGCTATGCAGTGTGCTGAATGAAAGTAACCCACAAATGTTCCATTTGACACAATGGATTTCATTTGAGTCAATGTTTTCTTGAAATGATTTCCATTGTGACAAAGTCCGTACAGGTCCTGAAAATCATAGAAAGTCAGGGAAAACTGAAATTTCAATTTCCAGGTCTGGAAAGTCAGGGAAACTCAGCAGTTTTTTCAAAAGATCCTGGAAAAGTCAGGTAATTCTAGAAAGTAAACTTATTGATCTGATTATCTCAATGTTCTGATACATTATGTTTGGAAAAAAGACAGAAATATTGGATTTTTGAAGTTCTTGGAAAATACAGTCAAGGTCATTGAAAGTTACTGAAAAGTCATAGAATTTTGTCATTTTGAATGTATATGGACCCTGCATGAGTAAAGTTGAAGACTCCTTAAGTGTTGTAGAGCAGGTGTGTAACATTCAAATTCTTCAGTACCATCCTGTGTTTAATATTTGCATGGTTATGCATCTTTCCAGCTGTTTTGTTGAATAACTTTATTTTTGCAAGAGTACATGCTTATCAGTTTAAAGGTCAAGAACATTCGCCTCAAACTTATTTTGAAGCAACAGCTAAATATCACAATTTTTATCTTATTTCTCTTCAAAGTATCTTCCATAATACTGTAAATTATGACTTCAATATTGTATATTAAAGGTAAACTAAGCAGTCACTCATTGTAAATTTCACATATAAAGAGAAAAAAACATGTCGTATGACTCTAAACAGCCAATCATGAAACAGGACAGACTTCTACTACACTACTTCCAAGTCTGGTGACTGCTCTTGCCCTTTGTAACTTTATACAAAGCTCTTGGTAAATGATTGTAGAATATTTTACGAGTTCTAACAGAAGTTTACAATCCACAAATTTTGAACATTGCTTTCAACTGCCATTGCTACTCACTTTAAGTATATTATTTAAAACAGTCACTCTGTTGCCATATGAGCAAAGGAAATCAGTTATAATTTGACTTTACCTATCCTATATTGTTTTTATGTGTGTAGTTCCATGACCTGAAGTATGATCTACCTACTCAAAGAAAGGATTTAGAACGCAAAGGAACATCAGATGTCACAAAGTTTAAAGATGCAGAAAATAACAAAGGCAACTATATGAGAGTAATGTCAGCAAGGAGTGACACCAGTGACAGCAGTCAGGTAACTAGCATTAGCTGTACAACAGTAGGGATATGACATGCAATCTGCAGCTCTGTATAAGGTCCCCAGTACTGTGAATTGTGATACCCAGTGTGTCACTCCATGAACCAATTTTACCATGATTTACTATGGTAAATCTGTAGTTTTACCATAGTATTACCATGGTAAACTATGGTTTTTACCAGGGTACATGGCCTCTCATCTGAGAAGTCTGGTTCTTTTTTAGGTCAAGTTATGCCAAAGATTCTCAGCATAAGCAGTAGAGTAGGCAAAAACAATCTTGTGCCGCACAACTCGAAAAAAGGTTGTGGGCCTTCTAGAGTATAAAAAAGCTTAGAAGTTGAAGCATTAAGCCTTATGTATTTTTCTAACTCAAGGTGTGAACATAAAATTCAGAGGAAACCTAGTCTCATATTTCATTTATCATTAATTACCAGGAAGTGGCAAATCTTTTTGTTAACATTAATTCAAAAGGTTATACTTTGATACATAATATCCTCACTAACATACTAGTTACATGAAAGGGCTTTGAAGAGGGAGGGCTGTTGACCATGGGATTAGGTGTGGCTGTAGACAGCTCTGAGTAATCAAAGGAAGTCATGTTGTATCAAGAGCGAAGTTCCAAGTCTACAGTCTGTCTGTAACTGTCATACAAAAAAATGTTTAAAAGTGGGTGTCACTCTGAGAGAGTCTTTGTTCCTGTTGTGATGATCATCACATGCTGAACCTGTATTTCTATAACAGTCGTACAAAAATTTTTAAAATGCTTGAAGGCTTTGGACTGTGGATTGTTGCTGTATGGTGGGCCTCAATTCACCAGTTTTAAAATGGGCATCTCTCTGCAAGAGACTTTGTTCCTGTAGTGACTATTCTCACATGCTGGGCCTGCATTTCTGCATGAGATTGTTCATATCCTAGGGGCCTTGGTATATTAAATTTTTTCATGAGGTTGCCATATTTCTTATCATTTGATAAATTTTGATTATATTTCTGTTTTTACAAAGCAGCTGATATTAGGTCCATCATGAGTCTCAATCAAAGGTATTGGTGTCCAAGCTATGTTTTTGTATGCTGTTCTTACCTTGAATTATTGAAAATTTATCTTTTAAAAGAAAGAAATTTTTCCATCTGTTGTATGCTCATTGTTACTTGTGGTAGTTTAAAGTGTATGCAGTAAGATTTTGAAAAAAAAAAAGAATCTATGTGTGTAAATATTTTCAAGATTTATATTGTATGGATTGACTACAAAAAAGTAAAAAAATGCTTGCTACCAAAAAAGGTAAACATTTGCAATCCTAGTTTTTGTTTACTGAATGTTTATTGTGTGCCCAAGCTGGCCCCTTACTTACTGTAACAGATTTAGTTATGAACCTTTCAAGAAGAGTGGAAGATGTACACGGATTTCTTGTGAATAACTCATGAAGAAAAAATATTTTGGCATTCCCATTCCTCAGAATGAATCCTTTATCACAAGGCTTATCTTCTTAGAGAAGAGAAAGGCAGGCAAGGGAGCTAATTTAGTGTCATGTGGAAGCAATGGCTGGGTTCGATTCTGGAACAGCACTAGCAGTGAGCTCAATGGGGAATTCCAAGCACATCAGCAAGGTATGTATGGCACAGGCAGGTACTATCATGTTTTGGCGGTTTAAGAAAAATTGAAAGTCTAGCAAAATGGGTGTTGTAAGTCAGAGAAGGTGTGTATGGGATGAGTAATGTGAAAGCTGGCATTGGATGGGTTATGTTCCATTCTAGGTAGCTGAAGGCATACTGTCAGAGCATGCCCCCTGGACTTAAGATCCATCAGCTGAATGTGTGTCCAGCAAAATTGGTGCTGTTAGTTGGAGATGTGAAGAATGCAGAAACCAATAGTTCATGCTGTCATTGTAGATGGGGGATGGCTGCAAACTTGTAAACTTCCTCCTCATTGGTGAAAGTGTCAAATCAAAGTTACATAAAACAGATACTTTACCCTTTTGTTTCAAATTTTTTTTTCCTAGTGTCTTTCATTGTTATGGCTGTTGACAGTGATTGTCATTACCTAGTAACAGGAGACAGTGAAGGAGTTTTGAAAGTTTGGGATATCTCAGACTATTGCATCACAGACCAAGAAGAATTTGTTACACAGCCACCAGGTAAAGAACTTGCTTATCTAACACCATCTAAAACTATTGATTCAATATTTAGGAGGAATATGCTGAAAGTTTTCACATTACTGTATAGGTTGTTAAAATTTTTAAGAGCCAACATCATGCCAGATTGTGTTTTGGTTGTGTTATCAGAGCTGTTTTGGCACTCAGTGTGAATCATGAAATGAGGCAGTAGTTACACTGACTCTTCAGAACTGATCCAATCATTGCAAACTCCTACATATTGTACATGCATTGTGATTTGCTTATTGACAAAATAGAAGTTTAAACACAGTAAATAAGGTTGCCATAGCTTTGATTGTGGGACTCATTCATACAAAAAGTATCATGACATTTTATTTTGAGATTTCATTTTTAGAGTCTGGTAATACCAAAACAAAAAAATGTTCAATGAAGGCACCAAACAACTTTCAGTATCTTTAAATTCTATGAGTAGCCAGCTATAAGTTTAAATACATATCTTTAATAACAGGATATTTTTTATAGCCTTTCTGAATGTAAATGACAAAATAGATAACCACATGTGTATTAGAATAATGAATAATGTGTTATACTGAAAACTTCAACTAGTCCATTTCCATTAAGCTAAAATTAGGGCGTGAGAAAAAATTATTTTTCATTAAATTCCTTCAATGTATGATTAACGAGTCCTCTGTCTGGTAAGATTTGGAAGCTTTGTCATATGTTGTCTAACTTGACATTGTATGATTTACTGGTTTCCTATTTCATCTGTCTCTAACATTTCTAGCTACCGTTGCATCATGGCATTCACATGTTGATTCTATCAACCATCTTCATATATGTGAGAAGAATGAACATAAACTGATCATCTCTGCATCAGCTGACTGTGGTCTACAACTAAGAGACATCTATGGCCATCATATTGGTACTTTTGGGCAGGTTAGTTTAGCAACTACTTTGAAGACTTTAATCAGCTATCAATGTAGCAGTTGTTACTGTGATGACTCTTACTTAAAGAGGCGCATTGAGTTGGTTTGTGAAATTCATCAAAATTTCTATTTGTGAAAAGGTTTCTTCACATTCTAATGACAACCGGTCCTAACTTGGAAAATGACCCCATATCCTACATGTAAATAAATGTTTTCAGTGTGAGTAATTAACAATTTGATTCAGTTTCTAAAAATTGTTACTCAACCACTTTTTCAAATATACATCTATCATGGAATACATTTAATCTCAGTTTGAATTGCAGCTTTTGTTGGTACCTCAGCAAGGTTTTCCTTTCATAAAGCACAAGATATGGTCTATTTATAGAGTATTCAACATGCTTTCATTAAGATTGGTATAAAATTGGTTGTACACAGTTCTGAATGAAGAATGTCGGAGGGTCACATGTGGCAGTCAGCATGGAAATGTAGTTTAAACTGAATCACAACTGTTAGTACTGGTTAAGACAAGAGGGGGGGGGGCATTGCATTAGAGTAGATGTTATTACTGATGCAACCAAAACATGTATTCAGGTACTTATTTTTTATATTTTTTTCATAAGACGCAACAAAATATTTGATGGATGAACATTTAAATGTTTCTATATACAAAGACAATGCAAACTATGACGAAAGATATTGCAGTAGAGAACATTGCGATGTAGTGATTCAAGACATTGTGATGGGAATTGATTCAATATCACCCATTGCATTGTGTGTATTTCAGTAATACCTAATTGTGTCTGTTGAAATTTATCACACAACAAATTTGATTGCTGTTTGTCTCTCAACTTCAGGAAAACCATTGGAAAATAAACCATCACAGCACACCTCATGGTCAACCTGCAGAAGGGACTTCAGAAAATTTGGTGAGTATTGGGCAGACACAAGTTCAGTATGTTTGGGAAATAAGTTTGAACTTTTGGTATGATCAGTTGTAGAGTTATGCTCAATGTAAAGTGTGATATGACGTACATAGTAACCTCATTGATATCAAATTTACCACCAAGTGTAAGTCCCTATAAATCATGGTCCAGGTCCATGTCTGGGTGTTGTGATGGCTGTAAATTATGAAATGGAAGGTAACTCTACTGTGGACAAATTGAATAGGCTTTCTTTTGATGAAAAGGAACTTGTGGAAAGTATCTCATTTAACACAGAAAATACATGGGGTGCTGCAATGTAATAACTCATGACCAAAATTGTAAGCTTATTTTTGTGGAGATGTTTTGTATGATTATGAAAGCACCTGAAGTTACATATCAAATGTTGGAAAAAACCATTATTTCTGATGTAGTCTTCGTTTGTCATACCTTTTGGTGTACTGATAAATGTGCAAAATTTTTCTTGGTGTATTTGAAATATTTTGTTGATTTTAATGAGCTTATCCATCATGAGAGTAAACACAGTTATGTGAATTTCTCATAGCATCTTGTGTTATAGTAACACTGCACTAGTATTGCTAGAGGAAATCACGTTAATGCAAACATTGTTTTGTAAATCTTGAAAGTATTATCATTTGAATAAGATTGTGTCATTTTACCAATCAACAAAGGCTTTGTTGATTTATCAGGAGAACATGGACATTTATGTGAATTTCTCATAGCACCTTGTGTTGTAGTAACACTGCACTAGTACTGCTAGAGGAAATCACTTTAATGCAAACATTGTTTGCTAAATCATGAAAGTATTATCATTTGAATAAGATTGTATCATTTTACCAATCAACAAAGGCTTTGTTGATTTATCAGGACAACATGGACTTTTATGTTAATTTCTCATAGCACCTTGTGTTGTAGTAACACTGCACTAGTATTGCTAGAGGAAATCACTTTAGGGCAAACATTGTTTGCTAAATCATGAAAGTATTATCATTTGAATAAAATTGTATCATTTTACCAATCAACAAAGGCTTTGTTGATTTATCAGGACAACATGGACTTTTATGTGAATTTCTCATAGCACCTTGTGTTGTAGTAACACTGCACTAGTACTGCTAGAGGAAATCACTTTAATGCAAACATTGTTTGCTGAATCATGAAAGTATCATCATTGATGCTTGAATAAGATTGTGTCATTTTACCAATCAACAAAGGCTTTGTTGATTTATCAGGACAACATGGACTTTTGTGTGAATTTCTCATAGCACCTTTTGTTGTAGTAACACTGCACTAGTATTGCTAGAGGAAATCACTTTAATGCAAACATTGTTTGCTAAATCATGAAAGTATTATCATTTGAATAAGATTGTATCATTTTACCAATCAACAAAGGCTTTGTTGATTTATCAGGACAACATGGACTTTTATGTGAATTTCTCATAGCACCTTGTGTTGTAGTAACACTGCACTAGTATTGCTAGAGGAAATCACTTTAATGCAAACATTGCTTGCTGAATCATGAAAGTATCATCATTGATGCTTGAATAAGATTGTGTCATTTTACCAATCAACAAAGACTTTGTTGATTTATCAGGACAACAGGGACTTTTATGTGAATTTCTCATAGCACCTTGTGTTGTAGTGACACTGCACTAGTATTGCTAGAGGAAATCACTTTAATGCAAACATTGTTTGCTGAATCATGAAAGTGTCATCATTGATGCTTGAATAAGATTGTGTCATTTTACCAATCAACAAAGGCTTTGTTGATTTATCAGGACAACAGGGACTTTGAAGACCAAAAAAATCTGGAGGATGAACCAGTAGAGGCTAGCATCATCTCCAACGCTGATGAAACAATTGGTATAAACCAAGAGAATTTATTAACCAAAGTCAACAGCTGGGAGTCAACAAGATTAGGTAGGCTTAAAGTGTATCCCGAGTCCAAAAATTTTAAATATTTATGACAGAGTTGGAAAAATGAATTCAAATAGTCTAATTCCCATCTTTACAGAACATTCATGAGCTGAGATATGAAATGTTTAAGTTTATTCACTTTACTTGAAATGGTAGGTTGCCCAATAGTTTTTGATGTCATTCTTGTGCTACTCAAACAACAGTCTGTGTATATTAGTGAAAGCTATTGCCCCATGTGCCAAAATGTGATCATATTCTTATCATTATGGACTGATATATCTAAACAAACCCTCTATGTACAACATGCTATGCCAGAAAACCGAAAACTTTCAAGGTCATTTTGTCTGAAATCTGAATTTTGAAACTTCAAAAGAAAGAAAATGAGGTCATGTGACTTTTGTAAGGAGGGTGACACAAATTATTGTGCAGTGAACTGTTTCAATTTATGTGAGTAAACTTCGACGTTATCATCTCATCTATGGAACATGCTATAATGGTACTAGTTGGATATGTAAAAAAACTTCATTTTGCAAACTCTAAACTATACAATTTTTTTTAAAGTGTAGACTTAAGGTGCATGTGCGCTTTATGTTTGGAAGAGTGTAGCAACTAAGGCTTATTATGATTTGAAAAAGGCTTTTTGGGTTATACTTTGTCAATTAACAAAACATAAGGCTTATTTCCCAATACTCCCCAAACCCTGATTTTGAGTCCTTTTCAGGGTATTTATACTTTCTTAATTGCACATTAAGGTAAAGACTCCCTGAAATTGTAGACTGAGTGCTAGAAAATTATAAGAGAGCTTTGTGCTGTTATCTCATTGTAGCCTTGTCAGTCAATGAGCCACACAGTTAGTGGGATATGAGAGCATTATTTACCCTTAACTCTGTCAACCATGAAGGCGTCTTATGGAGAGCATTGGGCTAGATTTTGTCATGTTCCATGTGCTGCTAGAATATACCACCCTTATCTTCTTTTTGCTTTCAGTTGTATAGAAATTTGTCTCTGCACCAAAACTAATTTCTATTGATACTCACTTTCTTGAAAATTGTTGACAGTCTTAAATTGAAATCTAAGCAAATTTGATTTTGTTAATATCTTTCAAAATACTCTAATTTAGAGACTGATTTCATTTTTGGAAGATTTGATCAGATAATCATATAGATCTTTTTTTAAATAACTATATTACAAATGATTGTGGGACAAAATGTTGGTTTGTGTTAGTTTTTGCTGCAGTAAAATGCCATTGACAAAAGGAACACACACCAAAATCCTGTCCCATGATCCATTGTAATTGCTGTTCAGAAAGGATCTAAGGGACTGAATTGGAAGAAAGTTTGAATTCATTTCAGGTTTTCATCATCATTGTGTGTTTCATGTCTTTCATATGATACAGGTAAAAGTTACCAAGAATATGGGATGAATAAAAGAGAACGTCGACAACCTGTTGGGAGGCTTGATCTGCCCTTCTGCTCTATAGATAAGATGGGACAGCCACCTGTTGGTCCATATGGAGTAAGTATAACTATTTTATATTTTTAAGGCTAAAATGTCTGTAAATTTGTAGTAATATCTTTTCTGATGTTATTGTTTTCAACACAATGGAGTTAGGTAAATTTTGAGTAGCAGTGGTTTTACCTCCACTGGAAATGTAAGAGGGTTGTTGAACAACACTAACTTTTATTCAATATCTAGTGTCGTCTTCCTAAAATATTGCAAATATTCTGAATAATGTCTTAAGAAACATTACAGAATCAACGCTCAAATAAAAGTAATGATAATAAGTAATGACAAGAAACTAAACTTTGCAGAATTTTTTCCCTCAGTTTAATGACAGGTGGAGCTTTCCCATGTGGTCACAGGTAATATCACAAAAATCCTTACTACTTTGTTGTTTTGTCTTTTTCTTCAGACATTTATTTTCTGTCATTTGGGCCTTACTCTTTCTTCACTCCTTTTCTTACATTTTATGTTCCTGTAGTGGTTTTACTAACTTGAACTTTTTCAACAATATTCCTTAATGTTGTTTCACAGTATTAGGATCAGTACTGATATGTACTGGTACATGTAGGGTATGACCCCACCACACTACAAAAAATTCTTCATTGGCACTGCAATTGAATGAAGTATTATTGAAATATCTAAGGGGAGAGTCATTTATTTAACTTGGCAGTATGGGGAGTTGGGCACACAAAATGAAAAAGTGACTTGGCATTAACTGCCAGTTAGATAAATGACTGTGCCTAACTAACTGCTGAAACTTAAACATCGTAACTATTTAATAACTGCCTTGTGTCTTTTAACATTTTAGTATAACCAGAAATGTTCCTTTGCACCATTCCAGTCACAAATTTTACCCAGGAACTACAGAATGGAACAAACCTGTTTTAAGAACCGGTACTTCCCACATTGAAATGGCAGTTGCTTTCTTTTAACATTTTGTGCAATCTTTGAAAGATCATTACTTATCAGCATATGTTGTGTTTTAGTAATAATTGTTTGGCATTGGAATAATTACTTTGCATATGATGACACACAGCACCACATGGTTGAGAAGTTCCTCGTATATGTTGCTTCAAAGATTTCTGACACGGCCAGATGGTGGGACTTGTGTAAGTTCTGCATTACGTAAACTGTGTGTGCGAGAGAAACTTTGGAGGAATGTTCTTCCAAAAATTTGCACACTAAATCAACAGATTGAAGTATAATGCATTCTGTTAGGCAACATGAACTCAAATATAATTCTGCGGTACAGCTGCTTGGATAGTAATAATTTAAAAAAAGTTGAACGAGGCTTAGCAACCGGGAGGTCTAGAGTTCGATTCCTGGCCAGGTAAGGTGGATTTTTCATCCAAGAGCAGTCTGTGGTTTTCCCATCTGAACTGGTCTTTCAAAAAAACACCAAATTTGATCCAAATTGTTGAATTGGTTGCCACCCGACGTGAAGTTGTGATTCAAAAAGCCAATGGCTTCTCCCACATTGGTGGCCACTTAGCATCGTAAAGCCTGATTATTATTATTTCTTTACTCTCATTATATGTTTAGTGTTAAACTGCTAAACTCATGTAAAATATTGTAGCAGGAGGTAGGTGTGATAGAACACTTCATGTCAGTACCATGCTAAAAGGGGAAGGGGCAGGGGGCACAGGCCAAAAAAAAATTTGGATAGCACAAGTATCATTGCCAAGAACTATAGGAAAGCAAAAAAGGAAAAAGGTCATCAAAATCCTTTCAGTTGGGGGAATCACAGTTTGTACCCCCCACCTTTGAAATCCTGCACACCCCACTGCTTCATGTATGTTGGTTTTCCAGATATTGTGTGTTAAGAATCCTGTCTTTTTCTTATGGTACCAGTATTATGGTACATAACTAGTGCCACTCATGGTGCCAATTATCATCAGTGCTATTACATCTTATCCCTTTATAACCCTTTCTTAGGATTTGATCACTTAAATAAATTTATGATACATGTAACAGGAAGATAGAAACAGATAGAGACTTGAATTTTTAAAATACTACGAAGTGTTTAATTCTTGTTGTATTTGACGGTATAATCGGGAGATTTAGTTTTCTCCTAATTTTACTTACCATCAATCCCATAATCCCAGTGAGAGAGAGTCATAAGGAAGAATTTAAAAGGGAACCAACTGCGGTTGTACTTGGTGCTAAGCAATGGAGTAGTGAAAACAAGGCAGTGAGACACTACTGGAAAAGAGGCCATAGCCAGCTGGACTGGAAAAATTGGTTGGAAACTGGGCTGTTAAACTCCATCTAACTAACTATAAATTAAGTAACCCAGTGAGAGTTTCTGGCAACATCTTGAAATTCTGAAATGCTGAGAATTATTAAATCAATTATTTGATTAACATTTGAGAGGTCTTTGTCACCTCTTTAGATGGAGGAGTGTCACAAGCGCATCATGAAAGTCTGTCTGACTTTTAATAATATTTAATTTATTCAAACAGTGAAAGTCTTCATTTTTCAGATGTCAGGAAAGTATAGTATGACTTGCATTTGTCATTGAATTATATTTTATTATGACAATGGGTCAACTCAGAAAAACTTTTATATATATAGAACGTGGTACATAAACCTGTCCTTCCTGTTTCATGCCTCTCATATTTTTGATGAAAAAAAAAAACAGAGGCATAAGATGTTCCATCCTCATCAAAATATCTTCTTTTCAAAGCAGGATGCATGCTTCATACTGTTTCTTTATTTAACTGACACAAATGTGGAATTTAATTATTTTCCCATGTGATACATTATCAGATGAAGAAGGCAATAGTTCATTGTAACCAGATAGTTGCAAACTTGTAGGCATTCTTCTTCAGAACCTGTTTCCTTATAATGGCTATTCTTGTTCTCTTTTCTTTTTTGTTTTATTCTATATTTACTTTTCCATCCCTTGCACTTTTACTACTCTTGTAGTGTGTTTTGATTTTTTTTTTATTGCCTCCCCCCCCCCCCCCCCCCCCCAAAAAAAAAAAAAAACCTTCCCTATAAAGTCAGTTACAGGCCACCTACATTTGACATTCTAAGAAGGGCAATTACATAATGACATAGCAAATATTGAAAACACTGAAAATTTGAAGTAATATTTTGTATTCCATCAATTAAGTATTTAGTGTAATTATCAAATACTTCCACCATTAAACCTGGTCAAGGGTTCTTACACTTCAAAGTATGCATATTAGATATAACTTGTTCAATTATTAAGAATTACTTGTAGCAAAACTTAAGTGCCATGACAAAGAGTGTTAACAAATTCATATTACACCCTGTGAATGCCAGTTTGTCTGTGTTACCCTTTGGAAAAATTGTTAATAATCCATAAGACCCACAAATTGCAGTAAGTGAATTAAGTGTAACTTTGATGGATTAAAATACAGCATGTATTACATACTTCATACTGTAACAGTCTCATTAAAAATACCATTCAATGTTGTGATGGACTTTTCAACTGTATGGTTGCAATAAGGGCCTTGTATGTTTTAAAGGGAAGGTTTAAGCAAAACTTCAATTATTATCAGTGAAAGAGGAACCAAATCCGTGCAGTGTGGTGAAATTTTCATTCAAATCAGACATGTATTTCATGCGTTATCAGCAAACGAATTTATACTAGATTTGTGTTCCAAAGTGAGCTTGAGGACAGCAGAGTTTCAATCAGTTCCTCACATTGACAAGGAATGCTTTGTTTCCCTTTGTTTTTCAGACTGTTGTGTTGACCTTGAAGTTGATAGGAATATGGTCTTCCTGTGGGGAAATTTGTTAAGTTCTCATGCCATTTATGCAATCACATTTTAAAAATATGGGATTGTTGAGGAGAAAATAAGATGTACAGTTCAAAGAAAAACAAAAGACTGTCCATTGATGTGAGGTTATGATGTCATATGTCTTTGCTTCAAGTTCACTATTTGTTGAAAATGTGATAACTTCACCTGCTCATGTCTTGAGAAGCACACATGAGATGTTGAGAGGTCAAGAGACTAGTCAAATATATAGCCAGTGTTATCTTTTGTTTTTGCAAATTTCATTTCGAGGACAGTTGAGGCATGAGTATATCCTTAGGGTTGACAAAACCAGAAGTGAATTTTTTAACTTTGACCTTTTATGAAGGTACAAGGGGATGGAATTAAAAAAAATACAGAAAAAACAGAAAAATAGTATAGTATGTTGTATGTACTGAAGATTTAAACACAGTTTTAGAATATTTCATAACCATACCAAAACTAGCAATTATGCTGAAGTGTGGGATAGAATTTGGTATGCACCATTTAGTGCCACATTTAAATGCCAATGACATAGAGCAAAGCATACAAAAACATGTGTACCCCAATCTGTGTCAGTTCTATTTGGAAAGAATGTAATTCTTTTTTAAAAGAAAATTTTTTGATAAAAAGAAATATTTGAAACTGTTAGGGGCTGTTGGGGGCTGTAAATCTTGACTCAGAAAAAATAAAGAAATCTGTACATTTTTTATTTGTTAGGCCCTAGATGTAACAGAACTCAGTGATGTAGGGACTCTTAGCAAACCAGACTTCATGAGTCATCCACATCTTTACTTCAGTGAAAGAGAGGTTACTAAGATTGCTGAAGAGAATTCAGAGGAAGATGTGCAGACTAATGGTAAGTTGTTTGTCTGTTTATTTATTAAAGTTGTTGGTAGTTGGTGTTTTTTGCTTGTTTGCATTGGACACTTGATCAATGTTTAAATGCAGGACATGTTAAGGGAAATATTTCAAGCCTTCAACAATTTATTTCATTTGTTAGGTGATGGTGAAATTAGTAAACTCAAAAATAAGTAGGTAAGGTGCTGATTGTGGTGCTGACTGATGCTTGTGTTCTTGATGGAATAATACAGAATCTGGAAAGTTCATTGTGTGAACAATTTGGTACTGGAAGGGAAGTTGCCACAATTTGAGGGGATACTGCTTGAAGTGTCACAGAAACATGTTTTATGTTTTTATCTTGTGCAATATTTGACTTGCTTTATCAGAAAGGTGTAATCTCCCCCCTCCCCTTTCCCCTCCTCATACAGAAGTGTCACATACTTGTAAATGGATAGGGCAGAAAGAAAATTATCTTACACATGATTTAACATTATTATCATTAGTTTTAAGGTACAGTGGCGTAACCACGGGGAGGGTTTTGGGGGTTAAACCCCCCCCCCCATAACCCAATCTTGCAATACAAAAAACACCTAAAATAGGGTTTTTTTCTATCTATCCTTAGACTTTTCCCTCATGTCATGCCCCTCTTGATTCCCTCAATTTCACTGGATATGAGGGTTTAAGATTGCATATAGACAGTAAAATTAAGACAATTTGCAGCTGAAGGACCAACCAATGGCCTCCTTCCTTCACTCAGCTACTCAGATCATTCTATATTGGAGACTGTCATCTGTCTCACAGGTGTTGCAAGTTGTCCACTAGTGTCTCTGTAAATTCTATAATAAACTATTTCCTTTTCTAAATAACAGTTGCAAATAATGCAGGGATTGAGTTGTGCTGTTCATTATATTTTTACTGACATTTTATTGCAAATGGTCAAAAACAGCTCACACTAAACCCGTATCCTATCATCCCTTGTAAATTTTATTTGGAAAATGGCCTATGGGCTTATTTAAAATGATTCACAGTATATCCATATGCTCATGACATTGTACACCCACTATTTATTCTTTACCAGTTATATCTGGAATGTATCTTCAGGTAAATATTATCTAATCGAAATTGTTGACCATAAATCATTCATTAGCTATAACACACTGGGCATATTTTCACAAGTTTTCTTCCTCTTTCTGTATTTTTTATTGCAGACTTACTGAATCCTTTTGATGAGAAAAGTTTGTTCCCAGCATACATCCTGAAGTATGATTTAAATATGAGGAAGGCTCACAAGGAGCTTCTTGACTCATCTAAAAACCCAAAGAAGGTTAATGAAAACCAGAAGAGACTTAGCAGGCTGGGGCTACTCCATGCAGCAGGTCGTCACACTCCAAACGTTGCAGCTAAACATAATGGCATCAAGCCACGTCTTTCACCTTTGCCAGAAATCCCTAAAAAACCCAACAGCCAAGGAAGTAGCAATGCTGGGGAGATGGGAAGGAGGAGTAAGAATGGGTTAGAGACATAGAATATCGAGAAGGTAGAGTCGGTGCTCTCAATTCAATCCTTCAATTCCTGTTTATTCTTATATCTTTAAAATAAACATGTATTTTTTTATGAAAAGGGAAACCTCTTAAATTGCCCATATATTTCATTTAAAATGTGATTGGGTAGCCTACTTAACTCAAAATATCTCATGTTGGGGTAAGTTTCAGGAATTAAAATTGATTTTGAAGAACAAAATGCGTACATGTCATTTGAAAAATGACATTTCTAATGCCAAAAGAGTGGATCGTGAAAGGCCAAGAGTAGTCCCCCCCCCCCTTCCAGCTTGGGGTAGTGTAGTAGACTGTGCTGTTTCATGATTGGCTTCATGTGTAAATAATTTTTCTCCTCAAATGTGAAGTTTACTAGTAGTAACTGTTTGATTAACCTTGAATATGCAATATTGAAGTCCTAAAATATTGTGAAGGGCACTTTGAGGTAAAAAGAAAATTGTGATATTTAGCTCTTGCTTCAAAATATGTTTGGGGCAAATGCTCTTGCCCTTTAAGCTTTTCGCTCAGTTTCAGATCTAATGATCCAGCATTTTCCTTAAAGCGTAAGGAAAGTTCACTTACCAGGTAATGGTAGACAAGTGGGTCATACCACGTGGTGCTTACCCCACTTTACCTATATTTTGCATAAAACATTCTACTTTTCCAGTCTTTAGGGTTTACAAACCTTAGATGTTGATACATTTTGTGCCTGGCAATGAAAACTCACCAACATCCTAGTCAATTTTTGCATGACAGGTTCAAAGTTCAAGCATATACAGTGTGTTCTTATTTTAAACTGTAAAAGAGTAAGATTTTGTGATGGTGTTGTTTATTATCTCATAAGGAAGTGGGCTCCCTTATGCAAATATACACATATAGATAGATATATATATGTATATATATATATATATGTAGTTATTTGTAAACATATTTAAATTTCTAATTTTCCTGACAATCATTAAAAGTTTTTTGAATCCATCCAAATGCATTAATAATCAGTATTTTGTACCAATCCGTCCAAATGTCAATGCAGTATTCAAGTATTCAGTCTTTTTTGGGTTTAAAATTTGTGAATTTGTAGTGCTGTTTATTTCTATTTTACATCTCACAACTCATTCCGTTCAACTTCATCCATACCAAGTGGCTTTTGGTGACGTTTTTCTACTCAGTGTGTCATTCTTACTGAAATGTTCATGCCCAGAATCTATTATTTTAGACATCATGTTTACGAACTCATATAAATAATTAATTATGATTGGATGAATTTTAAATTTCTTATTAGAAAAAAATTTAATGATGGAGTTGTTCCAAGTAAAACATAAGTGATATTTTGTACATTCCTTTCAATTTCATACTTATAAGTTTCTCTGTGAAGCAGTTTGAGGTAAAACAATGTGGAGTAAATGCTTGAGTCTGTGTTGTGGATTAATTTTTTTTTTTTTTTTGGGGGGGGTAGGATCTATGCCAAAAACCGAGGAAAACAGTCACCGATTGGTTTCTTTTAAGCTGTTTAAGGAGCATTTTATTTTTTGGTGTTTTTCTTTTATTCCAAGTGTGAATGTTTTAACAAGTTTAACTCTCTGCAGTTCTTCTATAAGCCTTAAGAGAGGAGCATATGTAAGTTGTTAGGATTGAAAAGTGGAGATTTGTGGCTACTGAGCACTTCAAAGACAATTTGGCCATTCTTGGCATATTACATGCAATTCAGTCCACACTCATTCATATACCTGCTTGTTCTTTGTCCTCCTTTTTCTCTACTCATTCTACATTACCCAGATCTGCCAGTCTCATAGTCCTTGGAAAACCCCCAAGTCATTATGTACAACTGAATATTCACATATGCAATTTAAAAAAGGTAATGCTCTCGAATCACAACACTCAAACAATCTCTTTTCAATGAACTGTACCTTAGATAAGGAATGTGTTTTTAGATATTTTGGAGTATCTTCAAATGATCTTTACATATTCACAAGCTTAATAGCGTAAAAGATTGTGTGTGACCTTGATGCAAACCTCACTTCAAAGGGATATACCTTCCAATTATCAACTCCCTCATTAAATGTGTTGTTGTTCAATTGGTTCTGTCATGAGACTTTCAGTCTTTGTTAGCTAACCTTGATTGCAAGACATGAACAAGTAAGGTCTACCGCTCCTTTTCCTTAGTCGAATTTAGGAGGAGTTACAACAGTTGTAACATTGAACTCGAAGCAAGTTTTATAAGTGCCTGGTAAATTTTTGCTGAGTACTTTGTATTGCATGTAAGAATAGGTTTCTTGAAATAATTGTGAAAGATTTGCCAACAGACCATTGTGTTTTCCATGACCATGCATTCAAGAAAATTGAATGAGACACTCGTTTCTTGACAGGGTCTTTGGATGACATGGTGGTGTGGGGAAGTGTACTGCTCGTGCCCCTCCTAATGGGTATGTTCAAGGTTATGACAGAGTGGTAAACTTGGACTGTAAAATCGTTCAACAAGGTTTATTTAGAGAATGGCAGTCAGAGCATATATTTTTTGTAGGCGTAGGAATACACTTCTCTCTATCAAAGAGTTTCTTTGAGAGAGAACCACAATTGTTGTGGAAAAGATTGTATAAAATACTGCACATCCAAGCAAGTAGATTATTTGTTGCTCATCGTGTTTATTACGATAGTATCTGAGAATAAACCTGATACAATAGAAAAATGTTACAAGAAAACATAATATGAAAAAGAATACAAAAACTTGCAAGTTTCGCTCCCAAGGTACAAAACAAAAACTTTGCAAATCTATATTACGTCAAGGTGCAGTGAGTGGTGATAGGGCATTGACGCAAGGCAAGCATTTGAACAAACTAGAATTGTTGACAGGCTGTGTGTTTTGTGCAGATCTAAAAGCTCACAGTGAGATACTACTGGACAAGCTTACGGAGAACCAGAACTAAACTACGACTAGGCGACAGTACGTCCTGTCGTACTTTCAGTCTGTGCACCTATCGAAGTTTACCTGTTTCTCTAAGTCTAAATATTATCTTCGGTCTCCAAGAACTTTTTGAAAAATATCTCCACTTAGCAGGGATTGCAGAGGTGGGGCGTTTTCTGTCACAGGCATTTTGGGCCGCCTTACATTGTTATTGTTTAACAAATTGAACGCTTTGTTGATTAGTCCCCCCGGCTTTAAAATTCACTCCGCAGCCCCCCTGCTTAGCTATGGTTGTAAAACCTTGTCTTTCTTTGGTCAACTGTAATGTTAAAAGAGCCCAAATGTGCTTCCAGTCGCAATAAGGAGGTGTTAGGAACATGCAGCGCTGCAAAGCAGAAACAAGTTTTCTCGGTCTCACCCATCATTTAAATTCAGTGGGGTGACATATGGTCCCCCTGCCCAAATATTGCCAGTTTATGTGCCGTTGAACAGTCTAGTCTAAACAATCATATCCATTATTTTTTGGGATTGTTGAATATGGCACAACCGTGGAACTGGGCAAAATCTAGGGCAGGTATAAATTTGGTGAAATAGATCAAGGTACTAGCGCATACTATTGCGTCTACAATTTTTGCAGCTGCATCAAGACCACTTAATCTCTGAACAAAAAATGAAACCGTTTTTTACAACTGGCCCCAGGAACGTTTCATTACATAATGCACTCTGAACGCCATAAACTGATCCAAATAAAAACCAGGGGACCATTCCACAAAGAGTTGCTCACAATCTTAAGTTTGATTCCCCATACTTAAGTCAACAGTAAATCATACTTAAGATTGTGCGTAACTCTTTGTGGAATGGGCCCCAGGTCGGCTGTCACTGAAGTATTCAGAAACGCAGACCTCATCACAACCCCCCGCCCCACCCCCACCCTTCCCCCCCCCCCAAAAAAAAAAAAAACAGGCCCGTTTCAGATTCGTTTGTAGATTTCAAAAAACCCTAATACTCAACCCTTCAACGTAAGAATCTATTTGAAAGCTTTTTCAAATACAGTTTGGGTCGTAAAATAAAGTTTAAAGAAAAATCCTTGAAACAACACGTGCTATTGGTATCAAATTTTGGCGCTGTAAAATGCGCACTTCCTTAGTAATTGACTGGTGACTGAAAATTGTCCGTCCTGTCTATCAATGTAGGCAAGAGATGAACACCAAAAACAAAGGTTTATCCCGTCTCAAAATGGAAAATGGGGCTAATAGTCAAACTAGAATGAAAACATGCAACGTAAGTAAATATTTCAGATATAACTAAGATGTACAGTGTTAAATAAATTGCTAAATAAAGTGCTAATTTAGTATGTGACATCAGAACCAAGTTGAGACCAACATGCTCCAGCACATAGACCTACCAATGATGACTTTTAATCCTAAAGCTTTAGTTTTAACTTTTACCACACGTAAGCATGATACATAAACAAGATGAAGTACTTACACTCACAAGGCTTACAGATTTTAACAAGAGGTGATCACCTTTACCCCTTGCAAACAAAATAAACTACAACTTTAACAAGAAAGTCCTCATTTTCCAGCCTCGTAACTACACAGCTGCAATTAAGGTGTTCGTTTGGAAGCGTTTTATTTCTACACACAATGTCTTGAGTTAACACTGCAATGTTACTTGGGCGAATTTCCTAGTAATCATAGTGTTTGATGTAGTTTCTAATACCGTCGTCATACCTGTATAAATATCACTAGATTAGCAAAGCAGAGATAACCCATGTTAAATTCCCGGTCACACTACATCGATTTCGGATCAGGTTTCAGCTAAAATCGTCTCCACCTCTGGCTGGAAACGGCCAAAAATTTGTCAGCTTGTGTACATTCATGATTTGTTTCAAAGGAGTACGAAAATGAAATAACTTTTTATTTGTGACATCACAGCGGCAGAAAACTTTTATCATGCACGTGTGGTCCGAAAAAAAGCTGCCTGTCGCTGCGTCTCACGAAACGACTTTTGGACCTTTCCGACCGTCCGACCACAGATTGAGAAGACCTAAACTAAAAGTCACAAATTTTTTTTTTGAAATCCGATCCGATATCGCTGTAGTATCACCCGCGCTTTTAAGATTTTTTTTTTTTCAAATAAAAGTTACAAAGGATTTTGGGACACAGTTTTGGTACCCATTTTTGCTAATGACGAGTCTTCCTCGTGGCAAAAAAGATATACGCTAACATTATATCCCACAATCCTCTGTAACGGCTTTTTGGAGATCGGTGTAAAGACAAATCCGATTAGCGCTTGTTTTTAGTGACTGTAGGCCGCCATTAGTGGGGTCCATCATCCTGAAATCGTCTTTATTAATTGTTTAAATGAATTTCAAACCCTCTTTTTTGATGAGATTGGAGAATTCAACATACAAATTAGAGTACAACCATTCATGACAGAGGTAAACAAGGAAATCGAAAGATTTAAAGGTGACGGACCCCAGTTATGGCCGACTGAAATCAGACCATCACTAGCTGTCCGGATTGGTGTATAATAAGTCCAATTTACATAATCTAAAGACTACATCATTGAAAATATTCAACTAGTTTAGTTTACCATAAATAAATATCAAATATGAGACAAAATCGATAACAGCACCTTAAAATATCACCATCAAGTAAAAGAATAAATTGTAACAACCATGACATGAATACAAACGTTTACCTGTAATATTTAATTTTCAACAGTAGAAAAAGGTGGGATGATCGTGTATGTTTCAAGGTTTTGTTGGTTAAAGTTTGAATACTAAGGCCTCTCAATTATAAAAAATCAACCAGTATAAATCCTGAGATATGCAGAATCTTCTTCTTTGTTGCTTATTTATTCTTAAAAAGGCCATGAAATGACTTGGTAACAACAATTTGGGGACATTCTCTGACACTATCTATCATCAAAAATAGCCTCTATTTAAAAAAGATTCCGCCCACTTTTATATTGTTGAGCTGTTGTGCTGAAAGGGGTACTATTTCACTTGATAATTTCTCTTTTGTTGGGCGGAATGTTTTTAAAATAAATGTTATTTTTGTAGATAGATAAGGTCTGAAAATTGCCCCAAATCGCTCTCTTAAAGTCATTTCATGTGCTATTTAACAAGGCAGTTCATGGAGTCTTATTTCCTGATGAGCAAGGTCTCAAGGGTCAAAGTAGTAGATACATGAAACATAAAAATAGCTTCTCTTCCGCCATCGCAGTTCAAACTTGAATAAAATCAAATAATTATGGAAGTGTATGGATAGTACTAGCACTACTTAAAAACAATACTCTGGATGGTGCAAGATGTATTCCAAATTTTGAGAAAGGAAATGTTATACTCTCTCAACATATATAAATTACAAAATGGCAATTCATGCAATACGATAGCTAAGAAATACTACTTTGGCAAGATCTCTGACATAGCTTTTCGTTCAAATAACATGAATCCGGGAGGACGTGCTAGTCTACTTTAACTGTAATTAAACAACACTAGAAATATACCTAACCTAAGTCGTAACATATCTTAAATACTAATTTAAACTATAAAAACAAGAACAACTACAGACTTGACTGAATAGAGTGAATATTGTAATTAATCGAAATGACTGCTGACACTCCAAATGAACGTCAGATTCCCAAACTTCTCTAGAACGATATACTTGAAGCTTGCTTACATTAATTGTTTAGCTACGAGTGAAGAATTGACATGATCCCAAAGCCGCCCTTATCCATGCACCAAACTTTAAGGTCAGTACACACATATTCGCTGACAGATGCAGAGAACGGACAACGAAACTGCCCTCATCACTTGATAAGTTGGAGCAAAGTCCACTTTCTGTAAGCATTTTGAAAATGGACAGTATGAATTGCAGTAAATGTAAATGTTACCTGCTATTTTCCGGGTATAAGGCACGTATCTAAATGTAACT
The DNA here is from genome assembly GCA_037179385.1 of Holothuria scabra. Lineage (NCBI taxonomy): Eukaryota > Metazoa > Echinodermata > Holothuroidea > Aspidochirotida > Holothuriidae > Holothuria > Holothuria scabra. The sequence continues at coordinate 2,468,830 of CM074187.1, read as the reverse complement.
GCAGAGAGACCATGTCCATGTTATACTATGACATCTTGTCGCATAACGTACAAATCGGAGATGGGTGCATTAATCTTTGGGAACCCGGCTCCCATCATCGTGGCTCCAGAAATGCGACAGGGAGTCATTGAATTTCGATTGACATCACGAATGCAACAAGTATTGGCTGGAATATTGCGTAAAGACGAATCCGAGCAGTTGGCAGCTAGTGAAGTCGACAATTCGTGTTCGTCAGCCTTACATTGTCTAAATTTATTGTCTACGTGCATCATTCATATTTCATGAAATTGAGAGAATAAAGAAAGAGATATTTTGCTGCACACAAATCGATGACACCGGGAAGCTAAGAATTTGAAAGATTAGGAATGATAGGCCCCAGTTATGCCCGACTAAATGAGACAATCGCAAGATTGCTCTGCTCATGTCCGCATTTAAGGTCGTGCACCGATGTCACATCGTTGTGCTCCGCTCTATTTTATCGTCCAGCCGTCCATTGAAGATCAATTCTTACTTAGGTGCTGTCATGAGCGCTAATCGCTGACACACCTACTACGCATGTTTAGGGACGCCCAGTAAAAGCCAAATTACAACGCGCTGACGTCAAGCCCCAAGGGAAGATACAAAGCTAGCTCATGACCCGTGGGAGACTTTTCCTGCATCAATGCCTTTTTCGCATAGGGTCCACTCAATATTTTTCCCCTGAGGTTGAGTTAGGGGATATACGGTAGGGTTACGTTTAGGGGTTGAGGGACACCCTCACTTAAAAAATCAGTTGACAAATAAGAGGTGGACTATTGAGACGGGGACTGTAGACATTTTTACAACCAATACGCCAATTTGAATCAGATGAGGGCTGACATCAACATCGAAAATCCCTATTCAATGCCACGTCAATGCGAAATCCATTCTTTGGAATATGGCAGCCTGGCAGGAACAGAGCATGCTGGGAAATCCCAGGTTATTGTTCAATAATAGTTATAATATTTGCGTACATACTTAAAAGTTGATCTGACAAAGATCCTACTTATACGCTTACTCATACTTTGATTATTTTTCTGGGAAGGCTTCCGCCTGTTTGGGTCGCTTCGGCGTTTACTTTGGAATTGTCGTCAGGTTGAGTAGGCCTACCACGTGCCGCGCCTCCTTGCGGACTTGACTTCGGCTCTGAAAGTAATAAAAAATATCAGAAATGTGATAAACCAATAATTTCCAAAACAGAACTGATGACGACTCCAGCCGGCACAGAACTAAGGAAAGGGAGGACGGGATGCTAGCGGACGTGGAGGTGGGGGAGGTGCAAACAAGTGTGACAAAATCAAAACATACTCTCCTAAGGGGGGTGGGGTTGATCTGGTAATCCTCTGCAAGGTAAACTAGCACCACCTTGATACCGAGTGAAGAGCAGACACAGAAATATTGTTGGGCTACAAAGTTCCACAAGAGAGGGGAGTAGTCCCAGGCATAGGTTTTGGAAAATTGGAGACGAATTTAGTAGAATAGTCATTTTCGAATACATGACCATTCCAGGCGGCTGGCTGTACGTGTCTTAATCCCACGTATTTCAGATGGACCTCGCCACAAGTCATCGCCACACGACTAAGAAGTCGAATCCGGGCGTAAATGAGAGTCCCGGTAGTGTAAATAGAATTTTATTTGGGTTTACTTGTAAACTCAAAGTAGCTACCTGGGTCAAAACTAGAACACATTAAGATATTGCTTCAGGTAGGACAGCTGTTCCATTTTACGTAGTGTCGAAAGAAAATGATGGGTGTATAATATGCTGGGAGTTGTGTGTTCTCTGTGATTTGATTGAAGGAGGCTCCTAATAATTTTACGAAGTGTTCAAGACCATGCAAACCTTTCTCAATGAGAATGCTCGTTTATGAATTGAAAACTTTCCTTAATACTTTTCATGTTAGATATAAATCCAAAACCAGTGAGAAAACAAAAATTCACTTCGAGTAAATGTGCTGATTGTGAAGTGAAACATCTCAAAAAGTAACATTTCTGGTTCTCATAAGGATGTTGTATTTTACTTGCATCAGAAAAACATGAAATCATGTTTCGCCACAAATTTAAGAAGGCTATGATTCCAGTTCACTATCTGGAATAAAACGTTTCATATATTCACTAAAAGAATAGTCGAGTATATATCCCAGATATTTTTATGGTTCATTATCCTAGCGGAAACTAATTAAAATTGCTCCCTGTTTTTTTTTATTTTTACAAAAATTAAGGAGACGAAAAAAGTTGCTCTTTACCTCGACTGCCATTGCTGTTTTCACTTTTGGAAGGAGACCCGTTTTGTGACTGTCGTAAGTGCGCTTGCGCCTTGACCTGTGCCACCTTCGGATTCTGAGATCTTGCAAGGAGGAACGACTCGTTAGTTTGCATGATTTTGTGAGAGTATCCAGCCTTCGGTGGAACTCCGTTTGCGTAAGAAAGATTTAAAAGGAACGAGTCGTCTGTTTGAATTGCAACTCCACCAACTGGACTAGTTTCGTCACGGATAGTATGTAATGCTACTATATTCTCGATACCGTAGAGTTCTCTGTTTGTAAAAATGGAAATTAATTCTTAAAATTTGCACAAAAAATATCACGTACAACAGAAGGAAGGGGCAGACGGGAGATGGGAGGGGTGGGGAAGAGTGTCATGAAGTCAGACGCAGTACTAGCAAGGACGCGCCTTCCTACAAATGCATTTCAAAATGGGGATTTCAAATCAGGGGCACGGACTTATGATAATATAAGTCTTAGTATTTTCCTAAGAATACTTATTCGAATATTCATTTTTCGCACTGAAAGGTGAATAGAGCCTTACCCCCTCCCCTACACCTACACACACGCACACACAGGGACACACACACTCTTCCGTGCCCTCTCTCGGCTACGATTCTAATGCACAATACACCTAATAACGTAGCTATTTTTAATTTTACCTTTCTCTGACTTAGTCGGTCAGTCCCAAATTCATATGACCACCTAACAACATTTTGAATAAAATTATATCCCAGAATGGGAAAAAAGCTCTGATTCCTGTGTTTTTCGCCGGTAGGAGGAAGTTGCTTTATTGATAAAAAAAAAAGATTCAAGAGCGTAACAAATCATTTTAACGTCCTACCAAAATGAAATTGAAACAACGCGCCAATTCAGCCTGACGGAAAATGTCATTATTACATGTAATGTTGCAATTAAAACTGGAAAACTTGTTTCTTACATCGCGGTGTTTCTATCTTAACACCTTCGACATGAAAAGTACAAAATGAAGAATATCTTTTAATTTTTAGTGCACCATAAACAAACAGAAAGCACTACATACCTGGACGGTTTTGTGCAGGGTTGACATTTTCTTACGAAACAGAACACTAAAATAAGTAGTATTAAAAGAAAAACAACAACTGCGACGGCGATTACCACGACTCTGGCAGTATCTGCAGAAAAATAAAAATGATGTAGTAAAGGTGGTTGCGCATGCGCTGAGTTTCAATAATTTCAAATATGGGTAAATGTCAAGTGTAAAGACTATCAATGAAGGATGATAATTTTCAGTGGCGGCGCTACGACCCAAGTTGGTCAGTTAGGCTGTTTGGAGTAGGCTAACCGAAAAAATGAATGATAAACCTTTTCTGAGACTTAATTTGTCATCCAGAGACGTGTTTAAAGGTGTTCTGGACCCCACCCACAGAAGTGGGCGCCTTGGGCTCGTTTTCGCGCTGCATCCAAAGTTTTTGCCCTTCCACATTTCCTTTTGCCCTTGGTTTGCCGCCCCCCTCCCTAGGCCGTAACCAGACTTGCAGAGCAGGGGAGCCAAACCATTTCCAGGGGGCACTAAGTTTTGCTAAACGCAGACTTTCCAACTTTGGGGAAAATTTATGTGTGTAGCTATCTAAGTGGAACGCCACCATCAGTTGGCGCAGAGCATACAAGAAACTTTTTGGTTTTACAAACCCCTCAGATGACCGGAAACGTCACTTTCTGAGTGTTCTAAGCTACATGTACCCAGCCATGAAATAGGGGTTTTATGTCTGCAATTTCTCAGTAAGTGATTACAACTCAATGTATGAAAAATGGTAAAAATGGGTTTTGAGACAGTACGCAAATCCCCACTTGGGGAGCTTGGAGGGGAAGAGGGTTCACCCCTTTGCACCCAATTTGTTTTAATTTCTCTCTTTCTAAAAGGTTTAAATTATTCACACTCTGTATCGTAAGAATACAGACAAGAAATGCGAATTTGGTGCTAGTCTTAAAAGCTACATTATCATGACAACCCTTGAGTGTTCACAAGAGAGACCTTGAAGCGCCACCCCACGAATTGGAAGCGCTAATTGAACCCCGGTAAAACACTAAAAAGAATTGGCAAATGTTTAATATGCCTCTCAACTGCAATGTGCTTATAATTTCCACACTGTAGTTTGTTACCGTTAATCAAAAACAATTTTAAAGAACCCCCTTTTACCAATCCATGCTCATAAAAGAACTATCATCGGAACACTGCCTAAACATTTTATAAATGTCATCTGAAGGCTTACAGAAATTAAAGGGTCTTAAATTTAAATTTTTACAGCAAAAGGGACTAATCAACTTAATTTATCTTTAATACTTTAACTTTGGCTCCATGAAACCTTGAATTAAAGCCAAAACCGCGCACGATGGATGGCTCCTGATGAAGTTGCTGCCATATTATAGCAACATGAGCCAGACAACAGAAACCGGTCTAGTTTGGTCATAAGAACCAATCTTTTTAAATTCAAACCCAGGCTTCCTAAAAAAGCCTGATATCTTTTGCATGAAATCCGTACGATGATTTCGGGCCTCTCCTAAAAATGTGCAAGTTTTATTGACTATGATAACGTCTACAACGTCTACAATTGCAAAAGAATGTGTGTGATCCACGGACTTATGTATGGACAGAGCATGTAACATGTACGTCCTACCCGTAGATTGTCTCCACTGACTGGGACAAAACTTCACTTTGCGAAGTTTGTGTCAGAGGTGGCGCCAGCGAGGGGGCCACCCCCCCCCCCGTCGGGGAACACTGCCCCCCCCCCCATCTTTGTAGCTCTGTTGTACCCTATTCCATGTACCTTGTCCTATCTCCTCCCGTCGGGGAAGGACTGAAATTTTTCGGGGCGGCCTAAGAGAAGAAAAACTAAGTTACTGAATGGATGATCATGAACTGTTTTTTTTTTTTTCTTCTTCTTTATGATTTTTTTCTTTTGTAACGCTATTTTAATACGTAGCTGAATCGGTTTTAATCACTTCTTACTAGCTCGTCTATGAAGAAGTGATAAACACCGCCTCATCCCATCTTCAATACGTGCGCGTAAAGCCATGCCTCCTCGGCGAAGACTGCCCTCCCCTGTTGATGAGAAAATCCAGTTTCGTCGCGGAGCCTTCATCTACCGACCCACTATAAAGGGTGTGGGCCTGATAAACTTAGTCACCGGGACGATCTTTTCTATTTTGCTTACTAAAAAGCCATAATCTTCAAGGAAACTCAAAATTCCGAATTTTCCTTACAAAATCGGACGAGAGGTTGTTCATGTGAATGCAGTGCCCAATGGTCTGCCATCTAGCCTGCCTTGGCAGCCGAATTCTAGCAACGGTAATGAAAATCAGCCATGTTTTCAGCTACACATAATGATTAACAGTTAGTTTGAGAATGTCTCTGCACAAGTCTGACTGAAAATTCATTTGAAGCCAGCTTGTTACGTACCATATTTTCAATACGTTTGAAGTAAAATCATTTTCTGTAGTTCAGGCAGCCACGTAGAAAATTTTATCTTCTTCAGTGGACCTTGCAATTGAATACAATGAATTAGATTCTTTACAGAGTCAAAAACAGTATGTTTTCAATTCCGTTGCATAGTTCCTCCGAAAAGAGGCAAGACCATTACGTCTTACTGTAGCAGTACCTTTTATCTGGTGATTTTCGGATCACTTAGCAAGTTGGGTTTTTCTATTAAAGTGAAAATTTCATTTTAAAGGAAAGTTCAAAATAACGACTGCTTCATTTCTAGTTATAAGTCTGGGAAATGCCATTTCGACTGTCTGAGGGGTCAGATTTTTTAACAATTTTCTGTACGCTCCGCGCTAACTGGTGGTGGCGCTCCGCTTGAAAAGTGTTTTGGTCGAACAGATTGCTGAACAGAAAAATGCATATCTCCAAATTATTCTTCGTTTTAAGTTAGTATTATGAATTAGAAATCTTTTTGTGTAAAAAAGCTCAAAATGCTTTACTTTTAGTTACGAGCCAGGGAAATGTCATTTCCTGCTGTATCGAGGTTCTCAATTTTCAAAACTTTCTGTGCGCTCCACTTAGATAGACCTTCGAGCAGGATTTCATTTTTCGGACAAAAAAGACTATTCTGCCACCTCCCAAACTGAAACGTTCCCGTACCCCTATTCCAATACATAAAATATAAAACTATAAACATATGGGAAACCATACTTTTTCCGCGGGAAAATTTTCCAACGTGGTCCGAGGGCCTTAATCTGCATGAAAATTACAATTTTCTCCAGTATAAGCTTCAGTTTGTTAAAAGTGGCAAAGTTTTCAAATTTCGATGGATTTACAAATAATCAAAGCCAACTCTGTTAATAACCCCAACATTCTACCTAATTTTGCTCTTGAAAGGCATATCACTTAATAAAAACCCCAATTTTTCCATTATAATCTTACCGAAAAAACAAATTTTCTTTCATAAAATTCCAAAATTTCTCCAATAAAAAAAGCTTCTTATTTCAAACCTTCGTTCAAAAAAAGGAAAAACTTTTTGAGCGAACTAATAGTCTCGTCTTGAAGCCTTAGTACGTAGGACTAGTACGATTAAATATGTTACCCCATAAGAATTTCAGCTGTCGCCTATATATTACAGTTTTTGATTTCGTCCATACGAGGGACAAATTCTTCAATAAGCACCCCAACTTTTTAATAACCTCTACAAAAGCCAAGTATCTTTCAAAAAATTTTCTTCAAAATAAACTAAATAAACAAAATTTTATTTTTTTCTTAAAAAAAAAACCCAAAAATTTCGTCGCGCTGAGCGCGCCTCAAATTCGGAAAAATCATGTCTCACCGGGGCTAACTCATCTCTTTGTCGGGACTTTGAAAAGCTGGTCCCCCTGTCGGGGAGCTTGTCCCCCTGTCGGGGAGCTTGTCCCCCCTGTCGGGCAAATCCTGGCGCCACCCCTGGTTTATGTGTATTGAGAGACCGGAGAAAATATCCAAATTTAAAATTATACTAGTGGTATTATTATTGCACAGTGGTCTGACCGTAAAAGACCACAGAGCAGAGTGGACTTAGTCGAGGAGCAGGGTGGACTGGCTCCCCAGGCCCCCCTTGGTTACGGACCTAGCTCCCCCTCCCCCAGTTTATTTGGGTGTGTTAATGTTACAACAGTTGGCTTACCAGATAAAATGGCTCCTCCTACTTCACATCTATCACCAGTTATACCATTTGGGCAACTGTAAATGAACGAAATCAGGATGGTACGTATTGTTAAATTTGGTAGTTATAAATGTCGATGACATAGTAACCAGAATGCAAATATGCGTTGAGGTTTCGATGATATACAAATGTATTATTTCTAATAATGTCACCATGTACCATATCTTTTCTCTCAAATGTTACACTCGTATCCTTATCATAATGTGAATCCACATACCACATGTGAAATCTATTATAACGAAGGGGTCTTATCATCACAACGAATCCACATACTAAGTATTAAATCTATTCAAGCTTCCTACCTCGAGATAAAGGGTTATCAAAGTTTTCAGAGTTTCAATCCTGGTGACCCCAGATAACCTTCGACCTACACCAAAAATGACAAGGACTATCGCCTAACCACAACGCATTCACATAGCAAATATGAAATCTATTCAAGTTTCCTACCTTGTGATGTTGGAATATTGTGTTTTCAAGGTTTTCGGACTTTGACCCTGGTGACCCCAGATGACCTTTGACCTCCACCAACAATGATAGGGACCATCTTCTTATACCATAACTCATCCAAATTACATGAAATCTCAGTGTTTAACCTATCTCGAGATATTGTGTAAACAAGGTTTTCATAGTTTGACCCCTAGTGACCCAGATGGCCTTTGACCTCCTACAAAAACAATAGGGTTCTTCCTCACTATATGAGGTATCTATGTGCCAAGTTTGAAAACTGCCATTCCTATCTTGAGATATTGTGTTAACGAACAAACACATACATATATACACACCCACGCCATCATGAATGCATTGGTTTCGCGTATCGTCGAACCCCCCCCAAAAATGTAATATACATATATATATATATAAATATATATATATATATATATATATATATATATATATATAAATAATCCTCGTTCTGGGTATTTTTACTTGTTACCTAAATGGCACAAAATTTATTCTTTACTAGATAAAGTTGTATTGGATTCGGAAAAGCCCATTGATGACAGGAATGTAATTTTTCTAGCACGTAAGTACTGTGTAACCCCACCAGGTAGACCCATAGTATCAGGTATCAATACCCCCACCGAGTATCTGTCTGCATATGTTGACGGCTTTTTACAACCCCTACTCAAATCTATACCCAGTTATATTCAAGATACCACCCACTTCCTCAGGCGTCTCCAAGAAATTTCCCACATTCAAGCAGGTTCATTCTTGGTATCCCTTGATGTTTCATCATTGTATACTAATATCCCACATGAGGAAGGGATTAATGCCTGCCGGGAATTTCTTTTTGAAGTACCACCCCTAGTAGAGCCAATGACTTAGCTTCCCTAATAGAGTTCATCCTCAAAAATAATTATTTTCAATTTCTTGATAAATTTTACCACCAAACCAATGGGACCGCCATGGGTACTAAGATGGCCCCAAGTTACGCTAACCTCTTCATGGCCTCTTTAGAGCAACCCCTCCTCGAGGCTTTCCCCAAGAAACCCTCTTTTTATGTTCGTTACATCGATGACATTTTTCTAATTTGGCCTCATGGCCTACAGGAATTACTTAAGTTCAAGGATTTTGTAAATTCTTTTCATAGTTCCATTAAGTTCACTATGGAATATTCACAAACTCAATTACCGTTTCTGGACACGGTTGTGCATGTCTGAGCTGTTGCCTTAAGACTTCGTTATTCACAAAACCCACGGACAGTCATTCTTATCTACATTTTGGCAGTTTCCATCCTTCTCATATCAAACATTCGATCATTTTTAGTCAATTCCTAAGAATCAAACGTATCTGCTCTACCGAAGCCGACCAACTACGACACATGGTCGATTTTGCTGGATACCTTTTACATAGGGGGTATCCTTTTAAACTTATTGACTCTTACTTCAGTAAGGTCCAGCAGTTAGATAGAAACAATCTGCTTTGTTACCGTGCCAGGAATGAAACTAAACGAATCCCCATTGTAGTTACCTATAACCCTAAACTTTCCTCCCTACTCAAAAGAATCAAGACTTCGTGGCGAAATCTCGGCCTAGACCCCACTATCAGAGATATTTTCAATGAACCCCCAGTTACTGCTTACAAGCAACCGCCCAGTTTACGCAGAATCTTGGTTCACACCAAGCTCAATCCTCCCTGGCTACCCCTCCCAGAGGTAATTTCCCTTGTGGTAGTAGTCGTTGCCAAGTATGCAACCATATGATCACAGAGCGTACAGTGCACATCCACCCCAAGGGAATTCAATTATCACCGGGCCCGTACTCTTGTAATTCCTCCAATGTCATTTACCTTCTTTTGTGTGACGGACTTTATGTTGGAGAGACCTCTACTAAATTTCGCCTAAGAATAAATAACCACAAACAGAGCATTAGAGACGGAACTCAATGCCTGCCAGTAGGTAAGCATTTTAGCGAAGCTAATCACTCGAGGGATTTTAAGTGTTTTATTCTTAAAGGGGGTTTTTCCGACATCCGGGAGAGGAAAATCTTCGAACTTAAAATGATCCATTACTTGAAAACAGTCTCCCATGGCTTAAACAAAGATCGGGGTTTCCTATCATTTTACCCCCACATCATTTTGTAATCATCTCTAAGCGTGTCTTTATCACAGTTGCGTCACAATATTGTAGCCATGCGTCATAATTTCTTTATTTTGATCCTTGCAAACGCGTCATTTATTACTAACTCATGACGCGCGCATCAATGTATTAACTTTGAACAATAACTTAAAATCGTTAAGCGTTATCATTTACATTTTCATTTGTAATCGCTGTACGTTCTCCGTCTAATCCGCTGAGGAAGATCCCAGGTGGGATTGAAATATATTCGGATATCTATCAATCTTGTTGGTCATCAGTATTATTAATTTCTCAGTCTTGTCTATATATATATATATATATATATTTATATATATATATATATATATATATATATATATATATATATATATATATATATATATATATATATATATATATATATATATATATATATATATATATATATATATATATATATATATATATATTATATTATATTTTTTGGGGGGGGGGGTCGACGATAAAACCACTGAGTACGCCCAAGTCTTTGTTAAGGCCCTGTTTGTGCGTATTAAGGGCTATAATCCACTTACTCTCCGCTCGGAGTCGCTGGTTTGTTGTAGTGAACCCCGAGCAGAGGAGTGTACAACGTAGATTAGAGAGATTATGCCCTAATCTGCAATAATGATTGGAAACGGGAAGGTTGACTTTGTCGATGATTGACTTTTTGTGATTTTTAAATCTCAACCTAAACTTGGGGCCCGTCTGACCAACGTAGTTACCTTCCTCTGCGTGCGAGGAAGGTAACTACGTTGGTCAGCATAAATATATCATCGTGCTATGGGATAAAGGTGAAAAAGAACTTGACAACTTTTTCTCTTTCGCCAATGACTTTCATGGGTCAATTAAGTTTACCACTCAAAGTTCTACTAATCAAATTCCTTTTCTTGACATGACATACTAGTAATGATTAAAGATCATAAAATAGAGACCACTGTGTATACAAAACCAACTGACAGTCATTCCTATCTCCATTTCAATAGCTTCCATCCCCGACACCGTAAAAACTCTATTATCTACAGCCAAATTCTCAGATACCGACGTATCTGCTCTAACGATCAAATCTTTCTAAATAAAGCTGTTGAACTTGTGGGTTTCTTCCTCAAAAGGGGATATCCCTATCGGTTGTTACACCATCATTTCGAAAGGGTAAAATCCTTAAAAAGAAATAACTTGCTCTCGTACCGCAACAAAGAAGCATCTGACAGACTACCCCTGGTTGTAACCCACCACCCCTCTCTTTCCACCCTCCTCCAAGACATCAAAAAATCCTGGGGAATGTTAAGTTCTGATCCAGCTTTAGAAAAACTCTTCAAAGAGCCCCCAGTGATTGCCTATAGACAACCACGTAACATCAGGTCTGTATTAGTTCGAACCTCCCTCCCCTCTTCTAATCATGAGTCTAGCTGTGGAAATGTCACCTGCAAAAAACCTAGATGCATGGTATGCACACACCTCGACCCCTCCCCCAACATTTTTCATCAGGCTTCGGGTGTCTCTTTGAAACCGGGGAGATTTAACTGCGACTCCGAAAATGTAGTCTATCTGCTTTATTGTATCAAATGCCCCCAGGTCACCTACATAGGCGAAACGAGTACAAAGTTTAGGCTCCGATTCAATAATCACAAACTAAGCATACGGCAAAACAAGAAAGGTTTCCCGGTTGCTGAGCATTTTAATCTCCCAAACCATGGCCTTTCCGACCTTAAATTTTCCATTCTCTATGGCAACTTCAAAACAGCCCAGGAAAGAAGCAACCGGGAATTGAAAACAATCTTACGTCTAAACACCCATCACACTGGACTTAACAAAGATCTCGCTTTTCTAAGCTTCTACGCCCGAATGCACCCCGATAAGGTCTAGTTTCTTCTCTACCTACTGTTATTCAGTTCAACTGAGGAAGAGCGGTGTATACGACGCTCGAAATATTTTGTTTATAATTTTATTTCATCGTTTGTGTAAACGTATATAGTTGGAAATGAAAGTATCATTTTTTGTCGTTTGTTGTTTCTCCTTATATATATATTTCCAACACACGCCAACCATCATGCTTTTATATATATATTTATATATATATATATATATATATATATATATATATATATATATATATATATATATATATATATATATATATATATATATATATATATATATATATATATATATATATATATATATATATATATATATATATATATATATATATATATATATATATTGGTTACACATTCTGAAATACTCAGTTAATCGAATTGATGAAAAAAAGGAAGAAGAAGAAACAAAATCCATTACAGCTGGGTAATCCTTGACTCTCCTTTCGATCCATTTAAAGGTACAGCATGGTGAAAATTTCTAATGCTTTTCTTATTTTTTTTCGCACATCAATTAATTTTGAAACATTAACAACCTAACAAAACAAGACGTAAAAACTATGCTCTCTGGCTGCCTTTACATTATACTTAATTGTATCGAACAAAAGAACTGAGAGCTCAATTGAGAACTGAAAATTGTGAAGGTTTGTTTTGGGTGGGCTGATCTGGTACACATGTACACTTCCCTTATATTCCCTTTATAAACCCGGATTGGAAAAAAAAAACCCGGATTGGAAAAAATGCTCTTTAGTCCCTCCCACACCCCATCCCGCCTATTTGTCGTGGAACAACCTGCACGCCATATTCACAGCTGCAGATGTCCATGAAGTGTTACTGAAGAAAAACACTCACACACAAGCAATGTAGATGTCTCCGTCTTGGCAAGTACCTCCATTTAAGCAATATCCTTCGTTGATTTTACAGCTTGCTGTGCACGTCGATTCGTCACCTACACAACGAGCCCCGTCGGGACATCTCTCATTCGTAACATTGCAAAACGTGAATTCATTCATTTGGCCTACGGGCGTCAAAAAACGAAAACAGAAGATAGTGCTGACGTGAGCTTCAGTAATAACCTGAGTTTATCGTTAGTCTAGCGTTTTCGACAAAGAATTTGTTGTAAAGACATGAAATATGCACACGCAAAGAAGAATTTATCTGAATCCACTCTTTGCTATATATTTATATCAGTTTGCAGAATGTAACGACTAAACTCACCTAGACCTACAGACTAGAGTTAGCTCAAAAGAAGGAAAGGAGGTTTCAGCATATCTCTGTGTGAAATATTAACTCTCTGGAGAGGAATATTATATTTTCGGCTAACCCAACTCCTAACCTACCTAAGTTGGGGGTGGGGAGCAAGAGGGGCAATGTCCCCCAGATCTTGACCTTGTTCCCCAACTTGCTACCCCCCCCCCCCAAGCTAAAGTCAGCTAGGAGTAAGGTTAGTCGCAAAAATAGTATACTTCTCCAGACAGTTAATTTTTCATCCAGAGATGTGCTGAAACCTCCCAGCTTGCCTCTCCTGGTTCCCCATCCCCAGGAAAAGGGGTCTGTACTACGTTTTGCACTGTGCCTGAATTTTGCTATCAACACTATCCTTTTGCTCAAGTCTGTCCTACCCCTCCCCCTCCCCCATTTTAATTCTTGGGCAGCCACTGCCTTAATCCACTTTGGTACGAAGCCTACAATATCCATAAGGAGGGACGGGAATAAAGATGAGGAGACTGTCCACTCAACTAACATCACTTCTGGGTTGGTTGGGACCTACCCAGTCCATCTGTAAACTTAAACAGCATATGCCCTGCTGTGTATCTCCAGTGCACACTTAAAACATCAGTCTCTCACTGAGCACCATGTTCTTTACAACCTGACATTGCCATGTGGGGTACTTTCAAATGAATGGAACAATTGTTTCCACAATTGCTCCAAAATATTAAAAACAACGTTCGTATCATTAAATCTTAGAATAGAATTAAAGACATCAGATGTCCCAATTATAAAATTAGCAAAGACAATTAGAACACTTTGTCATGTGTAGTAGGATTGCCTTAGGCCCACAGACAATTGAGGAACAGCAAGACTCCCCAAAGACACTTAAATAAGAAGTTTTCAGTAGGCGCGGATCAAGGCATTCCAAAAGGTGAGGGGCTGACTTAAGAGAAAACAGGGATGTGAGGGAGTTGCACTGTTAATTTCCCGTGTTTTTTTATTGTTGATCTGGTGAAAAAGGGAGGGCTGAGGCCGTAAAAGCCCCCTCCCCGCCTTGGTTGGCTCCTGGGTATAAAAGACCCAACGTGTAAACAGAATATTTTAAGAGCAGTGCATTCTGTGTAAAATGCACTGTAGTACTCTGCATTTTTTTTTTCTATTTTTTGTTAATCAAAGAGATTGTCCATTGAAAATTTCTGTAAGCTACTACAGAAATTGTAGTTTGGGGTAAGAATCGATATGCTCTTAACTGAAATGGGTTGCTCCCTTAGGATGAGCAGGGACGTGGGAAAACTCCCATTTATGCATATGTCCTCAGATCCAGAAAAAACTTCCATACTTCACCTCATCCCGCTTCGTGGTCAAAAATATTCTTAAACCAAGAATGGCTTACTAATCCATGTAAGCCGAAAATTAGAAATTGAATATTCGATTCTGCTCTCCCTAATGTCAAGGAAAACACGTTTATTATTCCATCACTTAACCAGAAAGCCAAAAGGCTTAGTAGTGATTCCTTGCCACTGAAATATAACCCTGTTTTTATTTTAAAGTTGGCAGTGATCCTAAATGTTTTAAAATTGACAGTGCTCCGTAATACACCCACAAAGTATACATGGAAGGCATCCAAGGTTCCTACATTAAGATTCTGCATGACCTTTGACCACCTAGAACTAGGGCTCTGATCACTATATTACATCCACATACTATGTGTGCAATTTTGCCGTATCCAAGACTCCAGCCATGAGAAATTGTGTAAACATGATGTTTTAAAGACTTAGACCCATTGTGAACCCAATTGATATTTGACCCCACCAATACAAAGGGATCATTTATTCACTATGCAACATCTACGTGCCAAGTATTAGGACCCTACAAGTTACCTTTCTCGTAATACTGTGCGGACAAACTTGTCAGACTGACACTGCTGACCCCAAATAACCTTTGACCTTTACAAAAATCATGGGGATCATCTACTCAAATGGTCAACCAACACTCAAATATGAGATTAGTCACACTTTCCCTTCTTGAGATATCGTGTTTACAAGCAATTTCTAAGGAATTTACCATTTGACCTCTCGTGACCACAAATGACCTTTGACCTCCACGAAACACGATAGGGATCATCTACTTAATGCGACCAACCCACACACCACCAAATACGAGCATAGTCACACGAACCGTTAATGAGATATCGTGTCTACAAGGTTTTGACCTTTTGACCTCTCGTGACCCCAAATGACCTTTAACCTCCACGAAAATCAATTGAGATCATTTACTCAATAGGGCCAACCAACCCACCACACATGAGCCTAGTCACACGTACCATTCTTGAGATACTCTGTTTACCAACCCACAAAACAAGTATGAGATTGGTCACACTAACCCTTCTTGAGATATCGTGTTTACAAGCAAAAGCGTCACATACACACATACACACGACATCACCATCGCATAGATTCCGTGCCTGCGTTCGGCAAGGAATCAAAAATGAAAAAAAAGCGGTATTTTGTTTTGAAAAGGAAATACAAACACTCGGCCACCATGAAGAACGTCCGAAATGATGTTCAGCCCTTCCAATCGAGTACAGGGATTCCCACAGACAAATCCGGACAGCAAGTAATGGTCTGATTTTAGTCGGCCATTACTGGGGTCCGTCACCTTTCAATCTTTCAATTTCCTCGTTTACCTGTATTATGGATGGTTGTACACTAATTTGTATATTGACTCCTTCAATTTCACTGAAAATTAGTGTTTGAATTTCATGTAGGCTAGACAGTAAATGAAGACGATTTAAGGATGATGGACCTCACTAATGGCGGCATACAAGGACTGAAAACAAGCTCTGATCGGATTTGTCTATAGAGTTTTTGTATAAATCTAAACCAACAACCCACCCCACCACTTAACTGTCTACCGTAAAACCGCCAACAATACCTACCATCGTCGTGTTGTACTTCAAGTTTGCCCACTCTTAAGGTTCCAATTTCACCTTTAAGATTAAGGAGGATTTTGTATGCAGCAGTTCTCGAGGTATTATCTAATTTTTCATTGAAATATATTTTCACATCAGCTTCCAGGCCATTTTCTTCTTTGGATACACTGTAAACAAAACAGGTATAAAATCACTAATCAGATTCTGACTTTGGTAAAAAAAAGACCCGATGATAGGTTCATTCTCATTTCCCAAACGACCAAACTCCCATAATTTGTGCCGGTAAGCCACAGATGGAAAAAGGCCGCGGCCGGCAGGACGTAAACTAATCGATGAGAAACTTAACCGTAACTCCATCTAAACTAATCCATAAATTGTGCTTGACCTAAATACACAGAAAACATGAATAATTCGATGAACAACAGATAGTTATTACAGATCATTGTTAACTACATTTAGTTCCATACTGGTGGCAAGGCCAGTATAAAGTGTTTCGTGGCGACTAAAAGGGCCAAACTTGGCTTACAAATTTGATAAGAATGTAACCATCCGCGCGACCACCCAACCCGAATTATTAAGTTATTCATCCTCAAAATAAGTGGCGGTGCCAGAATGTCAAAATGGGGAAGGGGGGGGGGGGGAAGTAAGAGCAAAGGATAATGTTGGGGGAAAAATTCTGGTTTTGAAGCAGTGCCAAACCAAGCCCAAAGCGCCCGTCCCAATGGAAGAGTGTCCCGGGGGGCGAAGCCCCCAGAAGCTCTGAAGTTTTAGCATATCTCTGAATGAAAAATTATGTCTTTGCATGGAAAAATAAATGTCTTTAGATAGGTATATTATTTTTTCGGTTAACCCAACTCCTAACTGACCTAACTTGGGGTGGGGCAAATGGGGGGGGGGGCAAGGTCAAATTCCTCCTCTTGCCCCCGGTAGCGCCGCCACTGCTTGCAATTAAAGTGTTTTGTAACACAAAAGTAAACAAGTTGAGATCACAGAAGCCTCCATGCACACTGCTTGCCAAGCCTTTTTAGAACCCCAAAGGCCTAGCGCGCCGTCTTGTACTTTTTCAGTTTTTATTTCTGAAAGCGCAACAAGAATTTGCAATTGTAACCTTTGTTGAGCGTCATCAATTTCTTATAAGACGGAATGTGTAATAATTCTCATTTTCTATAATAGCAAATTTCCTTCCTTAATTTGACGAAATACTTTCAAACGCTACACTCCTTTTTCTAAACGAACGCTACAATACAGTGTCGGTTGACGGGCCAGCATTTTGTGTTAAATCGTGTAAGTTATTTGCACAATTTGTTATGAGGGGTATTCGTAGAATATCAGACGTAATATCGACGTAACGCCGGATGTTCTGACAAACCAAACCCTTTTCTTTCGCCATTTGCGTACCGTACTCTAACAGTCCGCGCAACTCATAACAGCGTGGTGCTCTCACACTCTAAATTTCAAAAAGTGAAACTGAAGACTGAATAATTGCTCTAACATCCCAGCAAATAAAATATTTTTTTACTTTTTTTAAAACAATCTCAAATATGTCTGTTGGAAATATTTTTTGTTGAGCTCCATATATATTTGAAAAATATTTTTGAAATGCATTTAGGATTGAAAATATTTTTCAATTATTATTAAAACATTAATTGTCTGGAAAAATATTTTCAGGATATTTTTGCAACTCAACATTTTATATATTTCTAAATTATTTCAGGAACCATATATTAAAAAATATTTTTGTGTTTGCAGGGATAAAGTCAGGATGATTCTTTTGATTGAAGGTTTCACTCCTAATGTCGATTGGACCCTGATTTCACTTAAAAAGAGTGATTTTCATCCCAAAGATTTTAGAGACCACTTAGACTTTTCGGAAGGTACATGTGTCGGGACGGAAAGCAATCACTGCTTCAAAAGCAAGGTATTAATTAATCAACGAAATGTGGGACAAATCTTGACCTAGAGATGATTAAATCTGACAGACGAATGTGCATAAGTTGTTTGTGAAGAATATTCATCAAAGAAACGAGATTTTCTGATTGTTGTACTTGTAATTAAAGGCATCTATCACTAAGAGATACAACAGCATAGAAACCTATACAAGCGACGATAAAACTTTCACGTATACTGTACCTAAATCCACTGAATTTTGCACCAGCGAAGTCTGCTAATTGTTTCTCCAGGGCAGCGGAAACCTATAAGAAACAGAAATGAAACGAACATTCCAACTATTCACATGAAATCCATAATTTGCAATCTCTTGACTAAAGGAGGACACCTATATTTTGTCCAGTGGCGTATCTGTGATCACTGGTCAACTGGTCATGGGGAGGGGGGGGGGGGGTGACGGTGTAAAACTTCCTCCCCCCACCCCCCCCCCCCCCCCGGCCCGTTCGAAGAGGCTTAACTTATTATTCGGAGGCCGAGTGTTATTGACGTTTTTAATCAGAAACCTATATGAAACTAGGTGATATGCGTATAGGAGCATTTCAGTTTGGGGGCAGGATACTTTTCTGCCCGAAATATATAATTCTGTACGAATTTTGAAAATGCGACCCTTCAGACGGCCGGAAATGGCATTCTCGGGCTTGTGAATAGAATCTTAGCAGTCGTTACTTTAAGTTTTCGATTGCAATAACACGCTTACTTTAACAAAAGGGGGGCAAATTAGCCTTCAAAATGATCATAAATACCACATAACACGTATCACCACCATTTATCGGGCAAAATATTTAGCACATGTATTAACCTGTACACTCCCATATAACATGGCGGTTGAAATCATCTCAGAGCAATTTTGCGAGTTTCTCTCAAATATTTTACCATTTCAGGCAAAATAATGACCAAGAGTATGAAGTGCGGCTGGGGCATAATTGTTTCATATGTTGCCCGAAAGGGTCGCGGTGTTTGTAATCGTTTCGATTTTTCATGAAAATTTTACTGCATGGACTACAATGCATTGTTTTAATTTATTCAGACAAATCTTTGAAATGATTGAGCCCTCGTAGGAATTTTTAGTGTTTTAAAAACATACCAGATTTTTAGGACTCAAGAATGGCTGCTCGATTTTTCCAGGGCCTGGCCCGAAATTCAAGTCCTGCGAAAATTAGCTTAGTACCTTTCGTTTCGAAAAGTGGGACTTTTTCTGAGTACGATATTAGTGCTATACATACGGTAATATCGGTGTGGAACATCGGAGGACATTTAAGTACTTCTTCAGCTAACCATAGACGACTCGGAGGTAGTGTTACCATGATTACACAAGGTCTGAATCAAGTTTTTCTTCGTATTCTTCTTCTGAAGAAGAAATTGACATAATATGGCCATTGTCGTCTCCAGACTTTTCATTCTATGTTGGCGCAACAATTTTTCAGGAGGCACCTCTAGATTCCACTCATGGCACCGGAGGCGGTTGTGGTCCAGGGCCGCCTTAGGGTTCCTGTTGGGCCCAGGGGCAAAGCCATGGTGGGGGTCCAGAGGGCAAAGCCTCCGGAAGCTCTTGGGGTTTTAATGTGATAGGGAGGTATAAAGGTCGTAATTCAAGGGTAATTCTGTTGTCTTTACACTTTTCTAAAATTCAAGTGAGATTTTATTGGTAACAAAACTAATGAAACTACTACCAACGGTACGAGCATCCGCCTCTCACGCGGAAGGCCCGGATTTTTCCCAGGTCAAGTCATACCAAGACTCTAAAATGGAACCTTCTGCCGTTGTGCGTGGTGCTCCGCATAAGCAATGGAGTAGGGAAAACAAGCCAGTGAGACACAACTGGAAAAAAGGCCGTGGCCGGCTCGACTTGAACCAATAGGTTGGAAACTGGGCCGTAAACTCCATCTAACTACCTACTACCAAGAACGGATCCGGCTGACATTTTGAATAAAGGGAACTGAACTAGAAAGAGATAGAGAGGGGGTTGATGGGCAGTTAAATATGATCCTCTTAGGGGATAATCCTGCCTGAACGGTTGCATGAGCTGAGCGCAACCTTCAATTGGCGTATCGGAAGTGTCGGGAAATTTTGAAAAACGCAACCCCTCAGACAGACGGAATTAAAATTTTCCCAGGTATTTTTGCGATATTTTCATTTGGAAAACATAAAAATTACTGACTTTTGTTGTCGAAAGAAGAATAAAATCTCAAAACATTTCATAGTCACACTATGACTGTAGAAGACATATCGTTTTTGGAAAATCTCAAATCTCAGTTTGTGGCACACGGGGGGGGGGGGGGGCATGAGATTCTCCAGAGGGCACCCCCTAGGGTGACGCCACAGCCTCTGAGTTTAACGTTGCAAACCACAAAGAAAATTGTCCACTGCCAAGAAAAGAAGGAATCCCGATCCTTACCTCTCGAATTTTAACGACTTCTTGACTTCAGCATCGAAATCTGTGTCATAGACCATACTATGGGGTTCCAGTAATCGCAAACGTTTAGTGACGTCACACAAGGGCGTCCGGAAGGGCAAGGGGGCACTTCTCCCCCCCCCCCCCCGGAAAATCAAACTTGTGAAAAATTAATTAAAAATTGCGATGAAAAAATTAAAAATAAATCATCAAAATATCTTCACTCACGGCGTCAGTTTTTACCCGTGAAATATGCGGACATTTGACCAGGAATAGCAAAAGAGAAGATGGTATGCTGAATAGTGAAATCGTAATTTGGGGACCATCATTCGTGATATCTATTGGAAATTTGTAATTGTAAAAACTATGCTGAAATTGTACTAGTTGTCAGGTATGTAGTGTGTATATGGCATCCGACTATTGATAAATGCGTTGGTCTTGGTTTGGTCCGGTGCTGATCTCAAGTGGCGACACGAGGATGTAACTGGGATATACAGGTGAATATGGTGGGGGGGGGGGTATGATTCATAGTTGGGTAACGGATACAGGACTATATAGGCTGCTTGACAGTTTTAAGTTTTATCGTGCATAGTCGTGCGAGGCCGTTACCGAGAGGCAGATTTCCCTTCAACAATTTTTTACATTGAAAATTCTAAAAATCAAAAAATTACAGACATGAAATTCCTGTTTCAGGGCTGGGTACATGCAGCTTTTAACACTCGCCAAGTGTCGTTTCCGGCCATCTGGAGAGTTTGTAAGGCCCAAAATTTTCTTGTACGCTCCGCGCCAACCTATGGTGGTGCTCCGCTTAGATAGTGCACACAATTCAATCATCCATGAATGACCTTGTCCCCCTCTTGTAAAAATTTCTGCGGACGCCCATGACGTCACACTGTCTCAATACAAGTTTCGTTAAGATATGCATACATTTTCCATTAACGTTCAAACGATGACTTCCCTCAATATATGCTCAGCACTTTGCTTATAGAAACAAATTTAAACAGCGTACATACCTGATCCACAATGTCACGTTCTAATTTTTCATCTTTGTCTTTCCACGTATAGTTCAACAGTGTAAGTCTTATTTGAATGTAGTCTTTGCCTGTTGTGAAATGAATGTAGTTTCAGAAAAATAATTCTCCTTGGTTTTATTGCCAACATTGGATTCCCTGTTTAAAGACACAGTAGGCCTAATGGTTTTTACCACGCTAAGCGACACAGATGTGAAACGTCTGGGCTAATGAATTACAAAGTTAAGACGGATGACTAACCACCTTACCAATTTGGATCAAACTTGGTCTTCTCACAAAACCCGGTTCAATTGGGGCGTAAAACCATAAGTAGTTCTTGGATGAATAAGCCCAGTCGGGAATCAAGTCTCGGCTACTCTCGAGTTTTACCACTGCAAATGCTAACGGTGTTACCCGCTCGGTCACAACCCCGAAGGAACAAGGGACAAAAAAGGGGAAAACAAACGAACAAAAAAAAAAGAAAGCAGGGATTGAAAGGACTCAGCAATGTTAAACGAACCACCAGATGAGAAGTCCGAAGCATGGACACGTTGGACCCGTGATGGGATCACGTCGGAGAGTTTCTTCGTTATGGGGCTTGTGGGTGACAGAGATTTACCGATTTCCAAAACAGGGTTAACAGATTATACAGATCACATAGCCTCAATTTCCCACAGAACCCACAGAGATTCCCTTACAGAACCCATCCCCTACCCGCTTCGAGCCAGCTTTACTCTCTTTGCAGGAATAGATAGATCCATTGATGTTTTTACTGATAGTATATTTTTACCACATGCATATACACATGCAGACATGAGAAAGTTTAGAAAAGTCGAAAACGAAAATTCGAAAATAGGTCAGTTTTTCGACTTTTTCATTTCAATATTGCAATGGCTTGTATTAATTGGGTAACAAAAATGAATTGGATCGCCAATTGTCAGAACAATTTAAGTTAAACTGACGAATAATTTGCTTAAAGCGGATAAGAGAAAAGAGGCAAAACATAAACCAAATGTTTCACTCATACCTTGAAGAGTGGGCGGTGGCCGTGAAGAACTAATAACAGGGGGTTGTGAACTGCGGCTTAAATCCTCGCCGGGAATTACAATAATGGTCGTTTCTAACTCTGTAACTTCTGGGAATTCTGTGAAAAGAGACAAATCAGAAATGTAAAAAGGTTAAGTGAGTCCATTGAAGTATGAGAGGGGTGGGCAACCGTTTCAATCCAACGAGCCGGATACGAGAAGAGATAAATTGACCGGGCCACATTTAACCAAAGACCTAGTGCTGATTTCAAACCGTTAACCCTGTGGACTTTCCAGAAATATTAAGTTTTATTCACAAAACATAATCTAAATAGCCTATGGTATTGATGATAAGTTATGGTGAAAACAGTTTTCAGGCCGTCATTCCTGTGGCAGGGAGCGCCACACGAAAGCAAATATTGGGGGAAAATATCGTTTTGATCCCCCCCCCCCAAAAAAAAAAAAATTCGGGCAAATTAAAAAGAAAAAACAGGCAGAATAAACAAATATGTAGCAGTACGGCGTGCAGATGACTTTAGAGTTTACAGAAAACGTAAATTACAAATATATAACACTGCATTCAAAGCGCCGTCTCTCTATGTTTCGTGTATAAGTGTATCAATGCAAGTGTGTACGAATGTTTGTTTTTGTTTGTATGTGTTAGCGTTCGTGTGGGTGGATAACTTCTAGACGAGTCCGGTCACGGTCACGATCTGGCATTCCGGGTGTTGGAAAATTTCTACCCCAGGCCCTTAGCCAGGGGAGTCGGAGCGTTCGAACGACCCACCCAAACTTGAGGGAGGTCCATTTTTCAAGCCCTGTTTTGAAGGGTCTGCTATGAAATATTTTTTATCTTGACATATACCAGATCACATGTATGATTTTTTTCTCAAAAAGTGGTGTACTGTGTGGAATTCCTGTGTGAAAAGGACTTCTGTTGTGTTCAAAAGTCCTCCAAAATGCTCCAGATTGCAGGAAGCATGCCCCGGACGCATATCAACTGCATGCTTACGGCACGCGTCAGCCACCTCTGTATTTGGAAAAAAGGTCCACACCTTGAAAAAAAGACCCACCCCTCAAAATGGGCTGGCTACGGGCCTGTACCCACCGCCCAATCCACAAAACAGTTCTTCGCCCTGGGCTCTACCCAGACGCGGATTCAAACATCTCGAGGCTGAGCGATGAGGAAGAGGGTATGGATGGGTTTGGCGCGATTATCTACCCTAATAGTTGCCACGGAGCGTACAGAAAATTTTGAAAAGTCTGACCCCAACTTGGCCGGCCAGGTTTATAAGGAGAATACAAGCAGTCGATATTTTGAGCTTGTTTTTGCATAAGAGGGAGCCTGAAAGGGACCTTAAGGTATTCTCGTAATGTTCTAATTATTAATTATCATTATGTCATTGTTGCTGTGGTAAAAAGGGGGGAGGGCTAAGGCCTAGAACCTTCCCCTTTGATCCGACTCTGGTATATGATAGCATTCAATATCTGGTGTCGACGGTTTGATTAATAAGTTAGTTGGTTTGTTTAGTTGGTTGGTCGGTTAATCGGTTGGTCGGTTGTTTATTTGTTTATTTAGTTAGTTATTTATTTATTTAGTAAGTTAGTTAGTTAGTTAGTCAGTTAGTTAGATGGATGGATGGAGTTTTACGGCCCAGTTTCCAATCTATTGGTTCAAGTCGAGCCGGCCACGGCTTTTTTTCCAGTTGTGGCTCACTGGCTTGTTTTCCCTACTCCTTTGCTTATGCTGAGCATCACGCACAACGGCAGTAGGTTCCATTTTTAGAGTCTTTGGTATGACTCGAACCCAGGCCTTCCGCGTGAGAGGCGGATGCTCTACCGTTAGACCAAACACGCGGTTTGATCAGTGGCGTACGAAGGGGGGGGGGCATGCCTCCCCCTCACTGACGCCATTTTTTTTTTAATGCGTAGCGCCTACTTTAGTAACACAGATTTTAATTCAAAAGGTAGCATATGTGGCACCAGATTGTATGTAAGGACACCCAATTTCTCAAAAAAATTTCAAAGGGGAAGGGTTGTCTCTGCAAGGCCCCCTCAGTGATGCCTTTTTTATTTAATTCCTAAAAATGGACAAATTTTGTCAAATTACAAATTTTACTTGAAAAGGGAGCCTTTGTAACTCTCTAGTGGCACCGATTGCCTCTCACGACACCTAAATTTATAAGAATTTTCAAAAGGAAAAGGAAGGGCCCATCCCTTAGATTCCTTCCCCGGTCGACATAGGCGAAAAGTGACGGGGGCATGGAAGCGGAGGTTTCAGGTGCGATGAACAATAGTTTGGCATTTATCATGCAAGAGGTGTTAGGGGTAAAATCATTAGCAGTCGGGAATTCGAGCAGTCACAGAAAATTCCATCAATTCAGCGGATCTTGAATTTTGCCAAGAGTCACAATAGAGAAGCATTAGCATATTTCAATTCCGTTGTATAGTTTCAAAGAGTGAACACCATTGTATGATAGTGGTATAACATTTTATGTTGTAATATTCTGATCACTTAGCATGTAGCATGTTTTTTTTTTGTTATTGCAAACAAACGCTTAACATGAGGGTTGTTTACATGCTCTCTTCAACCATGAAAATGCAATTTCCGACCATATGAAAGGTCGAATTTTTTCAAAATTTTCTATACGCTCTGCTTAGAAAGTCTTTCGGGCAAAATTACATTTTACGGTTCAAGTTAGTTTTTAGTAAGTTTCTATTCTCTTTGCAGAACTTTTTCG
This sequence comes from Holothuria scabra, assembly GCA_037179385.1. Classification (NCBI taxonomy): domain Eukaryota; kingdom Metazoa; phylum Echinodermata; class Holothuroidea; order Aspidochirotida; family Holothuriidae; genus Holothuria; species Holothuria scabra. Next base: position 2,443,645 of record CM074187.1, on the reverse strand, counting down.
AAACTTATTTTGAAGTGAACATTTTATTGCAAACGATAGAGGAAGATAGGAACTCGTTAGATTCTTCGTATTTATAAGTCTGGAAATGCTATTTCCGGCCATCTGAGGGGTCTGACTTTTCGAAATTTTCTGCACGCTCCGCGCCAACCAATGGTTGCGCGGAGCGTGCAGATTGTCTTAATAGCAAAATGACGTTTTGCGACCAAGGAAAAAACCACGAACTGAAATGCTCCCGTTTGCCAATGCCGATCGATTTTCTTTTATTTTGGCTCCTAAAAGTATGCAAATTTAAAACAAATGTTACTTCGAAAGGTAGCATAAATGGCACTAGATTGCATGTAAAACCACACAATTTTAAGTTTTATACTCATGAACCACCACAATTAAACTTTTAACATTGTTCCCTGCCAAAGTCGGAAATCTTGCACCATTTTGCATCTAGGCTCCTTGAATATGCCAAAAATTTTCAAAGGGGAGGGGATACTAGGTTTGATACTTATATCTTCATGCTTAGTGCAAGATTTGAAGTGATCCATGTGTTTTTGTTTCTTGTATTTTTTGCTCTTTCTTTTCTTATGCATCTCTTGGGAAGCCAAACAGTCGCTGGCAGATCGTAGGTTGCCCCCCCCCCCTGCAGTAGGGGATACTTATAGTTTGCACTATGGTTCACAAACATGAAAACACTTTCATTCTTAAGTTGATGTTCCATTTTTTTCATTATACAAAAAATGTTTAAAGAGCCCATGAAATGACTTAGTAACAATGATATGGGGTCATTCTCTGACACTATCTATCAACAAAAATAGCATTTATTTTAAAAAAAATCCCACCGCACGAAAGAGAAATGCTCAAGTGAAATGGTATTCCTTCCAGCACAACAGCTGAAAAATGTTAAAGTGCATTGAACCAAGAATGACATCATCACAGGAACCCAACTTCACATTGTGTGTACTATAGTGTACTTGGAGTATACCCTGCTCTGTAGATGTTACAGAATCTTACCATGTATAGATGGCCTAAAGTGATTCAACAAATTATCATACCGAAACCTAAACCTTTGTTTGCTTCACAAAACTAGTGAAAAGGGGGGGTTTCAACACCTAGGAATACCCCTGTTCAGCAGATGGAGTTTTGTGACTTTCAATATTCCTTGAGCCAACTTGCAGGGAAAATTGTTTGGTACACATCATACAAGTGTTTGGAAGTTCCCTGGTAAGAGGTTATACACACAGAAAAATTCCTCAGGCTCCTGGGGCATGTAACTGCATCCATTTGTCCTCCAGTGTTATGTAACGATTATTTTTATTGGGGAAGAAGCAGTGATTCTCTCATTACACAGGCCCATATGCAATACTGTATATCATTCTGCACAGTGGCTTAAATACTTCCAAAAAGTTCTGTGTTTTTTGGATGCATGTGCTAATGCTGAGGTTTGACTTGGTTCAAAGAAAAGGAACAGTGATTATAGTAGGAAAGGAGACTAGCTGATATTTTGGTTATTTAAGGAAGTATTCTGTATTTTTATCAAGAGTTGGCATGAAGTTACTGTTTCAACTTCATGCATTTTGAAGTCTATATGCTAGTACAAGATCCATTGTATGATTTCCACATTAATGTTTGTGACAAATTTTCTTGGAAGGGATGTCTTTCAAAGGAATCCGGGTGAGATATCAATCTTCTTATTCAACAATCTGACTGAATGTGAGTTGAAATATTTTCTCTTTTCTGGTTGAAAGAATTGCTGTCTAGTCACAGATTGACTAGATTGCTGGAACCAAAAATTCAAACTGATAGGCCTAACGTGATGGAATGGGGCAGCTTGAGTGAATAATGACAAAATTCCTCTTTTGAAGAATTGGGAGTGAGAATTTCAAATGTTGATTGATATATTTTTGGCTTTATACTGCGGCATTACTTGGCCAGTCTCATATACTACGAAATCTGTGAGCAAAATGTTACTTAAACATAGGATTATAATACACACACTGTGAAGTTTGGTTCCTGTGATGATGTCATTCTTGGTTCAATGCACTTTTAAATTTTTCAGCTGTTGTGCTGATAGGGGTACCATTTCACTTGAGCATTTCTCTTTTGTGGGGCAGAATATTTTAAAATAAATGCTTTTTTGTTAATAGATAGTGTCAAGGAATGACTCCAAATCATTGTTATTGAGTCATTTCATGGGCTCTTTAAAATTGATTACCGCTCATCAAGCAGATTGAAGCCATGATGCTGACAACTTATTGTGAGGAAGTTTCAACGTGCCGTAAACGGTAATTTAAAAGTCGGGGCATCGCGTGACTATTTCGACTCTTTTCCTTGACATGTTGTGATGTTCGTATTCGAGTTCTCGGTTTATCTAAACGTTTCATCGTACAAGTTTTAGACGCTAATTACAGCATATAAGTAACTTAACATCGGTCAATTACTAGATCTCAGCATTTTCAGCTATGTTGACCTGTTTAATTCAGACTCTTGGCAAAATCGAAACATTTTCAATATTTTTGTCTCAAATATTTAAGCCAAGTTGTGTAAGTCGTGATATATTTAATGACATGATCTTACAGTGACGAAGTTGAACTATTTGATTCCGAATTCATTTTAATCTCAATATTTTGTCTAAAATATTGACAAGAAGATCGAATGTTTACTAAAAAAAGTCGACAGATAGTCACGTAGTATCTCACTTTCTACATGCACCTTGGGAGCTCACTGCCTCTTGGAAACAGTAGGCACCACAGTTGTTTAATCGTGTTCCCCAACGCAACGAACGGCTCTTCACCAGAGGGTCGGGGAGGACTTCAGAAAAAGAAAATGCTTTATTTTCTACGGTACGATTACGTATGTGTAAAATGTAGGCATACCTTTTGCAAAAGATATGTTTATATTATGAAGCAGTTTTGAGTAAACGTTGATTTTTTTATTTAAAAGTTTTAAATGTAACTTGGTTTTTGAGGAGTTGGATAGATGGTGTTTAAAATGTTACTTTTTCGGCTATTCTATGAGGAATTTTGTCTGTGTGTGTACTGAGTGCTGTGAACGCACCGTGTTTATCAGTGGAAAACACTTCATCATCACACTTCGGAGGGCGATAGGAGGGCGATAGGGGGACATTTACGATTTGTGAAATAATTTGTAAATCAAACTTTCAAAGGAAATTTCACACATTTTTCAGTTACCTTCATTACAGTTTTGCTGATATGCGAATATTAAACTCCATTTCAGTATCCAGTGCTACCGTACCGATTTCTGGCATGTTATATACGAGAGTTGTTAATTGCTATTCATATACGGTACAATATATACCGAAATTTCATTTCGTTAACTAGTTCTCTGGTTGTAGTCATCCTAATGAAGGCGGACGGCTGAAAAAATTCGCGAGTTCGAATTATAAAGGTGTTGTACAGACCACATACTAGTTGGGTGATTAGGATGACCACGATGGCCCACCAGGGGATAGTCAGCACGTATGCTTCATCATTAATTTAAACAGAGAGTATTTTAATCATTATAATGACACGGTCGATGTTTGTTATATATCAAATTCTGGGACTGGCGAGTTTCTTTGTGTAAAGGCTTCCTCATATAATGCGTACGTACTTAGGCTTCACTTTCAAAATAGGGTTTCGAGTTATAGCGCAAACATTCTTATTTCAGCAAGTTACTGATCTTTCGACAGGTGCAGTTCGAGCTATGACGACGTCAACGTGAAAATGAAAATTCGAGATGCGTCAAGAGACTGAGCAACGGTCTGTTACTATCCGGTGGCAAGGGATGGAAAATTCTTTACATCTTCCTGCAAAGAATTCAAATTTTTACAATTTTTACATAATGTTCTACAGTACTAAAAAATGTTTATTTCTCAGATTTAAACCTTTAAAAGGTTCCATTTCCCAGGAAGGAAGTAAAATTTCCGACAGTTTTCATGAATTTTAAAGGGAAAATCTCTATCCAATCACCAAAATTTCCCTTCAGATGACCAAATTTTCCGGGGAGAAGACTTCCACCTTCCAACCTTTTTGCACTCTTAATCATTCTTCTGTATATTTTCCTGCAAGGCCTTTTTTCTAAAAGTCCCCTCGACTCTCTGGTGAAGAGCCAAGGGGCGAAAAGCAAACATTTACTCCCGGAGGAGTTCTGCTCCCTTAACAGCTTAAGGAGCTAAACGTCCCAAATGGACAAGTACGCCCTCTAAAGGGCAATTTTGTGTGATCCTGCTCTTCACTGGCTGAAGAGAACAGAAACCACACCCTGGATGCAGTTTAACGTCATGCCCAGGATTTTCCTGCAAGGAACTTCCCAAGTTGTTAGTTTGTTTAATTTTCCGCCCATACCTGTAGTTCTGTACAGGGGTTTTGTTCGAGAAACCTCGAGTTAAAGACGTTTATTGAATAAACCTAACATTTAAAATTATCCACCACGTGTCCTTCTTTACGCCCCTCTTTAAGGTACAACAATTTGAATTAAGCCAAATAAATTCTGGCGACATTAACACCGTCAGATCACAATTAAAGGGCAAGATCAGTCATTCCAAACTAAAGAAGTGTATTAGACTGTCCAGTTTCATTATTGGCTGTTGGGAGTCATGTGACCACATTTTTTCTCTTCAAATGTGAAATTTAGTAGAAATAACTGCTTGGGTTACCTTGAATATGCAATAGTACAGTCATAAATTATAATGAAAGACACTTTGATGAGAAATAAGAGGAAAATTGTGTTATCAAGCTTTTTATTCAAAATAAGTTTGGGGGGACTGCTCCCTTCTTTAAGTGCACAGAAATGCGCCCGCATTTTACCTGAGAGTTTGGTGTATATTCTACCGGTATGCAGTATAAATATATAGAAGGATCCTCTACGTCATAGAAGGAAAATGGAACCTACTGTCACTGTCCTTAATGTTCATGCGTAAGCATTGCAGTAGGGAAACAAGCCAGTGGCACGACTTAATTTCCCTTTAACTCTGTTGTGGAAGGCAACCAACATTCCGCCCTCAACACTTGCAATTATCGGATAAATCTAAGTTCAAATTTTATGGCTTTGTACCGTTAACCTCATTTCCCTTTAGACTCCCTGACCATTTTGTCGCATCAATTATGAATTTTCCACATTCCGACATTCGGTATGGGTTTAATACCTATTTTGGGTCTCCGGACTTTCACCTCTGGCATGTCCCGTTTACAGACTCTGCGTAAGCTTTCAGTGGTTAATACTGACACACCATTTTGTTCTTGCCCTCTGACCAAGATTTGACCTTTGGCATTGATTACTATTATTTTTAGCAGTTTTTAATTGTTTTCTACATATCATCTGCTTTCATTAACTTTTGAATCCGAACATTTATGGTATCAGAAAAATTATGGCGGAACAGGATTTAACCTAACCATACTATATTACTTTATGTCAGTGAATTTAGGAGAAAGGGTTCATTCTCTCACACAAGTCAACATAACCATTACTAAGGATCTCGATGTTATCTGTAAAGTGTTTGCTTCCATAATCGTTATTTAAACAATAGACTTAAAACAGTTACAATTGTTTAACTTTCAAAGAGTTCACAACACAATGTTTGGAGGACCTGAAATTCATTGCTTCCTTCCTTAGTCTGAATAGGGAGCTATAACGTCAAGAAAACTCGCACATTGATTCACACGTTCTAAAGTGTTGAAATTTATAATATTTCATCTCTCTTTTCATTGCACGAGGGGAAATGAGAAAACGAAAATAGGCGTACTTGGAGAGTTCACATTAATGAGGTCATCAAGGTATTTTTTATTTAATCTGCAAATTACTGCATTTGGCCTTTAACGTTTACTTTCATTTCTCATGTGAGACTGGAAGAACTTCCCCGGCTTGGTCTTGGTAGTAGGGCTGTGATTATTCACCCTGAAAACTACTCTGAAAGATACAGATCACGGATTTGCACCTAGACCTTAACGTTAGCATTTTCAATTGCAATTTTGGATAAGTCACGGCGACTTTAAACGAAATCAACGAAAAAAACATATATAAAATTAAAAACAAAAAATAAGAAATAAAATGAAAACGAGTAACATGCATGAAATTTTGCGTTTCTATTTTTGTTGTCATTGTTTGTTTTCCCTTTTTACTGCATTTTGGGTTCTTTGAAGGTTTTCATTCCCATTTCTTTTGCCCTGTTAGCCACCCATGATAGTTGTCTTAAACCAACATACAGTAGTAGGGAACTCAGAAAAGCCCTTTGTAGGCAACCATTATATGGACACTAGCCAGAGACTAAAGATCAACTGACTGTTCTGATGAAACCACCGTAGGTTAGTGAAATACAAGCCTAATGGCATACTTGATTATGTTTGCACAACTTTCTCAAATGTACAATATTGCTGGAGGCGCACAGTGGTGCCAAACGCCCGTCTTGTGGAATGGCTATTCCATCCATAACCGCATCACCCCAATGTTTGAATACATACTTAATCCTCTTATCCAAACAGACGCATATAAAAAGATAAAGAAAATACGGATATGATTGACACGACGGTTCAAGGCAAAAATTTCCCCCTCTCGTCACTGAGTACTAATAGGGCTAACCGCTTTGGGCGAGGCGAGTGCTTTGATACGCGATACAATAAATCTTATTATTGATTTCCCGTGCTGTTCGTTCTGATCCCTTCATTCAGCTATTAGCGCACTTGCACTGTAAAATTAAAGATTGTGATTTAGTGAGAGGAGCTAGAGCGCTAGGTCCAACGATGGACAAAGCCATCTATGAAAGGGGATCACAATGGATGGGGCATGGGTTTAACAAATTATGATTTCTTTTGTGACGGAGTAGTAGTCTAAGTTCGCCTCAAACCTATATTTAATCAACAAATTACAGCGCCTCCTCATTCTATTTATAATGGCGCACTTCAAAAACAAACGACGGACTTCCAATAACGAACGTTTCATCACATGTCAATTTCTTACGGCGTTGGGACGTTATCTCAATTAATACAAGAAAATGCCCAAATAAAAGTTAAGGAAAAAGGGAGAAGAGGGACTTAAAGGATACATGTTAATTTTGAGCAGTCTGCGTCTCACTAAATCGTCACACTCAAAAATTGAGGATAAAGAGCAATAGCAGTCCGTCCTTCTCTTGTATTGAAACAAATTCCAGATCAACAGCAAGATAAAATTCTCACATACTAGATCAGGGTTGTTGCATTAGTGGTCAAAACCGATCTTGACCACAGAGAGGCTTAACCTTGGTCCAAACCTTTCAAAATTAGGTCTTGACCGGTGAAAAACTGGTTAAAACCCATAATCCGTAAGTTATGGGCGAAATATTTTTGGCCGCGGCCCATGAGCATACCAAATCATGTGAGGGCTTTGAAAGATGGAGTAAAATTTAATTGGTGGACAGTCTTTGCTTATTCCTAAATAATTATTTCTTACATCTGGAAAAACAAAACAAAATGACACCTCATTTTGCTTGTTGGGTCAAATTTTGTGTTGTGTTGGTCGGATATTTGTCAGTGTAGACATATACTTGTATCATGGAAGTCATACTATTCATTTATTCGTACTTTGACTGTTAGCACAAGCTTTGGAGCCCCTAAAATATGCAGCTCTACACATCCTGCTTTCAACACGTCTTTATTCTTTTTTCATTCTTGGGAGATTGAACATTGTTATACAGTTTATTAGACTTCAACTCAATGTTTACCTACGTCTAAACTATAGTCATTGTAAGGGCACAAATGAGATTAAAGGAATTTCACATCAACTGGACGTGTGCCTCATTAGTGAACAATACCTGGACAAGGGTTTAATCGTATTCCATTGGGACATACGTACAGTGTACAGGGGCCTGCAAAGCTGACACACCTGACAGTCTCACAACTTACAAGTGCACATGCAGAAACGGACATAGTACGTTTCATTTGGACGTCTTCTTTCCATCTATTTTCTAAGTTTTTTTTTTGAATTGCAAGCACAAATTGGATTTTTTCTTTTCTTTCAGACAGAAATAAATTAGTTCACACAGTTAAGGGGATTTGACCAGTTTTGACCCGGTTACAGGTGATCACAACTGCCCGGTTTACACCAGGTTTTAACCATTTTAAAACGGGTGTGGAGGGTAATATAAAATAAGATTAATACATGGTTAAGGCAAAATAATTTTCGGTAGTGATTTGGCCAAAACAGATGCACAAGTATGCAACTAAGCGAGAGACTGGATTAAAAGACAAGAGGGACAAACTCTAAAACTACGCTCAACTCAAACTGAAGACCATTGGCTCTTTGACTGGGGGTCGATGAAAAAGATAAGGGAATGGGAGCACTTCCATGGCGAGACTGGGCTTTTACAGTCAAATGGACTGAACATACAAATTCACTTGCTGATGACAATTGAGGGTTGACCAAACTGACTCAGCCGGGAACTTGTAGTTCTTGGCGTAGAATACAAGTCTAACTTGCACATGTTGAAACAGGGAGTTTTTAACGGGTGTTTGGTCTAATGGTAGAGTATCCGCCTCTAACGTGGAAGGCCCGGGTTCGCTTCCCAGGTCGAGTCATACCAAAGTTTCTAACAAAGGAACCTACTGCCGTTGTGCGTAATGCTCCGCATAAGCATTGGAGTAGGGAAAACAAGAAAGTGAGCCACAACTGGAAAAAGGCCGAGGCCGGCTCGACTTGAACCAATGGATTGGAAACTGGGGCGTAAAACCCCATCTATCTAACTAACGAGCTACGTTGGCAACTTCCTGTTTGAAATAAACACGAAAATTGAGAACTGTCGATTTGTTTCACAATAGCCACGTAAACACACAAAGAAAAATCGACGGCGCGGTTTTAAATGTGACATTTTCGCAAGGAAATTTGCTTCAATATAAATGAGAAAAACAAGAAAAGGATAAAACTGCCTGGACAAAACCTCCAAACCTCTAATACAGAGGTAAGAATTTTTGAAGTTAGTGGAGGGCATACTCATATGATAATAACAAATGCTGTACTAAGTAATAGGCCTATTAGGGTCTTTATCAAGCTCCCAAGACTCCGTTCAGTCGATGTACATGGGTTTTCCTCCTACGTGACATTGGCTTCACGCCACCAAAATCGTTGCCCAGCCAACGAAGTCGGTTACGCGCCGGACTGAATCATCTTTGGGTGAACCGGTAAACTAGTCGACTTTGCCTTTTGCTGCCATGACTCAGTTCATAAGGCTGCCACGCTGAAACAGACAACGCCTTCCACAGTTTACTGCCCTAGCTATCACAATAAATTACCATTATAGATTACAACAGTCAATGATTGCCAATCCTTCAAGATAATATAAATTGTTTGCAGAACTGGTCAGAAAAGTGGCAGCTTCGTTTGCACCCTGACAAATGTATGTTAAGTTTTGAGACTTGGTAACTCTTATCCAGATTTTCAGTACTATATGTCAAATTATAAGGGCACCAATCAGCACCTCAATTTTGTAACTCACGAAAAAGATTTAGGATTTATTATCGATAAGGACTTACATTTTAAGGAACATATTTCAACAGTGGTCAGCAAAGCTAACAATATTCTGGGAATAATCAGGAGACCCTTTAGATATCTGGATTGTGACACTTTGTTGTTATTATTATATTAAGCAATGGTAAGACCTGTTCTTGAATATGGCCTTCCAGCTTGGACACCCATGTACAAAAAGGAAGCTGATTTAATAGAAACAGTACAACGAAGAGCTACCAAACTTATTCCTGGGTTAAAAAATTTACCTTACTGTGACAGATTAACTCAGCTCAAGCTTTTCACGCTAGCACATAGACGTTTACGAGGAGACATGATTTTTGTATATAATTACCTTAATGGACGATTGAAAACAACCACTGCCTGTTTACTCTTAGTATAGCGTCTAGAACAAGAGGTCACTCCCTTAAATTAGTTAAGCCAAGAGTTGAAACATCTTTACGCCAAAGATCCTCCACTCAACGTAGTATTGATTCAAGGAAGTCATTGCCAGAGCATGTTATTAGTGCACCTTCTATTGACAGTTTTAAAACAAGATTGGATAATAATTGGAGGAACAAACCTGGAGTATTTGATTATATGGACATTTAAGCCCCTGCGACCCTAACTTCGTGTACGCACGATTTTGACTAACTTTGTGAGCGATGAAATGGTCAATGGCCAACAACATCGAAACGGATGATGATGATGTCTTGTAGACATTTGACGTGGAGCAGGTGAGGTATCAACCTGATTTTGTTGTTGAATTCGTGGAGCTACGCTTACGTAGATAAATTGGACTTATTGTCTGCTGACTTTGAGAACACATTCCATAAAGACACTTCAAGCAATGTAGCTTACACCTTTTCTGAGCTCAGTAGTCCCATGCTCCCACCCATAGGCAAACATAAAGTTCTCATAGTTGTTTGTAACAATCCAGGCTGCCTCTCAGTATAGCAACTGAATTTCATTTCCAATTATGTGCAATAAAACAGCGCAATCTCAACGGCAGTCAGTCGAGTTGCACCAACGACCCTCATAATTGAGCTCTCAATCTCAATTCTCAGAAAGAGTCGCAGATTCTTCAGAAGAACCCACAAGTTTTGAATATTACTCTCGTCGAACCGGTTTAAGTCTCCCAACTTTTCCACATTCTGTCAATAAAATACAAATTTCCTTCATTAAGACTCTAAATTTTCCAAAAGAGTCAATTTAATTGTGGACATTCCGACATCTTTGTCGTATATGTTCAGGTTTTTGCATCTCCGCGTAAGATGGCTGGAAGGCAAGGTCGATCAAATCATGGCGCCTGCTCCACCAGTCCCCTCCTTCCCCGTCTCCTGGCAAAAAGTTTAGTTTGACAAGGCGGGGCCCACTATAAGGTCGCGGAAGCTCAGCCTCTCGTTCTTTCTGGGCCGATTCCAAGAGTCACCAACAGTAGTATAGCAATGGATATGTATTTTCGTTGTACACGTATGTGTCAACATTTATTCGTGCCCATAAAAGTCTATAAACATTTTATGTGACGTTCATAACTATACTCACGACCCAGTGGGACTTCAGTTGCAGACCCCGAAAATGGCGAAAAATCTCTTTAAAACCTATTTCTCTGGAGGAGTGGGGAAATTATCTCATTTCCTCTGTAGTACAGGCTTCACTAAGGGAATATCCTGCGTAGCGCCTTGTGAGGGCGTCCCTTAGGCTGCTGCCCCTGGCCTGCGTAACTTGGGTCTGCTGTTGGAATCCTTTTTTTTATCAATATAGTACTTTTAAGTTCATTCCATCTATTTCTCTTGTGCAGACGCGTCATCAACACAAGTCACAATAGTTAAACATACAAGAAAAAAGTTACAACTTAATAACTTTTGAAGGAACATGACACGAAAACAATATTCCGTATGAATATTTTAAACAACAAACAAAATCCATCGGAAGAAAAAATGTAATTTACTTTTTTATTCATCAATACCTTCTGTACATTGAAATTTCATTTAAAAAGAAACATTAGGGAAATGAACGAAAATCAGTGGGTAGTCAGGACATTCGAGTAATCCAAGCATAACATTCCACTAACACCCACCATTAACTGGAATGTTATAATTGGGGTAGCCAGTGGGTCATGAAGGGCCATGCCCCTTAATCGAAAATTTTGAAATGAAATAAAAACATCGACTTCAAATAATACCAACTGTTGTCCCAGATTGCATCTGAAGGTTTTTACAATTTAAATATTCAAAAATTTCTCAAAGTGGAGGGAGACTCCTTACTCCACAGACCGTCCATCAGCCTCTTGCAGTTGGGCACCCAAAACAAAAAAATCCTGGTTCCACTATTGTAATGTCCTAATTGAATGTAGTTTTTAGCCCTTAGATTCTCAAATAGACCCTAAAATAAATAAACACTTGAAGGGCTCTAGTAGTAGTATAGACCGATAAATATTTAAAAACATTAACTGTAATGTGAAGAAATTGTTCGTTCAGGCCGTCACTTACCTGTGCTTGTTAGAGACGCACCAACTGAAACATCAACAGCAACAAACAAAATAACGATCGTCTTGCACACGGTGGTAACTAAATCTGAAATATCGGCCATCTTTTGTCTTCGACGAAATTGATCAGAGGAAATGTTTACTAAATTGTAGACTCTATCCCTTCAGCTTGTACGTGGCACGGTCCGAAACGCAGTCTCCGAACGCTTCATTTAAATACTTGTCAGGACTAAACCGTCATTTCTTATTACATCTTTTGACCTAATCCGGAAGATTACATACAATCAAAACTTTCAACTGTCCAGGACCGATCCCTCTTATGAGACACCACAGAGGAGAAATCTAAGAACATGAAGACGAAGTAAAAGTGAAAAGATCCCGTCTTGTTGTAAATACTTCAAAACCAGCCAAAATCGAGTAGCGCAATGTATTACTCTCCCAATCAACAACTGCTTCTCTTCATATTGGCTTATTTACAGTGTAATCTATGTATGCTCGCGTGTACTTACTGCACCAGTAATGTCATATCTCGCTGATAATCATGTGGAGCCTCGGTAATGTCTACCGCAGAGAGGCGTTTTTTTCTTCTCTAGAAATATACTATAATATCGACAGTCGGAACAGTGCACACACAACGTAGTAATAGTTGTACAAAAGGATAGCACCGAGTTCGGAGGAATTGACCTTTTCTCGTGGGCGCGTCACCTGAAAGCCGACACCGGGCAAAAGTAGTTAGTAGTATTAACAAGTGAATTCTTTCATGAATATGACAGAAAGAATGTAAGAATCAGAAAGCGAGTTTTGTTTTAGGGCGGGGATACGATGAAAAGATCATATTTATAAATGAGACCATAGAAACACTACCTCTGAGAGTCGATGACAAATGGCGGGTTCACGAGGAGCAACAAACAAGTTTGTGATTGAAATCTGTTTTGGGGGAGAAGTATTTACTTGACCCTGAAGGTCGCCACTTCCCAGTTATGCAGAATGAAAAAGGAGCATCTGACAGTATAATACACTGCTCGATGCGGGAATGGGTTGTAACGTACTGTGCCGAAACTTATCGTTGAACCAAGGGAGTATATGGTGGCGGCTCCCTTATTGAACGAAACTGTTCAAAACATTGCACACTTACTGGTCAATAGGTTAAGTAGGAATTAACCGCAGGGGACTAGTTTGCGGTTCTATCGATCACGTCAAGTTCAAATTAATGGTGCAATTATTCGTATAGTGTTGCACGTGGCAAGGTAAACACAGTTTCACTCAAAAAAATCTGAAATTCAAGGAGAGTGACAGTTGGCCGAGAGGAAAATAGAGGGTGAAGCAGCGTTTCGTGTTCGTTTCAGTTGATAGGAAGCAAATCGCAATGAAGAATATCAGATATTTCCGCGGTGTTGCAACCATTAAAGAGGGCCACCAGTGACTTTGCTATAGCCTCATACTGAGGTTTCGAAGAGAGAAAATAGGGGCAGGGGGTAGAATCCCCAGTCCAAGGCGTTTCTTCCCCGCTTTTCCTCTCCACCAATGAATTTTGATTGGGAAGATCTGTCTAAGTAAAACAAATTAATCGTAACTTCCCCTTGAAAGTATGGAGTCTTAGTGTTTGCTTTGATTAGAGGTTACTGAAACATCGATAAGAGACTAAAATTAGAGATTACTGAAAGAGGTAATTGAAATACAAATTGTGCCAAATTGTTTTAAGTGTACCTCAAGTAAAAAAAATATATATAAAAAAAAGATTAAACAGCATGAAAAATGAATTCTAACAGTCCAACTTCCATCTTCAAATCACATTCTTGAGCTGAGATACAAAAATGTTGAAATTTATTCACTCAAATTAAAATGGTACATTGCACAATAATTTGTGATGTCATTACTGTACTACTCAAGTTACAATCTTTGCATTTCTTTGTTTTTCTGAAAGTTACTGCACCTTTTACCAAGGTGTGATAGCAAACTTTCTCTTATGGAGTGATGAAATTAATTGAGCTCTCTCTCTGTTCATTATGCTTCGGAAGCAAACAGAAAGTGTTCAAGGTCATAAAAATATTTCTTATTTTAAAGGAAAACAAAGTAGGTAATAGGAGTTGTACAACAAAAAAGTAAAAAGTTATTGCGCAGTAGACTAATTTGTTTTAAGTGAATAAATTTCAACATCATTTTTATATCTCAGCTCAAGAATGTCCTATGAAGATGGGAGTTGGACTGCTAGCATTCATTTTTTCATGCTGTTTATTACATATTTTTGATTTCTTGACCTGAGGTACACTTTCAGTTACTCATGTGGTATTTTTTAAACTTCTTTTGTCTGAAGTTCAGAAATGCACAAATTTTAGAATATGTATAAAAAAAATAACCATGAAATTATTAAAAAAATATTATCAGCTTTTTTGAATCATAAACCAAACAGATCATACACAGGAGGCATCATTTGAATGGGATGCTGGCGTAGCTACAGGTGGGGGCAGGGGGGAGATATCCCCCTGGCTCTGAAGTTTGAAAAATGCCGAAACGCCATCAGTGGCTTGGCCAGGATGGATTTTTTAGGGGGACTAGGTAACAAGTGGGGGCCTGGTACTTCCGAGGGTCAGGCGCGGCAAGACTATCTAAGGGTAGCGCCACCATCAGTTGGCGCGGAGCGAGATAGAAAATTTTGGGCTTTACAAACCTTCCAGATGGCCGGAAACGGCACTTCCCACGTGTTTTAAGCTGCATGTACCTAGCCTTGAAGTACGAATTTCAAGTCTGCTACTTCTCAAGTAATGAGAATAAAAAACAATCTATGAAAAATGGTAATACATAAACTTTTAAGGGACCCAAAACTGGGAATTTTTTATCTATGGGATGAGACTAAAGGGAACCGGTATCTCCTTTTCCCTTGGGAAAAACTTCTGAGGACGTAGATCGCAAATGTGGCAATATTTGAAAGGAATTCAGCTTCAATAGGAAAACCAAAATTAGTTGGGTCTCAAAATTAGTTGGGACTCAGTTCAGTATAGCATATTTCATTTACATAGATGCATATATAAAACAAGATGCAATGGTGAAATGTAGAATTTTAGACAGGAGGCTAGAGAAACAGATTTATTTTATGGTAGCCATCGACCTTTAAAGGAAGAAATGGGGAAAGGTATATAGCATATAAATAGGCCTACAGAACACTTAACATGTATTAAAGCCAGAAGAAACCAGGCAAAAGGAGGGGGCCGTTATTTTCCCATGAAATTACCTAGCCCTTAGCAGCTTCTCACCAGCTCACTGGTGATCAGAGACAAAATGTAACATTGAAAAAAATATAAAATGAAAATATGACGTCATTAGCTAAATTTTGAATCTTGTTGTACTAGTTGTTTTAGATACATTGTCTAATTACTCTAGCCTGTATTTAAATTAAAAGAGCAATTTCTCCGTAGATCAAATTCGGACTTCGTGACCGTGATATGATCTTTCGACTTTATCAATATGTATGGTCAATGTCTAATTTTGGGAGGGTTGACATGCCAATGTACTCAAATAGCTAATTTAAATATTAATGAACGAAATGGAGAATTGTCTGAGTAATAACCTCCAATTTCCAAACGTCGAGTATCTACACATGCACCGCACACTGGCTTATACGCACAGATGTATGAAAAGTCAAAATCGAAACTCGAGGACCTGATCTTTCTGCAGTGCAATTCATGCGGCAGATTAGCGACATATCCACACGAATGAACACTTTGCTTTCCGACGCAACGGATTTGCGCTGCATCAGAAATTACTATCTTTTTGGGAAGTTCCAGTTTTGCGAGTTTGTTAGTACCGGTACTAATATTTTGGTAGGTAACTCCTAGAATTTTTGTAAGTTTGCACAAAATGCTACTAGAGCAGACACTTGGGTCTAGACACTTTCGTAATTTAAAAAATCGAAAAGGGCACCTAAAGACGAATGACCTCATGTAGCTCCATTTGGAGAGAAGGCGTGTGTCATTTTGCATCCAATGTTATATGAAGAGCCAGTGGCGTATAGCTGCAAGAGGAAAGACGGGGTGATTTCCCCCGGCTCTGATATTTTTTTCAGAATTCAAAGTTTTTCCATTTTTGGTATCAAACAAGATCAAATTCAACGCAGTTTCTTCCAAATTCTCTTCAAAAAATCCCAAATTCTCTTCAAAAAAAAGCTCAGAATTTCAATCACTCCTCATTATTGAAATAAATGAAAATTTTGGAAACTTTCCCTGTCTTTCGAAATAACCTAAAATATCGGAAATTTGTCCTTACGGAAAATTAAGAATCCTAAATTTTGTCCAATACTTGCAAGTTCCTTATTTTCAAAAATTTGTTTGTTAGTGAAAAAGCAAAAGTTTTAGCGCATTTTGCGCGCGGCAAATTGCATTACCCAATACAGCAAAAACCTCTCAAAAGTACAATCTCACCTTTCTGGTGCTTGCCCCCCCCCCCGGCAAAATGTCTAGCAATGTCACGTGACTGTGAAGAGCATGATGGTATATATCAATGCACGGCAGATTCTGTCAGGTTTGTTAGAGAAATTTTACTCTTGAAAAGGAGCACATTTTTAAGAAGGGTTTTTCAATGTCAACTTTTATAAAACTGATCAAGGTCCGGGAAGTATTTTTCTTGTAATCTAAAGTTACCATGTATCGCTGCAAAAAGTTCGCAGGCTGGCGAAACTTTCCTGAAGAAACAAAAGTACTAACAAAGAATCGCCACACATTGAAGTGAACATTTTATTGCAAACGAAAGCTTAAAATAAAGATTGGCACATAGATTCTACTCACAATCCTGGGAAATGCTGTTTTCGGCTGTCTGAGGGGTTGAGATTTCCCAAAGTTTTAGGTACGCTTCGCGCCAATTGAGGGTAGCACTCCGCTCAGATAGCGGACCGATGGCATCAGAGATCCAGCTCCTCAGTCCCAAAAATATGCAGCCCTCCCTCCCAAATAAAAAATCCTTGTTACCCCACAATCTGAATCAGAATAAAATTCTTATTATGATGTCACGTTAGCCAAACTCGACTATCGAGGGGCGGTTGGGGCGATTATGGACAGGACGCTTCACGAAGCGGTCCTCTATGTTTCGTGCGTAATGCGAATTAACGCTTCACGTAGTTGTGAAATGACAGGCGCAACGCAGGAAGTCAAGTCAAGACGTTTTATCTGGCTTCCGAGTCGTACAATCTAACTAACACTAAATAAAGCAATGGAGTCGGCACAAGCACAGATGAATGGAGTTACTTTTCATCGATTTCCGACCAATTTTCTGATTTTTCTTTTAACAATGACATCCAAAAGCGTTAAAGGGAGTTTACTGGATGGATGATCATGAACTTTTTTTTCTTTATGAACTATTTTTTCTTTTGTAACGTTATTTTAACGCCCATCTGAGTATGTTTTAACACACATCTTAATAGCTCTGCTAGTTTTAACCACTTCTTAATAGCTCTGCTATCCCTCATCCCTTCTTCAACCCGCAAGTTCAAGCCCCCGTCAGGGAAGGCTGCAATGGGTTTGAGAAAACTCAATTTTGTCGGAGAGCCTTCACCTTACATGCCTACGATAAACTGATAAAAGATGAGAGTCTGATAAACTTCAGTCACCCGGACGATCTTCTTGAATTTTGCTTACTAGATCTAGAAGACAATTTCTTCAAGGAAACTCACAGTTCCGAATATTCCTTACAGAAAAGGACGAGAGGTTGTTCATGTACATGCAGTGCCCAATGGTCTGCCATCTGGTCTGCCCCAACAGCCGAATTCTAGCAACGGTAATGAAAAGTCGGCCAGGCCGTTTCAGCTACACTAAATGCTAAACAGTAGTGTGAGAATGTCTCCCAATAGGCTAAGTGTGAATGAATATCCATTTGAAGTCACCTTGCAACGTGACATATTTTCACATACGTTGGTAGTAAAATCATTTATAGTCTGGAGATCGGGAAGTCACTTAGAAAATCTCATCTATTTACAGATTTAGCAGATCTTGCAATTAAATACAACGGAGATTCTTACAGAGTCAAAAACTTTTAGTATGTTTTCAATTCCGTTGCGTAGTTTTCCCCCAAAGAGACAAGAACATTACATCTGATTGAAGCAGTACCTTTTACCTGGTGATTTTCTGATCACTAAGCAAGTTGATATTTTCTATTAAAGTGAAACTTTCATTCCAAAGGAAAGTTCAAAATAACAAATGCTTTATTTATTTCTAGTTACAAGTCTGGGGAATCCGTTTTCCGTCTGACTCAGGGGCAAGATTTTTAAACAATTTTCTGTACGCTCAGCGCCAACGATGCTGGTGCTCCGCTTAGATAGTGTGTTGGTCGAAAGGGTTACTTAACAGAACAATGCATGCATGCTTGAAAATTATTCTTCGTTTTGGAGCAATATTATGAAGTGAAAATTTTATTGCATAAGAAAGTTCAAAATAATGACTGCTTTGTTTTTAGTTACGAGCTCGCGAATGTCATTTCCTGCTGTTGGGGGTTTTTCAATTTTTCAAACATTTCTGTGTTCTGCATTTTGATAGTCTTACGGTCAGAATTACATTTTTCGGACAAAAAGACAATTCCCCCCTTCCCAATTTTCAGACAAAAAGACAATTCTTCCCCCTCTCAAACTGAAACGCTCTTGTGCTTTTATGTCAATATATAAAATAAAAAACTTCAAATACATGGGAAGCCAGACTTTTCCGCGGAAAAATTTTCCAATAACTGTCCGAGGCCTTAATCTGCATTATGATATTCAGTATATAACTACAACAAAACTACAAGTCACTCCCCACTTGATTTTTTCTTATAAGAAGATTGGATTCTCCGTAAAACCCCCAAATCTGTCCTAAAATTACAATATTTCTCCAATGTAAGCTTCACATTGTTGAAAGTGGCAACATTTTCCAAACGTACAATAAATAAGCAAAGACAACTATGTTAATTTTCCCGACATTCTACCTATTTTGCTCTTGAAAGGCATATCACTTAATAAAAAACCAAATTTTCATCATAACCTTACCAGAAAAAAATTTCTTCTATTAAATTCCAAAATTTCTCCCGTAAGCTCTTAATTTTCAAGTCTTCGATCAAAAAAGGGAAAAACCTTTTGGGAAAACTTCAAGTCTCGTGTTGAAGCCTTAGTACGTCAGTACGTAGGCCTAGTACAATTAAATGCGTAACCCCAACAGATTTTCAACTGTCACGGTCGCCTATATAACGTTTTTGATTTTGAGTGCCCATTTGAAGGATAGATTCTTCAATAAACACCATAACTTTTAAATGGTCCTTAAAAAACCAATTTTTTTTACCAAAATGTTAAATTTTGTCCATCGAAATAAACTCAAGATTTTTAAGTATTTGTTGAAAAGAAACTTGAAGCCAGAAATTTCGGCACGCTATTCGAGTGCATCAAAATCTGCTAAATCACTCCCACCGGGACTAACTCAAAGCCTTTGTCGGCGCCTTGAAATGCTGGCCTCCTTTGGGGGAGCTTGGCCCCCTTTCGGGAAAATCCTCTCGCCACCCCTGACTTATTTTGCTCCCATTTTGTAAACATGTCTAAGTTCAAAACGTGTTTAGCAATTACATACTAAGTGTTTAGCAATTAAACGTGACTTTAAACGAAATGTTTACAAAAAAGAAACGCGTATTTAGCATCTATGCATGTTTACAAAGTAGGGGCAAAAGGGTTCAGAAAGTGTTTAATTCCAAAACACCTTTTTCAGGGTGCATACGTCCGCCCGCCATGGCCTGTAAATAAGGACTTAAGTTCATAACCCCACACTGGAAATAAGTTGAATTTAATTAATCAATGGGCCAATAGAAAGGATGCATGGTTTTTAATCTACGGCATTTGCGTAACTTGTGACAGACGTGACACCAGAAATCCCATGATGAATTAATTGTTATTATGTAATTGTCAGTCAGTTTGGTAAAGACGTTTGAAAACTAGAAAAATTGCATCCCATACCACGATGTTGTCATCTAGTGTTTGGTTGAAACATAAGTAACTGAATTATTTCCCATGAGACATTTGAGAAGAGGAAAGTTTGCGGGAATAAGTTAGGAAAATTGCAATATTGAATCGTGATCGAAGGTAATAATTAAAAAAAGGGTAAAAATAAAACAAAATTTCTATTTATACAATGAGCGATATTGAGATAGTGCGTTTCTCGTCAACCAACTACAACCTCACGCAGAATTTATTGACCCTTAAAACTTGACCAACAAACAAAGCCTTGTTTGCATTCTTTCAAATGTTTTGCCCCTCGATAATATTCACACCTTCCGGCAGCATTCACACGGAAGACGGCAGCCGGTACCTGTCAGAAAAAGAAGCTACATCTCAGCTATAGGTCAGTGAACCATTTACACATGCCCAAATGTTCAGTTGTTCAGATGTTGGTGCGTTTGTTTGTTTCCGTCACCGGACAAAGAAATCTTAGATCATCTGCTCTGCGTAATCCCAAATGCAACTTCCTGTTTGACATGTGTCAATGTAAACTGGTTTAAGTTGCAAGTTTTAACGACTAAAAGGTAAACTACGGTTATCGATTTCCGTTCGATAGAGGTTGGTTCAGTTCCATGCTTAGACTTGCCTGCGGAGCAGACTGTAAGACATATTCCTTGTTCAGTCATCTGGTCATATCCCCACCATGATTTGTGAAGCCTTAAAGGGGGAGTGTACAAACTTGAGTTCGCTCCGCGGGGTATGCTTAGACTGGTTGGAAGGCGCGAACAAAGAGCTCAACCGAGAGACTTAAATTACCCCATGTAGCATTAGCGTGTAGTATTCGTCCGCGTCGAAGCGCACCCTCAAAAAGTAGTACTTTCAACTCCGGTTCAAACCAAATTTTGTCATGATAACCCGTCTTGTGAACATGTCAAAGTGTAAATGTTGAAACCTTGGGAGGATTGAAGGTGATTCCGACTTTGTTTAAAATTCATATCAAAAAGTGACATTTTCAGTAATGCTGAAGAGAATTAGAGGTGGGTGTAACTTCGAACAATATTCCCAGTCGACCTCAAAATCTAAATTGGTATGGTATGGTAATTTTGTAGAGGATTGATTGGAAAACGGCTCAGCTTTCATATGAGGGGTAGCTTGAAATAGCTGTGAACTCTAACAAGGCTACAGGGCCCTCGAAACAAAACTAATCTAGTGTGTAAGTCAATGGGAAAATTAGGAGTATGACACCTAAAGGCTGCTTGTAGCCTGCGAAGTAGATGAAGCTTTTCGTTCAGTCCTATGAAATATGAGTGAGTGTAAACCTAGCCAACGGCACCGAAGGCACTCATTCAGTCGACATGGGATCCACCAGGGACCAGACCCAGAGCCCTTGCATCATCATGTGGTCCTAATAGAGAAACTAGCTGGTTAAAGCTACATGAAAAACAGCATAATGTGACTGGAGCCGAAAGGCTTAAAAGAGACACGCGAAGTTGCTACGTAGTAGACTGGGTTACATCTCTATGTTTCGACATCTCTATTTTCCGACATCTCTATGTTCCGACAAAACGGTGCCAAAGTGCACTTTGTCGGTACCAAAGTACATTTTTATCGGCGCCAAAGTTCATTTTTGTCGGCGCCATAGTACACTTTGTCGGAACATAGAGACGTCGGAACACAAGAGATGTCGGAACATAGGGATGTCCCTAGTAGACTGTACTAACATATCCCTAATGTTGGCGTAGGCAGGATTTTGGTTGGTGCCTATGTTGTCAATTGCAGAACCTGATCAAAATCCTGGGGAGAGGGTTTGAAATATTTGACCCCCAAAATGCAATCCGGTGCTACATTCAGTATCATTAAAGTTATAGATCTATCTTTTGCTTCACTCGATTGGAAGCGTAGTCTTTGCTTCACCATACCCTATGGCTACGCCTGAATATGTCCCTTATTGAATTTTATCCTTATTTTGGAAGCCTTAAAGTCTGTTCCGCCATGTTTGAGTAAAGTTGGGCATGGGGATAAAACATTTTATGGTTCTAAACTTAGGAGAGAGGACTGACCATGTCACGTGGCCCTTTTCTCTATTTTAAGCAGCTGTAGGCTGGGACCGGTAAATGTGATGCCGCCCTCAACATTTGATACATTACTCAGGACACCATCAAAGGCTAGTTTTCTTTGGGTGGAGTTTGCTGGTAACCCTTTTTGTCAAGATAGTTAGAAAACTTTTATAACAAAAAAACTTACTAAAAAGGTTTTAATAGTCTCTATCTGTTTGATGTAAAGGTAGCACCCAAGGGCAAAATTCATTTTTGTTACAAATTTAGATAAACTAAAAGTTTTTATAACTTAGAAAAAATCGACTGAAAGATTTTACCCCTTGCTTCCTCTGTAGCCCCTTCTCGAAATCTCAGTGTGTTTATTGTACCGTTGACATGAAGGGTACAACCGAAACCTAGTATTTTAACAGTAAGAACAGACTTAATCGGTTCCAAGTATTTCTTTTGTAAAACTGTTAAACTGTTAGTAGGATTTGCATTTTACATCCTACCAACACATGTATCCTCATACAGTAAATCTCAGTGTCAATCCTGGTATCAAAATTGACCTAAGTATCACAAGTTTGAGTCTTTTTTAACGGAATCACCCCTGTACAGGCGTGTAGCCAGGATTGTGTCATGTGAGAGGGTTTTGGTGTCATGGAGGGGGGGGTTAGGACACGACATGAGGGAAAAGTCTAAAGATAGGGAGAAAACTCGATATTTTAGGTGTTTTTTGCAAGGATGGGGGGGGGGTTGACCCTAACCCCCCCCCCCCCCGTGGCTACGCAACTGCCCCTGTACAAGTGTTAATGACAAGATTTGATAAGGGTAAGCTGGGTTGATAGAGTGGTACCTAGAAACACCCAACGTACCGTCACAAAAAGAAAATTGCTAAGGCAGAAAGAGAACAAAAGAGGAAAAGAAAATCAGAAAAACATTCTCTTGCCGGTCAATCCCCTTTCAATGCACATTGACCGTCTCAATTGTCAACGTTCATGTAGCTACCGCCATTTTGTACTTATTCTAGAAGGTCCATGTATGCAAGTTTCATGGAACCAGCTTTGGAGGGGGGGGGGGGGACACATGCCAAAATAACATATAACAAACCAATATTTAAAATTTGAAGGTTTACAAAACAGCAAACTTTTCAATCTAAGTCAGAGTCTAATGGCGGGTAGCATGTCAATATCACATTCTCAGTGCTTCTCCTTAGACCCCTCAGACCTTCCCCAAGACGGCACGTTTGCATGCAGAGGTGATAAAGTCACGAGGTGGCGTCACAGTCACGCATGCGCCGGCATCCACCCACAGCCACTGCAGTGGGGTTTATGTGGGTGGAATTACGCAGGCATTAGGTGCCCTCTCATTTATTCAAGCCTGGCGACGATTTGCTGATTATGAAAATTCCGGCCCGGTGCAAATCCAACCACAGAAAATCTCTTGGCAAACGTATAGTCTACGTGTTACTGGACGGCGTGTAGAGCGGCACCACATTTCTCATAGAAATTTAAAGTAACTCAAAAGGAGTACACATTTCCCATCTGAAGTAGCGGAAACATCTCGGAGCATGATAAATAATTGACTTATGTTTGAATGTTTTCCGCTATAAATCATTCACAGCCTCCCTAAATATTCGTGCTCTCCCATTGACGATTTTTTTTTTTTTTTTTGTTGAGGTATGCTATAGGCTAGTATCAAGGTAGGCGGACTTATGTTTGAATGTTTTCCGCTATAAATTGTTCGCAGCCTCCCTAAATATTGGTGCTCTCCCATTGACGTTTTTTAGATATTCTATAGGCTAGTACCAAGGATCTCAACCTCTTTTTCAATACCATTTCAAACGTTCTGCTTCCTCAACATATAATGTGTTCCAAAACACTTGTGTACATGGTCGTGATTTTACAAGTGCGAGCAAAGTTGTATGTTTGCATGTTTGGCAGTTTAATTGTCAGAGCTTTCCATTCGACTGCATCCATTCAACTGATCGATAAGAGAACACAGACTGTATTGTCCCAAGTTCTTGTCCAAACTAATCGTGGTGTTTCTCTCGAAGATAATCCGATACATGATTTCCTGACTAGCAATCAATTATTTAAAACCGCTTAGTAAATCGCTTACAACAGGAGTGTTTGCAACACACTATAAATATCACGGAAAATAATGGTATCAGCGACTGAGAGAGCATGAAAACAATTATGGTCAATTAATTCTTTTGTTATTGGCGGCTCTCTCCACAAAAGGACAAAGGGAGTCGCCCCACCACCGTATAATCAAACGATGTGTTTGGTCAAGTTCAGTTGTAATGTCTTGTCGGAATCAAACTTGTTTCGAACCCTCTATAGGCCTATTTGGTGGGTCACAGAATCAGTTCCGTAGTCAGGATTTGATCATTTTTCTGAAACGATGGGGGCATGCAGTATGTTGAGAATCGCTTGCCTGGGAGAGGGGTCTAAGGGGAGGGGACACGAGGAGGGGGTTTTTCCTCCCCTTTGAAAATTTCAGGGCACTTTCACGCAATTTGGGGCGTTACAAAAAGAGCGTATTTTTCAGAACTAAAAAAGTTGGCATCAGTGAGAGGGCTTTCGGGAGACAATCCCTCCCCTTTCAAACTGTTTTAGGATTTAGGTGTCGCTAAATCCAATCTGGTGCGACGTGTGCTATCTTTAGAAGTTAAACTTGCGTTACTTAATTACGTGTTTTTAGGAACTAAAAATAATGGCATTCGTGAGGAGGGAATGGCACAGTGTCCCCTGTGTACGCCAACGCAGAGAAAAAAAGCCCACGAAATTCTGTTTGTCTTTAGATTCCACTAAAGTGCCCATGAGGCAGGAAAATATGAACCAATCTCTCACAGTTCTGCAAAGAAACCGCTTAGTAGTTAAGCTTCCATATTTGACAGAAGCGGGTTATCTCCTTCAGATCTATACAACAACATGCATACTCAAAGGCTGGAGAGGTGGAGAACCCTTGATCTGTCACCCTGCTTGCATAACAAAAATGAGGAGCAAAGCAGACGAATCTTCAGTCTTAATACACATGTAAGATACGGTATCTTGAGTTTTTTTTATCGCTTTATCGTTTAACGTCTACGGCGAACTGGAATCTTTTTCGTTAATAACAGATGACTCCATTTGTTACGAGCCGATGTAACCGACGTCAGCTTGTAAGGCTGTACGTTCTTTGTTGTACCCTTACCCGCCACTGAATGTAATGATCAGGCAAAGAACGTCAGTTTGCTACGAAGGCGTGTAAGCGATGAAGCAACTTAAATGGTTGGTCAACTTCGGGGATAACTGATGATTCGTCGAACAGCGAACGCGAATGGCTCTTTTTGTGCAAAGGTAAGGTAGGTTTACATCTCAGAAATTAAAATTTTTAAATCATCTGTGCTAATTAACGTACCCGAGTTGTGTGTGTGAAAAGAAAAGGGTTGTTCTTTGAAATTTTCTTTTTAAATACACAAAGATTACCCTTTCCCGTTTTGGTGGTCATGAAACGACACAATTTGATGGACGGCCACCTGCTAATTCTAGAAGTCTACACATTTCCAACGAATTACCGAGAACTAGCGAGCTGGGACTGCATGGCGCCAGGGAAACGCGCCCAATGAAAGGACTATAAAACATGGTTGACTTCCTGTTCTGCCGATTGATTGGCGTTTCTAACGATTACCCAAATTGTCGTTTTGTGTAGGTTATATTCTTTTCGTGATTTACATACTGATCTGCCTACGTTTACTATTTCATGAAGGCATTCATTACTGGAGAACGGACAAAAATGATATCGCAGGCCGTAGCGAAGGGATGGTAGACGGCAAAACTCCATTCGGAAAAGTTTCGCCTCATAGAGATTTTAAGTTTGCCATTGTACAAATTTGACCATTTGGCCCCCTTAGAAAAATTTCTTCCCTGGAGGTGTTTTTCTGCCCTCCAGAATCTTTTCTGACTACGGTCCTGATTAGACTTGATATGGTATATCATATGGTATGGCCTTTACGCGAAGCTATAACTAACACTCTAACAAGTATGTGGTCAGTTAGGTTGACGGCTTTTCTGTCGGAGAAAAGTTTGTGATCTTTCGGGACATCTTACCGCTTTTCTCAAAACATTCTGACACCTTATTGTCATAAATTTCCCTCAGTCTCTCCAAAAATAAAATATTTGTTATGAAAAGGTAAATGAATTGGAAACTAAAAATGTAAAGGAAAATATCCTGTAAACGTCTCTCAGTGTTGTCATGGTACCCAGTTAAATGATCCAATAAATGCACTTTGGTCCAATCAGGGAGTTGCTTTTCATAGCAATGGAACTCCTTGGTTGGAATTCCAATTGAATTGAATTGGAATTCCCACTAAAGGTGCAGTTTTCCTAACGGATCCCCCAAAAATCCCCAGCAGACGGCATTTTTATTGTTAAGGGGTGGGGTGAGCATTCCCAAAATCCGGTAACGTGACGCCCTGCTGGCTGCAGAAATTTTGTTCTTGAAGTTTCTTTCACTTTTCTGTTCCTTAAAGCTAACAAGAGCAAGACCCAAATCTTTTGGTGCAGTTTTACAAGTCGGAATATATGGTGTTACTTCGGGTTTATACCGATCATCGAGTCGTGACCGGGAAGACGCAGGCCCCGATGTCCCAACATGTTACATTGTTAGGACACCGAGTTGGGAATATATCCGGTCTTGCTCTTGGTTATGATAAGTAAGTTGAGCTCCATGGAATTTGACTTCTGAACTGAAAGAAGTCATATAGCCATGACGACTCCTCTGCACACGCTCATGACTGTCACCAGCATTGCTCAAAACGAACGATGCCGTGTCTCAGTGGCGGATTTAGGGGGTGACTAGGGTGGCTAGCCACCCCACCCCCCTTTTTTACAAAAATTTAAAAAAATAACAAAAAGTAGGCATTGTTTTCACATGCTATCGTCCCTATTATTATTTCCTATGGAACACGAACAACAATTTTAAAAGTACATGTTTAAAAGTGGATTAATTAAAATGTTAAATGCAGCAACACCAAAGACCAATTTAATTCTTAAAGTCTGGTACGAACATAGAATAGAGCTTGAAGGTGCAACCGTATTACTTTAGTGCTTCCCAAAAGTGGAGACAAATTGCCATGATCACACACACACCTGAGTCATTATTACGCCTAACGTTAGGTTGTAGATGTTTACCGCATACTTCATTGCTAGCGTATATGATACGGAAATACCAAACTTAATTGGATTATACATGAAACAATGGAAAGAAAGGTGTTGTGGGCAACAGACTTTGAATAGTTTTGTAGTTAACAAGCATGTACGGCAGAATGGGGAAGACCCTCTCGAAAGTGAAAGGCTAAACCAAGGGTGCGCTGGGCCTATGATCGTAGAGAATATTTATGAGGAAGTGTCAACGTCGCTTCAACCTCCAGAAACGCATAATGCACCGCAACTGGCTGCATCTGATAATGCAACTGTTGCCAGTATGAGAGCCCCGTGCAAACGGCTGTATCTCCGAATGATATATCCCAAGTCATTCACACATCTGAACTGCTAAAAGATGCAAGAAAAGTGGAAATCATGAATAATTGCTGGAAACCCGACTCCTTACACACACTTCATAGTCGACAATTTAAGGGAGGCAAACGTGTAACATTCCTGCAGCGTAGATGGATTGAGCAGCGTAGATGGCTTGGATACAGCAGTCATCTCGATTTCATAGGGGGTGGTGTCTACCATGTGTTTTATTTCTAAGTTTTAAGAATGTTTTAAAGATGTTAAATTTTTAAAGCTTCAGTAAGTATTTTTTTTATGGATTTCTGGCTTAGTGAAGAATTACAAACCTATCGCACTTGATATCCCCCTCACTTAACGGGGAAAAATATGAAGGGCCAATAATCCTCCATAATGTGTATCAAATACTTGACTTGAACTTAAAAAAACATTGCTTTCGCCTTAACTTTGGAGGGTCATTTTTTGGGAGGTGGGGGGGGGGTGGCTCCATACCATTCATTACGTTTGCCCTATCCCCCTTTCGGTGGCACTAGTCCTTCCCATCACACACCTCACATGGTTTTTAAAAAATGGCGAAATACTTATTTTTTCTGAAATATTCAAAACCCAAACCCTGGCCACCCCCCCTTTTTTTAAAACCCTAGATCCGCCACTGTGTCTATATGTGGGCCGTGAAAGAATCACGGGCTTTAGTTCCATTTCGAACTCTGTTACTCAATCTGTGTGTTGACTAATTACTGCATGCTGGTCACATGCAGCGGGTTATTTTCTTTAAGAGCAAATTGGGGGATACGTCAATTCATTCCAACGGAACAACATTTTTCAGTTTCCATGATTTCAATGTAAATTTTGAAAAATCTCCCCATTCGCCCAAGAAATAAAAAAAAAACACACCGACGCGAAGCGTGGTTGCCAGATTGCCAATAGATGGCGTACTTTCTAAAGGTGAAGTGAGATCCCCAAACTTCACAGAAGGCTGTGGCAAATATGTATCATTATTTTGAAAAACGGACTAACCTATGGGCCGAGTAACCAATAAAGGTAAACGATTTTTGTTTCAGGCAAGAAGGTTTATAGGAGTTCTTTCTTTTACAAAATTGAGAATAAACATGGGGAGATGGCATCTGAAAATGTTTGCACTCGGGTGCGATCGTCTTAAAAAAGAGTAGTTGCCAAAACAGTGAGCCTTGGTGCTTGAAAACTCTAATCTGATATGATTCCATGCACCATAACGAGAAGGGGGAAACCACCCTAAATTAAAAATTACATCTAGGCCTTCTACATCTTCCGATGGCTTTTCATTTCCCATTAAATGAAGGTTAGGCTTTAATGGGCCTGTCAGAATGTTTTATACTGAAGTCTGAACTGAAGGTAACCTCAGTGATAAATTATTCAGTCTGAGGAATTGAAAACTTCATCATAAATGTTCCATGAATAAACAAAACCATCCGTGAATTCGGATATCGATACTGATGCACCGATGGATATTGAGGTGACTGTACTTTAATGTTCTATCGCTTAAAGTCCGCTCAATTTTAGATGAGGTTCAATGGACTGATCAATTTTTACGGTCTGCCATGGTTCTATGTTTCAGAAACCGATATACACGTTTAAATGTGTCACGGATAAAATACGGTATTCCAAATACGCAATATGTGAAGCGACCCTCCCGCAAACACAGAGATGAAACCGCATAACACTGTCGAACACTTCAGGCAAAAAGGAGCACGTGAGCTCCGACCAAGCGTGAAGAAATAAATGATGGCAGTGTTACAAAATACGCAAAGTGCCGGGAAGGGGAATGAAGCTGATCACGTATCTCCAGTTTGATTGAGTTTTCAATAAAACCAAGATTAATAATGGGTCCATATATAGGCCATTCTTCATGCGTATGATATGCCATGCATTGAATCCATATTTTATCAGTTACCCTCATATTCTACACTGACGACAATTGCTGTATTGGCATTTATGAGGATTTTGAAGGCTCAAAATGACTGAGGAATATTGTGATTCACTCAGTCAATGCTTGACCGACAAATTGTCCAGCATTGGAGATGAAACGCACGGCGACGCACGAAAACCCTTCTCTATCGGTTACTTCGGTCAATTTCAGTCGACATACCCCATGCCAGTAATAATATCTTTGAGATGTGATTCAGGATGCAAACGAAGAGTGAGTTCATCGGTATATTTCTAGCCCCAACATTTTCACCAGGTTTAAAAGTTCTGTAGTTAATACTTATTAGTGATAGACTACATCAATGTTTCTTTTGATAATGTCCCTTGTGCCCTCAAAGGTATTCAAAGCAATATTAGAGAATCAGTCAATTAAAAAAGAAAACGGAAGTAGATCATGGATCTCAATTCTATTCCTTTCCGGCACGTAAGTCGGATGGCGGGACTATTCCTAAAGGAAAAGTGTACAGGTCCCATCGTTAAAATGCCTATGAAGCGTATAAAATTCAAATCAGCGCTTTCTCGCATTTGTAAACGACCGTCTTCAAAATATTAACAGCCACTACGCCAATAGATATGAACACGCAAAACACACAATAGAATATAGTTATTGCCGTCATACGTCGTTTACTTTTCTTCACACGATGTGCCTTTTTCTCTTCCTTTGGAGTCATTGGCTTCTTTTGGTCTTCATCCACAGCGCCCTCTTCTTTTCTGAAAGGTCCTCTTTTCACTCTTCTGTGGTTTCTGGGTGGAACCTCCTTCAAATCAAAAAGTAATGATATTAATTATGGATGATCCAAAAAAAAAATCACATCTATTCAAAATGTTGGGACGAGGGCACTATGTTTCTATCGAAAATATTGTAACGGAAGTTGATTCAAAGTTTTCGACACTGACACTGATGCAATTTATTTCGTGGCACATAACAGTTGGTTAATTTATTAAGTTTAAGAAACACACATTTTAAGTTTGTCCTGGATACATTCAATTATATTTTACTTATTTTTTAGGTGGAGCGATCCAAGTGGCGAAATCTCATTGGGGAAAATGGTCTTTAGTCAGTACTTTGAATGTGCGGTCTCGGTTGCTACTGATAAAATACAATCTTCATTACAGTGTGAGCTCAAGCCCCAGGCAGTAAAACGTGTTGCCAAGATGCCGGTCATAGGGTCCCTGGGGTAGGGCGAAGCGCTCTGGATGTCCGTCTCAATGTGCACATGCAAAAAAAATATTCACCCAACTGGTTCATTTTGTAGCATTTGCAATTTTGCATTTATGTACCCTATTACATGTGACACGCGCCTATAAATTCTTTTTAACGGTCACTATTTGATTTTCCGTCACTAAAGTGGTCTTCCGACTTTGGCCGTCTGTATTTCGTTTTGGGCATTCTGAAAGAAGAAAGACTTATCCCAATCTAAAAGGTCAGTACACAATTAAAGTGTACCTTATGTCAACAAATTGAAAAACATACGTTGATTAGGATGAAAAATGAATTTTATATGACAGTCCAACTCCCATCTTCATAGGACATTTTTGGGCCGAGATATAAAATGTCGTAGTTTATTCACTCGAATTAAAATGGTACATTGCGCAATAATTTGCGATGTCATTGTTGTACTACTCAAATTACAATCTTTGTATTTCTTTGTTTTTCTGAAATTTACTATGTACCAATGTGTGATAGAAGTCTTACTCTTGTGACGTGATGTACCGTAATTAAGCCCTCCCCCGTGCAACATGCTATGCAAGCAAAGAGGAAGTGTTCAAATGTCAAAAAAAAAAAAAAAGAAAAAAAGATTTCAAATTTTAAAGGGAAATAAGGCAGGTAATGTGAGTGATACTGCAAGAAATTCACGATTATTGTGCAATGGACTTATTTGTATTAAGTAAATAAATTTCAACATTTTATATCTCCGCTCAAGAATGTGTTATGAAGGTGGAAGTTGAACCGTTAGAATCCATTTCTCATGCTGTTCATACATAAATTTTTTTTCAATTCTTTTACTTGAGGTACACTTTAAGGTTGGTCCCAGCAGTGGCGTAGCCACGGGAAGAGTTTTGGGGTTTAGAACCCCCCCCCCCCCTTATGACCCAACCTTGCAATGCAAAAACACCTAAAATGGCAGATTTTCTCTCTATCCTTAAACTTTTCTCTCATATCGTGCCCCCAACCCCCTCCCACCCTCATGAAACCAAAACCCTCCTCATGACACAATCCTGGCTACGCGCCTGGGTCCCAGCTGGGCTTGGATATCGGTCAGACTAGTGTTAGTAACAAGGCGATGCTGGACGATCTTGTCAAGAATATGCGTCATTCAACGTGATACATCCCTGCAAATTAATTAATATTTTGTATATTCGCACTCTCAACATGTCCACGGCGTATTGATACCAAAAACTAGATACAGTATGCTAGGACAGACCTGTTTATGTTACCATAATGATATTTAGTTCATATTTCCACGCTACACACCTGATTTATGTAGTTCCGAAGTTCTTCATTTAAAGGGAGGTGAGTGTCAAGATGGTCTGGATTTGATGCTTCTTTTAAAGTTCCACTAACGTTTCGCTTTTCAAGCAGCGCAAACCCTTTAATAGAAACACAAGAAAAATTTCTCTTTATTTGTGAGCGTTACCAACATATTCATTTTGAACAGAAATAGAACTACACGACAGTACAGAAAGCCTAAGAAAAGGCTCCGGACTCGGACCCGAGATTTCCGAATACGAAAGACTTGGCCAGAGGGGTTGATTTTCCCCACTGTGAGAAAGCACAGGGGTCCAATTCCTTGAAAGATGAAAATTGAAGGACTAGAAACTTTCGGACTCGACTACAGCACTGATGTTTAGTAGGTTACCACTTGTTGTTACTGGCGGATTGGTCATCAGTGCAGGCAGCTGCCATTGACCAATGGCAGCTCCCTGACCGGCGTCGATACCAGAAATGTATAATACACCTTAACAAAAAGTGTCTTTTGAAAGAGTATTTGAAATCACTGTAGCGTCAAGTACACACTGATGTGAAATCGTGGTGACCGTTGAAGCCATGAGCACATGAAGAAGGCGGGAGCCGACAGAATAGAATTGAGGGCGGGACTGAACGCGACCATCCTTGACGCGGAGCGCACGAAAACATTTGACTTTACAACCCCTTCCCCTATGGTGGTCGAAAAAAGCACTTCGGGAATGCTTTGTGCACCCAATTTTTAAAATATGGATCTCATTTTTGCAATCAGCTACTCATCAACACTAACTTCAAAATTTCCCTCGCTTTTGCCACTTCTTGAAGCAGTAAGTTTGAAAACACCATGCAGAATCTCAACACTTTTATGCATGATCAATGTTAATCATGAGCAGTGAAATGATGTGCTTAAGTTTTTCATGATACAACAGAAAAGAGCAAACATCCTTTTGGTGATCAGGTACAGTATCATACATAAAAAATGAAATATGACACAAACTTTCCATGTCACATAGTCTGCACTACAGGTTGGTTAAACTATTGTGGTGCACTGTTGTCATTCAAATATTTACAGCAGAGATTTATAATATCCTGATATGGTAAGTAATTATGCTAAAAACTGAAAATTTTATCAATTAAAACAAAAAAATCGATAAGGATACTTTTATTCTAAAACAAATGACCTTTGTAAAAGTACAAGAACACTACAAAGCACAAATAATTATCCAGCTAGATGGAGATCAGTCTTATAAAAGAGAACTTTCTAACCACTTTCAATAAAACGAGTTTTCTTATTACTACTTTCCTACCTAGTTTTCCTAACATCAACCTCATATCTCTTATAATGTCACTGAAACCTCTGGTGAAGAGCACAACTTTTGAAGGTAGAGGGCTACTGGCATCCTGTTTGGAAACTCAATCAACTATAAATAAACTTCTCCATTACAAGACAATGGCTGGGCACAGTGGCGGATCTAGAGGGGGGGGGGGTGGGGGTTATGAACACACACCCCCTCACCACCGGGATGGTAAAAAATTGTAAAGATAGCCAGGCTAATTGTAACCTAGGCCTAATTACCTTTTAAAAATAAGTGATAGTTGTTACATTATTTGATTACCGTATTTTTGTGTCATACTCTTCAATAAAATGAAAAATTTACATTATAATGTATCTATCTTCCGTATCATTTGGTAAATTCCCGTTTTTGTTACACATTGCGCAATGACGAATTCTAAATCCAGAGTTTTTCGCCAACGGCTGTTAGTTACGCTGTTTGTGACATCGCATGTGTGTCTATGTCAATACGTGGGACTACGGCTACTGTCGAATAATGGGCCAATGGTAGATACGAAGGCTTTTACGGGGATGTTGCAGAGTGTGTAGGCGATACTAGTATGATAAGCAGATGAGAAGATTTAGTTCTGATTCAAGCTGATTGGCGGTTTTATTCCGTTCGATTAACAGCCTGCAAAAAAAGATCCGGTATTAAATTCACATTGACAGTATAGTTCGTTGAAGTAATGATCAACCATACTTTCAAGACCATATGTTGAAAGCTTGGGAGTTTCATAGTGGCTTAAAATATTGAAACATTTAGCACCATTTTGCATCTCGGCCCTCTTTTCTTAGACACCCATGCGGGGCAGGGGGCTCTGAAAACGAAGAATTCGGATATTTGCCAATTGTGAGACCAGTCTACTGTGTGGTTTTGACAACTCATGAAATTACGACATTCCCGATCAATTTTCTCTAATAAATGCTCCATATTCGTCATTGTTTGACGCAAGAAAGCAAAATTTCCCGCCCGCTTCGCGCGCCGCAAATTGCAATTCCTTAGCAGAAGTGCTCGCTCACACCTTCACTTTGGTAAACTTTTCCGAGCTCTGGGCGTGACAAAATAGGAAATTTGCTACACTTGTGACACCAGATCACCAAGTTACACCGTTTACTATATACAGTGCTATTTTCATTAGTTTTCTTTCATAACATTCCATAATTTCTCCAATATAAGCTCAAAAAAAATTCGGCGGACAGCCTCATTACGTAGGCGTTGGATAACATTATGTAGCAACAACGATCTTTGGTCGCCGCCCAACCTCAGATTTGCCCATAGAAAATGCAAATTCTTCATTAATTCCCCAACTGTTCAAATTTCCTTGCAGGAAACCCAGCATCCAAATTTTTCTGCAACACAAGCTCCATATTTTCAAATATTTGAAATGGTCGAAAATTTCAGCGCGCTCCGCGCCCTGCAAATTACGCCCTCAGTACAGTGGTAATAACACTAAAAAATATGGTAAAATTTGTATGCTTCAAGTTGCCTACCACCCCCTTTTCCCATTTCCTGAATTCTTATAGGCATCAGAGACTTAACAACATACATACCTATGGTGGCCCTTCGCTCAGTGTACATTTGATACTCAACCACAAGCAACCTACCTCCCACCCTCCCCACTGAAAATTCCTGGATCAGCCACTGGCTGGGCAAACATCTCAGTCAGACCAGACAAGACCATTTTAACAGTTACCCTATGCTTGACTTAACAAAGGCTTGAAGCCAAAGACAAAATAGCAGACTAAAACACACACAATTACATGATGGGAAAAAAGGAGTAGCCTATAAAACAATGGGCAGAAAAAACTCTTCTTTTGCACAACTGTTTGACCACTTGTTAGAGAAAAAATAACTGAGCTACCAACCTATCAGATTATCAAGTTAAAATTCTGACTGAATAAGTAATTGTGCAAAAGTAAGCTCTACAAGGTATTATGATCTAAATATAAACTTTACCAAACATGGCCATGCTGAATAGGATTTCAGCTTACAGCTAGCAACCGGCTAGTGTGACAATATCTCAATACATGTTGTGTATTGAGATAAAAAAAAACCAGCTTTGTTCTTTGGAGCTGAAGTCCCCAAACTTCACCACTCAGGTAAACGGTGTCCGCTCTTTGTATCTATGACCCAAGTTTGGGTACAACTGAACATTGCAAGAGGGGGGTTGTTCATTTATGGACAACCCATACTGACATGCTCTATACTCAGTGTACCGTCGAGTGCGCACCTAAAAGCTCTGTCATTTCAAGATTTTTACACCCCATCATACAACTTAAGCTTATCACCACACAGGCCAACACAGCGAAAGATCATTCCGTAGGCCTAATAAATAAAGATTTTGTGATGAATAATTCTATTGAACCAATATACATGCCCAGGGAGGCTAACATACTTCAACCAAATGCCTCATTTCTGGAAATCGCGGAGAAGGATGCGTGTCCATCGCAAGGTACCTTCTCGAAAGGTCCGGTGATGTAAAGTGAGTATAGCGAACAATCACAGTCCTTTACTGTGGACTAGGCTTAGCCTATCTAGTTCAATTCAGAAGAAGAGGTCTTCAGAACTGCAACCTGGGAAAATTATGCCACATACAAGCACAGAAATGAATCGTTACCATTGAGAAGCCCATTAGTCATAAGTACACTGTAAAACTTGTCTGTAATGTTACAGAAGAAAAAATAAAGAAATACAAAAAGAATACATAAAAAGTGCTGTCAATGAGTTGACAACACTTTTAATGTATTCTTTTGTTTTTATTTTATTTTCTGTAAATGTACAGACATTTTTACAGTGTATGAATTGGAACAGCAACGGAATAATCTTTCCCACAATGCACTACTCCTAGATGACACAAGGTATGTTTATGTTATCAACTACATTAGTCCTCAGTAAAGAACTATGTATGGAGGGTCGCATAATTGCTCCCTATATAATGGTTGGTTCAAAGTTCGAACAGGCTCTAAATTCGAACACCTAATTAAAATCATTCATATATCAGTCATAAGACAGTATTTCTTCAATTACTTAAAATGTACATATAGTGAGTATGGGGACGACTACAGTCCTTTATTGAGGACCAGAACTACATTAGTCCTCGGGAAAGGACTGTGGTGTTTTGCTAGAATCAACTTTGCGACTGTCCATACATAGCCTTTACTGAGGATTATAACTACATAATGATGTAAGTATATACATAAATACTACACCTTCGACATTGCCACTTTGAAATTCTAGATAATTCCAAAATCCAAACAGAAAAACCGCTGATATCTTTCCGCAATGCATTTTTCTGTGTGCTCTACATAAGCTTCAAGAAAGAACTAATGTGCGTACCCTAGATGCTATATTTGCGTGACACTATACAGAACTACACCATAGTTGTATTTAAAACCATCACCCACCCTCGCATGCATAGCGCATACCTCACATTGTATTTTCAACGTGTGCGCTTTTATGATCATCGTTGCGTTTATGAAATTCCGACTGCAGCTGCGTTGGTTAACGGGGAGAGACTTTAGACTACGCATTTGATGTCACAACGCAGATATAAGGTGCGTTCGATTTAGAGGCTCGAGCCGGCTCAACTGACTCGACTAGTTTCTTGACTGGATGAAATCTGACGTAAAATAAGTCACACGGCTCAACTAGACCATTTCGGAGGGCTGGTCGTTTTGGCCGGCTCAAGTTGTGACGTATTGATGACGTTAAGATCACTTTTCCGAAGGATCGATTGTTGACTTTATCCACTCTGGACGACACACTGACGTCATTCTTGGGGACAAAACGATGCGATGAAACATAGGTTCCCAAAGCAAAAACGAAAGTGTGTGAGTGTGAGGGAGCGGAACGATTTTGGATCATGCACCTCATCGTACCCCCATTGACCAAAAGGCTCATTTGTGATGCCAAATTTTTCTCGCTTTTTTTTCTACGAGCAAGGACATTTTTTAATAAAAAAAAATGTCTGATTTCTTCTAAAGTGTGAACACCATTAGGAACGTTATTTGCGGCGCGCAGAGAGCGCCGAAAATTTGGGTACTTTTACACATTTGTCATGATAAATGTATAGCAGAAAATAGTTCAGATTAAGGGTTTCCTGCTGTAAGCTCATTTTCGCACACGCGAGGACGCTGTATGAACTCGTTAATACAAACCACAAAAAACCCGACAACTGCATTTATTATTTTGGTCTCTTTCGACTGTTTCTCTTGAACAGCAAAGCCATACATATAATAATCACAACAGTGACAGGAACACCAGTGGCAACGACAACGTTCGTCAACTTCAACGTCAACGTCAACATTAACGGTTCACTGTAAACATAAATGTAAACATACTAAGATTAACTACATCTAAATTCGGAATTCGGAACGTACAAAAATACTAACTCTATCAAATAGGAAAAATATATATAATCTGTAAAAAAAAAGGGGGTATACAAAAATAAACATTTAACTTTCGAATTGATTCATTAAGAAGGTACATGGCTATACGCAAGATTGGCGATTACTGCACCTACACATATACATACTTACATACAACATACATACATACATTTATGGGTGCGGCTTCAACTCGAGAAACGTCAGGGCAAAGAATATCACATACTATGACACAAAAAGCTTGTCCAAATGTTCGTAGGCTACGTCTAAAACAAACAGTAGGCCTAAATTATACAAAACTATAAGATTCACGAAAGAAGAAAAATAATTACCAGTTGTTGCGTCCCTCGGAGTAACATTTACGGCTTTTTTTCTAAAAGTCCCCACGACTCTCTGGCGAAGAGCCAAGGGGCGAAAACCAAACGATTACTCCCGGAGGAGTTCTGCTCCCGTAAGGAGCTTAACATTTACGGCTTTAGATAGCCTGACCTTTAAGCAGTGAGAAGAAGTGCAAAGTGATCTAACGAAAGCATGATAAAAGGCCGCACCTAAATGAGCACGTACGCAGTCGTGCTTGACTGCATCAACACAATAAGTAACAGAGAGGTCGCAACCTCTCTCTCTCGTACTATGGCCAAAGTTCACCTACGGTGACCTTAACCTGCCACAACACCTGCAAGGAAATTTGAATGTTCGGGGGACTATCGAAGAATCTGCTTTTCCTGTTAGCATTTATCTGAGATGTGGAATGAAGATCGTTTTTGTTACATAAATGTTAAGAGTGCGGATTCAGGCTTCTCGGCGACATTCAAAAAGCTCTCGAAACTTTGCTTTTTTTAGACGAAATATTTATTTTTATATGTATCGACTCGGAAAAGTTTATCACTGACTGCTTTCTGAGCAGTCACCAACTTAATTTAAGGTTAGCAATTAAGGGCTTGCGAAAGGGAGGAAGATTTTGCCTTTTCAAAACTAATAATTATAAATATGGAAATAATATGGAAATATGGATATTAGGAAGAATTCGGAGTTTATGGAAGAAAAGTTGGAGAAACCACTCTGTATCCGACTTGTGTCTCCAATGGCAAATGTCCGATTTTTTTCACTTTTCCGAGCCAGGGGACAATGTTTAGAACAAACCTGTAGTAGAATATTATGACTTAGATCTAGACGGCTAGCTACGACTATGTGGTGCACTTGAATGTACTGGTTCTTACGAGATCATTTACGTTGTATTGCACGTTCTGCAATACGTTGTATTGCACGTCCTGAACGCGCTGTATTGCGCGTTCAGGCCAGACGGCCACTGAATATACTGCTGAACGGCGCGCGCTCGCCTGCAATTGTATTTTGCACACTTAGTTAACTAGCTGTCTGCGTCTATGACGTTACAATTTGGTCGGGAATTCCTTGATGGTTAATCCAAAGTGTGCGCTTGGAATACGTTGTTTTTCTACGCCGTGTAAAAATTTATTTTTGAAACAGAACGTTAAAAGAATTGAAAGCGAGAAGAAACAGAAAGTCGTGTCCTGTCGTTTCTTATCTTAGTGGTTTAAAAACGCAACAACAGACAAACCCACCTGCCTTCTGTAGTTACGTCACTGCTCTGCAACATTGAACATTGATAATATTTTGACACTTCAATAACTAAAGAATCCATCTACACAGAGTACTCACTGACAGTGTTGAAAGGTTTCGATGAAAGGTGTTTATGAGAGCATTTGGGTATGGTAGGCAAGTGGTCCTCCTGCCTGGAGTATGAAGTCTGGCTCAAAAGACTATCTTTAGTTGGCGCGGAGCGTACAGAAAATTTTGAAACTCGCGATCCATCAGACAGCCGGAATGTCTCGGGCTTGTAAGTAGGCCTAGCTAAATTTTCCGATTTTTCTTTCAAGAAGCATGTGCGTCCGCTCCTCCCCAGTTTCCTCAATGGAAGCTTTCTCCCCAGTCCCTCCTCCCCGGTCCCTGCGCCTGTGACGTGGTCGCACTTCTGACCTTTGTGTAAACCATATACTGAGCGGTAACATAGATACCACACTTAATTGAAACAGTGGGCGAAAGTGCTGGTCCCTCTTCAGTCGTTTGGGAGCCAGAAGGTAAACTGATATCTTCCCGAAGCATAAATACGTTTTATTTCAAAACTTTGCAAACCTCACAGACACCGTTTTTCAATAATTTTACTTATATATGTTATATTTTTTCACATCTTCGAAGCTTCCCACTAATACCCCCATCACTGAACGGAGATCACGCTACGCTCTCGGGTTTTCGGAAAAATCGACAAAACGTCACGACAACGTCTTGGTCTCCGAGGAAATGCAAGATAAATTGAAAACTACATGCATTTTCTACTTTGTTGTTGCATTCATGAATTTCCCGTGGCGTTTTCGGGGTTACCACTCGGTTCTATCTACGCGCAGTATGCCGCGCGTGTATGGCAAGCCATTTAGGCATTTACCGCGTCATTCCACTTGAGTGAAATACATTTCAATTAAGTGGAATACAGTTCCGTTTAAGTAGAATATATTCGACTTAAGTGAAATGTATTTCACTGAAGTGAAATTTATATTACATAAGTGAAGTGCAATCCACTTAAGTGATTCAATTTCACTTAAGTGGAATTGAATTTCACTTAAGTGGAATTGAATTTCACTTAAGTGGAATTGAATTTCACTTAAGTGGAATTGCGAGGTAAATGTTAAAATGGCTTGCCATACGTGCGTTACGTTCGGTTCGTTTCCTGTACGTCTCCACTGTGTTCACGCTGCTCGAGACTCGTTTTTCCTACGTCAATAGTATGTCTACCTCGTGTTGACAACACTATCACCGTTTTTCGTTTATTGAACATACATAAAGTTAATTTTAACCCATTTAAAAAATATGATCCAAAGAAAGCTTTTCAAAAGTTAACATGATATTTATTCACTTGACGATATTTTCATTGTTATTTTCATAAATTTCAATGAGATTAAAGGATCAAAATATAGATCAGAAACACTTGCAAAACAACTAATACTATTGATCCCGGTCCGAATTGCCCTACAAGAATAACTCGTTCATATCTTCATAAATGTTAAATTCGATAAGCTGAATTACTCTTTACATACACTTAGAATGGACTAAATCTTGGGGATTTTGGGGGGTCACAGATAAACTGCACTTGTATGACTCTGAGAACTCATGTCTGAGAGAATGTTATCATTTTATTATACCAAGGCACATATCCAGCTGGGCTACTGAACTTCAAATAATGAGCCTGCTTCTTTGCTGCAGTGGTATCCATATTTGGCACTACCAGTATAGTTTTTTCACTCTCTTAGGGTAACAATAACACCTTTATTGAGCATGCATAAAGCTGATTTAAATCCATTTATTAATCTATTAATAAGATTGCCGCAATCGGAAAACTTAGCTACTACTTACAGACTTACAAGCCCAATACTTGTCGCTGGAGCTCTTGACTCCAAACAGTGGCGTAACCAGACTTTTTCATTTTGGGGCTGAGAGGGGAGGGGGGCAAAGGTTAATATGGCGGGGAGGGGCTAGCACAAATAACAATATCTAAGCGGAGCGCCACCATCAGTTGGCGCGTAGCGTACGGAGAAAGTTTTGGCTAAAAATGCCTCTCAGAGCGTGGGAAATGGCATTTTCTAGTGTCTTTGGCCCTGTGAATTCAGCTAAATATCCCTACTTTTTTGAAACACAGGTTTGGAAATCTATACTTCCGCTATGAATGTTTGTTTTATTCCAATGAGAGACCTGCTAGAGTCTTAATAGGTTGGCCGAAAAGGTTCTCCACTGCGTCAAAGCGTCGTTCGTTCCTCTGTTCATTGCACTAGTTGACCATTTTACTGCTTTGTACCTGTGCAAATAGTCATACCATGCCTTAATTTAAACTGTAAAAATCTGAAACTGCACATGAACTTTATTAAATTAATCATACACATTTCAAGAAAAGCACATGCAAAATGTATCAATTAAATGAATCATGTTTTTTATTCGCATTAAGTTTGATTTATGCCTAATCCGAATCACGATTTGCCACTCTTCCTATAAAAAATGCGATTGTATGGGGAACTTCACAATTTGCTTGCAAGCAAATTGTTAAGGTCCCCATACAAAGCAATTGCTTTTAAAATCAATTGTTTGCTTTTACTCTCTTATTTTTGGTCTTGACTTTTCTTCAATATAAGTTAAGCTAGGTCTATTTCTTTCAGTTTTAAGAAAAAATATATCAGTAGGAATAAAAACAAGTAGATTTCAGCAACTGCTGTACAATATCTTCACTCATTTATAAAACTTCTCTCACCCTTACCCACCGGTAGCCCACATATAAAAGATGTCTAAGGCTACGCTGGCTAGCCTAACACAAATTAATTGTCAAGTTCTTATGTTTGGAGACGAACTGTTCAATAAATGAATGAAAATGGGTAGCCGATGACATTATCTGATTCTACGCATGCAGTCCCTTGTTTCAATTTTGAATTTTTATGCGTTCTCAACGGATATTCTGTCTTGTAATTAGACAGGTAGCTTCTTTGAACTGTGGGTGGGATTAAAGACGGCAGATACTTTGAAGTACTGCCCTGTAAGGTTTCTAAAACGTGTAACTAGACGTCATGTTTCTGCTCTTGGGTTTTAGATGTTCAGCTTCATCAGTCATTGGACTTTTTAGTTTGTCCTGGTATTATTTCGATAGAATATTTCTTCTTTTAGAACGCCTTGATGAGAGAATCGAGGGAGCAATCTTCATTCTCTTCGTAAGTTGTTTCCAGTTCACAGTCGCTTTTAAGCCTAGAATTAACCAGGTTTTATTTAGTTTGGGTGCCCTCTCTAAGGTTATGACCGGTGATGTCGGAAAATTTGACACAGCAAACGGGATTTTCCGATATTAAGTGCCATTGTCTTAGCACTGCAGGTTTTGTTTTACCTCTTTGGTTTTTGTACAAAGTTTATTGTATCCTCGTTGTTTTAAATGGTCCTTTGAGAACTATAGGGCTTGATATTCTGATTGAAGGGAGGGGTAGAGCAAAATGTCACCCCAACCTAGAGCTACTTTATGTTATATCCGATAGAAACCTATATCGGAGAGGTTATTGATAAAGTGCTAGGTTTGTTCCGCCTTCATGCAAAATTGGCAGTTTTAACTCGGCCTTTAAGGGCTGTACACTTGATTCGACTCTTTTGAGGCCTTGCAAGAAGTTTCTCCCCTTTTGGAACCTAACAGAGCAGTTCTTCAAAGTATCTGCGGTCTTCAAGTAATCCCACCCCACAGCACAAAGATGCTACTTGTCTAATTTAGACTAATTACAAGAAAGAATATCCGTTAAGAACGCACCAACATTCAAAACTGAAAGAAGGGACTGGATAGGGCCTGCCTACTATCAGGTAATGTCACCGCCTACCCACTTCCATTCATTTTTTTTTTCGACCTACGAATTTCATTTGGGGGGGAGGGGGCAAGCGGGGAAATATGGATCTCATTTCTGAAATTTCTGTAATGCAAAAAAAAGTCAATCTATGAAAAATGTTACTACATGTTTCTAAGCGGAGCTCTACTATCGATTGGAACGGAGCGTACCAAGCAATTTTTGGCTTTACAAACCTCCTCAGATGGCCGGAAACGGCACTTCCCGAGTGTTCTAATCAAGAATATGTTCAGCCTCACTTCGAAATTCTCCCCGCTTCTTAATCGGAGCACTTGACAAATATTGAGGGGCTGAACATACCTTTAGGCCCCACTTTTTCATTTTTCATCGCCGCCACTGGGATGCGGCATTTTCTTGAGGGAGCGAAGCGCCCAAGTGAGGAGCCGAGCGACCGAACGGGGAGAGGGTGTGGTTTTCCCCCTCCTACCCTAAGGAGATTTTGCAATTTTACATCAAATTTGAGCTATCTGGTGAACACCTAAGCTGGAATTTTTGGACATTTTCAATCTTGTATCAATGTTTTCCTTATTCCCTCGAGAATTAGTGTGTGGCTGTAAAAGGGTTACTGTACGAATCAATGGGGCCCTAGGAAATTGTGTTGCACTGAAATAAAACAGCTACTCATAAGGCTTACATTGGCTAAACCAACGTAATTGA